>BTCW01000005.1:41400000-42650000 GCA_033239725.1 Echinochloa phyllopogon | reverse complement strand
AGGACACGATTTAGGTCTAGTATCTTGGGATTATAAATCTGTGAGAGCATGGTCTGAGCTATTCAGCCTCTTTTCAGTGAATCAATCCCGTTGAGACCCCTGCCCCCCTCCATTTTTCTTTTGATCTGATCATCAGGAGCTGCATGACTTAAAAAAATCTTGGTTATCACTTCCTGGTATTTTTTATGTGCACATAGGTGTTGCTTGCATGTGTTGTTGCAATAACTGTTGATAATTAACTAATATATGTTTATGATCTATTTTTCGAGACTTGTCTTGTTTTACTTTAACCTACAGCAGTTTACCATTAATTTTCTGGAAGTGTTTGTTTAGGATTTACATATCTTGTATTTGTTTCTCGACGCACATTACTTGCCAAGCTAACAGGAGACTTTCTTCTTTGGACAGTCCAAAGACATATTGGTCAGGCGCCTTCGTGCTCTCAGCCCTGGCGAGGCAATGGAACAAATTATTAGGCAGGCGGAGAAGATGTCTAGAAATATGGAGCGTGCTTCTCGCGCTACCAAGGTATATTTTTGCATGCTTATACAGTTTGGCAGTTCATGTCAATGAATTGTACATGTACCTTTTATTGACAAGTATATATTGTTTTTTTCTCTTTTGAAGAATTTAAGTTTTTTCTTTTGTCACAGGATGAGTCTCCAGCATGGGAGATGCCTTATGGAGATATTAATCGGAAGAAACCTGCTGCCAGATCAAATGATGTTCTTGCTATGTCTGATGGCATAGCTAAGAGAGCAAGACTTGACACAGCTGCCACTTCAAATCTGCCAGTTCTAGGATCCTCTGATTATTCTGATATGCAGGTTGACAATGATGCAAATGTGGGTCATTCGGCTGATCCAGCCATTTTGAATAATGATGTGTCACCTGTTGAGAAGATGATTGAAATGATTGGTGCTTTACTTGCTGAAGGAGAAAGAGGAGCTGAATCCCTGGGTATTCTTGTCTCAACAGTCGAGGCAGATGTCATGGCTGACATTGTGATAGAAACTATGAAACATCTGCCAGAAGCTTCATTTCCTTTAGCAACAAATAACAGTGTCCAGCAACTGAATTTTAAATATTCCTCTGGTCTCCTCACAGAGAACCAGCCAGCCAATTCAGACTCCTCACTGTTTGCTGCACAATCAACATCCACAGTTGATGGTACTAGCGTCTCACCATCTGATCCCTTTCTTATGCCCGGTGTTCATGATACTAAGCGTGATCCAAGAAGGGTATGATCTATCTTTTGGTGATTTTCAGGTTGTGCTTTATGAAGTCAATAGAAAAGCTTATTCTGAGGATGCTGATGTCTTGCAGGACCCTCGTCGCCTCGATCCACGGCGGACAGTTTCACCTGCTGCTGTAAATTCGATACAGGTGAAGGTGGAAACCAATAGTGTGCATCAAACAGATAATATACCGAACACACTTTGCTCCAACTCCGGGAAGGCTGACAACTATTCAGATTATTCAAGTGATTTACCAAAAAATGAAGATGACCATCACTCAGCTTCTCAACACAATCAAACAATTGCAAAAGACAAGTCAGAGCTTCTTGATGTTGTCACCGAGCCGGAACCAACCTTTGAAGTTGAAGCACCAGTTGATGTCAATATTCATTCTTCTGATGTTGATGAAGGGATGCTGAATCCCATGTCTTCAGAAGCTACTTTAACTGACGAATCTGATAGTTTGGATTTAGAGGTTGACCCCTTTTTACCAGTTCCCGAGGCATCAACACCGGAGGATACCAATCATGACTTGACAGTTATTACATCTCATTTGGAATTAAGTGACAAAGAGAAACTCTCATTGATCAAACTAGCCATTAGGCGGATAATTGATGATTACAAGAATAATAGTCTCGATACCAGATTTTCTTTGCTTGCTCATTTGATTTCCCAGGTATCATTTTGGTATCGTAATATTTAGTCTTGGTCCATATTCTATACGCTTAGAGCATATTTATCCAAAATTTTCAAATATCATTTGTTTACTTGCTAATACTTTGATTGTAATTTCACGTAGTTTGTTTACGCACTGCCTTTTCCTGTTATCTGTTCTTTGCAGAGTGCTGATGACGATAATATTATGGATTTGATTCAGAGGCACATTATCTTTCACTATGACCAGAAGGTACTTGACTAAGAGTGAATTATATGCACTGTTTGGTGTTACCAGCATTGCTATAAACAGAGAAGAAACATCCAACTTTTCGATCAATCAATTTACTAGGAATTTGCATTTGGCTGAGTTTAAGGATCTGAATTCATTCTCTCTTAAAACAAAGATGCGCAGCTCTTCTGCGTGTTCGATGAAGAAAAGATCCGAATTAATTATTTTTGTGGGGATTATAATGCACATGTAGATCATATTATGTTGTCAAATGTAAGTTTAGACATTGAATCATGATCAATGTTATTATTTTGGGTTGGAGTGAACTTGGCTTAAATCCATCATGACAAGCTGGTCATGAGCACAAAACTAAGCAAGTCAGTTTCAATCTGATGAGCAGAGATTTGGTTAAATAGCTTCGCATGTGCATAGATTAAGCCTATTAGAGCTAAGCCCATTCTTCTTCCAATTCTTCATACATGTGGGCGGTTGTCATGACTAGGGTTCAACTGTCAAAGTGATCTTGTGCCTTTTGGATCCGTTGCCCATTTCTGTTGAGCTTGAGCTAGTTTAAGTGTTATGAAGTCCAGCTAATGCTGCTAATTGATCTGAAACATGGGTTTAGCTATTTTTGAGCTGGTTAAGCTTGCTCTGCTTGTCATGTGGATTGCAATTGTGACTCCCAAACCAAACATGGGTAATATTAATTATCTGGTAACTTCCCTTGTAAGATGCTCACTGCTGAAGCACATGTGTTTGTAGGGGCACGAACTGGCAATGCACGTGCTGTATCAGCTCCAGAGTATGGATGTTGCTAACTCACCAGAAAGCTCTACCTCCACTTCTAAACATTATGAGAAGTTCTTTATCTCACTTGTAAGCATGCTCATCATTGTTAAGTCTTGTTGTATGTTCTTTCTGAAGTTGAAATAAGGACAGAAATAACGAATTGTCATTTCCTTTGCTCTCATCTCTAGGCGAGGTCCTTGATTGACTCACTGCCTGCTTCAGACAAGTCTTTTAGCAAACTTCTATGTGATGCACCATATCTGCCTGAGTCTTCGTTTAGGTTACTGGAGCATCTTTGCATGTCCGAAGGCAACAGTCAACAAATAAAGGACGGGGATGGTGACCGTGTCACCCAAGGCCTGGGGACTGTATGGAACCTTATCTTGGGTCGGCCTCCGCTTCGCAATGTTTGCTTGGATATTGTTCTGAAGGTTGCCTTGTTTCCTTTTCAACTAGTAGAAATATAATCAGAGATTTTTCTAAGCTGGCATGTCAGTATTTGAGTTTACTTAGTTATGTTATCTTACATTTCAATGTAAATATTTCCATTAACCTCAAGTGCAGGCATGCAGTATGCATGGCTCACATTATGTGCTACTATAGTTTCCAGTTTATGAGAATACCAACCTTAATTGAGAATAAATGGTATTTTTTTTAATGTGGCTGGTATGCATTCTGTGCTGTACTTATTCTTTGTTGTGGATTTGCAGTGTGCCATCCACTCTCAAGATGAAGTCAGGGGAAAGGCAGTTAGATTGGTATGGGAACATCAATGCCTTATCTTTTCTTTGTTTTGACTTGATGTAACACCAGGCTATGTAATGCTGATGCATGCTATTTGTAGGTTGCAAAAAGGCTATATGATCTAGCATATGCAACAGAAAAAATCGAGCAGTTCGCCACAGAGAGTCTTGTGGGGGTTGCTAATGAGCATGGTGTGGACACAGATGTTAGTTTGAAATCCTTAAAAGAATCTACATCTAAGGTAACTTTGGATGGTTTCGGTCAGTTGATTCTTGCTGTGTTTCGACCTCTTCTCTTTGTCAGGCTCCACTAGGGGTTGACAAAGAGATTTTGGAACATCCTAACTATTTAAATACCTAATTTGAATTCAGCAAGTGTATCGATTTTCTTCTTGGAATTGTAGTTTCTGTTCCATTTGAGTTCATAGTTAAAAGTGAAATATCCATGTGAATCCATCCAAAGTGCCTTGTCTTATATACTTTTATTTGAATTTTAATTTGGGAAACTAACATACGCATTGGTATTAGCATGTTCTGTTTAAATCTATGTTTAAAAGTACAAAGGATTATTTAACTCTATGTAGTAGCTCCATGCTTGTTGAAACTTGAGCTTACATAAGCTGTGTGGTTAAAAAGAAATCTGTACTGGTTGATGGGACAATGAGCTTGTCAGTTGCTTATATAACCTCCAATATCTTGATTGTTAATTGAGCATTATTACAGCTGATGAGAGTGCCTGATTTGTTTTACCATCTAGCACAGTAGAATTGGGTGGATTTCTTAAAACTTAATTATATGCAGCTCTTTGGTTCCTGTTTTAACTTTCACTTTATGTATAGGGATGTATAAGTGTTCTAATGTTCTTTATACCGGGATAAATGTCTTGAGATTATTCGCAATAGTTACTGCATTTTGGTTTGAATATGTTTCTGATGAATGATCTTTCATCAAATCAGTCTGAGGTAGGCAGTCAGGAAACTTCAGTTAGCGGCTCCCAGATTCCAGGTGCTGGGTGTTCTGAAACTGGGTCATCGAGAACACCACTGGTTTCACAGAAACAGTCAGCTGTATCTTTATCTGAGGCAAAACGCCATACTTCTTTGTTCTTTGCACTTTGCACAAAGGTATGCATTATGTAGATAGTACCGTGCCCTTATTTTGTCTTATTTTCAAGTGGTGGTAAAAATATTTTGTTTCTTCCAGAGGCCAAGTCTTCTTCAACATGTGTTCAATGTTTATGGAAGGTCTCCAGAAGTTGTCAAGGAGGTGCAGCCTTTATTTTTTTGCAATGTGCAAAGGTTTTTAAATATTGACTGCTCCCACCGACTCAAAATATACGCTGTTTTAGGATTCCTGCCTGTCAAACTCAACTTTGACCACCAATATACATATATAATGTCTAGATTGATAATGTAAGATAGATGCTATTAGATATAGATTCACCTAAAAGGTAATTTCACCATATTTAGTTTTGTTCCTATAAGCGAGGTGAGTGCTTGTGAGCGTCTGCATTTGTCCTGGCCTTTCTAAAAAAAAAGTTACGTTCCTTTTACATATCATATTTCCATAGGAATTCAGAGTTCCACGTTGTAGACTGCCAATGACGTGAATAGAATTACTGACTGCTCATCATGGCGCATTTTTATCCAGTGTATTGGTCGGTATATGCCAAGCCTTGTAAGTAATCTGGGGTCCTCATGTCCAGAGATGCTGAACATAATTCATAATCCACCTGAAGGCAGTGTACATCTTATTACCCTGGTATTACCATTTTGTTTCTGACTTCTATTTAATCAATATATCTATGCAAATAGGTTCAATATGCTTATTTTTGTTTTCTCATTTCCAAGATACTTCAAACATTGACTGAAGATTCAACTCCTTCAGCTGACCTAGTTGCTGCTGCTAAACAATTATATACTACCCTAAAGGTATGAATAATTTCTTCCTGCACTTTGTACTGCTTCAAATTTACTTGCTTGCACTTTTTATCATGTTAATCACATGTTTATTTATTGTGTTTGCTGAGTCTTGTGGCTTACTCTGGCAGGATGCATCTATTCTCATTCCCTTGCTGCCTTCATTTCCAAAGGAAGAGGTATTCATGCTTCAAATATTATCACACCATAAAATGGAAGAGTAATTTATGGTGCTTGAGCTTTGGTTACTTAATCTGTTTGATATTAATTTTGGGTTCTCTGAGTGTGATCAATGCAAATTATAAAAAAGATTATGTTTGATGTCATTTTGAAATTACTGAGTTGCACAAATTTGTTTGACTACTACACATTTCGTGTGATCCTTGAAAAATGTAATTCTTTTATGAACATCATGCTTTGTTTTTTCTTCAGATCTCATTATTATGGATTGCAATCTTTTGTAGGTAATTATATAATTGACATGTTATGTTAACTGCATATAATTCTCTTATTACACTGGTATCAGGTATTGCCCATATTTCCGAGGCTAGTTGATCTTCCGCTTGAGAAATTCCAAGATGCGCTTGCTCGGATATTGCAGGTGATTGTTACACTCCATTGATAGGCATTATGTAATCCTTCCATATGGAGCTCACAAAGAAGGCCTGTCTGATCTTTAGATTTGGGTGGGGAAAGTGCTGAAGTTTGAACATATGCCTGTTTGAACCTAGATGTGATACAGAAAGTGTTGAATTATGAGCAGACTGGCTCTGTTTCGATGCTGATCTTATTACCATGTTTGTGTTGTTTAGCATGATTTTCTACTTTTATGGTTGAGGCAATGATGTCAGCGATTTATATTAATGATGCACCTGTAATCTTGTTTTCTTAAGTTAATAACTTTTTTTTTGTAATCTTCTAATTAAACAACTTTTGACAGGGAACTGCTCATACCGGCCCAGCTTTGACTCCTGCTGAAGTTCTGATTGCAATTCATGATATTAACCCTGAAAAAGATAAAGTTGCCCTAAGAAAGGTAATGCCATTTACTGTAATTGTTTTAATACCAGGTCATAATATTTTGACATGCAATACACAGATGGCATGGCTCCTGATTACCTTTTATAGAGCACTTGCCTTCTAGAATACTAGGGTTCGAGAGAGAGAGAGAGAGAGAGATTTTGGAACATTGTCTAAATTCCAGATTTTGCACCCAAACACATCCACATGCATTTGTGTAAATGTATGTCATGTGTTTTATTTATTGCCATGATTTTTTTCAGCTGCTGATGGAAACTCATTTCAGGTCACAGATGCTTGCACAGCATGCTTTGAGCAGCGTACCGTATTTACTCAGCAAGTTTTGGAGAAGTCACTGAATCAATTGGTTACCTACATTACCACTCTTATTGCAGTTTTGTGCATCATTTATGTTCGTCTTGCTTAATTAGTTGGACTGTTTTGCAGGTTGACAGAATACCAATTCCTCTTCTTTTTATGAGAACAGTTATTCAAGCACTTGATGCTTTCCCATCTATGGTATGCTGATTCTCATTTTAATTTATGCGTAATGAATTTGATCTGGTTACATTTGCTGCGAAACAGCTTGCTTGCTAGTTCATCTTCTTTTTTGGAATCAGTTACACCCTTGAATATACTATTACTAACTAAATGGTTGCCTGCTAACCAATATATTTGTACTGTTCGCACTGCTGGTCTGATGCTGTATACCTCCTATGTTGTTATCAGCTTTATCCTATATTATTTACAATTATTGTAGTTTTATTTTACAAACTATAAACAACTCGTTTTTGCCAGTTCGTATTGCTTTCCATTTTCCAAATTATTATATTTGTTTAGAGAACAGCATATTGTCTGAAGAACATTGCGTTTCAGGTTTTCAATTATCTGATCATATTTACTTTTCAGGTTGATTTTGTCATGGAAATACTCTCCAGGCTCGTCAATAAACAGGTCTGTCAATTTACAGTTTGTCATGAAGTCAATCTTCTTTCTACGGCCTGTTTAATTTGCTATGCTGTTGTTGATCATCCAAACAAGAATTATGATATAAAAGCTTAAGCAAAACCCCACAAAGTTGTTCCTATCGCTATATTCTTGCCTAGGTTAAGAAGGTAGTTGAACATATAGTGATATAGATATGATACCCCTAGAGTGTCCTAATCCAGTGCGGCGCAGTTCGCTTTTCATCTATGAAGCTTAGGAGTCATTGTGCCATGTTCAGCAGATTAGTTATCTGTGATGCTAATATTATTGACCCATAATTTGAAGTTTTGGTGGTTAGACGCACAAAACAAACTATCATCTGTTTTAAGATTACAAAGAAATATGTAGGGATGAAGGTCATTAAGTCACTTTTTTATTTTGGCTTACTGAACTCTGAGCCTATGCATTTATTTTTCTTGCTGCAGATATGGAAAATGCCAAAGCTGTGGGTTGGGTTTTTGAAGTTGGCGTTTCAGACTCAGCCACGTTCTTTTGATGTCTTATTACAGGTATTATTCTGTTATGTTTCCGAAGCATTCCTTGACACCCATGTTCTGTTTTTCTGATATCACATCATGCTGCTGCCTGTAGCTACCTCCACCACAGCTCGAATATATGTTGAATAAGTATCCCAATCTTCGTACACCTCTTTCTTCCTTTGTTAATCAGCGGAACATGCATAACACCGTGCCCAGGTACCTTATTATTTGTCTTATAAACTTACTCAATTTCAATACCCTCTTTTGACTGCTTGAGCAGCAGATACTTCAACTTCCAGTTAGGTGCTATGAACTAAGTCACTCAAAACAGCATCAGTTTCATTACGTTTATCAGTTAGCTGTGTAAAGTTGCTGGAAATGCAAATTCTGTGCTTATGATAAATCAGGCCCCCTTTAGAATTTTTGGTGTGCTGGTTGTACTTGTGCCATCTCCTTCCTGAGTTTTTGAGTTTACAGTGACCGCCTAATTTTTGATGCACACAAACATTATGCCTTGGCACACATACTATAAGTGTGATCCCTAATTTCCTTTTCTAGTAAGAATTTAAAGGTAACAAAGGTCAGCTTGCGTTTTATATTTGAGTTGTACCACCATGTGCCAACTTCATGACATGTGCCTTAATTGTCTTGAAATTTTTCCTGTTCATAAGTTTTAATATCCTCAATTTTGATGGGGTCATCTCAGTATTCTCTCTGTGAAGTTATAATACTCTGCAAAATTTATCAAAGTATTCATTGTTTTATTGTTCCTGGCGTGCCTTACGTGATGGTTTCTCCTAATTGCAGACAGATTTTGAACGTTCTGGGCTTTTTTAGCGAACTACAGCAGGCACCAATGTCGTTTGTGCCTGCTACATTACAGACAGCAGATGCAACCTCCTCTCTTCCTGGTGCGACCCTGATGTGAATATGATGCTGTGGTGCCAATCAGATGCAAGAAAGCTCGATGCACGTACCGATCTTTGCAGACAGTAGTGATAGGGGCATGGGGGAAGATGCCGAGTGGCTATAAGTGCCAATCAGACGTCTGCAATGACGAGTGGCTATAAGCGACTCTGCAAGGTGATGCCGCAACAAAGAGATGTTGGCTAGAGCAAGCAAGATGACTGTTTGAAGCGAGGTCCAGTGTATATGCTTGAGGGTTTGATCCTATGGATGTCAACCCAAGTTGTATAGTAGCTGTACGCCTGTAATATTATGGCAAACGTAAAGTCCCATCGTCATGGTTTTGGGAGTCCCGCAATTGCAGGCCGAGGCAAAGCAAAAGGACAGAGCTTAGGCTGTTCACAGGAAAGTAATGAGCATTACCTGATCTCCATCATCTTTCATGAAACAAGGAAGACAGATGGCAGCAGCTGCATTCCATTCATAGCAAGCCGGCATTTCACTAATTTACTCTAACCATTGTTGTAACAATTTGTCTGTGCATTAGTTAATTGAGTTTGCTGCTAGCGTTAGCAAAAATATCCGCTTCCATTTGTCCCGTTATGTTCTCTGGCGAAAATAGTTTATTGTCATGAGAATGCTCTAACCAAGAAAACAGTAAAAATGGTGGCGCTCATGATGATCTTAGACGTTAGCGCATCATGTAATCTCTGGCTTCGCAATTCGCGTAGGTTTCCCATTGTCCTTATTAATAACGTAAAAGCTAAATCGAGAGGGCTCTTGATTTAAGCATATCCTGAGAGCTTTCTACTTGCTTCTGTGAGCACATAGGAGTACCGGCCCCAAGGAAGTAAATCTTCTTTCCTTGGTAAACGAAGAATGCCGTGCCTGCTGGGATCGGACAAGAAAGGTGGGAGGGAGGGTGTTTTCGGATGTAGGGTTGGATTGGGGTGGGCGGAGGGACCAAATCTGCTAGGCATTCACCGGAGATACAGCCCGTACTGGTGGCCGGCGACGACTGGGAGGCGAGCCATCGTAGAAGGCCCACGAACGGGCTAACCTGAGTACCTTTTGTGACCTCGCCTAGGCCCTGACCCACCGGATGTCTCGCCGCAGCCCCCGGCTGGCTGCGTCCCCGCCACCGATCGCGCCACCGATGACCCGCCACCGCCGCTTGGCTTCCTTGTGCCTCCTCGGCCCTCTTTCTATGGCCGGTGGCCAAGGATGCCCTAGCAGCCTCTATCCCGAAGACCCTAACCGGCATTTGCGAGAGGAAGAAGAGAAACAGTAGTAGCAGGCCCACATGGCAGCTAGCATCCGATAGATGAGGAGAAATAGGATGAGAGTGGAGAACCGGAGATTGCCAGAATGGTCAGGCACTCTGCTCTTCGATCCATGAACAAAACTCGCAAAATCGTGAGTACGTAAGGTCTGTCTTGTCCCCCCCTCCATCCCACAATAATTTTTCGATTTTCGTGTATCATAATTGACCATCCGTATTATTCAAATTTTTTATGAATATATTATTTATTTTGCTATGACTTGTTTTATCATTAAGTATACTTCAAATGCGACTTATTTATTTTATATTTTTATAAATTTTTTTAAATAAGACGGATGGTCAACGGTGATGTCTGAAAGTCAACAAATGCATATATTTCGGGACAGAGGGAGTATAGTCCTTTCCGATTCATTACGAGAATGTTTTGTATAGTTCTGTCTGATTCTTTATTGTCGGAAAGAATTGATTGTATAAGCTGAAAATGATTCTGTCTGATTTCTAGCGTACAGTAAGAATCAATTTACATAATTAAAAAATGTTATTTTTAGCTCTTAATCTTTTAGTTTATTTCAGAAAGTTACCCTACAAAATCAGCATAGAGTTATTTCTTCCGAAAAATTATTTGTTAAATATTCTACAGAATCAGCCATAAAATTATGTGAAACGAGGCCTAAGCAAAAGGTTTCACTGCAGCACCGGTTGCTCGTTGGACAAGCAAGATGTCCAATCCAACTACCAAGTACCAACCCCGGCACGGTCGCACAGATCCAAGAAGGCCCGACCCGACACCGCACGGCAAGGCCTAAGGGTGCGATTGGTTGCCTGGTTCCCAGCCGGGCCAGGCTCCTGCGAGTGATTGGATGCCTGCACAAGTGACCGGGCCTGTCCCGCGTGGTTCCTCAGCCAGGCTCTAGCGGTGCGGGGAAAATGCTTTCTACCGGGCCTGGTTGGCACGAGCATGGAGCTGCACGAGACCAGAGAGTTGCGGTGCGGGATAAACACATCAGCAGGGCAACCAATCACTTTTCTACCATGTTCAAGCTGCAAGCTAACAGGTAATCAATCAAAGTGATTTTGCATCAACTGAGCCCGGCTGGACTTGTACGAGATCAACTGAGCCCGGCTGGAGAGAGCCTGGTTCACTTGTACGAGCCAGGATAAGTTGAACCAGGAAACCAACCAGACCCTAGCCCAACCCACTTAACCCTTTGTTCCGACCCCGACCACGCGCCGTCTCCGCCTAGTCGCTCGCCGCACCACCCCCTCAAACACCGGCGGCGGCCATGCCGCCTCCGCCGCTGCCTCCACCTCCTCCCCCGCCGCCCGCGCCGCCTCCTCTCAGCGCCCACCGCCTCCCTCTCCCGCCCTCCCACCCACCCCCAACCTCCCTTCTCCTCGCGCCGCCCTCCTCCCCCGCCCGCGCCCTCGCGCTCCTCTTCCCCGACTCCTCCGCCTACCTCTTCCCCTCCCTGCCCAGCCCCACCGCCACCGCCGCTTCCTCCTCGCCCGCGCCCACGCCCGTCCCCTCCCCGCTGGCCGCCGCCGCCTGCTTCGCGCTCCTCCTCCCCTCCTCCCACCTCCTCTTCCTCTCCGCGCACCCGTCCCCCGCCTCCCCCGCGGTCCACCTGCGCGCCTACTCCCTCGCCTCCGCGCCCGCTTTCCCGCGCTTCGCGCCCGCGCCGCTCTCCTTCAAGCGCCACGCCTCGGCCTCGGGCCTGCCGCTGCAGGGCCTCCCGTTCGGCCTCGGCGTCCGCCTGGCCGGCGGGGTCAACGGCGCCGTCGCGCTACTCTCCCTGGCCGTAGGGCAGATCTGGGTGCTCGCCCCGAAGCTCGCCGCGGACGGGCGGACGGTGGAGCTGCACAAGTGCGCGGTCGTCGAGCTCGAGCCGGCGCGGCCCGTGTACGCGATGGAGGTCGCAATGGGGAGGCTGCTGCTGGGCGAGGCTGGTGGCTTGCGCGTGTTCCCGCTGCGGGGCTTGATGAAGGGTGGAAAGGAAAAGGAGAGGAAGAAGGAAGGTACCGGGGCTGCAGGAAAGAAGAGCTTGCAAAAGAAGAACGGGATGATGAACGGGTTGGTTGTGCCGGTTAGGCGTGGTGCTGGTGAATTACATGCTGTTTCCACTTGTGAGTACTTCAGGCCTTGCTTCTTGATTTGATTCTGTTCAGTGATCCTGTGTTATGTAAATTGAGAAAAAGGAAGCACCGGTCCTTGGAAACTGCAATAAGGCAGCATTGGATTTACATTTGCAAAGGGAGTCTGAGTGGACATCCAAGCTAGGTATATGCAGGGGAACATCTTTGTATTGATATGCTGGGCAACATACTAATTGTGGTGGAATCAATTATCTCAGATACATCTTTAATCAATTTAGGATGTACTAAAAATTTTTCAACTGCAAACGGGAGGTTACCATGTTTGCATCCCTTATGTTCATGACCCAGCAGTCTAGTTATCTCAGAGCCTGCCTACCATATTTGTTGGGATACTTATACTCTCTTTTGTGCATTGAACTGGTAACAGGTCATTGCTGAAAATTTCGCTGTCCTGCTTCTAAATTTCTTGCATTTGTAGTCGCTAGTAAGTGCATATGTAATTTCATTCCGATTTATTAAAGGTTTGCTATTTGTAAATGCAAATAGTCACTCTGGTAGAGGTCAATGATAATTAGCATTAGTCGGTATGTGCTACGGGTATATATTGTTGTTATCAAGAGATGGTGATCATAGCATAAATTTGTCGAAGGGTAATAAGATGAAAGAAAGCTAGGAAAAGTTGTGTACTTGTGTAGACTGATGTTGTATGTCAAACAAATAGGAAGAAATTACTGCAAAATATTTGGGGACGAAGCAAATTCAGCCATTCATACTTCATTACTGATAACACTAGAACTGTCTCTTCTCTAAGGGATGCTTTGTGCTGGAATTATCATTATGACCCAACCATGTCAGCTTTACAGGATCCTTCAATAAACTTTACATGTTATGCTAATACGTAGAATTATACTGCTGTTGGATTTAATAAGTGTACTTACACACTACTATCAACTTATCTGTTGCCAAATTTATTCTTTTCAGGTAAGCTCACAACTTTGAGGGTAAAACAGACTTCAGGAAGCTATTGCCCTTTCTTGTTGACATTTCAAAATGACGGTCATAACTTACAAGGTGGCATGGAATTGCTGAAATCAGTGAAAGCTGTTTCGATACATCCTCTTTCCAAGAACAAGTTTTTGGTACTGGATTCAAATGGAGTGCTGCATGTCTTCAGTCTTTCAACAACAGAAGCGGGCTCAGGAGCTGCCAGAAAGCAATATTCTGAAAATATCCGCACATATCGTGTGGATTATCCCATGAAAGTGCAATTGTCTGCCGTCTTTCCAAGTAGCTCTATAAGTGAGTTTTTGTTCTGAATTTGCTGTTTTCTGTCACATTATGGTTTACTTCATTAATAAATGTGTTCAGAGTGTTTGTGCAGAAACACAGATTTTTTGGGTTTCAGATGGTGGACATTCTGTACATGTAATGTCAGCATTTGATATTGAATCCACTAACGGTGACAATGGAGATGTTATCAGAGGACAAGAGCTAGCGACTATCAAGCTCTCAGGTTCTGTCATTCGCCTAGTTCTTCAATCATACATATTCTCTGTAAATATCTCGTTCTTAGTTTAATTTAGTCACATATATTGCTTTTTTTGTGTGTTACTGAAGTGATGTTTGCATGACTATGTATAATTGCATTGTTCTATGTTTGTTCGTCTCCGCTGGTGCTAACCTGTTAAAAAAATCTAATGGTTGGTTGACAGATGTTTCCCATCGGTTGATGTACTAAAGTATTTTTGTCTAATTAGTTTTATTATGTTGCATGGCATTTACATCATAACCATCCTTGCCTTAGGTGATCCTAATTATGTTTTCATGCAGCTATTGAAGCAATCTTTACGAGTGAAAGAGTCCAGGACATTGTGCCTGTCTCCAAGGATTCAGTCCTTATCCTTGGTCAAGGTAAAAGGAGTTTGTGATTCTATATTGCCAGACATGTTTTGGTGTTCTTGAATCTAGATATATTTTCTTTGTTTCTTCCTTTCTGAAATTTCCTAACATGATAAACATTATGCCGCAGGCAACATGTTTCTGTATGGAACTTCTTGAATTTGGTTGTTTATCATGTGTGGTAAGTATAATCAAATAAGAATTTGTCATTTCACTCTATTACTCAAGTAATTGCTTCAGTGCAACACCCACAAATTTCATCTGATATCAGGTGGATACATCACTGTTGATTCAGGAATTTGCAGCTTTGGATGGGGTTTTGGCTAAAAACAGGGTGAGCTCATTAATTGTCAACTTATCTTGAATTCTCTACTTCTCTTATAATTCAAATTTTGTTGCCTTCTAATGTTTCCTCCCTTTTCTTCCAAACTGAAGTTTTGGTGATTTTGAAGACGAACTTATCAACCTGTCTTTGAAGTCATGAGCTTCTTATTTGTTAAGCACAGTAAGGAGATGAAAAGCTCATGACTTCCGCAGCAGCCAGCAAGAGTCGAAAGGTGCATGATTCTCTATGCTGTATACTGGTTAACTTGCAATGCTATATTTCTACGTCTCATGGAAACTTTTCAGCGGATCATTATGCAGAGCCCATGCTGTGATGGCCCTATTGCTCTACATGCACATGTAATTACTGGCGCAATTCTTGTTGATATGACTTGAAGAAGCCAATGCTGCAAAATCTAATCTATCCCCAAGCTCATCTGCCGCGGAATGTGGATCACCAGGAAGACATTCCGTTATGGAACTAGACATCTGGCAAGCTGGACAATGCTGTTTGTGACGTTCTGTTATGGAACTAGAGATCTGGCAACCTGAACAATGCTGTTTGTGTAGTTCAGAGACTGGACTGCAGTATCGTGGACCTAGGATTGGGACCGTGTTCCGAGGACCTCAGAAATGAATACTATCGTAGTCGTGTAAGGTCGGGGGAAAGCATCCCACTAGCAGCAGCTGCTGCTGCTGCTGCTGCTGTACTTTCTCGATGTTTTTTTTTCGAAATATTGTCACGAGCACTGCCTTCTCATTTAAGAGGGAAGCATGCGGTTCTTACATACATGGGATGTACTTTCTCGATGTGGCATGTGAGGTTTCTACAACATGCTAGTTGTGTTTGCTTGGTCCTGAAACTAAAAATTTGCAGTTCTGGGCGTTGGTTATTGTAGCTGCCTTTGTGATATTCGAGCATTCCTTCTGGGTATTATTCATTTTTTAGATAATGGATACTATATTATCCGGCCTTTACTAAAACGGCTACGGCCAAACAAAAAACATGAAAATTACATCCCATCATGGGGCTCCAGTAGTCCTACGCGACCACCAAGATCACTATAACACGTTTACAGACCTTACAAAGAACCGAAAACGCTAGACACCGACCATCATTGATGCTTCTTCGAAGGTAACAGCACGAAGACTTGGTGCAGATACTGCTAACCAACATTCGAACTGTTACACCATCCAATGCCTCCTCCGCCCTGTGCTGAATACCGAACATAGTGTCCACACGGGAGAACTGCCCGGCCTTGGCGACCAAGAACTTCGACGACGCGTCTGCACTGCCGCCGCCGGCCTGGAGAAACCAGGCTAGGTTTTCACCCAGTTATTGATCATCCACGGGCGCAACAGGGGACGGTCTGACCAACGACTTCAGTAGCGCCTTCAACAAGGTGTGTGTCACAGACACTTCACCGCCACCGGCCCGGCACAAGATGCCAGACAAGGATTTCACCCAAATCGCCGCCACCATCGTCACCACGGTCGCCCTCACCTGAAGGACACCAGCATCTTCGCACAGCCACAGGACGCCGCCACCGCAAGAAATGACGCACTCCGGCCGCCGTCGACGAACATCGCCACCCGGAGCATGGTTCCGCCGGCAAAGGGACGACACCAACCCGTGGGGAAGACGGCTACATGACAGCTAACGAAATCCGCCCAGATTGCCCCCGTGAGGGCGACGCGGAGCAATTAAGGCGTTGGATCTGTCTCTCCGTAACCTCCACGGACCTCGCCGGATCTGGCGTGAGCGGCCACGCCGCCGCCATTGCCGGCGCCCGCCGCATTGAAACCGCCGCCTGCCAGATCCATCGCCGGCGACCGTCGTCGCCTCCTGCCGTGGGCCGGCCACGCCGATGAACCCGCAGCGCCGACGCGCCATGGTGCCGCAGATCCGGCCGAGCCCACCTCGCCGGCACGAGAGCGCAGCCCGACGCGCCCCTTGGCCGCCACCCGGACCTCACGCCCGGACCGCCACCGCCACGACCGGATCTGGCCGCGGAAAGACCAGATCCGACGGCTTGGGGCCTGGATCCGCCACCGCCGGTCGGCTGGACCGCCGCCTCCGAAGAAAGCCCCGCCGTCGCCTTCCTCGCGGTTCCACGGACCTCCGGGCACCGCTCCGGCGACGGCGAGGGCGAGCGGAGGAAGGGGAGGGGTTGGTGGGCGGCGGCAATGAAGGGCCGCCCGAGTCGCCCCCCCTCCTGGGAGTCGACGCGGGGGCTGAGGGGCCCACAACACTCTGTGTTGATGCTGTGGCTAGTCTAACTCATCAATCCTGGCAGCTTTCTTCACTTGTTATTCGGTATCTTTCTTCACTTGTTGAGCTTGCGCGCCACATCGCGGCGTGCGCCAGTTTAGGTGGCCGCCAATTTTGTTGCATGTTTTATATGCTGTCGTCACATTAAAAAGGGTATCATTGATTTTGTTTGGTCTGTTAAGTTGTAATTATTGTAAATAACAATAAACATTTATACGAATTTAATTAAACGAGGTTACTGATATTTTCGGAAGAATCACATGCGATCCAAACTAGGGTCACCGGAGTGTGATAACGCATAGATGGCCTGCGAGGCTGCGACATACACAAACAGCACTCTTTCCCGTGCCATCTCCCCTCGCTGCCGCTCCGTTCCGACAAGGGCCGCGTTTCTTTGCTCCCGGCAAATAATTGCCAAAATGAATCTTACATGTGCAGAGTATTTAATGAAGTTTATTTGTAAAATCTTTTTAAGGATGAATGTAACTTTGCGCGACGAATCTAATGAACCTAATTAGTTCATGTTTTGCTACATTAGTGCTACAGTAACCATCCTCAAATCGTGCGGTAAAGGCTCATTAGATGAGTCTCACGAAATAGTCCAATATTGTGAAGGTAGTTTTGTAAACTGACTTTATTTAATACCCTTAATTATTGGTCAAGTTGATGGACTCCGGAGAGCCGGCGACGGAGCTGACCGATGACCTTGCCGGACCGCTGCTGTTCGAGCCAAATGACGAACTTGTCGAGGGGCTGCCGCCGCTGCTCGAGCCAGCCACCGACTCGTTTGCGGAGTGCAGCCGTGCAGGTACCATTAGAAATTTAGATATTTTGCAGTATATTTTAATTTTAAAATTGGCAGTAAAATTATGATAGCCGTCAGTGATCTTGTGATAATAAACCATGGGCTTGTATTCATGTTAATTCTTCTAGGTAACACGGATATTAAAAGAAAACATAAAAATGGGTTCAGAATCTAGCCATGGGTAGGGCTGGTATAGGAGGTACTTGATGCGCCGTCACTGGAATTATACTCAACTGATCATGTTTGAAGTAGTCGATCTTAGGCGGTGCAGTGACGAGTTAAAGCAGTGCAGTCTCTCGAACGACCTTCTGAAAGTAGTCGTACATAGATAAAAGGCCACCGGGAAACAGCCATATAGTCGATGAAGATGGCTGCCAGGAAGTAGGCGGGGGAGGAAGCAAGCAGGCACGTAGTCATATGCTCACCAAAATTCTTATTGTCTGCCCATCCTGAGCAAAATTACAAAGCGGAGAGGTTCGGAGGCCCGCTCACGTATGCAGAGTGCGCGCAAAGCAGCAAAACAGTGAGGGACAGATGAGAGGTCTCATGAGCAGAGTACCTAAGAGTGTGAGAGTCTTCTCCCGGAGAAGGGGAATGAACCTGGATAGACCTCACCTGGCAATGGCTATGAATTGCCTGCGTTGTGTTGTATTGTGCGTCATGGCTGGGCTCATCAACGGCCCGGCGCGCCACGGGAAAAGAGTGCGCGTGTGTGGCACGTCCTTCTCATATAGCCAACTTCACATGCTGTCTGTAAGTGGTCCAACACTTAAGTTGGATCCGGGATTTAATACCAATAACTCCTTACTCCTTAGCATTTACTAGTGTACCTTTTGATTCTTATTGATTGATTGATATTAATATGGGTCAAGGCCCAATTAATCCAATTCTTATTGATTGATTGAGACTAATATGAGCCAGACCCAATTAATCCAACTGGTGCCACTGCACCATCTGCAACGACAACGATGGTAGCGGCGGCAGAGAAGGCATCACCGCGGAGCTGATCCATCCGTAGACGCAGCGAAGAACCTCCAGATCAGATATAGGGAAGCTAAGATGACCAGAACAGCCATTGCTATCAGAAGAATGCGTATGAGCACGTCTAACAATAAATCTTATATGCATGGTTGAAACTCAGTGACGTTGAGCGAAGAGGCTTAGAGTCAGGGGGCCGGCAGGGGCCACACGCCCCTCCACCCCAACCCACACACACCCTAACACGTGAGAAAATCTTGTTTTAACACTGTATTGAAATAGCCATTGCTTGGAAATCAGCATTAGAAGTAAAGATGATTAGTGTCAGGTATAAGTTGTTTTGCTAGGAGGTACTAGTAACATGCACTTGTAACTTATGTAAACAATCTATAATCAACATAATTAGGCGTGTGTTGAATGAATCATCTATTTTGAAGTTCAATTAGCTCTGGATTGCTTGATAAGAAGACTTATAACTTGATTAGTAGGATACAAATAGAAAAAAAATCCCATGGGTTGCTTCTATGGATCTTAGCACTATGAATTTTCATGTTGGGAATACTTCATGTAGTGATAAATGTGCTAACGTCCCCGGGCATTTTACTAAGAGAGAAGATCTTCTCGCGCAGGTCGAGAAAACCCACGAACCTCTGTCCCATCCTTACGCAAGGGCCTGTAACCATTGTGAGACGACCCACTGGGCTGGCAGCCACTAGAACTACCCCCGGTAGGAGGGGCCAAACCAACCAGAGCTACGATCTGGACCGGGTCTTGACCTATGTTTTGGTGTGGTGACAAATGAGGGGATTTTTTTTAACCCCAGTCTGAAATTTGCTCCCACGGGGAGTCGAATCTAGGACCCGAGGAGTGCTACCATCTAACCAACTCAGGTAGAGGTCCTTTCGCATGCTAACATATAAGGATTCTTTTGAGTCATGACAGTCCTTGATATTCTAACATAGCATGCCTATGTCTAACACATGTGCCTAGCCATCCTAGCTCCGCACCTGCTTGGAGTATTTGACAAGAAGAGACGGGCTTGAACTAACTGAAGGAGGCACGACGTATATGTAGTCGCGGGTACTAGCCGATGATATGCACCAGCAGATCATGCCTATCGGAAGGTTAATTCCCACATGCTGGCTAGCACCTAACTGACAATTAACCTCCTTAGTAGCTTCTATCCCGCCGAAACTGGTAGGATCGAGACAACAGTATGCAGCGACCAACACCCCACGACGGAATGGAGGATTAAATCCTACCTCCTACTCCTATAACATAATATATAATTAAACTACATAAGTGTGTTGTCTTGTGAAGTACCGCAGCATATGAGCTTGTAGCTCAGTGGTAGAGCATCCAGTAGAGATGCCACACACCTAGGACTCGAACCCTGGGTGCTGCACAATAACAATCCCCCTTGCTGACGCAACCAGGTTCAGAGGGTTTTTCCACGACCGGGAGCCGAAGTCGCTTCCTCTTAATGAAAAATGGTGGGGGACATCTCCCCCTCCGGTCACGTTTTTATGAAGTACCGAACTATGACAAGGGACAATGCAGAAATCTGAATTGCTGAGAGCCGAAGTCGCTTCCTCTTAATGAAAAATGGTGGGGGGCATCTCCCCCTCCGATCGCGTTTTTGTGAAGTACCGAACTATGACAAGGGACAATGCAGAAATCTGAATTGTACGACGACAACCGCCACCATTCTCCCTATCAAGGCACAAAAAGAAGGCGAGGTTAGCATAATATTTCATGCTATGTTTACAGTCTAATCCTCTCACCGGACCTTCCTCCATTCGAGAAATAGGTGATCTTGGATGAACCCATCATGAGCCTTTTAAGATTTGACACACCAATGTATATGTCAATGACTCAAGATGATCCTACATGTCATTATGATGTGAATGTCAAATCTTGAAAGGCTCGTGAATTGGATATCAAATATCAAGACCATTGGAGTCAAGCCATTCAGGTTTCAGGTTGCAAGTTTTCTTTGATTGTGCCTCAGAAGCATTGTCGTGGTTCATTTTGTGCTTTCCCCGTTGGACCCTGCAACGATGCTCCCAAACACCTGAAGACTAAGATTTTCTTTTGCCTTGTTTTTTTTTGAATTCTGGTAATTTCGCCTTCGGATGGTATTTTGAATTCTGGTGATCATGTGCTGTATACGTTGTGTGGTGCGAGTTGACGACGATAGCTTTGCTTTGGAGTATTCACTTTCAAAAAAAAAAGCTTTGCTTTGGAGTCAATGCACAGATGGGATGTTCATGGACTCATGGTCGTGGACGGCGACGGTCGGCTTGCGGCAGCGAACTCAGTCCAACAGAGCGCGGCTGGCCCGTGCCGACTGCAGCAGTGAAGCCATTATATTGGCATGCCTAAGATGTGATATTTACTGAAGAAATCCAATGCGAACACGATCGATGCTTCAACTGACAAGTGACACGTTCGTTGGATTCCCGAAGTTAGCGCCACGCTGCATAGGAGAACTGGAGAAGAAAAGGAGAAACAAGAGAGGAGGCTGCCAAGTGATCGATGAGACGACTGACGAAGACCTTTTTTTTAGATTAAACTGACGAAGACCTTTTGAGAACTGAATACCGGACTGCTTGCGTGGGCCGTGTTCTTTTCCTTCAGCGGCCCGCGAAACAGCTGAAGGGCTAGTGGCCCAGCCCTGCACGCCGCGGCGGCGCAGCTGCTCGGTGCGGCGGCCGGCGGCCTCCGCAAACAGAACAGAGAGACGCCAAATACCCCCCATGGCCCCCATCGAGTCCCGCCGGCCGGCCGGATCGCATCACGCTCGGCACGGCGCTTCGCCCCCAACCGCGCGCCCTTCCGCCCGCCGGTGAGTCCCACTGTCTCTGGTACCGTCCTGCACGTACTGTTTCCTTGGAAATTCAGCACTAGATAGAGTCGCGAACTCGCGATGTCGCTGGTTTTCTTAATGTAGGGTACGGATTAGGATTTTGAGTTTTGGTGGAGTCGGCCTAGGTCAGTAGGCTGACCGGCGATCGCAATGCTTGCTTGCTTAAGTTGTCGGAGGTGGACTGCTTCGGTTCTGCTCTGGCCCAGTCTAGGTTTTGAAGGTCCATTGTGTATGTAACCCATTCCAATGCTGAAGCTGGCTGATATGTTTCCTGCCCTTCGGATACAAGTACAACCCACAATAATGCCAGAAAAAAGCAAATAAGTTTGTGAACGTTAGCACCTTTTAATTTTTTGCATGATTGCATTGACACATATTATGTTTCAAACATCAACACACTTTTACATCGTTACTTTTTTTATGTCAGTAATTTGCTATTTTTAAACTGCAAAAGATGGTTTTCGGTGGAATAGCATAACAGGAAATGTTATTCATATTTCATCATGGAGTCAGGAGTTTCAAAGGTTGCACTGGAAAAATAGGCCAATTCCAAATTTCCAATCATTCTTGATGTCCCAATACTGCACAGTTGATGTTTCTGTGATTTGAACACCGTGGCAATTGGATGCTTGCAGCCAATACTGGTACTTCTGAACTAAAGCTTTTATTTCTTGCCGACTCAGCCAGTGCTTTAAGAGTGTTGTTATCCTTCCCGTTCTTGCTGATCAGATTGCCTGGATTGTCACCCAAATGTGGCAAAAGTTGGGAATATTGGGTGATGTAATAAACACTTACTTTCCAAGCTGCGAACTGTAGCTTGACTTGATCTTGTTTAACTTCACTACCACATCATTCATCGGTATCCTTTCCTCAGGTGCAACTCTCGAGCATAGCAAGCCCAACTCAATTATGGATGCCAGGTAGGTATTCAAGATGCTGAAGTTCTCAGGAGGCCTACTTGTATCTTTAAGACCATCATTTGGCTCATCTACCACTATTCTACTGTCAACGATATTTGAGAGTTTATGTGGGAATGCTTGACTAACCCACTGTCTCAAGCTCAACTCACCGACAAACAGTGCATCCGTTGGCTTTTTCCTAGTGAAGACTTCAAGGAGAACAATCCCATAGCTATAAACGTCACTGGCACGTGATGCTTTTCCAGTTGACCCGAACTCTGTTCATTCCATGGCAAAAGAAAACTAGTGAGCTTAATTGAGAAAAAGGATATGTGCTTCATCATAGATTGCAAGGGGAATTAAAACTTACCTGGAGCCATATATCCTACAGTGCCGGGCATGCTTGTTAACGTGATGGACTTTTCATCTCCAGCTAGCAGCTTTGAAATGCCAAAGTCAGAAACATTTGCAATCATGTCCTCATCGAGCAAGATATTGCTTGGCTTTAAATCACAATGCAAGACAGCTTCATAGTGCTGGTGGTGAAGATACTCCATTGCCATGGCAACATCCAGCATAATGCCAACCCTTTGGAGGAAACTGAGTTGCCTCCCATCATTTGAGTACAACCAATCATCCAAACTACCATGAGGCATATACTCAAGAATTAGAGCTCTGAAGTCGAGATTGGAGCAAGTGCTAATTATCTTCACCAAGTTCCGGTGCCTAGCCATTCGTAGTGCACGGCACTCTGTGTCAAAGCTCTTGGAAGCTAATTCATGTTGCATGTTTAGTACCTTTATTGCAACCACAGATCCATCATCCAATTCACCCTTGAAGACTTTACCAAAGCTTCCAGCCCCTAGCAAGTTATCATCAGTGAAATGGCTGGTTGCACGTACAAGTTCATGGTATGAGATCAACTGATAGTTCAGCAAGTCTTTGTCTGAGGGTACTGTCA
Source organism: Echinochloa phyllopogon (assembly GCA_033239725.1). Classification (NCBI taxonomy): domain Eukaryota; kingdom Viridiplantae; phylum Streptophyta; class Magnoliopsida; order Poales; family Poaceae; genus Echinochloa; species Echinochloa phyllopogon. The sequence goes on along the minus strand of BTCW01000005.1, from coordinate 42,626,650 downwards.
CCTTTCTTCCTATATTAACCTTCACTCTTACCAATATATATAGGCACACGGCTAAAATAAATAATGCCAGTACTGCAGGTAATATGAGTTTTAACAACCATGGTTTTAGCCGTGGCTGATTAGTGTTGTTCTGACATGGTGCTATTCCTAGTTGGGGAAGGCCACATAGTGCATTGTTTCCCATCAATGATAGGAGGGTGATATTTGAGAACACGCCTCCTTCTGGTATCTGTCCATCCAGTCTGTTGAAAGAAAGGTTCAAGTTTGCAAGGTGAGTGAGATTGGCCAAGATCTCCGGAATGGAACCGGAAAGCATGTTGGAGGAGAGATCCAACTCTTCAATACTAAGTAACTTTCCAATTGAATCTGGCAGTGGTCCTTGGAATAAATTTCTCGATAGATTTAGATAGATCATCATCTGAAGATCACCAATGGAAGTTGGAATGTCACCTGATAACTGGTTGCTTGATAAATCGATCTTGGTAATTGCTGTTAGTTTTCCAGTATCAGCAGGTAGGGAACCACTGAGAGAGTTCCATGACAGATCAAGCTTAACGAGTTTCTGAAGGTGCCACAGACTTGTTGGTATGGTTGAAGACAGTGAATTGTGGGATAATATCATAACTTGCAGTTGGCTTAGACTACTGACACTGCTTGGAATAGAACCACTTAGTTTATTGCCACCAAGATGCAACTCAGCTAGATTTGTTAATAAACTGATTTCTACTGGGATGGTGCCAGACAAGCTGTTGTTGGAGAGGTCGAGTTCTTGGAGACTGTTCATTGCAGTGATTGATGTGGGGATCTTCCCACTTAGGCTGTTTCCACTGAGAGACAGTACCAACAGGTTGCTCAGATTTGCTAATGTACTAGGGATGCTTCCAGTGATCATATTGTTATCCGCTATGAAATATTGCAGCACCGCGCTGAGGTTTCCCATGTAGCGTGGTAGCATCCCTTTGAATGCATTGTTTGATATGCTAATGGTATCCAGGCTACTGCATTTGGATAATGCTGCCATGAAACTGAGATTCCCACTGAGCTGGTTCCCATCGACATAGATGCGACGGAGATTTTGCAAGTTTTGAAATGACACTGGTATGGACCCAGTTAACCTATTTCCTACTAAGTCTATTTGCGTAAGGTTAGACAGATTGCCTATGGATTCTGGAATGACACCAGTTATTTGGTTGTTTGCAAGGCCTAGAAACCTAAGGTTTATCAGTTTCCCCAATTCTGGTGGAATTTCCCCCTCTAGATTGTTCTCACTGAGATCCAACCCAAGAAGCTCGGTATGGTTGCTCAGCTCAATTGGAATCTTACCTGTGAGATTATTCATTGACAAGTATATTGTGGTGAGGTTCGGCAGTGTTGCCAACCATGATGGTACAGTACCAGTGAAATTATTTACTGCAAGGGAGAGCTGTTCAAGGCTCTTACAGTCAGAGAGTCCCAAAGGGATAGGCTCATTGAACTGGTTTTCTTGGAGAGCTAGCATTTGCAACATAGGGAGGTGAAAGCTTTCATTTCTAGGAATTGGACCTGAGAGATTGTTCCGCCCAACTGCTAGTACTTGCAGCTGGGACATGTTAAACAAAGAAGGTGGCATGGGGCCTGAGAGAAGATTTTTTTCTAGGCTTAGCACCTCCAGCTTTAGCAATGAGCTGAAACTATCAGGAATCCCTCCTGCCAACCTATTTGACCCAAGACGTACTTCACTCAAATTGGGTGTGTTGTTGAACAGGTCCTGCGGAATTGGTCCGCTCAGGTCATTGCCTTGCAATCTTAAGGAAAGAAGGCTGTGCAAATTGTGCAACTCAAGCGGAATCCCCCCAAAGAAGTCATTCCTAGCAAGATCAAGGAACTGAAGCCTACTAAGGTTGCCAAGGATGCGAGGGATGGTACCTGACAAGCTGTTGAAGGAAAGATCAAGAGTTTGAAGCCAGGGCAGACTACCAAGCTCATCTGGCATGGTACCCGTGATGCTTGTGTTGCTTAGGACAAGGGTTGAGAGGAAAGAGAGATTACCAAGATGTGTTGTGATGCTGCCCTGGAGTGGCACGCCACTGAACTCCAGGCCGGTGACACGCTGCTGGCTGTCACATAAGACGCCTGCCCAGGAGCAGAAGGATGCAGTGACAGTCCAGTTGCTGGCAAGGATGCCAAATGGGTCCTTGAACTGTGCTTTGAAGGCGAGCAACGCAGCAAGGTCTGTGGTATTCGATATTGGGGTGAGTGCGGTGGCGCATGTTGCGCTTGCGCCCAGACCCAGTATGAGGACCACCATGCGGATGAAGAAGAAGGCCATTTTGGTGGAGAGTCTAAGATCAGTGGACTGAATATGGTTGTGTGGTGTGCTTGACTGCTCCTCTTGTAATCAGCAGTTTTGGACCTGCAGTTGTCTCAAGTGGCTGAGGTTGGAAAACGAGCTCAAACCCGCTCCGTACTTGTTACCATTTCCTGATGATGATGCACTGCATGTGGTTAGTTAGTTGAATATGGTCAACATGTTTCCTCTTTTACCTGCAACTTGATATGCTGCAACTTGATTAGCCTGTCCTGCAAACTGACACATTATTGTAGAGCAATCATATCTTGCGTTGCATGCAAATTGATATGCTGCTGGTTGGTAGCTTTCTGGCTTGCCGAACCATCTCTGTTCTTTTCTTTTTTATTTTTGTTTCTCGAGTCAACATGCACATCAGTCGAGCTGTCGTAGGTCCATGCATATCTGACCACAACCGTATCCGAGTAGAGGAGACTAACGTGTGAAACTTCTCTTTGCAGGTGGGGTGCGTCAGTGCGTGGCCCGCGCTGTTCTCTGTGATGGGGATATTGCTGACCTGTGCTGTCTTGTTCTATTGCTAGGGTTGGTTGGTCTCACAGCTAAAAATTGTTCGATGGTCCCTGCCGAACACTGAAGTTTGGTGCGCGGGGCGGCCATATCTTTATCCGAGTTCTTTCGCCAGAAAGCCGGGCACATTTTCCCGGAGGTGATACAACAGAACCGAAGATATTGGCAGCGGAGGCTTTGTGTTACGTCGTCATCTCATCGACGGGACGGTACGCCCCTCGGTGAAGCGCCGCTCTCACGCACCGCGCCGTGTTCATGCATCTCTAGCTTTTCATAAAAAAAATGCATCTCTAGCTTTTTTGACGGGAAGCTTAACGCTAAGATGAAACAAAACATGGTCCAGGATGGCGGCGCGCGGCTTGGCAAGTTTGGTGATGATCCCGCGCCGGCGCGGCGGTGAACAAACCCGACGGCCGTGCAAACTAAAGCGAACCCACTGGTGCTGGTGGCGTGCGCCGCCGCAAATTATTTGGTCATGGCCGTGCTGAGCTGCCGGACGCGCTACGGCGCCTCTCCAGCGGAAAATGAGGCGGCATGTACAGCCTCGCTCTCGCTCTCAGCATATGGCGGCATTTACACGGCTGTGCCTGAGCATGCGTGCATTTTCCACGGTTTGCACAGCAGCAGAGCCTACAACTTGTGCTTGTACCATCTCGATCAATGGTAGGGTTTCCCTCTATCAGTTACCTTGACGAAAGATCAAAGAACAGTAACACGATAGGGAGCATTTGGAAGCTTGTAACGTACAACCACTATCTAGCTATTATCTCTACCTACCTACCTAATTATAAACCAAAAATTGATTCAGTGCTACATCGTAATTTTATAAAAACCCTCTGAGAGCAGCAGGACACAGTGGCAGTCCAGTTGCTGGCAAGGATGCGAAAGGGGTCCTTGAGCTGTGCTTTGAACCTAGACGGTTTGGGCCAATTTGGCACCACCAGCTTGAACACTCCATTAGTGAGGGATCAGATATTCATCAATCAAGAAGGCACCTGCCATATCTTCATATTCATCAATCAAGAAGTAGGAACAGTAGGAACCTCAGCTTCCCGCCTTCCCCAATATTTTCCTAACCTTTTCTCATCACAAACCAAAGAAAACTTTAGCGGGGAATTAGATCAAAGAAGAATAGCCTCAAGGGTTCCCTGGCTCCGCACCGTCTGCCTACTTTTTTGAGCACACCGCACCGTCTGCCTACTGGTCGTGTCCGCAGTGTTGGGCCGAGTTTGTTTTTTCTGGCCCACAAGACAGCCCAACAAATTACTCTCGGCCGCCGCACGCAGCCTGTCAGCACGAAGAGAGGGGGTGGCTTCCGGCTTCCGGCCGGCCAGCCGCCGTCGCGCGCCACTGCGCTTCATCCCTGTGCGCCGCTACAATGCCGTGAGTACCTTGTCTGCTCTTCTCGCTACGAATCTCTTTGCATACGCTGCCGACCTGAATGAGTCGCTCCTTCTGATATTCAGCACGCTAGGATCGCAATTCGCAATGTGTCGGGCGGAGCTGTAGAATGTTATGGGGCTAGGGATTTAGGGTAGGTTTGGCACTGCGCTTCGGTTCTATTTCGAAGGAATCGGCGTAGATCAGGGGCGTATTGCTACGGTTTCGCCCTTGCTCCATTGCTCTGGCCTAGTACTAAGAACCTCAGTGTAAAATCCCCACTCAGTGTTAACTAAATGCTAGCTTAATGTATTTCCGGCCCTCGGAAAACAGCCCACACTACCAAGAGACATGATAATGAGCCGAACAATACTACTCCATAGCATTCTTTTTATCATTTCAGTCTATGGTATGATTATAAAATGACAGTATCAGCAGGTGGAATATATACACACATCAAGCAACAATACATGCTCGCATCATTACTTGTGCTTCAGAAACCTGACATCAGAAATTTGCTAATTTTCTTAGACACTGCCATTTTCTAGGGAAGAGTACAGCAGGAAATAGTCATAATGTTACATTATGGAACAGGAGGTTCAAAGCTTGCAACCCCCAACCACCTCGTCCCTGCACTGATACAATCTTTCCTTTAATTCATTTCCTGAAACAGTAATCTTGAATGCTTACTAGCACCAGCAAATAAGCCAGATACAATCTTTCCTGACGTTCCAGTCCTGCCCACTTACCTTTTTCTTTTTTCTTTTTTCTTTTGAAAACATGGCAGGAGCACTGCCTATTCATTTAAGTAGGAGAAGAAAAGATAGTCTTACAAGAAATTCGATTACATAAATTGAATCATGACTCATGCACACATAAGAAATCATAGATAAATTAAGATACACTTACTGTTTCTGTGATTTAAGGACGTGGTGTGAGGATCTGGCAATTTATTACTTGTGACTAGTGCTTCTGAAGTGAAACCTTTAATTCCAGCCGACTTGTGCCACTGCTTGAAAACTATTGGTATTCCTTTCAGTTGTTGCTGATAAAAGTTGGGAATATGTAACACCCTAAAATTCATAACAATTAAATTGTAGCAATTTCTGAATTTTTCTAGGATTTATTAAGGCTTAAATAAATTTTCTATGATTTAATTGGAATTTCTAGCCTTTTATCAATTTAAATATCATATTAAATAATTATAGTCAAAATAAGTTTTTGTTGCATTCATGCTGTTGCATTGCTTTTTGGGTGCTGGTAAATTAAGTTGGAATTTAAATTCTGTTTAAATTCGAATTTAATTTGAATTTGTTTGAGGTTTAGAATAGTTGTTTCCTGTCGAGTTCAGTTTTACCCCTCTAACTCTTGGCCAGTCCAGGTTTGCCCCCTCAATTATTTTCCTCCCAAGCCGGCCCAAGCCTTCTCTTTCGGCCCGTTCCCCGCGCCGGCCCACTCCGCGTCTTCCTCTTCTCCGCGTCGCTGACAGGCGGGGCCCGCCTGTCAGGACCTCCTCCCCGAGCCGGACTCGAGCTCGAGTCCGACCCGGGCTTGGCCGCGTCGCCGCAGCCATCTCCGTGGCACGCACGCCAAGGCGTGGACCCGAGCCGCCCTGTGTCCTATAAAGGCCGCCGCCGCTCCTAACCTCTCTTCTCCAAATCAGCCGAGCCCGCAAACCCTAGAGCACCCGCGCCGCCGCCGCCGAGTTGAGCGCCGCCGCCGCGCCGTCGATCTCCGCCCAGGACGCGCTTACGCTCGAATTGACCTCCGGGACGGCGTCGCGTGAAGGTATCGAGGCCGCCCGAGCAGTTTCCCTTCGTTTTCCCCTCCGTTTTGGCCGTCGCTCGTGCTCACCAAAGCTTGGTTCCGCAGCTCGTCGCCGGCCGGGCGCTGTGTTCCCCTTCCGCCGCCAAGAGCTAGTCAGGTGAGCTCGCCTTCTCGTCCCAAGTCTCTAGGACCAAGCCACGCCCGTTTTGGTGCTCTGTAGCTCGGTTTCGACGCCACTCCGGCGATGCGCCGCCGCGCGCGCCTGTTGCCGCCGTCGCTCGTCGTCATCGCCGGCGAAGCCCCTGCCCGATCCAATCGTGACCGTCCGATCTTGATCGAACGGCCGAGCAGCGCCCGAGCTTCAAGTCAAACCGACCGCGTACCGGTCAACCTGGAGATTTTGCAAAAAGGCCCTCCAAGATTTGAAAATCAACCCGCGGTCCTGAGCAGTTCAAAATTATTTCAAATTAAGTCCTTTTTTTCGGTTTAACCCCTGCAAGTTTTAAAATTGCGCCTGAGGTCCAAGTTTTGTCTTTTTACATGAAAACCCTCGTAGTTTAATACAAAATTATGTTTTAGCCCTCGAATTTTCGCAGTTAAGCCCCTGGAACTTTTAAAACTTTGCCAGCAAGTCCCTGAACCTTAGAAAAGCCATATCTCTCTCGTTTTAACTCCGATTTTAGTGATTCTCGCGCTCACGCGTTCGTTGTAACGAGTAGAATAGTTTTGTGCTGTTTGTTAGCTCTGTTGAACTGTTTGGTGTACTGTTTATTATTTATTGTATTGTTTCTTTGCATGTGAATGTGTGATGCGTATAGGAAACGTGCCGTTCGAGGAGAGCTTTGAAGATCCAGTCGTTGAAGACTTTGAGCAGCAGCAGGGTTGGGAAGAAGGCAAGTATTCCTTGATCATACCCGTTTGTACCTGAATGACCTGCATTTTAATTACACTGTTATTTATCGCTTGCAATAATATTGTTGGGTCCCATTAAGGATTTCCTAGTCTCCTTTACCATACCTTGCAGCTTGGGGTACTTAATTAATTTTGATGGTAGATGATGCTTAGCTTCCTCAACTGGGATTGGTTAAATGAAACCCCTGCTCTATGTTCTATTACTACCTTTTAATCAATTAATGGATAAGATCACATCTTTTAATTGGAACATGGAGAACCACCCAGGAAAACAGTACAACCATGAGTGCCATGTGGCTTTGGCTTTGACTGACTAATTAGGTGCTCTAGTTTATGGTAGCTTTACTCGGAAGGGGCATGGGGGGCGGCGGTTGACGGGGTATAGCTCGGTCCTCTTGAGCTGTGGGCTTTGGTAAGAGACAGACCTCATTAGGGAGGGTTATGCTTTGCTTCTGAACCGGAAACCTTAGCGGGCTATCATTTACTAGAGTGCTTTTGTAAAGGTCTCATAGTGAAACTCAGTATTCGGTCCACGTGGTGTGGGACGGGTGCATGCTTCGGCAATGGGAATCACGGCTTATGGTGAAAGTGTACAACCTCTGCAGAGTGTAAAACTGTTATAACAGCCGTGCTCACGGTCAAGAGCGGCCTGGACCCTTACATGATAATTTTACTTGAATATGACCTAAACTGTGGTTACCAGAATTGGTTGGGTTATGTCATTTATTTAATTGTGGTGGGTATATATTTATATTTGCTAGTAAATAGTTGCTTAATGCAGCTAGCCTTTCAGCTACCCACTTTATAAAGCCTTGCATGTCATTTATTTCCAAACTTTGCTGAGTACGGCATGTACTCACGCTTGTTGTTTATTTATATTGCATCGACCACACCCGGAATGCTGCTCAGATTGGGAGAATTTTGAGGATTTTACTGCTGATTTTGAGGAGTTCTAGGCGAGTCTCCCCCAGTCAACGCCTGTGGAGTTGGAGTCACTTTTGCTTCGTTAGATAAACGTTTATTTAAGTCTTCCGCTATGACATTTGTGTCAACTCTGAGATTGTAATAAATGCACTTTAATACTCTTTCGTTATGCATGGTTATGGATATTCACTTGTGACGTCTACCATATGTGTGTAAACTGATCCTGGCGCACATATGAGATGCATCTGATTTCGCCTTTAAAACTGAGTGTGACAGAATATTAGGTGTCGTGATAAATGTAACCTATTTTCCAAACTGGGAATTGTAATTCGACTTGATCTTGTTTAACTTCACTACCACATCATTCATTGGCATCCTTTCCTCAGGTGCAACACTTGAGCAAATCAAGGCCAACTCAATTATGGAAATGATGTTGATATTCAAAATGCTGAAGTTCTCTGGAGGTCCACTTGCATCTTCAATACCATGTTGCCGTATGCTACTGTCAACTACATTTGAGAGTTCATGTGGGAATGCTTGACTAACCCACCTCCTCAGGCTCAACTCACCGACAAACATTGGATCAGTTGGCTTTTTCCTTGTGAAGACTTCTAGGAGAACTATTCCATAGCTGTAAATGTCACTAGCCCGTGATGCTTTTCCTGTTGATCCGAACTCTGCTCATTCCATGTCAAAAGAAACCTGGTGAGCTTAAATAAGAAAAGAGATAGATGCTACATCATACATTGCAAGGGGCATTCGACTTACCTGGAGCCATGTATCCTACAGTACCAGGCATGCTTGTTAACATGATGGACTTTTCATCTCCAACTAGTATCTTTGAAATGCCGAAGTCAGAAACATGTGCGATCATGTCCGTGTCGAGTAAGATATTGCTTGGCTTTAAATCACAGTGCAGGACAGCTTCAAAATGCTGGTGGTGTAGATACTCCATTGCCATTGCAACATCCAGCATAATGCCAACCCTTTGGAAAAGACTGAGTTGCCTCCCATCATTTGAGTACAACCAATCATCCAAACTACCATGAGGCATATACTCAAAAATTAGTGCTCTGAAGTCGAGATTGGAGCAAGTGCTAATTATCTTCACCAAGTTCCGGTGCCGAGCCATTCGCAATGAACGGCACTCTATGTCAAAGCTCTCGGAGGCCGATTCATGTTGCATGCTTAGTACTTTTATTGCGACCACAGATCCATCATCCAATTCACCTTTGAATACTTTACCAAAGCTTCCAGCCCCTAGCAAGTTAACAGCAGTGAAGTTGCCAGTTGCACGGACAAGTTCGTGGTATGAGATCAAGTGATAGTTCAGCAAGTCTGTGTCTGAGGGTACTGTCATCTTTCTCCCTATATTCACCTTCACTCTTACCAACATATACAGGCACACAGCTGAAACAAAAAATGACAGTACTGCAGGTAATATGACTTTTAACAACTGTGGTTTTGAACGTGAGTGCTCAGTGTTGCTATGACATGGTGCTATTTGTAGGCGTGGAAGACCACAGAGAGCATTGTTTCCCATCAATGATTCGAGGGTGATATTTGAGAATATCCCTCCTTCCGGTATCTGTCCATCCAGTCTGTTGAAAGAAAGGTTCAAGTTGGCAAGGTAACTGAGATTGGTCAAGGATTTTGGAATGGCACCAGAAAGCACATTGCAGGATAGATCCAATCCCTCAATACTAAGTAATCTGCCAAATGAACCTGGTATCGACCCTTGGAATAAATTGCTGGACAAGTTCAGATATATCATCATGTGAAGTTCACCAAAAGAAATCGGGATGCCACCTGATAGTTTGTTTCCTGATAAATCCATCATGGTAATTGCTGTCAATTTTCCAACATCAGTGGGCAGGAGTCCACTTAAGAAGTTCTGTGATAGATCAAGCTCAATAAGTTTCTGAAGATGCCACAGACCTGTTGGTATGGTTGAAGACAATGAGTTTCGGGATAATATCATAACTTGCAGTTGGCTTAGGCTACTGACACTGCTCGGAATGGAACCGGTTAGTTTATTGCCATCAAGATGCAACTCAACTAGGCTTGTTAATCTACTGATTTCTATTGGGATGGTGCCGGACAAGCTGTTGTTGGAGAGGTCAAGTTCTTGGAGATTGTTCATTGCAGTAATTGTTGTTGGGATCTCCCCACTCAGGTTGTTTCCACTGAGAGACAGTTGCAACATGTTGTTCAGATAAGCAAACGTATTTGGGATGCTTCCGGTGATCCTATTGTTATATGCAATGAAATATTGAAGTGTTGAACTGAGATTTCTCATGTATGGCAGTAGCGTCCCTATGAATGTATTGTTTGCTATGACAATGGTATCCAAAGTCTTGCAATTGGATAATGCTGCCAGGAAATCGAGATTCCCGCTGAGTTGGTTTGCGCCTACAAATATGCGGCGGAGATTCTGCAAGTTTCCAAATGACAATGGCACTGATCCAGTCAACATGTTTCCAACTAAGTCTATTTGTGTAATGTTGGATAGATTACCTATGGAATCTGGAATAACGCCACTTATTTGGTTATTTGCAAAGCTTAGATACCCGAGGTTTGTCAACTGTTCCAATTCCGATGGAATTTCCCCTTCTAGGTTGTTCTCACTGAGGTCCAACCCAAGAAGACCTGTAATGTTGCTCAGAGCAATAGGGATCTTTCCGTTGAGTTCATTCGTTGATAAGTATATTGTAGTGAGGTTTGGCAGTGTTGCCAGCCACGATGGCACAGTACCAGTGAAATTATTCACGGAAAGTGCGAGCACTTCAAGGTTCTGACAGGCAGAGAGTCCTACAGGGATAGGCCCATTGAACTGGTTTTCTTGGAGGATGAGCTCTCTCAACATAGGGAGATGAAAACTCTCATTTCCAGGAACTGGACCTGAGAGATTGTTCTGAGCGACAGATAGTCCCCACAGCTGGGACAGAGAAGGTGGCATGATGCCCGAGAGAAGATTAACCTCTAGGACTAGCTTCTCCAGCTTGGCCAATAAGATGACGCTAGAGGGAATTGCTCCTGTCAGGCTATTCCACCCAAGTTCTATTACACTCAAATTGGGTGTGCTATTAAACAGACCTTGTGGTATTGGTCCGCTTAGTTCATTACCTGTCAATTCTAATGACCGAAGACTGTGCAAATTTTGCAGCTCATGCGGAATGCCCCCAACCAAGTGGTTCCTAGTGAGATCAAGCATTTCAAGCGCAGTGAGGTTGCTGAGGGTGCGGGTGATGGTACCTGACAAGCTGTTGTATGAAATAACAAGATTTCGGAGTCGGGTCAGGCTTCCAAGCTCGTTTGGCAGAGGACCCACGAGGCTAATGTTGTTGAGGACAAGGCTGGAGAGGAAGGACAGGTTCCCAAGCTGCGGGGCGATGCTGCCTTGGAGTGGCACGTGGTTGAACTCAAGGCCGGTGACGCGCTGCCTGCGGCGGCTGCACGAGACCCCAACCCAGGAGCAGAAGGATGCTGCGGCAGTCCAGTTGCCGGCAAGGATGCCGAGGGGATCCTTGAGCTGTGCTTTGAAGGCGAGCAGTGCTGCCAAGTCCGTGGCATTGGATGGTGGGGTGAGTGCAGCGGCACATGGTGTCAATAAGATGAAGAGCGCCATGCGGATGCAGGAGAAAGCCATGGTTGTGGAGAATCAAAGATTGATGGAGCGAATATGGGTGTGCAGTGTGCTGGACTGGTTCTTTTATCAGCGGTTCTGGGCGTGCAAATCACTAGATTGAGTCGCTGCCTCGCTGGGAACTGAAAAGGAGCCGAAGCTAACTTTGCCGCTGCTTTTGACAAGGAAGCCGTGCACCATTGAATAGGTTGACTTTGTACATGTACACATATTCACACGCCGCTACTTCATGGAAACATAAAGTTCCTGCCACCGAGTTAACTGTCGGAAATCAGCCTAGCGCTTAGCGAGCAGCCTGTCTCTGGATAACGCCTCGTTAATTCACCAGATCTTCTTGAGTTTGGTTCTGAAGAGGACATGTGTGATGATTGCTTAGTCTGCAGACTGCAGGTTCATCGCTTCAGCTTGTCTCTGGATAACGCCTCATTAGTTCACCACATATTGGATACTCTTGTTTCTTTGCCTGCGTGTTCGCGAGACACTGCAGGACGTATGTGGTGCCGTGCCACTGAGATTATTGGCATAATGGCATGTCTTGTACTGACAGCAACAGAAAACGTTTGATCTGCTGAATTTCTGTTATGAAATGGTTCTGGTTATATATACTGGTCCTGATAGGTTGGAATGCACGCGTTCTGGTTTGGACACACGAGCTCAACTTGTTGCACTGAATTTATAACCTGTAGACTCTGCGGCATGATGATGACACAAACACTATTGATGAGGGTTATCATGTACTGTATATCTAGCGCGTTGCAACTGTGCGAGTTGACGACGATGGCTTACTTCTGTAGTCAGTGCACAGTTAAGGGGACGACGCTGCCGATGCATGTCTTGGCACCATACGGGATTATGGTCATGGACGGCGACGGTCAGCTTGCGGCAGCGGACTGGTCCAACAGCGCGGCCGAGACCCGTGCCGACTGCAGCCCATGCCTAAGATTTGATCAATGGGAAGATCGAGGACGTTCCCAAAGTTAGCGTCATGCTGCATACGTGATACGTATAGGAGAAGAAAAAGAAAAACAAGAAGAGGCTGACAAGTGAAGTGGTCGATGAGACTCGGAAAGACCTCACCTTAGCATTGGCTACGACTATTACGGCAAGGCTGCTAGCCGGGGTGCTGATTTGTGCTGGAAGAAAAATATTACTGTCCGTTTGATGGCTGGTGCTGATTTATATTAAGAGAAAAATATTATTGACGAACTGTTGATAAGCCAAGCGAACTGTTATTAATTTCTCCCGTGCGCGTGGCTTAAACTTGACAGACGGAGGGCGAGAATACCGTGTTCCGGACTCCGCTTGTCCGCTGGACCACTGGACAAGACGCGTTAATTTATCTGCCGTTGATGTTTGATAATACAATGGCTGTGTTTAGTTGTAAAAAGGAGTGGGTGAAATTTGATCAAATAGTCACATCGGACACTATAACACACTGTAGCATTTTTTGTTTGTTTGTGGTAATCGTTGTTCTACCATGACCTAATTATCCTCAAAAGATTCGTCTCGTCGTGTATATCAAAACTATGTATTTAGTTTTTTTATTTATCTGCATTTAATGCTCCATGCATGAGGAGAGAGATTTGATGTGATTTTATATGATAGGCGAATAGTGAATAGTGAAGTTTGGAAACAGAATTTTAGAAAGTTTGTGGAACTAAACAGGGTCATGCAGTATTATCCAGCTCTCTCTTTGAAGTTTGAACGGTAGCAGACTAGCACTCTAGCAGTGGATCTGTTCTTTTCCAGAGATTTTTGCCGTCCTCCGGCTGTAGTATGTCGCGCCCGGTGAGATTTGGATGCAGTTCTAGCCTTTGGCCTTGTTTAGTCTTCAAATTTAAGAGCCAAACTTTGGCCTTTTGGATCACGTGCGCACTGTAGCATTTCGTTTGTATGTGTAAACAATATTCAAAAATTAATTAATTAGGTTTAAAATATTCGTCGAGTACAACAAAACTATATAATTAGTTTTTGATTTTATTACTTTATACATTTGCCGATATTTTAATGTGATGGGAATTTTCTTTTTGCATAGTAAACTTTGGGGGTGAAATTTTGTTTAGATGCAAAATAGGGGGGCTAAATTTGGGAGTTTGAGGTCACTTCACCATAAATACGCCACTATAGCATTTCGTTATATGTGTGAAAAATTGTCCAAAAATTGATTAATTAGGCTCAAAATGTTCGTCTCGTAGAGTACAACAAAATTATATAATTAGTTTTTTATTTTATCTACATTTAGTATTTTATGTATGTATCGATATTTTGATATGATGAGAATTTTTTTTAACAGCGAACTTTAAAGTGAAATTTGAGATCGAGCATAGCGGCTTTCGGCGATCTCACTGTCAAGCGTCAACTTCACTGAAAAGCTGAGACTGCTTGCGTGGGCCGTGATATTTTCTTTCGGCCCGCGAGACAACCCAAGGCTAGTGGCCCAGCCCTCCACGGCGGCGGCCTCCGCAAACAGAAGAGTTTGCGCCACTGTAGCATCCACCAGCCCTCCACGGCATTTATGGACCAGCCAGCCAGCCATCGAGTCCGGCTGGCTGGCCGGCCGGCCGGACCAGCCAGATCGCCGCACGCTCGGCACGGCGCTTCGTCCCACCACCCCTCGCTGCCGGTGAGTCCTTCTGTCTCTTCCCGCTGTCTCTTTTGATACGCACCCGCCACCCGGGCACTCGGCCTGCATGTACCATTGCCTTCGGAATTCAGAACTAGAGAAGCAATGTCGCCGGTCTGCAGGATGTAATGTACGGATTAGGTTTGAGCATTGGTGGAGTCTTCCTAGATCATTAGGTGGAGTGGCAATCGCAATGCTTGCTAGCTTCAGTAATCGGAGGCGGGTTGTTTCTGTTTTGCCCTCGCTCGGGCTTTGTTCTGAAGGTCCGTTGCGTAAACCCATTCCAATAGCTGAAAACTATCTGACATGTTTCCTGCCGTGCTTGGGATACAACCCACGACAATGCTAGAGAACTGCGATAAGTTTGCCAATCTTAGCGCCTTTTAAATTTCTTCTGTAGCCTTTCACAATTGCACTAATAAGCAGCACGTCTGAAACAGCTATAGACTTTTACATCATTACTTTTTTTATATCAGTAATGTGCTGTTTTTTTAGGCAATGCCAGAAATTGCAACTTTTGGTTTTCTATGGAATATTATAACAGGTAATGTTCTTCATATTTCATTATGGAATCAGGAATTTCTAAGGCTGCAGCCACCTTGTCCTTGCACTAACTTACATGCACGGGAAAAATAAGCCAATTCCAATCTTTCTTGGTGTTCCGATCCTGAGCAGTTGCTGTTTCTGTGATTTGAGCGCCGTGGCAACTAAATGCTTAGGGCCAGTACTTCTGAATTGAAACCTTTATTTCTTGCTGAATTTTGCCAGTGCTTGAAAAATGCTGCTATCCTTGAGGTTCTTGCTGATCGGATCAGATTGCCTGAATTATCACCCAAATGTGGTAAAAAAATGGGAATATTAGTTGTTTGTTGAATAAACCCTTCACTTTCCGAACTGTGAACTGTAGTTTGACCTGATCGTGTCTAACTTCACTACCACATCATTCATTGGTATCCTTTCCTCAGGTGCAACTCTCGAGCATAACAAGGCCAACTCAATTATGGACGCTAGGTAGGTATTCAAGGTGCTGAAGTTCTCAGGAGGCCTACTTGCATCTTCAATACTATTATTCAGCTCATCTAGCACTATGCTACTATCAGCGACATTTGACAGATCATGTGGGAATGCTTGACTAACCCACTGTCTCAAGCTCAACTCGCCAACAAACATTGGATCAGTCGGCTTTTTCCTAGTGAAGACTTCAAGGAGAACAATGCCATAGCTATAAATATCACTGGCACGCGATGCTTTTCCTGAAAATCCAAACTCTGTTTATTCCATGTCAAAAGAAAACTAGTGAGCTTAAATGAGAAAAAGGATATGTGCTGCATCATAGATTGCAAGGGGAATTAAAACTTACCAGGAGCCATATATCCTACAGTGCCGGGCATGCTTGTTAACGTGATGGACTTTTCATCTCCAGCTAGCAGCTTTGAAATGCCGAAGTCAGAAACATTTGCAATCATGCCCTCATCAAGCAAGATATTGCTTGGCTTTAAATCACAATGCAGGACAGCTTCAAAGTGCTGGTGGTGAAGATACTCCATTCCCATTGCAACATCTAGCATAATGCCGACCCTTTGGAGGAAACTGAGTTGCCTCCCATCATTTGAGTACAACCAATCATCCAAACTACCATGAGGCATGTACTCAAGAATTAGTGCTCTGAAGTCGAGATTGGAGCAAGTGCTAATTATCTTCACCAAGTTCCGGTGTCGAGCCATTCGTAGAGCACGACACTCTGTGTCAAAGCTCTTGGAAGCTGATTCATTTTGCATGTTTAGTACCTTTATTGCTCGCAGTGATCCATCATCTAGCTCACCTTTGAAGACTTCACCAGAGCTTCCTTTCCCTAGCAAGTTATCATTACTAAAGTTGCTGGTTGCACGGACAAGTTCGTGGTACGAGATCAACTGATAATTTTGCAAGTCTGTGTCTGAGGGTACTGACATATTTCTTCGCGTGTTCACCTTCATTCTTACCAACATATACAAGAACACAGATAAAACGAAAAATGCCAGGGCTGCAGGTAATAGGACTTCTATCAGCAGTTTTTTTAACCTTGAGTGATTACCAGTGCTCTGACATTGTGCTATACCTAGCCGGGGAAGGCCACAGAGTGCGTTGTTCCCCATCAATGATTTGAGGGTGATATTTGAGAACACTCCTCCTTCTGGTATCTGTCCATCCAGCCTGTTGAAAGAAAGGTTCAAGTTGGCAAGGTAAGTGAGATTGCTCAAGGATTTTGGGATGGCACCGGAAATTACATTGGATGATAGATCCAACTCCTCAATGCTAAGTAAATTGCCAAATGAATCTGGTATTGATCCTTGGAGTAAATTGCCTGATAGATTGAGATATGTCATCATGCGGAGTTCACCAAAGGAAACTGGGATATCACCTGATAGCTTGTTTCCCGATAAATCCATCATGGTAATTGCTCTTAATTTTCCAACATCAGGTGACAGAAATCCATTTAAATAGTTCTGTGACAGATCAAGCTCAATAAGTTTTTGAAGATCCCACAGACTTGTTGGCATGGTTGAAGACAATGAGTTTTGGGATAATGACACAATTTCAAGCTGGTTTAGGCTGCTGACACTGCTTGGAATCGAACCAATTAGTCTATTGCTGTCAAGACGCAAATGAACTAATTTTGTTAATCCTTTGATTTCTTCTGGGATGGTGCCAGACAAGCTGTTGTTGGAGAGGTCCAATTCTTGGAGATTTTTCATTTCAGTGATTGGTGTAGGGATCTTTCCACTCAGGTTGTTTCCACCGAGAGATAGTACTGATAAGCTGCTAAGGTTAGCCAATGTACTAGGGATGCTTCCATTGATGCTGTTGTTAGCTGCTTGGAAAATTTCTAGCTGTGTGCTAAGGTTTCCAATCGAAGGTGGTAGCCTCCCGATGAATGCATTGTTTGATATACCTATGATAGTTAGGCTTCTGCATTTGGATAATGCAGCTAGAAAATCAAGATTCCCAGAGAGCTGGTTCGCATCAACAAAGATGCGGCGAAGATTCAGCAAGTTGCTAAATGACATTGGCACTGATCCTGTCAACCTGTTTGCAACTAAATCTATGTCGGTAAGGGTAGATAGATTGCCTATGGATTCAGGAATAATATTTGCTAATTGGTTGTTTGCAAGGCCTAGAAACATGAGATCTCTCAACCGCCCCAATTCCGGTGGGATTTCCCCTTCTAGATTGTTCTCACTGAGGTCTAACACAACAAGCCAAGTTTGGTTGCTCAGTGCAATTGGTATCTTTCCAGTGAGGCTATTCATTGACAAGGATATATAGGTAAGGTTTGGCAGTGTCGCCAGCCATGATGGTACAGTACCAGTGAAACTATTATCGCCAAGGGAGAGCTGTTCAAGGTTCTTACAGACAGCGAGTCCCAAAGGGATAGGCTCATTGAACTGGTTTTCTTGGAGAGCTAGCACTTGCAACATAGGGAGGTGAAAGCTTTCATTTCTAGGAATTGGACCCGAGAGATTGTTCCGCCCAACGAATAGTGCTTGCAGCTGGGACATGTTAAAAAAAGAAGGTGGCATGGGACCTGAGAGAAGATTTTTTTCTAGGACTAGCATCTCCAGCTTTAGCAATAAGCCGAAACTATCAGGAATCACTCCTGTCAACCTATTCTCCCCAAGATGTATTTCTCTCAAATTGGGTGTGTTGTTAAACAGGCCTGGCGGAATTGGTCCGCTCAGGTCATTGCCTTGCAATCCTAACGAAAGAAGGGTGTGCAAATTTTGCAATTCATGTGGAATCCCCCCAAAGAAGTTATTCCCAGCAAGAACAAGCTTCTCAAGCCTAGTGAGGTTGCCAAGGATGCAAGGGATGGTACCTGACATTTTGTTGTATGAAAGATCAAGAGTTTGAAGCCAGAGCAGACTTCCAAGCTCGTTTGGCATGGTACCCATGATGCTTGTGTTGCTTAGGACAAGGGTGGAGAGGAAAGATAGATTACCAAGCTGCGGTGTGATGCTGCCCTGGAGCGGCACGTCGCTGAACTCAAGGCCGGTGACACGCTGCCTACGATCACACGAGACGCCCGCCCACGAGCAGAAGGACGCGGTGGCAGTCCAGTTGCTGGCAAGGATGCCAAATGGGTCCTTGAGCTGTGCTTTGAAGGCGAGCAGTGCAGCAAGGTCTGTGGTATTCGATGTTGGGGTGAGTGCGGTGGTGCATGTTGCGCCCAGTAAGAAGAGGAGCACCGTACGGATGATGAAGGCCATTTTGATGGAGAGCTTAAGATCAATGGGCAGAATATGGAATTATGGATGCGTTGTGTGCTTCACTGCTTATTATAATCTAGTTTTGGACAGGAAAAAGGAGCTCTGCTTACACTGACCCTGAATCCCTGGGTGTGTCTAGTTCCAAAAAGAGGAAGAGAAAGTTTGGTGAAAATGGCACATCGACACTGTAGCGCAATGTAGCACTTTTCATTTGTTTGTGGTAACATTGTCCTACCATGACCTAACTAGGCTCAAAAGATTCGTCTCGTCGTGTACATCAAAACTATGTAATTAGTTTTTTTATTTACATATATTTAATACTCTATGCACGAGGAGAGAGATTTGATGTGATAGATGAACAATGAAGTGAAGTTTGAAGAGAGAATTTTTTGAAAAGTTTGGGGAGTGAACACAGCCCCTGATTGATAGGTTGGCACGCGTTCAGATTCATGCACACGAGCACGCCATTCCGCACCAAGGTTAAGCCTGTAGACCCGGCAACGACTTGGCATACCATTATAGGGTGCCAACATGTGGCGATGCAAGCCTCGGTAGCTAGTTTGGTACCGGTAGCTTTCCTGCTGGCTTGCTGCATCATCTCCGTTCTTTCGTTTCTGCTTTCTGGAGTCAAGTCAATCAACATGCACAGTCGACCTGTGGAGCGTGTGCAACTTTTTTGTGGGTGACCCGCTGTTTCTGTACTGGGCTATTGCACTATTGCTGACCTGTGATGTCATGTTCAAAACGCCGCTCTCGTTGCACGCACCGTGCCGTGTTGATGCATCTCTTGGCAACACAGATGAAAGACTCCAGGATGAGGGCGGCATGATAAGTTTGGTGACGATCACGGAGCCCGGCGGCGCGGGCTCTTAACCTCTCAGCACACGGCGGAATTTACACTGGTCGATCTGTGCCTGAGCATGCTGCATGCCTGCATTTTCCAGGGCTTGCACAGCAGCAAATAAAGCCTGCAACTTGTCCTCGAGGACCACCTCGATCGATGAGACAATGATCCAAGTTTTAATTGTGGATCAGTATTTTATTTGTTAGAACAATTTTATTTGATACATGGAAGGTTGTCATTTAATTTGTAGTTCAAACATTTTGCTCTAAGCCGGGCTCGCAGGAGTTCTCCGACCTCGGTGAGCCGTGGGACATGGAGCTAGTGGGCTACAACGATGACCCGCCATGACCGAAGGGTGACGATTGACAGTAGGTTAGAGACAGGACAACACGGGCTGAACTGCATGCTGAACCTTGGCAACATGCCAACATGGAGTGAATTATAGCAAAATTGGACCGAGTTGACTCGGACTCGGACCAAGTCATCGTGTAACAGCCCCCAAATGATCACGGTCACCCTTGGCGCGCAACAGGAGAAAAGAGACAATTGCCACAAATATAGCAGGGCCGCTGGAGACAGGGGAGGGAGCACGGGCGAGGATCGTGGTAGACGAAGATGAATGCCAACCAGTTTGGATATTTGGATTGCTCAAAACCTCATTGACCTCTTCAGGAAAATGCTCATGTGTGACATGGTGAAGCTGCAGCTGCTACAGAAATGCAAGAGAGGTGCTCCCTGTGGTAAATGGGTAATCAGTTGTGAAACCTCCCAGATGTCAAGCAGCCTGGTGGATCTAAAAAGCGGACTCTGTCAACTGATTGCACCGCTGCTTCCAATCTTCTTGTGTTACCTGTAACTAGAGAGAGCAATCCCATCTGATTGGTGGCACCAGAAAAGTAGTCCTTATCAAAAGTAATTACTACATATCCAGCAAAATCTGGAAATGCAAATAAAAGAAAAGGCCGGAGGCTGATTCCTTATTGGCTGGAAGCCGAGCTATACAGAGCCAATGAATTCAGAAGAAAGAATTATGGTGCCAAAACTAGCATGCCGATTGTGTTCAGTGGCACATCACATATAGAACAGTTGCACACGGGGCCTTAATTTCTTGCAAGAATTTGATTCCCGTGATCAGCAGAATACTGAACGTGCCACTGTAATGTATTGGAGTCTTACAATATGCACTATTCTGGTGCAATGTTGTGATAGCTCAACGGATAAAAAACCAGCCACAGCTGACAGTAATTCAGATTTCAGTGAGTCTTTGTGCACTGAAGCTAAATCTGCTTCAGAAGAACCAAATACTGGTGGTGGAACGGAAATTAAAACGGTTAATGCATTAATCGTAAAGGAAATTCTTTTGTTACATGTGGATTGTGAGCATAACCACAGCTGTGGAAGCAAAGAGTGTTCTCCTGTGAAACTTTAAGCATGTATGTGTTGCGAAAAGACGACATGTTTTGTCAGTAGAGCCAAATACAGAAGACAAAGTGGTGCTTGATATGAAGAAGTTGTCAGTTGTGGAGGTGCACCACATAGAGAGTATTTATCTGACTGCATACAGTTGGTTGACCTAAAGTTCATCGAAAGTGGTGATTCCTTCCCATCTTTCACCGAAAAAGTTAGACATTTGACAGACCACTGACAAATACAATCCTCAGATCATTTGAAGAACTTGGTACCTTTCATGGAAGAATGACTTGCCGTCATGGAGCCTTGTGGGCAGGTCAGCATACCTAGGCTACAAAGTACTCACTCCGTATCGAAATATTTGTCGCCGTTGACTTTTTTCTACAACTTTGACCATTCGTCTTATTCAAAATATTATGCAAGTACCATCCATTTTGTTTGTCACATGTTTTACTATTGTAGGTATTTTAAGCTTGACTTACCCTTTTGCATATTTGTGATAATTTTTTGAATAAGACGAATGGTCAAAGTTGTAGAAAAAAGTCAACAGCGACAAATATTTTGATACGGAGGGAGTACATGCTATTGTGTACGACTGTATTCGATGGCGTTCCTTTTCCCCATCATTTTCGTAAGTTGCTACCATGCCAATGTTCCATATAATTCTTTAGTACAGAACAAATGCAGAGCTTTCCAGTTTGTAGTCTTCATATTTGGGTGCATGTTACTGCATATATCTCCTGGGGTATGTTGCATATATATAGTTTCAGCACCAGGGCTATCGGCAAGATATTTACAAACAAAAAATTCCATGCATGGAACTCTCTGTTCAGACAAGATGAAGTCTAGTGCACCATTCATTTTGTTCCTTGTATTTGCCCAATAGCTGAGAACGGAATATAACTAGTAACCTGTTGCAAACTGCAAGCTCCATTTCTGAAAATTTGACTCGTAATGTTTGCACCTGTGTGAAATTGTGAAATTTTTTTCCCCCAGGAAGTCTTGGAACAGAAGACTGGAGCTCTGCTAAATTCTCCTCCTGACGAAACTGCTCCAGAAACTTTATTGTTCAGAAGTCATCGGTATGCTCTTCTGTAATTGCAAATATGAGACATAGCTTTTCTATAGATACATTTATTCCACGGTACTTTTATTGTTCACTAAGCCGAGATATTCCGCATGACAGATTTACTCTTCAGCAGTCAGTTTGAATTCACAAGACAATAGCAACTTGTCCGAATCAAAGAATCTGTGCATTAGCAGCCAACTGATGGTCACATTGTATTAGTAACTTAGAAAGGAAGTATATAAATTCCATTTTGTTTCCTGTGGTTTACAGCAAGAAACATGATGTATATCTATCCTTTTGTGAGTCTGACAAAATTTTGCCGGTAGGAAGAAACCCAATTTCCGTTCATGCAGCAGCCAGCAGGGTATGTATAATCCTGGCAGCAGGGCTGGTGCCTCAGCTTGGGTCATCATCACCTTCCACCAGAGGCTCGACCCGCCACTCGCTGCCGTAGTAGGAGTTGGGCAGGCCGAGCCAGAACTTGAAGGCCTCGGCGGCGCGCTTTCGCTCCCGGCGCCGGTCCTGCCTCGCCTGCGACGCGTGCTTGCTGGTGAACATCCTCGAGTGCATCTCGATGTACATCTTCTTGTACCTCGTCTTGTTGGGCGCGATGCCCTTCTCCTCCATGCACGCCACGATCTCCAGCGCCTTCTTGAAGAAGGCCGCCCTGACGCACACGTCCGCCAGCGCCCCCAGCAGCTCCTCGTCGGCCTCCTCCAGGCACCGCTCCTGCACCTCGTTCCACAGCACCAGCGCCTCCCCGGGCTTGCGCGCCGCCGCCACGCCCTTCGCCAGGCTGCCGTACGTCGCCACGTCCGGCTGCACGCCGCGCTCCTTCATCCTCTCCACCACCTGCTTCGCCGCCTCCACATGCCCCAGCCGGCAGTACCCTTCCACCAGCATGTTCCACGCCGCCCTGTCCACCGCCACCCTCGGGTCACGCTCCATTTCCTCGAACACCTTGTGCGCGACCTTGGGCTGCCCCGACACGGCGAACGCCTTCATCAGCGTCGTGTAGCTCACCGTCGACGGCGCGATGCCACGCGACCGCATCTCGTTGAAGAAGGCCAGCGCGCCGGCGCTGTCGTCCGTAAGCACGCACCCGTCCATGAGGGTGTTGTACGTCACCACGCCGGGCTGGATGCCGGCGCCCGTCACCATCTCCTCGAAGAGCTCCCTGGCCTTGCCGATCTGCAGCTGCTGGCAGTAGCCCTTGAGCAGGACGTTGTAGGTGACCCGGTTGGCCCGAACCCCGGCCGCGGCCATCTCGTCCAGCACGGCGTGCGCGCGTGGCATGTCGCCGACGGCGACGAGCGCTGAGATCACCGTCGTGTAGGTCACGTGGTCCGGCCGGCTCGCGGGCACCGTCTCCGCCTCACGCCGCATCGCGCGCAGCACGGCCACGACATCGTCGACGCGGCCGGCGTTCATGTACCCCTTCATGAGCGTGGTGTACACCCTGGCGTTGGGCGGGTAAGCTTTGGGGAGCAGCGGCACCTCGCCCGTGCCATGTTCCGGGTCGTCCCCGGCGACGATGTCGTCGAGCAGGGCGTCGCCCTGCTCGGCGTCGGCCACGTCGTCGCATTCCATGGCGATAGCTCTGAGCAGCAGGCATATGTCCTTGCGCTCCTCCCGCATCGCCTGCACGATCCTCTCCGCCGTGGGAATGTCGCCGAAGCCGACGAACGCGGCGACGAGGGAGTGGAACGTGGTGGCGCAGGGCGCGATGCCGGAGGAGAGCATGCGCTCGAGCACGCGCGCGACGAGGCCTTTCCGGCCGGCGCGCGCGCACATCTTGATGACGACGTTGTAGGTGAGCGCGTCGGGGGCGGCGCCCCACTCGCCCATGGCGTTGAACAGGTGCCGGAACCGGCGGGGGTCTCCGGCGTCGGCGCAGGCGCTGAGCGCGGCGTTGAAGGCGGCCGTGTCGGGGAGGCAGGAGGGGGAGACTAGCTCGGGAGGCGCACGGCGGAGGTGGCGGAGGACGGCGTCGAAGAGGCGGAGCGCCTTGTCGGGCGGCGCGAGGCGGGCGACGGCGGCGGTGTAGGCGCGGCGGTCGGGGAGGAGGCCCTGGCGGAGCGTGTAGAGGATGAGGGAGTGGGCGAGGCGGGCGTCGCGGGAGCGGGCGGCGGCCGCGGCCGCGAGGGACAGGGAGTTGGCGTCGAGGAGGTCGAGGGCGCCGCGGGCGCGGAGGCTCTGGAGGAGGCGGGCGGCGCGGGAGAAGGCGTCGGGGCTCTTGGAGCTGAAGGAGAGCTGCGCGAGGAGGCGGGACGCCGTGGTGGGGGAGGCAGGGAGGAGCGAGGGCTTGGAGGAGAAGAGGCGGTAGGCGGCGTCGGTGTCATGGGCGCGGAGGAGCGCCAGGAGGGCGTCGTCGGAGTCGGAGGCGCCATCCTTGTCGCCGTCGGCGTCAGGAGGGTCGGTTAGTTGCGAAGCGGAGCGGGAGGTAGATGGGGACAGGGCGGGCGGCGGATGAAGCCTCTGGCGGTGGCTGCCGGAGGCGGAGGAAGAAGGCGAGGAGCATGAGCAAGAGCTGCAGGTGGCGCCGCCGGGGAAGGAGGGGTGGGGTTGGAGGAGCTGGAGCGAGTAGCGCGCGCAGCATAGCATCCCTGGATCAGCTGGTGGCACGGGAATGGCTGTACGGTCGTGTCCGGATGGGTTCGCCGGAGGAGGTATAGGAAGAAACGGCGGCAGCAGCGGCAGACGGGTGGAGCGGAGAGGATGAGGATGACGTGTTGACGTGGCCCAACGAAAGCAAAACAAGCAAAGCATTGGCTCCAGCCCAGCCATATCGACAGACTCGAATTCGGCTGCAGCTGTGCAGCAAAAACATGGGCCGGGTCCATCCACACGGTGGAACCACACTACCACAGGCCGCCAAGCTGACACGGTGACACCATATACACAAGAGGTGAAATCT
The DNA here is from genome assembly GCA_033239725.1 of Echinochloa phyllopogon. Taxonomy (NCBI): domain Eukaryota; kingdom Viridiplantae; phylum Streptophyta; class Magnoliopsida; order Poales; family Poaceae; genus Echinochloa; species Echinochloa phyllopogon. The sequence continues at coordinate 42,602,057 of BTCW01000005.1, read as the reverse complement.
GAAATTGCACGAGAAAAATTTGAAAATAAGCAAGGAAATCATGCATATAAACAGAGCACAACGCCAAGTCTACAGAGGTGTAGTGATCACTCCATTCCCAACTCTGCTGCATACGTGTTTCAGGACATCCAAACCTCCAATAGCTTAAGAATCAAAGCATTCACTAGCCTCTTCGCGTAGCCTGACTGATCTCTGATCAGCACAACCCCAACCTTCATGTTTGGCATTTGGTCTGAAGTTATCATCAATGTTAACCTTTTGTAGCACTGAGAAATACAATTATTGTCTTTCACTCCTTCAGTTGCATTTTCTTTTTAAGGAAAACCTTCAGTTGCATTCCAGATCATCATCAGGAGGACAAACACTCCTTGATCCGTGCAAGCTTAGCAGCCACGTCCTTCATTGTCAACCTCTGCTCAGGCAAGTCCCGCGAGCACTGTAAACCCAAGTCCACTACCTGCTCTAGGCAGCTCCAGACGCTGGGAGATTCTTCGCTAGATGACCAATCGGCATGTTGGATGTCTCCACTGCTAGCTGACTCCTCGTCTAGAAGGATGTTATGATCCACGACATGGGCAAGTCTTGAAGGAAAAGCTTGGCTGACCCATTCTCTGAGGCTTAGTTCTTCGCTAAACATGGCATCGGTAGGCTTCTTCCCGGTGATCACTTCCAGAAGCATTATCCTGTAGCTGAACACGTCGCTCTTCCTTGATGCTTTACCGGTCGAGGCGTACTCTGTTGTGTTTGGAACAGAGGAATTAATAGAGACATCAGTGATCACAGTGCAAAGGAGATAGTGTGAAACTATGAATCATATAACAAGTTGCAGGCAACCGCATACCTGGTGCCATATAACCAATTGTTCCCTGCATGTTCCTTGAGACTATGGAAGTATCCTCTCCCAGCAGTAGCCTTGCGATGCCGAAGTCGGCTACACAAGCCGTCATGTCTTCGTCAAGCAGCACGTTGCTTGGCTTGAGGTCACAATGGAGGACAACCTCGAAGTGCTCATGGTGGAGGTAAGCCATCGCCAGAGCCACATCTGACATGATGCTCACCCTTTGGGCCAATCCTAGCCCACGACGGTTTCTAGAGAACAACCGTTTCTAGTCTTGAAGTCCAAATTCGAGCACGTGGTGACTATCCCAACCAAGTTTCGATGTCGAGTCATGCGAAGCGCACGGCACTCAATATCGAAGCTATTGATGGCCTTTCTAGTTCCATGTTAAGGACTTTTATCGCGACAATTTGCCCATCAGACAACAAGCCTCTGAATACTTTTCCAAAGCTTCCTACCCCTAGTAGGTTGTCACTGTCGAAGTTATTTGTGGCACGAGCCAAATCAAAGTAGGAAATTGTCAGTACATGCTCGCTGGCTCTAGCGCGAGCGTCATGGACCATCGGGTCGTCATGGACTGCAAAGAGTTCAGCTCCTGCGCTATACCAATCCTCTTGCGCATGCTATTGTTTCCAAATTCAGTATCGTACCAAAGATGTCCTTTCATTCTTCCTGATCTACTCAGTTTTCCTGAAGATTTCAGTGTGTCCCTTGGATTTTTGGCCAATAAAATACATCAAATTGCACGAGGACAACTATTAAACTCAAATTTCAAGCTGGCCACAGCAGTCGGCAACCCGGCGCCTCCTATTTTGTCACAGAAATATCCATCTTCAGAAAGATAAACATTTTTGTTGCTATTTTCCTCATGAATCAGCCCCTCCATATTTTTCTGTGTAAGGAAAACTGGTGGTTCAATTCAATATTGATGTTTATATGCGTGATACTTCTACTGAAACCAAGTTTTTTATTCTGTTTTTGGACTCCTAGGTATATATTCAGTCTTTTGCCAACTAATGCAAAAACAGCTCTACTTTCATTGTTTCTTCCGTTGATGCTATTGTATAGCTGCTCCTTTGGTATTCGACTTGAGCTTATTATGCAGTGCTGATCGATCTGATTGCTAAATGCAGTCCATGATTTCTTAATTTGAGCCAGCTTCTTATAATGTTTTGTTCTCCTACCAGGTAGATTGGTACCTGCATCATGTTAATGAATAATTGAATATCAGCATTGCTTAGGATCTCGAAGATCCTCTTCTTGGTCAGAGTCGTTTTGTAGCGCCGATCCTCCAGTTGCAAACATTGAATTGATCAATTGTATGCAGCGGGAATAGTATTATATGCTTTGCCTTCTACATTGTTCCTACATTGTAGATCCACATATGCATATACATTATGGACCCATCAATCATCAGCTGGTACTCCACCAATAAACATGGTCTGATCCTAATCTGCAGGATATGTAACCTTCCTCAAAATATTTGTTGTGGAGATTAGTTTGTTTCCTTCTCTTCCGTATATCCTATGAATGCCATTTTCAATGAATGGATTACATTTCTACTTTACTGGACCAGTTCGACATTACAGGGCTGCTCAAACATGCAGGTACTACTTTGCTCAATGTTTTATGTTTATCTTGGACACATGTTGCAATGGTTGTCTATTTCCAACTCACCATTTCTTTCAGCAAAATGTACCGTCTTCAACTGATGCTAAGATTTGGCAAAAAAATTGCCAAAATAAACTCAAAAGATTCGTTCCAAGTAGTAGACATAAGTTACACATGGGTCTCTAAGATTCGTTATGTATAACTATGGAATAACTTGGGTTAGCTACTTAGCTGAATAAAATGATGAAGACAAAAAAAAAATAGGTGACATAAACAAGATCTTTATGTAGCCAGTTCATTGGGAAAATGAGGTCCCTCCGTTTACTCGACATGCCAATTTGTCAAGAAACACGTTTTAACTTCCTTCTTTTAATCTGTACCAGTAGATTGGCTGATTGTCCATTTACGTGCGTAACAGAAGGACACAAGCGTAACAGATGGACCCAAAAGCTCGACGGCGCACCCCTGCGCACACCCCGACGCCCGCGGTGTCCGACGGCAATGAGGCACAATCGCAGGCCGCGCCTTCATCGCCGCGAGGCAAGAGGAAAGAGCCCCCGGAGCAGCCCCAGAGCGAGAGGCGGATGAGGGCTAGGGCTGCCGACCAGAGCCGCGAGGAGGATGAGGACGAGAAGAAAGGCGCCAGAGGCAAGGCGGCGGCGGCCTCAGCCTCATCTGGCGAATGGCATTCCTCCTCCTCTGAGTCTGAGGTCAGCTCGCCCCTGCGATGGCCTTATGTCTCGGGCATCACCGGAGGGGAAAATTGCTCCAAAAGTGACCCGGCCATTGAGGATGCCTATGATGACCTGAAAATGAAGTACCGTGAGAAAAGAAGTAAGCTTGCGGTCCATCTTTTTAATCTTGCCTGCCTTAGTAAAGATGTATGCATATAAGATGGATAGTTTGGATATAGTACACAATTGGATATCAAGATAGTAGGATATATTATGATAGAAAATTGTACTAAATGTTGCAACACTTTGGCACATGAGCTTGGGCCCTAGTCAGCTTTTCTGCTAGGTCAGTAGGGTTCGTCTTAATGGCTATGCAATAGTTAATATCTATCCATTCTTTGTTATTACTTTGTCGTGTCCTATGTCTCTATTGGAACTTGTGTTATGCATATTGCTCAGTATGTATGTGTACATTTTGTGCAGAGCACCAACTCAAGCTTGTAACACTTGATCCATACGTGCCCCCTTCATGTATGGTAAATGCAAATTTGCTTGATGTTCGTGAGTCTGCAACTGAAACAGTTCTTGAAGGAGCTAAAGTTGTACTTAGCCTTTCGTCCTATGTTGGTACGCAGCACAGACTCTATTTAGTGTTTTTTTTCTATGCTTTGTGTTTGCTATTCAATTATTGTATCTACAGATGGTGAACTGATGGCACAATCGTCTGGCTTTCTGATTGATTGGGATGAAGATGGTAAAATGGGCACTGTTTTGACTACTGCACTTTTAATCCGCACAAAATCTTCGTCCCTGGACCAGTGGTCATGTACAGAAGAGTATGCGCCTAATGTTGAGGTGAGTTTACATACAAACTGTGTGGATTTTCATGTAGGCTCCACTTCAATTGGCACCCAAAGTAACAGAATGAGCAGTTTAGTGTTATCATGGGTGAAGCCTGTGGGTTAGAAACCTTCCGTTAGAAAGTATAGGTAGCAACGCACATTTATGTTAATGCATGAATTTTGTATCTGTCTTTTCAGGTTTGTGCTCAGCTGTTGGACAAATATGAGACAATTGTACCTGCACATTTGCTCCATTATGACAAACACTTCAACATTGCTCTGTTTAAGGTTCGTATGGACTCATGTGCTAGGATTCCTACCTTGAACAGCAAGGTGGTGTATGGTCAGGCCGTTTTTGTGCTTGGCAGAGATAAATATCTGAATCTGAATATTAAACATGGGAATGTTCAATTTAAGGGCCCAACTAAATATGAACGACACCACTATTTATTCATGGGCTGTATGATTAGTGAGGTACGATTAATCTATTGTGATTTTGTCTCATAAATCATTATTACTTATGTTGCTTGTGGTTCTAATGTTGACACTTTAATTATTTTAGGCTGCCATTGGAGGACCTGTGATTGATCTTAACGGGCAAATTTTGGGGATGGTTACTATTCCAGGAATGAGTTTTATTCCTTCCTCTGTTATTCTGAAGTGTTTGGATATGTTGAAGAAATTTAAGTAAGTTTTACTTTTGTTGTCGTTGTATAATGTTAGACTAGATCTTGTCCAATTTCCATTTTTATAGTTTCTGAAATATGGCAAATACCAATTTTTTTTGTATAGTTGCATCCCTCGGCTGCATACAGGGATGCAATTTTCAGCAATTAAATTTCTAGATCCAGCTCATGTGGAGAAGATCTCGCGCACGTGTAACGTCAGTTCGGGTCTAATAGTCAAAGAGGTATCATTGTCTGGTGTCCCTTTTTTTTTCTTTTGTTTGGACAATGTTAACTTTTTTGAATTATGTAGGTGTCTCATAGATCAGCTGCTGAGAAATTAGGAATTAGAATTGGTGATATAATTGTGTCCATTAACGGAGAGTGCATTGCCACTACTGTCGAGGTAGGTATTATTATTAACAATAATAGTTGTAAAGATGATGTGTTATTTTGTGAGTGGAGTGGATAGAAAAATTACAGTTCATGTTTATCATCTATCTTCAATAACTTGAACATTTATTATTCTTGTTGCTGCTATCAGTTGGAGAACTTGCTTTTGGGAATCTGCCGGAGTCATCTGAATAAGCAGATAGGCATTGGTTCCAGCATAGATGTACCGGTAAGTTTATTTATACTATGTCAAGTGCTGTTTATATATCTGCTATAAGTGCCCTTATGTTTATCCATAGTTACAAGACAATTTTAGTAGGTAGACCACCGTGGAGACACAAAATATAATTATAAGAAAGTTTTTATTTACTATATATATATATATAAGGAAGGAGTTTTCATGTAAATGAATTCAAAAACCATTCGGACTATTCGATAAAAGGCACACCCAATTCAACATTGTCAATGTTGATAATCTCTGCGCTGCCAAATATGTCGCCAAACGGATCTTTGTAGAGTTCATTATTCAGCAACCAAGTGTGTATTTTTGTTAAAGTATAATGATTTATTCACCATTTTCAGATTTGGTATTCTTTCTCTTTATACTACCATTAGCTGCCCTATGAAAATATTCTGTTGTTATCACCTTCCAACAGCCAAGTGCGTTTTTTTGTTCCAGTATAATTCTTCCTCGGCATAAAGTATTTGTAACTCAACCTGAGTTTTCTTTTTCTTTTTTTTGCGAGCTAGCATAAAAGGCTATTTTCCTGTTTCTTCAAGAGTACCCAATTGAATTGGCTCATGTTTATATAGTACTTGCTTTTTCATCTAAATCCTAACCCATCCTTGAGGTATTCTTTATTTGTTCTCTTTTATTTGTTTAAATACACAGCTCAATGTTTTCCACACGCGCAAAGGTTCTGGCCACACTATAAATTTGACATTAAATATATCAGATGAAGTAGAGGTGTTTTCAAGAGGTGTGCATCTCTCCTTTATACTACTATAAAGCTTGTAGTAAATGCATATGGAGGACTGATGTGGTTATATGATTTATGTCTATATATTTGCATGTATTTTCCTCCACGTATTTCTATATGAGATATATATTAACAATGAAGTTTTATTGTCCAGGCGATTACCTGGTCTCTGCTAGAGATTGTACCTAGGTGTTTGTTGATTTGGTAGGCACTAGGCACAGGTATTTTCAATCAGTTTTATTTTCACTTAGATATTAATATGTGAATATAGATTGATCAAACATATTTATTTTTATTTCACAATTTGTTCTTTCCTTTCTATGAAGTAAAATAATAGCTCCAATGATGCAAGATGTGTAAAAAACTTCATTGAATATAATTTGTTAGTATGTTTTATTTATTTCATGAAAAAGATGACTATCCCTTTAGGAATATAGGTAGTGTTTGGTTGGACTATGGAAACGCAAACGTAAGAAATCAAAAAACGGTGGTAACCTAATCAGTGTAAGCAATCACGTGATTTGTTTGTGTTGACGCTTTTTCTGGTCAACACACACGAGCGCCGGATCGCGCAACGAATGAATCGATGAACTCGCCGCAGCCCCGCCCAAACCGGTCAGACCGGTTTAGGGATCCGGTCAGACCGGTTCCTGCCGGGAGCTTCGGGATGAACCTAGAATCACCACCTCGGGAGGGACCCCGTCGGAGATGGCGCGCCTAGGGTTGCTCTGAGATCGGTCAGGCCACTCAGAACCTCCTTGAACGTCGTTGAGACAAACAAGGAAAGCAAAGGGGTTGGAAAAGCTAGGGTTTGGAGATAAAAAATAGAAAGATAGTATTTGATCGATTGGATAATAATTCTCAACCGGCCACGGCCCTTTATATTTATAGGGTGGGGAGGTCTTGCCCCGCAAGGAATCCTTTTACAATTTGGAAACGACTAGGACTCCTAATTCTACTCCAACTCGGAGTAAAACCGGTCAGACCGTTCTGGCAAACCAGTCAGACCGGTTTGGCTGTTGCCAGATCGGCTACAGGGAAACCGATCTGACCGCTTCCTAGAACCGGTCTGACCGGTTGCACTCGGCCTGATGGGCAACTGCCAATTTTGGGTGCGAACATATGCCCCCCTGTTTTCTAGTAAATTTTATGCACTAGAAAATATGCTAAGGTCGATGTCACAGAATTCACCGGCCATTTCATCCTAAGGGCGATTTTCAACCATAAATTAGCCATGTCCTATCAAGCACTTTGCCAAACACTTGGATAAAATTTCTTCAAGTATCTCCCATTGAGAGCTCTAGGCAGCTGCTATCCCTGCAAGGTCTCTACTATGTAGGAATTTCCTGAACAAACCTTCACAATCTTGAAAGGACCCTCCCAACTTGGAGACCACTTGCCAAACTTGTTGCTTTTCAATCCAATGGGCAAAATTGTTTTCCAAACCAAATCACCTACTTGAAAAGATTTGAATTTCACTCTCTTGTTGTATGCTTTCGCCATTCGTCTCTTATGTTTTTCAATCTCTTCTAAAGCTCATAAACGCTTGTCAGTCACTTCATCAATATTATCCATCATTAAAGCATAATATGTATCAACATCAAGATTATTTTGCTTTGCAAGTCTATATGCGCCAAGATTCACCTCTATAGGCAAAACGGCCTCTTGACCATACACAAGCTCAAACGGAGTAACTTTAGTAGCACCATGCTTAGAAATACGATGAGCCCATAAAGCTTCAGATAATACCTCATGCCATCTTTTAGGATGATCTTCCACCTTCTTCTTGATGAGCTTTATCAAGATCTTGTTGCTAGACTCAGCTTGACCATTGGCTTGAGCATAATATGGAGATGAATTGAGAAGTTTAATACCATAGGAATTAACGAATTCACGCACCTCTTTGGATATGAATGAAGTCCCTTGATCCGTAGTCAAAGTTTGCGGAATACCAAACCTATGTATAATATTTTCTCTAATAAACTCAATCACCTCTCTATGTGTCATATTCTTCAAAGGAACTGCTTCCGTCCATTTGGTAAAATAATCAGTTGCCACAATCACAAAACAATGACCCTTCGTCGAAGGAGGATGAATCTTGCCAACAAAATCTAAACCCCATCCTCGGAAAGGCCAAGTCTTAATAATTGGATGCATCAACGCCGCAGGTACCAACTGAATATCTCCATGCTTCTGACACTCTTCACATCCTTTGTAGTATCTAAAACAATCGGCTATCATATTGGGCCAATAGAAACAAGCTCGCCTAAGGAGCCACTTCATCTTGGGAGCCGATTGATGAGTACCACAAATTCCTTCATGAACTTCTGCCATAGCCAACCTAGCTTGGTCAGGACCCAAACATTTTAGAAGCAAACCATCAGTAGTCCGACGATATAACTCATCATCATCCAAAACGAACTTGAGAGCCCATCGTCGGATTTTTCTGTCAACTGTACTACTAGGATTTTGCAAGTAATTAATCAAAGGCTTTCTCCAATCGTCCACTTCGTCTTGATTGCAAACAACAGCCGAAGCAGCACCTTCACCAGGAAACCGGTCAGACCGGTTCTCTAAAGCGGTCAGACCGGTTGAACCGGTCAGACCGGTTTGAGGAAGCGGTGCGACCGGTTCCTCCAGAACAGAACACTCGGCTTTTAAAAACATCGGTCTTTGTTCTCGAAAATTTCTTTTCTGAACGTTATAACCAGATGCTTGCTGAGCCAGAGCATTTGCCTTTGGATTTCTTTCTCGTGGTACATGACGAATTGCAAACTCATTTAAGCAAGATATGATATCTAAGCATTTATCAAGATAGGCATTCAAAAATCCATCTAAGTATTGGCATACCTTAGAAACTTGTTGTACCACCAGTAAAGAATCACCATAAGCTTCCACATGCTTCACTCTCATGTCATGTAAAATCTCCAATCCGAATAGAAGAGCCTCATACTCGACTTGGTTATTAGTACATTTATGATTTAATCGGTTAAGTGCTTCAAAAATAGCCCCATGTGGAGAAGTAATAACAATTCCAATGCCACAACCACTTTTGCAAACCGATCCATCAAAATGTAATTTCCATGGAGTAAAAGTAACATAACCGACATTTAAATCAAGTTGCTTATCTACTCTATGTCCAACAATAAAATCGGTCACTATTTGACCTTTCATTGAAGTTAATGGCTCACACCGCAAATCATATTCAACCAAAGCATAAGCCCATTTGCCGACTCTACCAGTCAAAATTGGTTTGTGCAACATGTATTTAATTATGTCGGTTTGACATGCTACTATACAAGTACTTGGTAAAAGATAATGCCTCAACTTGGTACAAGTATGATATAATGATAAACATAACTTTTCAATAAACGTGTACCTTGTTTCGGCATCCAATAATCTTCTACTCTCATGTGCAACCACATGTTCCTTTCCTTCGGTTTCTTGAGTCAAAACACCTCCAATGACATTTTCTTCCACCGCCACATACAACTTGAATGGAACTCCACTCTTAGACGCTTGAAGAATGGGTGTCGAAGATAAATATTGCTTGATCTCATCAAATGCCTCTTGTTGTTTTGCCCCCCAAGTGAAGTCAATATCATTCTTCAACCGAAGTAAAGGAGTGAAGGCATTCAACTTCCCAGACAAATTACAAATGAATCTTCTCAAGTAATTCACTTTGCCCAAGAACCTTTGCAACTCTTTCTTGCAAGTAGGAGCCTTTACATTGCTAATAGCCTCAATCTTTTTAGGATCTATCTCTATACCCTTTTCATGCACAATAAATCCTAAGAATTTCCCAGCCGATACACCAAAAGCACATTTGAGTGGATTCATCTTTAATTTATATCGACGCATTCTTTCAAATGCAAGTCTTAAATCAGTCAAATGAGAATCTACTCCAGCCGATTCGACAACAATATCATCGATATAAACCTCTACTATAATGCCAAACAAGTCATGAAAAATCAAATTCATAGCCCTTTGATATATAGCACCAGCATTTTTCAAACCAAAAGTCATCACTACCCACTCAAATAGACCAACAAAACCCGGGCATAAAAAGGCCGTTTTGGCTATATCCTCTTCGGCCATAAATATTTGATTATAACCAGCATTACCATCAAGAAAGCTAAGAATTCTATGTCCAGATGCAGCATTAACAAGAAAATCGGCTATAGGCATGGGATATTCATCTTTAGGAGTAGCTCTATTAAGATCTCTAAAATCAATGCAAACACGAAGCTTTTTTGTTCCTTTCTTTTCAACAGGCACAATATTAGAGATCCAATTAGCATATCGACAAGGCCTAATAAATTTAGCATCTAGCAACCGATTGATTTCTTCTTTCACTCGGTCATAAATATCAGGATTAAAGTTTCTGCGAGATTGTTTAAAAGGCCTAAAACCAGGTTTAATGGGTAAACGATGTTCAACTAAATCACGACTCAAACCAGGCATTTCATTGTAGCTCCATGCAAAACAATCCACATACTCCTTTAATAACTTTATTAACTCAGATTTAAACAAAGGATCAAGATTTTTGTTTACAAATGTCGGCCTAGGTATAGTACCATCACCAATATCTACCTCCTCTAGAGGATCGGCCGACGTAAACCCTTGTCCTAACTTGCTTAAATCATCAAAATCTTCAATGACCTCACACATATCGTTCTTATGCGCCCGATAGTGCTCACGCCTCTGCTGTAACCACTCTAGATTCGGATCCATCAAATCATAAGAGATGGTATGGCCAGATCTCCGATCGGCCTCAAAACAGCAGTAGCAAAGCCATCCTTGGTGCAACCAATGATTTCACAATCAGATAAATCTAAACCAGATAAGCATTTAAGATTCTCATGATCATCCATAGTAGAACTATCGGCCACTGCAACACAAGCCGATGTATCTCCATGAACGATTTCTACTTCATCATCTATCCATTGAATTAAAAATTGATGCAAAGTAGAAGGCACACATTGATTTGCATGAATCAAATCACGACCAAGGATTAAACTGTAGTTACCTTGTGTCTCAGCGACGAAGAACGCAGTAGGCAAAGTCTTGCTTCCAACAGTGAGCTCCATAGAAGCAACTCCTTTGGCGCCCATAGGTTCACCTCCTCCAACGCCGCTGATAGTCATGTTGGTCTTGATCAACTCTTCATCTGAACCTCCCAGCTTCTTGAACAGAGAATACGGCATCAAGTTAACTATTGCTCCTCCATCCACTAGCATGCGAGAGATAGGCTTCCCATTGATATGACCCTTCATGTACAAAGCCTTCAGATGATTTTCAGTAGCTTTAGGCTTCTGGAAAATAGCTTCCTTTGGCCCAAAATCAAGATGAGCGATGTTTTCCTCTGACAACACATAACCATCCATAGACATATGAATCACATTAAGCTCAAAATTAACATGCTCAGGAGAAAAACCATAATCAACAAGTTCTTCATCGTCCTCTGAAGTAGATACCGATGATAACTTGCTATCACAAACTATAGGAGTAGGAGAAGAAAAACCGGGCGGCGCATCGGGCAAAGCGGTCTGACCGCTTTCAGCAACCGGTCTGACCGGTTCAACCGGTCTGACCGACTCCCCAACCGGTCTGACCGGTTCTGTCTGGGAACTGGTCTTGGCTCTCCACTCTTTCCCTTGTGGAATCATGGGCCTATACTTGTTGAACGCTTCGTCTCTCTGCTTCTGTAGCTCTTTCTCCTTCATCTCCTGAAATCTCAAGCGTTGAAGCTTCCTTCTTTGAGTACGAGACAAACCAGGAGGACACCATCTTGGCAAAAAATACTTAGAGTTAGAACCACTTCCATTGGCCTCATGATCATTATCAGAAACAGATCCCTTCTGAATAGGTGTATCAACCTTATTGTCTATGACAATCGGTCTTTTGCCACCGTCTCCAATGGAAACGTTCATCAACCCAATCTGAATAACATCTTGATTTGTAGTCCTTTCTGGGTCAATATCCATCTTATGCACCTCCTCACGCTGTTTTGGCTTGTAAACTTGCTTCATAGGAGATGTTGCCGATTTCCCAATGGTCTGATGACCCTGACCGGATTGGCCAAGTGCCAAACGGTCCTGTCCAGTCCTTGAAATTCTGCTCAATACTGGCCTTCGCGGTCCTCCCCATCCATGTTGGAAAGGCTGCTGATATGGCACCCACATTACTCCATTATCATCATAAATTGGGCGAGGTGGATATGAGCTTGATGCCTCCCATTGCGGACCAAAATTCCTCTTTGGCTGAGAACATTCTTCTTGATGTGGAGGCACTGTCATTCTTTTTTTTACTGGCCGATCACTTGTAACGGCCTTTTGCTTGGAGTACTTGTCAAATAGCATATCAAAGGTGACCTTTGGCCTAAGAGTACTCCCCTGATTCTTTGCAACATTGAGCTTCCAGTTTCCAATCTCCGGACGGCTTGGTTTAATCATCTTTGGACGACTCTGGGGAAAACCGGTCTGACCGCTTTCCCCAACCGGTCTGACCGGTTTGTCCTGTACAGGCTCAAACGGTCTTTGCTCGGTGGGAACGGACGACCCTTGCCCCCCATGTCTAGAGGCTCTCACAGTAACCTTGAATGGCTCCCTACCATCTGGAGTTATCTCACATGCAACTTCTCGAATCAACTCTTTTCCCCTCAAATCAGGTTTGGCTTCACCAATCACAACATTCTTCCCTTTGGTTGCTTCGGCTTGATGCGGCCGAACCAAAACCTTGGGCTACTGTAAATCCATGGTATTGACAGGGAAAGGAGCTTTATCCACTTGCATTTCATGAAATGTCAAACGACCTTCATTTATGGCCGATTGAACCTGTCGACGAAACACATTGCAATCATTAGTGGCATGAGAATAAGTATTATGAAACTTGCAATATGCACGCCTTTTCAATTCTTCAAGCGGAGGCAATTTATGAGATAATTTAATATTTCCAGACTTAAGTAATTCATAAAAAATACGATCGCACTTGGAAACATCAAATGTAAACTTAACTTCTTCTTGCCGACCTTTGCTAACCGGCTTAAGTGATGTACAAGAATAAGTTTTTTCTTTAGAAGGCCATACAAATTCAGCAGCAAGTACTTCATTATCACTATCACTTGAATTATCAGACTCATAATCAATCATATGAACGTTGGAACGACGTGATCTAGAAGTATCTCTTTCTTTTTCTTTATTCATTCGGTTTTCAACAATTAAAGCTCTAATTTGAACTTGTGCAACCGAAAGAAAATCAGAACCCTCTATTCTATCTCTTATGGATGACCTTAAACCCTTTAAGCAAATATCAGCAAGGTCCATATCAGTTATTGACAAATTGAAACAACGGTTCTTAGTTTCTTTAAATCTCTTGATGTAAGTAGAAACATATTCATCTCTACTTTGCCTAACCGATGTCAAATCTGTCAATTTCAATTGCAAGCTCCCGCTATAAAAGTGATGATGAAATTTACGCTCTAACATATCCCAAGATATAATAGAACCAGGAGCAAGTGAAGAAAACCAAGCAAAAGCGGTGCCAGTTAATGATAAAGAAAATAAACGCACTTTGAGAGCATTATAAGCACCCGCTTCTCCTAGTTGAGCTATGTATTGACTAATGTGTTCCCACGTGGTTCGGTCATCATCTCCACTAAATTTAATCAAATCAGGCATACGCCAACCACGTGGAAGAGGAAAATTATCAAACTCAGCATCATATGGTTTTTGATACAAATTTGTGTTACCAATATCAACACCAAGTTTAGTCTTTACCACATTAGCCAAATCTTCTCTAAATTTATTAAATTCAGCCCAGTTAGGATTATTTAGCTGTTGTGGTTGTACATTCTCCAAATTCATCTTATTTAAGTAGGGAGCAATCTTAGCTTGAGCTAGCCTATAACTTTCAAACACATCATCAGGTATAACATTTCTTTGAACAGATGTGTTAATTGTTGTACTAAATTGAGGCTTAGCAGTACCCAAAGTATTAGTGTGAGCATAAACCATTGGATCAGGCAAAACAGAGAGCGGCATAGGTTGCTCACGCACTAATTCAAGCGCATTGGTCAGATCGGTCTGACCGGTTCCCTGATCTGGTCTGACCGGTTTGGCCATGTTTGGCCCATTCGGTTGGAACGGCAGGGATTGACCAATGGCAAATTCAGGTGTCATACCATACATATATTTTTCATGGTTAACATTAGGTATGGGTGCCAAGCTAGGAAAAACTCCCCCACTAGTATTAATTTTAGGAACACTGCTACTACTTTCATTGTTGTTAAAGCAAGTAGTGGTCCTATCTTTATCAAGATCTTCTAAACGTTCTAAACGAGCAATATATGAGGCAAGCAATTCATCACTTTCTACACTATTTTTAGAAACGGTAGTAGAAGGAGTTTTTTGTGATTTACTTACAGTGGGTATTACCTCAACTTGATTGTCGTTTAACTTGATCGCCGGTAGCTCAAATTCTTTTACTCTCGCCACCTTGCCATGACGATCTTTCTTGACGCCAGCCAAAAATTGTGCCTTCATGAATTCTTGTAGCGCCTCAAATTTCTTCTGCTCCTCCGGAGTAAGATCTTCCAATGAAGCCGTGATGATGTTATCCATATCAAGATTACATCGAGATCCCATCTTGCCTGGAGCTTAGATCGAACGGTCTTTAACAACCAGATCTTCTATAATCCCCAGCGGAGTCGCCAAAAGTATGTTGACGCTTTTTCTGGTCAACACACACGAGCGCCGGATCGCGCAACGAATGAAACGATGAACTCGCCGCAGCCCCGCCCAAACCGGTCAGACCGGTTTAGGGATCCGGTCAGACCGGTTCCTGCCGGGAGCTTCGGGATGAACCTAGAATCACCACCTCGGGAGGGACCCCGTCGGAGATGGCGCGCCTAGGGTTGCTCTGAGATCGGTCAGGCCACTCAGAACCTCCTTGAACGCCGTTGAGACAAACAAGGAAAGCAAAGGGGTTGGAAAAGCTAGGGTTTGGAGATAAAAAGTAGAAAGATAGTATTTGATCGATTGGATAATAATTCTCAACCGGCCACGGCCCTTTATATTTATAGGGTGGGGAGGTCTTGCCCCGCAAGGAATCCTTTTACAATTTGGAAACGACTAGGACTCCTAATTCTACTCCAACTCGGAGTAAACCGGTCAGACCGCTCTGGCAAACCAGTCAGACCGGTTTGGCTATTGCCAGATCGGCTATAGGGAAACCGGTCTGACCGCTTCCTAGAACCGGTCTGACCGGTTGCACTCGGCCTGCAATTTTGGGTGTGAACAGTTTGGTTGCCCCCGCCCTCCGGTAACGGTAACTGACTGCCCACAAAATAGCTGCACAACCAAGCATAAATGGCACGAGATAAGCTGGCTAACTAGCGGAGACGAGCCAGCAAAAAACAACATGCAGGGAGCATGCACGCAGTAACGAGACGGTGAGCAAGCCGAGACGACGAGAGAGAGGTATCGATATCTGATTACGCCCGATTTCCAGTGGAATCAATTTTACACAACGCTGTTATCTGATTGCGGGGGATTCGATTACGGAGCTGCCGAAACAAACAATATGTAACGTATTTCGCTACCGGCGGTAATCCGTTTACGTTACATACCTTACAACCAAACGCCATCATTGAGGAGCTAGTTTAGAATCCGACGTGAAGCAAAACCTACAAAATTGGGCTCAAAACCAAGATAGGAGGAAAATTGAACTACTTTTACGAGTTTGAGGAGGCTCAACGACTGGTTTCACACTTGAAGGAACAAAATCAGACTTTCCTCATAGGTGAGAGACGCAGAACGGACTTTTTCCCTGGAAGAAAAGGAAAGAAAGCTGGCTTGGTCGACCCAACCTGGGCTCAACTATGAAGCCCAATATGAGAATCCCGGCCCGTCCCACCCGTCCCAAAACTTGCTCAGCTGTCAGCTCGTAATCTCGTACCGGTAGCGGCGGCGGCGGCGGCAGCGGCAGCGACGGCGATGCGGCTGCTCCCCGGTTCCTCGGCGTCCCGCCTCCCCTCCCCGCTTCTCTCACTTCCCCGGGCAAGGCCGAGATGCGTGCCAGCCTCATCCTCTGCCTGCCGGGCCGCCTCCTCATCAGCCGCGGGCGCAGGCGATGGCAGCGCGCGGAAGCCGTGGCTCTTCGTCGGGCTGGGGAACCCCGGGAAGGTTTACCAGGGGACTCGCCACAACGTAAGCCTCCTGCCAGCCCCTGTTCGCCGTGAAAGCTATCGTTTTGCTTGGTGGGATTTCGGGTTTGCCTTCGTCGTATTGGGAAATGTTTGAGTTGTACCGCACAAATTGCAGGCTTTAACATTCTTATTACCTACAGAATGTAGAGACATGCTATATGCAAATTCAATTGTCCACTTGGTTTCTTGTTATATACACAATGAGATAGCAGCACTAAAATGTTGGATTCAGTAATCAGAGAGGACATTTTTCTTGCAGGAAGAGAAATTTGCTGTTGTACTTGTTTACTATGATTTTTAAACTCGGTTTCGTGGAACAAAATCAGAATACATAAATTGAGTCTTCCATAATTTATAAATGGCTATGTTCGTCAACACTGCAGTGTACAATATCTTTATGGAGTTGAGATCATATCTGATTATTCTCACTTTCTCAGGTTGGATTCGAGATGATTGATGTTATAGCAGAAGCTGAGGGTATATCCCTCAGCAGTATGCAGTTCAAGGCCATGGTTGGAAAAGGTGACACTCACCACACAAAGTATTTTTCTTTGAATACTGAAGTATGAATTGAAGTCTGTGCCGTTGTGGTGCTAATCTTGATTGGATACTTTCCAGAGCTGAACTGTTGCCATTGTTTTTGCCCTTCCTTTTTGCAACCAATTTGTTGCAACTTGAAAGAGTCCTCTACAACTGAATTTTGAACATAAAATAGAGGAATTCCTAAAATAGATGCATGGATAACTTCTTTGAAAGTACTTACATTCCAGAAAGCATTCTAAACAAAGACTCCTTCGTTATTATCCAGGTCGGATTGGTGATGCACCTATCATGCTTGCCAAGCCGCAAACTTTTATGAACGCAAGCGGTGAGTCTGTAAGTATAATGATTCGGAAGAAACTTTGAATACATTTCTCCTATTTTTTGTTTATATATATTTGACACACCAAGTTATATAGGTGGGACAGCTGGTTTCATATTTCAAGATACCACTTAATCAAATTGTTGTGGTAAGCAATTTGTCACAGTTCGTGATGTATTATCTAATTTTGGAATACATTGACATTCTCATTTTGCAAAATTACTATTATCTAATTCTTATTTGCACTTTGTAAAATCACTATTATTTAATTCTTGTTCTTTTATTCTCTGCAGATGTATGATGATCTAGATTTGCCCTTTGGAAAATTGCGCCTGCTGCCAAAGGGTGGGCATGGAGGGCATAATGGGTACTCCATTTCTCGTCTACTTCTTTTCTGATATGTTTTTTTTAAGAAAGGCCTAAGCCCTGTTTCATTATTGCAAAACAAGACTGTTCAAGCTTTACACCTCATTTGATTGTAGCAAAACACCCCCATATTCTGGTATTCTCTGCTTACCAGACCAGAGATTCAGAGAAGTGCTGCATGTTTTTTTCCTTGAACATTCAAGAGAGCTGCGTATCTTTGTATTAAAGAGAGATAGAAAGAAACCCGGTCCCTTACAAGCAATCACTCTAGCTGACCTAGGAGAATAGAGAGATTGCAGAATCAAACAAGGAAAAATAATCACCTAAATACATAAAAGAAATGACCGGAGAAGTACTGCATTTTCTAGAGCGCAGTCTAGACACTACTTAACAGTGCATAGCCAAGATTCCACGCCACTCAAAATTTAGATGCTAAACTAAGACTACTCCAGAGACAAATTCTTTCTTTTATCTATTCCATGTATAACTCAGTCAGTATTTCAGTGTTCACCTAAGAGAAGGGTTTTTTGAGCATATATGATGTTTAGAAGCTTTTTTTTCTCGAACCACGCAGGAGAGCTGCGTGTCATTTCATTAAGGTAGAATAAACACAAAAACAATCCAGAGTGAGGACAGGCCCCCACTCAGGAACACAAACACATGATGTTTAGAAACTGATTATAAGGTGCTTTGCTGTTAACAAATGCAGCAGAATAAATTTGGTAACAACCCCATTTATAGTTTTATTGCTCCCTCTTTTTCTTCAAGGAATGTCCTATATCAATGTGGAAACTTGACAGGGACAGTGACAGCAGCAGCTTGGGAACCTTCCCTTTACTATTATCGTTTTGAGAAAAGCTTCTTTTCGTATTTACCATTTTCCCACCATTTACAGGATGAGGAGCATCGTGAACCATTTGAAACAAAGTCGTGATTTTCCACGCCTAAGAATTGGTATACCACTTGTCAGTCCTTCTCTCTTCAGCTGCACACTCTGAAATATTCCTGTGATAATATTTGTCAGGCATTGGACGACCACCTGGGAAAATGGATCCTGCAAATTTTGTTCTCCGGCCTTTTACCAAGAAAGAGCAAGAAGAGGTTCTCACTATAACATGTACCTTATATTTTTGGTCCCTCCAATTTAACAACACGTAATTTGCTGTTGTATATTCATCAATGTGGAGACAAGGAAACGGTAACGAGAGTTATCTCTTTATGCAGCTTGATTTCGCGTTCCACAGGGGCTTGGAGGCAGTGCGAATAATGGTACTTGAAGGATTCAACAAGAGCGCAACTTATGTGAACACTGCGCAGTCATCTGAAATGTTAAATAGATGATAGACTCATAGACTGCTGTGTTCAATTTTATTCTATGCCAAAGAGATTTAATTGGGGTAGGAGTTGCAGTATGGCGCACTGCCGCCAGCTTCACCTGGCGCATCATTTGCCCAGCTGAAGTGTTCGTTGGATCATACTGTATGATATGAGCAATCTGAGAACTGCGAATTTATGATTCCATAATATGTACTGTAGTACTATACTGTATTGTTGATTCTGTAGCATGAGACTTTGAAGAACACCGAACCCACTTTGATTCAGCGTCTGTGTACTCTTGTCGATCCAGCAATTTCGCTTGTATATATTTCACTTTTTTAATTCAGAGAGATTGTTACTTCCACTATCCCACTTTTTCTCTCGTTTGATTCAGACGGAAGGAATGCGTGCTCCGTATCAGTATCAGAATTGGTGGCGGCCTTGAGCAGCTGAACCTTCCCTTCTGAGCACGGGATATTTCCATCCAGATATGCTACAGATAGAGGAAGCCGGCCAGAATATGCTTCATCGCATCCTCTGATGTGACCATCTGTGGTGGTGCTGAGCCTGGGACCCTCGATGCTTCAGCGAGCACGTACTGCGCCCATCCAAAATCGATGGGCACCGCTCGTCCTCTCGCTCTCGATTCTCCACGTTCTGAACATGCGATGCTCGTTTATTTTTTTCCAGAAAAGATAGGCTATATGCCCCCTCGAGAAGCAGGCGAAAACAATGTAGGCTGTGTTTAGTTCCACCAAAAACACAAAAATTCTTTCTCCAAACTTCACTATTCATCTATCACATCGAATCACATCAAATCTCTCTCTTCATGCATGAAACACTAAACGTGGGTAAATAAAAAAACTAAGTACATAGTTTTGATGTACACGACGAGACGAATTTTTTGAGCCTAGTTAGGTCATGATAGGACAATATTTACCACAAACAAACGAAAAGTGCTACAGTGCGCTACAGTGTTCGATGTGACATTTTCATCAAACTTTCTCTTTCACTTTTTGGAACTAAACACACGTAGATTGCTCGCTCAAATCGGCGTTTGGGTTAGCATATCTGTGTGTGGTTTAGATTTCTACGCCCTTTGAGCGATTGAAGTGCTGAGTAAGCTCCAGCCGCCCACAGGCTCATCGTGACACGACGTGCGTTCAGCTCGCACACTTTTGGTTGAATTGCAATAGAGGTTATCATATTGATAAGGGTGACACCACTGTACCAGCTGCCAACGAACAAGTGAAACTTGAAAAAGGAAAGCAATTGCAAACGCCCGCTGACCACCCGGACCCACCTGTCAGGGCCATCAACAACTTGCCGCCAATTAACGTCCAGATCGGCCCACCGATTCGACTTCCCCTCTCCGAAAAAAAGCCTAAACCCTCCTCCACGTCACCAGGCTCCTCCCCTAATCTTCTCCCCTCTCCCGGTCCCATCCCGCCGCCGCGCCGCCAAGGTCCCCCCGCCGCGCCATGGCGACCTCCGCCGCCGCCGCCTCCTCCCTCTCCCTCCTCTTCTCCCACCCCAACTCCCGCCACTCGTCCGCCCACAGGAGCCCCGCCCCCGCCCCCGGCCCCCACCACCTCCGCCTCCCTCCCCGCGCCACCCGCGCGCGCTGCGCCTCCTCCGACGGGCCCGCCACCACGGCCACGAAGCACCGCCGCCCCGCGGAGGAGAACATCCGCGAGGAGGCCGCGCGGCTCCGGGGCCCCGCGCAGGGGTTCTCGGCGTGGTACGAGCCCTTCCCCCCGGCGCCCGGCGGCGACCCCAACGAGCGCTACTCGCTGGACGAGGTCGTCTACCGCTCCAGCTCCGGGGGCCTCCTCGACGTGCGCCACGACATGGAGGCGCTGGCCCGCTACCCGGGCTCCTACTGGCGGGAGCTCTTCGACTCCCGCGTCGGCCGCACCGCCTGGCCCTACGGCTCCGGGGTCTGGTCCAAGAAGGAGTTCGTGCTCCCGGAGATCGACTCCGACCACATCGTCTCCCTCTTCGAGGGCAACTCCAACCTATTCTGGGCGGAGCGCCTCGGTCGCGAGCACCTCGGCGGGATGAACGACCTCTGGGTCAAGCACTGCGGCATCTCCCACACGGGCTCATTCAAGGACCTCGGCATGACCGTGCTAGTCAGCCAGGTGAACCGCCTCCGCCGCGCCCCGCTCTCGCGCCCCATCAACGGCGTCGGCTGCGCGTCCACGGGGGACACCTCCGCCGCGCTCTCGGCGTACTGCGCCGCCGCGGGAATCCCCGCCATCGTGTTCCTCCCCGCGGACCGCATCTCGCTGCAGCAGCTCATCCAGCCGATCGCCAATGGCGCCACAGTGCTTTCTCTAGACACCGATTTTGATGGCTGCATGCGACTCATCCGGGAGGTGACTGCGGAGCTGCCAATCTACCTTGCCAATTCGCTGAACTCTCTTCGGCTAGAGGGACAGAAGACAGCGGCCATCGAGATATTGCAGCAGTTCAATTGGCAGGTGCCGGATTGGGTCATTGTTCCAGGAGGCAATCTTGGGAATATCTATGCGTTCTACAAGGGATTCGAGATGTGCCGCGTTCTTGGGCTTGTTGATCGTGTGCCTCGGCTTGTCTGTGCACAGGCTGCAAATGCAAATCCATTGTACCGTTACTACAAGTCAGGGTGGGCTGAGTTCCAGCCACAAGTTGCTGAAACTACATATGCATCTGCGATACAGATTGGTGATCCTGTATCTGTTGACCGTGCTGTGGTCGCACTGAAGGCAACTGATGGTATTGTTGAGGAAGCTACAGAGGAGGAGCTAATGGACGCAACGGCACTTGCTGACCGCACTGGAATGTTTGCTTGCCCACATACTGGGGTTGCGCTTGCTGCTCTGTTTAAGCTCCGGGATCAGCGTATAATTGGGCCTAATGACCGCACGGTGGTTGTTAGCACAGCTCATGGGCTCAAGTTCACACAGTCAAAGATCGACTACCATGACAAAAAGATCCAGGGCATGTTGTGCCATTATTCTAATCCGCCGATCAATGTGAAGGCTGACTTTGCTTCTGTGATGGATGTTCTCCAGAAAAAACTCAATGGTAAGATATAAGCTTATATGTTTAATTAACCCTCAGAATGGCCTTTTTGTTTTTATCATCGCCAGGAATTCTATTCCTGCGTCTTTTTCAACTATGGTTGGTGAACATGATATGGTGGAAAGATCCATATCTAGTAGTACTAGTACTAGGTCTGGAGGCTCTTATGGTTATAGGTCGAAGTGGATAGAGCTATTCCTTGTATTTTATCTGTATCATGTAATATGAATAATAAATTATGGTCTAAGCGTTTGAATCAATAAATGTTTGGAATGACCCATGCAGGATTGTGCTATTTTGTAGCTTGGTGCTCTCTTCTGTGTAGTTTTCACTGTGCTTAGCTGATCCATATTGCCAAGAGATTTGAACTAATCTATGGTATTATTATCTATTTCATTGCTTTCAGCAGTCACTAGAGAATTAAGGTCTGAATCCATCACACCAGTTCATCGTGCTCGATAACATTAAAGATACTTTGGTAACAAAATAGTTCGGACTGTTAGTTCTGCATGCTATTCCGAGACCATAGCTAAATACCAAAAATCCTAATGTGCCTAACAACCATTGCCTGCTATGTTCTGTAGTGATATGCTTGAGCCTTTTCATTTAGTCCGTAGCATTGTACTGTGCGTTAGATTGTTTATTTACCCTGTAGCCAGTAGCAGTTTGTAGTTAACAGAATGGACCTTCGAGAAATTATGATATATTGGGTGTTGAGAATGCTGAAGCCTCTTCTTCCTGAAGCAATTTCAATGGTCATAAGGCTAAAATACCACCAGTTACCCTGAAGGTTTCTTTCTTTTCTGATGGTTAACCTGCATTCTTCAGGCATGGTTTAGTTTAGCCTTCTTTCTTTTACTCGTGGTTCAGATGGATCCACTTCTGTAACACCTTGAAGCTGTAGCAAATCCAAATGCTGAGATTTCACCGTGGCAAATTACTCTATTTCACAATTGCAGCATAAAGTTGTAAACACAACAGTTGCATAATCTCTGATGTCACTCATATGTTGCAGGTAACACAAATCAAAGGTATCTAATGCCATAGAGTACTAGAGTAGACCATCAGTATCAGTTCATTGTTACATAAAACCATGAATACGGCACACTCATTCAGTATCCATTCTCACGCAGCAGGAAATGTTGATGTATTCTTTCTATTCTTTCTTCAACAATTATTGATAGTTCTATGTGAATAAAATGTCTATATGTCTTATTATCCCTACCAGTGTGCTATACTGCTATGCCTTTTTTTGGGCGAAATACTGCTATGCGTGTCTTACTTAGGACTTGGGCACATTTTGTTTTGTTTTTGGCTCATGGGTAGCTTTTTTCCAACATTGAACACATAAATCGGAACTGGAAGTTTGGGATTGCGATAAGCCACCAGTGACAAACTGACAATGGTGCTCTCTGCTCGGCTCTTCACCCGTAGGCATGGTCTGGTCTCTGGTGCCATTGGTTGACATCGTTTGTAATGGAAAAATTATCTGCTTGTGCTGGTTGCTTGGAAGAGTTCCCCATGATTCTGAAGACGCTTGACGAGCGTGATATAAGAGCGGACTTGGGCCCTGTTTAGGTGCGTGAAGTTTGTAACAAGGAAAGCCCACTGATAACTTCTTTTCTTACAAGGAGCACCAAGATCGAGTGTGCCAAAACGGGGATCTAGTATAAAGACCTCCAGTACTCAGGGCTTGTCATTCTCAGTTTATCACGGAATAGAACCTGAGAAGTCCCGGCATTGCTGCATGGACTGCTAAACAAAAGTAGGCGATTGTGTGAATCCCGTAGCATCCAAATCTTGGTCTGTGTAAAACGGTGTACGTATATCGCCCTTGGGGAGAAAATTTTCAGAAGAATTATTTTTTAGAAGAAAGATGCATTGATTTTAGCCCATTATAACGGTCCTTTTACAAACAAGGCCTCAAAAAAAGGAAAATTACAAAGAAGTCTAAAACTCCGGTTCATCTTCCTCGAAGCCTTCGGAGATCCGTTCGTCACCGCCGTCGAAGCCGCTTCCCAATCGTCGCCGGGCACCAAAGCCAATGAATTCTTATTGATAATTACAACTTCTGAGATGAAAGAAGCCGCAACTTTCGTGATTATTGTGCACGCAATTTCAGCAAGCAAGTTGGTACAAGTAGGCGATCTGCTCTAGGCAAATATATGGTTTATATGTAAAGACAAATGCTCTAGCATCGAAGGAAAGTTCTTAATTAGATTGCTTTCTTTGATTGGCTATGCTCCTCTTGTTAATTAGGGTTTGTTTGAATACAATTATACTACCTCTCAATACACGTGTACTGGAATGGGAAATAAAATAATTTAATATTTTAGTGCTTAAGAGAGAAAATGCATTCCGGATATATACGTAGGAAACCAAGAAGCAAAAGTTTGTCAGAGGAGCAGAGCAAAGCTCAAAAACCATTGCGGTTTGGTTCCTTTGGGCCTAAATTTATCGGGGGGGGGGGGGGGGGGGGGTGTTTAGTTCCTGAAGAGTGGGTGAAAAGTGAGGTGAAAATATCACATCGGACGCTGTAGCAAATTGTAGCAATTTCTGTTTGTTTGTGATAATCGTTGTCCTACCATGACCTAATTAGGCTCAAAAGATTCGTCTCGTCGTGTACATCAAACCCATGTACTTAGTTTATTTATTCACCCACGTTTAGTGTTCCATGCATGAGGAGAGAGATTTGATGTGATTTGATGTGATAGATGAATAGTGAAGTTTGGAGAGAGAATTTTTAGCTTTTGAAAGAAACTAAACATGGCCCGGGTTCCATTTATGGGGTACTGTGCGCATACAAGCAAGGCCTAGATGACACTGTTCATTGGAACGAAATCCAGAGAAGCCTAATGGGCCATTGCAGAATCGATTTGGATTTCCTAGCGTGGCCTCTCTAATTCCCAAAGGCCCACCTGAAAGAAAGGTAGTGTCTGTTCCACCATCATGACAGGCAGCATCACAGACTCACAGCGTTCGGCAACGTGCATTTCTGTATTGTGTATTCTCATGGGACTGACGCTGGCATGTTGTGCACACCGATCGAACGCGAGCCAGGCACCTTCGCGCTGGCATCCTCGTGGATTCTACGTATCGACCAAAATCCAAAAGCCAAGCATGCATGTGTGTATACGTGTAGCCAGAAATCTCTGAGGTAGCTAGATGATATCCACTGACACGTCATGAATCGGCCCGAGTTCAGAGCTTATCGAGAAGGAATTAACCAAGAAAGCAACAGGACTGCTGACTGCAGGTCCCCTGTGGCATCTGTCATCATCTGGATACGTGCACTGGAAGTAGAAAAATCCCATTAAGATATCTACCAGAACTTGGTGCACCCTGCACCGCACCTTTATACCACCACGCCACGCCACCATCTCAGCTTGGACGAAGCGACAGGGACGGCGGCCTAGAAGAAACTCTTTGACCAGAGATTGGGACTACTAAATCCACCACTATTGCCTACTAGGGCAACGGTACGTGACTGGTTGTTTTATTTTGTAACCGTCGTCTGGTCGTTTCGTCGGTGATAGTTGGATAGGGATTCTACTATTTTACTCTCGCAAAGCCTCCGATTTGGCTTAACTAGTTAACTACACCTTCGGACATTAGAACAAAAATAATACGTAGTACTGAATAGGAAGCCCCCCATCGGCCACTTGCTTAAGTTCATTCGGCAAATGTTGCAAATCTTAAGCCCACTAAATTGTGCGTGGTAAGCTATAGTCATGGATCGCCGCAACTTCGCTTTCACGTTCCATTCGTACGTGACTGAGATGTCTCTTCATATGCATGCATGCTTTCGCTCGCGCAGGTGTACCTGGCCTGGCCCGCACTTGCTTTGCCACTAAGCAACGCCACTCAACAGTGCAGTGCATCAGGATATATCAATTAATCGTTCTTCTCCTGCCGTGTGCTGTGTTAGAACGGGAACTTGCGAGGATCGTTTTCTACAGGAAACGCTACAGTTTCTTCGAAAGATCGAACGAGTTTGCCCTCGCGTCGCGTCAACGCCTCTTAAATTCCACACGCTCCCTTGCTTCCGCCACGACCACGACCTATAGCTAGCGAATTAACCTAATTAACCCCGTCGCAGAGACAGATAGATGTGCACGTACTGTGACTGTGCTGTGCCGGTCCGGCGCGCCCGGGTCAAGTAAACGCAGTACGTGCAGATTTTTGAATGCCACGTCATATCGATCAGCATGCATATGTGCTGGCTGTTGGCGCCACTTGGTGCTTATTAGCTTCTTCGTCTCTGTTTCCACTTGTCGTTGGCCTCAGCTCCCTCACTGTCGCTGGGACCGGGAGCTTGTTTCCTGTATCTATATATAGCTTCCACTATACATGTACTCGATCGTGCAGTGCAACGACGACTGACCTTGTCAAAGTGCGTGCGTTCGGGGTCTTTGCTCCGTCACGTGGGCTACAGGCGCGCGGGCTTTGTTTGCGAGGACGCCGGTAATTTCGGCAGCCGATCGAGAGGTAGCAGGTTGGTGCGTTTCCCACGTACCGGTGGATCTATCTGATTTGAATTTGGGATCAGTCGTACGTGCACACCATCATACACGTACTGTAGTACTAATATCACAAGCATCGATCAGTCGTGTACTCCATTCTGCTCTGGCAAAGCAATACTGCTTGTCCTAGCTACTATTATACTACTTATCACAAGCGTCCTCTCCTTCAATTTGCAATTTTCGCTGGTCCATGAATGCTGCATAAATTGCAGGCCAGATCTGGATGCCGTATGTTGCTCCATGAGCCTCACCTTGCCCAACACCAACAGTGGCTATCAACGGAAGCAGAGGCGGTGGGAATTTGGGGCCGCAAGTGGGAACGGAAGCTCTCCGGTGCAGCTTCCCGGAAGGAGTAGTAGCGATCGCTACTCAGACCAGAATGCATGTGTGTAGTACGCCAACTGCCAATCCAGGCATTGTACTGCCACGCGATATCCATCTCTATACATGCGTATATACGTATATCAGGCAGCAACTTGCGGCTACAAAAAGGGGCCCACGGATGTCGAGATCTTTCGTTCTGGCGTGAATCGCATGTCAAAGACAATAAATGCACTCCTTATGGCTGGCTGGCAGATGGACCACACGGCGCCGCGCCGCTCGGGCATGGACTCATGGCAGTAGTTTTTCGCCGCCATGGAAAGATAGTACAGGATGTAGCGTGGATATACTCCCTCCATGTAAAAAAAATAAACTCTAGTTTCTCGAGTCAAATAATTTTAATTTTAACCGAATTTATAAAATATTACTAACATTTATGTCTCTAAATAAATTAGTAAAAATATAGCATATAGTTAATCTAATAATTATTATTTTATATAGAAATGTTAGTATTTTTTTGTAAATTTGATCAAATTTAAAATTATTTAATTTCTCGAGATGCGAGAGTTGCATTCTTTCTAGAACGAAGGATATTGACAGCGAGCGGTTGAGCACGATAAAATCGATAATTAGTTTGGAGTAACTCGGTACTTTACGGGATTGCTAAACATATGACTCCCGGCTTTAGCTCCTCTTACCAGCACTTGAAATTATTTTCGTTTCCCTATTCCTAGGAAAACAAACAAAATCCGGGTGTGTGTTCAAGCAAGGTCATACGGAGTATTAAGAAAGGTAGTTAGGGATCGGAGCCACCAAGATTCGAAGAGGTGGTGGGCGGAGCAAAGGCATCACGCAATTGAGAGCAATGTACCGTGTATCTGAGTCTGTGACTACACTGCACTATTGGTTTCATTTCCGAAAACAAAAAAAAAAAGGCGTAGTGTAGCTAGATCGCCCAACAGCAACAGGACTACACGAGGCCACACTTGACGATTGCAAAAAAAAAAAGGAAGGTGCAGTACTGATTCGTATCTGCTTCGTCTACTGCTCTACGGAGTAGTTCGTACCACCAGGCATGTGAGGCCACGTCGTAGCATGTCGAATTATGACGCGCGCGTACTCCGTACGTGATTCATATCAGGCGCCCTCTTTCCCAGAGCCACAGGAGAAAGACGCCACGCATGACGCCATGTCATGTCATGTCATGTGTACGCTGTGGCCTGTGGACTATGCATGTGGTGATGTGTAGTGAGCTGTGTACGAGAGCCATCCGCCACCGACCGCGATCTGGGATCACTGTTACCCCGTGGCCCGTGCTCACTCAGAAACTCTTAATAAAAAAACACAAGACATAATCTATTTTTATATTAATTTCAAAAAAATCTATTTATTATTATAAAATCAAAATTTTCAAATGTTTTTTATCTACACTTAGTCATATTGATATTTACTTAGTGGATAAACAAATACTCCCTTCGGTTCCTAATTAGAAGTCGTTTAGGACAGTGACGGTCACCAAAGCACAACTTTGACTCCTCTTTTTTATAAAAATATTTCTTTAAAATTTATATATGTATATTTTTATGAAAGTAATTTTCAAGACCAATCTATTCATATGATTTTCACATTTTCAAATTCAACAACTTAAATGTTATTCATGATTTATATTTCCAATGTTTGACTCAAACCTTGTCCAAAACGACTTCTGATATGAAACCGGAGGGAACAACTAAAATGTTTCCTCCTTTTTAATATATACTACTGCGTAGCATTTAGGATAAGTTAATTAGCTAGTGTACATTAGGTTATCCTAAATGTCATGTGTTTATAAACAAAGGGGAGTGTTTTATTTATAAAATGCTCTCGCATGTAATTGT
Organism: Echinochloa phyllopogon; assembly: GCA_033239725.1. Taxonomy (NCBI): domain Eukaryota; kingdom Viridiplantae; phylum Streptophyta; class Magnoliopsida; order Poales; family Poaceae; genus Echinochloa; species Echinochloa phyllopogon. The sequence continues at coordinate 42,573,512 of BTCW01000005.1, read as the reverse complement.
TTTGTGGCCATAAAATTATATAGTATATTAGTATGTGAGAAAATATGATAACACAATTTTTAAGACTAGACGCGGCAAGAAATACATGCTGTATTTTTGAACGGATGATGTACTAGTTTTCGTTTTCGTATATTCGATCAAGCGGCTGGTGGCATGTAGCATGACTAGAGACATGTAGCTATCCGGCGATTACAATGCGTGTTGCACGCATAAGCGCTTAACTCCAACCCATTTCGGCACGGCATGGGAATATTTTCCTATCGACACGTTGCGCACACAGCAGTCATTCAGAAAACAGGTCGACACAGAAAAGCTGGAACTTAAATAAACGTGCTTGCTTAGTGGCCGCTGATGATAACAACAAGATGTATAAGACCCAAATCCGCATCTCAATATCTATACTAGTACTTGCTACAAGATGATGATAACAACACGATGTATAAGACCCAAATCCGCATCTCAATATCTATACTAGTACTTGCTACAAGAACTTTCAAATCCTCGAAGGGCCGTGCAAAACAATCTTCACATGTGTAGGATATAAATTAAAAGAAAACAAAAAGAAATGTCCCAAGGATCGGATGCCACCTCCGGCCAACCCCGTTGGTCAGAGCGGCGTTGTCTTAAACAAAATCCAAATCACGCCAATTAGCATCATCTGCCGACAATGACGGCAAGAGCCCTCTAGCGCTTTTGCGGCCTCGATCGCGATCTTTATTTTTCCTTTTCTTTTCTTTTGTTTTTCCAAGTCGGCCTCGTGAGATCTTCGTTCTCCGGCCATTCACATCGCCGGCGGCGGAAAATACACCACGTAGTACCTACTCTGTCTGTAATCAGTTACGCTAGAAAGCCTAAGCTACTAACAGCTAACCACAGCCAGCAGGTCAGTCGGATAAACCCCGGTATTTTTTAGCCGCGGCGTCCACGGGTCACACCTGGAATCTGAACTGATTAAACGAGATGTGGGTGGTGGTTAGAGACCAACTGAGCCAGGGCACGCACGCGCGTGCATGTGAGGTGTAACTAACCGGCTTACGCAAGCTGTGACACCGACGGGGAGCCAGATACAATACTACTATAACCATATTATATAAAAAAAATCAAAACTTATAAAACTGCGCGCACGCACTTTTTCTGGGTGACCGATACGGAACACATGGGTGCAGATGAGCTAGACCTTTTTGATACCTCTCCTGCATCTATCTGCTGCCGGTACGTATGCAGCTATCCATCCGATCCAATCCATCGCATTGCTGGATGGAAGTGTCAGGTGAGTGGCCACATAGAATAATTTCCGCGGCGCGCTCGGCCCATCCGTCCGTCCACCCATCGTGCTGGCCAGCGGAATCACGCGCGGGGAGGGGGATGGGATGGGATCGGATGAGGCGAGAAAAGATGGCGCGGCGGGGAACGCGGAACAGGAGTGGCGATCCGCGGATTGGCAAGGATCGCGTGGGAGGAGATACGGAGCATGGGCGCCCCCCGGGGGGGATAAGGATCGCCGGATTGGTTACGGGCTCTGGCCGCGGTTTTCTAATGGCCGGTAGGTTACCTGAGCTCCAGCCGCTGGGGGGCTAGGGGCAGCTGGCCAATGCCCACTGGTAGTGAGGCGAGTGAGACATGGGAGAACGACGAACACATTGCGGCGGCGGCCTGTGCTGTGCCGGCAAGTTGGAACAGGTGAAGGCTGGTCCCGGAGGGCGGGTGATCAGGCCATGTTTTTCTTTTGTTGCCCACCTTTTTCTTGAACACCTTACACCTCGATCCATATCTATCCGTAACTACTGTTGTTATCAATTATCATATCTGTTCCTGCGAGTTCTTTTCGATCTCTTTTCTTCTGCTTTTCGGCGCCTCCCCGTGCCTGACGGGTCTGCATGCTTTCTCATGTCAATGAATTTGGTCGATGAGGTCAGGGCACTAACGGGCGATGGCCGAACACCGGGACGACGGCGCGAGCCAATCGGCGCCGCGCGTAGCGGGCTGCACGTACGGGCGCCGAGACGCACGGAGAAGAAATAGAAGGTATGCTACCAAGGGTCGGTTAGCAAACCTGTCGCCGTACGAACCGCGTCGTCCGTGACGCGGCAGAATCTGGTCGATCCAATCCTCCTCTTCTTTATTTCCGGAGGAAAAACAGGGAGGATTTGTGGACCTGTTCTGCTGCACGCCTGCACGGCTCCGAACAGCCGGCAAAAGCTGATCGCACGCCTGATTCCTCCAAACTGGACATTAATACATGACGTTCAGATATTATTTTAGCGCCTGTCGCTGATTCATTTCATCGATAGGAAACGTCAACTGGAGTATTTTGGAACGGAAGTACTCCGTACCAAACAAAGCTAAAACGACGAGCATTTGGACCTGCAAATTTCACTTTCACCGGCAGAGTAAAAAAGTATCAGTGCTTCTAAAATGGAGGCCAATGCTTTAAATAGGCACAATGAAGGCAGATTAGCACTTGATTTTGTCGCCGCTCGGCGCCGTGTCGCTTTCTCTGAACGGAATGGATCCTGAATCCATCAGCAGCAGGGCGCCAGGGGGGAGGAAGCTGATGAATGGAGGGGCGCCCGCCGTGGCCAGCTTTCGCCCCCGTCCAAATCCTGCGACTGGACACCTCCGCCGCACCATTCCATTTCCACCTCACGCATCCTCTCTCTATCTCTCTCTAGCCCCCATAACCGGTGGCCAATTATGATAGGCACAGATTCGCAACACCACAGATGTTTTCACGTGAACTTTCAGATAAGGAACGAAAGGGATACGTATATGCGCCCATTGTCTATTCTGCTCAGATAATAATTCTCTGTATATATACCAATTCCATGCTGAAATAGTAAGCAGAAAACCAGGGGCTTCTGTTCATTGTTGTGCTGTAATGATGCGATAGATAGAGGTAGAGCAGGAGATATCGAGAAACAAGTAACCACCAGCCCAGCTGGGACGGACAGGCAGGCAGACAGCAGCTTTGGGTCCTTGTGAGCTAAGCAAAGGCCAGCAATGCCCTCTCGCCGGGTCGCCGATCCGAGATAAACAAGTGGCCGTGGAACGGACATGTATAAGTTGTCTCCTCGACCTTATCTGCAACACAATCGGCGCAAACCAACAGCGAGCTGAATCAGCGATATAATATCGCGTCCTCTCTCTTTCCCTCTCTCTCTCTGCATTATTCAGAGGAAAGACAAACAAATGGTTGGATAGATAGACACGGGAGATAGAAACAGTAGGGGAGAGAGAGAGAGCCAGGCGGGCAGGCGGCAAGCCAATAGCAATGGCGATGTCAGCGGTCAGCACCCGTCCAACAGCTGCAAATTGTTTCAGGGGGGGTTGCACCTGGCCAATGGGCCCACACTTCATGTGAATGCCACGCTCATCCCTCATCCACCAGACCCCTCATCCGGGCCCACCCTCAACCTCAAGCCCCATACCGGGGCCAATAATCTGCCATGCATGGCCTTTTCCCCATCCTTCCCTGCACCATGGTGCTGACTAGCCAGGTCAGGTGTGAAACATGGATTGGAAGCCAAGCTGCTGCCGAATTCCCACTTTCTTTAGGGAAAAAAAAAACAGTAGTACTCCGTACTTTTGTTTCCCATGCATACACCCCACTCGTAAAAAATGGTTTCTGTGTCTGATGTGTTTCGAGGCATTTTTCTAGAAGCACACCATCCAGTGGCGCTTGTGAAGTTCCGTAATCTATTCTTGGCAACATGTGTTGTGGCCGGATTGGCGATGACTGAGAGATGACCTGGAGTAGAGGTCATGGAAAGATCAGGTGAATCGTGAATGGCTCGGAATCTACGACCGCCAAGGAATAGTCCGTGATAAGAGTACGTGCAAATGGTCCTCATGGTGCGCCCGCCAAAGTTGACACTGATGTATCGCACCATCTGGCTTACTATTGATTGTTCAAAAATAACGAAGGGAAATAAATATTGGAGGAAAGGATCATACTGAACTTGTGGGCTCACCAGCTTGCATCCTGGACATTCAAAATTTCAATGTCCCACTGTACGTGTCAACAGTAAAACCAGTCTAATATAGAATAACTAGCCATCAAGAGATGGGAAAAAAAGACAGTCAAGCTTACCCCATGCATGCTAATTTCTTCTAGACAATAACATACTGAACGTACTCATGCTGGCATGATGGCATCCCGGTTGGAAAAGCCTTTGGCATCACAAATAAAATGCCGGTCTCCTTGCTCCTAATTTTCCACTCCTAGTCTCACAGACTTCTTCCTCCCACTCCCTAGCAAGCATCTCCCTCATCATTTTCTCGTCTCGCCCATGGTTGGCAGCACACATGACCATTCCAATCAGTAGCTGTTCCCCACCCAACCATGCAACAACACTAGCACAAAAAGGTCACCGGTTTAGACCGACCGGCAAACCAAGTCTCCCCTAAAAATGCCACATTGAACACCCACGGTCCTCGCGTTCTTGAGAGAAATTAAATCAAATCTACATACACGCGCGTCGCTGCTGTAAATCTTGTCCGATTCCACGAGCCGTGTGGCTACCCAAGTTGCAGCGAGTCGCCGTTGCAATTACTCTACTGTTTCGTGGCGGCAGCCACTTGACGTTCGACCGGGCTTGGCAAGTTATTAAGCAGCAACAAATCTGACCAGATTTTCTTGGCCACGCTGTTGTTTTCACTCTCGTGTACGTACTGGGAGCCCTGGGCCCCTGACGACGTCGTCCAGGCGCCCAGCCGGAGCCCAGCGCCAGCGAGCACCACCCATCGTATGGCAAACTCTATCTAAGCGCAAGTTGCATATGCACGCGCCGACTTATCAAGTGGTATCAACAACTGCTACGTACTACCGCTCAAGGAAATGTTATCCGCCTTGCATTGGGACATGTTTGTTTAGGCTGAAACCACCAAAGGTGCAAATGAAAGGGTATCTGAAATGTCTAGCCTTTTCCCATATCCTTTTGAATAGAGTAGAGCCAGCTAGCCAGCCCCAGCCAACAGCTAGCCAAAAGCTCTGAAAGCTGGCATGTTTTTCCCATGTGTGTTTTGCTGCTTCGTTCCAAATATGTAAGGTGGATTCCAACTCCATGAGTCAAAAACTATCATAGAATGGGGCCAAATTAAAAATAATTAGTTAATGCACTCCTTAACAATTTTCTATCCTTATTAGAAATGGATGAGGAGATAAAGTTATAATGATTATTTAAAAAAATACATAACCAAATTCTACATTTCTAAGCCGCATACATGTATTTCTCCCCTCAAGGTCCCTAAATTTGTTTTATTGCTGCAAGCTGTATTCTGCACCGGGTTTCTCCATACATGGGTAACATCAAGGGAATGTATAGAGAAGCATTTGGAGGGTAGGCTATTGCTGTAAGTAATTGCTTTCATGTTATTGCTAATGCATCATATCTAGTGATAGCTGAAGCAATTAATTATACACTCAATTATCTCTTCCTTCCCTCATTTAATAATACAAGGCTTTGTTTTCTAGACAAAACTAAGTCCATACTCCTTACATATGAGACCTAGTTTTTTCCCCTAATCTCTCTTATTTAATATAGTATCAAATCACCTAAAAAATCCTAGGTAGTACAGCCATTAATGTCATAGAAGCCTCCATTGAAATTGCATGCATGCATATGTCATTTAAGGTTACTGATATCATTGGTTTGTTTCCTTTGGAAACCACATGCAACATTAATTATACCATATACGTACCGATTTGTGTACCGCATGGGATGCCTAGAGATCAAGGGGACATGCCTATTTTCTTTCAACCAAAATTGTATGAAAATTTCGAATCACTTTTTTTTTGGATAGCGGCGGTCGGTACATCACCAAACCCTAGCTCTTTGTAATATGTTCTCTGTTGCTGCAAATTAAGGTGACTTCCACAGAGGCAGTGACGCTTCTACCCTAAAATACGGTCATATTTGCCTATATCAACTTAATTACCTAATTATAGCAATGACATACTATTCTTTATGATTTGTTCTCCTTTGAAAAGTTAGGCTGATAACTACGATGTAGTCCCTCCGTCCAAAACGAACGATATTCTAGCATTCAAATCATGTGTATAGATAATCAAGTGCGCTAATCTTGTGCATACATGATTAAATAGAAATCATTTCTCCATCTTCAATATGAAACTCAACTAACCATAGGCACATGCATCTTTTTAATTCACCTTTAATCTTTCTGAAAAAATTAAAAAATGCCAATCATTTTGAAATGGAGGGAGTATGTATTAAAATTTATGAAAAAAAATAGGGAACAACTATTTTGACACAATTAACGCACAACCGGCTATGTGTAAGATCACACCCCAAAAAGGAAAGAAATTGGGCAATCCACATTTTCATTCCTGGCTTTCCCCACTGCCACCGGCCTCAAACACCAATCGCGGTTGGTAGCAAAATCACTGCTTTGTGTGCCACATGGCGCAGGCCTGCCGACCATCCTATCCTGCCTTGCACTAATCGAGGAGGCTGGTAGCCCCACCATCTCTACCTCCCGCAAAAGCGGTGAACCACCGCCTTCCATTGTTACTGGTGAGAACCCCTTTGAACCCCACTTCTCGCCATGTCCACGCCTACTACCTCTATTGTTCGCATCCAACGGTGGTTAATCGGTGTCCTTGAAGATCCTTGAGAGACGAAGACTACAACAACTCCTGCCCCAAAACATTAACCTGATGTGGTTATGTCTAATTCGAGAAGAAAAAGAGGAACGGGGGGAGGAATCACCTTGCTGGCATCGGTAGGCAACGGATCTAGAGCATGTGTAGCCGGCGGAGAAGAGGAAGGAGAGCAAGAGAATGCATGTGGGCAAGAGGAGCATCAAGGGAAGGAAGGTTGTTGTATTTGGCCGCTCGTGGGAGAGGATAAGATCACTTGTGGATAAAGTCGTGCATGGTAACAGTTGAATTAAAGATGAACGACAAAATTATGCGTGTACAACAAAATGAAAAACGGTCGGCAGTTACATGTCCTTATCCAGTCATCCTACTATCTTTTGAAGTGTAGAAATCTAAACTAGACCTCCATTTTAGAATATAGCTACATTTAGGTTTATTCTAAGTCATTTTTTAACTATTTACTATGGATAGCAAAAAAAAAGAGTTATAAAGATTGACAACACAAAAATGATGTTATTAACGTATTCATTATGAAATAAACTATCATAACATGTAACATTTTCTATTTGAATAAATATATTTATAGATATATTGTTGGATAAAAATGAAAATGGTTTATTTAGAAGATTTAAATGCGGTTATGTTATGAGACAGAGAGAATGATATATGAGAGATGAAGTTGTATTTAAAAAAACATGTTATCAAATTCTATGTTCTGCACTGTATAGGCATTCCCTTCACCCTCTTCCCCTCCCTAGATTTTTTGAGAAAGACCTACAGACGCAGACACTCACTTACACGCACACACACCCACCCCTTTGAATGCACTCACTCCCGATATTTGTAGCAGTCTTTGTTGATACTCTATTTTTTTTCAATTAAAGATGGATGAAAGTGGCTATTCTGATGCTACTATTCTACCTTAGGTTTCTTCCCTAATGCCTGGATTATTGGCTCGGGGCTGGGGAAAGTTCTAGACTGCACAAGTACACTCAAGCTGATGCTTATTTCAACTTAGTTGATTATAGCATCATTAGCATGGGCATTCAGTCTTCGGGCGGGGCATTTATATTCTTCCTTTGAATAGTTAAGAAATGCATATATTGAAAAGTATTATGGCATACTATGGAGCCACTGTCCGGAAGTGCACAGATGAGGAACATTGGTCCATGGCATTTTCTTAGAAGTTAGATCTGGTTAATATGTGTACTAGATCCCACGATAGCCCTTGATTCAGTAATGACTAAGGAAAAGCATAAACCCAAAGTGTCACCGTCTTGGATACAATTCAACAGCGAGAAGCAACAGTGATGCTCCTATGCAGGAAGCCACTAGCTGTTTTGGACTATTCTCCCAGGTTGATCATGTCTCCACGCATCTGTCACTTATAGATAGTTACCAAGTTGTTTCTAGTCTAGCTTCCAATATTCCTTGCCATTCCCATCAAAGAATTTTTCGTGTCGAGATGCTATAACCCTGTACCCATCCTGTCTCTGCATAGTCTCTACAAGCTTCTAGAGAAAGGTTTACAGCAGCTCACATCCGAAACACACAAAACCCCGGAAGCTTAATTAACATAGAAAAAATGGCTCGTCCTCGAGTGCAAAAGGCTAAAAGCCAAGATATAGAAAGGGATCCCAAGGTGACATGGCAAACCGGCTCCTATGTGCTGCCAGCTAGCCAGCCTTGCTCGCATCATCACCAGCAACAATAACAAGAAAAAACATTTTCCTTTGTCTGTCTTTTCGCATAGGCTAATACTCCTATCTCGGTAGAGAGTTGACTGACCGACCCACGCCCAAGTCATCACACCACAGTACCACACCACCACTCGGCAAAAAACTAGCAGGCAGCCCACGGGCGGCGGATGCCAAGTGACGTCGTCGTCCTGGTACTTCTACACTCCACGATTGTATAATGCTTTTGTACTTAGCGTCCAGCGCAGCAACATCTCCAGCCAGGCGCCGGAAAATATCATCGCAAGGAAACAAGCCGAGAACACGGCCGCAAAGGCGCAAACCCAACCAAACCATTTGTTGCCCTGGCCCCCTTTTTGTTTTGTTTTCCTCCCCCCACTCCACGCGGACATGGTACATGGTATGGCTACGGGCGGCGGCCTACGGTCTGGCTGGCACGGCGTCCCCAGGAACTACGACGCCCTGCGCTAGTCTCCAGTCTCCCAGTGAGAGAGAGAGAGCCTCCACCCACCCATGCCGATGCCGCCGATGCTATATATCCCCCGGCTGCCTCCCCGAACCCCCCCACCTATCAATCCTACTACACACTGCTACAACAACATCTCCCGCAACAGAAGCCAGACGCGGTGCACTGAAATGGACAGCGCGAGCAGCCTCGTCGAGGACGCCACCACCAGCAGCGGCGGCGGCGGCGCGTCCACGGACAAGCTCAAGGCTCTGGCGGCCGCGGCCTTCGCCTCCGCGGGCGCCCCGCTCGAGCGCATGGGCAGCGGCGCCAGCGCGGTCGTGGACGCTGCCGAGCCCGGCGCCGAGGCGGACTCGGGCTGCGCCGCGGGCGCGGGCGCGGGCGCCGCCGTCGGCTCCGCGGCGGGCGCGGGCGGCAAGCTGCCGTCGTCCCGGTACAAGGGCGTGGTGCCGCAGCCCAACGGGCGGTGGGGCGCGCAGATCTACGAGCGCCACCAGCGCGTGTGGCTCGGCACCTTCGCGGCGGAGGCCGACGCCGCGCGCGCCTACGACGTGGCCGCGCAGCGCTTCCGCGGCCGCGACGCCGTCACCAACTTCCGCCCGCTCGCCGACGCCGACCCGGGCGCCGCCGCCGAGCTCCGCTTCCTCGCGTCCCGCTCCAAGGCCGAGGTCGTCGACATGCTCCGCAAGCACACCTACTCCGACGAGCTCGCCCAGAACAAGCGCGCCTTCGCCGCCGCCTCCGCCGCGCCCACCACCTCGGCGGCGCTCGCCCACCCTTCCTCCGCCGCGTCGCCCCCCTCGCCCGCCGCCGCGCGGGAGCACCTGTTCGACAAGGCCGTGACCCCCAGCGACGTGGGCAAGCTCAACCGGCTGGTGATCCCCAAGCAGCACGCCGAGAAGCACTTCCCGCTGCAGCTCCCGTCCGCCGCCGGCGAGACCAAGGGCGTGCTCCTCAACTTCGAGGACGCCGAGGGCAAGGTGTGGCGGTTCCGCTACTCCTACTGGAACAGCAGCCAGAGCTACGTGCTCACCAAGGGCTGGAGCCGCTTCGTCAAGGAGAAGGGCTTCCAGGCCGGCGACGTCGTCGGCTTCCACCGCTCCGCCCCCGTCGCCGGCGCCGACGCCAAGCTCTTCATCGACTGCAAGCTGCGGCCCAACACAGTGGCCGTGGAGCCATCATCGGCGCCGGCGGCGAAGGCCGTCAGGCTCTTCGGCGTCGACCTGCTGGCGGCGCCAGCGGAGGCCGTGGCCGGGTGCAAGAGGGCCAGGGACATGGCGGCGCCACCGCAGGCGGCGTTCAAGAAGCAGCTCGTAGAGCTGGCGCTAGTGTAGATCAATGCTACCGGGCGATCGATCTCTCTCTAGCTAGCTAGTCCTTTTTGGCTCGATCGCCAAACCAAACCAGATGGTAGCATCATATCACCGAGCTGAATTAGTCCCCTCTCGGCGTCTCACTTTAGTTGGTTCGTTTGTTAATTTTCCATTTCATCGTCCTCTTTTGCTTTGCTCTGATGTAAATCTTCTCATCAAATGTATACTACTAATGGAAGAAAAAGAACAGCCCTAGATGGCTAGAAGATGATCAACTGACACAGAAAGAAGCATCAACATTCCAAACAGCACCTTAACCCGTGCGTGTACTTTCGTGTGCATTGGTTCAAGAAAAAGATAGATTTCAAAATTTCCAGCTTCCAATTATTACCCGATTAGTCCCTAACATCTAGTACTAATTACCCTTCAGAGGTGTAGCTTGCGAGATGCTACTATGAGCCTGTACGTGACGTGACGTGATGCGTGCATGTATCGAGGTTGCAAGGGATACTAGTAGCTGGCAGGCAACCTATCTGAATCTGATGGCAGACGCCATGGGCGCAGGCATGCTCGCTGACATTATCTTCTGTAGATGGATATGGTAAACTTATCAGCAACAGGGAAGAGGCCTTTGGCAGGGATATGCTCGCCAATGGGTTGGCGAAAAAGGATAATAAAACAGATCTGGAAACCAAACATTACGCACTGCTCCCTCCCTTTCTTTTTCAGAAAAGAATATGATCGCTGTTTTTATCTCTGCTGCACGCAGGCAGCATGTTTCTCTCTTCTTTTCCGCGCCACAGCACGTAGATGCAGCAACAGGAGACAGCACACGAGACCGGGTGGTTTCTAGACTTCTACAGTAGTAGAGACAGCACACGAGACCGGGTGGTTTCTAGACTTCTACAGTAGTAGGTAGTAAATACACGTTGACATATACTGATATATACATGTATTAAATACCTAGATAGGTTGTTGACACAAAAACGCGCCAACACACTCGAAGATCGATCGAACGCGCAGCACGGCCGTCACAACGGCCAACTCCTGACTTCCCCGGGCAAACCGGTCTGACCGGTTACAAGAACCGGTCTGACCGCTTCTGGTCGGGAGGTCGTGAAGACCTAGAAACTCAAGCTCGGGAGGGACCCCGTCGGAGCTCGGGCTAATCTAGGGTTGCTCTAGGGTCGACAGGCCACCTAGAACGCCTTTGAACGCCGTAGAGACGAGCAAAGAACAGAATATAGGGTTGGAAAAAGGATTAGGGTTTGAGAGATACAAAAATAGAAGATAAAATGTTTGATTCGATTGGGAATATCTCAATCGGCCGTCTAGCCTTTATATTTATAGGCCGGGGAAGTCTTACCCCTTTCGAATAGGTTACAATATGGAATTAAACTCGGAATCCTAATCCTACTCGAATTACAGAACGAAACCGGTCTGACCGGTTTGGCAAACCGGTCAGACCGGTTTGGCCTTTGGCCCAATTTGAGTGTCAACACATGCCCCCCTGCGTTTTTAGTGAACTTGAGAACTAAAAAGCAAGTAAATATAACTCATGAGCTAAAAATTTATACTAAGGGCGATATTTAACAATATATCGGCCATTTGATCTTTACGCATCTTGCCAAACACTTGGATAGAATTTCTTCAGATATCTCCCGTTGATAGCTTTAGGCAAAGGATCTCCCTTCAGTGTCTCCAACATGTAAGAATTCCCAAAGATGACTTTGACAACTCTATAAGGCCCTTCCCAACTTGGCGACCATTTACCAAACTTGTTACTTTTTGATCCAATAGGCAAGATCGTCTTCCACACAAACTCACCAACTTGAAAATACTTTCCTCGCACCCTCTTGTTGTAAGCTTTAGCAACCCGAAGCTTATCTTTCTCAATTTCCTTCAAAGCTTTCAATCTTTTGTCGGTTACCTCATCAATATTGTCCAACATCAAATTGTGGTAATCAACAGCATCAAGGTCGTTTTGCTTAGCCAATCTATAAGCGTCCAGATTCACCTCAACAGGTAAAACGGCCTCTTGACCATAAACAAGCTCAAAAGGAGTAACCTTAGTAGCACCATGTCTAGATATACAATGAGCCCATAATGCTTCGGATAAAACTTCATGCCATCTCTTAGGATTTTCTGCTATCTTTTTCTTGATCAATTTAATCAAAGTTTTATTACTTGACTCGGCTTGTCCATTAGCCTGAGCGTAATATGGAGATGAATTGAGCAACTTAATTCTATAAGATTCGGTGAATTCACGTACCTCTTTAGACATAAAAGAAGTACCTTGATCTGTTGTCAAAGTTTGAGGAATACCGAATCTATGAATAATATTCTGAGTAACAAACTCAATCACCTCTCGATGCATCATATTCTTCAAAGGAATTGCTTCAGTCCACTTAGTAAAATAATCCGTAGCAACCAATATGAAACGATGTCCTTTTGATGATGGAGGATTAATTTGTCCAACAAAATCCAATCCCCAACCTCGGAACGGCCATGGCTTAATGATAGGATGCATCAATGCAGCAGGAACAAGTTGCAAATTACCAAACTTCTGACATTCCTCACATCCTTTGTAATACTTAAAACAATCCGCCGTCATAGTAGGCCAATAGAAACCGGCTCGCCTAAGTAACCACTTCATCTTTGGAGCCGATTGATGTGCACCACAAATACCTTCATGAACCTCAGCCATGGCAACCTTGGCCTGATCCGAGTCAAGACATTTCAACAATAAATCTTCGGCGTTTCGACGATAGAGTTCATCGCCAAGTAAAACATACTTAAATGATATTCGCCGAATATTTTTCTCTGCACCACGACCAGGATCTCTCAAATAAGCAATAATGGGTACCCTCCAATCTTGATCTTCGACTTTGGATTGATTAGCATCATCCAAAGGATTTTTGCTTCTGTCAGGGGACAAAGCGGTCTGACCGCTTTCAGAACCGGTCAGACCGGTTCTGGCAGTACAACCGGTCTGACCGGTTTCTGAAACCGGTGTGACCGGTTCGTCCAGAACCAGAACCTCGGCTTTTGTTCGCATCGGTTTTTGGAGATAGAAATATTTCTTTGCAACCATATAACCAAATGCTTTCTGAGCCAGAGTATTTGCTTTATCATTCTCTTCTCTCGGAATATGTCTTATAGTAAATTCATCAAAAGAAGCAATGATATCGAGACACTTATCGAGATATGCATTTAATGAACCATTATAACATTGGCATACCTTTGATACTTGATGTACCACCAGGAGCGAATCACCAAAAGCTTCAACATGTTTTACTCCCATGTCTTGCAAAAATTCCAAGCCAAATAGAAGAGCTTCATATTCAACTTGATTATTGGTTCGCTTTTCTTCCAATCGGTTTGAAAACTCAAAAACGGCACCACTTGGAGAGATCAAAACAGCACCAATTCCTTGTCCATCATTACAAACCGATCCATCAAAGTATAGCTTCCATGGTGTACAAGTAACATAGCCGACGTCGAATTCACAAGTATCATTAATCCGATGTTCAACAATAAAATCGGCTACAATTTGACCTCTCATTGATTTCAAAGGTTCACAAGTCAAATCATACTCAACCAAAGCATAAGCCCACTTGCCGACTCTTCCACTAGATATCGGCTTTTGCAACATATGTTTAATCACATCGGTTTGACACAACACGATGCAAGTACTAGATAGTAGATAATGCCGCAATTGAGTACAAGCATGATACAAGGATAAACATAACTTCTCAATGAAAGTATACCTTGTTTCTGCATCAATGAGCCGTCGGCTTACATAAGCAATCACATACTCCTTGTTGCCGATTTCTTGAGTCAAAACAGCTCCAATAGTTCTATCTTCGGCCGCCACATAAAGTCTAAACGGAACTCCTCGCTTAGGCGCCCGAAGCACCGGTGGTGAAGACAAGTACTCTTTGATCTTATCAAAAGCTTCTTGCTGTTTTGCCCCCCAAGTAAAATCGGCTTCATTCTTTAACCGAAGTAAAGGAGTAAAAGCATCGACCTTTCCAGACAAGTTAATTACAAATCTTCTCAAGAAATTTACCTTGCCTAGAAATTTTTGCAAGTCTTTCTTGCAAGTAGGAGCTTCGACTTTCTTCATAGCCTCAATTCTCTTGGGATCAACTTCTATGCCGTTCTCATGAATAACAAACCCAAGAAACTTTCCAGCCGAAACACCAAAAGCACATTTGAGTGGATTCATCTTTAAACCATACCGCCGCATTCTTTCAAGAGCAAGTCTTAAATCGGCTAAATGAGAATCTAAGCCATCCGATTTAACTACAATATCATCAATATATACTTCCACAATAACACCAAGTAAATCATGAAAGATTAAATTCATAGCTCTTTGATAAGTTGCACCGGCATTCTTTAATCCAAATGTCATAACCACCCACTCAAATAAACCAATAAATCCCGGACATTGAAAGGCCGTTTTGTGCATATCCTCTTCGGCCATGAAGATTTGATTATATCCGGCATTACCATCAAGAAAACTAACAACACGATGTCCAGAAGCTTCATTGATTAAGACATCGGCTATAGGCATAGGATACGAATCTTTGGGAGTGGCTTTATTAAGATCTCTAAAGTCAATGCAAACTCTAAGTTTTCCCGAATCTTTCTTTTCAACGGGAACAATATTAGAAATCCACTCCGCATAACGACAAGTCCGAATAAAACCAGCATCTAATACACGATTAATCTCTTCTTTTATTCGGTCATAAATAGCGGGATTAAAACGTCTAGCCGATTGTTTAAAAGGTCTAAAACCGGCTTTTATTGGTAAACGATGCTCAACTAAGTCACGACTTAAACCAGGCATCTCACGGTACTCCCAAGCAAAACAATCAACATATTCTTTCAGCAAATTTATTAATTCGGCTTTAAACTCAACCGATAAATTCTTGTTTACAAAAGTAGGCCTAGGAATAGTACCATCACCAATATCTATTTTTTCTAAAGGATCAGCTGATGTAAAACCCTGACCCAATTTATCCATATCACCAAGATCTTCAATAGCTTCGAACATGCCGGCCGAATGAGCTCGATGATGATCAATTCGGTCTTGAAGCCACTGTCTAGACGCAAACCGGTCTGACCGGTTCCCAGAAGCGGTCTGACCGGTTTGGCTCGATCGGCGCTGTTCAGACCTAAACCGGTCTGACCGGTTTCCAGAAGCGGTCTGACCGGTTTGTCTCTGTTGATTTTGTTGCTCCATTAATTACAGTAAGTAATTCAACCGATTTTCCATCGGCTTCAATGTAGCAGGAACAAAACCATCTTTAGTACAACTGATCAGCTCATAGTCGGTCAAATCCATGCCCGACAAACATTGGACCTTCTCATTTGCACTAAGAGAGTCGGAATCGGCCGTTGCAACAAAGGAAGAATTGTCACCATGGACAACTTCAACTTCATCGCCGATCCACTGAATAAGATATTGATGCAAGGTAGATGGAATACATTTATTTGCATGAATCCAATCTCGACCAAGGATTAAACTGAAGTTACCTTGCACCTCGGAGACGAAGAAAGCCGTAGCAATAGTCTTGCTCCCGACGGTCAACTCCATAGAAGCCACCCCCTTGGCACCAATGGGATCACCTCCACCAACTCCACTGACCGTCATGTTCGTCTTGATTAGTTCTTCGTCTTTCCCGCCAATCTTCTTATAGAGAGAGTATGGCATGAGATTCACAATGGCTCCACCATCAACCAACATACGAGAAATTGGCTTCCCGTTGATGTGCCCTCTCATATACAAAGCCTTGAGATGATTCTCTGATTCACTAGGCTTTTGAAACACAACATCTCGAGGCCCAAGTTGAAGATGAGAAATTTCCTCCTCCGGCACGACGTAATAATCAGAAGATAAATAGACAACATTAATTTCCATGTTGTCACGTTCTGGAGAAGGCTCAAAATCAACTAACTCTTCATCTTCAACCACTGGAGGAATTGACGGAGTAGCATTGATGGTTGAAGTAGTTTTAGCCCCTGCCTCTGTTGACAACCCGGTCTGACCGGTTTCAGAAACCGGTCTGACCGCTTCTGCAGCGGTGGGCTGACCAGAACCGGTCTGACCGGTTTCTGAAACCGGTCTGACCGGTTGTGCTGCTGGCTGCACAACTCGCCAGGTCTTGGTCTGAGGAATCATGGGTCTATACTTGTTGAAATGTTCATCCCTCAGCTTCTCGACTTCCTGTTCCCTCTTTTCTTTGTTCCGTAGGCGCTGTAGCTTCCGCTTTTGCGTGTGAGTCAACCCAGAAGGACACCATCTTGGTTGAAAAACTTTCTTTACGCCCTTGCTGCTGCTAGCCTCATGATCATTAGCTATGACCGGCCTTTTGGCTGGAACAGGAGCCGAATCTCCAATGACTATCGGCTTTTTACCCAAGTCTTGCATAGCCACTGGAATATCACCAATTTTTATGAATTCGTTGGCTTGGGCTTGTACATCCTCCTTTTTCTCCTTGATACGGTATTCTTGCTTAGGAGGAACATGAAATCTTGGCTCAGACCGAAACCGTTCTGACCGGTTCATAAAACCGGTCTGACCGCTTTGAAAAGCGATCAAGTGACCTGGTTGGTACGAGCTCAATCGGTTATGCACCGAATTTCCAGTAGCACCACCACGATGTTTATAATCTGTAGAACTATTCCAACGCTGTGGTGACCTCTGTCTCTTTTTCGTCGGCCGATCAACTTGAACGGCCTTTGTGTACTTGTTCATGAGCTGCGAAAAAGTAGGTCCTTGCTTCAGAACCCTCCCTTGAATCTTTGGCTCATTAAATTTCAAAGTACCCAC
Source organism: Echinochloa phyllopogon (assembly GCA_033239725.1). NCBI lineage: Eukaryota > Viridiplantae > Streptophyta > Magnoliopsida > Poales > Poaceae > Echinochloa > Echinochloa phyllopogon. Next base: position 42,556,576 of record BTCW01000005.1, on the reverse strand, counting down.
TTCCGGGCGCTTAGGCTTGAAAGTTCTTGGACGGTCTGGAGACAAACCGGTCTGACCGGTTTGGGAAACCGGTCTGACCGGTTTCGCCTGGTTAGCGGACCGATTCTCTTCCAAAGAACTTCCTTGCCCCCCGGGCCTTGATGTATTAATTGTAATTTTCAGAGACTCTTTTCCATCAAGAGTCCTCCCAATCATCACTGTTCTGGCCGGAACTTTGTCATTAACTATTTCCGGCCTCGGATCTCCAATTACCACGTTCTTCCCTTTAGCTCCATCGGCTTGTTCCGGCCGAATCAGCATCTTGGTGTTCACATCCAAGGTATGAACAGGGAAAGGAGCCTTGTCAACTTGCATTTCAGCGAGCACCAATCGACCTTCATTAAGGGCCGATTGTACCTGTCGTCGAAAAACATTGCAATCATTCGTTGCGTGAGAAAAAGAATTATGCCACTTACAATATGCACGATTTTTCAATTGATCGGCTGGTGGAATTGCATGAGAAAGTTTAACAAAGCCATTCTTAAGCAATTCATCAAAAACACGATCACATCTGGCTACATCAAAAGTAAATTTTTCTTCTTGCCGATTTTTCTGAATCGGCTTCAATGAAGGACAAGAACCAGGTTTACTTTTTGATGACCAAACAAATTCAGCAGCATAAATTTCTTTATCATCGTCCGAACTATCAGAATCATTATCAATAATATGCACATTCGAACGATGAGGTTTAGCAGATTCTTTTGCATTTTTAAATTTCAATTCTAGACTCATGGCCTTCATTTGCAAGTGATTAATAGTGAGAAAATTAGAGCCTTCTAATTTTTCTTTGTAATGAGAACGTAAGCCTACAAAAGCCAAATCTGCTAAATCCTTTTCAGAAACAGTTATGTTAAAGCATCAGTTCTTAACATCTTTAAATCTTTTAAAATAATCAAGAACCGATTCCTCTCGGCTTTGCTTAACCGATGTTAAATCAGATAATTTAGCTTCGTTTTCTCCGCTAAAGAAATGATCATGAAATTTACGCTCCAATTGAGTCCAATTTTGAATAGAGTTAGGAGCAAGCGAAGAAAACCATGAAAAGGCAGTTCCAGTTAAAGATAATGAGAACAACCGTATACGCAATGCCTCATAAAATGATGCCTCTCCTAATTGTAATGTATATTGACTAATGTGTTCCCAAGGAGTTCTATTATCTTCACCACTGAATTTAATAAAATCAGGAACACGCCAACCATTAGGATAAGGAACTAAGTCAAATTCAGGCGGATACGGTTTCTGATATAAGCGTGAACTACCCAATTCAAGCCCGAGTCTTGTTCTAAGTGTATTTGCTATGTCTTCTTTGAACTTAGCCAACTCGGCTTGATAGTTCCCATCACCTCTGTTTTGTGGAATACGGGGAACATGGTACGTTGCACTTTGGGAAGTACTCGGAATCGGCCCATGAGACGCGCCAGATCCGTGGGGTATACTTCCAACAACTGCTGGACGTGGAATAGTATAAACAGGACCAGAAGCAATCGTATTAGATAAAACCATCGCACCGGATGCTCCTGCACCCATAGAACCGGTCTGACCACCAGAGGGGGCCAAACCGGTCTGACCGGTTGTACAAACCGGTCTGACCGGTTCGTGGACCGAACTAGGGTAAGGTGTTTGTCTCGCATAAAAATTCATCGGCATGTCCAAATTAGGATCTGAAACATTTTCTGGCATGCCTGATGAGCTAGGAGTTGAGTTAGGCAATTCATTAAATTCTACATTATTTTTACCCTTATCAGAATTACCCGACATATTAGCAATCAACTCACTAGTAACAGTTTGTGCAGCAAGTAATTTATCATCCATCATGCGAGTAATTTGCTGCATCAAATCAGAGGATTCGCCAGTTACCTTAGGAAGTTCTTCCACTTGATCGTTTGCCAGCTTGAAAGCCGGCATGACGAATTCCTCTACCCTCTTGACAAGGCCACCGCGATCTTTCTTGAAGCCCTTCAGGAATTGCGTCCTGAAGTGCTCCTCAGCGATCAGGTACCGCTTCCGCTCCTCGTCCGTGAGCTCTTCCATCGTCGCGGCGATGATGTTGTCCTTGTCGAGGTCGCACGTCGATCCAGACATATTCGGAGTAGATTGAATCGGTCTTGGCACCAGATTAATCTTCCCCAGCGGAGTCGCCAAAAAGTATGTTGACACAAAAACGCGCCAACACACTCGAAGATCGATCGAACGCGCAGCACGGCCGTCACAACGGCCAACTCCTGACTTCCCCGGGCAAACCGGTCTGACCGGTTACAAGAACCGATCTGACCGCTTCTGGTCGGGAGGTCGTGAAGACCTAGAAACTCAAGCTCGGGAGGGACCCCGTCGGAGCTCGGGCTAATCTAGGGTTGCTCTAGGGTCGGCAGGCCACCTAGAACGCCTTTGAACGCCGTAGAGACGAGCAAAGAACAGAATATAGGGTTGGAAAAAGGATTAGGGTTTGAGAGATACAAAAATAGAAGATAAAATGTTTGATTCGATTGGGAATATCTCAATCGGCCGTCTAGCCTTTATATTTATAGGCCGGGGAAGTCTTACCCCTTTCGAATAGGTTACAATATGAAATTAAACTCGGAATCCTAATCCTACTCGAATTACAGAACGAAACCGGTCTGACCGGTTTAGCCTTTGGCCCAATTTGAGTGTCAACGTAGGTATACGCAGATACGCATTTGTTAATGCAATCGACGTCTCGCAGGGCGACACAAACAGTTTTGCATGTGCAACACATTGGCGTCGGATCGGAACCAAACAAAAACTGCCTTGCTTCGCGGTCCAACGACGACGCGACTCCAGCTCAGCGCGGCCGCCGGAATCTCTGGTCGGCGCCTGCCCTGCCCGCGGAGCATATGGAAATTACCCGGCCATCGCCGTGCATGTCACTCACGAGGACGAGGAGAAGAGGCTTCAGAGTCCAAGGTCCTGTTTAGATCCAAAATTCCACTCCCAAATTTACTATGCAAAAAGAAGATTCCTCGTCACATCAAAAGGTCGTAACATGCATGGAATACTAAATGTAGATGAAATCAAAAACTAATTGCACAGTTTTATTGTGCTCTACGAGACGAACATTTTGAGCCTAATTAATCAATTTTTGGACAAGTTTTCACAAATACAAACAAAATGCTACAGTGACGCAATGATTACGAAGTGACATCGTATTCCCAAATTCATCCTCCCAAATTCAACATCTAAACACCGTCCAAGGGAATGTTGCTCGATCACCCCGGCTTTTTCGGCTATGGCCTGCCGGGCCGAGACGGTGCAAGACTGAGATGTAGTAAATGCTAGGGACGCCATGTTATTGCCGACAAGCTATGGTCCATCCTTCTCCCAGCACACTGTTTTGTGGAAAGACCAGTTGAGATTTGAGACGGTTGTCACTCTCTCAGCACTTAGCACAGCATGATTCGGTGGTATTACATACGTACAGTACATGCTGCTGCTTTTTCACATGCCAGCTCGATATAACGTCCAAATTGATGAGCACGGGTAGGGACAACGTCGTACCGCCACTACCACTACACGCTCAATATATCACTCTCGCTACGCGGCCAAAAAAAAGCGGCTATAAAAAGAGGCGAGCAATTCGAATTCGGCACGCATGGATGGGAGCGTGCAGCTAGCGCCGCGGGCCGGCCGGTTCCCGGGGCCGCTCCGTTCGTCATCCACCGGCGGATGGAGCGGGCGACACGTTGGTGCGGATAGAGACGCGGCGGGGCACGGCACGGCTCTTGAGGGGATCAGGGGGGGGGGGGGGGGGGGGGGGGGCCTCGCCGGAGGGCAGGCAAGCAATGTGCCTCTCTCTTGCGGCAATGTGGGGACAAGTTGCACAGGAAAAGCCGGTGTGCCTCTCTCTTGCGTGGCCTCGGCTTGGCTTGGCTTGCCGGCCTAAAATATTGTTGGCGCCTGTAGAGCAACAGAGCCGGTGAGTCGGTGAGCCAGTGGGGAGTGAGCGAGCGAGAGCTTGGATGGATACATGGATGATTTGAGCGAAGCAGCTACCACAGGTCCACCGCAACCACCGACGGCCACTTGCACAATTGTAGTAGTATTGCATATTTGCATACTGGTTTCGGCCGGAGTAGTCGAGTATTTAGCGCAAGAGTGCACTGCACGAAGGAGTAATCTACCCCGGGGAGCTGACTGACTGAGGTCTCGTGAATTCCCCGCGGGTCATGAATCGTGAATGCCGTGGTTAGTACAGAAGTACTTGCAACAACCACGCGAGGCAGGTCACATCCTAGCATGTGCTGCGGGTTTATTCCCGATGGGGAGACGAGAACGGAAACACCTGCATTGCATTGCATGCACCCGCCATGTTTTTCTCGATCGGCTTACATTCCTTCACCTGCAGGTACGACAGCTACACACAGGAGCCAGTACCGTCGTACTCGAGTCACCGTACAGTACAGGTACAGCACCCCCAGTGTATTTGAAGTGTATATGCCTACTAGTAACTAGCTGTAGAGCGTAGTAATAGTTAAGTACGGACTACGGAGTACGAAGGAGAGAGACAGAGAGGCCCAGAAAGACAATCGCGCATGTCTAGCCTAGCTAACTTGGGCAGCTTTTGTTGCATGCCGCGCCATGGAAAACCTGAATCGATGCCGCCTTTTGACGGGAACCTCAGCTCAGCTCGCTTTACCCGCTGTCCGAACAGCCAGGCAGTGCCCAGCGCTTTGTCTCTCTCTCACTCACCCTCTCTCTCTCTCTCTCTCTCTCTCGCCACAAAAGTCAAGCGCCCCACCCCACCGGAAGTTTCCCACTGCGTCGAAGCATGCATGGCAACAAGAGCAAAGGTGCCCGACCTCGACCCCTGGTGAGGAGGACCCGACCCGGCGGTCTGCTCGTTGCCTTGGCAGTGTGGCGCACACAGACGCGGCCGCCCCTGCACCGGCACCAGAAGCCTGGCGCCCGGAAGAGGACACGACAGGCGCGTACAAAACGGCCAGAGGGGCAGCGCGACTTTGGAGACCGATCGATCGATCGATCGCTCTGGTCCTCCGTCCTTGTCCTCGGCGCCAGAGCCCGAGCCAGCCGCTGCCTGACGCAGAGATGGATGGAGCCTGCTGCGTGTCGTGGGAACGATCGCGTACGTAGCTTTTACTGTGCCTTCCGGCAAGTGGCGTGGCGACGCTGCAACGCCGCGGCGCGGCCCGTGTTTTTCCCGGGGGTTTTTCCTTTGCTCTCCGGCGGCGGCAGCGGTGTGGTCGCCGGGTGGCCACATCCCACATGCAGGGCCTGGGCGCTGTGGCTGCGTCGGTCGGTTTGGGTTACAGTGAGGTGGGAAAGCAAGAAGCAACACGCAGCTCTGGGGTTTGGGTTAGCGTCATCTGTGCTGTGTGTGCTGGGAGTTTTTGATTATTCAGGTGCGTGCTTGTGTGGGAGGGAGGACTACCAAACTGGGGTTAAACTAATGCTGCCTGCATGTGGAGTAGGTGCTCGCCGGTCTTGTGTGGTGGGGCTTTTATAGCAAGTCAACGCTGCGTTTTATGCATATGTTTATCGGCTTATGTTTATGTTCCTATTATTATTATGGGACGAGACGAACGAACCCTGACCTGACCAACGAGGCTCGGATCTCGGCGTCTAGTGTTAGGTCGTTTTCCACGGGTCTTCTTTCTTCCCCGCTCCTCCCAGTTGCAGGCAGGTCCAGGTTGGATGATGGACGTTTTGCGCGCTACACCCTCGTCAAAATGTTGTTTCTCTCTGAGAGAGATGGCGGTGGTGCGCGACTAGCTAGGCAGTTTACGCATCCAGCTGTAGCGTATGGACCTGGTGTGTGTGGGGAAAAAAACAAGGACTCCACAAGGACTCCCTGAATATATACTCATAGGATAGCTGGTGTTTGGTAAAAGGTGGCCCTCACAATTTGCGCGGGTAGCTAATCTCGATCTTTATATTTTATTTATTGTTTAAAATTAGTTGTTTGACTGTGCATGCCAAACACGACGTGAATGAAAGACTATAAATTTTATATTGGCGCATTTATTTTTTCAAATAACCCAAATTAAGATATATATTATTTGTTATCATTAGTTATTTTTTAAATCAAAAGAAAAGGTATACTTTATAAAACATATATTTGAAATTAATATATGTTTTTATATTTTTTACATGAATGTATTTTTATAAAGTATATTATTATAATTTATTATTAGTGATGTTGGATTTTAGTTATTGTGCATGATAAACATCTCTTTTCTTCTTATTTTTGTTTGTTTTTATTACTGATTTGTTAACGAAGATCATCAAACGGGATTGAGTGTGGGCAAATCATTTGATGATCTTACATGACTGCTGAGCGTGGCCGTGGTGATGGTGATCAATCCCGACAGCGATTCACTCCCTTCGGATATGGATAATTTTTCTCTCTTATTGTGCTCACAATCTTAGTGAACGCCCTAAATTTGAGCTCATTTCATCAGTTATATGTGCAAATCAATGTGATGTCCTCCGCTCATTGTTGAACGTTACACCACCTCAGTTTCTCCACTTTATTTTTCTCTGCCTGCTCCTTCTTGCACTAACTCGTTAACAAAGACCATCAAACGAGTTTGAGCGTGGGTAACCCGTTTGATGATCTTCCACTTGCGTTGGCAAAGACACTGAGTGATGAGCGTGGCCATGGTGCTAAATCATGGTAGAGATCCACTCCTTCGGCCAGGGAGAATTGTTCTCTACCGTTGTGCTCACGACCTTTTTTAACGCCATAAATCCGAGCACCTCTCATCAGGCACACGTGCAGGTCGACGTGTTGTCCCCCGCTCATTGTTGAACATTGCCTCTATATAGAGGAACGTGGTAGGTCACATGGGGCTTCAAGCTGTCTGCACTCGTCGTAATCTATTCTCATCCTCAATGAAATATTCATGCATAGTCATTCAGATTCTCCCCTCTATATCAGTTTCTTCTGCACCCGTTATCATCTATGTTTAATAATCTATACCAACTACCAACACGTGAGCCCACCCATCTCCTTTTCTACTTTTCTTTCACCGACGCCACCACTCTCCACTCCCACTCTATCTTTTTCCATCTATCTCCCCCTTTCTCTGGTGGCGGCGGTGGCGAGGGGTGCCGGTCTCCCCCGTCGGTAGCCTTCAGTCCTGCCGGCCTCAGGCGGCGCGCGGGCGGCAAGCTGCCGTCGTCCCGGTACAAGGGCGTGGTGCCGCAGCCCAACGGGCGGTGGGGCGCGCAGATCTACGAGCGCCACCAGCGCGTGTGGCTCGGCACCTTCGCGGCGGAGGCCGACGCCGCGCGCGCCTACGACGTGGCCGCGCAGCGCTTCCGCGGCCGCGACGCCGTCACCAACTTCTGCCCGCTCGCCGACGCCGACCCGGGCGCCGCCGCCGAGCTCCGCTTCCTCGCGTCCCGCTCCAAGGCCGAGGTCGTCGACATGCTCCGCAAGCACACCTACTCCGACGAGCTCGCCCAGAACAAGCGCGCCTTCGCCGCCGCCTCCGCCGCGCCCACCACCTCGGCGGCGCTCGCCCACCCTTCCTCCGCCGCGTCGTCCCCCTCGCCCGCCGCCGCCCTCCAAGCCTCCATTCCTAGAGGCCCTCCAATTCCCTCTCCAAAAGTGGGAGAGAGAGGTAGATGCGGCTGACAGGTGGGCCCACGGAGAAATAGAGGCCCGAGTTCATATGTCCACTGGAGTTGAGTGTTTATTTTGGGCCTCTATTTTTTAGAAATGGACCTGCAAATGAGTTTTAAAGGCATCAATTTGAAGGGCTCCACTGAAGTTGCTCTAATCGACCACAACATTATATAGAGTCAAAGTCAGCAAGTCTTAGTAGTACTAGTAGCACCAGTGGATGAAATGGCGAGGATCTTATCGCCAGTACACCACCGCACCGGAAATTGACTGGAAAGTTCGGTCCGGGACCAATCCGCTCTGATTTTTCTATGGTGTCGAAATGCAGTAATTAACGTGCTGCATCCTGCAGGATTGATGCAGATTTGTCGTCTCCCTGCTTATTTGTGGCGGTGATTTTTTTGGGGTAAACGTGTTTTGCATTTTTACAAGGGAGTACACCATTTTAGTTCGTCGCCAAAACATTTTTTTTTTCATTTAAAGTTTCCATGGCGCCTAGTTTCCATCACAGACGACAGTGCTGGCAACTAGTCGACCACGTACAGTACACGTCTATGTATGTAAACATCTACTACCTCCGTTCCAAATTACTATTCGTTGTTGACTTTTTTCCATAATCTTTGACCATTCGTCTTATTCAAAATTTTTGAGCAAATATACAAACCAATAAGTCATAATTGAAGTATATACGACGATAAAACAAGTCACATACAAAATAAGTGATACTCGTGAAATTTTTTGAATAAAATGAATGGTCAAACGTTAAACCAAAAAGTCAACAACGAATAGTAATTTGAAACGGAGGTAGTACTTCTCTACTATATACTGTAATTTATAAGAAAATGAATAGCCGAGGAGAATGAAAACATGTACATGACGAGGTCTAAAGTGCAAGACTCGCCAGAGTCACCGCAGCAAGGTCACCGGCTCTCGATGGTTGGTTGGTTAGCGAACGAAGCTTGCCACGGAAGCACCACTACCACTGCTGTGAAATCGACAAGTTGGCCCGCCCTGTTGCAATTAGTCTGTGTAGCTTTCCGGATCAAGAAGCAACCAACGCAACGCGGCCAAGATATTATTCATCTGCGCCCAGCTCCCCCTGACCCCCGATCAATTAGTTGTTAACACCACCCCCCCCCCCCCCCCCCCCCCCCCCGCCCGCTTGCGTGGCGGTGGCCCTTCCGGATGAAGAAGTAGGCGTCAGCGAGGTTACTGGCGGCAGCAGCAGAAGCAACTGGCCGATATATGTGCACAAACGGCCCACGGGCCGGCGCCACGGTCCACGGCACGGCCTTTTGGCACGGCCCATGGGCGGCACGGCACGGCCGGTAGCGTGCCCGTGCCGGCACGGCCCGACGGCCCGTGCGGGCCAGGGGCCGCCGGCCTGGCCCATGACACGGCCTGATACGGCACGGCCGGCACGGCGGCACGGTGCCGGCACGGCCGCCCCAAGCCCCGGCCTCGCCTTCGCCTTCTCTCGCCGCGCCCCTCCGCCACGCCTTCTCTCCCCGCGCCCCTCCGCCTCCTCTCCTCTCCCCGCGCGCCGCCGCATCTCCTCCGCCTCGGCCCGCATCTCCTCCGCCGCATCTCCTCCACCTCGCCTCCTCTCCTCTCTCCCCGCACGCCGCCGCATCTCCTCCGCCTCGCCATGCCTCCTCCTCGACTCGATCACCGGCGGCGGGGATGGCTCCGGCGGCCCGCAGAGCACGACTACGGCGCGAGCACGATGGGGCCGGCCGCTCCTCCCATCTCCCTCGCGGCCGAGGCGGAGCGCGGCGGGGATGGCTCTGGCGCGGCGCGGCGACGGCCACCTCCGATTCCGGCCGTCACCGCCCACCTCCGCCCTCGGCGAGCCCATCCTCGGCCAGATCTGCGCAGCGTCTGGGGCCAGGAGCGGCCGGCCTCATCATCCATGCCCTCCTCCCGCTCCTCACTCGGCGGCGCCGTCGGCGGGGAGGCGAAGATCACGCCGGCGGGGGTGGATCCGGCAGAATGGGAGGAGTTAGAGGAGGTCGACGAGGAGCCATGGCCGCCGGCGCTCGGGAGGGCGACTATGCGGCGCGGGGATGGTGGAGCCGGCGGCGGCCAGCAGCACGAGCGGCGCGGCTCCCTCTCCTTCCATGGCCGCCCGCCGAGCACGTACGTGTGCACCGTGGCCCATGGGCGGCACGGACGGCACGACACGGATAAACGGCCCATGTGCCGTGTCATGGGCCGAAGGCCTGGCCCATAGTACGGTACGGCCGTGCCGCGTGTCGTGCCGGCACGGCACGGTGGCCATCTATACTGGCCGACAGAGCCCCACACCACATGCGCCCGCGCCACGATCTTTTCAGCTGCGATGCTCCGCAGGGAGGTGTGGTGTGGACGGATAAGCACGCGGCGCCTTTTCTATACGCCTGCTCGCGACGCCATTGGCGGGCGGGACACCGGTCAAAGCCTCCCTCCCCACTGCACATGCCCCTCCCCTCGTAGGCAGCTGTGGCCTGTGGCCGGTCCGTGCCTAATCGCGGATTATATATTTATATATATAACTAACTATAGTACTAGTAATCGTCGGGCAAGTGGTGATCCGCTCAGGGTCGAGCGCATCAAAAGCGAGCTGCCTGTTGGTCAAGTGGTGATCGAGGCCCCACCATCACGTACTCCTACTTGCGTGGGATTAGTTTTATTAATCACGCGATGGATGGTTGCACTCTCACTCCAGTACCGTTTGTTTGGACGCCCGATCACTCTCGCGATGTCTGTCTGTGAGCGCGATTTCTTTGACCAGCTACGCGAGCCTACGCACAGGCAGGGGAGCGAACAATAAAAAGGAACACCAAATCAGACTTGGTGTCGTTAATCTATGTTATTAGCTAATGAGTTGTGTATAACCCACTACTGTTCGTTCTGCCGGCCGTATCTTATGCCGTGCCGTGTATGTGCTGCGACCAAGCCATCGCCGAAATGTGGCTGCCGGCCGTGCCGTGCACATGTGCCTGCATCAAAAGCAGTCGGTACTCACGATGCATGGTATGAGGAAACGGAAAGCTACGTACTTAACTATGTTTATATGTAGCAGTACGCCACAAACTTTCCGCCGGTTCTTGACAACTTTAGCCGATCTTGCATTGGGTGCAGTACATAGTTGACACTTGACAAACCCCTGCATTCACACGCAAATTATTAATTCTGCACCACCGGATAAATAGATCAGAGTTCGACTTCTTTGACCAACGACCTTGCATTATATATTGGATAGATTAATCAGATGGAAGGAACATTAGCGAAGCAATCCAACATGGTGTCAATGATCCTGTTCAATTCGTAATTCGTCCTACTCAAAATGACAGTGAGAAACCTTATTAGGTGTGTTTGGTTTCAGGAACATGTGATCCGTCGTCTCTTCAATTCTCGTGTTTTTGTTTGATTCTGTACATCGCTATCTCATCCTTGACAAGCACATAATTATTATTTTCAAAGACAAGCATATAATTAGTATATGCATTAATAATATTGCCAATGCACAAAATATTCATGGGATGAGCCGATGATACGGAGAGGTGGTTCCTTGAACCAAACAACTTGTTGTCGGTGTGCTTGTTGAAAAAAGTTCTGATCAAAACACGATATCTAACTATAATAATAACGACGACAAAAAATTATGCTGATTAGTGAAAGCACGCAATTAAAATGTCCATGTCTCCTAACAAGCTGACTTTAAATAGAGGAAGGGTGCAGTATTGCACTAATAGGACATTGATATTGGGTTACCTATATGATACAATGCACCACGCCAAGGTAGCCGATCAAAGTAAACCACCTAGTCCTTGAGTACCGTCCCTTTAGAGTCACACAAAGATAGATTAATCACTCAAATTCGAAGTATATATGCAAATATAAGACTACCCAATTTCGAGGTCTTTCTGGCATGATTCGGTCAGTCGTATACAGCTCTGCATAATAACAAGTGATCAGAGTCAAAACTATTTGGCGCCATTCTAGCCATGCATCCTTCAAATATTCCAAGGCCAAACAAATCTTCTCGGCTCCACGCATGTGCACGTTGCTGATCGCCTACACCTTTGCGCTCTTTGGTCTGCGCGCTTTGACAAACACGCATCTCAACAGCTGTCGCAAAGCCGTTGTCCAAATCAGCAACATAGATTATGACCAACTCGTACGTAGATTCTTTTCTGATTTTCCTCCCCTGTCCCTGATGATCCTGCTGCCGGCTCTTGATTTCTTTCAAGTTGGCAGCACCACTTGTCGTACAGCAGCGACCATAAACCCAGGAATCCTATGCAAACATTAAGCATATGATGGATCTTGTTGCCCCAAAAGGCTAAACACATGTTCATACACCTGTCGAGGAAAGAGGGAAGGAAAGGACAGTGCACCAGCTAATCAGAATATATCCTGTCCTCCTTCCAGGTTTTCAGATTCAGAAAAAAGGAGAGGACCCTGAAAGAAATCTGAGAATTGACAGTGCAACGGTACCGTCCTGAATTATTCGTCATCACCACTTGGATACACAGTACATTGGGTTGTTGAGACGTTAATCTTTCAGGCCTTTTTTTTTCTGATCTGGTCAGACCTCACGAGGACACTATCATTGAAATTTCTGACGGCGTTTGTGACAGAAAAACTGAGAGTAATGTTTTGTGCTGTCCGTGGCCACAAACCATTGAAATATGCTGAAAATTATCAGCGCCTAATAAGTCGCCCATCATTTAATCTGATTGGGTTGAAAAGCCCAACACTGGACCATCTTCTGCTCTGTCTTCATGATTGGTCCCTTCGCCCTTCGCTGAAAAGTTTGGGCAGCTGCAACTGCAGCAGCATGGCTTTATCAGTAGTCAAGACAAATATGATGCAGCTAGAAAGTAACGTTTACACTACTGTGTAGTACTATGCAGTCGGCCACCTTTGTTTCCAAATAGTGTAGTTTATCACAAGAAAGGCGATAATAACTGTATTAAAAAAGAACAGGAAAAGCGATAACAGGTCGGGTCACATGTCGGCGTGTCAGGCTCCCTATCAATTCGGCATCATTTGGTCTAAGAAATTGCAATTCACATGTCGGTGTGTCAGCTCGCAAGCTTTGTCCAGTCTCATAACTAGTAGTATAGGACCAATTTGGTCATGTTGTGCAGGTGCCTGCAATGGATCCATTCAAATCTGGCCACCGCAGCAGAGGAACATGATGCTGTGACGATGGTTCCAATTTCCAAGTTCCAACAAACACCATTGCATCGAATGAATTCCTTGTTAGTGTTGATCACCTGAATCACATGGCAGCCGGTTCACAACGACAGAGTAATCAATTACACTCAAGAGAACACTGGTCGAAAGTCGAAACAATACAGGAACCCTGAAGCCACCAGCCCACCAGGATCCAAGAACCACTTGCGGTTGATGCTTATGCTAGAGTTAATGCAGCCTCACTTTAAGTTTATCCAAATACATGTTAAGCTCATGCTTCTTTATGACCTGCTATGGTATATCGACATCCAAGCAAATATATGTTCCAAAAGACGAGTCACTTGGTTGTATTTATATGACACAAGCATATGCCGTCGGCCCGTCCCCAATCCTCGCATGAGACATGTGCTCTATATACAGTGGTCTGTACATCACTAATAGAGAACAAAATCATGCTATACTAAGCACTATAATATATTCTAGTTGATATTAGTACTCCGTCATTGCCCTCTCCGGCCAGCTTCCATCGAATCCAATGCTTGGCTCGCGCTCCTCATTTCCACTCCATCAGGACCGTGAAAGGAACCATTTTGAAGGGAGTTACGGCGGCTCATAGACGTGGGTTGCACTTGGTTCCCACTCTCCGGTTCAAGAATATGCCGGAAATATGCGTGAGGCCACAATCCTGCACATCGAACAAGGTTAAACTATTAGCATTTAACAATCAATGCTGACAGAGACACGAAGATGATCCCTGCAGTTTCCTGATGCAGGAAAAAACATGATATTTGAGCATCCAGATTACCTCCCCCCCCCCCCCCCCCCTGGATATGTTTTTATATTTTACCCACACTGTATCAAGGATTCAATTCTCATGGCTGCAATAGAAGTTTCCCCATAATTTGGGAAGGGTACTCTTGATTGAGCACTAGAGAGCATGAAAATTTGATTTGAGCTATTTGTTTGTTTGATATTTTGCACACTTTATTACTGGAGTGTCCCTGTGCATGGTATTCTAGTCTTGATCTAGTATTTTCGAGAAGTTTTTATTCTTGGTCCTGTACCTAAATTTTTCTTATCTCCTTGCCAAGTTGCCATCACAGTACTGCCATGAAGAGGACTAGCAAAGGCAGGGTTTATAACAGAACAACCGTGGAAGACCAGGGCTGCAGCCATCATTGAGTGAGGACTAATGACGGCTACATCAGGACCACATCGCGCCACACTGCACGGTATCATATTTCCCAAGCAGGCGTGAAACATGATGGCCATACATGCACTGTGCCATGTCCTATTTTGCTATTTCCATGCACGATCCTTGCCAATATATCTATCTGTTGGTACTAGGTACTGGTCCTCTTTCCGTCCTCTTATTTACAGCAGTACTGCCGGTAGCACAATTGTCAGTCTCCCTATACCCATGATGATGCCAAAGCAGGAATGTGCTAGATGCTACACGCAACTGTCCAGTCCATGGCTGGAAGAGATAAGGAGATGAAGGGGGAGAATAAAAGGCCCTAGGTGCAAGTTTTCCGCTGGTAGACTGATTATATGAAAGTTAGAATTGCAAAGTGTTTTGTTTGTAAATAGCAGCTTTCCTGATACAGAGCGTTTTGAGGCAGAGTCATAATAACTTCCATAGTTCCGTAGGTGTTATTAGTTCTTAACCATATTGAAATATATACAACCCAGCAACCCCAATTATTAGTCAAAAACATTCTTCAGGGATGTTAGGCCAGTTGCAGGTAAGTAAGTTTATGTTGAAGGGGATTATGTCATTTTGAGAAAATGGCACTTCCTTTCATAAATGTTGGGTGATGAGTTCAGTAAAGAATACGGAGTATGACTTGTTACCACTCAGCAAATGTATGGTACCTCGGAAATCACACATAAACCCTAAAATTTTCATCTTTCAAGTTCAGGATTGATTTAACTTTTTTTTATCAGTACTGAGAAACAAATTCAAGTTTTTTTCTGAGGTGAGATCACAATAAACACCAGCAACCAATAACTTGCTATAATCTGAGATCAGAAAAAATGAATGGAAAATTGGAAGAACAATTTAATTAGGACAGAGTTAGAAACATACCATTTTCATCGGATGGTAGTGGAAAGAACTGAAGGTAGCAAATGGAAGCAATCGTCAGCCCTGCACGGTTTTAACAGTAGTCAACCTTTAAGAATCGCATGTGCATAACATTTCAATTTCTTTACAATGAATGTTGAGGAAAAGGGAGGGGGTGTTAATTAAGACCTACCAAGCAATCCACCAGTACATACATCTTGCCAGTGATGCCAATAGTCATCAACTCGAGAAACTGCCACTAAGGCTGCAAGAAGGAGAGGGGAAAGGACAATGCAGAGTTTTGCAACATGCCCTCTACGATCGAAGACTTTGATTTTACCAGCTAGATACCATGAGAGGAAGCCAAGGCCAGCGAAAGACCCTAAGATAAGCATAAATCTGTGAGTAATCCAACAACAATAACAGCTGCAATGAAAAGCTCATATATTCTAGACTCGAAATAGAACTATAGTTTGCGCTCTGAAATGCTAGTTGAACGTTCATGATATTGTGCAACAATTAGGAGGTAAAATTTATTAACTGAGAAACAGACCAATTGATATGGCTCAAGGGAACCAAATAGAGCAGCATTACTACCACCAATGGGTACTAACATAGTAACATGTCATAATATTTCTGGAAGATGGAGAAAGTGGTAGAGCGCATTATGATTAGGTAAAACAGTCAAGTATTAACAAACAAACTGCCAGTTTGTTAAAATATGCAGAATATACTTACACAACAAATTATCAGTATTATACTATTTACATTATCAAAATAATTCACACTATCATTTGCAGTAGCAACCTTTTGTGGCAGGCTTCAGAGGGAATCATAAATAAATGCAGCTTAGGATTTGTATCCTCAATGGAAGAGTGAAAGAAGTAGTGGTATTTGGCTTACAGGGCTAAAAGGTTAACATGAACATATAGAAATGGAAAGATCATCACTACATTTGTATCTTGATAACATGATAAAAAAGATACTGTATGAAAGAATGTATGAAACGCCTTGTCCCATGCTATTAGCTGATTAAGAAATATCAACAGTAGCTAAAACAAACACTCTAACAAGGAAAAGGAGGCATGAATTGTATTCATTAAACTGGGAGTTAGTGTGCCATAAAATAGATGATGTCGCAAACCTTTACTTTTTGTAACATGGGGTTAATCCCTCCATTTGTAAAGAATTATGTCACTTACATGAAGTATGACCACTTGGAAAGCTCTTATGGCCTTCTTTGATAACACTCGCCTTGCCATGGCATATGACGGCTGTAGTAATGTTGTCATAAACCTAAAGTCCAAGTAATCCGTAAGCTTTCTCATAAATTTAGATGGAATGTGATTGCACAAGGGCTGCACATGTTATCATTAAGGTTTGACTAAAGGTCAATAATTTTACAGGTTTTCCATCAGGGAAGCAACGCCAGAAGAAATCTGGACGCGGTCGCCCAACACCATCCTTGATCGCATCAGTTAAAACAGCAGTGATAAGAACCGAAAATAGGAGACCTGCTAGGACAAGCTCGATTTCAGGAAAAATGGACGAACTAGCACGTCATAATCAGGCAAGAAAATGGACGTACCTAGGATGGCATGATGAAGATCATATACATTCCTCCTCTTAAAGTATATTACAGTGATGATAATCATTGGTCCAATGATACCAATTATCTGAATACGCATGATTTAAAAAAAGTTACTTAAGATGTTCATGGGAATTGACAGGGTAGGATAGTACTAAAAGAGAACAGTATATACCGGCACAGCCCAAAATGGCACTGTGTTGTCCTTCATGGGGTATCTGAGATCTGTCATCATTTCTGATCCGACAAATCGATGGAATGGTTCTATTATATTAAGAACTCCATCTAATACAGCTAGAAGAACCAGCACAATCCAATCATACATGTGTAGCCGTGCAACTTTGGATCCATGAGTTGTTATATAGGGAGTCGGAGCTCCCAGACGAATAGGTGCTGCAGGCGCTGGCATCTCCTCCTGAGTCCTGAAACCGTGAATAGGCTGAATATATAAATTTACGAAATCCAGTATATTAGAGAAATTTAATGCATGTTCTCAAACCATTTACACTTATCTAATGTCACTTTATCGTAGAAATTAGTAGACAGGAGCTAAGGCTTCATTAGTTGTACAAGCACAATTTTATTTCATGGGAAAATAGTTGCAGTTTGACTCAGTTCTTACTTGCTGAATTAAGTAGAGAACAGTAGAACACTTATTATTATTTGAAAACTTCATAACTGATGTCACATATCCTCCAATGCTCCTGATGCATGTTCAGGAGCATCAGTCATCATAACTAATTCAGAGGGAGAGGACTAGACGTAAGAAATGCTTTAAGTGCCACATAGCGGGCGTTTCAAGAAGCAAAGGATGAGCAGCAAGCAACCAATTATCAGCAGCCTCTCCCAAGGCAACCAGAGACATGAGCTATCTACTTGCCTACACGGTGGCACCGAGACGCATCACGCACGCAAGGTGCTCGATAATCTGCCGCCCCGAGTTCTGGGCAATCCGAGCGGGAAATGACGACGGCTACATGCGGAAGATGCCAGAGATGAAGATCAAACCTTCAACTAAGCTATTCCTGAAAAGAACCGCAGCTTCGCCTCCGCGGCGCTCTCCTCCCCTCCGCCGGCGACACCGCTGCAGATAACACAATCATAAGCAATTGCTAGCAACAGCCAGCACATACCGTAGAGCCATAACGCGTAGTACATACGAATATAGAACGTACCAGCGTCTAATAGCGTTCCTGTCCTCCCCCTCTCCACTTTCCTCGCCTTTTCTTTCCCGGACGGCTAAATCTCCTCTGATACCATGCGACGGAATGGAAGGAAACCGTCCATGCGTGTTTGCATGCTGGGATTCCGCTTTTCTAATGGGAAATTCAACACGGGCGTTGAAGGGGAAAGCGGGCCGACAGATGGCGGAGGAAGTCCCGCCCGGCGGCGGCGGCGATTCAAGATTGGGCATGGCTTACTCGGGCGGCGCGGAAGGTTCGAAGGTAGCAGTTGAATTTTGACCGATCCGGTCGTTGCTGGCGGGGAATTCTTTCGCGGTTGGCTGGGGAAGGAGGTAGCTCGGGCCATGCGCATCTGACTATTGGCTGGTCAGAGTAGAACAAGGCCCAAATCATTGGTTGGGCTATTGGCGGCCCGTTAGGCTTTGTTTACTTTTGCCCAATGGGATATGATCCACCAAACCAGTTCGTAAGGGTGCTCGCACTCGTTTTCTCCTATTTTCTTCCCCTAAACGAAATATTCTGTCATGTTCATCGAGATTCCTTCCCTATCTAAATTTCTCCCGCACTCATCTCTCCTCTAAACCCTTCCCCTATCCCAACTACCACATATTTTACTCCACCATCCTCAACAACCCATGCGTGTGGCCCACTTTTGTTTCCCTCTTCCTCCCACCGACGCCACCGTCGGGTCCGTCCCTATCTCTTCCCCTTCCCCTCCTCCTCCGCCGCAGCAGCACGTCGAGCTTGTCGATGCGGTATCAGAGCCGTGCTGACTGTAGGAACGCAGCCTGGTTAGAACGGTTGATTAAATCATTAGGAGACCACCATGATTTTGAGTTACGAATCGTTTAGTTACGCTTTTTCAAAACCAGTGTTGTCGAGTCTTGTGTGAATCATGTTCTTAGATGCTTGATTTGATTGTCATTATGCTTATGTTTGATTTGGATTTTTGTATTGATTGTGATGGTCATAGACGCGAGTCTATCTCCATCTAGAAATAGGACTAAGGCTTAAGGATATTAATGTTTACATAGAGGGGATATTTATTTCTCTTGCTCTTTATCTTTCGAATCCTCCATCCTAATGAGTAGTAATCCTCTGAAGACACTTGGTTATGTTCAAAGGAGTCCTGATGAGAATTACTTGCTGATGATAGATGGTGAACACAAGGAGGAACGCTGGTGCTGGTGCTGGTGGAAGCAACCAGAATCAGAACCCACCTCCTCCACCACCGCCACTCACCATGGAGCAGATGATGCAGATGCAGCTCCAGTTGACGCAGCAGATGGCCCAGACCATAGCGCTGATGCAACAGCAACAGCAGAACCCTCCTCACCAGCCTCACGTGCCGCCAAGAGACAAGAGAGGCGAATTTCTGAAGGGACGCCCTCCTACCTTCACCAAGGCCAGCGACCCTCTGTAGGCAGATGATTGGCTCAAGGCGGTGGAGAGACAGCTCGACATCGCGCAGTGCAACGACCGGGAGAAGGTGTTGTACGCAGGAGGACAGCTCCTGGGACCAGCATTGGACTAGTGGGATTCATACCAGTACGCTCACCCCAACCGTGATCAGATCACCTGGCAGGAGTTCCGTGACAGCTTTCGCTCTCACAATGTACCGGAGGCTCTGATGGTCCTGAAGAAGAAGGAGTTCCTGGCGCTGAAGCAGGAAGGGATGAGTGTCACCGCTTACCGTGACAAGTTCATCGAGCTGGCCCGTTACGCTCTAGAGGACGTGGACACCGACAGGAAGAAGCAGACCAGGTTTCGTGATGGCCTGCAGGATGCTCTACAGTACCAGCTGATGTGCACCAAGTTCCCCAACTTTCAGGAACTGGTGGACAGCGTCTTTATGCTAGAACACAAGCGTCGTGAGATAGAGGAGAAGAAGAGGAAGTTCCAGGGCCAGCAGACAGGGAGCAGCAGTCGCCCTCGCTTCGCTCCTCCACAGGGGAATCAGCAGATGGGGAGCCAACAACGCTTCCAGGGCCAGTCCAGCTTGCTGAGTCGTGGCCAGCACCAGCAGCGCCCCCAGTACACCCAGGCGCCACAACAGCAGCGTTTCCAGAAGCAGCTGCAAAATGTCCCGGCTCAGCGCAACCAGGCACAGCCAGGTCCTGTTCAGCGCCCCAACCAAGCCAGCAATGCGCCAGCAGGGCAGAGGGCGTGCTTCCACTGTGGAGAGACTGGACATTATGCTCACTTCTGCCCCTGCAAGACTCAGAACGCCGCCGGACAACAGCAAGCTCAGGCAGGCCGAGGTCCGCAGAACCCCGCTAGGGGCAAGATCAACCACATGGGTGCAGAGACCGCAGAGGTGGCTACTGACGTGGTTGTGGGTACGTTCCTCGTCAACTCGACCCCTGCCACTGTTTTATTCGATTCTGGAGCTTCGCATGCTTTCATCTCTGCTGCATTTGTACAAAAGAATATGTTGACTCTACAACCTATGGGAAACCCCATGCTATTTAGTTCACCTGGGGGAGAACAACGAGCCAGTCTACGCTGCTCCAAAGTCATCATTACCATAAGGGGGGTAGATTTTGAAGTATGCCCCATAGTCCTGAATTCGGTTGGGTTTGATCTAATCCTGGGAATGAGCTGGCTAGCCAGATATAGTGCCGTGATCCAATATGCCAAGAGAGCGGTACAACTGGTAGCAACAGGCGGAGAGAAAGTAGAGTACCAAGCAGTCAAGTCCTCAGAACAGTGTCAAGTCAATCAGGCTAAAGGTGTAGCCCTTGAAGACATCAGAGTGGTGAGCGAGTACCCGGACGTATTCCCAGATGAATTGCCAGGTATGCCCCCAGAACGCGAAGTTGAATTCATTATTGAACTGAAACCTGGCACTGCACCTATAGCCAAGAGGCCATATAGGATGGGAGTAAAGGAACTAGCAAAGCTTAAGGAGGAGTTGGACGCATTGCTAGCCAAAGGGTACATTCGTCCGAGTTCTTCACCTTGGGGAGCACCGGTGTTGTTCACGGATAAGAAAGATGGGACACAAAGGTTGTGTGTGGACTATCGAGCCCCCAACGAAGTGACCATCAAGAACAAGTACCCATTGCCAAGGATTGATGATCTGTTCGATCAGCTGAAGGGAGCTTGTGTGTTCTCCAAGATAGATCTTCGATCGGGCTATCACCAGATGAGGATCCGCCCGTCAGACATACCCAAGACCGCTTTCACCACTCGGTACGGGTTGTATGAGTTCTTGGTCATGTCTTTTGGATTGACCAACGCTCCTGCATACTTCATGTACCTGATGAACATCGTGTTCATGGATTACCTTGACAAGTTTGTGGTGGTATTCATTGATGACATCCTGGTCTTCTCCAAGAATAAGGAGGAACATGAGGAGCACTTGAGATTGGTGCTGCAGAGACTCCGAGAACATCAGCTGTATGCTAAGCTGAGCAAGTGTGAATTCTGGTTGAAGGAAGTGGCATTCTTGGGTCATGTGTTGTCCAATGGAGGAGTGGCAGTCAATCCGAGGAAGGTCAGTGATATGTTGAGCTGGAATCCGCCTCGGGATGTGAGCGAAATCAGGAGTTTCCTTGGGATGGCCGGATATTATCGGCGGTTCATTGAAGGATTCTCCAAGATTGCTAAGCCCCTGACGGCGTTGTTGGAGAAAAATGCCAAGTTTGTCTGGACTGAGGAGTGTCAAGCTAGCTTTGAGGAGTTGAAGAAGAGACTAACAACAGCCCCAGTGCTGGTTCTGCCTGACATAGCCAAGAGCTTCTCTATCTACTGCGATGCATCCCGTCTAGGACTGGGGTGTGTACTCATGCAGGAAGGGAGAGTCGTGGCTCATGCATCAAGGCAGTTGAGGAAACATGAGCAGAACTACCCCACGCATGATCTGGAGTTGGCAGCTGTGGTACATGCTCTGAAGATTTGGAGGCACTACTTGATTGGTCACAAGTGTGACATCTACACTGATCACAAGAGCCTCAAGTATGTCTTCACTCAATCAGATCTGAACATGAGGCAATGCCGATGGTTGGAGTTGATCAAGGACTATGATATGGAGATCCACTACCACCCAGGAAAGGCTAACTTGGTGGCAGATGCGCAGAGTAGGAGAAGTTATGTGAACAAGATCACCGGTCACTGTCTGCTAGCAGAGCTCAGCTTGGAGTTTGAGAGGATGAGTCTGGGATTTGTGACCAGCATCACAGAGATGACAGTAGAACCGACTCTGGAGCAGGAGATCCGGAAAGGTCAGCTTGGGGATGAGAAGATCAAGGAGATTGTGGAGCATGTTGCTCTAGGAAAAGCCCCTGGTTTTCGAGTGGATGATCAAGGAACCTTGTGGCATGGGAAGAAGATTTGTGTACCCGATGTGGCGCAGATCAAGGATACAATCCTGAGAGAGGCACATGACTCAGCTTATTCAATCCACCCAGGAAGTACCAAGATGTACCAAGACATCAAGGAGAGATTCTGGTGGTATGGATTGAAGCGTGATGTGGCAACCTATGTGGCTCTATGTGACACTTGTCAGAGAGTCAAGGCTGAACATCAGAGGCCAGCAGGTTTGCTCCAGCCCTTGAAGATACCTGAATGGAAGTGGGAAGAAGTTGGTATGGACTTCATCACTGGTCTGCCTCGCACTCAGAGAGGATTTGACTCCATTTGGGTGATTGTGGATCGCTTGACCAAAGTGGCACATTTTCTTCCAGTGAAGACCACTTACACAGGCGCCAGATTGGCAGAGCTGTATATGGAGAGGATAGTGTGCTTGCATGGAGTGCCTAAGCGGATAGTGTCTGACCGAGGTACTCAGTTCACATCACACTTCTGGCAGAAGTTACATGAGTCCATGGATACTAAGCTGCATTTCAGTTCAGCTTATCACCCACAGACGGATGGACAGACAGAGCGGACCAATTAGATCTTGGAGGACATGTTGAGGGCATGTGCTCTGCAGTATGGTGTCAGTTGGGACAAGAGTCTGCCCTATGTAGAATTCTCGTACAACAACAGCTACCAGAAGAGTCTGCAGATGGCACCATTCGAGGCCTTGTATGGCAGGAAGTGCAGAACACCATTGTTCTGGAATCAGACAGGAGAAAGTCAGGTTTTTGGGCCTGAGATACTCAAAGAAGCAGAAAGACAAGTGCAAGTGATCAGGCAGAATTTGAAGGTAGCACAATCCCGGCAGAAGAGTTATGCTGATGTCAGGAGGAGGAATCTCACCTTCGAGGTCGATAACTTTGTGTACCTCAAGGTGTCACCAATGAGGGGTGTGAAGAGGTTTAATGTCAAGGGCAAATTGGCGCCTCGTTACATCGGACCGTTCAAGATTCTGGAATGGATGGGTGAAGTGGCATATCGGCTAGAGCTACCTGAGAAACTAGCCGGAGTGCACAATGTGGTCCATGTGTCTCAGTTGAAGAAATGTTTGCGGGTGCCTGAAGAGCAGATCCCGATAGATGACTTGAATGTGCAAGAGGACCTCACCTATGATGAGTATCCAGTCAAGATTTTGGAGGAGTCCGAGAGGGTGACAAGAAACAAGGTTATTCGGATGCGCAAGGTGCAGTGGAACCGACACTCAGAGGATGAGGCGACTTGGGAAAGAGAAGAAGACCTCAAGGCCGAGTACCCACATCTCTTCGCATCCACGTCCGAATCTCGAGGACGAGATTCATCTTAAGGGGGGTAGGTTTGTAACACCCTAAAATAGCCTATTTAAAATTTTTAGTAATTTTTAATGTCTTGCTCATAATTAATATCGGGTGAATAAATATTATCTGAAAGTTAAAATCAAATATAAGGTGTAGAAATATTTTTGTTGCATTCATGCTGCTGCATTGAGTTTTGTACTGCTTGTGGTTCAAATGAGAGTTTAAATTTATTTAAATTCGAATTTGAATCACCTTGTTTGGAGCCCTAGAAAAGTTGTTTAGGCTGGAGTTCGCTTTCGCCCCCTGAACTCTTCCTCTGGTCCGCCTATGCTCCTCCTTTTCTTTTCCCTCAGCCCGCCTAATTCGGCCCAGCCGCACCGCGTTTCCCCGCTCGGCCCACTCCGCGCGCCCCGCCTCTTCTCTCTCTTGGGCCGCGTCGTCCGCACTCGGCCCAGCTCGCCAAACAGCGACGGCCCGCCGTCCCCGCCTCCTCTCGCTGCCATGCGGACCCCGCGCACATAGTGTCATCTCCTTCCTCCCGCCACGAGCCGAGCTCGACTAGGCCTCGCCTCACCACCGCGGCCCAAGGCCCGAGCCACCCCGCGCGCCCCCCGTGAGTCCCCTGAAGCTTCGTGGAAGCTTCCCGCACCCACTCCCTTCCATCCGCGCTGCCTCCCCGCTTGGAAGGTGTCCCCCTCTATGGAAGGCGGAGCCCCGCCGCCGGCCGCCGCGCGATTCGGCGTGGACCGCACGCCGAGGGCCCCTTGCCACTATAAATACCGCACCCCGGACCCCTAACCTCACCCATCCCCCTCGAGAACGAAGCCACCGCGCCTTCTCCTCCCTCCGCTTCGCACCGCCGCCTTTCCCTCTCGAGCGGCGCCGCCGTCGAAGTTCCCGATTCCGGCGCCGCCCCGCTCCCTCAGCACCCCTGGTGGCCTCACCGCGTGGTAAGGAAACTCCTCGCCACATTAACACCCCCGTGTTGGAGCTCGACTGCCACCTAACCCCCTCGCCGGCCATTTGCAGCTCCGCCGTCGTTGTCGATCTCCCTCACCGACGCCGCCACGCTCCGATTCAACCCCGCCACGAGGACTGCGCAAGGGTAATGATCCTCCAGCGCCATTTCTCTCTCCCTCTCTCGCCCTCTAGCACCCCTGACACCCTCACCGGAGCTCCGCCCCTGCTGATCACCGCCGTCAAATCCTACCACCGCCTTTCCCTCAACTTGAACCCTCCTGACTTGATCACCGCGAGGTCCTGGTGCTCTAGGATCTAACCACTGCGCAAACCGCTCACCGTAGCACCCCGCCGCCATTGCGCACCGTCGTCGGAGTTCGTGCTCCGCCCACCGCCGCCGCACACCACCACACCGCTTCCCCCGTCGACTTGAACCCCTAGATGAACTCGACGTAGCACCAGCTTCGTCCCCGTCCAAGTCCCGTCCCAATTGGTGGCTCCTAGCTCGAGTTATCACTAACTCCGGCGAGCCTCCGCCGCAGACCGAGCGGCGCCGCCACGGACTCCCTCCCTGCCGGCGACCAAACCCCCCCATGAAACCCCAGCCGTCCGATCTAGATCCAACAGTCCAGATCAGATCTGACCAAGTCGCGTACCGGTCAGCGCTGGTCGCCCTGGCAATTTTGTTAAAGAGCCCCCAAGTTTTCCATAAATCAATCCGCCATCCAGGACAGTTCAAAAATCATCACGATTAGGTCCTGTCTTTTACGAAAAACACCCTTCACTTTTGTAAAATAGAACCCGCGGTCCAGCCCTGCCTTTTTTGCACGTTAGCCCTCCTGTTTTAGTACGTAATTATGTTTAGGTCCTTGGTTTTTCTCAAACAAGCCCCTGTAAGTTTCTGAAACTTGCCAGCAAGCCCCTGAACCTTAGAAATGACATATCTTTCTCGTTTTAGCTCCGATTAGAGTGATTCTTGCGCTCATGTGTTCGTAGCGAAGTGTAGAATAGTTTTGTAGCCTTATTTTGTACTGTTTTTACTGTTTGGTGTACTGTTTCTAATAGAATACTTTTGTTTGCATGTATTGGCTTGTGTGGATGCTTGTGTGGTGTTTCGTGTCCAGTCGGTGAGACGTTCGCGTTGGATTTTGAGTACGAGGACTTTCAGGAGCTGGACTCGCAGCAGCAGCAGCACTTTGAGGAAGGCAAGTTATAGCACGGACAATCCTTGCTACCTACTCACTTGTAATACATTATTTCATACATGCATGTGTCTAACTTGATGTACCTTAAGGTTGTACCTAGTTTGATTATCCTGTCCTTTGATTACCTTGGTTTTATGCATATGGGTAGAATCTTTGCTATGCGCAGCTACGGTCACCTCTATTTAATTGTTAAATTTGACTTAATGGTTCACTTCAATATGATGATTAAAACTTGCTTTTTAGTAACATGGATCAGGGAGCTAGAGCATGTGCTGTGTGCCTTGCTCTAGTGTCTCCCTCTAAGGACCGGTTCTTAAAGCGGCAACCCAGGAGCCTGTCGCCACCGCCAGAACTATAATGGCTCTGGTCTTGGTCAAGTAGCTTGTATGGCTCTAGCTTGATAGTGGTTACCGACGGGCCGACGACATTTATGAGAAACATGGGTGAGAGTATGTCTTGATCCACCGAGGACGGATGCGCTCCGTTGGCTATGTCTCGTTAGGCACAGTCCCATGTTGGGAGTCCTCGCGTTGGAACTCCACACGTTGCGCATTGGTTGGCTTGCGTAGCCCGCGCTCCGGACGCCATTGACCCCTCACGTTGCGCCCTAAGGATCAGTCAATCTCGGTGCCTGGGCCATACTGACTGTGCTGTACCATAAGCGGCCACTGTCTTGTTAGGGTGTCTTGTGAAAAGCCTCGTAGTGTCCCTATGCGATGACACATCAGAAGTGTGGTTTAAGAGGTTTGGCCACCTCGGCATGGTTGGGTTTAAAGTTCGTTTGAACTTTTACTCGACTGGTGGGTAAAGGGCGAAACCTCTGCAGAGTGTAAATCTATCATGATAGCCTTGCTCAGGGTCACGAGCGGCCTGGATCCTTTTTGATTAGAAGATGGTATTTATTTATGCTTAATGTCACTTACACATTATTAATTGGGTTACAACTGGGATTCATACACTTGTAGTCATTTGGATAATGTTAAAATGAACCAACTAAAAGTGCTAATGCAGTTAAGCCGTGTCTAGCCTTTTTGAGCCTTCATAACCCATGCTATACTTGCTAAGTAATTATGTTACTTACACTTGCCATTTTATTCAACAAAATCCCGGACGGGTAACAGATTGGGCTGTGCATGAGTCTGCTGCTGAGTTTCCACAAGATCTACCATACTACTGAGTTGCGTTCTCCCAGTCAATGTCCCTGTGGAGTGCGGCTTCATTAGAGAGAGTTATTAGTCTTCTGCTGTATTGGTTAGTTTATTTATGATGCACTCTGATGTAAAACTCTTTTTATTCGAGTAATATATTCAGCATATGTTCTTTGTTTACCATATTTGTTTGCTATATGTGTACTGTGACTTCCTGGACACACATATGGCCACATTCGGGTTTCTGTGTAAATCCGGGTGTGACATGCGGTCGTCGTCGTTGGTGTTGGCGACGGCGCCTCCGGCCAAGAAGAGCCACGGCGGGCGGCGCGACGGGCGGTGAAGCGTCACTGCCGGCGCTCCTGTCCTTCGCCAAGCAGAGCAAGCGGATGAGCTCGACGAGGCCTTCTCCGCCGGCATCGAGGAAGGCGAGGCACTTCTACTCCATCTCCGGCGCGGCGCCATCTACCGGTCGTTCCCCAGGTCCATCGAGCGGCGGAGCCATGGCAAGCCCGCGCCAGTGGCCGCGACCTCATTTCCCCGCCGGCCCTCCCCTCTACTCTCCACTCGTGCCCACCCCACGCAGTCTCCTCCTTTTTCCCCCGCTCACGGCGCCCCTCCCCTCCTCCTCCGCCTCTCCCCCCGCCGCGCAGCACGATGCCTCCCATTCGCCACCCCCGCCTCCCCTCCCAACGCCACAAGCTACCTCCCAACGCCGCAAGCCGCCTCTCATTCGCCGCAAGCCGTCTCCCATTCGCCGCCCCCGCCGCCTCCTCTAGGTTGGGCGTGACCTCGACGAGATCCTCCCCGTCATCGGAGCTACGGTCGTCCTCGCCGCCTCCATCCTCCCCCCGCGCGCGGAGCATACCCTGGATGGCGGGTGACGAGCTGCCTCCCCACCCGCGCCGCCGCCTCCTCCCCCTCCACTCCCTCTTCACCGGTGCGGCGGTGGCCCGCGGGGGCCAGCTGAAGCGTCCCCTCGAAAGAGAAGACTTAATGTGATACAAATACCAGTCCCAGGATGCTGGTTCACATTATTACAACAGATGGTTCAGTATTTAAACAACATTACGGGAGACAATGGCACTGCAAGGCCACAACAAACAGAACTAAAGCTAGACTCCAGATAAAAAGGTTGATAACATAGAGGTCTTCATCAGAGTGGAAATCCATGCGGCTTCAAGCGGGTGACCCTAACACACAGGCAAAGGTTGGGTGCAGAATGAACCCCCCCTAAACAACGTCCTCAGGCACAAAGTCCGGGTCTGCCTCTGTAACAAATTAAGCAAGGGTGAGTACATACGTACTCAGCAAGCACAACCACATCCACGGAAAGGATATAACAGAAGCATGCAAATGAATATAATCAAGGATGGGTTCATGGTTTATTTTGCAGCAAAGCTAATTTTACACATGCAAGGGTTGATTTTACAAAGGGTTTTCACAAACATTTCTTTTAGTTGCATCAATAAACATAATTATCTTACACACAAGATTTTAACGCTACCAGACTTCCCATCTGTCGTAGCCATTTCCTAACTCTTTTCTCAACTCCACATTCACCAAACACATTCTTACACCAAAACCAGGGGACTAGTGAAGTGACCAAGCCGTAACTCGCCCAATACCGTGGACACGACTATCCGGATAGGTTTTAACTCTGCAGAGGTGTACACAACCAAAAGTAGGCTACCACAACATGAACACCTTAGTGCCAGTGTAGCTCCTTCAAAGCCATTACCCACCATAGCTAAACTGACAAGTTACTATAGAAGCGACCAGGGGTCTGCAACCACCAACTAGGTTCTACCCAGGGGCATACTTCACATAGACCGTATCCCCGTCTCCATGGCCCTCTGTTGCTCACCAGCACACCACATAACCAACAACTTAACTAGTGGGATTTATACTAGGCCGTTGCCACATACAACGGTCGAGTGGTGGTACAATAAAATGGGTTAGGCTAGATGACATATCAACATTATCCCAAAAACTGTGACAGGATAGACAACTCCCACCATGCTCAACCACACAGGTTCGAGCTTACCTCGGCATTTCACACAAGAAATACCGTCTGTCTCATCCCACACGGATACTCATTTTATTCACAAAATCCATCTCTTTTATTTTAAAGCACGCACACAGTTGCTTTTGTAAACACCAAGTGATTGTAATGGAGAGTATTACAGTAAAACATTCCTAAGCATTTCTAGCAGTGACTAACATTCAAACAGAGTATTGTCATATTCAAACATTGATCCAGGTTGTCAAGGAAACAATCATAGCAATCAAGGAATGGCTATCCAACCGGATTTAGCAGTAAAATCATGCAAGTTTTATAAAACAGGCCATGAGTTGTGTTTATAAAATCTAGGACAAAAGTATGCATCAAAGGATGGGATTGCACTTGCTGTTCTCCCAACCCTCGGGGGATTCCTGCCCGGGGTCTTGGTCTCCAAGCTCCTGCTCGTAACCCTGTTCCTCCTCGAGCCCTTCCTCGGTCACAGCGGCGTCTACGACACACACAAATAAACACACAATAAATAAAAGGAAATAAAGTTTTGCCAAGCTCAGAAAGAGAGAACAGAGAACGAGAGAGAGATGGTGGTGACATGATTATTTCTGGATATGGACTGAATGGATTGGCGAAAATATACTGGTGATTATTTTGATGAAGTTTGGGGTCAAACGGGATTAAACTGGCGCATGAAATGATGAGTTTAGAAGAGGTTTAGGGGCTGTTTTAACAGAAGAGGACTTGTTTGTAAATACTGAAAAGGTCAGGGGCTAAGAGTGGAAGGGTCAGAGAGAGAGAGAGAGAGAGTTATACAGCTCGGACGGCGGGTTGATTTGATAGAAAGGCAGGGGGTTATTTGTAAAGTGGTCGTCTCCCTCATGGAACAGAACAGAGACAAAGAGGGAGGGGCGGCGGCGTCGGCCGGCCGGCTTGCCGGCGATTCAGGGCGGTACCGGTGGAATTGAACAGGGGAAAAGAGGGAGGAGGGTATGGCGATTTCACCCGTGGCCTTACCTCGGGCGGAGGTTGTCACACCCGGATTTACACAGAAACCCGAAATGCGGCCATATGTGTTCCCAGGAAGTCATTACACATATAGCGAACAAATATGATAACAGAATACAATGCTTGGATAAAATAAATAGTTTTACACCAGAGTTTGTCTCAAATAACTAAATAAAACAGCGGAAGTCTATCTATTAACTCTCTCTAAACGAAGACGAAGAATGAAGCCGATAACGATAACCGATAACCATAACCCACGGGGACACCGACTGGTTGAGCACAACTAGTAGAATGGCAGATCCTCAGGAAATTCAACAGCAGCAGTACCATCTAATCCATCTGTTACCCATCCGGAATTTTGTTGAATAGCAAGTGTAAGTAAATGTCTTACTTAGCAAATACAACACGGATAATGAAGGCTTAAAAGAAAGGCTTGACACGGCTGTACTGCATTAGCAATTTTAGTTGTTTCGTTTTAACTTCATCATAACACTACATTTACATGTATCCCAGTTGTAACCCAATTATTATAGTAGAAGTGAGCATTAAACAATAATAAACATCAACTTCTAATCAAAAAGGATCCAGGCCGCTCTTGACCTTGAGCAAGGCTATCATGATAGATTATACACTCTGCAGAGGTTTCGCCCTTTATCCACCAGTCGCGTAAAAGTTCAAAGGAACTTTGCACCCAACCACGCACATCAACACTTCCGAGGTGTGACTGCATAGGGACGCTACGAGGCTTTTCACAAGACACCCTAACGAAACAGTAGCCGTTATGGTACAACCTAGGCAGCATGACCCAAGGCACCGAGATTGACTGACGCTCACGTCGCAACACGAGGGGGTCAATGGCGTCCAAGCGCAGTAAAGAATAGCAACAACAAAATAAATAGCGCAACGTGTGGAACCCCCGCCATACGGTGGCTCCCAACACGGGACTGTGCCTCACGGGGACATAGCCAATGGATACTCCGTCCTCGGTGGATCAAACCATACTCTCACCCATGCTTCTCATAACGCCGTCGGCCTGTCGGTAACTACTGTCAAGCTAGAGCCGTACATGTTACTTGTCCAAGACCAGAGCCATTATAGTTCCAGCGGTGGCGACAGTTCCTGGGTTGCCGCTTTAAGAACCAGTCCTTACGGAGAGACACTAGGGCCAAGCACGAAGCGTACGCCCTAGCTCCCTGATCCATGTTGCTAAAAAGCAAGTTTTACCATTAACATTGAAGTAAACCATTAAGTCAAGATTAACAGTTAAGTAAAGGTGACAGTAGCTGCGCCTAGCAAATTTCTACCCAAATGCAATAACCCAAGGTAATCAAGGTATAGGATAAACAAAGCTAGGAATAACCTTAATAGGGTAACAATTTAGACACATGCATATGCAGTAGATAAGGTAAAGGTGTGTTTAGGTAGCAAGGATTGTCCGTGCTATACTTGCCTTCTTCAAACTGCTGCTGCTGCTGCTCCTGCTGGTCCGGCTCCTCGTAACCCTCGAACTCAAATGCGTACGGCTCACCGACTGGACTCATACATCAACACACAAGCATCCACACAAGCCAGTACATGCAAACATTATTATTCTATTAGAACAGTACACCAAACAGTAGCAACAGAAGCAAAGAAGGTTGAAAAACTAATCTACGCATCGCTACGAACACGTGAGCGTGAAAATCACTCAAATCGGAGCTAAAACAGAGAAGTTATGGCTTTTCTAAGGTTCGGGGGCTTGCTGGCAAAGTTTTAAAAGTTCCAGGGGCTTATTTGCAAAAACTCAGGGGCTAAAACATAATTTTATATAAAAACAGCAGGGCTAAAACGTAAAATAACTTAAACAGGACCTCGGGTGCTATTTTTAAATAAGGCAGGGGGTTTTCTGTAAAAATCAGGACCTAATTCTAATTATTTTTGAATTGATCTGGACCGCGGGTTGATTTCGACATAGTGGAGGGGCTCTTTTGCAAAAGTGGCTCGGCTGACTGGGTTGACCGTTACGGTCAACTTTGACCCGAGGCTGGTTTCGATCTGGGCCGTCGGATCGAGCACGAACGGCTGGGATCAGATCCAGGGGAGGGGAGTCGTCGGCGACGGGTCGATGCGGCGGCGCCGCCCGTGGGTTGCGGCGGAGCTTCGCCGGCGATGCTCGAAAACGAGCTAGGGGGCTCGGTTTGGGGCGGGGATTGGCGCTACGTGATCGGGGCGACGCGGCGAGTCGACCGGGGTAGGTCTCGTCGGCGGCGGAGCAGCAGTGGCGGCGCGCGACGAACTATGGTGGCGGCGGCGCTCGGGTGATGATGGCGGGCATGCGACAGAGGGGGAGAGGGGGCAAGGAGGGGCTCAGGAGGCTCCTTACCTGCTAGGGAAGCTTCCCCGGCGGTCAATTTGGCCGGAGCGGTGCTGCACCGGTGGATCGACGGCGGCCGGCGGACAGTGGCGTCGGGGTGTGCCGGCGATGGTGTTCCGGGGTGCGGGAGGGGTTATGCGGGGGCTTGGCGTGCTCCTGATGGCCCGGCGATGCTGTTCCGTGGGTCGGCCGGCGCGGAGGGGTGATGGGGCTGCGAGTCGACTACGGCGGCGAGCTCAGAAGCGGCGGCTATGGCGGCGGCTTCCAATCTCGGCTAGGGTTGGGATTAGGGGCAGGGGGTCAGGCTTCGGGGGCGGCGCGACTGCGGCCTTTATGGAGCGGCCGAGGGGAAGAATCCCGGTGGTCCTCGGCGGGCGCGCCGTGGCCGGGCCGAACTCGGTCGCGTGGCCGTGGCCGAGTCGAACTCCGTCGTGAGGTCGGGGATGACCCTGACGGGTGGGGCCTATGCGGCAGAGACAGAAGGAGGAGGCGGGCCGGGAGACGGAGCTGGGCTTGCGGGATTGGGCCGAGGCCACTGGCCTGGGGAGGATGGGCCGCGGAAGCGAGAGGGAGTGGGCCAGTTGGACCTGCGCCGAGGGAGCTGGGCCGCGAGGTGGGTTGGCGCGGGAGCGGGACGGGGTGCGGCTGGGCCGAAAGCGGGAGAAGGGGGCAAAGCGGGCCGCTGCGGGGAAGGAAAGAGGGAGGGGCAAGTTCGGCCGAGAGAAAGAGTTTAGGGGGAAAAAGTGAACTTGGCCCGCTGCAACTTTTCTAGAGCTCTAAACACA
The DNA here is from genome assembly GCA_033239725.1 of Echinochloa phyllopogon. Classification (NCBI taxonomy): domain Eukaryota; kingdom Viridiplantae; phylum Streptophyta; class Magnoliopsida; order Poales; family Poaceae; genus Echinochloa; species Echinochloa phyllopogon. The sequence goes on along the minus strand of BTCW01000005.1, from coordinate 42,523,801 downwards.
ACGATTCAATTTCGAATTTAAACAGAATTTAAATTCCAATTGAACCGCACGCAAACAAAACTCAATGCAAACAGCATGAATGCAACAAAAATGTTTCTAACCTTATATTTGATTTTGTTTTGCCAAAAATTATTTATTTCTTCCTAAATAAATATGAACACTACTTAAATAAAAGCAATTTAATTACTAAATTTTAAAATAGGCATTTTTAGGGTGTTACAAACCTACCCCCCTTAAGATGAATCTCACCCTCGAGATTCGGATGTGGATGGGAATAACTTTGGATATTCAGCTCTGAGGTCTTCTTCTCTTTCCCAAGTCGCTTCATCCTCGGAGTGACGGCTCCATTGAACCTTGCACATCCGAATCACTTTATTTCTGGTGACTCTTTCTGACTCTTCCAAAATTCTGACAGGATGCTCAGTATAGGTAAGATCTTCCTCCACATTCAGCTCATCAATCGGAATCTGTTCCTCAGGTACTCGCAAGCACTTTTTCAACTGAGACACATGGAACACATCATGTACTCCCGCTAACTTCTCTGGTAGCTCTAACTGATATGCCACCTCACCTTTCCGACCAAGTACCTTGAACGGTCCAATGTATCGAGGTGCTAGCTTGCCCTTAACGTTGAACCTCTTCACGCCTCTCATTGGTGACACCTTGAGATACACGAAGTCTCCAACTTCGAAGCTGAGATCCCTCCGTCGGTTATTTGCATAACTCTTCTGTCTGGATTGTGCCACTTTCAGATTCTGTCTGATTATCTGCACTTGTCGCTTTGCCTCTCTTAGTATTAAAGGTCCAAACACCTGACTTTCTCCCGTCTGATTCCAGAATAGTGGTGTCCTACACTTTCTGCCATACAAAGCCTCAAATGGTGCCATCTGCAAACTCTTCTGATAGCTGTTGTTGTACGAGAATTCCGCGTATGGTAAACTCTTGTCCCAACTGGCACCATATTGTAGAGCACATGCTCTCAAGATATCCTCTAATATCTGATTTGTCCGTTCTGTCTGCCCATCTGTCTGCGGATGGTAAGCTGAACTGAGCTGTAACTTAGTGTCCATAGACTCATGCAATTGTCGCCAAAAGTGTGATGTGAACTGGGTACCTCGATCTGACACTATTCTTTTCGGTACCCCATGCAAACACACAATCCTCTCCATATACAACTCTGCTAGTTTAGCTCCCGTGTAGGTGGTCTTTACTGGAAGGAAATGCGCCACCTTGGTCAGACGATCCACGATTACCCAAATGGAGTCAAATCCCCTCTGAGTGCGAGGTAAGCCAGTGATGAAATCCATACCGACTTCTTCCCACTTCCATTCAGGTACCTTCAGGGGCTGGAGCAAACCTGCTGGCCTCTGATGTTCAGCCTTAACTCTCTAACATGTGTCACATAGAGCTACGTATGTGGCCACGTCTCTCTTCAATCCGTACCACCAAAATCTCTCTTTGATATCTTGGTACATCTTGGTACTACCTAGGTGTATCGAATATGCCGATTCATGGGCTTCCCTGAGAATTGCATCTCTGATCTGCACTACGTCCGGTACACAGATCCTCTTCTCATACCACAATGTCCCTTGGTCATCCACTCGAAAACCAGGGGCTTTTCCTAATGCCACCAGTTCCACGATCTCCTTGATCTTCTCATCTACGAGCTGTCCTTTTCTGATTTCTTGTTCCAAGGTCGGTTCTACTGCCATCTCGGTGGCGCTGGTCACAAATCCCAGACTCATCCTTTCAAACTCTGAACTGAGTTCCTCCGATAAGCAATGTCCTGTGATCTTATTCACGTAGCTCCTTCTACTCAGAGCATCTGCCACCAGGTTGGCCTTCCCTGGATGATAATGAATCTCCAGGTCGTAGTCCTTGATCAACTCTAGCCAACGACGTTGCCTCATATTCAGGTCTGACTGTGTGAACACATACTTGAGACTCTTGTGGTCAGTGTAAATATCACACTTATGACCAATTAAGTAATGCCTCCAAATCTTCAAAGCATGCACCACAGCTGCTAACTCCAGATCGTGTGTCGGGTAGTTCTGTTCATGTTTCCTCAACTGCCTTGATGCATAGGCTACTACTCTACCTTCCTGCATGAGCACACATCCCAAGCCTTGTCGAGATGCATCGCAGTAGATAGAGAAACTCTTGGTTATATCCGGCAACACTAGCACTGGTGCCGTTGTCAGTCTCTTCTTCAATTCCTCAAAGCTAACTTGACACTCTTCAGTCCAGACAAACTTGGCATTTTTCTCCAATAACGCCGTCAGGGGTTTAGCAATCTTGGAGAATCCTTCAATGAACCTCCGATAATATCCAGCCATTCCTAGGAAGCTTCTGATTTCACTCACATCCTTAGGCGGATTCCAACTCAACACATCGCTAACCTTCTTCGGATCAACGGCCACTCCACCATTGGACAACACGTGTCCCAAGAATGCTACTTCCTTCAACCAAAACTCACACTTGCTCAGCTTGGCATACAACTGATGCTCACGATTTCTCTGCATCACCAACCTCAGATGTTCTTCATGCTCTTCCTCATTCTTGGAGAAAACCAGGATATCGTCAATGAACACCACTACGAATTTGTCAAGATAGTCCATGAACACACTGTTCATCAGATACATGAAGTATGCCGGTGCATTTGTCAAACCAAAAGACATGACAGTGAACTCATATAGTCCATATCGGGTTGTGAAGGCTGTTTTGGGGATGTCAGTCACTCGTATCCTCATCTGATGGTAACCGGATCGGAGATCGATCTTAGAGAACACACATGCTCCTTTCAACTGGTCGAAGAGATCATCAATCCTTGGCAGCGGAAACTTGTTCTTGATGGTCACTTCATTCAAAGCTCGATAATCCACACACATTCTCTGGGTCCCATCTTTCTTATCCACAAACAAAACCGGTGCTCCCCAAGGGGAAGAACTAGGATGAATATACCCTTTTGCTAACAACGCCCTTAATTCCTCCTTAAGTTTCTCTAGTTCTTTTACTCCCATTCTATATGGCCTTTTAGCTATAGGGGCAGTACCAGGCTTAAGATCAATAACAAATTCAACTTCGCGGTCTGGGGGCATACCTGGTAACTCATCTGGAAACACGTCTGGGAAATCGCACACCACTCTGATGTCTTCCAGTGCTACACCCTCGGCTTGGTAGATCTGATTGTGCCCCAAGGGACTAGCTGCTTGATACTCCACTTTCTCATCAGTCTTTGCTGTCAGTTGCACTGTTCTCTTGGAACACTGAATCACCCCATCATATCTGGCTAACCAGCTCATACCCAGAATCAAGTCAAACCCAAGGGTTTCTAAGACTATTGGGTTCACCACAAAGTCTACCCCCCTTATTGTGATGGTGATACAGGGGCAACGTAAAGTGGCACGCTGTTCTCCCCCGGGTGAACTAACTACCATGGGGTTCCCCATAGGTTGCAAGATCATCATGTTCTTTTTCACGAAAGCAGCAGATATGAAAGCATGCGAAGCTCCAGTTTCAAACAAAACAGTTGTGAGAGTTGAGTTGACAGGGAACGTACACACAACGACATCCGTTGCTCCTTCTGCGGTTTCCGCACCCATGTGGTTGACCTTGCCTCTCGCTGGGTTCTGCTGCTGATTCCCATTCTGGTTCTGCGGTTGTCCAACCCTTTGATTGTTGTTCTGACCAACGGCGTTCTGAGCCTTGCGAGGACAAGCGCTGGCATAGTGTCCCAGCTCACCACAACCAAAACAACTCGGAGCCATAGGTGCATTGTTGGCCGGGTTGGGGCGTTGGACAGGACCATTCTGTGGTTGGTTCTGAAAACGCTGCTGAGGTGGTGCTGGGGGGTACTGGGGACGTGGCTGGTACTGGGGTCATTGCTGATACTGGTTGCGGTTCATCAAACCGGACTGTCCCTGGAAACGCTGTGGAGTCACCATCGGCTGGTTTCCTTGCTGAGTTTCCAGAAGATCTACCATACTACTGAGTTGCGTTCTCCCAGTCAGTGTCCCCGTGGAGTGCGGCTTCATTAGAGAGAGTTATTAGTCTTCCGCTGTATTGGTTAGTTTATTTATGATGCACTCTGATGTAAAACTCTTTTTATTCGAGTAATATATTCAGCATATGTTCTTTGTTTACCATATTTGTTTGCTATATGTGTACTGTGACTTCCTAGACACACATATGGCCACATTCGGGTTTCTGTGTAAATCCGGGTGTGACATGCGGTCGTCGTCGTTGGTGTTGGCGACGGCGCCTCCGGCCAAGAAGAGCCACGGCGGGCGGTGAAGCGTCACTGCCGGCGCTCCTGTCCTTCGCCAAGCAGAGCAAGCGGATGAGCTCGACGAGGCCTTCTCCGCCGGCGTCGAGGAAGGCGAGGCACTTCTACTCCATCTCCGGCGCGACGCCATCTACCGGTCGTTCCCCAGGTCCATCGAGCGGCGGAGCCATGGCAAGCCCGCACCAGTGGCCGCGACCTCATTTCCCCGTCGGCCCTCCCCTCTACTCTCCACTCGTGCCCACCCCACGCAGTCTCCTCCTTTTTCCCCCGCTCACGGCGCCCCTCCCCTCCTCCTCCGCCTCTCCCCCCGCCGTGCAGCACGATGCCTCCCATTCGCCGCCCCGCCTCCCCTCCCAACGCCACAAGCTGCCTCCCAATGCCGCAAGCCGCCTCTCATTCGCCGCAAGCCGTCTCCCATTCGCCGCCCCCGCCGCCTCCTCCAGGTTGAGCGTGACCTCGACGAGATCCTCCCCGTCGTCAGAGCTACGGTCGTCCTCGCCGCCTCCCTCCTCCCCCGCGCGCGGAGCATACCGTGGATGGCGGGTGACGAGCTGCCTCCCCACCCGCGCCGCCGCCTCCTCCCCGTCCACTCCCTCTTCACCGGTGCGGCGGTGGCCCACGGGGGCCAGCTGAAGCGTCCCCTCGAAAGAGAAGGCTTAATGTGATACAAATACCAGTCCCAGGATGCTGGTTCACATTATTACAACAGATGGTTCAGTACTTAAACAACATTACGGGAGACGATGGCACTGCAAGGCCACAACAAACAGAACTAAAGCTAGACTCCAGATAAAAAGGTTGATAACATAGAGGTCTTCATCAGAGTGGAAATCCATGCGGCTTCAAGTGGGTGACCCTAACACACAGGCAAAGGTTGGGTGCAGAACGAACCCCCCCTAAACAACGTCCTCAGGCACAAAGTCCGGGTCTGCCTCTGTAACAAATTAAGCAAGGGTGAGTACATACGTACTCAGCAATCACAACCACATCCACGGAAAGGATATAACAGAAGCATGCAAAGGAATATAATCAAGGATGGGTTCATGGTTTATTTTGCAGCAAAGCTAATTTTACACATGCAAGGGTTGATTTTACAAAGGGTTTTCACAAACATTTCTTTTAGTTGCATCAATAAACATAATTATCTTACACACAAGATTTTAATGCTACCAGACTTCCCATCTGTCGTAGCCATTTCCTAACTCTTTTCTCAACTCCACATTCACCAAACACATTCTTACACCAAAACCAGGGGACTAGTGAAGTGACCAAGCCGTAACTCGCCCAATACCGTGGACACGGCTATTCGGATAGGTTTTAACTCTGCAGAGGTGTACACAACCAAAAGTAGGCTACCACAACATTAACACCTTAGTGCCAGTGTAGCTCCTTCAAAGCCATTACCCACCATAGCTAAACTGACAAGTTACTACAGAAGCGACCAGGGGTCTGCAACCACCAACTAGGTTCTACCCAGGGGCATACTTCACATAGACCGTATCCCCGTCTCCATGGCCCTCTGTTGCTCACCAGCACACCACATAACCAACATCTTAACTAGTGGGATTTATACTAGGCCGTTGCCACATACAACGGTCGAGTGGTGGTACAATAAAATGGGTTAGGCTAGATAACATTTCAACATTATCCCAAAAACTGTGACAGGATAGACAACTCCCACCATGCTCAACCACACAGGTTCGAGCTTACCTCGTCATTTCACACAAGAAATACCGTCTGTCTCATCCCACACGGATACTCATTTTATTCACAAAATCCATCTCTTTTATTTTAAAGCACGCACACAGTTGCTTTTGTAAACACCAAGTGATTGTAATGGAGAGTATTACAGTAAAACATTCCTAAGCATTTCTAGCTGTGACTAACATTCAAACAGAGCATTGTCATATTCAAACATTGATCCAGGTTGTCAAGGAAACAGTCATAGCAATCAAGGAATGGCTATCCAACCGGATTTAGCAGTAAAATCATGCAAGTTTTATAAAACAGGCCATGAGTTGTGTTTATAAAATCTAGGACAAAAGTATGCATCAAAGGATGGGATTGCACTTGCCGTTCTCCCAACCCTCGGGGGATTCCTGCCCGGGGTCTTGGTCTCCAAGCTCCTGCTCGTAACCCTGTTCCTCCTCGAGCCCTTCCTCGGTCACAGCGGCGTCTACGACACACACAAATAAACACACAATAAATAAAAGAAAATAAAGTTTTGCCAAGCTCAGAAAGAGAGAACAGAGAATGAGAGAGAGATGGTGGTGACATGATTATTTCTGGATATGGACTGAATGGATTGGCGTAAATATACTGGTGATTATTGTGATGAAGTTTGGGGTCAAATGGGATTAAACTGGCGCATGAAATGATGAGTTTAGAAGAGGTTTAGGGGCTGTTTTAACAGAAGAGGACTTGTTTGTAAATACTGAAAAGGTCAGGGGCTAAGAGTGGAAGGGTCAGAGAGAGAGAGAGAGTTATACAGCTCGGACGGCGGGTTGATTTGATAGAAAGGCAGGGGGTTATTTGTAAAGTGGTCGTCTCCCTCATGGAACAGAACAGAGACAAAGAGGGAGGGGCGGCGGCGTCGGCCGGCCGGCTTGCCGGCGATTCGGGGCAGTACCGGTGGAATTGAACAGGGGAAAAGAGGGAGGAGGGTATGGCGATTTCACCCGTGGCCTTACCTCGGGCGGAGGTGGGCTGCCCGCGAGAGCTCGAGGGTGGCGGCGGCAATGGCAGTGGGCAGTGGTGCTGCGGCGGCGGCGGAGGTGAACTGAGGGGCTTGTGAGCGGGAGATGGTGGAGGATAGGCTGACCGGCCTATTTATAGGCGTGGAGAGGGGCTGGAGGAGCGGGCCGACGAGAGGCCGCTCGGCGGACCGGTGGCGGGAAGGAATGGCGGTCGGCGTGGTCGGTGGTACGGCGGCGCTGTGGCGGAGCAGTGCGGCGCTGTGCTTGGCACGATGTGGCGTGCGCGCTTGAGTAGTCGTTTCCTTGGCGGCGACGCGGCGATGAGACTGCGGCGGGGCCGGGCGGTGGCGTGGGCGGCGCGGCGGTTCAGCGACGCAGGGGCAGGCGGCATGACAGCGGTGTGCAGCAGTGCAGTGGCGTAGCGCGGAGAGCTCAGCTTGGCGTGTGCGTGCGGTTCATGCACGTACGGGGCCTGCCGGTGGCGCAGCGACGACGAGTGCGCTTGGTCGGCGCGGCGTCAGCGGTGGACGCGCGAGCGGCAATGAGTTTGCGTGGGCGGCGCGGTAGTGAGGTATGGCTGCGGCGGTGTAGCGGTGGGCGGCACGACAACGGTGACGTGGCCGTGGCCGGCGCAGGCGGTGCAGCGGCGCGGGTCAGTACGACAGTGGTGGGGTCACGGCGAGGGGCGGCACGGCGGTGATGGTGTGCGCGAGGGCAGTGAACGGTGCAGTGCCGCAGAGGCACAGCGACGGTGGCGTGGTCGGCGCAGTGCTTCAGAGGTGCTCGACGCCGGGGAAGGAACAGAGTAGGGCCGGCGTGCATGGGGCAGGGGCACGAGCAGAGTAGCGCCGGGGAGAAAACAGGGGAGGAAGAAAAAGAGAGGGGAAAAAGAAAGGGGGAGACAACGGGATTCGCGGCGGGAAGACGACAGGCAGTCGACGGCGGTCGGCCAGCGACGATCGGGCCCGGCGGTCGACCCAAGAGCGGTCGACACGAGGTGGGACGGAAAAAGAGGGGGCGGTGATAACAAGGCGGACAGGGTTTTGGCAGAAGCGGAAGCTCAGCGGTAAAAGGTTTTTTTTGAAAAGATTTTTACCGGGTGCATTAATTAGGTGTTTTTCCCAGAGAGTAAAACGCGGGCGTTACACCGGCGCGGCAGCGATGGAGCCCGACGGCCACGCCTCCACGCGCTCGGCCTCCACAAGCTCGCCGCGCACCTTGACTCTGGGCGGAGCCTGGCGAAGCTCGCACGCGAGGTCGCCGTCGTGGATCCAGTGGCGCTGCTCGCGGCGGAGGGATGGCGCCGCTCGCGGCGGAGCTCCTCCATGACGGGACGTGGACGGCCACGCGGCGGCGCCAAGCTCCTTCGCTCTCCCCCGCCTCCTCTCCCTCCGGCCCGCGCTCTCCTCCTCTCTCCCCCATCCGCGCCGCAGTGGTGGGCCCGCCGCGGGCGTACCAGAGCTCCCCCACCTCCTCTGGCTTTGGGGGAGGCGCGGCCCTCCGCTTGCATAGCGGACGCGGTCGGGGAGCCCGCTGCGGGAGTTTTTTCCCCTAAAGCCTCCTACGTGGCGTAGAGGAGCCTTTTACCGGCGCCCAGTGCGGTCAGCCTAATGGCTGATGGCAGAATTCTACGGTAAGTTGTGCTAAAGAAAAAGAATTCTACGGTAAGCGTGTGGGTCCGTAGCTTCATCCACTGGTTTTTCGAAATTTAAGGACACTATCCTACTAATGATTAGTTTTCTTTAACACCACATCAATTCATAGAAGATACTGTTGTAAATGATGACGAATAAACGACAAGAAGTAAAGGAATCAAACCGCAGGAGAGACGAGATTTTAACGTGGAAGCCCTCCCAATGTAGAAGGGAAAAAACCACGGGCGCCAGCTAGCAAAACTTTACTATATGAGGTGTGTGTTTACAACGCCTATTGGCGGCTTACAAGAGGATGATGTATTCATCAATGGCAAAGCTCTATTATATAGGCAGCTCACGTGACCGAGCTTGGTTGTGTTGCCGATGTGGGACTAAACTGTGCGCTCATGAGAGAAAAAACACAGTACCCCTTGCTCCGGCCCAAACCTCTGGTGATGGGCCTCCGCTTCGCTCCGTCTGTGAATTTGGATCATATCACAACAAACTCCACCTTGAGACAAATTCTCTTGCAGCATCTTCACTTCATCCTGAATCATCACGAAGAAAAATACGACTGACGCCAAATAGCCTCTTGGGCTAATTAACTAAACCAACTAAGCTTGAGCATAGCTCAAACTTAGCAACAGGAACAGGTTTAGTCATCATATCAGCTGGATTATCATGAGTGTTGATCTTGCATACTTTCAGCTTACCTTCCTCAACCACATCTCGTACATAATCATACTTGATGTCAATATGCTTTGTCCTCTCATGGAACATCTGATCTTTGGTAAGGTAAATAGCACTTTGACTGTCACAATATAAATCAATGCAACAAACAGCCCCAACCAGCTCAGAGTACAATCCGCTCAGCCAAATTAATTCTTTGCATGCCTCAGCAATAGCCATATATTCTGCCTCAGTAGTAGACAAAGCCACAACAGACTGCAAAGTGGCCTTCCAGCTCACAGCACAACTGCCAACAGTGAACACATAACCTGTGAGCGACCTTCGCCTATCAACATCAGCAGCAAAATCTGAATCAACATAGCCAATAAGTCCCTTCTCAGTTCTGCCAAACTTCAAACAAGAATCTGCAGTGCCTCTGAGGTACCTGAAAATCCACTGAACTGCCTTCCAATGTTCTTTACCAGGATTAGTCATATATCTACTAACCAGACTCATAGCATAAGATAAATCTGGACGAGAACAGACCATGGCATACATCAAAGAACCAACAGCACTAGAATAAGGAACTCTAGACATGTACTCAATATCCTGATCTGTACTAGCACACTGAGCAGCTGGCAATTTGAAATGAGCTGCAATAGGAGTACTGACAGGCTTAGCATCATCCATGTTGAAACGCTGAAGAATTTTCTGAATATAATTCTGCTGACTAAGAAATAGCACACCAGATTTTCTATCTCTAGTAATTTCCATGCCCAAAATTTTCTTAGCAGCACCAAGATCTTTCATGTCAAATTCGCTACTCAATAATTTCTTCAACTTAGCAATTTCGACTTTACTCTTGGCAGCAATCAACATATCATCAACATAAATGAGCAAATAAATAGGTGATCCATTAACATGCATGATGTAGACACAGCTATCAAATTTAGACCTCTTAAAGCCGTGCGACAGCATAAATGAATCAAACCTTTTATTCCACTGACGAGGGGACTGTTTCAAACCATACAAGGATCTCTTCAACTTGCACACAAAATTCTCCTTGCCTGGCACTATGAACCCTTCTGGCTGGTCCATGTATATATCCTCCTCAAGTTCACCATGCAGAAATGCAGTCTTCACATCTAACTGCTCGAGCTCAAGATCATGTGCAGCAACAATACTAAAGAATGTTCGAATGGAACTATGCTTTACCATAGGAGAGAAAATATCATTATAATCAACACCAGGAATTTGACTGTAGCCTTTCGCTACTAACCTTGCCTTATACCTTGGGGGCTCGCTTGGAGATAAACCCTCCTTTCTCTTAAAGATCCACTTGCAGCGGACTGTCTTCTTCTTCTTTGGCAATGGTACAACATCCCATGTGTGATTCTTCTCAAGTGACTTCATCTCCTCATGCATAGCAGAAATCCACTTCTCTTTATCAGCACAATCAATGGCCTCAACATATGAAGCGTCCCCTCGAGAGAGAGAACTTAATGTGATGGCAACACCAGTCCCAGGAGGCTGGTTCACATTATTACAACAGATGGTTCAGTACATAAACAACTTCACGAGTAGCGGTGGCACTGGATAGCTGCTAGGAACAGAACTAAAGCTATACTCCAGATAACAACATTAAGGACAAAGATGTCATCATCAGAGTAGAGCGCCATACGGTCTTCAAGCGGGTGTCCTATACACACAGGCCGGGTTGGGAAGCAGCACGTAACCCTACTCAACTTCCTCCGGCACGAAGTCTGGGTCTCCCTCTGTATAAAATTACAACAAGGGTGAGTACAAACGTACTCAGCAAGCACAACCATATCCATGGAGGGAATATAACAGATAAATGCATATGATACAACAAGGACAGGTTTAAGGTTCATTTGCAGTAAAGCTGGAATTTATTCATGCAGGGGTTTATTTAATAAAAGGAATTTTAGCAAACTTTATTCTTTGATAACTGAAATGATTCAAGCTGATTTGACACACACTGAGTCCTCACTTTTCTGCTACCCGACTTCCTGTCCGTCATAGCCATTGTCAAAGCTTTCCAAAACAACACACGCCACAACTTAAATTAAAACCAGAACTAAAGGACTAGTGAAGTGACCAAGTCGTAACTCGACCAATACCGTGGTCACGGCTATCCGGATAGGTTTCAACTCTGCAGAGGTGTACACAACCACAAGTAGGGTACCATAACATGAACACCGTAGTGCCAGTACAGATCCTTCAAAGCCATTACCCACCATAGCTAAACTAACTAGTCACCACAGAACAACCAGGGGGTCAGCAACCTACCAACGAGGTTCTACCCAGGGCATAACTCACAAAGATCGTATCCCTGTCTTCATGGTTTTCTGTTGCTCACCAGCCACCTGACAACTAACAACTTAACTAGTGGGGTTTATGCTAAGCTGTTGCCTCATACAACGGTTGAGTGGTGGTACTAAAAAGTGGGTTAGGCTATGACACATCAACATCATCCAAAACATTTGAAAGAGCGGGCATCTCCCATCAGGCTCAACCACACAGGTTCGAGCTCACCTCGGTGTATCACACAAGAAACACCGCATGCCCCATGACACACTGTTACCACAAATTTTGTAAACCACTTTTCTTTCTGAAGTACACACACCAGTACTTTGTAAATACATGTGAGAATAAAATACTGAGAGTAAAAGTAACCAGGTCCTAAGCATTTCTAGTAGTGAGATTAATATTTAAATAGAGCAACGTCATATTTAAATATTAATCTAGGTGGTCAAGGAAATAGTCATGACAATCAAGGGATGGCTGCTCAGTCAGGGTGTAGCAGTAAAACATGCAAGATTTATAAAGCAGGCCAATGGGGTGTGTTTATAAAACTGGGATAAGTATGCATCAAAGGATGGGGTTGAACTTGTCGTTCTCACAACCCTCGGGGGGTTCCTGCCCGGGGTACTGGCCTTCGGGCTCTGGCTCGTAGTATTGTTCTTCTCCGAGTCCTTCCTCGTTCACGACGTACTCTATCGTACATATATACAAACAAGCATACAATAAATACAGGTAAACAGAGTTTTTCTACTGAGCTCAGAAAGAGGAGAACAGAGAGTGAAAGGAAAACGATGGAGAAGGAGCCATTTCTGGAAATAGTCTGGATTGGCTTGATAGGTATACTACAAGGAGGGCCGTGGTGGAATTTGAGGTCAAACCGGATTAAAATGACGCATAAAATGACGTGTCATTAGGGAGTGGGAGGGTGTTTAATTAGGGGCTAAACTGAAAGGTGTAAGGGCTTAGGTGTAATGGTTTTATAGAGCTAAATGGACTTATTTGCGAATACCAAGAGTTGATGGGGTTTTGGGTATAAAAGGAAAAGGTTTAGGGGCTGTTTTAAAGAGACATGGACCTATGGGTAATTAATATAAAGTCTAGGGGGCTCCTGCTAAACAACCAGAGAGAGAGGCTATAGGACACAGGACGGCGGGTTGAATACTCAGAAGTGCAGGGGGTTATGGGCAAAATGCCCTTCTTCTCCCTCGCGAACAGAAGCAGGGGAGAGTGACCGACGGTCGGCGGCGAGGGCATCGCCGGCGCTGGGGGCGGCGGTGGTGGACTAGAACAGGGGGAAAAGGGAGAGGGGCATGCGAGGAAGCTACTCGTGGCCTCACCTTGGACGGAGGTGGTGAGCAGAGGGCTCCCCATGAGGGCGGGCGGCGGCGGTGGCAGAGCACGGCGGTGGAGGTGCTGCTGTGGGTGTGGTGGCGAGCTGGGAGGCCGATGAGCGAATGGTGGTGGCAGAGGAGCTAGGCGGCCTATTTATAGGCGCGGACGATGGTCATGCGAGTGGATTGACGTGAGGGGGGGGGGGGGGGTGGCGGGCGGCGGAGCAGCCGACGGCGGCGTTCGGTCAAGGGCGGCCGGGATTCGCGGCCGGCGATAGGATGGCGACGCACTGTTGCTGCACAGGGCCGGCTCAAGCTGCGAAGCGGTGGCGCTGTTCTTGGCGCGGTGTGCGTGGCTGGGTGCGGCGCGCGTGCGGTGACGGCAGGGCGGTGGAGGTGGCGGCGAGCTGGTGGGCGATGGCCACGTATGCGTGTGTGCACGGGAGAACGGCGACGACGATGGGCGCCGAGCGCGGGTGGATGCCAGCGACGGTGAGGCACGGTGGGCGCTTGGGAGAGGACGGCGGCGCGTCGAGATGGTGGGCGTTTAGGGGAAGATGGCGGTCAGGCGGTGGAGGCGAACGTCGGCCACGGTGGGCACCGAGCTTGGGCAGGGGTCACGGGTGAAGGGAAGGAAGCAGGGGAGGGAGAGGAGAAAGAAAAAAAGAAAAGAAAGAAAAGAAAGAAAGGGAGAAAAAAGGGGAGGGAAAAAGAAAAGGAGGGGAAAACATCATGATGGTGTCGACGACGGCTGAACGCGGGCGGTCGACCCGAGAGTGCGTGAAGCGGGACGGGACGGAACAGAGAAGCGGTGAAAGATTCGGATAGATTTTGGGAGCTCAGTCGGTAAAGATTTTAAAAGCGAAAATTTTACTGGGTGATAAAGCAGGAGATAAAAAGGAAGTTAAAATGCGGGTGTTACAACATATGTGGTCGGCTCATGTGAATTCTCCACCTGTTCAGCACAACTCAAAGCATAATGGGTTAGATTACACTCATCAATGAGACATTTAGGAGGTCCACAATTTCTCTTTGACTTGCGCTGAGCAATAGGTAAATCCTCCTCTAGCTGCAAATCAGGTGGTAAGTGCTTAACATCATCATGAGCCTCATCATCAACAGCTTGATTTTCCTGATCATCCACAGGCGGCTCCACCTGCTCGTCTGTATCATCATCCACATGCTCCACCTACACGCTCATATGCTGCAGCCCTTTATTAAAATTATCTGGAACATGATCTGAGGACAAACTGTCATTAAACATCACAGATTCATTGAAAACAACACTCCTGCTCATGAAAGTCTTTTCAGTTTCGGGATTCCACAACTTATATCCTTTAACTCCCGAACCATAACCAAGAAAAAGACATTTAATAGCTCTAGGCTCCAATTTTCCATTATCAACATGAGCATAAGCAGTGCAGCCAAAAACTTTCAATTGTGAATAATCAGCGGGTGTGCCAGACCATACCTCAATAGGTGTTTTCTTATTAAGTGTAATAGAAGGCGACCTGTTTATCAAGTAGCATGCGGTGTTAGCTGCTTCAGCCCAAAAGCGCTTGCTCATCCGTGCATTGGACAACATGCAACGAGCCTTCGAGATGATGGTCCTGTTCATGCGCTCAGCCACACCGTTTTGTTGTGGAGTATTTGGTATGGTGTGGTGCCTGACAATGCCTTCCTGCCTGCAATAATTATTAAATGCTGCAAAACAAAATTCTCCACCATTATCAGTACGAAGCACCTTCACCTTCCTATCAGTTTGCCTCTCTATCATCACTTTCCAATCTTTAAAAGCAGCAAATGTATCATATTTATTTTTCAGAAAATAAGGCCATACTTTTCTAGAGTAGTCATCAATAATAGTAAGCATGTAACGAGCACCACCATAAGAAGGCTTACGAGAAGGACCCCATAAGTCAGCATGTACATAATCAAGAGGACCTTTGGTGGTATGAACAGCAGTGTTGAACTTTACCCTTTTATGCTTCCCGAAAATACAATGCTCACAGAACTTCTTGCTACTCAAAATACAACCATCCAGTAGGTTTCTCTTCATCAATTCTGCCATACCAAGTTCACTTATATGTCCAAGATGCATATGCCAAAGGTTAGTCTTACTAGGTTCAGTATTAGTAACAACAGCGGCAGAAACAGAACCATGTAAAGTACTTCCTCTTAGGACATATAACTTTGCAGAATTCAGATCACCTACTAAAGAAACAAGAGAACCTTTTGATACCTTTAAAACTCCGCCTGAACCGGAGTACTTGAATCCTTCTGCATAAAGTGTGCTGAGCGAAATCAGATTTCTGGTCATCCCTGGTATGTATCTCACATACTGTAGCGTGCGTGTCATGCCATAATGAGCCTTGATCTGAATTGAGCCGATCCCCACAATGTCACACGGATTATCGTCTCTCATATGCACAACATCTCCTTTCTGCACAGGCTTAAACGAACTAAACCAATTTCTGTTAGTGCAGATATGAAACGAACATGCAGAATCAAGTATCCATTCATCATGACCAGAAACACAACCAGCAAGAACAATCAGACAATCTCCTGAATCAGAAGTATTCCCAGCACCAGAAACAACAGAGGCATTACCATCCGAATTATTTTTTCTGTTGTCTTTGTTCTTAAGCTTCCAACACTCCTCAATAAAATGTGATTTCTTCTTGCAATACTTACAGAACTTCTTGGGTGGTCTGGACTTAGAACGCCCTCTACTTTCTTGGCTCTTGTAACGATCATTACTTTCATTGGAAGATCTGTGCTCCGGTCTGCCTCTCACTTGCAAAGCATCGCCCTTGGACGACGACAATCCGTCAGCCTGCACCATGCCTTTCATCTATTCCCTTGATTGGAGTGCCTCATAAACTTCCAAAACAGTTAGTTCATCACGGCTAATCAACAAGGTGTCACGGAAATTTGCAAAAGAGTTTGGCAGAGAACATAACAATAGGAGACCTAAGTCCTCATCATCATACTTAACCTCCATCGACGCTAGGTCAGAAACGATCTCCTTGAACACAGATATATGGCTCATCACTGAATCACCCTCCTTCATCTTGAGCGTGAACAGCTTCAACTTCATATGCATTTTACTGGTTAGATCCTTCGACATGCAGATCGATTCCAGTTTCAGCCAGAGTGCTGCAGCAGTCTGTTCCTACAGACATTCTTGCAGAATATCATTAGACAGATAAAGCTGAATTAAAGACAGAGCCTTACGATCCTTGTGCTTCTCCTCATCAGACCATTCATTGGACAACTTGCCACCAAACTTATCCAACGCCTCATCGAGATCATGAGTTTGCGCCAGAACAGCCCGCATCTTGACTTGCCACAGCGCGAACCTCGTCTTGTAATCCAACAGCGGTAGATCAAACTTCATCGTCGTCGACATCAAGGAAACCGAATCTGAAACCGGCTCTGATACCACTTGTTGTAAATGATGACGAATAAACGACAAGAAGTAAAGGAATCAAACCGCAGGAGACACGAGATTTTAACGTGGAAACCCTCCCAATGTAGAAGGGAAAAAACCACGGGCGCCAGCCAGCAAAACTTTACTATATGAGGTGTGTGTTTACAATGCCTATTGGCGGCTTACAAGAGGATGATGTATTCATCAAGGGCAAAGCTCTATTATATAGGTAGCTCACGTGACCGAGCTTGGTTGCGTTGCCGATGTGGGACTAAACTGTGCGCTCATGAGAGAAAAAACACAGTACCCTTGCTCCGGCCCAAACCTCTGGTGATGGGCCTCCGCTTCGCTCCGTCTGTGAATTTGGATCATATCACAACAGATACGTTAGAAAAATAGATAAATTTAAAAATTATTAATATCTAATTATCAATACTATAAACTTTAGTCACTATAGCTATTGGATCTATTATGTTTCGTAAAAAACTATCCACCTATGTAATTATAAACATAATCTAAAGTAAACCGTAAATCTATATCGACATTATCCGTCTCTCATATTATAAAACATAACCTAAACTAACCTCATAATCTTCATTTAAATTACCCACCTATGTTATTTTTAAAAATATTCTAAAGTAACCACTAAATTTGCATCCAAATTGTAGTATATGACTAAGTCTACATCAAAATTAACTATATGTGTAGTTATAAAAGATATCTCAAAAGTACATCGATATATGATTTTAAATTATCAATTCATGCCATTGGTAATTAAAAAATACTAACATGCATGATGTATGTGTCGCCACATAGATAATGTAGACATGTATATGTAAGAAGTAACAAGATTTACATGTTATGCACACAACTTAACCAAAGTGTTAAATTAAACACATACTAAATACGTCTGAAAACGTGACCATTGGCGGAGCTTGGACAGGTAAGCAGGAGGCCGAGTAAATAGTTTGATCCATGCATTTGGCAGGGGCCTACAGCCCACCCTGACCACAACAAAGCGTCGTCACTGAACGTGAGGAAAAGTGAAACAACCACAAAAATTGATAAAAAAATATATTTGTATAAAGTAATTGTTAACTATAGTTGAAAAAAACAGGATCTCCGCTCCCCCGCGTCGCTCCCTAGGCGACCGGGGGAGTCCCCCACGCCCCTCGCCGCCGGCCTCCCTCCTCCCCTGCCTTCTCCTCGCCGTCGCCCGAGCAGGCCAGCCGGAAGTCCGGCACCTGCGAGGAGGGCGGCGGCAGGGTGCTCCTCCGGTTGACGAGGCCACATCGTGCGGATGGTGGCGCATTCTTCTATGGTGAGGGCATGCCTGTTTGTAGAATATTGGGCAAACACCACACACCCAAGATGGGGGGTGACCTTTCATTATATAGGCCGGATACGGCTTGGAGTACAAGAATACAACTCTAATACAATACAAGACCATATACAACTCTATATATCTAACACCCGCCCGCAGTCGCAGGTGGACTAACGCCTAGACTGGACCTAAAATCTGTAAATAACTATACAGGAAGACCCTTAGTCATAATGTCAGCAAACTGGCGCAATGAAGGAATGTGAAGAACTCGAACTTCACCCAAAGCCACCTTCTCGCGGACGAAATGAATATCAATCTCAATGTGCTTCGTTCGTCGATGATGAACAGGATTGGCAGCCATATAAACTGCACTGACATTGTCACAGAAGACGAGTGTCGCCTTTGAGAGAGGAACATGAAGCTCGTGAAGAAGCTGTCGTAGCCAGCAACACTCAGCTACTGCATGAGCAACAACCCGATATTCTGCCTCTGCACTGGAACGAGAAACTGTAGTCTGACGCTTGGACGACCAAGAGACCAATGTATCGCCAAGATAGACACAATATCCAGAGGTAGAACGTCGAGAATCAAGGCAGCCCGCCCAATCAGCATCAGAGTACGCCGTAAGAGAGTCAATCGGACCAGTGCCAATCCAAAGACCATAGGATAGGGTACCCTTCACATAGCGCAAGATGCGCTTTAGAAACGCCAGATGAGACTCGCGAGGATCATGCATGAACAAACAGACATGTTGAACAACATATGCAAGATCCGGTCGCGTCAGGGTGAGATACTGAAGAGCACCAGCTAAACTCCGGTAAGCAGACACATCAGCAATAGGCGCACCATCTGTAGCAGACAACTTGGCCTTAGTATCAATAGGCGTTGTCGTAGAGTGACAATCACTCATACCAACACGCCGAAGAATCTCCAAAGCATATTGCTGCTGAGATAGAAACAGCCCATCCAAAGAACGTGTCACAGACATGTGTAAGAAGTCATGAAGATCCCCCAAATCTGTCATAGCAAACTCACTTTGCAGTTGGTCAATAATATTCTGAAGCAACGTGGTAGAGGTAGCAGTCAAGACAATATCATCCACATAGAGAAGAAGATAGGCCATGTCGTCACCATTGCAATAGATAAACAAGGAAGTATCCATAGCTGATGGAACGAAACCCAGAGAATGAAGATATGTCGCAAACCGCTTATTCCAAGCACGAGGAGCCTGCTTCAGTCCATACAGAGACTTCTGAAGGAGACAAACATAATCTGGATATGTAGGATCAACAAAACCAGGGGGCTGCTCACAATAGACCATTTCCTCGAGATAGCCATGAAGAAACGCATTCTTCACATCCAACTGATGAATAGGCCACTGACGAGAAGCCGCAATGCTCAACACAGTCCGAATCATGCCCTGCTTAACAACCGGGCTGAAGGTCTCATCATAATCAACACCAGCCTTCTGATTAAATCCCCGAGCAACCCAGCGAGCTTTATGCGTGGAAAGAGTACCATCAGAATTATACTTAACTTTCCAAAGCCATCATCCAGTCACAACATTAACACCAGGAGGACGAGGCACTAGGCGCCATGTGCCATTATCCACCAATGCTTGGTACTCATCAGCCATAGTAGCGCGCCAGTTTAGATCAGCAAGGGTACTGCGATAATTACTCGGAACAGGAGAGACAACTATAGAAGTAGCTGTAAAATTCCAATAATTAACAGGCTGTATCGTACCAGACTGAAGACGTGTCAAACGACGTATAGCAGGACTCGGCTGGGGACCATGAACTTGCTCAGGATTGATCGGCGGGGGAAGTGGACGGCGACTGTAGTCCTGTCCAAATTGCCCGAACAGAGGGGGCACCGGCGCTGGTGCTGGTGCTGGTGCGATGGGCACTGTGGGCACGGCCGCGACAGGCACGGAGGGCACCGGAGCAGCAGGCGCGGAGGGCGCCGGAGTAGCAGGCACGGAGGGCGCCGAAGCAGTAGGCACAGACACAGGCACCGGAGGCGCTGGCACTGACGGCGTGGCAGGTGCTGGCGCCGGCGCCAGAGGCGCATCAAGCACAGGCGCCAGGGGCGCAGCCGGCGAAGACGGAGGTGGTGCCAAAGACACAGGCGAACTCCAGCCCGGAAGCGAAGACTCCGAAGATCCTGATGGGGGTACGGAACCACTCCCACCAGGAGAAGAGAGTGGTGGCTCAACATCCATGGAGGATGGAGCAGCTGCAGACGAAGGCGGTTGCTCAACGTCCAAGGACGGAGCAGCCGCAGACGAAGATCCTGATGGGGGCACGGAACCACACCCACCAGAAGAAGAATGCGGTCGCTCAACGTCCAAGGAGGACGGAGCAGCCGTAGAAGAGCCACCAGCTGCATGATTAGTAGAACAAGGTGCAATATCCATGTCGACACCTAAGAGGAAATCAAACGAGCTGGAGGAGGGCGGAGGGGAGACACTCGCAAACGGAAACACTGACTCATCGAAAACGACATGCCTTGATATAATAATCCGTCGCGTAGAGGTGTCCATACAGCAATACCCCTTATGTGAGGAGGGATAGCCGACGAACACGCAAGCCGCCGAGCGAGGCGCCAGCTTATGTGGTGAAGTGGCCTGTAAGTTAGGATAACACAAATAGCCGAAAACATGGAGATGATCATAAGCTGGCGGAGAACCATAGAGACGGTAATAGGGAAGCTCATGGTTTATGGCAGAAGATGGTCGTCGGTTCATCAAGTATGTGGCTGTAGCTAGCGCCTCAGCCCAATAGGCTGGCGGCATGGAGGCCTGAAGGAGAAGGGTGCGCACTGAATTATTGAGTGTACGAAGTATACGTTCAGCCTTGCCGTTTTGTGCCTAGGTGTATGGACAGGAGAGATGAAAAACAATGCCGTGCGCAGCAAGAGTACTATGCATAGCGTGGTTAACAAACTCGGTGCCATTATCAGCCTGAAAGAATTTAACAGGAAGACTAAACTGAGTACGAGCAAAAGCAATAAAGTCAACAATGTGTTGATGCACCTCAGATTTGCTCTTAAGTGGGTACGTGCGCAGCGAGCATGGCATGGGCAGATGCAGGGGCGACTGAGGGGATGGTGTAGAGGTCGCCGGCACTATTGCAGCGAAGAATCACGCGCCCCGTCCTGAGTACCTTAACAGAAAAACCAGAGGCGTCAAATTCAATGGAACAACTATTGTCGCGGGTGAACTGGCGGACAGATAGAAGGTTATGGACAAGTGATGGAGCGACAAGGACGTTGTTTAACGCAAAATTAGACGTATCGGTTGTAAGGACGGAGGAACCTCTAGATGTGACAGGAATACGTGCACCATTGCCTACAGTAATCGAAGAATAAGCAGCTGGGAGACGGGAGAGAAGTATACCATCCGAGGAGTGCATGTGCGTAGAGGCGCCAGTATCCATCACCCAAGCATTGCCCTGAAGAGCCATCTGCTGAAGCGCCGCCACCAATCCGGCCGAGTCCCATGAGGGGGACTGAGCCGGCGCCTGAGGGAAGGAGCCGAAGGCAGCATTGGGCTGCGGACCAGGGCCAAGGAGGCCCTGTCCACCGCGCCACTGCCCGCTGCTGCTACCGCCAAAGCCCTGCGCCCCCTGAAGAGCCTGCGGATTAATGCAAATCCACGGGCCAGCAGGGAAGGAGGCGCGAGGCTGCTGTCCGCCGCTGTTGTTCCGCCTTCCGTTGTTCTTGCGGCGCCGCTGACCGCCGTTGGAGCCGCTGCTGCGGCTGCTGCTGCTGAGGTGGCAGGGGCTGCTGAGGCTTCGGAGGCGCCGAGGAACGGCAGTCGGAGCTGCTGCTGCCGGAAGAAGAAGAGGCAACAAGAGCGTTGGTGGCCTCGACCTTCGCTTCGTTCTCCAGGCGCAGCTCCTTCAACTTGAGCTGATCAAGAGCGGTGGTGAAGTTCATGTCGGGGGTGGCAGCAATCATGTCAGCGGCGGTGCTGAACTTGAGGTTGACACCGCTGAGCAGATTGAAGAGGAGAGTAGGTCCCGACACAGCCTACCCAACATCACGGAGGGCATCAGCAGCCTTCTTCATCTCGTTCCCATAGTCTTCAGCCGAACGATCTCCCTGAGTCATGGTGTGGAAGGAATGACTCAGGAAGATGGCGTGAGGAGCCTGGTTTGCCTGGAAGTGTGCAGCAATGGCCACCCATAGAGCATGGGCGGTCTGATCGGGAGCCATGGCGAAGTCGAGGACCGCATTTGCAACTGAACCGTACAGCCAGCTGTGGACGCAGAAATCAGCCCTACTCCACTCGTCGGTGCGTGGATCGGGAGGAGGGGTGCCGTCGATGTGTGAAAGAAGGCCGAACTTCCCACACAGCAACTCGAAGAAGGTGCTCCACTTGGTGTAGTTGGGAGAGCGAAGCTCCAGCTTGAGGGGAACATGCGTCTGGATGTTGATGGAGGCGTAGTTGGCGGCCATGGCGTCGTCGAGATCGTCGCCGGAGGAACAACCGCCGAACAGGAGGAAGAGGCCGACGGAGGAAGCGGAGTCGCTGTCGTCGTCGGAGGAGTCCGCATGGGTAACACAGGACATTCACAGATTCAATCTGTGAGGCAATGCGGCGGCTAGGGAGGCGGGCGCAAGGCAGGGACGCGGCCATAGAGACGGCGGCGTCGGTGGTGTGGTAGGGCAGCGGAGGAGGAGAGGGGCGCTCAGCCAGGGAAGAGGCTGCGCGTGCTAGGGTTAGGGTCGCGGGTACTGTTCACGTGAACAGTACTCGAGGTGGGGGAGGGGAGAAAAGGCAGGCCTAGGGTTAGGCTCTATACCATGTAGAATATTGGGCAAACACCACACACCCAAGATGGGGGGTGACCTTTCATTATATAGGCCGGATACGGCTTGGAGTACAAGAATACAACTCTAATACAATACAAGACCATATACAACTTTATATATCTAACACTGTTGTGACGTCTAGGAGGCTGGATCCTGCCCTCCACAGCCCGGGCGGCGTCCGTGCGTGGGATCCGGCGGAGGAGCTCGCCGGGATCCATGGAGGTCCCCAAGGCAGGGCAGCCTCGGGGTAGGGGACGAGCCCCTGGTTCGGATCTTGCAACTATATCTAGTGATGACATCTTCAATTTTGTCTTTATTTTCATATAGACCGGGAGACATGAGTCACCTTGGCTTCATTCGCAGATTCTCTTACTCGAAGATGGATTTCATTTGCAATTTATTCCGGTGGATTATGCACGGGTACCCAGTGGCTACTTTGCAGCATGATATCTCAGGTTACGATTTCAGATGGTCTGCTGGATTTGGAGTTCGTGGCTGTTTGAAGTGGGTCAGGTCTGGTCTATATGAAAGCATTGGCTTGGTAAGAAGGGGGAAGCAACACGGTGTGACTATGTCATGGTGGTAATTGTTACTAATTCACCGGTTCCGGGAAGAAATTCCTAGGTCTGACCTTAATTGGTTGTACCTGACAGTGACCTTGTTGAAGGCATTGTTTGGATTAAGATGAATTACTCCTTCGGTGAAAACTTTTGACCTGGTCTTAATTGATTGGGTCACTGCAATGTCGACATGTGCGCGTGCCGTTTCCTCGTTTGAGGCGTTGTCTCGGGAGCCTACGTCATAGTCCAAGAGCTGCTTTGGTTTGTGAAGCGGATGAAGGTGAAATCGCTTGTGGCAGCTTGCTGCGATATGATCTTTTGGTCATGATGCTTTCATTTTTTTTGTTTCTTTTTTATGGGCTGTGTGCATCTTAGTTATGCAGAGGCCGGGTTGGATCTTATATAATTGTATCATCTTGATGTAATTGTCTAAGATCAATAAAACTTCCCTTTTCAAAAAAAAATTGTTAACTATAGTTTACCACAACCGAATTAAGAGAAGTATCCGTATAGTTTAAGTTTTGTGCTAGAATATTTAAGAAATGAGAGAGAGCAAGCTATATGATTATGATAATTAGCTATGGGCAAAAAATTTCATGGCTTTTTGATAATACGTATGTCTCTCAAAATTAAGCCCATGCAAGAGCATGGGTGATGAACTAGTCTATTTCAATGGTATAATTCAAGCGCCATGTATGGCTGTAAGAGTGTAAAATTCTACTGGTGAATTTTTCTTTTCGACTTCAATAGTGAAGCTGTTTTAGAATAAAGTCTTCACAAACAGCCCACCTGACCACCTCTATTTCTGGTGTGCCCTTTTCACTCAGTAATGCAAAAATCGTCTGTCCTGAATTTTTCAATGAGAAGAGCGGACTGATCTCTCTTACTATTCTAAAGAAGAAAGGGGCTCTCACTTCTTTGTCTCAATATTGCATTGACGAATGAGTCTAGCATGCTTGAGGAAGTGACAAAATGATATGATTTTTTAGTACCCTTCTTCTTGGTTGCTCTTCTGGCTTTCTGTGTTCTCCCATCCCAGCATCTCTCCCCGCTTCCTCGCCTACGGTTTCTTCTTTCCATCCCCATGATGCCACAGCCTCTTCTCATGCGGCTCCTCCTCCTCGCCGTGGCCGCATCCGCAGCCACGGCGGCAGGGGACGGCTGCAGCACCGGCTGCAACCTAGCGCTGGGCTCCTACAACATCCTGGAGAACCAGAACCTCACCTACGTCGCGGACCTCTTCGGCATCGACGACTACCACAAGCTCAAGCCGTACAACCCACAGTTCCAAAGTCTTGATTTCATCATGGTCGGCAAGCGCGTCAACGTATACTTCCCCTGCCGCTGCCTAGCGCTCCCTACCGCGCCGTTCTCCACATACCTCGCTGGCTCCTTCCCCTACTACTTGATCTCACAAGGAGAAACCTACAGCAGCATCGCCGCCACCGTCTTCAACAACCTCACATCCGCCGCTTGGCTACAGGCCACCAACGGCAACCCGTCTGGCAACATCGCGGCCGGCGCCACGGTGATGAACGTCACAGTCAACTGCTCCTGCGGGGACCCGGCGGTGTCACCGGACTACAAGCAGTTCCTCACCTACCCGCTTGGTGATGGGGAGACGTTGGAATCCGTCGCGTTGAACAACGGGTTCTTGTTGCAGTCGGATATAGACCTGTTCAGGATGTATAACCCAAGAAATGACAGCAGGATCGTCTATATCCCTCTCAGACCTGGTGAGGATTCTTGCTTCTGCAACACTAATTCGTGAGGGTGGGATCTTCATTGGATATAGGCTCAATTCTTTCGCGGGAGAAAACTACGGCAATTATTTACCATGAAATATATGTCTTGATGAATGATGATATGTCTATATGATATTATAGATTGTTGCTGTATTTTCTCTATGAACTCGATCAAAGTTATAGAGTTAACAAAATTAAACGACTTGGAAGAAGTAGTCAGAACTACCCGTTAGATATCCTTGTATTGTATCCCCTGTTTGCAAGGAAGCAGCACTTTCATTAGTCAGTAGCCATTATTCTTGATTTGCAGTACACACACGCTCAACTTACCAAATTCTTGACATCCAGGGGCGGTTTCCGCCATTGCACCACCACCAACAAGTGAACCACCAAATTCTCAACATCCAGGGGTTTCCGCCATTGCTTCATGGAGAAAAAAGACAATGATAGGTAATAGATTGCTCTCCCTCTCTGTTCCATAACCTACTACTGTGTGAAACTTCCTCTGTTTTTTCCCTTCCCGGCTCCACTTCTCGATTGTTTTTACCTGTGCATGTAACTGTAAGCACAGTGACCATGCAACTCTCGAACGTAGCACACTGCTAAGTACAGCATACAAGAACATCATGATTCCAGAACTTGTTCTATTTCTAGATAAATAGATGATGACCTCTCCTGAAGACCCGTATAAGAGGTATATATGACGAATACTGGAAATAAACTAGTGACTGTTTATCACATACTTTTATTTTATTAAAAAAAGTCACTAGTTTCCGGCCATTATTTTTAAGTGTAGTATCTTGTTCCGGATGAGGGTCCATGGAAAAGAGCTATGTTCTTCTTTGATTCTTGATGAATAAAGTCTTATATATACATGCTAACTGATTCTTAAATAACAGCTTAAAGTGTATTCACGTGTCACATTTGAAAACCTCATCATTGTAACATTGAAATACTTTATATATAGTCATATCTCTTACACATATACTACGGCATTTTGTTTTTGCACTGCAATCTAATTCCATTTCTGTTCCTTGTTTCCTCTTGTGTGTTGTAGCTAGCGCCTCGGGCGTATTAGGGGCTAGCGTGATACTTATTTCATTATTACTGTGGTATAAGAAATATTATGGCATGCTACCCTGGCAAAGCGGGTCAAGGAATGCACCAAGGATTGAATCTTTCCTGCAAAAGCAAGGAACCTCACACCCAAAAAGGTACAGTTACTCAGAAGTAAGGAGAATGACCAAATCTTTTGCTCACAAGCTTGGCCAAGGAGGATATGGAGCTGTCTACAGAGGTAACCTGCCTGATGGGCGTGAGATAGCAGTCAAGATGCTGAAGGACACCGAGGGCGATGGTGAGGAATTTATGAATGAAGTTGCTAGCATCAGCAGAACATCGCATGTCAACATTGTTACTCTCTTAGGATTTTGCCTTCAAGGTTCAAAGAGAGCTCTTCTCTATGAGTATATGCCCAATGGTTCACTCGAGAGACATGCTTTTGGCAACAATTCTGCTGAAGGAGACCAGAATCTAAGCTGGGATAAACTGTTTGACATTATCGTCGGAATCGCGCGGGGACTGGAGTATCTCCACCATGGGTGCAATACCCCTATTGTGCATTTTGATATTAAGCCTCAAAACATTCTTTTGGACCAAGATTTTTGTCCAAAAATATCAGATTTTGGGTTAGCCAAGTTGTGCCGACAAAAGGAGAGCAAAATCTCGATTGTTGGAGCGAGAGGTACAATAGGCTACATAGCCCCTGAAGTATTCTCAAGAAACTATGGAGCAGTGAGTAGCAAGGCTGATGTATACAGTTACGGAATGGTGGTTCTCGAGATGGTTGGGGCAAGGAAACAGATCGATGTTAACACAGATAGCAGCACCAAGTATTTCCCCCAGTGGTTGTACGACAACTTGGATCATCTATGCGGCGCCACCGCCCGCGAGATTAGCAATGACACAACGGACCTTGTGAGGAAGATGGTTATCGTTGGTCTGTGGTGCATACAGCTCACACCTGCAGATCGACCTTCCATGAGCAAGGTCCTTGAGATGTTGGAGAGCAACACTATGGACTTGCAGTTGCCACCCAAGGCATTCTAACCTGGTTAATACAGCGGCAGCAGCCAAGTAGTAAACATTCTGCTCTTTTTTATGATTCTGCATCTGATCCAATTCAAGTTACTGCTTAAGACATCGACATTATTTCAGATGTACATCTTCTTTCTATTCTTTCAATATATAATATTCAATGCACATCTATTATCAGAAATTTTTCCAGCATAAATTAACTGGAATAGTATCAGTTATAATATGAAACAATTGTTTACGTCGTTATTATCTGATAAACAAAAGGGTATGTATTTTTAAAATGTTTGAAACCAGCTTATTTCCAATCGCATTTCTAGTTGCTTGGTATCAAAGTCTGGCCTCTTTTACCCGCAAAAAAAAAGTCTGGCCACTTTTACCCGCAAAAAAAAAAAGTCTGGCCACTCTGACCATAAGTAGTTGGATGTTGGTACGAGGGTCTGGGATGGTGATCTAGAAATCAGTTTGTTTCAAGCATTTCAAAAACGAAAAAAAACAGAATGTGTTGTACATAATAATGGTAAAAAAAGAGTGTAACTATATAGAATTTCAGTTGCCTCTATTTTCATTTTTATTTGTGGTACGAATCCATGTTTTTCTTTTATTTAAGTTATTAAGGAAAAATATCAACCAACCGAGAGTACAAGCACGCCCCTTCGACCGACATTTGCCATAGACAATATCGGTAATCACTCCAGTCACCTTCCATGGACCATGGTAGCCACAATGAAACTTGTGGCAGTAGCGTCGATTGCTGACCTGGTCACCGTATGTAAGGTCTTCGTCTTACCGTGTCCAATAAGTCCTTGATCATTGCAATACCAAAGCAGTGGCTGAACGCGCAATGGACGACTACGCTCTCGCTCTCACAAATCCCCGCGAAACAGGGCAAAGCCAAGCATAAACAGACCACAGAGTAGGCACCGCGCGGGTGTTATCCGATGGCTTGCAACTGCAGGCTTCTTTGCGCCTACCATCTCTTGGCTCGCGCCGCTGCAGCCTCCGGTAGTCCGGTGCAATAGTCAATCTCTTCATCAAGTGGGGCCAGAACGACGACGAAGATGACCGGGCAAAGGCTCATTCATGCTACCGAACACTACCAAACATGTCATGTACAGCACATGGGCCTTTCTAAAGACTCATTCATGCAACAAAAACACTACCATGTAGAGTTCTAGAAAGGTTTTATGTGTACATTTTTTGTTGCCATTTATGTTTAGTGTCACGACAGGGCGGAGCTAGGGGGGTTTACTGGAGTCTGCAGACCCGATGAAGTTAACAAATTCAGTGGAAAATCACTGTTCTTTGCGGTCTAGATACATGTATGTGGAGAACACCCTGATGATCAGATCGGCTAGCTTCGCCCACGTAGTTCGTTTTGTTTTCTTCCACTAGATGTCAGCTACCATGGTGTATAGCGACTTGTAATCACTCCCTTTTACTCTCTGAGAAGAGATATCCATGTAAGGAATCCTAAACAGAAATAAACTGGTGGCAGTAGCGTTGACTGCTGACCCGGACGGAGACCCAAGCGTCCATGCAGGGTCCTCCAGTTGCCGCGTCGGACAAGTCCATGATACTGGTCCTGGTTGCAGACGAAGCAACGGCCGAACACGCAATTGACTAAGTTTTGCCCAAGTTACACGAGAAACACGGTGCCACAAGTTAATCTCACGGAGCCAACTCAACGGACCAACCACAGCGGCGGGTAGAGCTCTGAAACCTCCGATAATGGCCTGCCACGGTGCCACCACAAGGTTCTCTGCACCCGTTTGATCTTGGCGCACGCCGCTGCAGCCTGTGGTTCCGGGGCCATCGGCAACATCTCCGTCTACTGGAGCCAGAACGGCATGCGACACAGGCCGCTACGGCTTCGTGATCATTGCCTTCCTTTCCACGTTCGGCCACGGCCAGACGCCAGTCCTCAATTTGGCCGGCCACTGCGATCCCGCGGCGGGCGGATGCGTAGATCTGGGCAGGGACAACGCATCCTGCCAGTCGAGAGGCGTCAAGTTGCTCCTCGATCAGCATCGGCGGCGGCGGGGGAAACTACGGCCTGGCCTCCGCCTCCGACGCGCAGAGCGTGGCCTCCTACCTCGGCGGCTACTCGGGGTCGCGGCCGCTCGGTGACGCTGTGCTCAACGGCATCGACTTCGACATTGGGAATGGTAATTAAATAATCAGAAGATTAATTTAACAAGAAAAAGATAGGTGAGTCATGATCAAACCCGTGTAACTAAAAAAACTCTGTAAATTTTGCACTTGTGCGTGCAACAATAATCCACCCAATTGAGCAACAACCGGAACAGCAAACTGCAGCTGATCGAGCTCGGCGCTAGCGATGCAGGAGGACGTGCATTTCGGAAATCTTAACACCCCGCGTCCAAAATCATTCAAAATATGTTTACGGTTTGGCCGTTCCAAGGGACAAGCCCGCATATACAACATAGCACATTTTCTATATTTTTGTTCTCGCGTTGTGTAAAAGGATTAATTCGAATGTGCTATGTGTTCAGAACGAGAAGGGTTATAATTTATAAACGACCTGAACCTATTTAGACAACCAAACAACTTACGCCGGAACAAGACATGTGTGAAGAACGGACCGAAACTGAAACATTGGGGTATTACAAAAACCACTTTGGAGGGTCCACTTGTGGGACCAGGATCCCTAGGGCCACTCATCCAGAGGATTAAGCTACTCGGCAGAGAGGACCTTGATCCGACTATTCCAAACTAGTCGGTATGGTGCAAGACGGCGCAGTAGATTGGAATAACTAGTCGTGTACTAATAGGAAACTCCCCAAAGTATTCTGTTGTAGTTATTCATGTTGTATACGACTAGGATTGTACAAGCCGACTTGTAACTCTGTCTCCCGGACTATATAAGGCGAGGCAGGGACCCCCTCAAAACTCAGACAATCACACGTGCAATACATTCAAGCACACAGGACGTAGGGTATTACGCTATTCGCGGCCCGAACCTGTCTAAATTGTGTTGTTCGTGTACTTTCGTTCCTAGAACTCGGCGAGACCCACACAAAACTACTCCATGGGGTATCCCCGGTTAGACGTGCTCGACATAATTCGTCGACACTTGGCGCCCACCGTGGGGCTCTCTCGCCGAAGCTCACCATTAGGCGCGATGGGATCAACTTTCAGAGCAAGCGGCATCGAGGAAGGCGCGACGTTCGTCATCGGCTCATGGACCTTCGTCTCTGATGGCAAGCTCGGTTTCGAGTCGTTCCTAGCAGATCGACCGGGCCCCTACTCGAAGCCAGTGGTTCCACCAGAGCCGCTTCAAGACCTCGCCGAGGATCATATCTCGACGAGTTCATCGACCTCGATTTCAACATCAAGTTCGATTTCGACAACGACTCGGACTCCGACCGGGACTCTCCAACTCGAGACTGGGTACAACTCTTTTCCAATCATGGAAAGAGACGGGAACTCTGAGCCGGCTATGCCATCGGACAACAACCCAGATCGATTCCCGTTCGTCTTACCTAACTCCGCGGCTACACATCAACAGATGTATGCCACGAGGCAAGGGGACAAGACAAGCTTATTGACCAATCAGATCGTGGTTCACAGTAAGGACTCTGAGCTGGTCTCTGGACCATCAGAGGACGAAAGCAAAGACGATTTCACGGTCTTACTAAGCGACTCGCCACACAACATTGCGCGGCTCAATTGCAGCGCCTACTTCAAGTCTGACGTCACCCTTGAGCAACCACTCGTTCGGCTCCCTTCAGGGTTGGTCGTGACCAATTCACCAGGAGGACTCCTCGTTCACTGGCCTAGCGCGATCCCCATTGACTCCTGTGGGGACAACGAGTCGAGATTAAGCGTTGTAATACTGGAGGATCTACCCTATCAAGATGGCAGGACCACTTCGATTACTTCTTCTTCCGATTCGACGGGAGATAACTTCACCGGCGCTCCTAGCCTACAACTATTCGATCCCAGTAGGCAAGTCTACATGGCAGGCGCGCCAGGACAAGGCGGCCAATATGATCAAGAGCTCATGGGCGATATCTCCGACGAAGAACCAACTGTACCCAACGAGACTGATCAACAGAAGACGGCAAGACGGACGAGGAACATCAAGCGCAGGCAAAGGCGCGTCAATGTAGCTAGGCATGCCGCCGCTACGCGGAACCTCGATCAAGATTTCCAGATGGTTGGGGATCAACCCGTTCTACCTGATGCCCCGACCAATCTGACCGTCGCCACTGAGATGATTAGAGCTATGCCCGACTCACCACAGGTGCAACAAGTACTCGGCTTGCTAGCAGCGATCCAGCCTCACCTCGATGGCAGACCAGGGATGACCCAGCGGACTCCAGGCCAAAGAACTCAAGGCAGCCGCTCCGTATCATCCCCTCACCCAAGCCGGGCCCAACAGGGAAACGCAGGCAACCCGCGATCCGCGACGCAGCAGCAGCGCCGCAAGCGGGAAACAGAGCCAACCCTCCGGCTGGCGATCTCCGCAACACGATCAACGCCAACCGAGATGCCCGCTCCCAAATCGACGCCAGTAGAGCCAATCGCATGGCCTCTGAGATCCGTCGACGAGCTGAATTCGAACATCTCTATGGCCCAATCCCAGCTGATCAAGAGCAGCCCTCGCATGGCCGGGAACAAGACCCGCCACGCGACACCAATCGTGGACGTGATCACCGATCACACGGCCGTGGCAGAGACAATCAGCCTGACAATTACCCCCCGGGCGACGATGGCAATGGCGATCGCCCCCCGCGTGGTCGTGACCGTAACTATCGAGGTGGCCGAGGTCACCAAGACCCCGAACCGAGTGGTTCACCTAGCCATCACTCAAACCGGCGAAACGAGATGATGAGGACGACGGCTACCATGGAAGAAGACAACGGTCTCCATCCGACAAATATGATGGATTCCCAGCTTTCTCCAGCCGCATCAAGAAGGTCCTCTTACCTCAGAAGTTCAAGACGACTGGAATAGACAAATTCACAGGCAAACAAGACCCAGAACAATGGTTGCGTGTCTACTTAACGGCAATCACCATGGCTGGTGGTAGCAACGACGTCAAAGTCAGATATTTTCCAATTATGATGGATACCGCTCCACTGACATGGCTCGAAGGCCTCCGCCCCGGGTCCATTGACACCTGGGAGCAACTCACGCGCACGTTCACTGCTAACTTCCAGGGAACCTGGGCACGGCCCGGAACCCGATTTGAATTAGCATCCTGTAATAGGAGAAGGGTGAAACCTTGCGCAAGTACATCAAGAGGTTCTTTGAGAAAAGAGCCACAATCGTAGACGTATCAGACAGAGAGATCATCGACTGCTTTCACGACGGTTTATGGGCACGCGAATTGCATCGCGAGTTCGGAAGACGACGCCCAGAAACCATTGCGGAACTCAGGAGCATGGCTGCAGATTGGGCAGATCAAGACGATCGTGAACGCGAACGACTCGACAAGCGCAAGGACAACAACTCTAATAACAATGGTGGCAATAACCAAGACAAGAACAGTCCCGATCGCCGTAACAACAACAACAGGCGTGATTTCAACCGCAACAAGCGCAAGCCAGACAACACGGTCGCGGTAGTCGAGCGCTCTACGCGGAAGAAAAGCACTCCTGACCTGGATAAAGTCATGAATATCCCCTGCCCATATCATCCGCACGACAAACACACGATGGCTCAATGCATCCACATCAAGAAAGAGTTCGACAAACGGGAGTTGCCTGAGAAAAGGAAGCCAGCGAACAAGAAGAAAGACGACGACAATGATGACCAGGATAATGGCTTTCCTCAAGTAGCCACGTCGTTGCAGTATTGTTCAGCGGAGAGAGCCTTACTCAGTCAAAGCGTTCTAAAAAGCTATCTCTCCGCGAGATCATGGCAATAGAACCAGCTACTCCCACATATCTCAGGTGGTCTGAGGTCCCCATTACTTTCTCCAGGGCTGACCAGTGGACCAATTTTGCCAATCCAGGCAAATACCCCCTAGTACTAAATCCAGTCGTGGCACAAGCCAGATTGACTAAAGTACTCATCGACGGAGGCAGCGGGCTCAATATCATCTTTGCCAAGACATTCACAAAGATGGGGCTTGACATCACCAAGTACCTAAAGCCCATGGAATCTCCGTTCTACGGCATTGTCCCAGGCAAAGCAGCAATTCCCCTAGGACAAGTCACGTTGCCAGTCACCTTCGGCACGGCGGCCAACTTCAGGACCGAGTACATCAAGTTTGAGGTGGCAGACTTCGAGACCTCATACCACGCGATTCTCGGGCGACTAGCCCTCGCGAAGTTCATGGCAATCCCACATTATGTCTACCTCGTCCTCAAGATGCCAGCTCCCAATGGAGTCCTTTCCCTCAAGGGAGACCTCAAGATTTCCCATGACTGCGATGTAGAGGCGGTAGAGTTCGCTGCTGTTGCACAAGTCCCAACTCAGATGATGGAAGTACTCGCCTTGGCCAAGAAATCCACGGAGCAAGAATCAGACGTTCCCACCAAGAAACCTGCGCATACGAGTTTCAAGCCCTCTGAAGAAGTGCAGCTCAAGACTGTAGACTTTGAGACGGGCGACTCGTCCAAAACTGCCCTCATAGGGGCAGATTTAGATTGTAAATAGGAAGACGTGCTCGTCAAGTTCCTTCGTGCTAATAAAGATATATTTGCTTGGAAACCATCTGATATGCCTGGTGTTCCTAGGGAGCTTGCCGAGCACAATCTTAACGTTCAAAAAGACGCAAAGCCCCAGAGGCAGCGACTACGACACTTCGATCAAGAACGACGCAACGCAATCAAGGCTGAGATAGCCAAACTACTCGCAGCTGGCTTCATCAAAGAAGTCTTTCATCCCGAGTGGTTGGCCAACCCAGTCCTGGTTAGGAAAAAGAACAATAATGAGTGGCGCATGTGTGTTGATTACACAGACCTCAACAAGCATTGTCCTCCAGATCCCATGGGTTTACCACGCATTGATCAAGTCGTGGACTCTACAGCTGGATGCGCACTACTCTGTTTCCTCGATTGTTATTCATGCTATCACCAGATAGCACTAAGCAAAGATGGTCAGATCAAGACTTCTTTCATTACCCCCTTTGGCGCTTTTTGCTACACCACCATGTCCTTTGGATTGAAGAATGCCGGAGCCATGTACCAACGAGCCATACATAATTGCCTCTCCTCTCAGAGGGCTTCATACACTCATGTTTAGCCTTTTTGAGCCTTCATACACTCGTGCTATACTTGCTAAGTAAGACATTTACTTACGCTTGATATTATTCAACAAAATCCCGGATGGGTAACAGATGAAGTTTCTTAAGGATCTTCCGTACTACTGAGCTGTGGTCAACCAGTCGGTGTCCCTGTGGACTTGAGGCTCTACCTATCGAGAGAGTTAGACTTTCGCTGTGTATTAGGTAAACTCTGATGTAAAACTAATTTTATTCGAGTATATGTACTCTGTTTATCATATTTGTTAACTATATGTGTTCTATGGACTTCTTGGGCACACATATAGTAGCATTCGGGTTTCTGTGTAAATCCGGGTATGACAGATTGGTATCAGAGCTATGCTGACTGTAGGATCGCAGTCTAGTTAGAACGGTTGATCAAACTTTAGGAGACCACCATGATTGTCATACGCATCATCTAGTTACGCTTTTCAAAACCCAGTGATGTCAGTCTTGTGTGAATCTTGTCTGTAGGTGCTTGGTTTGGTTGTCATTATGCTCATGCGTGATTTGGATCTTTGTAATGATTGTGTAGTTGGGATCCCTCTATTTTCCCAGTATCTCCTTGTTTTTCTTGCTATCTTTTCCTCATGAATCAAGTGGAGAACATCAAGTAGGAAGACAGAAGGCGATCATCGTAATGAAGAAACGAAGCTAAAGAAGATTTGGAGTAGAAGCTTCGCAACTATATCAACACAGAAGGTAAAAAAGCATGGTGATCCAACTCCAGAAGATCTCTATTTCAAAATCTTCTTGTTCCGTCTCCTATTTGCTCCTATTCCTTGCGAATCTCGGGACGAGATTCAGTTTAAGGGAGGTAGTTTGTCACACCCCAAAATTTTTGAATTTTGGGATGTGAATTTTAGCATAATTAATACAACATTTTTCTCAATTTTCTAAAATTTTTCCAAGCTTTATGTAATTTACAGGGAATTTAGTATAGAAAATTTTGTTTTCTAAATTAAATTAAAACAATATAGGTTTAATATTATGTGTGTTGCATTCATGCTGGCTGCATTGAGTTTTGTATTGCTTGTGGTTCAAATGAGAATTTAAAATTTAATTTAAATTCGAGTTTGAATCGCTTTGTTCTGAGCTCTAGAAAAGTTGTTTGGCCCTTAGTTTGCTTTTGGCCCCTGGACTTTTCCCTTGGTTCACTTTAACTCCCTCTTCTTTTCCCTCGAGCCCAACCCAACAGCAGCTCTCTCCGTCCGCTCGGCCCGTTCGCGCGCCCCTCCCCGCTCCAGCGACTCGGCCCACCAAGCCAGCCCAGCCCAGCTGCACACCCCGCCACCGCTTGGCCCGTCAACCGCCAGCGCCGGCCCATCCCGCGTCAGCCCGCGCGAGAGCCCAGCCGAGAGCCGCCGCCTCCCGCGTGAGATTCCGCTGCCGCCGAACGCCTAGGCGTTTGTGTCGCCTCGGCAAGCGAACGCCAGGGTGCGCCCCGCGCCCCTATAAACAGCGCGGACGCCGATTCCCTGGAGCCGCATCCCCCTGACCTCTTCCGCCGCTTCCCCCTCCTCGCATTGCCGCCGCCACGAGCTCGCCGGAGCAAGAAGCTCCGCCGTCAGCGCCATTGCCGCCGACCCGCTGCCCGGCACGACCGCCGGATGAAGCCGAGGCTGCCACGAGTTTCCCTGCGACAAGCCGCACCCATTCCTCCGCTCCTCTTCGCTGTCCCGAAGCCGGAGCTCCTCGCCCACGCGGAGGCCGAGCCGCCGCCGGCCGCCCCCGAGCGTCGGCGTCGCTAGCCATCCCGGCCGCCGGAGAGCACCTTCCCGAGATCTGCATTGTCGAGCCGGAGCTTCCCCACTCGTCGTCGTCTTCGTTTGACCACCGGAGCTCGCCGCCCGAGGGAGGAGTTCACCGCCGGCCGACTTCGCCGCCCCCTGCTCGATTCCCGGCCACCAGCGCCCGCCGTCCGCCGTGGTTAGCACCTCCTCGCGTTCCCCTCTCGCTAGCTCCTCCCTCGCTTGCGCCTGTCACCGTAGCTACCGACCCACCAGAACGCCGGCGAGCCGTCGCCCAGGAGCACCGGCGAGCCGCCCCTGTGCTGTCTGGAGGAAGGAGACGATGGTTTTTCACATAGGTCCCCGAAGAATCCCGTAACCTTTTGGATCTATTCATGTGTCTTGGAAAGTTCACAGTAAACCCCCTTCAAGATTTACCCTTCACACATAAGCCCAGCCCGAGCCACTTTTACAGATCTAACCCCGAGCTCTAACCTTTTTGCAAGCCCTGTTATCTGTAACACCCTAGTTTTGAATTTTCTAGGTTTTTAAAGTTTTTCCAAAATTTATTAGAATTTAATAGGAAGTGTGCATAAATATTCAAAATAAAATAATATTTTCTAAATTTAAATTCAATTAATATAGGATATAAATATAAGGTGGTTGTTGCATTCATGCTCTTGCATAGTTTTATTGTATGAAAAAGTGTGGATTTTAAAAAAATATTTATAAAATTCGGATAGTTTTCATGCGAGGTGTGTTTAGGATTAAGGAGTAAATACTTCTGGAATTAATATTGTTTATGGGCCAAATATTATTTTAGGGCTTTGCCCATTTTCTTTTCCTCCTCTCTCTCTTCTTAAGTCAAAATCCTATCCTAAATCCTGTAAGAGGAGCAGGCCATTTTTGGCCCAAAACCCTTCCCACCCTGACCCAATCCACTCTGGCCCAAACCCTCTCCCTTCCCACCTCCGCACGGCCCACCTACACCCCGGCCCAAGCCAGCCCACCTCCTCCCTCCTGCACGGCCCACCTAGCCCAGCCCGTCAGCTCCCTCTCCCCTCCCCTCCTCTGCTTCGTTCTGCACAGCCGACGCGCCGCCGCCGCAGCTCCCCCGCGCCATCCCGCTCCCGCCCACGCTCGTGCTGCCCAAGCCCCACCACGAGGCACCCCCGCCTTAACTGCTGCCTCACCCGTTTCCCCCTTCCCCGCGCGCAGCAATGGCACTAATTGGAAATTCAAGCCCGCGACGCCCGCCGGCCGAATTCCTCCCCTCCCGAGCGCCCGGCCCCGATAAAACCCCCGCCGAGCCTTGCTACCTCCTCTTTTGCGCCCCCGCATCACCACCCGAGCCCCCGAGCCACCATCGCCGACGAAATCAGCCGCTACCCGCCTGCCACGGTGAGTTGCTCCTCCGCCGCCACTGATCTCCACCTTGGAGCCTCCTCTCACTCCCCTCCTTTCCTCTTGCACGAGCAGGACCACCAAGAGTCCACCCCGACGTCTGGAAGCGCGACGAAGAGGCCCCAACCACGCCCCCGATGAGCGCCCGGAGCCCCGTCTGCCCCACGCCACCGACGACCCACCTCCGCCATGAAATCATCGACGAGAAGCCCCTGGATAGGTGCGCCGTCTCCTCCTCTTGCTCCACGTCCAAACCGCGTCGCAAATGGAGCTTCGTAGCTCCCGCACGGCCAAACTCCGGCGAGCTTCGGCTGCCGAATCGGCGGCGCCGCCTGTCCCAGCAGCCGCCGGCGAACAGAGCTGGGCAAAGCGCCCTCGGCCGTTGGATGGCGCCCGGACGGCCGTGATCAAATCCCGGCGTACCGGTCAGCGCAAGTCAAACCAGCCACTTTGGCAGATTTGCAATCTAGCCCCAGGGAAAATAGAGATTTACGCGTCCTATTCACTGAGCCTTAGGAAATTTCTCTGCTAGCCCCTGGAAGCCTAAACCGTGTAAATAACATATAAATCCTTGTATTTTCACTGTATTACAACAATTTCATACTGAACCTTGTATATTTCACATAGTAGCCCTTGCAACTTTCTGAATATTATATAAATGCCCTTGGTAATTTAATAAAAATGCAAAACCTATTTAAACCTTGTATAAAATGCCTTGTTGATGTCATAATTTTATATATGATGTCATAAATTAGTTATTTTATTCAAAAAATATTATAATCCTTGTTAATGCTATAAAAATTATTTTTATCTTAAATAAAATTCTTTTAGGTGTTAATAAAATTTCAAAAAATAGTTAAATCACGTTGTAGCTTGTATCTTTTGCGTCCTGGCTCCGTTTTAGTTCGTTCTTGTTGTGATGGTCCTCCTTTAGCGTGGGCTATCGTTTACAAGCGTAGTTTCACGATGATCATGATTTACAAAATTAAATAAAATATTAAATTGATTAATTACGTTCCAACTAGCTTTCTAAATAAAACTTGTTCAAGTTTATACACTGTCTTTTGATAAATTCATGCAAATTTGAATAATGCCAACATAAATGTATTTTTAATTTGTAACTTGGTTAGTTCAACGCTACACATGAAATAAATCGATTAGATAAATCATGCATGCCTTTTATTTCAAGTTAAATATATAAATGGCTTAATCTTTATGCAAATACTTGTAAATACAATATGACTATGATTTACTTCGCTTTTTGAATTAAAATAATTTGAATAATTTGAACAAGGGTATTTCTTTGAAGTATCCTTTACACATGCTTTATTAAATTAAAATAAATACAACATGTATAGTTGTTCCTTCTGTATACAATTCAAATATTCGCTAGCTTTATCTTTTGAACCGTAGTTCCGTTTTAAGCGCCTCTCGTGTTGTTTGCGTTCGTTGCAGCTAGTGTTAGCTTATAGTATGCTTTTCAAACTATTTTGTTATTGCTTGGTGTATTGTTCTTAGTTGTACATGTGTGCTTGTTTGCAGTTGAGTTGTTTACATTGAGGAACGTTCAGAGCAAGGGGGAACCTTGGATTTGATTTTGAGGCAAGTGGATCCTTGATCATATCTTTTGCACCTATTTATTTTGATATCACATTGTCACATGTTATTTACATTTGCTAGCATTAGATGTCATAATTTGCTGGGAATCCTATGTTAGGTTGTTTACTATAACTTCATGATTATTCCTTGATGCCCTTAGAGGTTACCTATCTGGGTAGTTTTATTGCTTAGCTTTTCTCAACAATGGATGGTCGGGTTAATTTAATATTGATTAATAAACTATGCAATGTGGGCTTGGTAATCTATTTAGCAACATGGAACTCTAAGCGGCATAGGCAAATGGGCTTGATGTTTGGTTTTTTAGGAATGTTATGTTGGTTTTGCCTGAGCCGAGCTTAAGGTTTGATCTATGGAGTGACCACCCAGGAAAACAGTACAACCATGAGAACCAGATGGGCAATGGTCTTGGCTGAGAAATTTGGGTAATCCAGGGGTACGTGTTGAGCGGGTAGGAGCCGACTAGGGCAGCGTCCCAGAAGTCGTGGCACGACACGGTGATGGGTTTGAGCCCTGAGTGGGTCAATGCTCCCTTGAGAACCAATGGAAGGCCTCGTAGTGTACCCCGGCACGCACATCTTAGAAATGTGTGGAGGTTCGCCACCTCAGCTTAAAGGTATCACGACTCATGGTGAAAGTGTACAACCTCTGCAGAGTGTAAAACTGTTATAACAGTCGTGCTCACGGTCAAGAGCAGTCTGGACCCTCACATGGTTAGCTGGTTTGGGAGGATCACAGTGGTGGTTAACTGTGATTTTGGTTAGTTTTGGGTTGAACCTTAAGTTGGATGGTTTGGGAAGCTTATCACATTATAATATCTCTAGGTGCTAAATTAAAACTTGACCAACTAAAACATGAGCTATGCAGTCTACCAAATAAAGCCATTGTTAAGCCTTCATGTCATATTCTCCCTCCCACTTGCTAAGTGCCAACCATAAGTGCACTTATGCTTGCTATAGACCTTAATAGGGTAGCGAAGACTTGGATCGTGAAGACCTGGAGTTCTAGGCTAGCGTGCCCCCGGTCGACGTTCCTATGGAAGATGGAGCCCTCCGTCACGATTAGATTTACGATTGTGTAATTTTCTTTAAGACCCTTTGGTCGTTTTGTAATAATACACGCTTTGTAAATGATATATGTTGTGATATTCACTGATGATGTCACTTTATGCATGAAAATTGATCCTGGGCATGCATAAAGGGTGCGTTCGGTTTTGTCCTTAAAACCGAGCGTGACATTATCTGAGTCTTGCGGAAATCTTTTGCTAACCCTTCAAGTCTATAGTTAATTACGATTCAGTCCCTGCAGCCTTGTTTAACTCGTATCTTTCACGTTATAGATCCGTTTTAACCCGTTTTTGTTGCGTTAGCTTCACATCGACATAAACTACGATTTGCGCATAGCAAAGTTCTACCCATATGCATAAACCCAAGGTAAACAAGGACAAGATAAACAAAAGCTAGGTACAACCTTAAAGGTACATTAATTTAGACACATGCATGAATGAAATAAATGATTAAAGGGTGTGTAGGTAGCAAGGATTGTCTGTGCTATAACTTGCCTCAATCCATAGTATCGCTGCTCAAGTATTCAATCTTGTTCTTGCAATATCTTGATGGTGTTCCTCTACTCGCAGCAAACATCGAGCACAACATGCAGCTAAACAAGCAAGCAAACAATATACAACTAAGAACAATACACCAATCAAAGGAAAAGCTTTAAAAGAACGCGCTAAAGGATGAGGCTTGGTTCGATGGTCACGTGAGCGCAAGAATAGCTGGTTTCGAAAGTTTGGTATTATTAAACAACAACTATATGCTTGGTTGATTTTAATTAAACAAAATCATATGTCATGGTTATTTCAACGATTTACATTTGAATATGTAAAACCGAGGTAAATGCTACTCAAGTTTTATTTATAATTGTTTATGTAAAAATTATACCAAACTAAACATTATTTTGAAATAAAACAAGTGAGAGCATCTAATCGATTAATTTTACGAATCGTGTTGAACTAATCATTATTATGATAGAAACACATTTATGTTGATATTAATCGAATTAACATTTATTTATGAAAAGTCAGAGTTTAACTTTAAGTTGCTTTTAATTAGAAAAGCTAGTTGTCATCAACATTAATCATGTTAATAGTATTTATAAAAATCGAGATATAGCCTAGTCAAATTTTATTTATAAAAGTGACTGAATAGTATTAATCAAATTAATATTTAACATGCAACCCGAGTTTAAACCTTAATTATATTTTAATTAGAAAGACACATTGAAATAACCTTTAATCAATTTGATAGTAAATAAATTTTAGAAATAAATTATATGTTAAAAAACAGTACTAAATCGTAGTTTATGTCGATGTGTAGCTAACGCAACAAAAACGGATCTATAACGTGAAAGATACGAGTTAAACAAGGCTGCAGGGACTGAATCGTAATTAACTATAGACTTGAAGGGTTAGCAAAAGATTTCCGCAAGACTCAGATAACATGGCTTGCAAAAAGGTTAGAGCTCGGGGTTAGATCTGTAAAAGTGGCTCGGGCTGGGCTTATGTGTGAAGGGTAAATCTTGAAGGGGGTTTTCTGTGAACTTTCCAAGACACATGAATAGATCCAAAAGGTTACAGGATTCTTTGGGGACATATGTGAAAAACCACCGTCTCCTTCCTCCAGACAGCACAGGGGCGGCTCGCCGGTGCTCCTGAGCGATGGCTCGCCGGCGTTCTGGTGGGTCGGGAGCTACGGCGACAGGCGCAAGCGAGGGAGGAGCGAGAGGGGAACGCGAGGAGGTGCTAACCACGGCGGACGGCGGGCACTGGTGGCCGGGAATCGAGCAGGGGGAGGCGAAGTCAGCCGGCGGTGAACTCCTCCCGCGGGCGGCGAGCTCCGGTGGTCAAACGACGACGACGACGAGCGGGGAAGCTCCGGCTCGACAATGCACATCTCGGGAAGGTGCTCTCCGGTGGCCGGGGTCGCTAGCGACGCCGGCGCTCGGGGGCGGCCGGCGGCGGCTCGGCCTCCGTGTGGGCGAGGAGCTCCGGCTCCGGGACAGCGAAGAGGAGCAGAGGAATGGGTGCGGCTTGTCGCAGGGAAACTCGTGGCAGCCTCGGCTTCATCCGGCGATCGTGCCGGGCAGCGGGTCGGCGGCAATGGCGCTGACGGCGGAGCTTCTTGCTCCGGCGAGCTCGTGGCGACGGCAATGCGAGGAGGGGGAAGTGGCGGAAGAGGTCAGGGGGATGCGGCTCCAGGGAATCGGCGTCCGCGTTGTTTATAGGGGCGCGGGGCGCACCCTGGCGTTCGCTTGCCGAGGCGGCACAAACGCCTAGGCGTTCGGCGGCGGCGGAATCTCACGCGGGAGGTGGCGGCTCTCGGCTGGGCTCTCGCGCGGGCTAACGCGGGATGGGCCGGCGCTGGCGGTTGACGGGCCAAGCGGTAGCGGGGTGCGCAGCTGGGCTGGGCTGGCTTGGTGGGCCGAGTCGCTGGAGCGGGGAGGGGCGCGCGAACGGGCCGAGCGGAGGGAGAGAGCTGCTGTTGGGTTGGGCTCGAGGGAAAAGAAGAGGGAGTTAAAGTGAACCAACGGAAAAGTCCAGGGGCCAAAAGCAAACTAAAGGCCAAACAACTTTTCTAGAGCTCAGAACAAAGCGATTCAAACTCGAATTTAAATTAAATTTTAAATTCTCGTTTGAACCACAAGCAATACAAAACTCAATGCAGCCAGCATGAATGCAACACACACAATATTAAACCTATATTATATTAATTTAATTTAGAAAACAAAATTTTCTATACTAAATTCCCTGTAAATTACATAAAGCTTGGAAAAATTTTAGAAAATTGAGAAAAATGTTGTATTAATTATGCTAAAATTCACATCCCAAAATTCAAAAATTTTGGGGTGTGACATGGACTGACGAAGCAAATCAAGCCTTCGAGCAACTCAAGACATACTTGACTACTCCTCCGATACTTGTCGCTCCTCTCAAAACTGATCACTTACTTTTGTATATTGCGGCTACTACACACGTAGTCAGCACAGTCATTGTGGTCGAACGAAAGGAAGAAGGCCATGTCTTCCCAGTACATAGGCCGGTTTACTACATCTGCGAAGTACTTTCTGAATCCAAGATCCGCTATCCTCAAGTCCAGAAGCTGCTCTACGCAATTTTCATCACCTCCAGAAAGTTAAGGCATTATTTTCAAGCTTTTCCTATTACTGTTGTGACTAAATTTCCTTTAGGCGAGATTTTTCACAATACCGATGCAACGGGGCGAATCAGCAAGTGGAAGGCGGAAATAACTGCATATGACCTCACCTTCACATCACAAAAGGCCATCAAGTCTCAAGCCTTGGCTGATTTCACGGTCGAGTGGTTGGAAACCCAATACTCCAGAACAACTACTCGCCCTGAGCATTGGGTCATGTACTTTGATGGATCGTTGAAACTGGAAGGAGGCGGCACAGGAGTCCTATTAATCTCTCCCAAAGGTGAACAATTCAAGTATGTTTTACAAATACTTTTTCAAGTCACCAACAACGAAGCTGAGTATGAGGCCATGTTACATGGCCTTCGCCTAGCCTCATCACTTGGTATCAAACGCCTCTGCATGTATGGAGATTCTGCGGTAGCTATTAATCAAGTCAACAAGGATTGGGACGCCACGAAGGAAAAAATGGATGCATATGTCAAGGAGGTCCGTAAACTTGAACGCCACTTCCTTGGACTAGAATTTCATCATGTCGTTCGTGATTACAACGTTGCTGCTGACGCCCTATCCAAGATGGGATCGCAAAGATCAGATGTTCCAGCAGAGATTTTTGTTCACGAATTACATCATCCATCTATCAAAGAACCAGTCCAAGCAGATTCTGTTTCAGAACCACCGCGACCTGTCACACCCGGATTTACACAGAAATCCGAATGTGGCCATATGTGTGCCCAGGAAGTCACAGTACACATATAGCAAACAAATATGGTAAACAAAGAACATATGCTGAATATATTACTCGAATAAAAAGAGTTTTACATCAGAGTGCATCAAAAATAAACTAACCAATACAGTGGAAGACTAAAAACTCTCTCTAAATGAAGCCGCACTCCACAGGGACTCCTCCAAAATCTTGACTGGATACTCATCATAGGCGAGGTCCTCTTGCACATTCAAGTCATCTATCAGGATCTGCTCTTCAGGCACCCGCAAACATTTCTTCAGCTGAGACACATGGAACACGTTGTGCACTCCGGCTAGTTGCTCAGGTAGCT
The DNA here is from genome assembly GCA_033239725.1 of Echinochloa phyllopogon. NCBI lineage: Eukaryota > Viridiplantae > Streptophyta > Magnoliopsida > Poales > Poaceae > Echinochloa > Echinochloa phyllopogon. The sequence goes on along the minus strand of BTCW01000005.1, from coordinate 42,479,621 downwards.
CTAGCCGATATGCCACTTCGCCCATCCATTCCAATATCTTGAAGGGTCCGATGTAACGAGGCGCCAATTTGCCCTTGACATTGAACCTCTTCACACCCCTCATCGGTGACACCTTGAGGTACACAAAGTCATCGACCTCGAAGGTGAGATTCCTCCTCCTGACATCAGCATAACTCTTCTGCCGGGATTGTGCCACCTTCAAATTCTGCCTGATCACTTGCACTTGCCTCTCTGCTTCTCTGAGTATCTCAGGTCCAAAAACCGGACTTTCTCCTGTCTGATTCCAGAACAATGGTGTCCTGCACTTCCTGCCATACAAGGCCTCGAATGGTGCCATCTGCAGACTCTTCTGGTAGCTGTTGTTGTATGAGAATTCTGCATAGGGCAGACTCTTGTCCCAACTAACACCATACTGCAAAGCACATGCCCTCAACATGTCTTCCAAGATCTGATTGATGCGCTCTGTCTGTCCATCCATCTGTGGGTGATAAGCTGAACTGAAATGCAGCTTAGTATCCATGGACTCATGTAACTTCTGCCAGAAGTGCGATGTGAACTGAGTACCCCGATCAGACACTATCCGCTTTGGCACTCCATGCAAGCACACAATCCTCTCCATATACAACTCTGCTAATCTGGCGCCCGTGTAAGTGGTCTTCACTGGGAGGAAATGTGCCACTTTGGTCAAGCGATCCACAATCACCCAAATGGAGTCAAATCCTCTCTGAGTGCGAGGCAGACCAGTGATGAAATCCATACCAACTTCTTCCCATTTCCATTCAGGTATCTTCAAGGGCTGGAGCAAACCTGTTGGCCTCTGATGTTCAGCCTTGACTCTCTGACATGTGTCACATAGAGCCACATAGGTTGCCACATCACGCTTCAATCCATACCACCAGAATCTCTCATTGATGTCTTGGTACATCTTGGTACTGCCCGGGTGGATCGAATAAGCTGAATCATGTGCTTCTCTCAGGATTGTATCCTTGATCTGTGCCACATCGGGTACACATATCCTCTTCCCATGCCACAAGGTTCCTTGATCATCCACTCGAAAACCAGGGGCCTTTCCTAGAGCAACGTGCTCAACAATCTCTTTGATCTTCTCATCTTTCAACTGACCCTTCTGGATCTCCTGTTCCAGAGTCGGTTCCACTGCCATCTCTGTGATGCTAGCCACAAATCCCAGACTCATCCTCTCAAACTCAAGGCTGAGCTCTGCTGGCAGGCAGTGACCGGTGATCTTGTTCACATAACTCCTCCTACTCAAGGCATCTGCCACCAAGTTAGCCTTTCCTGGGTGGTAGTGGATCTCTAGATCATAGTCCTTGATCAACTCCAACCATCGGCGTTGCCTCATATTCAACTCTGACTGAGTGAAGACATACTTGAGGCTCTTATGATCGGTGTAGATGTCACACTTGTGTCCAATCAAGTAGTGCCTCCAAATCTTCAGAGCATGTACCACCGCTGCCAACTCCAGATCATGCGTTGGGTAGTTCTGCTCATGTTTCCTCAACTGCCTTGAAGCATATGCCACAACTCTCCCTTCCTGCATGAGTACACACCCCAGTCCTAGACGGGATGCATCGCAGTAGATAGAGAAGCTCTTGGCTATGTCAGCCAGAACCAGCACTAGGGCTGTTGTTAGTCTCTTCTTCAACTCCTCAAAGCTGGCTCGACACTCCTCAGTCCAGACAAACTTGGCATTTTTCTCCAATAACGCCGTCAGGGGCTTAGCAATCTTGGAGAATCCTTCAATGAACCGTCGATAATATCCGGCCATCCCAAGGAAACTCCTGATTTCGCTCACATCCTGAGACAGATTCCAGCTTAGCACATCGCTGACCTTCCTCGGATCGACTGCCACTCCTCCATTGGACAACACATGACCCAAGAATGCCACTTCCTTCAACCAGAATTCACACTTGCTCAGCTTAGCATACAACTGATGTCCTTGGAGTCTCCGCAGCACCAATCTCAAGTGTTCCTCATGCTCCTCCTCATTCTTGGAGAAGACCAGGATGTCATCAATGAATACCACCACAAACTTGTCCAGGTAGTCCATGAACACGCTGTTCATCAGGTACATGAAGTATGCAGGAGCGTTGGTCAATCCAAAAGACATGACCAAGAACTCATACAACCTGTACCGAGTGGTGAAAGCGGTCTTGAGTATGTCTGATGGGCGGATCCTCATCTGGTGATAGCCTGACCGAAGATCTATCTTGGAGAACACACAAGCTCCCTTCAGCTGATCGAACAGATCATCAATCCTTGGCAACGGGTACTTGTTCTTGATGGTCACTTCGTTGAGGGCTCGATAGTCCACACACAACCTTTGTGTCCCATCTTTCTTATCCGTGAACAACACCGGTGCTCCCCATGGTGAAGAACTTGGACGAATGTACCCTTTGGCTAGCAATGCGTCTAACTCTTACTTAAACTTTGCTAGTTCCTTTACTCCCATCCTATATGGCCTCTTGGCTATAGGTGCAGTGTCAGGTTTCAGTTCAATAACGAATTCAACTTCGCGTTCTGGGGGCATACCTGGCAATTCATCTGGAAATACATCCGGGAACTGGCTCACTACTCTGATGTCCTCAAGTGCTGCACCTTCAGCTTGGTTGACTTGATTATGCCCCAAGGGACTAGCTGCCTGGTACTCCACCTTTTCACCAGACCCGGCTGTCAGTTGTACTGCTCTCTTGGCGCATTGGATCACTGCATCATATCTGGTTAACCAGCTCATACCCAGAATCAAGTCAAACCCAAGGGTTTCCAGGACTATCGGGCACACTTCAAAGTCTACCCCCTTATGGTGATGGTGATATGGGGGCAGCGTAAAGTGGCTCGTTGTTCTCCCCCTGGCGAGCTAACTAGCATAGTACTCTTCATGGGCAACAATGCCACTAAGTTCTTTTTCACAAAAGCAGCGGATATGAAAGCATGCGAAGCTCCAGAATCAAACAAAACGGTTGCAGGAGTCGAGTTGACAGGGAACGTACCCACAACCACGTCAGTAGCTCCCTCGATAGTCTTTGCACCCGTGTGGTTGAGCTTGCCTCTAGCGAGGTTCTGCGGACCTCGGCCTGCCTGAGCTTGTTGCTGTCCGGCCCGCTGGTTCTGTCCAGCGGCGTTCTGAGTCTTCTTGGGGCAGACATTGGCGAAGTGCCCCTGCTCTCCACAGTGATAGCACACCTTCGGACCCACTGGTGTAGTGTTGACTGGGCCGGTGCGCTGAACAGGACTTGGCTGCACCGGGTTGCGCTGAGCTGGAACATTCTGCAGCTGATTCTGGAATCGCTACTGTTGTGGTGCCTGAGGGTATTGGGGCGCTGCTGGTACTGGCCACGACTCAGCAAGCTGGACTGGCCCTGGAAGCGCTGCTGGCTCCCCATCTGCTGATTCCCCTGTGGGGGAGTGAAGCGAGGGCGGCTGTTGCTCCCTGACTGCTGACCCTGGAACTTCCTCTTCTTCTCCTATATCTCACGGCACTTGTGTTCCAGCATCAAGGCGCCATCCACCAGTTCATGAAAGTTGGGGAACTTGGTGCACATCAGCTGGTACTGTAGAGCATCCTGCAGGCCATCACGAAACCTGGTCTACTTCTTCCTGTCCGTGGCCACGTCCTCTGGAGCGTAACGGGCCAGCTCGATGAACTTGTCACGGTAGGCGGTGACACTCATCCCTTCCTGCTTCAGCACCAGGAACTCCTTCTTCTTCAGGATCATCAGAGCCTCCGGCACATGATGAGAGCGGAAGCTGTCATGGAACTCCTGCCAGGTGATCTGATCACGATTGGGGTGGGTATACTGGTATGAATCCCACCAGTCCAATGCTGGTCCCTGAAGCTGACCTCCTGCGTACAACACCTTCTCCCAGTCGTTGCACTGCGCGATGTCGAGCTGTCTCTCCACCGCCTTGAGCCAATCATCTGCCTGCAGAGGGTCGCTGGCCTTGGTGAAGGTAGGAGGGCGTCCCTTCAGAAATTCGCCTCTCTTGTATCTTGGCGGTACATGAGGCTGGTGAGGAGGGTTCTGCTGTTGCTGTTGCATCAACGCTATGGTCTGGGCCATCTGCTGCGTCAGCTGGAGCTGCATCTGCATCATCTGCTCCATGGTGAGTGGCGGTGGTGGAGGCGGTGGGTTCGGGTTCGGGTTCTGGTTGCTTCCACCAGCACCAGCGTTCCTCCTTGTGTTCACCATCTATCATCAGCAAGTAATTCTCATCAGAATTCCATTGATCATAACTAAGTGCCTTCAGAGGATTACTAACTCGTTAGGATGGAGGATTTGATAGATGAAGAGCAAGAAAAATAAATACCCCTTCTACATAAACATTAATATCCTTAAGCCTTAGTCCTATATCTAGATGGAGATAGACTCGCGTCTATGACCATCACAATCATTACAAAAATCCAAATCAAACATAAGCATAATAACAACAAAATCAAGCACCTAGAGACATGATTCACACAAAACTCGACAGCACTGGTTTTGAAAAACGTAACTAAACGATCTGAAACAAAACCATGGTGGTCTTCTAATGATTTATCAACCGTTCTTACTAGGCTGCGTTCCTACAGTCAGCACGGCTCTGATACCAATCTGTCACACCCGGATTTACACAGAAATCCGAATGTGACCATATGTGTGCCCAGGAAGTCATAGTACACATATAGCAAACAAATATGGTAAACAAAGAACATATGCTGAATATATTACTCGAATAAAAAGAGTTTTACATCATAGTGCATCAAAAATGAACTAACCAATACAGCGGAAGACTAAAAACTCTCTGTAAGTGACATTAAGCATAAATAAATACCATCTTCTAATCAAAAAGGATCCAGGCCGCTCGTGACACTGAGCAAGGCTATCATGATAGATTTACACTCTGCAGAGGTTTCACCCTTTACCCACCAGTCGCGTAGAAGTTCAAAGGAACTTTGCACCCAACCACGCGGAGGTGGATCAGACCTCACAAACCACACTTCCGAGGTGTGATCGCATAGGGATGCTACGAGGCTTTTCACAAGACACCCTAACAAGACAGTAGCCGCTGGGGTACTACAAGGTGGTGAGTCCTTAGGCACCGAGATCGACGTACGCCTACGGAGTCCACCGTAAGGGGGTTGATGGCGTCCAGAGCGCGGGAATCCACCCAACAATGCGCAACGTGCGGAGTTCTCAATCCGTGAGACTCCCAACACGGGACTGGGTCTAACGGGACCTAGCCGACGGGGCTACCGTCCTCGGTGGAATCGGGAAAACACCCCGCGCCTTGCCTCCCACAACGTCGTCGGCCCGTCGGTAACCACTGCCAAGCTAGAGCCGTACAAGCTACTTGTCCAAGACCAGAGCCATTATAGTTCTGGCAGTGGCGACAGGCTCCTGGGTTGCCGCTTTAAGAACCGGTCCTTAGAGGGAGACACTAGGGCCAAGCACGAAGCACACGCCCTAGCTCCCTGATCCATGTTGCTAAAAAGCAAGTTTTAACATTAAAGTTGACGTGAACCTTTATATCAAAGTTAACAATTAAGTAAAGGTGGCAGTAGCTGCGCATAGCAAAGTTCTAACCATATGCATAGACCCAAGGTAATCAAGGACAGGGTAAATAATACTAGGTACAATCTTAAAGGTACATCAATTTAGACACATGCAAGTATGAAATAAATGATTAAATGCAAGTGGATAGGTAGCAAGGATTGTCCGTGCTATAACTTTCCTTCCTCAAGGTGCTGCTGCAGCGAGTCCGGCTCCTGAAAGTCCTCGTACTCAAACTCCAACGGCAGCGGCTCACCGACTGGACACGAATCACCACACAAGCCAATACATGCAAACAAAAGTATTCTATTAGAAACAGTACACCAAACAGTAGAGACACTACAAAAAAGGGTTCTAGAAATAATCTACGCTTCGCTACGAACACCTGAGCGCAAAAATCACACTAATCGGAGCTAAAACGAGAAAGTTATGGCGATTCTAAGGTTCAGGGACCTGGTAGTAAGTTTCAGAAACTTCCAGGGACTTATTTGTGGAAAACCGAGGACCTATACGTAATTACGTCTTAAAACAGAAGGGCTAATGCGCAAATAAGCTGAAACAGGACGGCGGGTTGAGTTTTTCAAAAGTGCAGGGGCTTAAATGCGAAGAAAGGACCTGGTTGTAAATATTTTTACTATTGGAGTGGACTGCGGATTGATTAGACGGAAACAGGAGGGCTCTTTAGCAAAAACGGTCAGAGTTGACCGGTATGGTCAGGTTTGACCAGGCGGCTAGGGGAGCTGGGAACCGCTGGATCTGGATCCGACGATCCAAAACAAATCGAGCGGGGGGGAGCTGCCGGCGGCGGCGAGCGGCGACGCTACGGGTTCCGCGGCGGCGCTTCGCCGGAGCGAGGCCGGGATCGCGCTAGGGAGCTCGGTTTGGGACGGGATCGGGTCCTATGGCTTCCTCGGGAAAAGGCGAGTGCACCAGGAGGTTCATGACGGGGAGGGAGGCGATGTGGGTGGTGTGCGGCGGCGGCCGGCGGGCAGCCAACTCCGGTGAGGCGGAACGCACTCGTCGGGGGTCGGTTAGGAACGGGGGTTGGTGCTATAGGTTCAGGGAGACACTACAAAGACAACTAGGGGGTCCTGGTTGTAGGGGAGGCTGCGCGGGCAGCACTCCGACGGCGACCGGCGGCGGCTTGCGCCGGCGAGCAAGGGCGGAGAGGCTACGAAGCACGGGGATCAGCGGGAAGTAGCTCGGGCGGTTTCTTACCACGCGGCGAAGGTCGAGGTGGGGTCAATCGAGGCCGAGCGCAGCCATGGGCGGGGATCGCTGGCGCGGCGGCGCTTGGTCGGAGGGCGGCGGCGATGCTAGAACAGGAGAGCTTGGCTTGGGAGGCTCGAGGCGAGGTGAGGGTTGGGGGTCCCGGGGCTCTGCTTTTATAGGAGCTCGGGGCTACGGGGTGTGCATGGCACGCACGCCAAGGAGGAGCGGCGGCCCGCGATCGCCTTCCTTGGGAGGAGGCGGTTTCCATGCGGGAAAGCACTCGTTTATGGCAGGAGGTCGGCGCGGAAGCTTCCGTGCAGCTTCGGGAGGGCCCAGGGATCGTCCGGTCGTACAGGGAAGGAAGGTCCCGGCGCGCGCTGGCCGCGAACTCCGGCGGGGCCTGTCGTCGCGAGGAAGACGGAGCTGACGGGGGTGGCCCACAAGGCAGCGAGAGGGAAGAGGGGGAAGCGGCCGCGGGGTGTTGGGCTGACGTAGGGGTGCGGCCCATGAGCGGAATCGGGTGCTGGTGAGGGGAGTGGGCCGAGGAGAAGGCAGGGGGGAAAACTGTGCTGGAGAAAGAGACGAGGGGGCGAGAGCGGACTAAAGCAAGAGTTCAGGGGGCAAAGGTGGACTCTAGCTGAAACAACTTTTCTAGGGCTCCAAACAAAGTGATTAAAATTCGAATTTAAATAAATTTAAACTCTCATTTGAACCACAAGCAGTACAAAACTCAATGCAGCAGCATGAATGCAGCAAAAATGTTTCTATACCTTATATTTGATTTTAATTCTCAGAAATTATTTATTTAACTATATTAAATATGAGTGAGGCATTAAATAATCAATTAATTACTAGAAATTTTTAAATAGGCTATTTTAGGGTGTTACACGACCTGACCTCCAGGTCATGATCATCGATACTGATTGGACGACTCCATTCATCGAGTACTTGCGAGATCATAGACTGCCAAAGCTCGAGAGCGAACAAGTCCGCATCAGGCGCAGGGCTGCAAACTATGTAATAGTCAACAATACACTCTATCGACGGGGCGCATCTGTCAACGTGTTGATTAAGTGTATACCAGCTGATCAAGGTAGAGCTCTGCTTGCAGAAATTCACAGTGGCACTTGCGGCAACCACACTGCTTCGCGTACACTAGTCGGGAAGGCCTACAGAGCTGTGTTTTTCTGGCCAACGGTGAAGAAAGATGCTGAAGATATCGTCAAGAGATGACAGGGCTATTAGTTTTTTGCTCGTCAAGCCCATGTAACAGCACATGAACTTCGCATGATTCCATTATCTTGGCCTTTCGCTTGTTGGGGCCTGGACTTGGTTGGCCCTCTAGCTAAAGCCCCTGGTGGCTTCGAGTGGCTCATTGTTGCCATTGACAAGTTCACCAAGTGGATTGAAGCGCAACCTTTAGTCAACCCAAGGGCTGAAAATCTAATCGAATTCTTTGACGGGGTCGTCCATCGATTTGGGATACCTCACGAGATCATTACAGACTTAGGCTCTTTTTTCACAAGTGAAGCATTTCAAGAATATTGTGAAAAGTACTCGATTGAGACACATTACGCTTCAGTTGTTCATCCAAAGGCCAATTGTCAAGTCGAGAAGGCCAATGGCTTGCTACTGCAGGGTTTGAAGCCTAGACTCTACGAACCACTCAAGAAATATGGTGGAAAATGGGCTCAAGTGTTACCAGCAGTACTCTGGGGGCTCCGCATGCAGCCAAGTCGTGCGACAGGGCAAACTCCTTATTTCTTAGTTTATGGATCTGAAGCAGTCCTACCTGCTGATCTTCTTTGGAATGCACCATGTCTGGAGAATTATGATGAAAAAGTCGCTCAGCAGGAACGTTTCCATGATGTTGACGGCATTGAAGAAGCTCGGGTAGTGGCTCTCATTCAGAACACCCGTTACCTCGAGGGCTTACGGCGTTATCATCAACGCTCTGTTCAGCCTCGTTCCTTTGTCATAGGAGACTTGGTATTACGGCGCATACAGAAGACAGATGGCCTGCATAAGCTCATGTCTCATTGGGAAGGTCCATTCCTTGTAAAACAAGTCATTGGGGCTGGAACATATCGCCTACAAACTCAAGAAGGTGAAGATTTGCCAAATGTATGGAACATCCAGCATCTACGAAAGTTCTATCCATAGCAGTGGATTACAGAACCATACCGTGTACTTTTTTGATTCTTGAGATATCAATAAAGTTATATTTTCACTTGCGCATAACCCTGTCTTCAATTTTTCATTTTATTTCATTCAAGTATCAGGGATAGTTGTGTTAACAACAACTCAAAAGATGCCACGACTGCTTTTGTCATAAAAGCGGCACCAAGCCTCACAAGTTCTGGTTGAACTACACCTGCCTATACATGGTGGTCGCTGTTAGTATCAAATCTTTTGTTTTTTATTGAAGTCCTGCTCTGAGTCCCGTGCCGACTACATCTGGCTTCAGTACTGCGCATAACAGGAAATCAACAGATTCACCTTTCACACAATGCATCTATATATTCATGCAAATTATAAGTACATACTACTTTTTGTAGCATTACGGCTCTGCATCAGCAACCATTCACTATATCTGTTTAAGCAATGATCTTTCCATACAAACATCTGCTTTTACAGGTTTTTGACCTTGGGTCTAGGCACATTATGTACTTTTGCATGACTTCATCAAGACCATCAGGTCCACATAATGATCATGATCTAGTTTACATTAGCACATAAGTCGATATTTATCAAACGACTACTTTTCATTCAATTAAGTACTTTTTCACAAATTATATATCACAAAAGTTTTACCAATTCTTATCACATAGAAATCACAAGCAAAAGTATTGTTATTATTACACGACTTGGTTGAATTGCTTGTCTATTGTAGAGAATTCACAACATCCTTAGCTAAGGGCTCTGTCTCTGCCATTAGTACTTAATACTGCTCATCTGTTAGCCCAACTGGCATATACTTCACATCAAGCTTGGCAGTTGGGTTGTGAGCTTTGAAGAGTGCCAGAATTCTGTTTGTACAGTCTTTCAAGGTAGCTTTGCAGAATTCACCCACCAGCTCTGGCACTTGGCGAAGACGCTCGACAAGAGATGAACTGCCCGTCTCCGCACCTTCAGGGATTAGCAACTCCATGATTGGCTCTACGGCTTCTTCAATTTCTTTTCTCTCAGCCAACAGGTTGTTGAATTCTTCTTGTTTGAGCTGGGCCGTCTTCAATGATACCGCAATTTCTTTATCCATGTCGGTGCGGATTCGGTGTTCCTTGGCAAACTCAGCGTCCTTCTTCTCGATCGACGCCTTGAGCTTCCTGATCTCCTCAGCCTGACGCTGGGTCAGGTTATACCAACTAGTGGTTTTACCCTTTTCTTCATTGATCTTTTTCTTCAAATCTACAATACATATTATTAGCATATTACTTGTTTTAACTAACTAATTTTCATGAACAAGTTTTTGAGTACTTACCAGCGTTTTCCTTGATTAAATTGGTCACGCGGATCTCCAGTCGACTTTTCACATCTTCAAGGTTGTCCTTTCGCCTCTGCAGAGCTTGGATTTCTTCCTTGTGTTGTTCCCACACTTGCTCGAGTTGTTCACGGGCATCTATGAAGTCTTTTTCCAACTCACGGATACGATCTGATAACTTGGCGTCACCAGGCTTTTCCACCATGTCAACAAGCATCTGCATGAACATTTCAATAAGCATAGCAGAATACTATAGTATGAACATCAAACAATGAGTACAAGACTAACCAGAGCAAGACGCGGATGCTTGCACAGTTCTTCAGCCTCATCAGTACTGATAGTTTCTCTTACTTCAATCTGCAATAATGGAGAAGTGTTAGTGGTTTACAAGGATCACATACATCTACTATACAGATAGAGTGACTCACATTTTCAAGATTCTCCCCAACATCGGCCGTTGCAGCCACTCGACCAAGGTCTCCGAGTAGTTCTGCTTCATGTTGGTCTTCAGCCTGCAGCATTCGATAAGTTAATTACTCATGTGTCAGGCATGATACTTCAATTAATCAAAAACAGTGATATGTACCTGATCACTAGTGGAAGCAATATCAAGAGTTGTTTGTTCTGGTAACGGGTTCTCTGGTATATCTTCAAAGGCAGGAACAAGTCCTTCAGCAGGCCCAAGTGGGTTTTCAACTGCCTGAGCTTCAGTATCTTCAACACTCACATATGGTGCGATCTGTTGATCTAGGTTTATGACCTCTTTTGCTGCTTCATCTGTACCACTTTGGCCTGGCACTTCAGCTTGTTCAACTGGATGCGCAGCAGAGTCTTCAACCTTGTCAGCTTGCTGATCGCCCTCAATTTGTGGCACTGTTTTCTCCATAGCCTGTTCTGGTGTCCTGTGAACAAATAAATTGCATCAGAATCAACATTTTCAAGAATATTACCACCATATTGGGTAGTTTTACTTACTCTTTGGGTGGTTCTGGAGCTTTCAGCGGTTGGAATTGTAATTTGAAGATGGGCTTGGTCCGCTTTGAGCTTGTTGTGCTCCCAGATGCTGTGCTTGCCAAAGCACTCGATGAGGATGAACCTTGTACCGCGGTGATCTTGTGAGATAGCTTGATGCGCTTGCTCGGGTCTTCACACGGCACGGTATCATCCCCCTTGGATTGGCTTCTGCTAGATCTTTTCCTCCTGGCTGAGGCCGGTACATCTGGCACTGCTACATACAGTAAAGGCATGATTGATAATTTCCAAATTTAAATTCAACTACTTGTGAGTGATCAAGACACTTACTTGCGGTCAGCACTTGGGGCGGCGCACTGATTTCAGAATCCTCGACGATTTCATCTTCATCAGCTGCCTCTTGGTCCTTGTCAGTAATCGTCCTCTCTGAGGAACTCCGGGCCAGCTCTTCCCATTCACCCTGGGTAAAGAGTTCTTTGGGCTCCGAGGCTCTTGCCTATCCACAACAAGACAATTCATATTATTACTTATCATACGATCTTGGTTATCAACATATTCAAAGGCGGGAGTACTTACTATTGCTGGAGAGTTATCCTTGGACAACTCGTCGACGATGATTGGCTTCTCGTTTACATCAGTAAACATCTGGCTCAGTCGACCCAACACTGCTTCATCAGAGATGGCTTCAGGCGCAGTACGGGTCTGATCCGAGTCGCCTTCATACTCAAAGCCCAAGTGGACACGCTCTTGGAGTGGTTGGATCCTTCGCTTCATGAAGCTGAACGCGATCCCCACGCCAGTGAGTCCTTGCTCTTTCAAGTCTTGTACCCGCTTCAGCGGAGCGGGTACATCCCTGGCTTCTTCAGCAGTTGGGCGCGAGTTCCAGTTCGACTGGTCTCGGGGAAACCACCCATCTTTTGGTGGACAGCTCAATGAGTGGTTTCCTGCTGTATCCCAATATACAATCATGTGGTTAGCATGATATAATCAATAAGGGTCTAGTTATTTGAATAAACAAGATATTTGAATATACTTACCGATGGTAAACCATTTGTTTTTCCAATCACCACATGAATCCATGATAGGCATCTCAAACCACTTGGCCTTCATGTTCTGGTGAAATTGAATCCCCGCACCACCGACTACTTCTGTTCGAATATTGTTAGGCTGTGGTTTTATGTGTTACAGGGTGCGGAACAAGGCAAGATTGGGTTTGATACCCAAAAACGCTTCACAAGCGTGGACAAAGACAGAGATGTTGAGCACCCCATTCGGGTTGAGATGATGCAGTTGCAAGCTATAGAATGCAAGGAGTTCTTTGAAAAAAGAAGAGATGGGTAATCCAACCCCTCGCTCACAAAAAGAGATAAACAAAGGAATTTCTTGATTGTTTTCAGTAGGAAAAGGTTGTTTGTAGTAAGACTTCCACTCAAGAGCTACAGAATCTAGAAGCAAACCTTGCTCCACCAGCTCAGTGAGGTCGTCGGTGTTCGCTGTACATTTCTTCCAAGCAACAGCTGGCGATGGCGGATCCGCGAAGGCAGGCTTCGCTGATGACTCTGCAATCAATGACTTCTTCTTCCCGCCCCACTTCGAGACAGCACTTCGCTTCGATCCAGATATATTGGAGCGGATTATGACCTTGGACTTCTCTCGCATTCACTGACTCCGAAGCTCGGGGGTTACCTCAACCAAATCTCAGGCTTGGGGGCTGCGGGTTTTTAGTTGACAAAGGATTCAAGGTCGCAATGCGCTCTGAGGGTGGCGGCTATGAAAAAGCTCGGTGAGTGATTTGAGTCTGCTGGCCAGATCTATATAACCCTTCGTTAGGGTTACTGTACACTACAGTGCGGCGGCGCATGGCATTCTACATCCCGCCTATTTTTGATTTAAAGCTCGGGGGCTGTTACCAGATATTCTGGGATTTGATTTTCCGATATTTATGGAACAACTACTCGAGGACCTTCGACTGGTTTCTTCAAGCAAACTACTCGAAGCTCGGGGGCTACACCCAATGGGTGCACCTATTTGGTGCATGCCATTGAACTACTCAAGATAAAGACAGAAGATTGCTTTTGAACCTCCGACTACTTCACGAGTACTCGGAGGCTCGGGGGCTACACCCATTGGGTGCATCAGTAGATGCACTCCAATGGAACTACTCGTCAAAGAAAACTTGAGCGTCTTGAACTTAGCTCCAATTATTCAAGACTTGAAGCAAAGACGCAAGATGCTCGGGGGCTTGTGGGATCAGGATCCCTAGGGCCACTCATCCAGAGGATTAAACTACTCGGCAGAGAGGAGCTTGATCCGACTATTCCAAACCAGTCGGCTATGGTGCAAGACGGCGTAGTAGATTGGAATAACTAGTCGTGTACTAATAGGAAACTCCCCAAAATATTCTGTTGTAGTTATCCATGTTGTATACGACTAGGATTGTACAAACCGACTTGTAACTCTGCCTCCCGGACTATATAAGGCGAGGCAGGGACCCCCCTCAAAACTCAGACAATCACACGTGCAATACATTCAAGCACACAGGACGTAGGGTATTACGCTATTCGCGGCCCGAACCTGTCTAAATTGTGTTGTTCGTGTACTTTCGTTCCTAGAATCGGCGAGACCCACACAAAACTACTCCCTGGGGTATCCCCGGTTAGACGTGCTCGACATAATTCGTCGACACCACTTGTCATCCGTAATTAACGGACAAAAAGTCATCATACCGGAGAAACGTTCTATTTTTGGAAATAGATGTAAAGATTTAATTTCTATTATAAGAAAATTTTCCAGCATAAATTAACTTGAATAGTTTCAAAGTTTTTTTTAAAAAAATACGAATAATGTCCATTATAATATGAAACAATTTTTTACATCATTAGTGTGTGATGATTAATAAAAGGGTTTGAAATGTTTGAAACCAGCTTATTCCCAGTCGCATTTCTAAGTTCTCCGTATAAAAGTCTGGACACTTTGAGCAAGCATTTCAAAAGAAAAGAAAAGAAACACAAAGTGTGCTGTACATAATAATGGTAAAAAAAAGAGCGTAACTACATTACATAGCACTTCAGTTGTCGTTACCAAGGCCCTGTTTAGTTCACTTCAAAACACAAAAATTCTCTCTCCAAACTTCACTATTCACCTATCACATCAAATCACATCGAATCTCTCTCCTCATGCATGGAACACTAAATGTGGGTAAATAAAAAAATTAAGTACATGGTTTTGATGTACACGACGAGACAAATCTTTTGAGCCTAGTTAGGTCATGGTAGGACAACGATTACCACAAACAAACGAAAAGTGCTACAGTGCGCTACAGTGTTCGATGTGACATTTTCACCAAACTTTACCTTCACTTTTCGGGAACTAAACACCCCCAACTTACCATCCTGTCATGGGAAGCTGTTTTCTCTGACGAAGGTGCCAGCTAGTCACTTCACTTCCATCACCTTCCCATGGCAGCCACAAAGAAAACTAGCTTGCGGCAGTAGCGTCGACGGCTGACCTGTCGTCAAGGTCTTCGCCTTACCGCGTCCGACAAGTCCTTTTTTTTTAAAAAAAAAAGAACTCCGACAAGTCGATGACCATGATCATCGCAAGTTCGCAACCAAGCAGTGGGCCAGTGGGCAGTGGCTGCCCGCTGAACACGCAGTGGACTACGCTCTCGCTCCCTAAAATCCCCGGGAAACAGAGCAAAGCCACAGAACGTAACAGACCACAGTCCACAGAGTAGGCACCGCGGGCGTTAGCGCCGATGATTTCCAACTGCAAGCTTCTTTGCGCCTACTTGCAAGCTTCGTCGATTTTTCTTGTTAATAAATTGTAGCGAATTCACCAAACGGCTCGCTAATTCCAGTGGACTCCGGCAATACACCATCAGGTTCACCGATTCCAGGTGGCACCGGCAAGGCACCACCAAATGTTTCACCGGTTTTACTCAATACGGGCTCATCGCGAAAGAAAAGGATCATAATATGTAAGAATACTGACCTATTTATGTGCTTTTATATTTTTTAATAAGAAGAAAAAATATTTAGTAAAGTTTTATTTGGCCTGCTTGTTTATTTATACTATGAACTATTTTCCCGTAAACGAGTCAATATTGATTTGTTTGAGTGTGCTAAAAAAACCTGATCTGAGCATCTCTAAGAGACAAGCCAAATCATTTTCTAAAGTTAAATTTAGTTATTATTAGAGAAAAAACGTTTGACTCTGTAAATGACCCTTCAAATTTAATAGCTCTCCATCCCGCATCATTTGCTAGCTATTTTTAGCTAGCCTACCTCACTAGCCATCCTTACAGAATCTAGACTAAGAGCATCTCCAAGAGATTAGCTAAAAAACTAGTTTTATATTCATCATCACAATTTTTATTGTGCCCTATCAATATAATCCTGACGAATAAGGCAATCTTCTGTAACCTGGCGAGCGATGAGCAGAGTCCACAAATTGATTTGTATGAGTGTTCTAAAAAAAAGAGTAAAATGCACGTGCGGTACATAAACTTGGCAGCCGGTGTCATCTAGGTCCCTCTACTCCCAAGATGCACATCTACCTACATAAACTTGACAGTCGATGTCATCTAGGTCCTAACGGGCGTCGCCCAGACCCGCGTGCCTACGTGGCCTCCTATGTGGGCCGAAAGCTGGCCGGCCCAGTCTAACTTCTCCCCTCCAACTTTTCTCTGGCCCACATCTGCCCCTTCAACTCTTTCTCCCAGCTCATCTCCCCACCTTCTTCCTCCTCCTGCGTGACCGCTTGCTCGATGGGGGCTCGGCGGCAGCAGATTGCGCGGACTCGCCTATGCGCGCGGCGGCGGAGGCGTTCAGAGCGCGGGAAGCGGCGGAGGTGCACACTGGCGGCAGAGGCGGAGCTGCGACCAGCGGAGCGGCGGGCGGCGGGGGCGGAACGGCAGGCGGCGGAGGCGGGCAGAGCGCAGGAAGCAGCGGAAGCGCGCGCCGGCGGCGAAGGTGGAGCAGCGGGCGGCGGAGGCCAACTGCAACCGCCCCTCCACCAACTCCCTCAAGCTTGTCGTCTCCCCAATCGGGTGACCTCCGCGCCGCCCTCGATGGTCGCGCCGCCGCCCGCTGAGCAAGAAATCGAAGATCTTCGGCCGCCGACGCAACGCCACCACCACCAATGGCTGGACGCCGGAGTTGGAGGAGGAGATGCGGGTCTCCTCCATGTGCTCCGCGCTAAGGACGAGCGCCAGTACCTCGGCAAGATGGTGCTCTCCTTCAACCGGGGCCTCGCTGTGGCGGGCCTGGCACGACGACGTTCATCGGGAGCGGCGGCGCCGCCGCTGCCCTCTGCGACACGCTGGAGCCGGCGCTCTGCTGGCGGCGGCGAACACGGTGGAGGAGGGAGAACGGCGAGGAGGGGGGTTTGCGTAGAAATGAGAGGTTGAGGGTGTTTTGTGTAAAAAGGAAGGCCACGTCGGCGCGTGGGACCCGCCTATGTCCAGCGTGGGACGCCACGTAGGCACGCGGGTCTGGGCGACGCCCGTTAGGACCTAGATGGCACTGACTGTCAAGTTTATGTAGGTAGATGTGCATTTTGGGAGTATTGGGACCTAGATGACACCGGCTGCCAAGTTAATGTACCGCCCATGCATTTTACTCTAAAAAAACCTGACCTGTTTGTTTGGCTTATCAGCCACCAGCCAGCAGTATTTTTCTCTCAGTAAAAATCAGCACCAGCCAGCCAGCAGTATTTTTCTCTCAGCACAGACCAGCAGCAGCCACCAGCCAACCGAACATGCCATGGCCATCGCAGACTGTTGCTGTCTTGTTGCTGAATAGGGCGCCAGAGTTTTGTGGCGCTTATATTAATCATCACAATTTTTATGGTCCCTATAAATATAATCCTGACGGATAAGTAACCTGGCGAGCGCTTTCGCCCTTTCCTCCATCAATTAAAAGTAGGTGGAACCTTCTATACGACTACTTAGTTCGCGCGTCATGGAATGGGGTAGCAGCATCACGCGTGAGCGTGAGACTGAACCAGCAGGCAGCAGTATGGGCAGAACATCACAGACATCACGGACAGACGTTTTGCTGGTAGTACGCGGCGAAAGTATATCGTTTATATAATAATGGCTAAGCTGCTTCTGTGCAAGTTCTTACAAGAATAACAGAGAGAGGCCAAGCTTTATATTGGAACTCTTTATATTGCCAGTGTGGTACACTCCGTATTACAAGAACAATAAGCAGATACTATACACTTATTCCTCCGATAAAAACACCATTGATATACTCCCTTCCACCTTTTATAATTGACTCTGGCCGCTGGAGTTTTGACCCGTGATCGGCAATTTTTTTGAAACTGTTGGTTGAAAGGGTATTTTCCCCTCCAATAATTTTTGGCAAGTTTCCAAAACTAGTATTTTGAAAATTTATGTTTTAGCCACTCTTAGAGATGCTCTAGTACGCCCCATTTTTGTGCTCGGCCGTGTAGTCTTTATCTTTCTTTTTAATTGAGGGGGCAGGTCTCCTGCCAGTTTCTTTAAAAAAAATTAATACTTTATGCGCCATTTTATTTACAGCACAATCTCATGCGGATTTTTTTTTGTTAATGTCTATTTCCAGATATTGTAACGGGCACCTCAGGCCTATTTGGGGTGTGCGTAATCCTTCTTGCAGTCTTTGTGGTATAAGAGATGTTGTGGCATGATTCCGTGGCAAAGAGGGTCCAGGAATGCACCAAGGCTTGAATCCTTTATGCAAAAGCAAGAAACTTCACACCCCAATAGATACACTTATTCAGAAGTGAGAAGAATGACCAAATCATTTTCTCACAAGCTTGGCCAAGGTGGCTTTGGCACTGTCTTTAGAGGCAACCTGCCTGATGGTCGTGAGATAGCTGTAAAGATGCTAAAGGACACTGAAGGTGATGGTGAAGAATTCATGAATGAGGTAGCCAGCATCAGTAGAACATCTCATGTCAATATTGTTACTCTTGTAGGATTTTGCCTTCAAGGGGCAAAGAGATTTCTCCTTTACGAGTACATGCCCAACGGTTCCCTTGAGAGATACACTTTTGGCAACAATTCTACTGAAGGAGAAGACACTCTGAGCTGGGATAAACTATATGATATTGTCATAGGAATCGCACGAGGATTGGAGTATCTTCACACAGGGTGCAACACCCGCATCGTGCATTTCGATATCAAACCACAAAACATTCTATTAGATCAGGACTTCTGTCCAAAGATATCAGATTTTGGATTAGCAAAGTTCTGCAGACAAAAGGAGAGTAAGATCTCCATTGTCGGAGCAAGAGGCACGATAGGGTACATAGCGCCTGAAGTATTCTCAAGAAACTATGGAGCAGTGGGTAGCAAGGCTGATGTGTACAGTTACGGGATGGTGGTTCTTGAGATGGTCGGGGCAAGGAAACAAATCGATGTTAGCACAGACAGCAGCAGCAAGTATTTTCCTCAGTGGTTGTATGACAACTTGGAACAGTTCTGTGGTGCCACCACCTGCGAGATCAGCAGTGACACCACGGAGCTCGTGAGGAAGATGATTATAATTGGCTTGTGGTGCATACAGTTCATACCTGCTGATCGACCTTCTATGAGCAAGGTACTTGAGATGTTGGAGAGCAACACTATGGACTTGCAGTTACCACCCAAGGCCTTCTGAACAGAGCGGCGGCAGCCAAGTTACAAACATTGCCTTCTTTTATATGATTTTGTATTCTTTAAATCATACCTACCGATTCAAGTGCAGTCCTTCAGGTATTTTTCTTTTTGCACCAAGACATCAGAAAGATGTTGATATGCTGCTTTTTTAGAAGACATAATCTACGTTGTATCTAAACAACAAAGGAGATAGCAATGGTAACAAAAGAAAACCATTGTCTGACGGGCGCCTTCACGGGAGCTTATGCTTAAATAACAATATCTGTAAGTTGCATCAGGTGGCAGCGTCCTGAAGCCCTGAACAAATGAAGGGCAACAGCTTAAAGATATGAGTGATCTATTGGGATCAAAGGCTCATAGCCAAACGATGCGATGCACGCACAAAGAAACAAGGCGCTCGACACTTTGCTGTTTCCAAGCATTGCCGTGAATGTGATCACTGGAATCAGGGCTTGATGGAATGCAACAAAGAATAAACAGGTGCTGGCACTCAGCAGTTCATCTTGTCCCCATTTGTCGACTCAAGGGAATTTCCCATGGCCCGGTCACACATGTTTAGCCCAATAAGCTTTCGGCCTACGCGTTCGTAAGGATGGGAAGCAACCCACGTGCTGTTTTTTCTTCATTTTTCTCTAGTTTTTCACTTCTGTTTTATGTTTCCTTTTTTTCTTTCTTTTCCCCTCGGATGATCTTGTAGATATTTTTTCTCAGTAGTGTAATATACGTACCATTCATATTTGGTTATAGTTGGATATACATAAACATATACTACATTTTGTGTTGGTAGTGAAATTCCATCATGTATTTTTATTTGTTCTAATAGTGAAAGGTCATTATCTGGTTGCTCCGAGTGCAAAATTCAATATTCCAAAGTATATTTGATTGTTATGTGTGTGAAAATCTATTGTTTTATGGTTTATTTTGGATTGATATTTATGCATATAAAGCAGCTAGTTGCCAATATCACTGTTACATCACAGAAGAAATTTTATCTTAAATAAATCAATGGTCCCTAGAAAATCAATAGAGGTGGATTTGTAATTTAGGTATGCAAGAAAGTCTACCCATAAGTACCTATTTACCCACTTTAGTTCAATTGACTTGTAGTATCATACACAAAATAAAAAATATGTAAGTATATCTTTTATTGATTGGATTAGTTTCAAGTGTAATCCACTTGAATCCCTCATTGCGAGATATAAAACTTCTTGACCAGTAAGGAAAAGATTTTGTGATTTCAAGAAAAATGGCTAGGAATTTTATAAATGCCACAGGAATTTAGTACTAAAAGATAGGGTGTTGTTTATAAGTAATGGATAGACCTAGTATCCATGTTAAATTTATATAAATGTCTTACAAAATCCAGACTTATGCAAGCGTTGGTCCCAAAATAATTTTCAAAATGTTGGTTTTCAAATTCTTTCAAAATGGTGGTGAAATATTCAAGAGTTTTTATTAAAGTATTTGTTTACATGTATTTGAAAAAAAATCAATGAATTTGACAAAATGTTCTAAAATCTTAATGAACTATTAAAGAATTTATTTTTCATAATATTTTCTATCACTTATTTAGGCCTCTTAGTGCTTGGCGTAGGCATCCAATGAGTGTTTTGCCTAGGGGTCGTGTGGTAGTAGGTATAGATTGGGAGGATTTCAATCTCGATCGAATCGCCTTGATGTAATATTCTTGAAATTAAGAAAAAGGTCCCTTTTGAGAAAAAGCTGAATAGACATGTCATGTGCAATACTTTCTGACATCATCATTCTAGGGTAGGTATCTAAATATGTGTTGAGATTTCATATAGAATAGACTAGTAAAAACAGGATATTCCTTATCAAGATATCATAAACATCCTTCAAAACAAAAACAATATAATTAAAATCAACAATCTATGACCATGTATAATATAATTGCATTCATTTGATTCATTGTACTACTTTGCCAGAATAACATCAATATTACAACATTGTCTTTAAGGTGCATTTGAGATTCTCACCATGCTATGGGCAATCAATAACAACCGACTTGGCATAAACTACCAATATAATAGAGTAGTTACAACAAGAAAAAAAGCTCCCATGATAACAGACATGAAGCAAATTTTTCAAGGAAAATATGTACAACATTATTAGTT
This sequence comes from Echinochloa phyllopogon, assembly GCA_033239725.1. Lineage (NCBI taxonomy): Eukaryota > Viridiplantae > Streptophyta > Magnoliopsida > Poales > Poaceae > Echinochloa > Echinochloa phyllopogon. The sequence continues at coordinate 42,458,624 of BTCW01000005.1, read as the reverse complement.
TAATAAAATTGATTGATATAGATGTAATATTTTACTGCAAAGTCAATGTTTAGGTATGCATATAAAATAGATAATTGCCAATGTCATTGTTACATCATAGAAGAAATTTTATCTTCAATAAATAAGTGGTCTCTAGAAAAATCAATAGAGGTGGATTTGTAATTTAGGTGTGCAAGAAAGTCTACCCATAAATACCTATTTACCCACTTTAATTCATTTGACTCATAGTATCATACATTAAATAAAAAATATGTTAGTATATTTATTTTTATCGATTGGATGAGTTTCAAGTGACGTCCACTTGAATCCCTCATTGCAAGATACAAAACTTCTTGACCAGGAAGGAAAAGATTTTATGATTTCAAGAAAAATGGCCAGGAATTTTATAAATGCCACCTAAATTTAGTACTAAAAAAATAGGGTGTTGTTTATAACTAATGGATATGACCCAATATCCATGTTGAATTAAATGGCTTACAAAATCCAGTCTAGTGCAAACATTGGTCCCAAAATAATTTTCAAAATGATGATTTGTTTTCAAATTCTTTCAAAATAGTGGTGAAATATTCAATAGTTTTTATTAAAGTACTTGTTTACTGTTTATTTGAAAAAAATCAGTGAATTTGACAAAATGTTCCAAAATCTCAATGAGTTATCAAAGAATTTATTTTTTCACAATATTTTCTATCATTTATTTGCACAATACAAATAACTAGGCATGCAACTTGACATAATAAACCTAAACTTCTTAATTTTAAGTACAATATATGTATATATGGTACTCTGACTGAAATACAACAATTTCATAAGACTCCACGCTACAACTATATTATTCTCATTGCGTGAAAAACCGAGATTTGTAACGGGCGTAGATGGCCATAGGTAACGGGCAATGCGCCCGTTACCCTTACTCCGTTACTAATAGTCGGTCAAAGGTAACGAGCAATTTGCCCGTTACGAACGACCAAAACCTGTAACCCGCACTTCACAACGACCGTTACCAATATAAGCAACCAGTAACCCAAACTTGCGATTTTTGTGGGCCCACAGATCAATTTCGTAACGCGCACAGACAAACGACCGTTACCAAAACAATACATTTGTAACGTGCTTTACTTAAGAACCGTAACGAAACCACAACACTTGTAACGGTCTTTACGTAACAACCGTTACTAAAACGCAAACCTTGTAACGGGCTTGACTTAAGAACCATTACGGCGGCGCATTGACCAGTCTTCTCTCTGGTCCCACCGGTCAGTACTTGTAACGGGCTTTACTTAACAACCGTTACGATCTAGCATTGACCAGTCTCATTTCTCGACCCACGGGTCAGTGCGTGTAACGGGCATTCCTTAACAACCGTTACGGTGGTGCATTGACCAGTCTCCTCTCTGGACCCATCGGTCAGACCCTATAACGGGTGTTACGTAACAACTGTTACGGACACTTTGTGTAGGTAACGGTTCTTACTTGATGCCCGTTACCTTTGTGTTCAATTGTAACGTTCTATAAATGTCCCTGTTACCTTTTGTTGTTCCACCACCACAGAATCTGTCCTGGTGCTAGCTGCATCCTGGAACCAGCCAGGATTTGGCAGCCCCCAGGTTATTCACATCACATACAGATTGAGATACACATCACATATATACACAAGTACACATCAAGTTTGTATCTTATCATACACATGCAACAAGTTTCAAGTTGGATGAATCTTATCCCCTACTGGGATAGGCAGGCTGATCATGTAAACTACAAGTTTAATTAGACCATAAACATCCTCAAGTTTCATTCAGATCTACAAGTTTCAAGTAGTACCACCTGCTGGAACTTGATCATCTTCTGGACCTTGATCACCTGCTGGAACTTGATCACTTGGACCACCCTTAGTCTTTTTGGATTAATCGGTGCTTTGGTAAGCTTGAAATCCTGCATAATATAATTTTTAGGAGAATACAGGGTAAAAGTCGATCAGTTTCTAAAAACAAATGGAGAAGGCTGAGCAGTATACTTACAGAAGCCCTTTTCAATGGGGTCATTTCAGAGATTACATCCATAACATACACCGCAACATAGAATCCACAGAGAAGGGACCCCGATGGCTGTTGAGGGCACTGAATGAATGTACCAAAATGACACAAGTTATGACCGGTACCAAATATGTATGAAGTGAACAAGATAAAACAAACTTGATTTTCCATCTTACCTGAAAATCTGCCTTGTGCGTGAGTGTAGATGGTTTACTTAGCAATATACTTACAGGTCCTAAATAAAATCAGCATGTACAACATATACACATAGAATTGATAGTTTACTTAGCATACTGGTTGGGGATAGGTACTAACCATATTTAGACAGGCCAAAGAAATGAGATCCTATATCAAAGCAGCTCTGTTGTTCCTTCAACTGCTTCCTTGTGCGATGCTTATATACCAATGCTTATATACCAAAGCATCGTTGAAGTGTACATTACATTAGGCAGGTACATGAAAGAAGAGGACAAAGCAACAGTTAGTAAAATGCACTAGGATTATATGATTCTACACAAGATTAACATACTAAGAAGAACTAGCAATTGTAGCAGTACATAGTCTAGAACAATTGATAGATAATTTGCAATTTAAACATGATAAAGGCAGATTAACAAGGCAGATTAAATGCCTGATTGGTTGATGAACAAGCACTAAGAGCAAGCACTAGGATTATATGATTCTACACAAGATGAACATGTAGAACTAATGGAAAAAATGCAGAAGGAAAAAGATAACTTGGCGGCAGCCACATCAGGATCTGTGTCCATGACATACAGATCGAGTTTCCTTTGAACAAATAAAAATAGGAAAGGAACAGCAGCCAGAGCAGGATCTGTATCCATGACATATAGATCGAGCCAAATCTGGTCAAGGTGAACGGAGCCTAAACAACAGTAAAGTAACAGGAAGATTGGTGCACCCAGCGTAGTAGGCACAGCAGCATCAGATGCAGCAGCGCAGAGGAAGCAGTCCTGCTCGCCGTCGTCGTTGTCGGAGGGGTGGAACCGCGTCGCCGCGTTGCTTGAGGTGGCCGGGTCCGCGTCGCTGTCGCAGGGCCGGGTCCCGGGTTCTTGGGCGGGGATGCCGCGCCGCCGGGGTGGATGCAGCCGCGCCGCGCCGCCGCTAGGGTTTGGTGGTTGGGGAAGCCGCGCGCGCCGGGGTGGATGCCGCCGCGCCGCCGCTAGGGTTTGGTGGTTGGGGATGCCGCGCGCGCCAGGGTGGATGTCGCCGGGGATGGATGCCGCCGCTAGGGTTTGGTGGAAATGACGCGGGGTCGGTGGGGGGAATGGCGCGGGGTCGGGGGGAATGGTGCTAGGGTTGGCTGGAAATTACGCGGGGTCGGGGGAAATATGCAAATTTTGGGCGCGGGAATGAGGCGCAGATGAAATTTTGACCATTGGATCTGCATCTAACGAAACAAAACTTCATTCGTAGCGGGCACTTTGTAAAGCCCGTTACTGAAAGTGATGCAAATCAAGGCAACTATTTAGGCCGTTTGACTTTATTTTACCCCAAAGTTGACCGCTCGTACTATTCAAAGTTTTGCGCAAGTTATCATATTTTTTGTGGCCACTTGCTTTATTAATAGAAAGTCTACAGAAATGACTTAAATTTGACTATATTTTCACAAATGTTTTGAATAAGACGAGCGGTCAACGTTGGGGTAAAAAAAGTCAAACTCCCTACATTTTAAAACGGAGGGAGTATGAACTTCCATAAAGTTCATATAATTGTTGAAAATTTTCGTCCAACTTTTTGAGATCCACACATCGCAGAACGGGGGAACTCCATCTTAGTACATATCATGACACAAAATACAATTGTTGCGTAATTTTAGGCCATAGGCACCGTATTATGTAACTTAATGTATCATATCTCTACATTTGTAACTTGTTGGGCCAAAGTGACATAGTAATGCAACTCATGTATGGTGGATTCACTTTACTCATAAATTTTCATACAATTCATAAAGTTCATACTCCCTCCGTTCTAAAGTGTAGGCCATTTGACTTTTTTTGACCCAAAGTTGACCGCTCGTACTATTCAAATTTGTGCGCAAGTTATCATATTTTTTGTGGTGACTTGCTTTATTAATATAAAGTCTACAGAAATGACTTAAATTTGACCATATTTTCACAAATTTTTTGAATAAGACGAGCGGTCAACGTTGAGGTCAAAAAAGTCAAACTCCATACATGTTACAACGGAGGGAGCATGAACTTTCATAAAGTTCATATATTTTTTGAAAATTGTCATCCAACTTTTTGAGATCCACACATCGCAAAATGGGGAACTCCATCTTAGTACATATCATGACACAAAATACAACTTACTGTTGCGTAATTTTAGGCCATACAAACCGCATTATGTAACTTAATGTATCGTATCGCTACATTTGCAACTTGTTGGGCCAAAGTGACATAGTAATGCAACTCATGTATGGTGGATGAACTTTACTCATAAAGTTTCATACAATTCATAAAGTTCATAATCCCTCCGTTCTAAAGTGTAGGCCGTTTGACTTTTTTTGACCCAAAGTTGACCGCTCGTACTATTCAAAGTTGTGCGCAAGTTATCATATTTTTTGTGGTGACTTGCTTTATTAATATAAAGTCTACAGAAATGACTTAACTTTGACCATATTTTCACAAATCTTTTGAATAAGACGAGCGGTCAACGTTGAGGTCAAAAAAGTCAAACTCCATACATGTTACAACGGAGGGAGCATGAACTTTCATAAAGTTCATATATTTTTTGAAAATTATCATCCAACTTTTTGAGATCCACACATCGCAAAATGGGGAACTCCATCTTAGTACATATCATGACACAAAATACAACGTACTGTTGCATAATTTTAGGCCATACAAACCGCATTATGTAACTTAATGTATCGTATCGCTACATTTGCAACTTGTTGGGCCAAAGTGACATAGTAATGCAACTCATGTATGGTGGATCCACTTTACTCATAAAGTTTCATACAATTCATAAAGTTCATAATCCCTCCGTTCTAAAGTGTAGGCCGTTTGACTTTTTTTGACCCAAAGTTGACCGCTCGTACTATTCAAAGTTGTGCGCAAGTTATCATATTTTTTGTGGTGACTTGCTTTATTAATATAAAGTCTACAGAAATGACTTAAATTTGACCATATTTTCACAAATTTTTTGAATAAGACGAGCGGTCAACGTTGGGGTCAAAAAATCAAACTCCATACATGTTTTGACTGACTCTGCTTCACACATATTCGTAACGGGCACATTTCTAAAGCCCGTTACTGAAATAGAATTCGTAACAACATTTGATGGACTTTGCTCGTACATATGTAACAGGCACTTTCCCAATGTCCGTTACTTATATCAATTTGTAACGGTCACTGACACAACCCCCGTTACCGATGGGGATGGGTGACGGAGGAACGCCTCACCCATACTAAGCGTATATATGTGTTGACTCAAATCCCTAACTCGTAAAAATCTCCATTCTCCGCTAAGCTCCGGCCGCCCGTCGCTGCCACGCATCCCGCGCACAACTCATGGCTCCAACGCAGCCAACATCGAGCTCGTCAGCGACACAAAGTGTGCACAAGCGACCGCATCTGCCACTGATTACCTGCAATGACTGCGGATGGTACACCATTCGTGAGCTTGAGGTCAAGAAAGAAGACAATGCGAATCTTGGGCGCATCTTCTACAAGTGCCCCGGCCGCAAGGTTCTGCTTCTAGTGCCCTGCTTCATATTCAGTGTCAGATTTGTTTGAATGACATCAAAAATTTGGGTTTGCCTTTGCAGAATGATGGCAGTGGTTGTGGCTTTTGGTATTGGGAGGAAGAGTACGTTGAAGTGCTGAACAAGATCAAGGTTGACAGTGCCACTGTGAGAGAAGACAAGCTGATGAACAAGATTAAGGAAACAGAAGATGAAGCACTAGTATGGGTGTCTGGTGTTAAAGCACTAGTATGCATTGGAAAGGAAATTGTAGTCCTTTTGAAGTGTTTTCTAGTAGTGTTTGTGTGTAGCCTGTTGTTGGCTGGATATGTTACCTTTCACTAGGTGAATGAAATGTATTGATCTATGATATGTTGGCTGAACAAATTTTTGTCTGTTTCATTATCATTAACGGGCACTTTGGGACAGATAGTGAAACAGAGTCTGAGACAGAGTATGAAATGCAAACTCAGTACAAATTGCACTTCTGATCATAAAATTCGGTTCAAAATTCCAGGACACATATATTACAAGTTCCATATATTACAAATTCCAGGACACATATATTACAAATTCCTTGATTTTTTTCTTCCTTGATTTTTGGACATGGATTGTTTCCTGATGGTCGGTTCGCAAGTATGGTGTTGTATCAGCTGCCGAGAGTCGGGGCATGTGTGAAGTGTCAAAGGCCGGAATTTCGTCGAACTGATTGTATTCCTCCTCCTCAACAATATTTTCAACCCCTACAACCCTCTTTTTTCCAGGCATAACCACGTGCTAGTTCTTCTTTGCCAGGTCGGGTACGTAGAACACTTGCTGAACATTCTTAGCAAAGACAAACGGTTCATCTTTGTAGCCAGAGGACCGTAGATCAACACTGACAAACCCATATGTGTCCTTGGTCACACCTCTGTTCCCATTGACCCATCGGCACCGAAACAAGGCTACCTTGAAGCCTACATAGTCAAGCTCCCAGATCTCCTCGATTTGTCCATAATATGTGCATGTCTCCTTGTTGTTGCCGACAGCATCTATATGCACACTACTGTTTTGATATATGCTCTTGCCATCCTGGGCCGTGGTGTAGAACGTGTATCCATTGATATCATATGCTTGGTATGTTGTAATAGTGAATAATGGCCCCGCTCCTAGTTTTGTTATCAGCTCACCAGTTATAGCAGGGTTGGCATTATGGACATGATCTCGGAACCAAGTGTTAAACCCTTGCATGTGCTTCTTTGCAACCCAATTCTCACTACGGATAGGATCAGCTTCACGTAGGTGTTGCATGTGCTCATTTACATACGGTGTAACTGCTGAGGTGTGTTGTAGCACGGTGAAATGAGCCTTGGAGAAGGAATCTTGATCCGGAGTGATTGACTTTTTGCCCAATGTCCCAACACCTGCAATCCTACCTTCATGCCGTGAATGAGGCACACCAATGGGCTTTTGGGGGTCCATATAACCCATGGTCCACTCCACTGCTTCGATGGTACTGTAGCCACGAACCATGGCTCCCTCCGGAAATGTCCGGTTATGTACCAATGATTTGAGGAAGCCATAGAACCTCTCATATGGAAACATCTGATGAAGATAAGACGGCCCAAGGTAGAAGATCTCCTTTGCAAGATGTGCTGTTAGATGGACCATGAGATCAAAGAATGATGGTGGGAAAGTAGCTTCAAGCATGCATACGATCTCGTAATGCCTTTTCTCTATCTCAACAAGTGCAACCTCATCAATCACCTTCTGTACTATTGCATTGAAGAAAAAGCACAAGCTCGTGACAGCCTCGCGAACCTTTACTGTCTTGATGCCTCTAAGTGCAACAGGAAGAATTGTCGTCATCAACACATAACAATCATGAGATTTCATCAGGTTGAAATTCATTTTCATGTCCTTCACCGACACTAGCCTCTTGAAGTTGGATGAGTAGCCCGAAGGTACTTTCAAACCATGCAAAAACTCACAGAATTGTTTTCTCTCCGTCTTAGACAATGTGGTTGCAGCTACGGGAAGGTCCGTCCCCGTGTCAGTTTGCTTTGCATAGAGCTTCGGCCTAATGCCCATCTCTTTAAGATCCTCCCTTGCATTTTCGTGATCTTTTCCCTTCCCCTTCTGTTGTAACAGTGTTCCACACATGCTCTCACACACGTTCTTCTTGACATGCATGTTGTCAATTGAATGACGCACATCCAACACCTCCCAATACTGTAGCTCCCATAGTATTGACTTCTTGTTCCATATCCCTTGCACATTTTCTTCTTCGCCATCTCTCTTCTTTCTCTTGCCCAGAATGGTCTTCTTTGGTAACTCCTCGATAGTTTTGATGCCTTGGACTTGCAAGTGGATCTCCATTCCGGAAACATGCGTAGGCGCCGTTCGATTCTCCTTTTCTCCATTAAACTGACAATCCATGGCCCGGTATGCATGTCTCTTGGGGAGGAAACGACGGTGACCCATAAATACGAATTTCTTCGAGTGCGTGAGCCACAAAGAGCATGTTTCATCTAAGCAATGAGGGCAAGCTTCGCCTTTCCTTTTACTTTGCCCGAAGAGGTTGCGGTGGGCCGGATTGTCGTTTATGGTGGTGAATAACATGGCATGCAACGTGAAGTACTCACGCTTGAACTCATCCCAAACATCTGGCACACCAGGCCACCAAAGTTTCTTCAGGTCGTCAACCAATGGCCTCAGGTACACATTAATACGGTCACCGGGTTGCTTTGGCCCGGAGACCAAGATTGACAACATCAGGTACTTCTGTTTCTTGCATAGCCAAGGTGGAAGGTTCAGCACTGACAGCACAACAGGCCAGGTGCTATGCGTTGAACTTTGGTTACCAAATGGGTTCACGCCGTCGGTGCTCATAGCGAACCGGATGTTCCTACAATCGTTGGCAAACCAACCATAGTGGGCATCAATGTTACCCCACTATGCCGCATCTGCGGGGTGCCTCATCTTGCCATCTCCCTTGTTTTTTCGCCCTTCGCTATGCCAACGTAAGAGTTGGGCCTCCTTTGGTGTGGCAAACATGCGTCTCAAGCGGGAAATAATGGGGAAATACCATGCCACCCTCACAGGACCCCCTCGGTTACCCTTCCTACCCTTCCTGCCTCTGATCTGCACGGGCTCGTTCCCATCATCGGCATCATCGTCTCCACCATCTTTTTTCCTCTTGTACCGATCGTACCCACACTTCGGGCACTTGTCAAGGTCCTCATATTCTCCCCGAAACAACACACAGCTGTTCTTACATGCATGGATTTTCTCAACCTCTAGACCCAAAGGACAGATTATCTTTTTGGCCTCGTAGACAGACCCAGCCACTTGGTTTCCCTCTGGTAGCATGTCTTTTAAAAGATCCAATAGTTCTTTGAAACTTCTGTCGGTCCAACCATAGCCTGCCTTAAGCTGTAGAAGTTTGAGATCTCCAGAAAGGCGAGAGTACTTCTGACAACCAGGGTAGAGGGGTTTCTTTGAATCTTCGACAAATTGTTTCAGCCTCGCTAATTCAGAAGTTGAGTACACGCCTTGAAACTCAACGTCTCTCAACATTTGATCAACATTGTTTACTTGAGGCAGCACATCATCATCGAAGCCCGTAACTTCCTGGTCACTCATATCCTCAGGCAGCATCACATCGGGTGAGAATGCTTTATCTTCCTCAGAGTTATTTCTGCATCCTCCCCCCTGCAATAATAATGTGAAATCAAAGAGTTAAGACATTCCGCTCTACCCTGGAACAACGAGAAATCAATGAGTTAGTTAAGGCATTATGCACTCATGCATTTCACCTTCATTAAGACCACTTTGAGCATCATGACGCGCTTCACCTTCATTAAGATGACCTTGAGCATCATGCCGCGCTTGAAAGCATCTAGGCCCCTAATTGTGTTTTGGTAATTAATGACAACCCTTGTGGACTAACAATTTTATTTGAGATAATGAGATTAGGTTAGTCCCGAGAGTTGGAATGAGCTTCAAGAGACAATGTGTGGATAGCATGTGTGCTATGGGATTATGGAAGCTCAAGGCAAAGGTATATGATAGGGCTTTTAAATTTGACCGGTAATGAGGCAATTAGTGGGTGAAAAATGACCGGATTGATAGGTTACATAGCCGTAATATCAAGAGGGATCAACTTCATTGGTTCGATGAAATATTAGTGCCACAATGGTCTTTGATGTGCATGTGGTGCATTTAGAATTTGTGGTGACTAACTTGGAAGGGTGCACTCTGAAAATCTGTTGAAACTCTGCGCTGTCGTGGCTTGCGGACAGTCCGTCATGTCCTGGCGGACGGTCCGCGGAGTGTTGACGGACGGTCCGTGGAGCTGGTGGACTGTCAACTATGTTTGCTGTACTGGGGTCCTCGTGCTTTGACTTGGAGTGATCTCACGGACGGTCCGGGATGCGTCGCGGACGGTCCGTAATTTCGCTCATTTTCTCCAGGAGCTAGAGCTGTTGCGAGTAGACGGTCCGGCCTTCTCTGGCGGACTGTCCGTGGTGATGGCGGACGGTCCGCAGGTGCATGGCGGATGGTCTGCCGAGCCCCAACGGTCGACTCTGACAGCGCTTCATAGCCATTGTAATTCAAGCGCGGACGGTCCGCGTGGACCAGGCGGACGGTCCGCCGTGCACGATTTTGAACGGGTTTTCCCCCAACAGCTAGTTTTGGGGAAAGGGCTATATATACTCATCTCCCACGGGCATGGGGGGTCTCTTGGCACTTTGAAAAGCTTGATACTCATACTAGAGCCCTTGTTCTCCTCTCTCTCTCACTCACTTGCTTTGAGGTTGCATTTCTTTGTGAGATTGAGAGCTTCTAGTGCATTGCATCAAGGATTTGATCATTGTGGCACTAGGATTTCGTTGAGCTCGTAGTTGATTTGTTACTCTTGGAGGTTGCCGCCTCCTAGACGGCTCGAAGCTCGTGATTCCACCGAGCACTTCAAGAAGATTGTGAAGTTGCCGTGGAAGATTGGTGTGAGAAGTCTTTGTGCTCACCTCGCCGGAGTGGTGAAGAGTGTAACACCCTGCCCTCCACGAGCCGCCCCGCACAGGCCTTCCGAGGGGCGTGCACGCGTACACATAGCACCCTGCTTACACTTTCGTCCTCGCTTCGTGTAAAAGGGTTAACCCGATGGTGCTATGGCTGGAAGACAAAGGCTTATAAGTTGCCTCCACCCTTGCTCAACTAGCAATGTGGCACTAAACATGTGCATCCCGCACTAATGGGCCACTACTGGGCCATACAAACTGGGCCGGGTGTGACATACACCCCCCCCCCTCAAAGAACCCGACGTCCTCGTCGGCGCAACTCACCCACACGGGCAAATGTCGAGGAACGTTCCCCCTTGGCGCACGACCGTACGTCCAGTGCCAGCGCCATAGTCCATGCCGTATGCTGTAACACCCCGCCTTTCACGAGCCGCCCCACACAGCCCTTCCGAGGGGCGCTAAGGGGGAACGTTCCTCTACATTTGCCCGGGTGGGTGAGTTGCGGCGACGAGGACGTCGGGTTCTTTGAGGGGGGGTGTATGTCACACCCGGCCCAGTTTGTATGGCCCGGTAGTGGCCCATTAGTGCAGGATGCACGTGTTTAGTGCCACATTGTTAGTTTAGCAAGGGTGGAGGCAACTTATAAGCCTTTGTCTTCCAGCCATAGCACCTTCGGGTTAACCCTTTTACACGAAGCGAGGACGAAAGTGTAAGCATGGTGCTATGTGTACGCGTGCACGCCCCTCGGAAGGGTTGTGCGGGGCGGCTTTGAAGGGCGGGGTGTTACAAATGGTATCAGAGCCGACCCTCGCGGTTGCGCGTACGGGTCAGTGTGCGGGCATAGGGCGCATGGCGCGTATGGCCCGGGTAGGGCATACGGCATGGACTATGGCGCCGGCAATGGACGTACGGTCGTGCACTAAGGGGGAACTTTCCTGTACATTTGCCCGGGTGGGTGAGTTGCACCGACGAGGACGTCGGGTTCTTTGAGGGGGGGTGTATGTCACACCCGGCCCAGTTTGTATGGCCCGGTAGTGGCCCATTAGTGCGGGATGCACATGTTTAGTGCCACATTGCTAGTTGAGCAAGGGTGGATGCAACTTATAAGCCTTTGTCTTCCAGCCATAGCACCTTCGGGTTAACCCTTTTACACGAAGCGAGGATGAAAGTGTAAGCAGGGTGCTATGTGTACGCGTGCGCGCCCCTCGGAAGGGCTGTGCGGGGCGGCTCGTGAAAGGCGGGGTGTTACAAGTGGTATCAGAGCCGACCCTCGCGGTTGCGCGTACGGGTCAGTGTGCGGGCATAGGGCGCATGGCGCGTATGGCCCGGGTAGGGCATACGGCATGGACTATGGCGCCGGCACTGGACGTACGGTCGTGCGCTAAGGGGGAACGTTCCTCTACATTTGCCCGGGTGGGTGAGTTGCGCCGACGAGGACGTCTGGTTCTTTGAGGGGGGGGTGTATGTCACACCCGGCCCTGTTTGTATGGCCCGGTAGTGGCCCATTAGTGCAGGATGCACGTGTTTAGTGCCACATTGCTAGTTTAGCAAGGGTGGAGGCAACTTATAAGCCTTTGTCTTCCAGCCATAGCACCTTCGGGTTAACCCTTTTACACGAAGCGAGGACGAAAGTGTAAGCATGGTGCTATGTGTACGCGTGCACGCCCCTCGGAAGGGCTGTGCGGGGCGGCTTTGGAGGGCGGGGTGTTACAAAGAGCAACTCTAGTGGATTCGAGATTTGGAATGGTTCTTTGGTTCTAACCGGCTCATACATCAAGTGTGACTTGATAGCGGAGCGGTTGAACATTGAATCCATCTCAACGTGGACTTGGGGTGACCGGCAAGTCATCGATACCACGGGATAACTTTGTGTCTCTTACTTGTGGTTTAATTCTTGTCTTTGCCTTGAGAAATTTACTTTGTGCAATTTATTTGCTTAGAACTTGATTTATTGCTTGTCATCCTAGGTTGCAAACCCTCAACATATGCATAGAATAGCTAAAGATTTAATTTTCCTTGTGGTTCTAATTAAATTTCTCTAGTGTTGTGATTGAAGTTTAAAACCGCCTATTCACCCCCCCTCTAGTCGGTAATCCTAGATCCTACAAGTGGTATCAGAGCTAAGTACTCCCTAATCAAGGATTTAATCATCCCAGAGTAGGATTAAAATGGCTAGAGAAGGCAAAATGAAGCAAAGGAAGGTTCCTTTCTTTGCTGGGGAAGATTATGATTATTGGAAGACTAGGATGACTACCCATCTAAGGACGGTCGGAAGAAAAATTTGGGAAATTGTTGAGGACGGGTTTGTCATCCTAGACAAAGACAACAAGACCGAAAAAGACCTTGAGAATGAGGACCTTAATGAGGAAGCTTTGTGCATTTTGTATGAGGCTCTATCTCGTGATCAATTCAACCATGTGAAGGGCATTAGAGTTGCAAAGGATGTGTGGAACAAGCTAGCGGAAATCTATGAGGGAACATCCTCGGTTAAAGAAGCCAAGCTCTATGTACTCCAAGGAAAATTAAATGAGTTTACTATGAAGAAGGATGAAGACGTTTCAACCATGTTCAATCGGTTGAATGAGATTGTGAATGAGCTAAAGTGTCTTGATTATGATGTGCCGGATCGAGATTTCTCTAGGAAATTTCTTAGGAGTCTCCCGGAGAAATATGAGACAATTGTCACAATGCTAGTGAGAGAAGACTTGAAGAAATACACTCCTACGGAGGTGTTTGGTGAAGTACTCACACATGATATCTTCAAGCAATCTCAAAAAGAAGCTCATGGTCAAGCAACAATTGAAGAGAAGAAGAACATTGCTCTCAAGGCTCAAGCCACTCAAGAAGATACTCATCTTGAAGAAAAAGAAGATGACTCGGATGAGGAGATGGCTCTCATTGTTAGAGGGCTTAAAAAAATTCTTGAGAAGAAGAAGTTTGGGAAGAAAAATCAATTCTCAAGGAAGAATCCATTTGAAGACAAAGATTGCTTCTCTTTTGGTGAAAAGGGGCATATATCAATGAATTGTCCAAACAAGAAAGAAGACAAGTTTGGCAAGAACAAGAACAAGAAGAATGACCACAAGAAGAAGAAGTATTACAAGAAGGAGAAAAATGGGCAAGCCTACTTTATTGAATGGGATTCTGATGCAAGTGATGATGATGATGATGACAAGCCATCAAAGAGTCTTGCCGGGATTGCCATCAAGGAAGCTCCATCACTCTTCTCCAAGCCTCATTGCCTCATGGCAAAAAGTACTTCAAAGGTAACAATAGATGAAGAAGAAAGTGATAGTGATTGTGATGAGGATAGTGGTGATAATGCTATTTCATATGAATATCTTGCTAGGATGGTTATAAAATCCGATGACAAATTGCGCAAGGAAAAAGAAAAGTTGAAGGATTTAGAATTGAAAAACATTTCAATTCAAAAATCCTATGAGGAGCTAAAGATTTCTCATGCCAACCTAAAGGATTCCCACAATACTCTCAACACCTCATTGGGAATTCTAAAGGGAAAGCATGAGGAACTTAAGGAAGCTCACAACTCACTCCTTGCGCAAGAGGCCAAAGGAAAACTTGTTGTTGACAATGAAAATTGCAAAACTTGTATGTCTTGTTCAACTAACACCTCTTGTAGCACAAGCACGAGCTCTTGCACTAGTGAGAAAGATTCAAGTGATGCATCTCATTTATTATTGCAAAATGAATCTTTGAAGAAAGAAGTGGAGTGCTTGTCCAAGGATCTTTTCAAATGGTTTGGAAGTCAAGTCAAGTTTAATCATTGTTGGACAAGTCAAAAATTTACTTTGAACAAGAATGGCATTGGTTATTTGCCCAAGCAAGGGAAATCGGCTTTCATTCCCAAGAAGACCACTTATGTGCCATCAAGTATGACATTGCAAGAAGAAGCTAAATTCAAGAAATGTCATATTTGCAAGACAAAGGTAGATGTGAATCACAAGTGCAAGAGCAAGAAGACCGTATCCTTTGATCCATCTTACATTCTTAAGAAAGATTCAAAGGGCGTTGTGTGTGCCAAGTTTGTTGGTCGCTCTATGGATAACACTAGGCTAAAATCCATTTGGGTGCCTAAAGCTATGATCACTAACATTGAAGGACCCAAGAGTTGGGTACCTAAGAGGAAGTGATTCTCTTGTGTAGGTAAATTATAAAGCCGGAGGAAGACATTGGATGATTGATAGTGGTTGCACAAACCACATGACCGGTGAAAGGAAAATATTCTCATGTCTTGATGAAGATATCTCCGACTTTGATAATATTACCTTTGGTGATGATAGCAAGGGAGGTGTACAAGGCATTGGTGAAATTTCTATCTCTCAAGATTATAAACTCTCCAATGTTTTGCTAGTTGATTCCCTAAATTTCAATCTATTATCTATTGCTCAACTTTGTGATAATGGATATAGATGTTCTTTTACTAGCAATGACTTTCTAGTTACCTCTCTTGATGGAAAGGAAATAATCTTTAAGGGTTTTCGACATAAAAGCCTATATCTAGTGGATTTTTCATCTAAAGAGGCAAATCTCTCAACTTGTTTATTCTCTAAAGCCTCTATGGGTTGGCTATGGCATAGAAGGCTAGGTCATGTTGGAATGAGGCAACTTAATAAATTAATCAAGCATGATCTAGTCCTTGGATTGAAGGATGTGAAATTTGAAAAGGATAGGTTATGTAGTTCTTGTCAAGCCGGCAAGCAAGTTGCAAATTCTCATCCAACCAAAAATGTTATGTCAACCACAAGACCTATAGAACTATTGCACATGGATTTGTTTGGTCCCACTACCTATAGAAGCATTGGTGGCAATAGTTATTGTCTCGTAATTGTGGATGATTTCTCAGGATTCACATGGGTATTCTTTCATCATGATAAATCTGATGCATGTGATATCTTTAAGAATTTTGTCACTAGAGCTGAAAATGAGTTCGAAGGTAAATTGAAGAAAGTGAGAAGTGATAATGGAAGTGAATTCAAGAACACTCGAGTGGAGGAATTTTGCAATGAGAAGGGAATCAAGCATGAATTTTCAACTACATATACTCCGGAGCAAAATGGATTGGTTGAGAGAAAGAATAGGACTTTGATTGAAATGGCAAGATCAATGCTAGCCGAATATTTCATATTTCCGGGTTTTTGGTTGTAAATGTTATATCTTGAGAAAGGGGTCTTGCTTATCCAAGTTTCAAAGCAAATGTGATGAAGGATTCTTTCTTGGTTATTCATCTTGTAGCAAGGCCTATAGAGTGTATAATAAATCAAACGGATTTGTTGAAGAAGCTTATGATGTTCAATTTGATGAAACAAATGGGTCACAAGATGAGAAAGACAACTTGGATGATGTGAGAGGTGATAGTTTGAGAAAAGCTATGAAAAACATGGATGTTGGTGATATTCAACCAAGAGAAGAAGAAGATGATGAAGATGATGATGAGGAACATATTGTTTGTGATCAAGAAATTGCTCCATCTTCTCAAAATCAAGTCATTGATAATACAAGTGCAAATGATTCTTCTCAAGAAAATGAGCAAGTGATCTCTACTACATCATCGTCCACATCTTCTCAAGATCAAGTTACTCAACCAAGAATTCATGGCCAAGTCGCCAAAGATCACCCCATTGACCAAATTGTGGGTGACATTAGTAAGGGTGTCCAAACTCGATCTCGTGTTGCTTCATTTTGTCAACATTAGTCTTTTGTATCTTCTCTTGAACCTAAACGTGTAGATGAGGCACTTGTTGATCCGGATTGGGTGATGGCTATGCAAGAAGAATTAAATAACTTCACCTGGAACAAAGTTTGGGATTTGGTTGAGAGGCCCAAGAACTATAATGTTATTGGTACTAAATGGGCCTTTCGCAACAAAGAAAATGAAGATGGTATTGTGGTGAGAAACAAGGCAAGATTGGTGGCACAAGGATATACTCAAGTCGAAGGTTTGGATTTCGATGAAACTTTTGCTCCCGTAGCTAGACTTGAAGCTATTAGAATGTTACTTGCTTATGCTTGCTCTCATAACATAAAACTTTATCAAATGGATGTTAAAAGTGCTTTCTTGAATGGTGATCTTAGTGAACTAGTGTATGTTGAAGAACCTCCCGGTTTTGAAGATCCAAAATTGCCCAATCATGTTTATAAGCTCTCTAAGGCTCTTTATGGATTGAAGCAAGCACCCCGTGCTTGGTATGAGAGGCTTAGGAATTTTCTTTTATCAAAGGGTTTGAAAATTGGAAAGGTTGACACTACACTATTCACTAAGAAAATTGGCAATGATATTTTTATTTGTCAAATATATGTTGATGACATTATCTTTGGTTCTACTAACGAATCTTTTTGTAAAGAATTTGGAGAAATGATGTCTAGGGAATTCGAGATGTCCATGATTGGAGAGTTGAGCGTCTTTCTTGGTCTTCAAATCGAGCAAATTAAGGTAGGCACATTTGTTTGCCAATCTAAATATATCAAGGATATTTTGAAGAAATTTGGAATGGAAGATTCAAAGCCAATCAAGACTCCAATGGATACAAATGGACATCTTGATCTTGATGAGGGAGGTAAAGCGGTTGATATTAAGCTTTATAGATCCATGATAGGTAGCTTGCTTTACCTTACCGCATCTAGGCCCGATATCATGTTTAGTGTATGCATGTATGCTAGATTTCAAGCCGCACCTAAAGAATGTCATTTGACCGCGGTGAAAAGAATTTTGAGATATTTGAAATTTACTCCAAATATTGGTCTTTGGTATCCAAAAGGTGCTCAATTTGAGTTGGTTGGTTATTCAGATTCGGATTATACCGGTTGCAAAGTTGATAGAAAGAGCACTTCCGGTGGTTGTCAACTTCTTGGTTGTTCACTTGTGTCATGGAGTTCAAAGAAGCAAAACTCGGTTGCTCTCTCAACCGCCGAAGCGGAATATATTTCGGCGGGAAGTTGTTGTGCTCAACTATTGTGGATGAAGCAAACACTTCTTGATTATGGTGTGAAATTCAATGGAATTCCTCTCTTATGTGACAATGAAAGTGCTATCAAGATCGCAAATAATCCGGTTCAACATTCTAGAACTAAGCATATTGATATCCGGCATCATTTTCTTAGAGATCATGTGAGCAAAGGTGATATCAAAATTGAAGGTGTGGGCACGGATGATCAATTGGCTGATATATTCACAAAACCATTGGATGAATCTCGGTTTTGCAAACTAAGAAATGAGTTGAATGTCATTGATATCTCAAATGTGGCTTGATCCCTAGCATGAGCATCCTTGTGCATATTGTTTTTATCTTTCATTCATATGTTTATTTTTAACATTAATGCTCATCATGTCATGATTGCTATGATTGTAAAATTGTGCATCATCTTGTCAAGCAATGAACCCCAAGGATCCATCACAACAAGTGCTCACAAGGTTGGATCTCGGGTTGAAAAGAATGAGCAGGACGGACTGTCCGCCAACGGACCGTGGACTGTCCGCGCCAGCTCGAACGGTCCGCCAATGGTCCGCGGACGGTCTGTAATTACCCCGAAATTTACCAAAAGGTTTGGGGGGGTTCGCGTTTGGGGGGGTCGGACGGTCCGCCATAGACCGCGGACTGTCCGCGAGGCGCCTAAGCGCGTGGGTCCACCCGCCGACGGGATCTAAAAGGATGGGTGTATCTCTCTCACACACAACTCGTGCCATTGTTCCCCAACCCCTCTCTCTCTCTAGTTCTTGGTGAAGAAAAGAGCCCGTCACTCGATCTCTTGATTGGAGCACTTCCCGGACGGTTTGAGGGTATCTGCGGACTCTCTACAGGATTCTCCATCATGTCATCCGGGTATTTTTGTCGATTTCTCCTTTGTTTGAGTTGAATCTATGGATGAACATAATTAGGGTTTGGGGTCCTGATCTGAAATTTGGCCATGGAATTTGAAATCCGTCTTTGGGAATATGTTGGATATGGTCTAGTGATGGTTTGGCTAAAGTTTGGTTGAAAGTTATTGGATATTTGTTGAAATATGGGGATCAAATTTTTCGGATCTCTGTTCATGTTCGTCGCCACTACAGTGACCCAGGGACCGTCCGCTCGGGAAGCTCGGACCGTCCACCTATACTTGGCGAACCGTCCGCGGTGCCCTGTCAGACAGTCCGCCGTGCACTGACAGCAGCGACCTTGGACAAGGTATTTTGGGATTCTTTATTGATTACCATTCAAATATATATGCATATTAATTGAAATAATTGCATGATAACAGTGGTCGCAAGGTTATCAAGGCTTTGGCAAATCGGCTCAAGAAGAGTGGGAACAAGAAGAAGGGTGATGAGGGGACGTCTAAGAGACATCGAGTTGATGATGCCCCAGATGTAGATGATGTCTCGGATGATCCAGATGATAGTGATTATGTGGCTGATACTGAAGTTGAGTCATCCATGGGGCAGCAGTCTGCGTTCATGGTGGATGAGGATGCAGGATTGCATCAAGGGGGAGGTGGCATGCATCCGGACATCATTGACATTCACTCTCACACAGCTCCTAGGAAAGTCTGGCAGTCAAAAGAATATGCAAGGGTAAGAAACATCAATGCCTACTCTCAGCGTCGTGACACAGATAATCAATTCTTCCATACTCTAGTTCAAGAAAATGCTTTCTTTGGTCACTTGCTTGGTTGCACTCTATGGGCTCATAAGAGGATTGATTTTAATTACCTTGCTAGTAAACCAGTGCTAGAACATGTGGCTGTCTTGTTTGAGAGACTTAGGCTTAGAAATTTTATGGAGCATCACTGTGATTGGAATGAAACACTGATTCGACAGTTCTATGCCCCCTTTGAGCTAGATATTGAGACACAAACTGTTGAGTGGATGAGCTGGCAACATATATTTTGCACCATATATCATGTCCTTAATTAAGGAAAAGTGTGGGTACAATGGTCCTTGTGAGATTCGCCACGAATGGTTTCAGCCATTTGCTAATGCCAAGGACTTTCTGAATAGGGCACTAACCCCCTATGAAAATGTTGATGATGATGGTGGTGAGCCTATTGTTGGGGAAGAAGCACATGCAGATGTTGATATGGGTGCTCATGATATGCCTCCACCACCTCCTCCTCCTATTCAGCCACAGAATTATTGGGTTCCTCCAGAGGGCTACTTCACTCCATACTTTGACAGCATGGCTCGGTCTTTTGGGGCACAGATGGCTACTGGGTTTGATACTCTGCAGCAGGGTCTCCAACAGCGGTCTGATGAGAGGTTTCAGGCATATGAGCAACAGATGAACACTCAGTTTTATCAGCCCATCATGACTCAGCTTCAGAGTATGCAGCAGGGGTTTCACACTGATATGGAGAATTTGACTACTAGATTTGATGGTTTGTCTACTTCAGAGCAGTATCAGCAGCTGGTTGATCGTCAGACTCAGCTTGAGAGCTCATTCAACACGTTCAACACAGCCTTCACAGACTTCAGTGGGCACTTCTACAGTGTTTACCCTCGGCCACCATATCCTCCTCCACCACCGCAGGATGACTAGTCCCTTCTTAGTATTTGATGCCAAAGGGGGAGAGATTTTGAGGACTTGGAGATTTGGAGGACTTGGAGTGATGTGATCTCCAGGGGGAGCTTGGAGCTTGTTGCATGAGCATGGTCTTTGCATTGCATATTTACTTTTATGGCATTTGTGAGATAAACTATGTGTGTGGATGTAATAAGCTAAAACTTAATTGCTTACGTGCTACTTTTTTATTCGTTTGTGTGATGAACCTATTTATTACATCTCTATCTCATGGTGGTTTGATTTTAATGGCTCTATGGAATTTGAGGCTAACACATGATGTGATCGATTTTATCTATATATGTGTTTGTTTTTGCCTTGATATCCATGTTGTAGGGGATGCTTCGCAAAATTTATATTATTTCAACATGTGTGGGAATTGTCACAAGGAATCCATGCACATATGTAGGGGGAGCCATTCTCTATGTTATTGAAACATGAATTTATCTACTCTATCTTCTATATGGAATTCTTTGAAAAAGAGTAAGTAATTTCATGTTTCACAATCAACTCTATCACTCCTTTGTTATGGTTGTCATCAATTACCAAAAAGGGGGAGATTGAAAGCATCTAGGCCCCTGATTGTGTTTTGGTAATTAATGACAACCCTTGTGGACTAACAATTTTATTTGAGATAATGAGATTAGGTTAGTCCCGAGAGTTGGAATGAGCTTCAAGAGACAATGTGTGGATAGCATATGTGCTATGGGATTATGGAAGCTCAAGGCAAAGGTATATGATAGGGCTTTTAAATTTGACCGGTCATGAGGTGATTAGTGGGTGAAAAATGACCGGATTGATAGGTTACATAGCCGTACTATCAAGAGGGATCAACTTCGTTGGTTCGATGAAATATTAGTGCCACAATGGTCTTTGATGTGCATGTAGTGCATTTAGAATTTGTGGTGACTAACTTGGAAGGGTGCACTCTGAAAATCTGTTGAAACTCTGCCCTGTCGTGGCTTGCGGACAGTCCGCGGAGTGTTGACGGACGGTCTGTGGTGCTGGCGGACTGTCAACTGTGTTTGCTGTACTGGGGCCCTCGTGCTTTGACTTGGAGTGATCTCGCGGACGGTCCGGGATGCATCGCGGACGGTCCGTAATTTCGCTCATTTTCTCCAGGAGCTAGAGCTGTTGCGAGTAGACGGTCCGGCCTTCTCTAGCGGACTATCCGTGGTGATGGCGGACGGTCCGCAGGTGCATGGCGGACGGTCCGCCGAGCCCCAACGGTCGACTCTGACACACTCTGACAGCGCTTCATAGCCGTTGTAATTCAAGCGCGGACGGTCCGCGTGGACCAGGCGGACGGTCCGCCGTGCACGATTTTGAACGGGTTTTCCCCCAACGGCTAGTTTTGGGGAAAGGGCTATATATACTCATCTCCCACGGGCATGGGGGGTCTCTTGGCACTTTGAAAAGCTTGATACTCATACTAGAGCCCTTGTTCTCCTCTCTCTCTCTCACTCACTTGCTTTGAGGTTGCATTTCTTTGTGAGATTGAGAGCTTCTAGTGCATTGCATCAAGGATTTGATCATTGTGGCACTAGGATTTCATTGAGCTCGTAGTTGATTTGTTACTCTTGGAGGTTGTCGCCTCCTAGACGGCTCGGAGCTCGTGATTCCACCGAGCACTTCAAGAAGATTGTGAAGTTGTCGTGGAAGATTGGTGTGAGAGGTCTTTGTGCTCACCTCGCCGGAGTGGTGAAGAGCAACTCTAGTGGATTCAAGATTTGGAGCGGTTCTTTGGTTCTAGCCGGCTCATACATCAAGTGTGACTTGATAGAGGAGCGGTTGAACATTGAATCCATCACAACGTGGACTAGGGGTGACCGGCAAGTCATCGATACCACGAGATAACTTTGTGTCTCTTACTTGTGGTTTAATTCTTGTCTTTGTCTTGAGAAATTTACTTTGTGCAATTTATTTGCTTAGAACTTGATTTATTGCTTGTCATCCTAGGTTGCAAACCCTCAACATAGGCATAGAATAGCTAAATATTTAATTTTCCTTGTGGTTCTAATTAAATTTCTCTAGTGTTGTGATTGAAGTTTAAAACCGCCTATTCACCCCCCCCCTCTAGTCGGTAATCCTAGATCCTACAACGCTTCACCTTCATTAAGAGCTCCTTCTTCACCTTCATTAAGGCCTTCCTCACCATACTTGTTCCAACACGTGTAATTCTTTGTGAATCCAAGTGTGACTAGATGATATAAAAGGTTATCCGTTTGTGCGAACTTTTTTTGGTTGGCACAATCAACACATGGGCACCACATTGTAGTCACACCCCGGTTTCTCATGTCCGCCGCCGCTTGACCAAGAAACCCTTTAACCTGTGTTACGAACAGCCCCAAATCTCGAGGTGGTATATACATCCAAGCCCGATCAGCCGCCATCATCTACACAACTTCAATTAAAATAGATGTTTTTTTAATTAAAAATTACATATTTCACATCAAAATCTATCATGATGATGATCGAGCTAGGAATTACGACGGAGAACGACGAGTGGGGCAAAATCCATACCGGCGAGCTGCGGAGGACAGGGCGCGCGGGCTGCCGGCGCGCCGGCGTCGCGGAGCTGCTAGCTAGCTAGCGGCCGGGCGGGCGGCAAGAAGGCCCGGTCGCGCGCGGTCGCCCGCGCGGCGACGACGAGTCGAAGAGCGGGAAGAGAGAACGGGCGGGCGCCAGGACGGCGGCGGAGTGGACGTCGCCCGCCGCCGGCTGCTGCTCTGCGCCGACAGCAGCAGCGGAGTGGAAGACGACACACTGTAGCTATTGTAGCTTATGTAAATAATAATTGAGCTCCGACACTAGTAACGGGCGTTAACTGGCCAAACCTAACATCGTTACCACTAGTCAAAGATACGTAACGAGCTTAAGTGCCTAATACAACTACCGTTACTACTAGTCCCAGCCTGTAACGGACATTAAGCGACCGTTACGAATGGTAGTATTATTGGTAACTGTTGTGTGTAATGTCCGCTACAAGGAATACTAGTAATGGTCGCGAACAACGACTGTTACCGGAAATCATTATTAGTAACGGGCGTTGTTGTGCAGGGGCTGGGCCCTGTCCTGACACGCTTATTGGTAACGGTCGTTGTTTCCGCCCGTTACTGATGTCGCACCTTGTAACGGGCTTCGTGAGTCCGTTACCAATCCCGCGTTACCTATTTGAGGTTTTCACATAGTGTCTGCATTTAGAAAAAATTTGAGAATTATATATGTGAATTTCTAATGAAAACAATATATGGAATCAAGGACAACAAGAACATATATAGATTCCATTCTTAAAACCGACGAGTTACAATCAATATATCATCGTGTTGTCCCAAAATAAAGCAAACATTGCCTTTTGTTACTATAGCATCATCCATCTTTTTTAGTTTAAAGTACTAACTGGATCAACAAAACAACAGACACCCTTAAAATCTGTAGGGCGTAATCTATGGGGCGCGCGTTCACTGATAAACTGATCTAGATTTGCTGGTAAACTTTACTAGTGTGGCAGCATTCAATCGAGCGGCTCAAGCTGGTTGCACATCTCCATGTAGGCGTAGTACAGGACCCTGTTCTTGGCCCCGGTGCGGTGTCTGCCGGTGTTCTGGCAGAAGTACTTGAGCTGCTCCAGCGTGCAGCAGCCGAGCGTCTGGCCCAGGAAGAGGAAGAGCCAGTTGATCTCGCGCTTGTCGGCCGCGATCTCCGGCCACATGGCGCCCTTGTGGCCGCACGCGTCGCAGTCCGGCAGGGCCGGGAACATCCAGGCGTCGGGCGCGCGGTCGTCCATGGTGTGGCGGTTGGCGACGACGTAGTCGCGCAGCGCCCGGAACTTGGGCTCGAGGTCGTACGCGATGGTCTTCCTGGCGGCGCAGCGCTTGC
This sequence comes from Echinochloa phyllopogon, assembly GCA_033239725.1. NCBI lineage: Eukaryota > Viridiplantae > Streptophyta > Magnoliopsida > Poales > Poaceae > Echinochloa > Echinochloa phyllopogon. Next base: position 42,434,449 of record BTCW01000005.1, on the reverse strand, counting down.
ACCGCGCCTGGCCCTCCACGGACGCGACGCCCCGGCGCAGCAGGCCCTCCAGCGTGTCGTGCTGCGCGGGCCGCTCCGTCGCCCACGGGAACGGCGCCGCGACCGCGGGCGCGTCGGCGTCGGCGTCGCGTGGCTGCTGCTTGACGCTGGGGCGGCGGACGACGGCGCGGGTGGCGGCCGAGCCACTGTTGAGGCGGCGGCGGACGGAGCGCGTACCCGCAGCCGGCAGCGGAGGAGGAAGAGACGGCGGCGGCGGTGGCGAGGCTGGAGCAGCAGCGGCGGCGTCGTCGTTGGCGGCGGCGGCGGTGTAGATGGACCCGAGGGTCAGCGCCAGCGGGTCCTTGTCGTCCTCGCCGCCGTCGCGGCCCTTCGCTGCCTTCCCTTCCATTTTCGCCCGAGCAGCAGCGGTCGCTTGCTCTGGCTGCCTTGTTGCGGCCTTGACGGCTGGCTGTTTAGGGTTTTAAGGAGTGGATGTCGGAGCGGGTTGTTGCCGGGGCGAGCTTATCCTGGGCGCCGGTCCTGCAGGGCCCGGACGAAGCTGGAGCGTCCGATCTGATCTCACGCCCGGCCCGGGTGGTCGGTTCTCTGCTTCTAATTCTAACAAACCCGGGCAGCGCGGCGAGTCTGCGAGGAAGACGACCAGGAGAATCTTTTCTTCCGACCATTACTGGCTTGCTCCTATCTGTTGCCGTAAATGCCGCATGTCTTACCATGGCGTGCTTATCTGTTACTGTTAGAGAGAAGGGTTGTTTGGATCTCCGCATGGCGATATGGCAACTGGGCTCTTGCGAGATCTTGGGTGGCATTACAAACAAAGGCTCTTCCCTCTGTCCCGATGTCTGATTTGTTCAATCAAGCCCCCGGTTGCCGTGAACCGATTGTTTTGGGATTGGAAATTCCGAATTTTCCTTGTTATAAAAAGGTAAAGATTGCAGCGATATGCGCGGAAATGGTGAACCTGCGATCCAGGCCAGGCCGCGCTGCACGTCGTGGTTCCAGGCCGCCGATCGCGCGCACACAGGCCAGGCCGTTCCATGTACAGAAAAATGCTCCCATTCACTCCGGCCAGCAGCCCATACAGGATTCTCAGAAGAGGCCCTCTAAGCCCCTAGCTCACAGAAACGGGCTGAATCCCATCCGCGTCTCCGGCTCCTCCTTGCGGCATCGCGGGCCGTCTTGCCCACCGAGGAAAGGAAACAAAAGGCCGAGGCGGCAAAGCGATGCCGGCCCGGCACGCAGCGACCCACCACCCATCGCGCAAAGCAAGAGAGCAGCGGCGGCTGCGGCCTTCGGGTGAGCTGCCACCTGCCAATCTGGCACTCTCTGCCACGGCCAATTGGCCAAACAAACTCGTCGGGCGCAACCGCCGCACAAGCAAGCAAGCGAGAGCGGGCTGTGGCCGCCGGACGCGCGCGGGCGCCGCGCAGGGTGCGGCGGTGGCACGGCGGGGTCTTCGAGCCGTGCGCCCGCCGCGGCTGCCTCCCGGGTTCACCGGCTGCCGCGCACCGTCCGTTTGGCACTTTGGCAGGACGTGGCCACGCAGATGCGGACACGGACAGGGACTCGGAGACGCCGTGCTGGCTTTTTCCAGAGCGCAAACGGGGCAGGCAGATTTTAGTGGAGCGCTTTCGTGCTACCGGACTGGACCCTGGGATGGGAGCTGTCCTGCCTACATGCGTGATGCTCCTTTCCTTTGAGCACGTTTTTCAGGGATGTTTGTTCGGTCTCCTCCGTCCCTGTAAAAATGACATGCTTAATCTTTTCAAAAAAAAATTGACATGCTTAACTGCCGTGTTTGTAACAGAGAGAAACAAACGATTCCGGTTGCGTCTGCACCTACAGACAAAATATCAGCCTTTTCTTTTCGTCCTGAAAAGCGTATCACATCTTCGGAAAAGAGGACATAAAAATATCCTCCCAATCCTTCATCCATGTGAGGAGTTTTGGGTGGTCTCAACTCTCAAGGATGTCTTGAGCATGATAAAACAAAAGGAGAAGGGGGGCAGGTAAACGCATAATCACGCTCCATCATTTTGCCAAGAGCACTGTGCATGATGTACGGACTCAAGTCATTGCACAGCCACAGGCCCCTCGACCGTCTTTAATCATTCTATATTTCGCTCGTGCTTTCCCCCGTTTTCCCGTATGCTTTTACACGGCTAGCCTCTTCTTTGCAAATCATGTATAGGCCCGTGCATGTACTAGTAAAAGGAGACAAACAATATTCTTTTTTGTTCAGTATATAGGAGTATAGCAAGTAAAGAGACGGCCCCATGGCCTTTGTCAGCCTCTGGTCTTGACCTGGACACGTCTTTGTGTCACTGTTCCACTGCGAATACGTACGAGAAAAACACAGCTGGCGAGAGCGAAAGAGGTATTCGTCATCGTCGATCTCTTTTATCGTGTCCCAATAATCCTCGCGTATTTAAACGCGCGTGATCGCAACGGCTTTGTCGTAGCAGCCAAGTTTTCTTCACTCCCGTACTCCCGTCCTGTTCCTTGTTTTTGTTCCCCTTTTTTTTCCCGAATTACAAAAAAAAATGAAAATATGGATATAGAAAACAGTCCGATATGCATATCGTCATATCTTGTTTTTATTCTACTAAGGCCTTGTTTAGTTCCTAAACTTTAGATGTTTAAAGTTGGGACTTTTGCACTGCAGTGTTACTGTAGCATTTCGTTTGTATTTATAAATAATTATTCAAACATTGATTAATTAAGCTTAAAATGTTCGTCTGGCAAAGTACAACAAAACCGTGCAATTGGTTTTTGATTTTATTGATTTCATCTACATTTAGTACTCTGCCGATATTTTGATAGGATAGAAATCTTCTTTGGGAACTAAGGCCTTGTTTAGTTCCAAAAAGCAACTCTCAAATTCAATATGCAAAAAGAAGATTTCACATCACATCAAAATATCATAACATACATGGAGTACTAAACGTAAATGAAATAAAAAACTAATTGCACGGTTTTGTTGTAATCTGCGAGACGAACATTTTGAGCCTAATTAATCAATTTTTGGATAATTTTTCGCACATACAAACGAAATGCTACAATGGCGCAATGATTACGAAGTGACATCTTACTCCCAAATTCAACCTCTCAATTCTAACATCTAAACAAGACCTTGTTAAACAAGGGCTTTGCTCGTTGAGACGCAGCTTTGCCAGCGGAGCAGCAGTAAAGCTCTGAGAGAGTCAGTTGTCCAAATCAGCATCGCAATAAAATAGGCATGCATTTTTCTTTGAGTGGGGGCTAATCCTTAATCCAGTCTGCTGGCACGACAGACAAATTGACAAAATGATACCCGTCACCAATCTCCCTGATCATGGGTTCCAGTTTACATGTATTTAAACGTGCCCGATCATACCATTTTTGTCGTCAAAGGAAATAATATCTCCAGTTTTGTACTTTCGTCCACCAGCAGCACATTCAGCATCATCATCATCATCGTCATCGTCATCGGAATTCGGCGTGGATGATGATACGCTAGAAAAATCTTTTAGTATTCCACGGATGACACAAATGACAAATCATTTCAAATAATGCGACAGCAAATAGAAATTTCGAATTGCAGATGGATAGGGCCCTTCTGCAGACAATGTTGCTTTCCACGGTCACTTGCAAAGATTCCCGTCCGTCAGCGACAGTAGCATCGTGCCACCCCAATTTAGTGGTGTTAAGATGTTGAATTTGGGAGGGTGAATTTAAGAGTATGATGTCACATCGTAATCATTGCGTCACTGTATCATTTCGTTTGTATTTGTGAAAAATTGTCCAAAAATTGATTAATTAGGCTCAAAATGTTTGTCTCGCAGAGCACAACAAAACTGTGCAATTAGTTTTTGATTTCATCTACATTTAGTACTACATGCATGTTATGACATTTTAATGTGATTGAGAATCTTCTTTTTGCATAGTAAATTTGGGAGTGGAATTTTGGAACTAAACATGTGATGGTTTTTGCCTTTGCCTTCCCGTGCCCTCCGGTTGGTCGCCCATCGAAGAGGAAATAAACGAGACATGCGACCCATGGAAAGCTCAACTTAACCTACCGGTCTATCGATCATTCCATCCGGTTGTGATCTACTACTCTCTCTACATATCTTCCATATCCTGGAGCTCCTAGCATCTGCCAGTTTCGTGCTGCACTAGTAGACCACTACTTGTATGTTAGCTAGCTTTTGTGCTTTTGTTCTTCTTACTAGGAATAGTTTGCTTGGGGCATTGGAATGAATCGCATTAGCACGTACTTGTATGGAATGATGTGTGACAGAAGATGACCTCCCAACGATACACCAGCGTTTAGGAATGCAGTTCAGCAGTTGCACCTAATGCGATCTGGGGTGACAGCTGAAAAGAGCACTCTCCGCTGCCCTTAAATAGGTGTGTACTATTACGTGATGGCTAAGCCGTGTCATCGTCCCGTCCCATTCGCTGTTGCCGTGTCGTCGCAGCTGATCAAACTCATCGGCGCAGTGTCGTCCCAGATTAAGACACGCGTGACAGCTACATTTACATGTGTGTTCTCTGTTTGTTCTTTGCTTTTTTTACGACAAAAGAGTCAAAGACGTACGCGTGGTTTGGCCGGCGATATTCTTCTTCGAGTGGGGAAAAGAAGAAGGTACCTGGAACTGAAACACTGCCATGCTTCTGTTTGACAAAGTGGCAGTCATCAGAACGAAGCATTACCATGATAAGCAGAACATCAGCGTCGACAGGGAGGGATGAAAGCTCAGTTTGCCGTCCGTTCTTAACCTAAGGCACCGTAGCTAAAGTTTAGCTGCTAGGCATCCAAACCGGGGGCAGCTAAAATTCAGCTAAACTTTAGTTACATGCCAGAAGGTACACGATTCCTTTAGCTGATTGAGCCTGGCTAGACGCAGCTAAACAAGTTTAAAGACCAAAATACCCCACTATATTTATGGAATTTTCCCACCGTCACATGATTATGTCCATAATTAATAAAGGTTAGGATAGTCCAATTAATTTAATTAGCTGATGGATCCAAACACTCCCAGCTAAAGTTTAGATAGGTACTCTTTAGCTAGCTAAAATAAACCACTACAAATTAGCTGGCTAAATTTTAGTTGGGTGGATCCAAACATGGACTAAAAGCACATGGTAAAGGCACGCGGGACGGTGCTTTGTGTGCGTGCCGCCCATTGGACAGGCTCGTCAGTGGACGGTTCAGCGATGGCTTTCTTTAGGTACTGTAGACACGCACGGCCGAGAAGTTCTGTTGCAGCAGGGGGGCTGACCGTGAATTACAATAGAACGGCACGATTCGGCACGGGACGCTGATAAGCACCCCTCCAGAGACAGGGAATAAAGGAAAAGAAAAGGGGTCGTGACGATACGATACGGGCAGGAATGATACTTTACCCTCCTCCCTCTCTACACCCACAGGCCCACCACACTGCTGCTGATGACCTGCTGTGCTGGGGCCTGTGTGCCTGCATGGGTGGCTGGCAAAAGAAAGGGCCGGCGTCCTCGTCTGTTTGTGCGTCCGGTAGCGGGCGCAAAAGCAAAGAATATTTCACCTGGAGAAGGGCGCTCCGTCGTTGGACTTTCGCCGGATGACCGATGCGTGATCGTAGTACCGCCTCTGAATAGATTAACGTGACGCCGGCTGACTTTCTGCTTCACCCACCCGGCAGCACGCCATGGCAATGGCAAGGCCCCAAAACCAAGAGGACAACAGCAAGCTGGCGGCAAGCTGCCATCCGGCATTCCGGCAAGCGTACGCGTACACCCCCAGCTCGGCAGCTCCCGTAATCGAGGAGATTCAGATCAGTGGAGTGGAGCAACAGTACAGTACAAAACTGCTCTTCAGTTGCGAAATCACGCAGCGCCAATTCAGAGCGATCTCGAGGACAGATTAGATAGGGAAGATACAAGGCTGGAACCTTCAGAGACGCCCCACTTGCGACGTCGGACAATTTCCAAAGGGGATGGGTTAGCGGCGGTTGAGCGAAGGGTGTGGTGAGTCATCAGATTTGCGGACCAGAGATTTGTAATTTGTTCCGAGCAGGAGGAAACGTACAGATTCTCCGGTTACGGGGGACCTCTCGTGCGCGTTGTCTCGGCATGCACCGCGCATTAGGAAAAACCGAAAAAAGAGAGAGACGAAAAAAGAAAGTGTGGGGGGGGGGGGGGGGGGGGGGGGGGGGGGCAACTTGAGCCCCCCCCCCCCCCCCCCCCCCCCCGTGCTGACACCATGATCGTGCACCAGTAATGGCAGCTGCCCAGCTCCCCTGCCTGCCTGCTTGTCATCAGCTGCTGCTGCTCCTTGTGATCGTTGTCATTGCAATCACATTTTGGATGTCCTATCTCTATCCCAGTCGCTTGCGCAAGTCTGTTCATAGGACCCTCAAAAACTGTTGTGTGGATCGAGAGAAGAGGGTAGCCCTTCGGGCCTGCCCCGGTGCTTTGCACGAGTGTCACCGAGCCTGAAAGAGGGAAAGATCGTGTACCGCATGGCGTACTGGGGCTCTCGCCCTCCTTTTGGATCAAGCTGATGTGCCGCGGCCGCCACCCCATTCAGATTCACCAACCGGACACGGAACCATGAATGGCACACATGGGCTGTGTTTAGTTCCAAAAATGGGGTGAGAAAATTTGGCGAAAATATCACATCGGACATTGTAGCGTACTGTAGCACTTTTCGTTTGTTTGTGGTAATCGTTGTCCTATCATGACCTAACTAGGCTCAAAAGATTCGTCTCGTCGTGTACATCAAAACCATGTGAACTAGTTTTTTTATTTACCCACGTTTAAATGCTCCATGCAATGAGGAGAGAGATTTGATGTGATTTGATATGATAGATGAATAGTAAAGTTTGAAGAGAGAATTTTGAAAAGTTTTGGGAACTGAACACAGCCATGGTCCTCGCGCTCCAGAGATCCTAGTGGCCGTGGCCCGTGGGAGCCGCCGTTCCTCTCCTCTCCCTCCCTCGCCGCCTCCGTACCGTCGCCCCGCGCGATAATAAATGCCCCCAATCCTACTTCTCGCACAGCTTCACGCCACAGTAAGTACGAGTACTGGCTGCTCCTACCTTATCGGCAAGAAAATAATCTTGTACGTACCACTACTTCTAGTGAACAGTAAGTACAGATAGAGAGTTCCAAACGCTCCGTGACGAGGAGAAATACGCGTACGGCACCAGTGCTTGCGCTCGGTAGAGTGCACCATTTCAAGCATTTTATTTGCTCGAGTGCTTGACCATTTTTGAGGCTTGGAGGTGACCATAAAGTCAAGAACATCCGCCCATCGCCTCAAATCCAGCGTCGCCGCACCAAATCCGGGACAAGAATTTACCACCACCTCTGATCCCCACCATCGCGCTCCCCACCCTGCCCTCCTGCCTCGTGCTCCGCCTCCCCACACCACCACACCACCCCCCTCTACCACTTCTCCTCCCTCTTGGTCTTCCACTCTTCCACGCCACGCCACGGGCCGCCACTACTACTACTACTACTACGCCGCGCACGCAGGCGCAGTGAGCCGAGCCCTGTGCGCTGCGGGCGTCGCTTCCTTCCCTCCCACACTGCCAGCCATTACTGCCCGCCCCCACCTGCCTCTCTCCCTCTCCCTCTCTCTGCGGTCCGCCGGGCCCGACGAGCACGGCAGGGGAGGGTAGCCGGGGCCTAGGCTCGGCTCCGCTAGGCTAGGCTAGCTAGCGGCGACGCCATGGCTGGGGACCGCTCGCCCGCGGCGGAGCGCCGGCGGGGGATCCGGCGGCTCCTCCTGCCTCCGCGCGGCGAGGCCTCGTCGTCCTCGTCCCCGCCGCAGCCGCCTGCACCGGCGGCGGCGGCGGAGGAGGGGAGGCGGAAGGGGTTCGCCTCGGCGGCGCTGCGCGGGCTGGGCTGCACGTCGGCGGCGGCGTCGCAGGCGTACGCGCCCGGGGCGGCGGCGGCGGCTGCCGTGCGGTCGTCGGCGGACTGGCACGGGCGGCGGCGGAGGAGGGGGAAGGAGAGGAGGAAGGAGCGGGGCGGCGCCGGGGGCGGGGGAGGAGGAGGAGGAGGAGGAGGCGGCGGGGGAGGCCTCGTCGCTGGAGGGATCGGCGCCGACGTGTGGTGCGCGCCCGGGATACCCTTCGCCGCGGAGGCGTCCTCGGTGGACTGCGTGGTCGCGCGCCACCAGATGGTGGGGAGGGGCGGCCGCGGCGGCGACGGGGAGAGGTCACACAGGGAGGTGCGTACATGGCTTCCGTCGCCTCCATCCTTTGCTCCCCGCCTCGTGTTTCAATCTGTTCGTGCTCAAATTTCGTTCGCTCTGATGAAAGGATTCCTTGTTCTTGGTCACTGGAGGGTTGTTATTTTTTTCGAGGATCTCTCGCCTTAATTTTTCGTATTTAATTTTCCTGGTTCTCTGGTTGCTGTTAGTCCACAAGAATGGTTATGCTTTCTGTCAGGTACTCAGGTTCACAGCATTTTCTTGTCCCCTTCAAATTTAATTATTGCCATTAACCCCCACTTAATCTTGACAACTGGTGATTACGGACGGTCGTCAATATTCTTCAAAGGTCAATGTGAATAATTCTTTGTTTTAATTAAATCAAAATCTATATTCTGGGCGCCTTAAATTCTTTAATTCTTGCTTATGCGCAAATGGAATCTTTGCCATGTTCTGCTGTATTGATGAGCTCTCACCTGAACAGAGGCCGTGCCTGTCCCGGAGGGCGACCGTGCAAGAGCAGATATCCTCGTCATTCATGGACTCGCCACCGCCGCACTTCGATGGTCCCTTCTTTGGCGCCGACCTCATCCCCTCCGGACGCCTCCGCCGGATGCGCGGGTACCGCCACTCCCCCGGCGGCCTCGAGGAAGAGGTACGGCACACAAGAGCTTGCTTGCACACCTCAACTGCATCCATTCCATGCCTTTTCGACTCTCCAGCGTTTGGTGCGTGGGTCAGGGTCGTTAAGCGCGTGATTCTGACATTTTTGTGCGGAGATGACGCGTGCGTGGTAACTGACTGGTGCGCCGTTGCTAACGCCCCTGGGTGGCGGCTGGGTGGGCGTTAGAAGTGGTTGACTTGCTTCTTTCGTGCTCTAAACGTGACGTGAGATGGTGGCCTTTGTGGAGATTGTTAACTCAACTGGTGCCTTGACAAGCACAATGATTAACGGTGGTTGCAGCCGTGGGCTAGTGGTACTGAAAAGAGCATATCTATATTAATGACTTGAGGTATCTACAATTGAGGTGCGATGCAAAATTTGATTTTGCACAAAGAGAAGTTTAATGGGGGTTTAGGATAGTTTAGCTACTTTCACAGCATCACTGCTTAGTTATGTGCCTATGTCTATGCACCTGTGCCATTTAAGCACCGTCAAAGAGATGCTTTCCTTCTTAGCTGCTTTGATGATGTGGGTGCATTATTCTCTGTAAGTGTCTTTAAGTATTTTGCATTGTGCGTGCACTTAGGACCAGTTGTTGACAAGTAGGGTTATGTTCATTAAAGGATTAGGATAATGGCAGTTGAGGAAGTAGTGAAACAGCGACCAATGCTTTCATGGAAAGAGACCTCTCAACCATAGTGTCTCTTGGTCCTGTATATTCAAATGCCACCAACAAGTATGAATGCTGGATACTCCGTGATCAGCTGGGCAAAATGGTCACTGGTTCTTAGGTGCCCTCTCCAAGAATAGCGGCTGCATTGTGGAACACCTGGCAATCACGGCCAATGATATGGCTCATTTCTCTTTTTGGCACTGTTCTGGTGGATCATACAGTATGTTCATGGTATGCCGCTGAGGGAATGATGGCCTTAAATGGCTGATTGGTGGTGCTAGCAGTTAACAATTTATGATTAGTGCCAACCCGTCCTGCTGGACTGAACTATTTGCTTTCTGCTTAGGGGGACCAATGCTTCATGCTGCTTATGATTTGCCTGTTGCTTTAGTCATAATCAGATCTGTAGCCATCCCTTCTACACTTCATGTGGCCACCTGCCTAGCGATGGCCCCTACACAAATCATTCAATATCAAGATCCACGAGCCTTGTCGGTCTGTATGGGTTCCAATAAACAGATGTATAGGAACACACTGTTAATATGCTTATGTGTAAATTCTTAAGACCCAGTTAACAGGTGCCTATTCCCCCTCAATTGATATAGTGCACAGAACTGAAAGTGAATTGTTCGAATCTCTTTACATGCTGGAACTCTACATTGAATAATGGTTGACTGACCATAGGAACACAATGTAGCTTATAGGTTTGGATGCATTGCCCTTGAAACGGACAAATAAATGTCTCAATGGTTGCAGTTTTTCTGGCTAGCTCATCATGTCAAATATGTCAATGCCATGGGAACATCTATCCACAATCAATCTTCTTAAATCCATCCATTACCTCTCTTGCAGATGACATTGAATTGTAAGCACAGGCATATGAAAGGTCCGATCCACTATTGAAATGTCATGCATATGTTGTCAGTTGTCTGGTCATGCCATTCTCGAACTTCGGTCTGCACTTTATGCAAGTTATCTGTAGTTGCAGAAAGTATAATGCATGTTCACTCTTATTACAATGTTTACTAGGTAGATAATTATGCAGAGAGTATAATGCATGTTCGCTCTGGAGCACCTAAGGCATCACATGCAGTTGATTTAATCACTTACAAAAAAAGCACATCCATACCTTTTTTTTAAACACTTTTAGAAAGAAAATAGATGACACATTTCTACACAATTCTGTAGTGGTTTCAAACGTCTTATTTTACATTATATTTGCAGATCATGATGTTTCAGACAAGAGTATTACTGGGGGGAATGAACATGTATGATCGCTACCAGGATTGGCGTCTTGACGTTGATAGCATGTCATATGAGGTATGTATCCCCATCCATTGTATCCTGCTTCTACGTATTGCCACTGCCATCAGACGATGATAAGCAACTTTGCTTTGCAGGAGTTGGTTGAGCTTGGAGACAAAATTGGATATGTCAACACAGGGTTGCGTGAGGACGAGATTACTCGCAGTGTTAGAAAGGTCAAGCACCCATCCTTCGGCTCTTTCCGTTTTGCAACAGAAATGGATAGGAAATGCAGTATTTGTCAAGTATGCCTATACCTCCCTTCTCCTTAGTTCCATGATCCCATGGCTTATCTTTATGTTAGTGCCCTGTGATTTATGCTTCGAACTAGTCTAATGTATAGTACTTTGCAGGAAGAATTCGAAGTGAGCGAAGAAATGGGAAGATTAGACTGTGGCCATAGCTACCATGTTTACTGCATCAAGCAGTGGCTCTCTCAGAAGAACACTTGCCCAGTGTGCAAGACTGCCGTCACCAAGACTTGAAATCCAAAGTCCAGTCACATTATCTGTAAACTGGGTGGAATCGACAAATTCTGTGGCCCTGTACAGCCCGTTATATATAATATTATTATATAAACACAAGATCCATTCGTTGCATCTTGCAGATAGAAATGCCATATTGTGGCTATCTTTGATCAAATCTATCTATGGGTTCTAAATTCTGATACCCTCTTTTGTTTAGGGTAATCTCGAAGAAGCTTTGCAGTGTCAATTCTGATGAACCTTGTGCTTTGAGAATGTGTTTACAACATGCCAGCCTAAGGGTTACGCTTTTCGTGCAATTACAGTTTCGTTGCATCTTGCAGATAGAAATGCCATATTGTGGCTATCTTTGATCAAATCTATGGGTTCTAAATTCTGATACCCTCTTTTGTTTAGGGTAATCTCGAAGAAGCTTTGCAGTGTCAATTCTGATGAACCTTGTGCTTTGAGAATGTGTTTACAACATGCCAGCCTAAGGGTTACGCTTTTCGTGCAATTACAGTTATACCATGAATTTATCCACGACTGTCAGGATCCATTCCATTCATTCGATCCTCTTGTACCCGCTCAAAATAGCATTACCGAGCACTCACAAACCATAAAAACATAGCCGTGTTTTTTAAATAACATCAGTACAACATTGTATTCGACAGCAAAGGCTCCGTAGTCCAGAGTGCTGAAGGTACTAATCTGGGCCCGAGATGCCAGCAACATCTCTTGTTCATCTCCTCTATTGCTTCCACCGCTACAGGGGCACATGGCTGTTTGCATGTTTTATACACATCTATTTCACAGAGAAAATGAGACGAGAATCAACAACAGACTATCTACCAGCAGAGTGCCTAGTCATCAAATCCAGCATTAATCAAAAGAACACCTTTAATTCCAGTTTGGTGATTTCACCATTCATTTCAATGTCGTCTTGAACATTGTGCAATGATAAATATTAAAGATACCAGTGATGAAAACTCATGAAGACACTTTGTCATGCTGAGAGAGGAACTCTATTATACACGGGTACACTTCATGGACAGCCTGCGCACAGTACAGATCAGTGTGAGCACGATAATTAGTACAAGGAATCAAAGATTTGACTCCTAGCTCCCTCAGTTACCAACATACCTTCCGCCCTCCAACTAAGTCATAGTGTGCATAGTGAGGGCCTTCGGGCTCTCCAAAAACCTTGTATGTGACCAAATGCTGAGGGATCAGTTTCACAGTTTCTGCAAACAAAAACAGAAGGTCAACTATTACTTTTTACTAAAGAAATTCAGAAACAAGAACAAAATAATTCAGAATCTGCGCGCATAGAAAAGGAAAAATGAGTTTGTTGCCAGACCATAAACAGCTTCTGGGGGGCAGATCAGATCCTCATCTCCAGCAAGGGCAAGTACCGGAACTTTGATTTTATGAAGGTGCTCTTTGAAGAAAAGGGTCCCGGTCCTGTTGCGCAGCCCACCATCACGAAATGCAGTCGTCAGCTGTAATAGAACTTTTGCTGGTACTGTGCCTGCATGCATGAGTCCTACGTCGTCACAGGAAATATTAATAAAGATGTCAAAGGTCACCATAACAGCATAAGTGAACCAAGTATCTCTTTTCGAAATCATTATTTTTCTTTATTCAACTTTTTTAGCACTTTAGCTGACAACAATGGCATTTACTATTACAGTATACAAGATTGAATACTCATGCAAAATGTTCATAAATACTTCAGAAATGAAGCATAGCACAAACTATTACAACAAACCAGAATTTATAGATGTATACTCCATGAACATTTTCACTCAATACGCTGGTATTGCTAAAAGGAACCACATGGCTCATATATTGCTAACCCGACTTCTTAGCAAAAAAAGATATTATATGTGTACTGATAAAATATTAATGTTGAATATAAACATGAATAAGTATACCTTCATATGAAACAATTCACAGTAGTATCTTAAATAGAAACGAGCACTTGACAGCTTTTATAACAAACAGCAAGATATGCCTAACTTACAAAAGTTATTCAATATAAGCTTGGAAAGCAGTTCAGGGTCCATCATTTCCTTGGCTGAAATTTGAGAACGCAGCAGTGACAGAACATATGGTGCACGAGATGATATAGGATAGGTAGTAGATAGTAATGCTCCTAGTGGGACAGCAGGAACACGCAATATCTCAGCTGGATCTGCCTAATAGAGAATACAGTGAAGATTAGGTTATGCATATGCAGAAGTATATCAAAACTGCTTGATGGTCAACTTACAAGAGGCAATAGCAACTTGAGTGAGGAATTGGATGTTGTGTAGTCAACTGACGAAGCCAGAGTAACAATTGCTGCCAGATCTGGATCAGCCCCTTCGGATCCTTATGAAGCCGGTCAGGATAAATTAGTACCATATATTAGCAACAAAATCTACAATATGACAAACAAGTAAACTAAGCAGAACAAATATATATATAAAAAAGAGAAGAGCTTCCAATCACATGGACATCTTATGTAAAAAGCAACGATGGAACCATAAAATTAAAAGATATATCTGATGGATTGCTCTCAATGATTAGAAATTGAAATTTGATCTATGCACAGAACTAGTTACATTCATAAGTGATATATGATGATTTCTATGTAAATTAACACATATTACACCCAAGGTAACTCTTGGCTCTATATCAGATCATGAAGACGCAATTCTTTGACCCGATTGGCATTCTTCTGCTATATCAGGGATCAGAAGTAAGGGACATCGTCCTAAATGGGAGCTTAGCTATGTTTTGTACACTAAAAGGGAGATAGCATTAAAGAACCATCATAGCTGGTAAACAATAAAATTGAAAACCCGAACAAGAAAGAAAACACATGATGTGATTTATCATTTTAATAACTTTATGGAATTTCAACTTACAAGGAAACATTATCAGCGTAAAAAGAAACAAATATCAGCGCCAATGATGCTTTTGTTGCATTCACAGCGGGTTATGCAGAAGCGATTTCGATAAATATGGAAGGGGGAAAATAAATGGTACCACTTAACTATTTGGTATGCCATGTGGTAGATGAAATAGCAGTGGAAGCATTGATATACTAGGATGAATGGTAAAGCAGATCAGGCAGGATAATTACAGTACTGTAGTCTGATCACATAACTTTGAACATGTACTTAATTTTTTTATGCATCACACAATGGCCAAAAGCAATGACACTAGTTAAAAGTTTTTCCAAAGGTTACATTATTTCAATTTTGAGTAGATAAACAAAATTTGCAGTCATTACTATTGATTGAGAAAATATTCTAGCTACCAATGATAAAATATTGCTGACTTGTTAAACTGCAGACTTCCTAGCATTACTATCAGTAAAATAATGTGAATGGATCAAAGGAGACATGTCGATAAAACATACCACACTTTGAAACCATCGCATACAATAAGATTCCTCCCATGGAATGGCCAATGGCAAGCAACTTTCCATCCGTCGGTACACTCTGCTTTCTTATGTACTCCATCTAAACAAATAAAAAGTATTGCACAATTTTCAAAGAGACTCACTAGGTACAATCTGACTTATACAGGAAAGAGTATATCTACAAACCGCAGCAGGTACATCCTCCTCCAGATAATGGTCAAAGTCCCAATCATAGCTAATAATCAGCTCTAACTGTTTCTGCAGGTCTTCTATGGTTGCGGAGAGGCGTTCTTGCCAGCCAAATAGCCGAGGCGAAACATTTTGCTGGCCTTCCCCAAGAATTTTCACAATGCGCTGACTTAAATTGCTAATTTGATCAGATATTACTGATGTCTGTGGCAATTCCAATAATCCTAAAATCTTTTCTGAAACCTCCTCAAGGCTAGCCAAGGAGGCATCAGGAGCAAGTTCTGACACTCGATCAAAAAAACTGTCAGCTATGTTTTTGAGACGGTTATCTTTTACATAACTTGAGAATGATTCGCCCAATTGTGCCAATGCATTTGATAACTTTGTCACCAGCTGTGGTTCTTCTGACGTACTTGTTCCAACCATGTTCTTATCTGCTATTACTGGAACTTCAGAAACTTGAGGTTGAAAAGTGGACATATTCTTGGCAGGAACAATAACACTTGCTTTTGCTGTAGAGCTTTTATCCTTACTAGAATCTGGGGGCATGTCAGACTTGGTGGTAGCTGCAGCTAGTTCTGATCCACGCATGCTCAGGCCTGCACCACGCACTTCAACAATCCATGTATCAAATCCTTGCATAGACATATGACGAGCAAAAGAAGCCTGACAGCATTTCATATGTATCAGTCAAAGGGAAGCCGCAATGAAAAGAAAATAACCAAAGATAAATAACAATGAAAAAAGAGAAGACACTCAGTTAATGATTTTTCGCTCTTGATCTCTTGAGCGTTAACTAGAAAGCAAACAAAACTTGAACCCGAAAAAATCATAAAAAGGAATACCATTACTAATTCAAAATAGCTAAAAGTCTTAGAAACCATTTCCTGCTATAGAAGATCAATGAAAACCTAGGAGGGCAGCTACTAGGACTAGTAGAGAACACACGTTTTCACTTAAGGCTGATGTTTATTAAGTCAGTGCACTAAACTGCAATATCGCACACAAGTCAATCTGTTACTAGGGAAATTTTGTCTACTTTCAGTTACGTGACGAAAATACTCAGATGTTTGATAAATTTTAGTAGGTTATGTATTCCTTCATAACTATCACCAATACAGTAGGTAAAGTTTGTTCTCACTAAATTTCAGAATAGCTACATATGATTTTTTTTTCGTTTTGAAATTCTGTTACTCTCTGGTCTGATGATCTGCTTTGTGCCTATAGCATGCGCTACCAATGTATTTTCATTCGATTTTCTGTCTGTTCAGAAGTCAGAAGCAAGCTGCTTCTGAATGCAGAACTTAGAACACCGATTCCTTTACCAGGAAACACCGTCAAAGTGCCAATTGCATTGGCAAACATTATAACAAATCCAACTGCCAAATTATGCCACGAGCTTTTCTGCTAGATCAATGTCTCAGCACCAACAGCTAAATTATGGACAAGCTCACTCACCCCAGGTGACAGGTCGAACCCCACAGCGTTGGTGGCCACTCCAGATAGCAGCATCAGGGGATGGTTCCTCTTTGGCGCCTGCGCAATCCAAGCCAGCAAAATATCAGCAACGACCCCCAAGCAATCCCAACGAAGCACTACCCCCAACCACAATTTCTCCCAGAGGCAGTGCAGCCGTCACCTCAGGCGGCGGACGGTACCGCCAGAGCGCGAGCCGCCACTCGGTGCCCGGCACGGGCGCGTAGTGCAGCTCGTCGGCCGTGCATATCGCGGGCTTCGCCGCGCCCTGCTCGCATGCTGCGACGGCGGCGGCGGACGCGCCCGCCGCCGCGACTGCCCCCGCGGGCGAGGGCGTGGGCGAGGGCGAGGAGGGCGGCGGCGAGGCGCGGGAGGAGGCGAACGCGCGGAACCGCAGCGGCGGCGGCGGGGGCGCGGGCGCGCGCGGGGAGGCGCGGGAGGCCGGGGAGTTGGTGAGGTGCGCGAAGGCGGCCGCCGCGAGGAAAGCGCGGAGGTCGGACGCGTGCGGCAGCCGCATGGCCGTCGGTCTCGCTCGCTGGGCCTCGGCCTCCACGACGGTCGGGATCGCTCGGTTCTAGTGTGTTCTCTGGCTTTCCCTTCCTTTCCTTCTCTCCGGTTTGGTTCGTCCGTGCAGGCGTGCAGGCTCCCTTCAACACGTTTGGCTTGGTGAACCGCGTGGCGGCCACGTGGGAGACCCGTTTGAGGACCTGACTGGTGGGGCCAGCCTCCACCTCTCCTTTGGGCCCTGTTTAGTTCCAAAATTCCACTCCCAAATTTATACTATGCAAAAAGAAGATTCCTCATCACATCAAAATGTCATAACATGCATGGAGTACTAAATGTATATGGAATCAAAAACTAATTGCACAGTTTTATTGTGCTCTGCGAGACGAACATTTTGAGCCTAATTAATCAATTTTTCACAAATACAAACGAAATGCTACAGTGACGCAATGATTACGAACCAAATTCAACATCTAAACACCACCTTGGTTTACATCTTCTGCTGCCTGCCTGCTCACTTTCAAAGACTACCCTGATTTTGATCATCAGGGAGCATCTTGTGCTCGGTGTCTTCGCGTGAGGTCATTTGTAGCATCGATGCTGTCGTGCTTCGCTCGATAAGGCATGCACCATGTCATTCCGACAAGCATGACAAGAGGTTATCAATACGATATTTCAAGTATGGACACAGATGACGAGACTGTTTGATTTGCTATTAAAATTTTGACATGTTAAGGTTTTAACCTATCGGTTATTTGGCTACCTTTTAATTTGCTACTAAAAGTTGACACTATCTTATATTTGATCTACCTAAAATGTTAGCGAGTTTTCTATCTAGATTTTGGCATATGTCAAAACTTTAGAAGCAAACCAAACAGACCCAACACTCCATATTTTCGGGGTTATATAGACTCTGACTATGTCAATGCAAGACGCCGAACCTGAATCCGACACAAAAAAAAATGACATGCAGTCCTACGCCACCGAAAAACAAATGGCTGTGAGACCAGAGACAGAATGAATTGACGTACAAGCCTACCCCGAAAACCAAAACATGTTTGCTCTATGCACAGTGTGCATGGTTTTAAGATTACTAACCCGACAAGAACAGAGCCGTGTTTATACTGCTATATACATGCACCTGTACATTTTGACATTTTCCAGCGCAGTGATACATGACATGTACAAGCAACAAAGCTGATTGCTGAACGCCGATGGCGCAGTTCTCTTCGGCGACGAGGCTCAGCTCGCGGTTTTGTCTTTCTTCTTCTGCTTGATGAGCTTGAATAGGCTGGGCATCACCTTCTTCTTCCTCTTGATTGTGATCGACGGCGACCGCGGATTCCGGATCCCCGCCGACGACGACACCGACGACCGCCGCGCCCTCGCCCTCCGCATCGTCGCCGACACCCTGACCGACGACCGACGCCGCGGGTACGCGCACAGCAAACCCTCCCGCTCCGCCGCCGCGTTCAGGTCGTACAGCTCCTGCTCCAGCGCCTTCTGCTCGCTCGCCGCGCTCTCCGCCTCCGCCGCCGCCTCGGCCTCCCTGGCGCGCATCTCGGCGGCCACGCGCTCGGCGGCCTCCGCGCGCGCCTCCAGCTCCTTCTCCCCGGCCTTGAGCGCCTGCACCCACGCCTGCGCCGCCGACACCTTCTTGTCCGCCACCACCCGCACCAGCGCCGCCCGCCCGCTCAGGTACTCGTACTCGAACCGCGAGATGGTAATGGCGCCCGATCGCCGCGACGCCCTCGCCTGCATCGTGCCCTCCACGGCGGCCTTCAGCTTCTTCATCGCCGCGACCTCCGCCGCCTTCGCCGCCTCGAGCTCCTTCACCGACTGCAGGATACGTGACTCCGCCACGGCGATCTCCGCGTTCGCGTTCTCGGTCTCGGCGCGCACGCACCGCCGCTCGATCTCCGCCACCTCCTTCTCCTTCACCGCCGCCGCCTTCTCAGCTTGCAGCTGCTGCATCGCCGTCGTCAGGTTGGAGACGATCGCCCTGGAGCGCTCGCCGGTCGCCGTGAGGGCCTCCAGCCGGGCCCTCGCCTTCAGCAGCTTGGCGTTCAGCTGCTGCACCTGCGCGTCCGCCTTCTTCTCCGCCGCCTTGAGCCGGTTCACCTCCTCGGAGACCCGCATGATCTCGGTGCGCGCGCCGTCCATGGACGTCATGAACTGGAAGCCCCCCGCCTTGATGCTCTCCAGCTCCTCCTTCGCCGCCTCCAGCTCGGCCTCCGCCGCCTGCAGCAGCGCCGTGTCCCGCGCCTCCTCTTCCTTCCGCCGCGCCTCGGCCTCCGCCGCCGCCGCCGCGCCGTCGCTCCTGGCGTTATTATTGTTCCTCCCCATGGCGCGCACCAGCTCCATCTCCAGCTGCAGGACCTCCACGTCGGCCTTCGTCGCGGCGAGCGCCGCCTCCATGTCCCTCGCGCGGCGCGCGTCCTCGCGCAGCGCCTCGACCTTGGCCCTGGTGACCTCCATCTCCGCCGCGAACCGCTCCGCCTCGGCGCGGCGCTGGCCGTCGATCTCGCGGCGCTCCCGCTCGGCCTCGATGCGCGCGAGCTCCACCAGGACGTGCTCCTCGTTCGCCTCCTCCACCAGCCGCTTCATCTCGTCGGCGGCGCGGAGGTTGGACTGGATGCTGATCGCCGACGCCACGATGTCGCTCTCGGCCTTGGCCTTGGCCTCCGCCGCGGACCTCACCTCCAGCCGCAGCCTCCGGAGCTCCTGCTTGGCGAGGTCCAGCTCCCGCGCCACCGCCGCGTACTCGGCGGCGTCGCGCTCTTCCTCCTGCGGCGCGTCGGCGCCCTTCTTGCTTGGCCTTGCCGCCCGCATTGCCTGGGCCTCGGCTCTCTTGGTCGTCGCCCTGGCCTTGGTCTGCTCGATCTGGCGCTCAAGCTCCTTGGCCATGGCGCGCGCCCTCGACAGCTCGGACTCGGCGCCGGCCCTCTCCTTGTCCACGGCGGCCTTGCGCTCGTTCAGCCTGTCCATGCTGGATTTCGCCAGCTGCTTGATTTCTGGAGACAAATTCTGCATGCACCGAGGTTGTAGAAATTCAATCGAACAGTGCCTTAACTACTATTCAAAAGAAACATTCAGAAATTAGTTACCTCTTGACCTAGAACATCCCTTGCCCTGTTCTTCGCCAGCTTCCTCCCACTCCCACCGATGCTTTCGCCAAATATGCTCCTTGTAACTCTGACTGAGCTACTCCTTCCCGGGACCTCATCCATGGCGGCCTCCATCAGAAGCAGAGGACGCAACCTAACAAGAAGAAGAGTCCAAGAAACCAAAATTCAAGTTCACCAAGATTAAAAGCCACTCCAGAGTTCCTTGGGGAGTATATTTGTTTGCTCGGAAAGGGGAATAATTTATGTGTAGGCAATTAAACGAGGCACAACGGACATGTGCCGTGCGTCTTGCAGCTCCAAAGCCTATCCTGCTTGGCAGGGCTCAGGGCGCTCACTACCACACAGCACTCTTGATCCTGTTCTACCCACGGTGGCCTTTGTCTGTCACTACCCGCGTGCTCGGTTAGTTGGCAGTTGCTAGCTTTCCGACTGGGACAATTTGTTAAGAGCAGGCTGTTTTGGTGGTTGGGCGCAAAGCTTTGTTTGTGTACGTGTACGTAACACAAATGGGGGACCTTTCGTGATCTTTATGAGCCACAGAATGTGGATGGCTGGGGTTGAATTACGCCGACGAGGCAGCTTAGAATTTGTCGTCGCAGATTTGGACACGTGCGTCCGAGGTCTTGAGCAAAATTTTCACGTCACTTCGCTTGCGAGTTCTGAAGACTTCATAGTTAATATTTTCAGCTTCTTTTCCTTGGAAAAATTATCCATATGATGGCTGTTTGGGATACGATAGAACTAGTATTTTAAAAAAAATATCTAAAATTAGTGAATTTTTTTGTTGACTGAGTAGCACTAGTTGTTGTTCCTGCAATCCTGCCGTGGATGTTCAGCGAGCCAGTCTGAAAAAAAAACGGTGCAATGTTGGGATAGGGAGTTGACAGGAAACAGGAGCTCGCTTTAGCCAGCCAATCCGCAAAAACGGTGTGATTGCTTAAGGCTAGCCTAAGTGAGGGTTTCATGAGAGTTTTACATTATTAAATTTACTGATGTGACAGAGGGGAGAGAATGAAAAGTTTCATGTCATACGTGGGGCGAAGCCCTGTGGAGAGCAACGTCGGTGTGGCTGCACCCCCCTCAAAACAAAGGGCGTCATTGGTTCTCGTAGGAACAGAGTCTGGCTCGTTCCTTGCAGCCAAGTCCAAGCTGACCAGGCTTCATGCATGCAAAGCGGCTCTGATTGGTTGCATGCTTCTAGCTGGCCTGGCTAGCGCGGGCTATTGATTGGTTCACTGTATTTGCACACCATCCATGCTTCGGAGATACGCCCGATTTTTACGAATGAGCAGAGCCAGGCTCAAGAGGGCATCTTGCATCGCGATAGCTAAGCTCTACCATTGCTCCAGCCATCCAATCACACGGAACTCGCATCCCGGGAGTCTGGATGCGTCAAAATCAGGCAACAAATCACCCCCAAAATTTTAGTCATAGCTACCTCATCTTTTTTTTTGAATGATATAGCTACCTCATCTTAGCACCCCCTTAGTCCAAGACAATGCAACCCCCAACGACGAAAACAGCCAAACAAAGTAAACATTTAAAGTAGAGAATAATAAAGGATAAAATTTAAGGTTTTTATTGCATAGTATTATAATACTGTATCATCGTGCTCTTATTTCTTAATTCTTAAACTAACTAGATAAATATAAATGATAATACTAGATTCGATCATTGGGCTATTCCTTTTTTTAAGAAAATAAAAAGTGGATAATTTGTTCTCCTTCTGTACGCCTTTGAATCATCAAATGATGTATTTTTGGTATGCTAATCTTTTTTGGCGCATGATTACAGTAGGTCTCCAACCAATATTATTAGTGGATATCTTCATTTAGATACACACTTTCATCTCAGTATATCCATCTTCCACTAGATTTTAGCCCCTCAAATTTGTCAATTTTTTAATAATTGGATCATCAGCCAATGGCCCAGAACGAAACAAACATATATTTCATATAATTTGAACCCGACGTGGTCACTGGACCGGAACCCTAACTTGAACTCAAACCATAGAGCTCGTTGGAGTTAATGGAGTTCATGGGAGGTCGTCGGGCATAGAGGAAATGACAAATTTTATCGCCATAGCCGAATGTGGGAAATTCGACAAATTTCCTCCAAATATTCGTGGACATATATCTAGCATAGCTCATTATGCATGACTATCAGACAACAGCTATATTTAATAATTGATGTTAAAAACATGGGTTACATTGGCGATGTTGCATGTGCTTGTGGTAAAACCTCGACACTTTGCACCCCCTACATTTCGCTCTAGCTTCGCCACTGAGAATAGACACGATTACCTAGTTTTTAATCTAGATAATTATGTAGTGAAACTGTCCACTGAGACTGGCATAACACTGCGGTCCGAACAACCGTCCCGGATATTTTGTGCTTTTTTTTTGAGATTATGATAGCATGAGCCTTGTGGTTCGGAGACAACCGGGCCTTCTAGGGCCCGCCCGACAATCCCTTGTAGTAGGGCTTGAAAGCCCAATCTATACAGTGGGTGTGTTTAGTTCCAAAATTTCTCTCTCCAAACTTCACTATTCACCTATCACGTCAAATCACATCAGATCTCTCTCCTCATGTATGTAGCATTAAGTGTAGGTAAATAAAAAAACTAATTGCATAGTTTTGATGTACACGACAAGACGAATCTTTTAAGCCTAGTTAGGTCATGGTAGGACAATGTTTACCGCAAACAAACGAAAAGTGCTACAGTGCGCTAAAATATCCGATGTGATATTTTTATCAGCTTTTTGCGGGAACTAAACACACCCACTATGTACAAGAGAGTGTCAAGGAAACAGAATCACGGGTGCCCGTTTTCTGATGCAAGAAGCATTGACTTCCGAAAGTTTGCTACCCTTCGCTCTCAAGTCCGCAGCCTATGCAGTGGCCACGCTTAGGGTGTCTCCAACAATAATACTAGCTAGGAGGGTTTCATGTCATCTTGTGGGTCCTACTTGTAAGATGTTTTTTTATCCTTTTATTATCTTGAGGCCCACTAATTTATTCTCTCTCCCTCTAATCCACACTCACCACTTCTAGCTAGCTAGGAACTAAGAGCTGGTGACTTATTTTTTTTGTCTCTTCTCTCTCATCCACATCATCAAATAGCTAGCTCAAATAGATCCATTGGGGATGCCCTTAGGGATTCTCCAATGGTACGAGCTAGCACCTATCTCTAAGCACTCTAAGAGACAACTCTTTCAACGATCTAGATCTTAGCACAAGCGACCCAGGCTAGCCCATGACTTGAGGCGGTGCAGGGGGGCGCCCCTAGGCTGAAAGCCCAGTTCGGCCGAACCAGTCGGTTCGGCCGAACCGCCCCCTCTCCACAACCGCCTCCAAAAGCTGCTCAGGGCCGTGGGATTGAAGGCGGTGCAAGATGGACGGTTTGGCCGAACAGGTCGGTTCAGCCTAACCAATCCATTCGGCCGAATTGGCCGGGGTTACCGCCTCGGTCCCTTGGCCGGTACTCCTCCTTAACTGCCTTCTCCAACTATAAATAGGACAGTCCAAGCCCCGGTTCAACACACACTCAAGCTAAGGAGCTCATTTTCCACTTCTTTCTAGTAGAGTTAGGATAGTTAGTCTGGGAGTTAGAGTTGAGTCGAGTTGTGCCTTGGAGGTTTCGGAGTCATCTTCAGAAGCTTTGGTATACGCTCTTGTATCTTTTTCTTTCCTTTTGTAGACTTTGAGTTATCAATATAAAATATCTTTATCATCTTGTCTTTGTCATTTATAGCTTGCTCCTACTTTATTCTAGTTGCATCTATTTCGTGTTTAGACTATAGGCGGTTATAGTTCTAGTGCTTCTAGATCTTGGTTAAGTCTTTGTCTCAGTTGGTTCTTTGAGCTTGCTCAATACTTGTGGTGAATTGTCACCGGGGTATTGACGAGGTTGCTTGCTCTTGCTAGCAGAGTAAGTAGTTGTTGGCTAGTGTAGCCGAGGTTCCTAGACTAGACAATGACCTTAGTTTACCCCTGATGCTATGGAGGGGGTAGCCATTAGGTGGTGACAGCCCTATACGATCTACGTAGCCCATCACGTTCATATCGACCTATAGGATCCTAGAGTAGCCCATCACGTTCATATCGACCTATAGGATCCTAGAGTGCAGGATTGGTGGCACCCCTTCTCATCCCTTTCTGTGTGTCATAGGTTCTATTGTTCCGAAGCTAAGACATTAGAGTTAATCCTGACCTCCAAGTGCTAGTCCCTTAGCCATTGTATCTCTTAATTCGAGTGACATAGATAGATAAAGTACCTAGGAATCCTCTATCTCTTCTCGTTGTCCTCCCAGCTATCTAATCCTTCTCTTTCTTATTTTGAGCCACCCTTGAATTGTGTGTCATGGTATATCCACTCCTATCCAATACCGTTTCCTCTGTCTTGTCTAGTTGTGTACCCTTCTATGATAGTCTCGAATATCTGTTTGCTAGTACTCTTGCCATAAGCTTCTGATGCGGACATGGCAACCATGCGTATGTCCATGCGTGGTGCATAGATTGGAGAAGAAGGAGTCCAACAAGGTTTTCCAAGTCCAGAAGGAGGTCCGAGGTTGATCCGGTTCGAGTCCCCAAGGTGGAGGCCTAAAGCATCTCAAGTTCGAGTCCAGGAGCAGCACACATTAAAAATGACGCCCCGGAGACATATGGAGTCCGTTTTGGATGTTCTTTATATGGATGGAAAGCTAATTTCAAGGATCTTCCAATGGAACCGGTCTCATGCCCAAATTCATCCGAAGTCAACGGGAATCGGCGAAACAAGTTGACATCCCGAATCTGTCAAAGTGCTGCGTGGACAATTTTGTTGGGCCTTAAGCCTAAGTTGGGGGCGCCCCACCCCTGGTCGCACCCAACCCTAGGATGCCCCTCCTCTTATATACTCAGTAGCCGCCGCCTTACAAACTTGAGTTTTTTTTTACATCTAGCTTTAGCTACCCCCGAAGAACACGCGCAAATCAGTGCTGTCCTTGTGTGATTCAGAACTCCACCTTCGAGTGATATTAAGATTGCTCGCCTCTCTTTCTTGTTCGTTCTTCGATTGCACACAAGAAACGATCTTCGTGATCAGGATGATCTTGCACCAGCAAGGTCGGTAACCACAGAGAGTTGGTTCAGCGATTGCATTGGCGCTTCGGGTTCGCTCGTCGTAGTCGGATCGTGAGGGTCTACTTCCACCAAATCGAATTTATCTCCACTCACTGAAAGATCGGGCACTTCAGCTCTATCAGTTTCCCTGCCGAAATATAAATTACGATACCTCGGATTACTCCCTGGTGAAGTGCTACGGCGGTAATTCTGTGCGCTTGTAGAATATTTATATATTTTACTGAGCCATAAGAAAAAACACTGGAACACTCTTTACCCCAGTGCTGGGATTCACAATCCTAATTGAAAGGACCTTGATGTCACCTAGAGGGGGGGTGAATAGGTGAATCTGCAAATTACAAACTTTTTCACACAGTCAGTGCAGAAACCGGTCAGACCGGTTTCTAAAACCGGTCAGACCGCTTTCCTGAAAGCGGTCAGACCGCTTTGCCAAAGCGGTCAGACCGGTTTTCCACGGTGAAAACCAACTATGTAAATTAACCCCCTCTACGAGTTCTAGCACAAACCAAACTTGTTGATGGGCTCCTGTAGATAATAACTAGCAGGTACACTTAGTCCCTGCACACAAGTAGAGCACACCCAAGTAGAACGATGCGGAAGCGAATATTAATGCTAGAATTGAACTTGTGAAGTAAAACAAGAGACAAGGAGTTGTTTTCCCGAAGTTCGGAGTTCACCGCTGCCACTAAGGCTGTCACAAAGACACGATGAATCCTAGTCTCCGTTGAGGGCCTACGAAAGGCGGGCTTATCCACTCCAAGCCACTTTCCTCGGTTCCACTAGCTTTTGACCCTTTTCCACGAAGGAGGCAAGGCCAGCCTTTACAACCAATCCGTGGCTTACCACACACGAGGTAGCTCACCGGCGACGCCTAACCGTCTAGAAGGATCACCTCCAAGAGTAACAAATGCTTCAATGGTTGCTAGACTTCACCGGAAGTGCTCAAGACTATGGATATGCTCTCACTGTTACAATTAGCTCTCACTTGCT
This sequence comes from Echinochloa phyllopogon, assembly GCA_033239725.1. NCBI lineage: Eukaryota > Viridiplantae > Streptophyta > Magnoliopsida > Poales > Poaceae > Echinochloa > Echinochloa phyllopogon. The sequence continues at coordinate 42,408,335 of BTCW01000005.1, read as the reverse complement.
ATCTATAGCTCACAACACATACATCCCTCAACCCAAATCCAAAGATATGATCAAAATCAATCAACTCTCACAAAGAGAGGTTTGGGGAGAGCTTGCTGGTGCTTGGGAAGGCTAGGGACGAGCCACAAAGGCAAATGAACCAGCACCCCTCACAAGAGAGGGGTATGGGGTATAAATACCCCACACAACACAAACTAGCCGTTATAGCCGTTGGAAACCGGTCAGACCGGTTTCCCAAACCGGTCAGACCGGTTTACAAACCAATATAGCCGTTGCACCTGTCAGAGTCCCAAACCGGTCAGACCGGTTTCCCAAACCGGTCAGACCGGTTTGGGTCGACTCAGCACACTAGCGTCCCAAAAGCGGTCAGACCGCTTTCCAAAACCGGTCAGACCGGTTTTGGTCCCCTCAGCACACAAAGTCCCAAAAGGACTTCACTCTCAGGGCTATCTCACATGGGTTGAACTATGAGCACTTTTTGGTGTTATCAAACAATTAATGTTGCATCCCTCTTGATAGTACGGCATTCCTAAACTCAAGATAAAGACAATAAATAGAATCTACCACTTGAGCTTTTATATCTTCATTGATGCCATACTTGGTCATTTTCAACTTGAGGGCTTCAACTTCTTTGTCTTGCTTGAGCAAATCCAATCTTGAGCCAATGGCTTAGAATTTCCATTGTATGAAACAATTCATAAGCCATTCCACTATATGATCAATAAAGATTAGATGCTTCGCATTGCTTCACTTGATATGACTTGATCGCCGTATAGAAACCAAACTATAATGTTAGACTTTTCCACAAACAAAGTCCCTCGGCTACAAGACCAACTTGCCCTTCACTTTGTTAGGAATGTCACTCGCATCTAGCTTGATCCCTTCCGTCCTCTCTTGCCAAATTAAGCTACGCTTTGCATTGCATCATTAATGAAATTCACATTGAATATCCTTGTTCATCAATTGATTTGAAATGTCTTCAATATTGTTTTGTATGTTGTCTTGTATGTTTTCTTTGGTAGATAACTTGTCCATAAGCATCAATGCACTTGAGACCATATACTAACCATAGAATCATGTCTCATTTTGAATATAACCATTGCCATGGATCAAGCCCAAAGAAATCCCAATTTCTTCAATTATTTTTGTCCCAAAAACCTTTGACAAGTATCCTATAGATGAGACCAACTAATTTGCATAAGACGGTGTCTCATTTGTCATTTTACTTCACTTGTCATTGTATTGCTTAGTTGCATGGAATCACAATCACTTGTTTGCTCTCATGTCATTTATACCAATAATGAGCTTATATTCTTCAACAATCATATTACATGAACATTCATAAGAATAAAACCCTGCTCATACACTTAAGCAAACAAGTTAAATACAAATCATGTTGTCATCCAAAATCATCAAAACATATAAGTGCCTAGATGCACTTTCACTAATATTGGGTCGTAAGAAGTATCAACAACATCCACAATACAATTTCACAAACATTTCATTCCAAATTCTATATTCAACCTACATTTTCATTCACAAATATGTATTCACCACTACTACGACAAATGTCATCTTTTCAACCATACAACCATCATTTTCACCAAATTTTTTCATCATTTGCCATATCAATATCTATACCTGAAAAATATAATGAAATCGTTTTATGCAATTTATTCCACACGATAGGAAGACATCACCATCAATCCATACATGATACAACACAACAAACTGTAGTTGATTCGTACTAAATCAACCATTTCAACCCAAACCCTAGGTTAACCATACCAATGGCAAATCTACGAAAATATACGGAATGGAAGGAAACTAAACCAGTAGAGTGGAGGAGGTACGTCGTGGTAGTGTTTTCCCCGCTTTCCCCCTCGAATCGGGCCTTCGAGGGGGGGATCTAGAGGGCGCCGGTCGGAGGCGGCGCCATGGGAGGTGCTGAGCTCGGCTGTGGGTGGAGAAGAAATGAGAGAGGAGGAAGGGGCGTGCCCTACGCGAACCTTTGTAACGCTGAGTCGCGCCAGGTCTGATGGCGCGACTCGCGCCACATCGACTGAGTCGTGCCACATGCACTGGCGCGACTCATGTAGCCAGCGCCGCGTCGGCAGGGAATATTCGTCGGCGTGTGCCGATGCATCGACGTGGCAGCTAAGTCGCGCCAGTGCATGTGGCGCAACTCAGTTGTCAGTCGCGCCAGTCCGTCTGGCGCGAACGCGACCAAAAGGGCTAGTTCTTGGAAATACAGATCGTGAGGGGTTATTATTAAAATATTAAATTTAAAAGGGCTTTCAAAAAAATTTGGACCCTGACGAACATATGTTGTGGGCACGTGGCCGTCGTCGTTCAGTGCCACAACTGACAACCTCCAGACCTTGAGCCATTTGCAGCCGTTAGTTATGCGTTTTGACCATTTTCAACTACCCCTGCCTGCCCGACATTTGCGAGTATGGGTACCATGTGGCCTTGTTCTACTACCATATAAGCAAGTTGATGAAGTCCACAGTCACATCATGTGGTGTTAAAGCCCTATGTAATTGTTGAAACCAACGTGCAATCCTAGGTTTGGTAGAATTAACGTTTAAGCCTTTGAGTCTTTAGGAATATTTGCAAATTTTCCCCAGTTGCCTTTAAAAGCTCATATCTTTCAAATTTAACCTCCGAATTAATTGAGTTTTTGCAACCATGTGATCCTAGCAACATGTAGAATAACTTGAGTATTGTTTTAGTACTATATTGATGATTGTTGTATTCTTTTTTTTGCAACGTATTAGGTGAAAACCAACCCATCCGTGTAAACTTTGGAAAGCACAATCTGATCCACACGATGTTGATCCAATGGGCCTCCCACCCCTAGTTATTTATTTGAACCGGACCGGAAATCGAACCGTTGAGGCATTCGGTTCAATGGTTCATTGGGTCTAACCGGTTGAACCAGCGGTTTTAACGGTTCAATTAGAATTAATGTTTACAACTAAACACAAGATGCAAAATGGTGTAGTGGTGGTTCACTTGGTGGGAAGCTGGATTGCTGGGTTCGAATCCCACTCACCACCCTATTTTTGCATTAAAACTTCTGTTGGCGCGCCCTCCCCCTGGTTTTCTGAGCCTAGCGCGAGAAAACCACCACCTCCCACCTGGTTTTAGGAGAAAACTGCGGTTCAGTTTTTTCGGACGAACCGCCGGTCCGGTTCAGATAACTAAACTCCCACCTCCCATGCATGTCCCCTTCTTTTTTACCCTGTTTATTTTATCAACATGGCACCTTTCAATGGTTATCTTTTGGGATGTCCAAAAGCCAGATGCCCAAGAAAAAAAATCAAAACATGAAAGTATAAGGCGAAGTGCCAAACTAGTACTTTTAAGAGACCGCCTATGTTAAAATCGTCTATACCAAATACAAATAATGTATCAATGCCAATGATATATAAAAACATTAAACATGGAATACTCCCTCCGTATCCGGAATACTCCCCCCGTATCCTATTTAGAGGTCGTTCTGTGCGTTTGATGAAGTTGAAGATTAAAAGTCGTTCCACCCTGCGTAGGCCATTCTGGACTCATTTGCCCCTGCCGCTTCGATTAACGCACGCGCCGTGCTCTCTCGTTAACGCCCTGCGCGCGTCGATTTCCGTCCGCGCGTGCCACGCTGCGCCTATCAGCGCCCGCGAGACGGAAGGAAAAAAAAAATCGAAGGACTAGTCCCATCCGGATGCATGCAACGCGCGGAAGTAAAAAGCGAAAAGTAAAAAGGCGTCTCAGTTTCCATCCGCGCAAAAAAAAAAATCGCCAAAGTTTCCATCCGCGCAAAAAAAAGCAAGGCGTCGAACCTGTGACGTTCAACTCAAACCTCAATGCACTAACCGATTCAGCTGGGAAAGGCTGCTACTCGAAAGATACCTGTAGCCTATCTAATAAGGACAAACAGGAAAAACGCTACCCTAATTAATGACTTCTTGGTTTGCTAAATGCTGTCGTAAACGACCTCTAAATATGATTTGGAGGGAGTACATCTATTTTGCTCAAGGTATGTGCTCCAGTGATGGTTTGTTGCTCAACATGGTCTTTGCCTACACATGTACTCCCTCCATATAGGTAAGTTTTCCCTGTCTACCCCTATTAAATATGCACGGCGGATACATCAGGCAGCTCCACGTCGTAGTTTCGATTGGTTAATCCAGCAAACCTCATAGGAAGAGGTCGCGGTATCGACTACCCCCGGCCTTCTTTTTTGCTGTTGGCGTCTGTTTTCACATGGTAATGTGTGCTGGCTGCTGCGAGCCTGCGACTCGGACGTGAGGAGCACCTGCGAATCGAACGTCACGACCTCCGTCTCCTGAGACTCGGCCACGACTTGCACCGGCGACTCCGGCGTGAACTCCATGGTGTGGTCAAGCGACTCCGGCGCGTCGAGCTCCTCCGATTCCGGCGTGAACTCCATGGTGGTCAAGCGGCGGCAGTACGTACGTGGGAGGCAGAGGAGGAGGCGGCTGCGGTGGAAGGCAAAGGAGCAGGCGTGCGAGGCAGCAAGGAGATTAAAGAGAGAGGAGCGCGAGGAGTCCCGAGAAGCAATTAACGCACGCGCGGAGTTCCAAAGCAAGGGCAATGGTGTCAAAAACTCCCCCCGGCGCTCAAACGACATCTAAATCGCAACTTCTCCTCCTCCACAGAACGACACTTAAAATGTATACGGAGGGAGTATACCAAGCCATGAATGAGGGCAGATTCACACGAAGAGAAGGGACAAGGAAAATGTTAAAAATGACCACAAAGGTGGAGGAACAAGAAGTGAGGCCCCTGCAATCTTGAGAGTATTCTTTATTTGCCATTGATAATAATTTGGTTCTTTATTTGCATTGGCATGTAAAAATGAGTTTCCTTATTTTCTAGTAGTTTAACATTTCATTCTTGACATGCTACTTTCATTGCCTCTACTACAATTAGCTATTGTTGACCCAATCGTCTGATATTTACCCAAAATCACATGTCTAGCCCTTCTCCCATACAAAGTCCTTTTTGAAGTGAGCTATAGAAATGGCAGTTATATTGCAGATGTACTACGGGATCTCACATGATTCTTAGATGATTTGTAATTTATGGAAATCAAGGAAGAGAGATTCTCTTAAATATTTTTATATGTGTGTATCTCCACATTGACGGCTAAAGAAATCTCAATTATGGCGCACATGTTAATAAGGACTATTGATATCCTTGTACCTATGTGTTTCAGTGTATATCTAATTCTTGCCCTACAAAGTCATACAATACAAGACCATTGTTTTAGGTCGTCTTTGTCATTCTCTTGAACCTCATATATCTTAGTCATTGTAGCCATAAAAAGCAGTCCAATATGTGCTGCAACAGGCTGGTCCACGTGATGGCAATATTCTTGTTTGTTATATTTTCATTGCATCAAATGCACAATGTAAGTGTAATACAATCTTTTTCTAGTCGTTAAATTGCATTGTATTGCATTTTTGAGAAACACAAAAATGGTTATTGCAGCAAGTGGTCCTCAGCTACTCGAGGATGGAAGCAGGAACTACCTAACTAGGCAAACCAACACAAGTAATAATGCTACATTGGTTGACTCCAAAACATTAGAGGATATCAAGATAACACTAGTATTTTGTATCTTGAGGGGTTGTCATGGGGTGAATTGTTATTGCTGTTGGAATCAAAAGCCAGTAGGACTATTGGAATCAAAAGCCAGTAGGACTATGTTACGCAACAAGGCAGGAGTGAAAGAGCAGATGTCCTATTTGTAATCCCAAGTGCCCACCGCAACCATCCCTCTAGATGGCAATACAAGGCTGACTCAACTAAGCCCCATACAAATAAGAGGCCACCATGTTCAACTAGATGTGATTTATTGTTGTCCTTTTTTTTGCTTAAATTGGTCATCACCAATAAATATAGAACCAAAGGAATGAGTTGGGACAGGTCCATGTGGAGAAGAAGAGAACTAATACAACGCTTATCAGTGCCGGGTCGCGTTGCTGAATGGTCGGCAGCGACAATCTGATTTTTAGTGATGGTTTTGAAATCCGGCACTGATAGTGCCACCATCAGTGCCTCTTTTGCCGGTTTAACCTAGCACTGAAAACCAAACTATCAGCACGGTTTCTAGTTCCACCCGGCTCCGATGACTCTTCTATCAGTACCGGTTAATGGCCAAGCCGTCACTGATCTCTACTTTCTACCCCTAATAAACCACCAAATCAAACTTCCCTAGGTCCACACAATATGCCCCCCCCCCCCCCCCACTGAGATGGACTTTTCTTTATGGACCCTGAAATATGCACCGGATTCCATCTCATTCAAATCGTACCATCCAGATTAATGTCACACCCTAAAATTTTTGAATTTAAGGATGTGAATAATAAGATTAATTAATATAATGATTTTCTCAATTTGCTAAAATTTTCCAACGTTTATATAAATAATAGGAAATTTAGTATAGAAAAATATTGTTTTCTAATTAATTTCTCTAGAGAAAATTCTAAGTAGGCTAAAATCCTTTTCTGAGCTTCAAATACAATATTTGGGTTTCTCATGTCCAAATCTATCTCTAGGATTTTTCATGGGATTTTTGGAGTATTTTCATGGTTTAAATGTGAATTCTATATTTATCTATAATTATTTAATTACCGGGAAAATAATTATTCCGAAAATAAAAAGGCTTAAATCTTAGTAGACTAGTCTTGGCCCTAATTCAAATCGGTTTTAGCCCAAACCCATCCAACTGCTTTATTGGTCCAAATTTTAAAGCCTATTAGTATCTCAAAAAGCCTATTAGCATTGAAAGGGACTAAACCATCTTTATCCCATACTAGCAAATGTGCCCGTGCGTTGCAACGGGTAGACGAGACTTCGCCATAGGAGCAGCCGATTTCGCATCCGATGAGAAGCATGGCAAAAGAGAGATCATCAGCAGACGCTGTGTCTGGGAACAACGACGGGTCGATAGCGGTGATGCGAGCGATGCGAAAAGATGAAGAGGTGTGTGTAATAGTACGGAACAGCGAGAGGAGGCTATGTACTGCGATTTGATTAATACTCATAGATACGAATGTAACCAGTATATAATCTAAATTACTTTATATAAGCCCACTTAAGCAAACTTACCACAACACGGTGCTCTTTGTCAATCTCCGTAGCATCTCTCTCGAACCATCTTCATTCTCACGTCGTTTCTCATCCTGATCTCTTTATTCTCTCTCTTTATCTTTATCTTTGCTAACACTAAAGCAAACAATGAATTTCATACGTTCTGCCCGTCCTTATTTCTACGCCCATCGTCTTCATCATCGTGTCTGTTTAGAGCATGCAGAACTATTGTCTCGATTGTGAGTCCCGGCCCAAGCGCTGACATGACTCCCCACTGACAGTCCTTCCCTCCCTTGCCGGCTTCGTCTTGCCGCCGCCGGCGCATCTCGTCGAGAAAGAAGATGTCCGTCGTGCTGCTCATGTTTCCGTACTCGCTCAGCACGTGCCAGCTGGCCATGCGCTTCCTGGGATCCAGACCGAGAGCGCCCTCGTAGCTGTCCAGTACCGCGCGGCCGCCGGAGTGCACCGCCCAGAAGAGTCCGTTCCAGTAGCCGCTCGCGTCGGGGAGGCCGAGCGACACTAGCAAGTCCGCCAGGCACCGCTCCCCGCCGCCGCGGACAAGCGCCGGCACCTCGCCAGAGAGGCAGGTGCCGTTGATGAGGCCGCTATCGGTGAGACTCAGCATCACCTGGTGGTCCGTTCCCGGTAGCGTCGTCTGCAATGCGGACACCATGTGGAAGACGGGGCGCTAGCTATCTACACCGCCTCCGATCAGAAACGGCAAGAGTCCTGAGAGAAAAGCGATGATATGAGGAAATCGATCAGGAAGCCGCACGGGCTTTGCACTCATCTGCACGACCTTGCTGCTGCTGGCGTTGACCTTCTTATCTGGCCACGGCTGGAGGCTGTCGCAGGCAGTCTAGAATGGGAGGCCTGCAAGCTGCACGGCTTCTTCCAGGTGGTGAACCACGGCATCGACCCGGCGCTGGTGGCGGAGGCCCACCGGTGCACGGACGCCTTCTTCACGCTGCCCCTGGCCGAGAAGCAGCGCGCGCAGCGCCGCTAGGGATAGAGCTGCGGCTACGCAGCAGCTCCACGGGCCGCTTCACCTGCAAGCTCCCCTAGAAGGAGACGCTGTCCTTCCGCTACCACAGCTCGGATCTTGGCGGCGGCGTCGTGGACTACTTCGTGGAGAAGCTCGGCGCTCGGCGGCGGTGGCGCAGGGCGCGGCGGCGGCTGCCCCCGCGCAACGTCCGCGCGCTCGCGTCCGGGAGGCAGCGAGCGAGCCCGCCGGGAGAAGGGACATGGATGGCCCCACTGGTAACATGGATAGAAGGTCCTGTTTAGTCAGTTGGGTTGGAGCATCGTCTTATTTAGCTTTAAATTTTCAAAACTGTTTCTTAAAATAAAATATAGAGATTTATTTTTAATCAGTTTGCTGAAGTTGCTGAAAGTTCTTTTCTTCTCCGACTAGTTGTGGAGTAGTCGTTCAGGCTGTTGTATTTGGTGTTATCTCCATTGCCGCTTCGCTTGTTTGTGGCTTCTCGATATCATAACAGTATTGCATTTAAAAGGGGGGTCAAGGCATTCGCATTGAAGGACCAGGTTTGATAAAATTTTACGATCAGACATACCTCTGCATTTGCTGTGCGAGCGACTTCTTCGACTCTGGCCGGCGAGGTTGGCGCGTCGAGTGTGATCTGTGGCAAGTCTAGTTCTACGGAGACTTTTTCTGGTGGCTTGTTCGGGTCCTTGTCATTTGTATTTCCAGCAGGAACTTCTGTGTCTACCTCCATAGTATCCGCCGCTACCTCCTCTGTTTTTTCCGCCTCCACCGGGTGGTTCATTACCAGCTTCCTCTCCTTCTGCTGCAGCAGAGGAATGCTTTTCCTCCTCCTGGGTGTGCATTGCTTTTAAGAAAGCTTCCGTGGGTGATCTGTCATACTATGAGTGACAAGATTAGCCACATTTGATTAAACAGGAAACAGAGATTTGCGGGAGGATCAAGCGACAAGTTTTTGCTTACTTAAGCAGTGGCCTTGTCTTAGGCTTGAACATAAATTTCTTCATCTTTAATGCACCTGCCATCGAGCTTTGTAGTACTTCTAGTGGTTCCTCTATCCAAGGCACTAGTCGTGGAGGACCCTTGAGCGGGTGTGATCTGCCTGGCCACAATCGAGGACTTGGTCTACGGTTGTTGTCTCTGACCTCTTCCGAGCGGACCTCTTTCGCTTTGAACCCACTGGTACTACCAGGGGCTCACCTGAGCACTCTGGTTTAACCCACGGAATTTTGGGTGGCGGGATTCACTGGTCAGAGTTTTCTACCCCACGGTGTGGTAATCTTCACTAATTAGTGGTGATGGTAGAAGGGACTTACCCTTGGGATCCTTTGGGTTCTTAGTAACCATTGCTGCTTCCACTTCAGTTTCATTTTCAGCACCGGCGGCTACCTCTATTTCCATTTCCCCCTCAACAGACGTTTCTGGAGAGCTTTGCTCTAGCTCGTTCCAGGTTTCCTTGGTGATGCCACCAGGTTCTTCATCATCGTTATCAGTAGATGGCTATGGTTCACAGCAATAAATCGAGTTACGATTTTCTTTTCAACATAATAAGAGGAATTGCAAAGTACAAGACTACTTACTAAGCTTGGGGGTTTCGCTTTTGAGTACTCTCCAACGATTATGGGTTTTCCCTGATACCCCAGTGTACATACAGGACAGTCGCATAAGCACTTACTCATCTGCGAGCTCTTCCGGCACCATCCTTAAGGGATCTGAGTTTTCCTCGTACTCATATCTGAGATTAACTGAAATCTGGAGTGGTTGCACCCTTCGCTTTAAAAAGCTAAAGGTGATCCCGACTCTGGTAAGACCTTTCTTCTTCAATGCATGTACTCGCTTTAACAAAGCGGGTACTTCTTGTGCTTCTTCGGTGTTTGGTTTGGTGTTGCAGTTCGACCCGTCTTTTGGGTACCACCCATCTTTCACTGGATAGCTTTTGCCATGGTTACCTGCTGCATCAAAATCACATGAGTAAAAGATTAATATATTATCAAGCATTGTATACAATATAAGTAGTCGATTAAGGCGGCTTACCAATGATAATCCAGTCGGATTTCCAATCTCCACGGGAGTCCTTTATGGGCATCTCAGACCATTGCTCTATCATCTTCTAGCGGAATTGGATACCAGCTCCCCCGACTACTTCTGCGTGCAGGGACTTGAGTTGTGGTTTGATGTGGTACAAAGTACAAAATAAATCAAGATTTGGCTTAATGCCAAGGAATGCCTCACAGGCGTGAACAAAGACAGTTGTGTATAAGATCCCATTGGGATTGAGATGGTGAAGTTGTAATTTGTAGAAGTCAAGGAGTTCTCGAAAGAAAGCAGAAATTTGTAATGCACCTCCACGCTCATAGAAAGATGTAAACAAGGGTATTTCATCAGTATTCTCAGTAGGGAATTGAAGATCAAAGCAAGACTTCCACTCAAGGGTTTCCTGAGATAGGAGCAAACCTTGAGCAACAAGATTTTCCAGATCGGCGGAGGACGTTGTGCAATACTTCCAGGCATTTGCGGGAGAAGGATGATTTTCCAGATCGGCGGAGGACGTTGTGCAATACTTCCAGGCATTTGCGGGAGAAGGATGATTTTCCACATCGGCGGAGGACGTTGTGCAATACTTCCAGGCATTTGCGGGAGAAGGATGAGTCTTGGAGTCTGGCTTGGTATTCGGATCTACAATAGATGCTCTCTTCCTTGCAGTCTTCCTCTCCGGCTGCTTCGAGGCACCTTCGTCCCCATCCTTCTTCACTGGTTGGTGGTCGTTACGGCATGTTACCGACCACCAATACTCGGGAATAAAAGAGGTTATATGCAACATTCCATGCACTTAGGTTTATTTTTAATAAAGTTTCATGAGTTTCGGTGTGTTTCACTTGTGTAGGTACAACGAGAAATACATGCTATAGGGGATGGAATTGACCGATTCGGTTGAATGCCACAATTCGGCCGGTTACCCCCCTTAGCCGTACACGACACTAAGCACAACCGGGAGACTTCCACATCAGCAGTGACCTAGCGATGATCGTGCAGGACACGTGGACCTTCGCCACCTCATCTCTGGGCCAGAACAACATGAAGGACATCAATACAAGCCAACCCAGGAGGTCCAGGACTAGAGGCGGTGCAGCGGAAGCCGGCTAAGGGACAGGCCCAGTTCGACCGAACTGAGGGTCTTCAGCCGAACCGCCCCCAGCTGCCAAACCGACCAAGGAAGCACATCTGAGCCATCCAGCATCCAAGGCGGTGGATCTAGTAGTTTGGCTGAACCAGGGGGTTCGACCGAACTGATCCGTTCGCCCGAATCCCCTAGATTCGGCCGAATCGATCTCCTGCCGTCTCAAGCTTCCTTGGCTGCCACTCATGCTCCACCGACTTGCTCAAGCTATAAATGGAGGTGTCCAAGCCCCGGATCAAGACACACTCAAGCCAAGGAGCTCATTTTCTACTTTTTTCTAGTAGAGTTAGGATAGTAAGTCTGGGAGTTAGAGTTGAGTCGAGCAATGCCTCGGAGGTTCTGGAGTCGTCTTCAGAAGCTCTGGTATACGCTCTTGTATCTTTTCCTTTCCTTTTGTAGACTTTGAGTTATCAATATAGAATATCGTTATCATTTTGTCTTTGTCATCTATAACTTGCTCCTACTTTATTCTAATTGCATCTATATCGTGTTTAGACTATTTGTAGTTCTAGTGCTTCTAGATCTTGATTAAGTCTTTGTCTTAGTTGGTTCTTCAATCTTGCTTAATACTTGTGGTGAATCATCATTGGGGTATTGACGAGGTTGCTTGCTCTTGCTAGCAGAGTAAGTTTATTGTGCTGCAGAGAACACGCAAAATGAAACTACAGATAATTGTAGCAACAGAGACCTGTCTTGTAATTCTTCTCAGGCTACTCCAAAGATGGCAAACTTACATGTACAAACTTCTTTAGCACAAACAGATTCTGCCAATATATCGGTGCCAATTGAAAAGTATCTACCTATTGAGCATGGTTAGCTGCTTGTTCCTGATTATTTTTAGCATCTTGTTTGGTAGTCAGTCACGCCATGTATCTGGATTTCTGCAGCTTGCTGGACAGCAGGACAGCCCGCACCATACTTGCACTTGGCCTTTTGATGTGCACTACCAGAATGCTTCACATCCGCCCGCCTCCTTCGCCTCGGCCATTTTTGGACCCGATGCTGATGGGGCTTCAGCACCGGGTCCAACGGCTAGGAGCGGGGGCGGCGCTGCGGGGTGTCAGGGCGGACACATTAGCACCGGGTCGTGGCGAGACCCGGTGCTAATGCTCCACGTTTAGCACCGGTTGCAGCCAACAACCGGTGCTAATGTGCCCGAGGCCATTTAGCACCGGTTGCTGGCTGCAACCGGTGCTAATTGGTGCACATTAGCACCGGGTCTTGCCACGACTCGGTGCTAATGTCTTTTGTATATAGCACCTTCTTCCTCCCCCGGCCGAGCCAGCTGAACACTTAGGCGCTGTGTTCATGCTGCTCGGCCGTGGAAGGGGAGGTGCTGCCCAATTTTTTTCAAAATTTGTGAAGATTCTACTCATCTAAGGAGCACTACAAGGTACACTCTTTCATTCTCTAATGTTTTATTTAGCTTGTAATCCTTCTATGATTTAGAAATAGAGGGATTTGTGAATCAAAGTAAAGCTAGCTAGAGAGATCGAGCTTGTGTTCTTGGAGGAGAGAGAGGAGAGAGCTTGAGTTCATGGTGGAGAGAGTGTTCATGTTGTGTTTTAAATGGAGAGAGAAGGCAAGCTAGTTAGTATTTTGTTTTGTATGACTTGTGAATAGTTATAAGGCTTATGTATTTTATTTATTAGAGAGGTTTATTTATTAAAAGTTGGAATAGTTATTTATTAATTTAATGAAATATATATTATTAGTTATTTATTAAAAGGTAGAATAGTTATTTATTTATTTAACGGAAGGTATATTTATTTATTTAATGAATATAGTAATGTAGTTTTAGAAATTTATTTATATAATGGAATATATATTATAATTTGTATTTATTTATATATTAAATTTTTTTATCTTTAAATTGTATTGTATATTTGTTATTGGTTAATAATGCAGATGAATAGACAATGGATGTACGGGGACCCCCACGCTCAGGCGTTCCGTGATGGCCTTAGGACGTTTCTCGATGCCGCCGAGGCTAACATGACGCCGTCCAGTTTCATGTTCTGCCCATGCACCCATTGTAAAAATATACAATTGTACAAACAAAGAGGTTGTCTTCAGGTGCATTTGATGATGCACGGTTTCATGAGGAATTATTCTGTTTGGACGAAGCACTGTGAAAGAGGAATTCTAATGGATGAAGATGAAGAAGACGAGGCCGATGACGACATTCCGTTATTGGCTCAATACTACGGTTCCTTTGCATATGCTGCAATGGGTGATGCCGATGAGAAAGATGTTGCTCGGGAAGGCGATGCTCAGGAAGATGTTGCTCAGGAAAATGAACCTACTGATGGACTCGGGCAAATGTTGCGTGATGCTGTATCCTCTATCGCGGACATTACGAATACTTGGATCGTTGTCCGGTTTGCACCTGCGCACGATACAAGATCAGGCGGGACGACCCTGGTGATGTTGGGGGAGAGCGTTCTAAGAAAAAAATCTCTGCGAAGGTGATGTGGTATTTCCCTCTGATACCCCGTCTGAAGCGTTTGTTCAGGAATAAAGACCATGCCAAACTGATGCGCTGGCACAAAGAAGAACGTAAGCAGGATAGCATGTTGAGACACCCCGCCGATGTAATTTATTAGTGTCCGAGCAAACGATGATGCAATGTAATTTAATTGCACTATGTTCCGCCCAATTTGTAATGACTATATTTGCATTTATGTTCCACCTATGTTCTAAGATTTTCTATTGATTTATAAGATTGTTTTTATTAATTCTAGCATTTTATATTGATTTTCTAGTAATTTATAAGATTTTCTAGTAATTTATAAGATTTTCTAGTAATTTATAAGATTTTCTATTAATTTATAAGATTTTCTAGCATTTTATATTGATTTTCTATTAATTTATAAGATTTTCTATTAATTTATAAGATTTTCTTATTTAATATATATTTTTAATAGGTATTAATAACTGAATTAAAATAAGTATTAATAACTATATATTAAAAACTATATTTATAAGATTCCCAAATAGTAGCCACCGGTGCTAAAGGCCGGTTTGGAAACTGGCGCCAAACGAAAATTGGGGGCCTTTAGAACCGGGTTGATCTAAAATCCGGTGCTAAAGGCCCCCAATTTTCGTTTGACGCCAGTTACGGCCTTTAGCACCGGGTGTAGAAGACCCGGTGCTAAAGGGCCTTTAGCACCGGGTGGTGGGAAGACCCGGTGCTAAAGGCGGGCCTTTAGCACCGGGTGCTGTATAGACCCGGTGCTAAATGCCCCGGATCTATATAGCCTCGCGCCGGCCCCCGCCCCCGCAGCACTTCGTCTTCCCCCAAACCATCGGCCCTCCTCCTCGCCTCGCCCCCGCCGCCGTCGTCGCCGCGCCCGCCGCCCATCGCCCTCGCCCACGCCGCCGTCGCCCGCGGCCTCGTCCATCCTCCCCGCGCCGCCGCCCGTCCTCACCGCGCCTGCCGCCCGTCGTCCCCGCGCCGCCGCCCGTCGTCCCCGCGCCTGCGCCCGTCGTCCCCGCGCCGCCCGACGTCCCCAGCCGGCCGCGCCGCCGCTCTTCATCGCCGTCGTCCCCGCCGATGTCCCCGCGCCGCCGCCCGCGCCCTCGCCGTCGTCCCCGCGCCGCCGCCCGTCGTCCCCGGCTGGCCGCGCCGCCGCTCTTCGTCGCCGTCGTCCCCGCCGACGTCCCCGTGCCGCCGCTCGCGCCCCCGCCGTCTTCCCCGCGCCGCCATCGTCCCCGGCCGCGCCGCCCTTCGTCGTCGCCGCCGGCCCGTCGCCGCCGCTGGCCCGCCGCTGCCGTCGCCGCCGGCCCACCAGAATGCAACTCGAGTTGGCATGCATGAATATCTACTTTTGTAATATATATGTCTTCTATTTTGATGAAATGTCGGCTAATATGAATATAGAGTCGGCCGAATACGCATTAGAATACACGTATTAGAATATATACGTATATACACGTATATAGACGTGCATGCATGGCTACTGAAAAAAGCAAAAAAAAAAGAAATCCGGGGCCTTTAGCACCGGTTGCAGACAGCAACCGGTGCTAAAGGCCCTGCTAAAGGCGCTGCGGGGCAGGCCCTTTAGCACCGGGTTGTGTCTGGAACCGGTGCTAAAGGGACCCTTTAGCACCGGTTATTCAACCCGGTGCTAAAGGGGTACCCCTTTAGCCTCGGAAGATCTGCACTGGTTGGGATACCCGGTGCTAAAGCCGGTTCCCTGCAGATGTTGATCATTCTGATAGTGGTGGTTGAAAAGGAAAAAGGAAAGATCAAAACTACGGCAATATTTTGCAACATGTTTAGGAGGTTTCTGAATGTTTACCTTTTAATTGATCTATACATGTTGATCATCCACCGAAGTTGTTCATTACTGGGGGAAATGGCTAATAATGTCTCTACCTTCTGGAATGTAGTTTGCTTGCCCTATCTCCTGATGATGTGCTACCTGCTGTTTATCTATGCACTAATAAAATTTCTCCTGACCATGAAATTGTGGTAAGTACAGATATCTCGTACTTCATCTCTTTCCCAGACTAGCGGAGATGTGAGCCTCAGGCACGTGTTTTTTTTATAAGCATATGCCTAATTGTCATACAAAAGTTTTTCAAAACATATACTCAATTGTCATGTAAAACTAGTAACAATGCACGCGTGACACACGCGTGCTATCTTTATATAGTTTCATTAAAATTATAATATAATATAATATTTTTATACAACAAATTAATATTCAAAATCAATAACATTAGATTTAGAGAAATAGTTAATGCACATAGATATTTTTATTGCCTCCTCGAATTAGCTGTAAATTTTAACCTACCTCTAACTGAGATATGAGAACACCCATTGAGCAATTCCTATAGATCAGAGAAGGTAGTACCCGTACGCATGCGCCCACCGGGAGCACCCGCCACCTGTACGCGACCTCCCTGTATGCCTCCAACACGAACTCCTGCTCCGCCACCGTTCTCCCAACCGCCGTCGCCATCCCCTCCAACTCCGACCTCTCCAGCTCCTCCATGTCTTGCCGCACCTTGTGCAGCGACCTCAAGTTACCCACCCACCGCTCGTAGTGGATCAGGTACCTGTCCAGCGACGCCCTCGCCTGCCGCGACGTCTCGGTCTCGCCGTCGGCGGCGGCGGCGGCCGGTGGGCGGTAGGAGTCGTGGCAAGCGTAGTGCCCATGGTTCCGCCCCGCCGGCGCGAAGCAGTGCCAGCAGAACCTGTGGCTGCAGGCATGTAAATAAGTGATTAAAAATTATTAGGAAGCATATCAGATATACTTGCCTTTTATCTAAATGATAGCTGCTTAGATAATCTTCGGTTCTTGATCTTTAAATATGTTGAATGACGTTCTGTCTACTCGCAACAATCAACAACAAGCATCCAAGGCAATCATACAAGCAAGCAAAAAGAATAAATAAGAAATAGTACACCAATCATCATGAACTCAACAAGAGAAGCGCTATAGATCATTGTATATGTTTCTACGATTCCAAGAGCACAAAAATAGATAAAAAAATGAAACTGAAACTATTAAGATATAATTTTCAAAGGCAAAAGATAATTAGGCTCAGCATGATGCAACACACTACAGAACTGAAGCATTCGGCTAAGCTCCCATGCACTCCAAAGCTTAGGAGGAAAAGTGAAAACTAAAACTAAAGTAATAGGAGTAGATCACTCGATAATTCCGGAGATAATATATGGAGTATTTTAAGCAGTATGTCGAACTAACGCCGCCAGCAAAAATACGTGTTAATATAACAAGATCATAGACAAAAGAAAGTGTAACTTAACTTAATGCTTTTAATCTAGACGAACAGCCACATATACCATAAGACAAAACAAGCATGAAAACTACCCTATGCTGAACCAAGTATAAATATATGTATCAATGATCCATCACGTATAGTTCCGATCATCGCCGTTCCAGAGTGGCGTTATCGAAGCTCGGCGGCAGAGTAGCTACGGTGGCCGGCTCTTCCACCGGGGCGTCTCTGCCGGTCGACCGCCGGGCCCCGCTGCTGCTCATCGGCGTAGGCGCTCCGTAACCCCCGTCGTTGTACTTGTACCCTGCTGGTTCTTTGCTCCGCCGTTCTTACTTCCTTTCCCCCGCCTTTCTGCTTTTCAGCGGGGCCTTTTCCGTTAGCTTGGCTGGCAGCCGCAGCGGCCGGCTGGCTTCTTCTTCTTCTTGGTCAGCGTCGACGCCTCCATGGCTTTGGAAGCAGGCGCACAGGGTTTTTTTTTTTGAGGAAACGCGGGCGCACAGGGTCCTCCTGCCGCTGGCTTCTTGGCGGCCGCCGCGGCCTGCTTTGGATTTGGCCTTGCCGATGACGTCGTCGGGCGTTGGGGTCGTTGCTGTCGAGCAACGTCCAGGGGTTGAACGCGACGGGTATTCCCTCCATGTCGCGCGACGATCGAGTCTTCTTCTGGGACGATTGATCGATATCGTTCCCGATACTGTTTTGCTGGAGATTTATTTTTTTTTCTTCAAAAAGTGTGACGAAAGAGTCCGACGGTTATTTTAAATTGGTGAGTGCACGGTATTTTAGACTATTTAATTGGTGGGTACGTGATGTGGGTAAAGAAATTCTATGGTGAGAAAAGTAATGCCCAAAACGGTAAAAACTCTCTAAAAACATCATTTTGTGAAAACTTTCCACGTCGTTTCTACGGTTGGACCTGGCATGTGGATCCTTCGTGAGAGGTAGGTTTCCTAAGTAAATTAGCTAGCTCCAGATCGCACCATAACTTTTTGATGAATAAGTGCATTTCAGTAAAGATAAATTGGTTCTATTTTTAGCTTATTTTTTGACCGAAGTCGGGAGGGGAAGCCCCTACCTATTTTTTATATTTTTTTATTTCAAACTCAATTATTCGCTCCCACAGGGAGTCGAACTTGGGTCTGCTGGGTGTTACTCAGGTTCTTTAACCACTAGGCTAGAGGCCCTTTCACTCTATTTTTAGCTTATTATTACTAAGTACTAGTCATACGTTTCAATGGAAACATTTATGAAACCTTTTTTTGTGATACTTTCTAGCATACAGTATTGTGTTCTAAACATTATGATTTACTTATCTTTTTTCAATATGCTTTTGTTATTGTTAGAATTAATTACCTCCTTAACTGTATCTGTAGTCTCCTAGCTATCTGTGCCTCTTCCAGCTGGTCACGCCCTCTGGGTTGGCTCCCTCCTCTCCTACTCCTCTCCTATTATATGTAACCTCTACTGTAATCTCATCAATCAATCTACTAAGCCTGTTGGCCTTCGTCCATCATGGTATCACGCTAACTTTCTTGGGCCTCCACCCTCCCGCCCACTCCCCTGCTTCCGCCCTCTCAGCGCCCGCGCCCTCCCTTCGGGCACCGCGCTCCCGCCGGCGACGACCGCGTCATGGCCCCTTCGGCTGCCGTGTCTCCCTCCGGCGATTCCTCCTCCGCACCCTCGGCGGCCTCCGCAGCGACCAAGCTTCGCGATGAAGCACTCGCCGCCGCCAAGACGCTGGAAAACGAAGCCGCTACCCTGCGTACCTCCAACGTCGAGCGCAGCCAGCAGCTTCAAGAGGAGGCCGACCTCCTCAAAGTTGCCGCTGCCGCACAGGAGCGCGTCTGCGCTACCGCTGCCGCCCTCGACGAGGAGCGCGCGTAGGCCGACGCCTTGGAGTAGCAGGCGGCCGCGCTGCGGGCACGCCTCCGCCCAGTCTCCTTCCCGGACGACGACACCCTGGATGGTGACGCCCGCTCCTCCTCCTCTGAAGCCGCCGCCCTCACTCATCTGCACAACCAGGCCGCGGCTGTGCAAAACATCAAGAACCTGATTCCAATCGTTCTTGATCTGCAATCCTCCAACTACTCCAAGTGGCGCGGCTACGTCCTGCTCGTCCTCGGCCATTTCTCCCTGAAGGATCACGTCCTCAGTGATGATGACTTCTCCACTGATCCGGCATGGGCGCGCCTGGACTGTGTGGTTGTCTCGTGGATTTTCAACACCATCTCGCCTGACCTCCTGGATGTCATCCATGAGCATGACGGGGTCACTGCCCGGGCTACCTGGCTTGGACTCGAGCAACAGTTCCTCAACAATCGGGAGTCTCGTGCCATGCTCCTTGATGCTGAGTTTAGAAATCTCTCCCAAGGCGCCCTCTCCATTGACGACTACTGTCGCAAGTTGAAGGGTATGGCTGATGCTCTCGCCGACCTCGGCGAACCTGTCGCGGATCACACTCTTGTGTTGAACACCCTGCACGGCCTCAACGAATGCTTCAAGTTCATGGCTCAGCTGGCCACTCGATAGCGGCCCTTCTCGTCGCTCACCGACGTTCGTCCCGACTTGCGTCTGGCCGAACTCAACATGACGCCGGAATCCGCTCCTCCCTCGGCTCTCCTGGCTTCATTGCTTGGCAAGCCAGGAACGCCCGCGCCAACACCAGGCGCCCCCCGGCCTCCAGCAGGACACCTCAGGCAAAGATCGGGGCCGTCGTTGTCGCGGCAGCCACGGCCACGGTGGCTCTCCCGGCAGCTCGTGATGGCCGGCCTGCCTCCACCTGGGGGCTTCTACCTGCCTGCCCCTGGAGCCTACTACTAGGCGCTGCCCCAAGCGCCGGCCCCTACCTGGTCTCCATGAGACACGCAGTCCCTCGCCAGCGCCTTCAGCACCGTCGCCCTCAACCCGTCCCCGAGTCCCACAGACTGGGTCCTCGACTCGGGCGCCACTGCTCACATTGCGTCCAACCCTGGTATGGTCACCATGTCTCCTTCTTCTTCATTCCCTTCCTCCATTGTTGTAGGGAATGGAGCCTCTCTACCAGTTCTGGGCACTGGTTATTCTATTCTTCCTGGTCCTTTTTGTCTTAACAATATTCTTGTTGCTCCTGACATTATCAAAAATCTTCTGTCTATTCGACAATTTACCACAGATAATCTCGTTTCGGTTGAATTTGATCCTCTTGGTGTTTCTGTGAAGGATCTTCATACCCGGAACCTCCTCCTTCGGTGTAACAGCACATGACCCCTCTACACCTTGCAGCTCCCGACATCACCGTTTGGCTCGTGCGCTCTTGTGGCTACTCCCTTCCCTACCACCTGGCATCGCCGGCTTGGTCACCCTGGCAAGGCTGCTCTTCAGAACCTCGCGCAGTCTTCCTCGATCATCTGCAGCAAGCTCGAAGATGACTCCCTATATCATGCCTGCCAGCTTGGACGCCATGTTCGCTTGCCTTTTACTAGTTCCTCCTCGAGAGCATCCAATAACTTTGATCTGATACATTGTGATATGTGGACTTCCCCTGTTACAAGTGTATCAGGTTTCAAATATTACTTAGTTATTGTTGATGATTGCTCTAATTTTCTTTGGACTTTTCCTCTCCGGTTGAAGTCTGACACTTTTTCTACTCTTACTCACTTCTTTGCATATGTGTTCACTCAGTTCCGTCACACCATCAAGTCCGTGCAATGTGACAATGGCCGTGAGTTCGACAACGCTGCCTCTCGCGCTTTCTTCCTTGCTAAAGGTGTTTCTCTTCGCATGTCTTGCCCCTACACCTCCCAGCAAAAATGGCAAAGCCGAGCGCATGCTTCGGACCACCAACAATGTCACACACACGTTGCTTTTTCAAGCTTCCATGCCCCCTGTTATTGGGCAGACGCTCTCGCTACCGCCACACATCTCATCAACCGTCTTTCCACCAAGACCTTAAACATGAGCACCCCCTTCTTCGCCCTCCATGGCACTCATCCCTCCTATCATGACCTCCGAGCTTTCGGGTGCTCCTGTTACCCCAACCTCACCGTCACCACCCCACACAAACTCGCACCTCGTTCGTCCTTGTGTGTCTTCATCGGTTACTCCCCCGATCACAAGGGCTATCGGTGTCTAGATCTCACCACAAACCGAGTCATCATCTCCCGCCATGTTGTTTTTGATGAAACAACATTTCCTTTCTCCCTTCGGCAGTCCACACCTCCTGCCCATGAACTCGATTTTCTAACCTCTGACGATCCCCTACCAGCTCCTTTTCCCTCTACAGGTACTCCCAGGGCCGCCGCCTTGCCGGTGCCGGCAACTGGACACGGCTCCCTGGCGACCAGGATGCCTCCACTGGGATTTTCTACGCCCTGGCAGGCCTCCTGGTCCCCTCCGCCTGGCCTCCCCGTGCCAACACAGGGTCCTCCTACGCCTCCTGCTCCGGCGTCCCTGGAGCCTCCCTCCGGGCAGGCGCCTGCATCAGCATCTCCGGTACCTGCACCAGCTTCGACACCTGCCACGCCACCTGTGCAGGCACCCGCGATGCCCCCTGTACCGACACCACCAGCGCCACAGGTGCCGACACCATCAGCGCCCTCCTTCACTAAGCCACCGGTTGTCCACGTCTACACCCGGCGCCTGCCTGCCCCTCGCCCGGCGCCTGAGTCCCCCGTTGGGGCTCCTCCTCGTCGATCCAGCATCGTCCCCTCTCCACCGCGGTACGTCAAGACTAGCTCCTCCCTTCTGTCTGGAGCTATTCCCATTGCCCCAGTTGCCAACTCGCATAACATGGCAACTCGCGGGAAACTTGGCTACCAGCAACCTAGGGTTGCCCTGCACAGCGAGGTCTTGTCTCCGCTGCCCAAGTCCTGTCGGGATGCTCTTGCTGATCCCCTTTGGCGCCGAGCTATGGAGAAAGAATTTGATGCTCTCTCAGCCAACCACACTTGGGATCTTGTCCCTCGTCCTGACAAGGCAAATGTGGTCAACGGGAAATGGATTTTCAAACACAAGTTCCATGTTGATGGCTCTCTAGACAGATACAAGGCTCGTTGGGTGCTCCATGGCTTCACACAATGCCCCGGTGTCAACTATGATGAAACTTTCAGCCCCGTCGTCAAGCCCGCCATTGTCCGGACCGTTCTTACATTGGCTCATTCTCGGGATTGGTCGATTCACCAACTAGATGTCAAGAACGCTTTCCTCCATGGTACTTTGACAGAAACGGTATACTGCTCCCAGCCCACTGGTTTTGTTGATGCTGCTCTCCCCGACCATGTTTGCAAGCTCAACAAATCTCTCTACGGCTTGAAGCAAGCCCCGCGGGCGTGGTACAGCCGCTTTGCTGCTTATTTGTTCTCTCCGGGGTTCTCTGAGGCTAAGTCTGACACCTCCCTCTTCATATATCACCGCGGTAATGAGACAGTCTATATGCTCCTGTATGTGGACGATATTGTTTTGACAGCCTCCTCTCAGCCACTCCTTCAACAGGTGATCAATGCACTGAAAAAGGAGTTCGCCATGAAAGATCTTGGTGTTCTTCACCACTTTCTTGGTGTAGCTGTCCAGCGACAGAAGGACACCTTGTGCCTATCTCAGCGTCAGTACACACTGGACATTCTTGCTCGCCGTGGCATGAGTGACTGCAAGCCGTGCTCCACTTCCGTTGACACGTGTGCCAAAGTTCCTGCTGATGCTGGTCCGCCTGTCAAGGATCCCACTGCATATCGAAGTTTTGCAGGTGCTGTCCAATATCTCACATTCACCCAGCCTGATATTGCCTACGCTGTCCAGCAAATCTGCCTGCACATGCATGATTCCCGGGAGGTTCACCTTATTGCAGCCAAGCGGATTCTTCGATACCTTCAGGGCACTCTCAGCTATGGACTTGTCATCCCTCGCTCTGCCCCAACTCAGCTCATCGTATACACAGACGCTGATTGGACCGGCTGCCCTACATCTGGTTATGCTGTTTTTCTTGGTGGTAGCCTCGTCTCCTGGTCCTCAAAACGGCAACCCACGATCTCCAGGTCCAGTGCCGAGGCCGATACCGTGCCGTTGCCAACGGCGTCGCCGAAGCATCTTGGCTGCAGCAGGTTTTGCAAGAACTGCACCAGCCACTCACCACTGCTTGCCTTGTCTATTGTGACAATGTCAGCACCGTTTACCTCTCCACCAACCCTGTTCAACATCAGCGTACCAAGCACGTGGAAATCGAGCTTCACTTCGTCTGAGAGCGGGTCGCCATTGGGGCTGTTCGTGTCCTTCACGTCCCCACAACATAACCTCTACTGTAATCTCATCAATCAATCTACTAAGCCTATTGGCCTTCGTCCATCAGTTATGCTTTTCATATGGCATGTTAATACCTCCTGCGGCGTGTTCGAGAAAAAAAAATGGCACTCCAATGCATAACCTCATGTTTGTTATTGAAGCTAGGAACTGAACATTGGTGGAAGTCTGGTTGTAACTGCTCTGGAGGAGTCATTAGGAACCAGCAGATCTAAAATACATGAGATGTACAAAACCCACAGCGACCTTGGCAAGTACCAACTTGTTATCTCATATTGGAAGAAACATCCTTCTAGTGTATTCATTTGTGGTTGTGTCTTTGCGAAGTAAAGACATATGAATGCATTTGCTAGGCTTATGGCAAGATCCAACAGCATTATGTACTTTCATTCGCTGGTTGTTCCTGATTGAGTTGCTAGTAACAAGTATCAACAATGGATAGATTGTAATTTGTAGGTAATGTTGCCCAAGAATTCTGTCAGAATCAAACATTACTTGCTCCTCCCCGCCCTCTCTCGATTCGTGATGTATATTCCACGCTTCGGAAACTAAGGTATTACTTACAACTTAAAATTATCAGTCTTTGAATTCTGACTCATCTTTTCTAGATGATAATCACTGACTACTTTGAATTCTGACTAATCTTGTCTAGATGATAATCACTGACTACCATATCTATGGTATATTACAGTACAGTTTCTGATGATTCATGACTGTACTTCCGAATTCCGACTTTGTAACATCATGTTCAATCAGTTCACAGGGCAAACCATCTTCCGATAGATTAGTATACAGCAATGAATCAGTTTACAGTAGCATATGCTCATTGTTGATATAATTTTTTAAAGTTCTTCTGTCCTAGTAATAAGAAAATTGTTTAAATCTGCAAGATCAGTTTTGTTTGATGCTGTAAACTCAATGCTTTGCTTCAAAGATAATAGTAAGAGTCATATTTTGCATGATGTCGTTTGGTTCTATGGGATGCTCTGATAAATTTATCTTTTATTCCTTTTTATATCATAATTTTTTGTTAGTACAATATCAGGTAGTGGGAGTGCTGGAAGGAGAAAAATTCTTGTCTTGGATCTTATTCTGTCTTGTAGGGAAATGTAAATGAAATTTCTTGTCAGAACACTGGTAAGTCATCCACTCCTTTCTTCCTTGTGGCTTAAATTTTTTATTCTGATGCATATTTGCATGGAATCAGTGCAGACTGTACATGGATTCCGTGGTTTTGGTCTTAGTTGCTTATATTTATCTCTCTATTGAAGTTTTCGAGTATTGATTTATCAATATACAACGTTCATGCATTTTCAAATTTTGAAACACTAATCTGTGTTCAGATATTGGGAAAGTGAAACTTGGAGCTCAATTTTATTCTCCATTTCACTGTTGCCGTTGTTCTTGTGGCATGCTTCTAATGTTTGTTAAATTAGTTGTGTTGACACCAAAAATTAACACTAGGAAGAGGCTGACATGTGGGCCAGATTTGGTGAAAGGATGCCATTCGGCCAAAGGGCTTTCTCTGAAGCATTCGGCAAAGATGTTTTGCGGTCGGGAACGCGTCGCCATTCGGCTAAGGGGTTTTCTCTGAAGCATTCGGCAGAGATACTCTGCGGTCGAGAATGCGTCATCATTCGGCAGAAGCATTGTTCCGCAGGCGAAGAGTGGTAGCATTCGGGAAGACATGATGACGTGGATCAATATAAGGAAAAGGCCGGTTCGAACAAGGAACGCAATATGGGCACGAAGATTCGTCATTTATTTTTAGAAACAAGTGTTGTAGTCGTGTCCGACTAGGAGTTGTATCAAGACCTGGGTATAAATATAAACCCATGGCATCTGTAAAGAAAACAATCAATCAAGACAACAAACCGGCCCCGTGCCAACATCGAGTCCTTTAGTCGAGTCGTCGAGTTCTTCGAGAGGAGTCATCGATCCGTCGACCTCCGTAAGTACCGGCAACCTTGTATCATGCTTAGTATCATGCGGTGGATTTAAGCTTTGATGCAAGTAGTCTTGTTACCATGCTTAGTATCATCCGGTGGATTTAAGTTGTGGTTTCAAGAAGGTTCCTCTGTTAGGTCATGAGCCATGCGGTGGGCTAAGATCTAGTATGGACCAAGTTATCGGCTCTGTTAGATTTCGGCAAGATCTAACAGATTCATTAAGTTACCCCGTGTTGTTTCGTTTTTACTATGTGCTTAATTCATGCAACACACCTTTGCCCAATCTAGATCGGCTAGAATCGGCTTTGCTTTACGGTGCGACGACTTATCCCCTCATAGCTGAATCCGAAACCGATCTAGGTTGCCACGTGTCGCGGGTTCGAGCTTGTCGGCATTGTGTAGATCTTGACAGAACCGGGTATCATGCGGTAGATGCAGGTTTTTGGGTCGTCTTAGAGCTAATCATCCGGTGGATTAGAATTCGATTCGATCTGATAGATTTATCTTTACCGATTAGGCTTGTTCCTTCGCCATGGATCCCGATTCGGCTAAGTAGCCGTATTCGGCAGTGCTCTCACGAGTGAACGTGTGTTCGTGGGTTTGCATTGGACAATGAATGCTTTTAGCCTTTCACGATTAGATTGTATCATGCGGTGGATTGATTTAATCTGATTGGTGGTGTGGCCTCAAACGAGTTGTATCATGCGGTGGATTAACTCGCTCGTTGCCATGCTTGACGGGTGCTGCTTTCGGCCTATGCATTCTTGTTTCAATGTAAATTCGTGACTGTGTCGTGGGTTCGTAACTAAACATTGAGTGCTTTTAGCTTTTCATGATTAGATTGTATCATGCGGTGGATTGATCTAATCTGATTAGTGGCATGGTCACAAACAAGTCGTATCATGCGGTGGATTAACTTGTTTGTTATCATGCTTGACGGGTGCTGCTTTCGGCCTATGCATTCTTTGTTTACTGCGAATTTATGATCATGTTTCACCCTTTTATTTATTTATCATGCTCTGTTTTCTTGTTAATCGGCTATGAGTATAATGTTCATTCGGTTGAAAGCCGATCTTTCGTCATGCTTACGTCACGCATTCGGCAGTATGCTCCTTGTGTGCCTTGCCGATTGCCGAATGTGGTTTTAACTGCCGACAGATAGCTTGTCCGTAGCTATATGTCTCTTGAGATTGGCTTCAACGCCGCAAATATGGAACTGTCTGGTCTCACCCGGCACGTTCCAGGTTTTGATCTAAACCTTTTTGTCCCTTTGTTAGTTTTCAGGCAAACTGACTGGCACGCTTCCGGATTCAAAAGCCCGGGCCACGTGTGAAGCCAGCTAATTCGGCTTGCTGTGTGCTTGGCGTGAGGTGCGGATTTTACGTCAACACACTTTTTGGCACGCCCGGTGGGACACACACAAGTTTTCAAGATGCCTGAGTTGAGCGACATCATGGATGTCACTTTGGAAGAGTTGTCTGAAGAACATCAACAGATGGTAAAGGTTGCTGCCAACCAATTCATTAACAAATGTTTACTGTCTTTCGCCAAGAACAGGAGTGGTGCACCTTTTCTCAAGTCCGATCTGCCAAGAGTTCTCCTTCCTGGGCAATCTGATCTTACTGAAGAAGAAGAGAGGGAGAGATTTTCGGGCTTGTTATACAAAGCTTTGGGGGAAGCAATGACCAATCACAATGCTGCGTTCTTGAACAGTTTTCGGCATATAATGATAAACATTTTTGGTCAGCATGTGGATAAACCCTTCGAACAGATACATGGGCAATTGGGTGGTCCGACGTACTTCAACGTTCAAGCACCAGTTCAGAAACCACATGGTAAAGGAAATGCTGATGAAACTGGAGCTTCTGGTGCTAAAGATACAAATGGACAACCGATTCGGCAAGATCCTCAGCTTGCACTGCCGAAAACTCGCACATATGGTGATATGGCATTCGGCACCACAGGGAATCCGCCTGCTTCTGCTTACAAGATATCTCCCTTGAACAACAGACTGCAGAGGGATTTGTATGGAAACGGATATTCAGAGTTTATGGATTACAATGCTATCGACGCTCTCCCGAATCCTGGATATGTTGGTACTGCAGGCATGCTTGCTGGAAGACCAGGGAATCAAGATACCAGTATTGACCTCATGGTGCAAAAAATGACCGATGTATTGCAAAATCAATTCGGTCTGAAGCCTAAAAATCAGGGATACATGTACTCGTCTCCTTTCCCTGAATGGTACCAAAGGGTATCATTGCCGAATAGAGTCAAGGTGCCTACAGAGTTTACTAAATTCTCAGGACAAGATGATACTAGCACTGTGGAACATATAGCTCGATATCTGATGCAGCTTGGAGAGGCTTCGGCAGATGAAGCTTTCAGAATCAGATACTTTCCTTTGTCACTGACGGGTCCAGCTTTTACATGGTTTGCTTCTTTGCCTGCTCAGTCGATTTGTACCTGGAAAGACCTGGAACAGAAATTCCATGCTCATTACTACATTGGCAGTACCGAGAAAAAGTTGGTTGATTTGACCAGCTTAAGGCAGAGGAATAATGAAACACCTACGGAGTTCCTCAGGAGATTTAGGGAAACTAAGAGTATGTGCTTTTCTCTGAACATACCTGATGATCAACTGGCTGGTATGGCTGTAGCTGGGATGTTGCCTGCCATTCGGGAGAAGCTGTTCGGGATGGAGTTTGATGATCTGGGCCAGTTATCGCACAGATTGGCCTTGATGAGTAACCAGGCATATGGTTTCAAGAAAGATGTCAGATTTGCTAAAAATAATGATGTAGCTGACATCTATAACCAATTCCTTGAAAGAGCAGATCAAGAAGATGAGTATGAAAATAGCGAGGAGATAGCTGCAGCAGAGATAGTGTGGAGCAAAGAACCAGTTACAATGACTCAGAGATGGATCAAACAGATGAAGGGAACATATGATTTTGATGTGACTAAGGCAGACAAATTGTTTGAGTTCCTGGTGAAAGAAGGCCGAATCAAATTGCCAGAGGGGCATTCTATGCTTCGGCCCGATGGAGTGAAAGATAAGAGGTACTGTGGGTTTCATGATAGAAATTCTCATTCCATTAATGAATGCAGAGTCTTTAGGATGAAGATTCAGAAAGCTATCCAGGAAGGACATCTGAAATTCGACAACAAGATGAAACTGGACAGTAACCCTTTCCCTCAGAACATGATCGGGTTCTCAGTTAATATGGTAAATGCTGTTTCATCTGGAGAAAAGGGAAGATTGAAAGTTTTAACCTCAAAGAAGGCAAGACAGGATGGTTCAGTTGATCCCACTCGGCAGATCACAATTGAACAGATTCGCCAGAAAGATCTTCGGTTCCCGAATAGCCGATTTGAAGTGGGAGAATCCTTTAAACCTAGAGTTACTACACGAATTCTCCTCAACAAATGGCAGCGTCAGCAAGAAAAGGAGCGTTTTCAAAGGCGTGAATACGAGGAGGAGAAAAGAAGGCGCGAAGAAGAAAGGTCTGAAGAAGAACAAGAAGAGTATGCTCGAGAGCAGGAACGTGCGCATTGGGGGTGTGCATTCTTCAGACACTGCTGGAACGAAGGTTTGAAGCTTCCCACATGGAATAGTTGTCCTGAATGCAATAATAGATATGATGAATATAGGCAGGGAACTGTCAATCGCCGATCTGTCCATGAAAGAATTGGCAGGGTACATCCTAGTGATGATCGGCGTTTAAATGATCAACCAAGAAAGAGACATGCTGATTACAAGTGGGTTGATCGTGAAGAAGAAAAAGATCATGCTTATGTTTGGCAAGAAGGACAATGGTGCCCACCTGGTTTAAGAAGGAGTCAGAAGAGAAGAGTCCAACGCCTGAGGAATCAAGAATTAAAGCAAGCAAGGCCTAGGATGAAATCGATATGGCTCCCAAAAGACAGGCCTGACGAACATAGTCATTCGGCTCCTACATGTATGGTATGTTTTCTGCCGAATGAATTCATGGCTCCAGCTAACCAAATTGTACAGGAAGAGATATTGCCCGATATAGATGATGCCGAACAATTTGGGTTAATGGCACAATTGATGTTGAACAAACAAGCTGTTTTTGAGAAGCCAACCCAGAATCGGCACATGAAGCCACTGTACTTGAAGGGATATGTTAATGGCAAACCATTGACCAAGATGTTTGTCGATGGAGGAGCTGCTGTCAATGTAATGCCATATACCACATTCAGGAAGCTTGGCATGGGCCTTAGAGATTTGACACCAACGAGCATAATTCTAAATGATTTTGCTGGAAATCCTTCGGACACCAAGGGATGCGTGCACGTTGATCTGATGATTGGTTCCAAGACTCTGCTTACGACTTTCTTTGTCATTGAGGGCAAAGGGGCATATAGCTTGTTGCTTGGAAGAGATTGGATTCATGCAAATTGTTGTATTCCATCTACTATGCATCAACAGCTTATTCAGTGGATAGATGATGAGGTGGAGATTGTCCAAGCAGATGATTCAATAAGCGTGGCAAATATGGAACCAGCTTTCTGGGAGTATCAAGGCATAGATTGTTTCTCAGGTAAAGACTGGGGAGAAGGTCCTGTGGCACCAGCCAGCAGTGATCAGCAGCCGATCGAAGCAGTCGGCTCTCATAGTAATTTTTGATGGAAAATCCAATTGATGGAACTGATGGAAAATTAGGACGTGGATTTGTGTCGGCCGATAAATTAGAAGAAGTGGACATTGGAGATGGTGACAAGCCAAGGCCGACATTTATCAGTGCTAACTTGGATTCGGTTTTCAAAGAAAAGTTGGTGAGATTGTTAAAAGAATACAAGGACTGCTTTGCTTGGGATTATTCGGAGATGCCCGGTCTAGACCGTTCTATTGTTGAGCATCGGTTGCCAATCAAACCTGGATACAAGCCTTACAAGCAACCACCCCGAAAAATCTACAAGGAAGAAGTGTTGGCCGATGTGAAAAAGGAAATTGAAAGATTACTAGATGCAAATTTCATTCGGCCATGTAAATATGCGGATTGGATCTCTAATATCGTTCCTGTTTATAAGAAAAATGGAAAAATGAGGGTTTGCATAGATTTTAGAGATCTAAACAAGGCTACACCCATGGATGGGTATCCAATGCCTATTGCTGATTCATTGGTTGATGCTGCTGCTGGATACAAAGTGCTCAGTTTCATGGATGGTAACGCAGGATACAATCAGATTTATATGGCATTGGAGGATGTAGTAAAGACAGCTTTCAGGTGTCCTGGACACATAGGGTTGTTTGAGTGGGTTGTCATGACCTTTGGATTGAAAAATGCCGGTGCGACTTATCAAAGGGCTATGAATTATATTTTTCATGAATTGATCGGCAAGATTGTGGAAATATATATTGATGATGTGGTGATCAAGTCTTTGGATCATGAGTCTCATTTGGCCGACATAAGGAAAACTCTAGAATGCACCAGGAAACATGGGCTTAAGATGAACCCAAATAAGTGTGCTTTTGGAGTTTCGGCTGGACAGTTTCTGGGATTTTTGATACATGAAGGAGGAATAGGAGTTGGTAAGAAAAGCATGAAGGCAATTGATGAAATTGTTCCTCCAACTAATCTTAAAGAGCTACAATCGCTGCTTGGCAAGATAAATTTTGTGAGAAGATTCATATCAAACTTGTCACAAAAGGTGTTGCCCTTTTCCTCACTGTTGAAAATAAAAAAGGATCAAAAGTTTGTATGGGGTGACGAACAACAGAAGGCTTTTAATGAAATAAAGGAGTACATGAAGAAGCCACCAGTATTGGTGCCTCCACAATTGAATAAGCCTTTCAAGTTGTACGTGGCGGCCGATGCCCAAACTATTGGATCGGCCCTCATTCAAGAATTTGAAGGGAAGGAAAGAGTAGTTGCATACCTTAGCCGAAAGTTACTAGATCCGGAAACGAGGTATTCGGCTATAGAGAAGCTTTGCTTATGTGTTTACTACTCCTGTACAAAATTTCGGCACTACTTACTACATGCCGAATGCATTGTGTATTCAAAGTTTGATGTGATAAAACACATGTTATCTATGCCAATTTTGAACGGAAGGATTGGCAAATGGATTTTAGCTTTGTCTGAATTTGAGTTAAGGTTTGAATCGGCAAAGGCTGTTAAGGGACAGATTATTGCCGACTTCATTACTGAACATCATGACACATCGATAAATTTGCTTAACATTGTTCCTTGGGTGTTATTCTTCGATGGATCTTCATGCAACAAAGGTGGTGGAGCAGGTATCTTATTAATTTCACCCAAAGAAGAAACATTTGAGTTTGCTGTTCCCATTCAATCTGCTGTTACTAACAATCAAGCTGAGTATGAGGCATTGCTCAAAGGGCTCCAATATTTGAAAGAAGCAGAGGCCATTGCAGTTGAAATTTTTGGAGATTCAGAATTGGTCATAAAACAATTGAATGGTGAATATGAGTGCAAAAGTGATACCTTGAGGAATTACTATGAAGAATGCAAAGAAATATTGAAGAGCTTTCGGTCAGTAATTCTACAACACATTCCTAGGGGGGATAATGGAGAGGCAAATAGATTGGCCCAAAGTGCATCAGGTTATAAAGAGCTTCGAGAAGTTTTTGCTAATGATGTATATGCATTCGGGAATAATCTGGCAGAGGATGATTGGAGAAAAGAGATTGCCGATTATCTGGAGAATCCATCCCGAAAGGTTTCTAGAAAGCTCAGGTATAAAGCTTTAAAGTTTGTTCTTCTTGATGATAATTTGTATTATAAATCATTGGATGGGGTGCTGTTACATTGCTTAAATCATGAAGAAGCAAAAAGGCTGATGAGTGAAGTACATGATGGGTTGTGTGGAGCACATCAATCGGCCTATCGAATGAAGTGGATTATTAGAAGAACTGGATATTACTGGCCGACAATGTTGGAAGATTGTTTTGAATATTATAAGGGATGTCAAGACTGTCAGAAATTTGGAAACATTCAGAGAGTTCCAGCATCGGCTTTGAATCCCATTATCAAGCCATGGCCATTCAGAGGATGGGGAATAGATTTGATTGGCCAAATAAATCCTCCATCTAGCAAGGGGCATAAGTTTGTGCTTTTGGCAACCGATTATTTTACCAAGTGGGTTGAGGCAATTCCATTAAAGAAGGTGACGTCGGAGAATATGGTTGAATTTGTTAAAGAACATATCATTTACAGATTTGGGATTCCTCAAACAATCACCACAGATCAAGGGGCTCAATTTACATCTTCAGAGTTCAGAGATTTTGCTGAAAGTATGGGCATCAAATTATTGAATTCTTCTCCTTATTATGCCCAAGCTAATGGTCAGGCAGAGGCTTCTAACAAGATTATGATTAAAATTATACAGAAGAAGATTGATCAGAAGCCGAGAAAGTGGCATTCGGTACTCAATGAGGCTTTATGGGCTTACCGAATGGCTCCACATGGGGCTACACAGACGTCTCCTTATGAGTTGGTGTATGGGCATCATGCTATCTTGCCATGGGAAATACAATTAGACTCAAGGAGAATAAAGTTGCAAAAGGATTTGAGTTCTAAAGATTATAATGATTTAATGATGGACGAATTAGAAGATTTGCATATGATTCTCTCAGGGCCTTGGAGAATATTGAGAAGAACAAAATGCGAGTTGCTAAGTATTACAACAAGAAGGTGAAGATTAAGCAATTTACAGAAGGTGATCTAGTTTGGAAAGCGATATTGCCGATTGGAACCAAATATGCAGCATTCGGCAAGTGGTCTCCAAATTGGGAAGGTCCTTTTAGAGTGGTTAGGTGCGTGCCTGGAAATGCATATATTTTGAAGACATTATTGGGAGAAGAATTTGCTTCTGCTATAAATGGAAGATATTTGAAGAGGTATTATCCCAGTATTGAAATCGATCGATGATTGATATATCAAATTGCCGAACAGCCGATATTCGGGAAGAAATCGCCTTCAGAACAAATGTTGACAGAAAAGGAAAATGGCCAGTACTGAATGTATTGCCCTAAGCACAAAATATATTACATCAGATGTTCATGATCACAAAAGATAAGTTTTATTGCCGAAATTCCATAAATCCCTAGTACAAACTAATGGAATAGCCTGTTCAAAACGGACTGGGGATGAATGGAATCGGCAATGGCGGCGCCATGAGCATTAAGGCGATCTATGGAGGCCTCGATGTCGTTGATCTCCTCCGGGTTATCATTAGCGAAGCCGGTCGGTAGCCTGGAGTAGTCGGTATTGGTGTGCGTCGACATGGCGACGAGACCCGTAGCGACGCCCAGACGAATGCCGTGGGAAGCCACTTCATCAACACGACCTGCCACCGCACCAAGGCGTGCCTCGGGTGTGTCCCCGTGGGCATTCACCTTGTCCGCTAACTCCTCCACCAGCGCCTTCAATCGATCGAGTTCAGCATCACGCGCTGCAAAAGTCACAAGGGGATGACAGATTAGTATCATTTGGGGGACAAGATTGAGATTGAGCAGATTGCAGGACTCACCATCAATGACTTCGAGCAGTTGCTTGCGCTCGTGCTGCCATTCGAGGTCAGCAATCCCGGCTTGCTTGGAGATAGCCTCCAGTTCGCGACGAGAGTCGTCGCGCTCCGCCTTGAATCGGCGGGCATCGCCGTCCGTGTAGCGGTAGTCGTCCGATTCGAGAGATCGATTGGACGAACTCGAAGATGCCGCAGGAGCAGCGGCTGGAGCTGCAACTGGCGCACCAGCGCCGGCAATCCATTGGATTACCCTGAAAGAACAAAGAGATTCGTCAAGAAAGAGGGAGGAAATCTCGAGAAGAACAGAGAGAAGCAAGCAGCTAATCACCTGCGGCGAGCGCCGGCACGACTTCCTTCGGCCTCATCGGCGGCCGGGCGCCTCCTGTTGTTGTCGGCCATTGGAAGTTCCTCGGAATTACTGTAGATGGGGAAAGGAATGGCTTGGGCCGGCAAGAACTTGGAAGACGAAGAACTTGGTGAAGAAACTGTGGGCTGCCTGGGTGTTTATTTATAGCACCCGCAGAGGAAATCGTGGCCAAAGATCGTGGCACGTATTCCGAAGAGTTCGGAAGGTGGAAAGGATTTTCCAGCCGATCAGTTCCCATGTCGTTTGAGATTCTTATCGAGTCGTATTCGGCTTTGACTGGATGAGATTCGGCTATGTCGTGGTTGAAGTGTTTTCGGGTCTAAGTGCTATTATGGCCAACTTTGCCGAATGAGTCATCCACAATGAAGAAAAACAGAGTTAAGAGATGACAAGATTACAGGGTTGATAAAACATTCGGCTACCAAACTATTTGACATAATTCACACACCCAAGAACTTTGAGATTACATTTTTGGCATTTGATATCATATTGCTAATGTTCTCTAATAAGTTTTTATCAGCTTCTTGGGTTCTGGTCAGGGCAGCAAGCTTCGCCTTGAGTTGTTTGTCTTCGTTTAGAGCTGCTAAGGCTTCCTTTCGCCTCCTCTCTGTTAGCTTGGGAAGCTCAACTATTTTCTTCTTGTCAGCTTCAATTTCGGCCGATAGATCTCTCAATTCGGCTTCAAGTGCAGCTTTTCTGATCTCCTTCATTTCAAGTTCAGATTCCAGTTTGGTTAATAATTCCTTGTCATTCTGGACTTGAGTATGTAGGTCTTTTACAGATTGCTTAACCAAAGTTCTCCTTTGCTCCAAGGCTGGTTGAGCCGATTGATTCTTCAGAGCTTGCTTCACTGCGATAAAATGATCATCCAATCTGGAAATTGGATCTAAAGAAGTCTTGATATCGGCAGGAAGATCTTGGTCAAATGATTCAAGCAAATCTCTTAAAAGATCAGCATTGGTAACTTGTTCCCGAGTGTCCTTATGCAGAAAAGAGAGGATTTCCTTCAGTTTTGCTTGGTTCTCCTCTGATAAAGTTTGACCAGAAGAGGTCTCTTCTCCTTGTTCGGCAACTAGATCATCCACAACAAATGAATAGCTGGGTGAAGAAGTGGTTTTCTCCTGAAAGAAAATTATGCCGAATTATCGATGATCCATTGAATAAAGAACTGGAAGACTGGGTAATTATCTCTACCTCATTCCTGGTCTCTTGGATGGAAAGAGAAGGCAGCTCGAGCTCAGGCAAAGATTCTTGTATGTCATGCTGAGGAGAGCTTGGAAGATCTTTTGGCGGAGAAGAGGCTTCTGGTTGAGGAACATCAGGAGAAGCTGAAGCTAGTTCTTGATGAGAAGGAGGACTCTCCAAGATTGGGTCTATTGAGATTTGCTCTGAAACTGAAAAGGAATCAATGCCGATGGAGAGGAACTTTTAAGACAAAATAGTGAGAAATTTTACCAATCATTGAAGCATATGCAGGACCTGTACTGATTGCTGGCTGATGTTCTCTGGCCTGAAATAAAAAAGAAATAAAGCTGAGCAAAACACCAAAAGCATTATAGTCAAAGAAAAAGGACTCTGACCTTGGTTTTGCTACTTGTTCTTTTCTTCTTTACAACTGAGGGGGCAGCTATAAGGAGGGTTTTCCTCTTGACAGATGATGGTCTAGTGAGTATTGGATCTGAAGAAGCTTGTCTAGCCATCAGCTGAGCCAAGGTAGGAGATTGGTGCCCCAAAGCAGAGATTGGGCCTGCAGTTTTGTATAAAATTACCCTGGCAAGAGGGGCAGGTGTTATGTCCTGCAAAATAATAGAGTCAGAATCGATTGGGGCTAATGTTGTTAAGACAGATAAAGGAATAAGCATATTACCTCTGCAGTTGGCTGATAATCAGGCATTAATTCGAGACAGAAGGGATGAATTGGCATGTTGAAGATATGATCATGGAATTCTTGCCACCAGAGAGTGAAGGAAGGATGAGCAGATGTTATTGGCACAAAAGGATCAGGTGCATAAATAGTTCCACAGCATTTATAGTTGAAAATCCTTCTTGTTTCTGTGAAATCCTTGACTATCTCCCTAGGCCTGAGGAATTCATGGAGGAATAGCCTAGGGGGCAATTGGCCACATCCCAACTGTCTAGCCATCATGTTTGGCTGATAATATTCATAAGTGCTTTGGACTAGCCTCCCTCCACAGAATTCGGCTGGCAGGATGCAGGGCTGGATGAAGGCATTAAAAATTGCTACAGATTGTACATCAGTGCATCCAGTCTCAAAGCTGAATTCGCAAGGGAGAGTAAGATTGTCATTATCCAAATAAGGGAACCAAAGAGGATTGGCAAAACCTCTGAAGAAGAGCTCAAACAGTTCACCAATGTTTTTGTTGATAGGTACAGTGGAGGCAGCTTCTCCATAAGTTTGACAACCTTTGGTTCTCCGGGTTTCTCCTTCTTTATAATTGATTGAAGGGAAGTCTCGGCTGTTGAGATCAATAGCAACGATTTGGTGCATATATAATTGCAGCCACATTTGGACAAACCACCAGGGACCATTGACACAGGGGATCTTCTTGCTAGTGTGCATCAGGTGGGTGGTTTGGTTGAGCATATGGTAAACGCTTCCCAGGAGGTATTTCCCAAGTGGGATGACTTTTCCAGCAGCCAGCTCTTCGGCCATCACGATATGATTCAAGGTTGGCTCATTGGCTTTGCCACAAAAGACTGATCTGCATAGCCACATATTCAGGAAGGCCCTGTATTCAACATCGGTCAGAGGGCCATCAGACATATGATTCTGAATGTATCTCTTATATCCAACCCCTGTTTTCACTCCTGTCTGCTTGGAGGAACCTTTGTGATCATATGGGTGTACAGTTCCTGTAACATTCAGGCCGGTCATCATGTAGACATCGGCCAAAGTAGGAGACATTGGGCCATGACCAAAAAGAAAGGTATTTGTACCATTGGACCAAAAGTGGCAAGCTGCAATCAGGAGGTTCTCATTCTTTGGTGTTTCAGCTAATGACAGCTCCAGGCAATGAGAAATGCGCAAATGATCCCAATTCTGTGTTTGAGGGCTTTTATCATCAGACATCCTTTTATACCAATTTCTCCAGCCGGCAATTGGGGGCAAGGGCCAGTTCTTGAAAGCGTATTGCCACTCATGAGGTTTTGTCAGTGAAATCTTAAAAGGAATCCGCTGAGATTCGGCCGCAATGATTTTAGAAGGATCTGAATCTCCTACGGGACCGAGGAAATAGGATGGAGATTTTTCCTCAACAGGGATGAGGATTTCGGTAGCTAGGGCCTATCAAGAATGAAAGGGGATAAGAAGAAATTTAAAATGCAAATCGAAAGAAGAATGCCGAACATGCTTGAGGGGATTGAAGTTTACCTGGAGAGCAAGATCTTGGTCCGCCATTTGAAGGTTGGATCTTGGAAGACGATGACTTAGGGTTCGAATCCGGATGAGGGCTCTGAAGATTCAAAAAGGAGAAGTGGATGCCGAGCAGAACTAACTTGGAAATGTTAAGTGCTTCTGGTCAATTCCGAGATAAAAGTTACCTCTTATCCCGAAATTGAAGGGGCATGTGTTGACACCAAAAATTAACACTAGGAAGAGGCTGACATGTGGGCCAGATTTGGTGAAAGGATGCCATTCGGCCAAAGGGCTTTCTCTGAAGCATTCGGCAAAGATGTTTTGCGGTCGGGAACGCGTCGCCATTCGGCTAAGGGGTTTTCTCTGAAGCATTCGGCAGAGATACTCTGCGGTCGAGAATGCGTCATCATTCGGCAGAAGCATTGTTCCGCAGGCGAAGAGTGGTAGCATTCGGGAAGACATGATGACGTGGATCAATATAAGGAAAAGGCCGGTTCGAACAAGGAACGCAATATGGGCACGAAGATTCGTCATTTATTTTTAGAAACAAGTGTTGTAGTCGTGTCCGACTAGGAGTTGTATCAAGACCTGGGTATAAATATAAACCCATGGCATCTGTAAAGAAAACAATCAATCAAGACAACAAACCGGCCCCGTGCCAACATCGAGTCCTTTAGTCGAGTCGTCGAGTTCTTCGAGAGGAGTCATCGATCCGTCGACCTCCGTAAGTACCGGCAACCTTGTATCATGCTTAGTATCATGCGGTGGATTTAAGCTTTGATGCAAGTAGTCTTGTTACCATGCTTAGTATCATCCGGTGGATTTAAGTTGTGGTTTCAAGAAGGTTCCTCTGTTAGGTCATGAGCCATGCGGTGGGCTAAGATCTAGTATGGACCAAGTTATCGGCTCTGTTAGATTTCGGCAAGATCTAACAGATTCATTAAGTTA
This sequence comes from Echinochloa phyllopogon, assembly GCA_033239725.1. Taxonomy (NCBI): domain Eukaryota; kingdom Viridiplantae; phylum Streptophyta; class Magnoliopsida; order Poales; family Poaceae; genus Echinochloa; species Echinochloa phyllopogon. Next base: position 42,369,857 of record BTCW01000005.1, on the reverse strand, counting down.
CCCCGTGTTGTTTCGTTTTTACTATGTGCTTAATTCATGCAACACACCTTTGCCCAATCTAGATCGGCTAGAATCGGCTTTGCTTTACGGTGCGACGACTTATCCCCTCATAGCTGAATCCGAAACCGATCTAGGTTGCCACGTGTCGCGGGTTCGAGCTTGTCGGCATTGTGTAGATCTTGACAGAACCGGGTATCATGCGGTAGATGCAGGTTTTTGGGTCGTCTTAGAGCTAATCATCCGGTGGATTAGAATTCGATTCGATCTGATAGATTTATCTTTACCGATTAGGCTTGTTCCTTCGCCATGGATCCCGATTCGGCTAAGTAGCCGTATTCGGCAGTGCTCTCACGAGTGAACGTGTGTTCGTGGGTTTGCATTGGACAATGAATGCTTTTAGCCTTTCACGATTAGATTGTATCATGCGGTGGATTGATTTAATCTGATTGGTGGTGTGGCCTCAAACGAGTTGTATCATGCGGTGGATTAACTCGCTCGTTGCCATGCTTGACGGGTGCTGCTTTCGGCCTATGCATTCTTGTTTCAATGTAAATTCGTGACTGTGTCGTGGGTTCGTAACTAAACATTGAGTGCTTTTAGCTTTTCATGATTAGATTGTATCATGCGGTGGATTGATCTAATCTGATTAGTGGCATGGTCACAAACAAGTCGTATCATGCGGTGGATTAACTTGTTTGTTATCATGCTTGACGGGTGCTGCTTTCGGCCTATGCATTCTTTGTTTACTACGAATTTATGATCATGTTTCACCCTTTTATTTATTTATCATGCTCTGTTTTCTTGTTAATCGGCTATGAGTATAATGTTCATTCGGTTGAAAGCCGATCTTTCGTCATGCTTACGTCACGCATTCGGCAGTATGCTCCTTGTGTGCCTTGCCGATTGCCGAATGTGGTTTTAACTGCCGACAGATAGCTTGTCCGTAGCTATATGTCTCTTGAGATTGGCTTCAACGCCGCAAATATGGAACTGTCTGGTCTCACCCGGCACGTTCCAGGTTTTGATCTAAACCTTTTTGTCCCTTTGTTAGTTTTCAGGCAAACTGACTGGCACGCTTCCGGATTCAAAAGCCCGGGCCACGTGTGAAGCCAGCTAATTCGGCTTGCTGTGTGCTTGGCGTGAGGTGCGGATTTTACGTCAACAAGTTGCTGTTCATTGTTTAGTCATCCCTTCTTGGGTTTAGTATATAGTAGCTGATGCATGTTACCTTTTACTGTATCCTAGCTTCTAATAACCTCCACCGCTTCTCTTTATTCTGTGTGGCCATGTTTGACTAACAGATTCGTAACTTGCGTATTGGGGCTATGATGAAGACAATATTACCTGCGCTTGCACATGCTGTTGTTTTTGATAAAAAGTGTGGAGGATATCCTTTAACGTCCTTGGATGGCATAAAATCACAACTACAGGTTTGTATGAACATGAATATTCTTTTGTGCATGTTATATGTCGGGAGGGCCTGAGCTGGTTCATGACCTCGGTGAACCCATGAGGTGGGCAAAGGTGACTTGGGCTAACATAGGAAGGTCTATAAACTACTCTAAAACAGCCAAGTTTGTAGCTTTATGCCTTTATTTCTTTGTCTACAAGCAGTTCATATCCCATAGACTTCACATGAAGGCTCCATTATCTTGTTTACTACAGTGCTGAGGGAAGTAGTCTTGATTGTGTCCCTTGCTAGAAAATTTCTTTCTAAAGAAAAAGAGCAATCAGAACTCTATATTAGATCCCTGTGTTTGAAGCGTTACCTTTTTCTTTTGTTCTTATATGATTTTTTTACCTCAAGATCGAGCAGCCTCCACTCTCCCTTTCAGCATGTCTTTACCATATAATAACTATAATGTGTTTATAAGACATTGTTCTGAACCAAATTTGTATATTTGTGTCTTCCTTTTTTGCAGAGTCTTTCAACTGAAGTTGCCGAGGCATACAATGTCATTCCTAATCTGGTAAATGTCCGAACCAATGGCTTGTGTCATATACAATCATGGTACACAATTTCCGAACTTTTGGTTGCATTAGGTTCCTAGAAAATTAGACTCCTAGTACATGATGATTGTGTATTTACTTAAGCTGGAAGCTTCATTATACAACTATCTCTAAACAATAAAGTCAATATAACCTGTAATATAAAATAATCTCTCAACTCTACTTTATACATTCGCCCTTTTAAAAGGTATAAGTGCCTGACATATGTATATCGAAAGACATTTTCCCTTGACAAGAGAATATTTTGCTCCACCCAACAGTATGGATAGCTGTTAGTCTGTTTGTAAAATAAATGGCACACATGGTAGATGGGATGCTTTACAAAGGCTATATATATGATTAATATTGTGAGATATATCCGGGAAATAATGATAGTGAAAGATGAAATTGGATGATTCTTGCTTCAAGCAGACAAGTTTGCTGTGCTGACAATAATACTACATTTGTCAGGATCTGCTCATTCCTTCTCTTCTAAGAGAAGGCACTGCATTTTCAGCTTCATCCTTGGCGATGGCGCCTGGCACACCTATTCCACCTATGCTTGCAAGGTATCCACATTTCTGAATTGAGTGAATTGTCATACTGTTTTTAGTGTTAATTATTTGTTACTTTTTCTCTCTTTATTTTTCAGAATTACTAATGGGTTGACTCAGTCGTTGAAGGCTTTAGTGGCAAGTCATTTACGTGTGAGTACAAGTATGTCCATTGCTCTCTGCCTCTCTTAAGATATTGTTCTGAACAGATCTACTTAAATAACTATATGGTTGTTTCAATATGAAATTATTTTATGAATACCCTGGGCGTCCAGTCGTACCATGGTTCAGCACAGGTTTGCCTTCAACTACCGTATCTTCCAAGACTGTAGCTTAAGCCTGGCAAAGAGATTTCTGTCACTCCTGAGATGGAAAATTCCGAATTCTTGACTGCTCCGAAGAGTCAATAACTGACAAAGAAACAACTCCTTTATTCTTAGGTATAACTAATGTCAATGTTTGAAGGATCATGAAAACTATGTAGTGCGTAGGAAGCAAGTAGGGACTTTGTAGGGAATATGCCCCTATTCACGACTGTTGTTGAGCTTAGATAGTTCATAGGGTCTCAGACCTTTACAAATATGATGCTTAGGATTATATTGACTCCTGTTACAAAATTTTTAGAATTTTCTCATCAATGTTACTTCCAGGTATGATGGTCAGTGTGCCCAGATTCACAGATTACTTGATGGATCTGTGCGAATATTTTCGAGGCAAATGAAAGAATCAACTCCCAGATTTCCTGACCTAGTGAACATGATTAAGGAGTTGTGCAGGCCTGAAGTGTCCACCTTTATACTAGATGCTGAGGTCAGTTTGATTTACAAGGAACTGTGTCCCCTTTTTATGATATTACACTTCTTTATTCTCATAATGTTTATTTTATGAGGTAACTACACAGAGAGCCCTCTCTATATAGAGAGCCCCGGTAATTTCTGGCCCCGTTCGGTTGGCTGGTGGCCGGTGCTGGTTTTTTCGAGAGAAAAACACTGCTGGCTGGTTGGTGGCTGGTGCTGGTTTTTGCTGAGAGAAAATACTGCTGGCTGATGACTGGTAATCCAAACAAACAAGGCCTATATAAAGATGTCCTATGTAACGATAGAAACAAAAAGAGATTAATTAAGACACCCTGGCCACCCATCCGCCTCCACGGTCGCGCGCGGAGCACTAAAAAAAAGTAAGGGCCGAGCCCAGAGACATAGGAAAATGCAAACAAAAGGCTCAGCCAAAAAAAAAAAGAACGGCAAAACCGCTGCTGTGGAAATGCCGTTCCCAAGCGACGCTGCTGCGGTGCTCCCGACGCATGCAGCCATCAATCGAAACAAAAAAAAAAGGTAAATCAAGAGGAAACAATAACATGCATAGCCAATGATCAAAACTGGTTGGGAAACAGGACCAGGTTCACCACAAATCACAATCTACTCTTACAGAAATTCAACAACATTTCACCTAGATAATCCTAGATGTATATCTTATAGTACTTTGTACTTTTTTTTGCCTACTTGCATATTTACAACAAGTGATGCATACACAACATCTGTTCAACAATCTCTTCAGAGAAAAGCCTACTTCTCCAAGGCTTCACAACCAGATATATACCTGATGTAACAAAGAAAGGAGTCAATAGTAAAAAAAACATTTCATGAGACTACAATTATTATCCTATTGACTTCAAAAGCGTATCACTGTAAAAAGTAGCCTACTGAACTATAAATCTAGAAGTAACAGACTAAAATTGTTGCTTGGACTATGTTTGAATTTTGTGGAAAAACGGTAAACCAGCAAGGTACTGTTTTAAAGCAACGAAAAAGAAGAAAAAACGACAAAGAATAGTTACATATTCTATATAGCAAAAAAGAAAAAAAAAGAAAGCTACTTCCTGTAACATGTATATTAATCATAAGTTACTTCCTGTGTCATCAAAATAGGTGAAGAGTTACTTCCTGTGGTACTAAATAATCACAAGTTACTTTTAATCTCATGTAATTGATCGATAAGGTACTTTATATATGCATTAAATTAGGGATAAGTTACTTTATGTCCAATATCATTCTATGATGAGTTATTTCATGATGAGTTACAAATCAGGGGCAACTTATTTACTTCCTATCTCATGCAAATCAATGATCAGGTCCTTCCTATATGTTTCAAATTAGTAACAAGCTACTTTTTAATTGAAGTCAAATAAGTTACTTTGCTAAATTAGATTTGGTGAACACATAATCAGAGGTCAAGAAGGTATCCACTGTAAACGACCACGTGCACCTTATCCTTCCTTTTCAAGCAAACCCATGTTCAATCAGCATAAAAACATGAAATTTCTCTAAGAGATAAACAACTGTTGCATTATTCATGAAAGTATAGAAAAGGTATATGTTTGATATGTATCAACATAGCAAACTTGCAACAATCATGGGTAGAAAGTGATATGTTTGATATGTATCTTATGAATATGCACCAAGCATAGTTTGACAAGAGACATATCTACGCTATATACACGCACCACAACAAGAGGAGTTAATGAAGGTCATGGCACCAGCATGCTTTAAATGCACATGCAGAGTTCACAAATAGGACCAATTTTACATTCTTTAGTAGTTAATACTACTAGTCTATATAGAAAGTACTTGTATATTTGATAGAATTTGTACTAGTTAATTACATGGAAAACATGGATAAAATATGTTCACCAGCAAAGAAAAGACACATAGTTTGCCATATTATCTTTGGATAGTTATTACCAATATTATTCACATCTTTGGATAGTTACTTCCTATGTTGTGCAAAATAGGAACGAGTTACTTTCTTTATAATGTAAATAATTGGCAAGTTACATCCTATTTGATTCAAATTAGTGATAGGTTACATTCTATTTCTCATGTAAAATCATTAAGAAGCTACTTCTTAAAATCAGAATAAAGGGTGACAAGTTACTTCCTATTTCATATTAGAACAGGAAATGAGTTGCATCGTTTTTTGTAATAAAAAAAAATCAAATGAAGGATAATTAATATACAGAGGACAAAAATCACAACAAAGGTACTGTTATGCAGTATCTATTCAGCTTTGGCCATTTTGTAATAATATATATTCAGAGGTCAAGAAAGTAGCCATGGTAAAAGATCATGTGCATGAGTACATCATATCCTGATTCCAAGTAAGCCTAATGTTCCATTAGAATCAAATCATGGCATTTCTCTAAGAGCAACAGTTGTTGTGTTACTTGCAACATGGAATAACTACAGCTATCAACATGTAGCACACTAGCAATGATCATGGCTCGATGCTTTCATTTTTGCACTAACCTACTGAATATATATGTGACAATCAATATCGGTTAAGACACCGCACTCAATATGCACCTGAACAAGAAGAGTTTGTGAAGATTTTTTTGGGGTGACCCTGATGTAGCTGCACCTGCATAGAGCACAAGCTTGACAAACATGACATCTTTCTGCACATGGTACTGCTAAATTGTGTACAAAGTGCTTGCCATATATGATAGAATTAGAACAGGGTTAGGTAGGTGAACACAACTCAATGCTAGTGGGGTCCCTGGAATTTTAATTGCTCAGGTTGGGATAGTTACTGCCATATGCCCACTAAATATTGAGAATTTACTGTATTGTGAAAATAAGCGACAAATTACTTTCTGTCCCACATAAACTATTACTAAGTTACTTTCTAAAACACATAAATAGCAAAAAAGTTACTCCCTAGTTCACATGAACACTGAAAAAGTTACTTATTATTAATTGACGTTAGAAAGAGGAATTAACTACACCATTTTTTATATAAAAAATCGATTGAAGGATAATTCAATATAAATAAACCTAAAATCACAAAGAAAGCTACTGCCAACAATGTCTATTAGGTCAAATGCAATTATGTACATACTGGCGACTGGCGAGAGATTAAAATACATTTCAATGTGGAAAATATAGACATAATTTTTGATAAAATCTATTCTTTGAAAAAGAAACCGTTGACATCCTACAACCATACAACATTTAGAAAAGACACAAGAAATATTTTTTATACAATCCAATTCTGAGCAATGTGCATCACGATACACCAAAAATGACATGCAGTAAGAGAAACAGACAACTGAGAAGCATTTGGGGGCATGGAGGAACTATAATCAGAACCCTTATAGCTCGTTCATGTATAGATTCACAAACACATCACACGTCAAAATAATATAGATTTGTATATCCACAAGAATAATGTTAGACTTAAATTGACGTAAACAATATGACAGTAATAACGATGTTCTAATTTGACACTATGACGAGATAAATCACACTGTCAGAAAACCACATATTACTTGGCAAACCAATTCAACAAGCAACACTAATTGATGAAGAAAATATACCTAATAGATCTGACGAATAGCAACAGGAAGGAGAACTGTGCAAGCCGGCATGGTCAATATCTCTCTGCGTCTGGCTCGTGGCCTCAAAACATCTCTCAGGATTTGCTGAAGCAGCAGCTTCTCGTGTCGCCTCGACGAAGCCGCCGCCGCCCGCCGCCTCCCATGAGATCCGTCAAAGCCGCCTCCTGCGCTGCGTCGTCCGAGCCACCGCGAGGAAGTCGTTGCTTCCTGCGCCGCCTCGACGAAGCCGCCGCCTCCCACATCGTGCCCATCCGACGACAGGCCTCACCACGTCGCCTTGCTTCTCCAAATCGGCGAGCAGCGGAATGGAAGGGGAAAGGAGGAGCAAGATGTTTTCTCTCCCTCCTCGAATCCTCGATGCAAACTCTGAAGTTCTCTCTGGTCCGTTCATTTACACGGTTTGGTGGGTCTCGGTTGAAAATTAGTAGTCAGGGTGTCGGTGGGCGTTGGATTGCAAACGAGCGGCGATTGGGAGGGGCTATCGTGATAAGCTTAAACGGAGAGCTAGTGATATGCAAGTTGGAACCGGGATAACACTCTCGAACAAGTTTGATGACGAATCGATTTACGAGTCTAGGCACTCAGATGACACAATGGTATCATTTTAGGGACCGATGATGAATTTTACTTTTTATTATATATGTGCAAATTTTAGGGACCGATGATGGATTTTACTTTTTATTATATATGTGCAAATCAAAGTGGTGGGAATCGATAGGAAGAAAGGAAACAAGTTAATGCCGTTCCAAGAGCTATCTTCAAGAGAAAGAGGGAACAAGCACTCCTCAGTTGCAATCGAGAACATAAAGGTGATCATGTGATTTGATAAGCACATTACTGCATTGAGCTATCATTATTGTTCTGGGTTGCACTTATATGTGACTAGTGTCAATTAAGTTTTCAAACTTCTAGGCATAAATTTCTCTAATTAATTGTTTATGGTTCACAGCTTCAATTGAACAAATCATACTCCCATCCCAACTCCCTGGTGGCTTAGTTATCTTTGATGCTTGTTGTATGTACTACAAATTATGAAATATGCATGTAGCAGATTCGGCAGTAGATGTTTCCAGAATTCACTATCTCACAAAGCTTTATAGTGTGTAGTGTATTTCAATTGTCCTTAACACAGAATTTATATTTTATAATAGTACTTGTGTTCAAACAGATTACATGTAGCCAGTGAGTACCTAGTAGGAGTATGGAGCATTTTCCTGAGTATGGGCACTCTTTTTTTCATATTTAATTGAAAGTTGTTTTCTGCCCATAATCAATCTTGCTATCCGCTTGGTAATGTATTGACCAATCTGCAGGTTGACATTTGCGTGTTTGTTTTTGACATCATGTTCTGCAATGGAGAGAGGTAAATTATTGAGCGCTTTTGTATTCTTTATTTCTGTGAAAAATTCAGAAATGGCTTGTTTTTTGAGAAATGAAGCTTCTTAAAGAAAACTAAATACATGATCTCTGTTCCATCACTTTATCTTTACTCTCATGGCCCTACTGTTATTTGTATTACATATTTAGTTTGTTGGTCATGTAAAGTTACATATTCTTTCCAAATCTATAATGTTTCAAGTTTATGTCACCGACTGGGTTATGTTGCACGATGTGCCTGATGAAAATGGGAGAGATATGAAGTGCAATCCCCACTTAGGGTGCAGTCACTTTTGGTTGTCCACCAAATCATGGGAACTATTCCATATCACTTCTTAGATTGCTCCACCTATGCGTCAACTGTTAAACTTAGATTCATTATGTGCTAAAAGAAACACAAACTTAACATTTTTGTTGAGGAATTGAAACTTGAAAGACAAATGCTACCACTCACAGAAATATTTATGTTTTTGTTTGTTTCTACATAAATGTGAGGTTGAAATTAGTGTTTGAAATTAGTGCTACGACAGTCAATAGTTTACGCAAATAGATCCTCAATTTTCTTGTGTTTAAATCGGAATGTAATTTCATAATTGCACCTAAGGAGGTGACTGCACTTGATACACTGCCATGGAAATGTCGACTAAAAGCTACGAAGGCAGACTCATATTTTGTTTTGCATGCAGAACATTATTGTCTTATTCAAAATATGAGGGGTTTTACTTTGTTTCCCCCCTGCAGGCTACTGGATTGTCCTCTTCGGCAAAGAAGAAAGTGTATGTTGGTATTAGAGGATTTGCAGACTCTGTTGAGTAAACATATCAATGGGTATCATTAAACTTCTTAACTGCTGTTTTCTTCGCTATCCCTACAGACATTCATGACTTGTTCCAGGAGAAGCCAGGATATTTTGAGTTAGCTCAGCAGCTAACTGTAAGTTTCATTCCTACATGAATCACTTCCCTTTTCATTAATTTTGGACATTATTTTGTTACCGTGGTTACCTTATCTTGTGTTTGATTTCTTGCCATCAATTTTGCACTAAAAATAAAATCTATGCCGTGCACCCTGACGCTAGAGCATTTCAATAGTGCTACTTTGTAAACTAGAATACATATCCTAAAATCAAAGTGTATTTTTTCTGTCAAATGCCTGCATGCAATTCATATGCTTGAAGTTGAAAGCGTACGTGATTTGCTCTGGGATAACCTGCTGCTTCTAATTGGCATTGCCATGGACGTGCACAACCTTCATTTGTTTCTTATCTGTACACTGTACATGAATCAGTCAATTTCTACCATGTAGCTAGAAGCCAGTGAAGCTTCGCCAGACAACTCTAGCACTTTGGATAGAATGAACACATTTTTCAGAAAGGCATGCGAGTCTTCTTGTGAGGGTATAATGTTAAAGACTTTGGATGTCGATGCTGGATACTCTGCTTCCAAACGATGAGATTCATGGTTAAAGGTGCAAACATATTTCATTATGGAAAGAAATGCTTGACATTGTTTATGTTTCCCGAAGTATATGCCCTCATCAATGTTTACAGGTCAAGCGCGACTACGTGGAAGGCTTAGGTGATAGCCTTGACTTAGTTCCAGTCGGTGCATGGTGTGGAAATGGACGGAAGGCTGGATGGTAGGTTTAGTCCTAGTAGGTTCGCTTTTTCATTTTTTTTCATTCTTTTACTGAACAACTAGTAAGGTGGCCCGCGCAAAGTTGCGCAATAGCTAGTTTTTATACTAAATTAGGTTTCTTTAATTTAAATATAATTTTATTTAAATATCTCAATACGGTTTGTCTAAGTGTGTCTAAACTAACGTATCATTTTTTTATCGACATAATGTATCATTTATTATGATCATCTATGTGGCACGTGGTATGAATTAATGATGCAAACTTGTATTTACTAATTGTATTTGATATTGATTATTTGATCAACTAATAATTTCTTTATTTATATAATTAAGAATTTAACTATTTATTTACTATAACCAATGGACTTTAAGGGTTAATATAGATTGTAAGATCTTATCAAAAACCAACGGTGTGTATTATTTTTATTTCAACTAATATGGTAATAATATTATATTATTAAGATCAACTTCACCAATACCTTTCAAACCAGACTCTCTAAATACTAAATGGAGGTTACCTCTATTTTCTAATGGCCACAAAAATGCTACAACTCTAGCAATATCTCTCATAAATATAGAGCTTTCTACATATCCCCGAGAATGGAGGTGGATTTGGAATCCTCCCATAGTAGGGTCAAGTAGAGGGTCTGCTGGAGTTCAACTTTTTTTAGACCCTCTAAACTCGGGATAGGGGCTTCTTGGGTTGCTGGAGTGTAATTTCTTTTCTGGACCCTTTAAACTTGGGACATGCGCTTGTTGGGTTTGCTGGAGTACAACTTTTTTTGGACCCTCTAAACTTTGAATAGGGGCTTGTTGGGTCTGCTGGAGTTGCTCTAAGATCATGGGTAAGTGAATAGAGTAATTCGTATAACTTTACATATACAAAATGTTACTTACTCATCCTCTAAAAGAAATATTTATGTCTAGTCATTGAGATTCTCCCCTCTATATAAATTTCTTCTACACCCGTTATTCTTTATATCTCATAATCTATACCAACTACCAACACGTGAACCCACCCATCTCTTTTTCTCTTTTTCTTTCACCGACGCCACCACTCCCCCGTCACTCTATCTCTCTCCCTCTATCTCCACCCTTTCTCTAGTGGTGGTGGCGGCGGTGAGAGGTGCCAGTCTCTCCAGCCCTGAAGGCCTCTAGCTACGCGTGGAGCAGACAGGCCCCGAACTACGAAGGCGTGCGAGCGGCTCCCGCGGCGGCGACAGCAACAGACGGTCGTGCGGTGACTGCGAGGAGTCCCGCGGCAGCCACGGATGCCCGCACGACGACGGTGGAGGGCTTCCGCGGCAGCCACGACGGCGGACGATCACGCGGCGACTGCGAGGACTCCCGCAGCGTCCTCGGATGGCCGCACGACGACGGCGGTGGAGGTCTTCCGCGGCGGCCTCGAACGGCCGCACGGCAGCCGCGGAGGGCTTCCGCAGCGGCCGCGCTGAAGGCCTCGGACGGCCGCACGATGATGGCGGTGGAGGTCTCCCGCGGCGATCTCGAACGGCCACACGGCGGCTACGGAGGGCTCCCGCGGCGGCCGCGCTGAAGGCCTCTGCCTGCGTGCGGCACGGACGGACCCCGAACTTCGAAGGCGAGCGAGCGGCGACCGCGGCGGACGATCGTGCGGCGACTGCGAGGACTCATACGGAGGCCATGGACGGTCGTGCGGCGGCGGTGGAGGGCTCCCGTGGCGGCCTCGGACGGCTGCACTACGGCGGCGGAGGGCTCCCGCGGCGGCCGCGCGCCGACCGCGGAGGGGTGGCGGTGGACGGAATAATATATCTCATGTTATTTATTTTTATTTATCTATATATTAATCATATTTATTATAAATTCATTGAATTAATATGGATCGTTAGATCTTTATAAAATCCGACGGCGTATATTTTTCTCTTTTTTAGATTAATAGAATAATACAGATCGTTAGATCTTCATAAAATCCGACGGTATCTATTCTTTTCTTTTTTTAGATTAACGAAATAATATGGACTGTTAGATCTTCATAAAATCCGACGGCATATATTATTCTCTTTTTTAGATTAATATGGGAATTTCTTGACCCTCTCGGTGAACGTGGTGGCTCCGTTTAACACTATTGTAATAATATAATAGATACCGACATATTCTGTATAAATTTATCTGTACAGGTACAGCCCTTTTCTTATGGCATGCTACAACTCTGAAACTGAAGAGTTCCAAAGTGTATTCCGTGTTATGTCTGGTTTCTCAGATGAGTTCTATAAAGAGGTATGGATAGATTAGATTGCTGCTTGGATGTTTTAATGGAACATTTGTTCCTAGTAGCATTCCACCTTTCATAAGATGGTCAGAATTTGCTTACATGCTTGAATTTTGGGGAGCCGAATAGCTGATCCATCCAATCTATTCGTTTTATTTCAAATGGTTTCGCTATTATGTGGAAGCATATAACATCATTCCTGAGGGAATATTCATAAAAATGAAAGTTAAGAACTCATATGATCATCAGTGGAAATTAATGAACATACTATATATGTATGATGCAATATCCTTACAATGTGAATTTGTAGTTTCTTTCTACCTGCTTATTTATACTAGTTCTTTCAAACACTAGTATGGAGCACCGTAAATGGCCGCTGAAAAGAGATACGACCTCCGTTCCAAATTACTATTCGTTGTTGACTTTTTTCGTTTAACGTTGCGTGACTGCCAGCGCCTGGCCGGTAGTTTTCCTTCGGGCCTGGCCCTCCCGTACGTCAGATGCTCCAAAGCGGCGCGTGAATATTCACGGCCGGATACGCAACAAGCGCAAGCGGACGCCTCACGCCCAGAGAGCGACGGCGCAGCGGACAGGATGATCACCGGCCTCCGTTCAAACTCCAGACGTTTGGCTAGTTTCAGCACAAAGTCAGCACCGTCGTCTCGTCCTGCAGCCTCGAGGACCCATTATTCGTTCAAGCTTTTCGTTTTCCTTTCTTTTTCAAGAAACCTTTTCCAGCGTTCTTCGATGAAGGAATGAAGGATGGATGTTCGATTAATACTACAACTCAGACCACAATCCATTCCACACAAGCTAATTGTAAACTGCTCATCAGTGGTCACTAGCCAATTCACATCATCAACGATCGATCAAGTATATGTTACCAAACCAACTTGCCTATTTTAACTTGAAAGCAGCCTAGGCAGCACAACAGGGTAGAGATCGACCTAGCGTGCCATGCAATATTGCCGAATAAGTGCACTAGTACATTGCATTTGCATATCAGCATGTACACTAGTACACTGCATCCATCGAAAATGCACAGGAGATCTGGGGCTCCAAAGTCCTACAAGGACCGACACCCACACGTACGGTTCTGCTCGACTTTTTTGTAAATCTCACATTTTTAGATAATGGATATAAATCCGGCCTTGGCCAAAAAGCCTACAGCCAAAGTTTACAAATCAGCAGCACATCCGTCTGCTATCACACATTGAAATAAAGCGAATCACCACAAGTTTGAGAAATTAGTAAGCAATCCTATTACTAAACCTCCAGCCGTGGTGAGCGAAGAGGCGCATCGTCATAACTTCCAATGCTTGACATGCGCCATTTATTGCTTGCTTATCCTGGTCATGCCGCTGTAATTGCGCCCAGAAGCGAAGCCAGTATGTTCCCCTGAACAATACCTGCAAGTAAGTTTTCATAGGAGTTTATCAAAAACCATATCATTCCTACTGAGCCATATTGCCCAGCATAACGCTGAGGCACCGACTAACAGTTGATTTTTAACTTTACCATCCAAACCTATGAGCCAACCATTAAACATGACATGAAAGCTAACAGGTGGATTAATATTAAAAACAATCTGTACCACTCTCAAAAGGAACTTGGCCATATGACAATCAAAAAAGAGGTGCTGGATTGTTTCCTCACGAGAACAAAAGGAGCACAATTTACTCACATTCCAATTCCTTCTAGCTAGATTATCCTTTGTCAGAATAATACCTCTTTTCAAATACCACATGAAGATCTTAATCTTCAAAGGTATTTTCAACTTCCATAGTCTAGAAAAATGTTGGACATTTGCATCTGTAATAAGAGCCATATACATTGATTTCACCGAGAACAAAGCATTTGGCGTGAGGTGCCATCTAAAAAAGTCCCTTTGGTCATTCGATTGAACATGACTGATTCAGCCCACTAGGTTATGCCAAAGATTTAGAGTTACACCCTGTAAAGATCTTCTAAAAGATACATTCAGGGGAATCCTAGAGAAAACCTTGGCCACCGTGTCACCCTTTTTTCTGACAATCTGGTAGAGAGACGGGTATTGTTGTTTGAGAGTAAAATTACCTAACCATTTGTCTTCCCAAAATCGAATTTGCTTACCATCGTTTAAATGGAAAGAGCCAAAATTGGTAAAGGACTGTTTAACTTTCATCAACCCAGACCAGAAATGAGAATCACCTGGTTTTTTCTCTACCTGAAGTACAGTATGAGACTTTAAATACTTATTCCTCAATAATTCCTGCCATAGACCATCACCGTTGATAAGATTAAACAACCATTTACTTAACAAGCATTGGTTTTGAACTTCTAGATTTTTAATTCCTAAGCCTCCCGATTCTTTGGGTTGGCACAGGATATTCCATCTGGCTAGTCTATATTTCCTTTTATGGTTACTGTAACAACCCTAAAAATTTCTATAGGATTTGTTGAGTGCAAAAGTGGAATTTAAAAATTTTGGGTGTAATGTTGTGAATGCAAACCAACATATAAGATTGTCATCCTATTGCTCCCTTTATTCCTAGGCAATTTAGATTTAAATTTAAAATCAATTTGAAGTGCTAAGGAGCAAATAGGTGTGATTTGGAGTTAATTTGGTTTTATTGGAATTTTGGTTGGTTTGAATTCAAATTCTAGATTTGAATTCAAACACTAACAAGCCAAACTAATTGTCAAACCCAACTAACTGCTAGTGGGCCTAAACTCCGAAGCTAAAGTCCAGAAAATCCCCTTAAACTTCCTTCCCGAGCCAATCCAGCCAACCAGCCCGGCCGGCCTTTCGGCCCAGCAGCGGCCCAGCATCAACCCCGCGCCATCTTCCCTCTCTGCCGCTGACACGCGGGGCCCGCATGTCAGCTTTATCCCCTTCCTCCCCTTCTTCCTCGCGCGCGGCCGCCTTCTCTCTGCCGCCGCGCCCGTGACCTCGAGCCGGTCCCATCAGCCCTTGTGCGGCCCGTCCGATGCGCGCCGCGTGTCCGCGGGCGCCTGGCCGCCTCATCTCGCCGTCCGTGCCCTAAACCCTAGCCGCCACCGCCCTATAAAACCACCGCCCGACCTTCTTCTTCCCCAAGATGCGCCGCCCCTTTGGGGTTTTCTAGCCATCGATTCGAGAGGGTGAGAGGATTGGGTGGCGTCCTGGGTGTTGGGGAAGGGAGAGGAGGAGCAGGAGCGGACCGCGGTGAAGCCGATCGTCGTCTTCGCGCCACCGCCGCCAACGCCGTCGCCGCTGCTCGTGGAGACACCAAGCCGGAGCCGGAGCGGAGCAGTACGCGGGAGCACGAGCTTCGCTGGAGAACCGCGAGTCTTCCCAGAGCTGCAGCGAACCATGACTAACCCTTGGGTGAGCCGCCGTCGTCTTTCCCCTTTCCTCTTCTTCCTCGACCGTGCGCCGCCGCTGTGCTAGCCGCCTCTGGAGCCAGCCTTCGTGCTGTGTCTCACCGCTTGCAGGACCCTGTTGCGCCGCTCTTCCACACCGCAAACCGCCGACGCCTTCGCTTAAACCCTGGCCGCCATGCCGTCGCGCACCGGGGATGCTCGGCCGGCGCGAGCGCCATAGCCGCGGCGCGGTCAAGCTTATGGCTTGAACTGCGCGCGCGCGAGCTAAAGGCACCGCACCGCACCTCTCCGCACAGCTGAGAACTTACCCGAGCCGTTGAGGCCTTATCCTCGCACCGCACCTCTCCGCGCATAGGAAGCCCCGGCTTATTTCCCTTGAATATTTTTATTACCAGCTAGGCCACTTCAAAGCTTGCTGCATATTTGGTTGGTGACGTGGACCTGTCCCAATTCCTTGGGGACAGACTTTGGGTACGCAGGTGAAGACTCCGACCGTGAGTTCAACCAGGACGGTTGGTACGACTAAAGGGAGCGCGCTACGCTCAAGGTTGCCTGTGGTGGAGTGGACCCCGATGATCTAGCTACCGCTGCGTAGCTGTTTCTTATTGTCGATTTATCCCAGAGGGCTTGTACCAGACGCTATGTTTTATATATGTCATGATTGGATCTCTTTTATCGTTGTATGGATGTGATAATCGACTGAGATGAGTTCTGTATGAGATAGCTGCTATTCCTGGGACTATCTCGAGGGTACAGGGAGTCGGATTCTCGTCGTTGAGAATCCGATTAGTTTCAGTTATCAAACTGCCAAAAGAACCTTGATCTATAATAATCTAGTTTCTGCAGGACCCCTTTTGGTACTTCGAAAAAGGACATCATAAACATTGTCAAGCTTGTCAAGACCGAATTGATTAAAACCAATCTCCCTCCAACTGACATGTGTTTATCTTTCCAACTAGATAATTTCTTTTCAAAATTTTCCTCTATCACCCTCCAATCAGAATTACTAAGTTTTCTGAAATGCATCGGAATGCCTAGGTATCTGAAAGGGAATGAACCTGATCGACAACCGAATAGTTCAGTATACTATTGTTCGCATTCCTTAGCTTGCCCAAAACAGAAAAGCTCGCTTTTATGAAAATTAATTTTAAGACCTGATAATTGTTCAAATGCACAAAGCAACAACTTCATGTTAGTTGCTTTCGCAAGATCATGGTCCATAAATAAAATAGTGTCATCCGCATATTGTAAGATAGATAACCCTCCATCAACCAAATGTGGAATAACACCTGAAATTTGCCCCTCTGCTTTAGCTCTATTTATTAGAATTGCAAGCATGTCTACAACAATATTAAAAAGTATCGGTGATAGCGGATCTCCTTGTCTAAGACCCTTCCATGTCTGAAAGTTTTGATCAACCTGATCATTTATTTTTATCCCCACATGACCGTGCTGTGTACACGCCTTAATCCATTGACCCCACCTTTCTGAGAAACCTTTCATTCTAAGGGTTTGCTGTACAAAACTCCATTTAACCTTATCATAGGCTTTTTCAAAATCTATCTTAAAAATTACTCCACTTTTGTTTTTTCCTGTGAAGTTCATGGATTGTTTCATGAAGTACCACTACTCCTTCCATGATATTACGCCCTGGCAGAAACGCCGTCTGTGTGGGGCTAATGACCTTCTGGGCTACTTGTGAAATTCTATTTGTCGCCACTTTTGTGAGTATTTTAAAACTCACATTTAGCAAACAAATGGGTCTGTACTGCTGAATTTTACTTGCATCCTTACACTTTGGTAACAAGATGATTGTTCCAAAATTAAGACTATATAGAGGCAGGTTACCTCGATGAAACTCGTTAAACAAATTCATCAAGTCCCCTTTTATAAAGTCCCATGAGGCCTGATAGAATTCAATAGGGAAACCATCAGGTCCAGAGGCCTTATTATGCTCCATCTGAAAAATTGCCTCTCTGACTTCCTGCTCTGAAAATGTAGATACAAGGATTTCGTTTTCAATAGCCGAGACCTGAGGAATATCGTCTATTCGAGTCTCATCTAGCTGGAAGTTGTTACCTTCCGGTGGACCAAATAAACCTTTGTAATAAGTAGTAATATATGCCTTCAACTCATTATCACCACTTATAACACGATCCCCATCTTGCAGTTGAAAATATTTGGTATTAGCATCTCCTTCAAGTAGCCCTTTAACCTTCGCTCTCTGGTACCACTTGATCTCTTCTTCTTGCAAGAGCTCTGCTAATCTATTATGAAGACATTGTTTCAAATCAATCTCCTGTGCTGACAGGATATTAGATTCTGCCTTCTTATTCAAATAATCAAGTTTGTCCAGAAGCCTATTTTTCTCTTTCTTATAATGACCACTTGTGTTTTTTGCCCACCCCCGTAAGTGTTGCCGCACCCTACGAATTTTTGATAGCCACCGTTCCATAGGCGTGGATCCATTATTTTCATTAATACATGTATCCTTTACCATATCCATGAAACCACCCCGAAGCAACCATCCAAGTTCAAATTTGAACGCAGACTGATTATACCTGGATGACGATTCACATGTATTTAATATAAAGGAGTATGATCTGAAATATCTCTGGAGAGTGCGACCACTGTAGCCAACGGAAACTTTTGTTCCCATTCTGTGGACATCAAAACACGGTCTAATTTTTCATAGGTAGGGACCTGGAGCGAATTAGCCCAAGTGTACTGTCTTCCAGACATTTGGAGCTCCCCAAATCGAGACCATCAATTACAGCATTAAAAAGGAAAGACCAACGATGGTCGAAATTTTCATTGTTCTTCTCATTCATCAATTACAGCATTAAAAAGGAAAGACCAACGATGGTCGAAATTTTCATTGTTCTTCTCATTCATGCTCCGTAAAATATTAAAATCCCCACCGATAAGCATCACATGCCCATATTAAAGGCCTTAAAAACAAGAAGAAGAAAGGGCATGCATTTTTTTAGGGTCAATTATTTTTTAGGGTCAAAAGGGCCATGCATGATGACATTGACCAACACATATGCTCCTGCAGAGTCATGTTGAGGGTGATGGTTGGTCCTAGTTATTACTAGCTAGTAGTTTCTTTTACTAAGTGAGACGATTGCTTGGATCAACTTAGTTCTTCACTTAGCAAGCCTACATACTGCACGTCAGGGGATCAGAACATGTACTGTACTCGTTTGGTTCTCTTCAGACTGATCAATTTTAAAATTTGAAGCACTACTGCATGCTTAGGAAAAGTCAAAGATATTTACAACACATCTACACAGCATGCATTTAAATAAGACACTTCCTAATGCTCATATTTTAATTTGTAGCGCTACGTACACATCTACATCTTTAAATGGAGCGTGCGGTAAAAAAAAGTTTGAGGCTGTAAATTTGTGAATAAAGGCAATATAGTACTCTTCTCGGTGTAGAAGCACGATCTCTGTGGAAAGCATCAGATCGACCTATTTCGGCAAAACATACACTAGTTACGGGTCTTATCCTGCACTACCATATTAGTGTGCATGCGTGATATGCTTGTATTAACTACTCTCTTTTTCTGGCTTTTGTAAGATAGTCAGTACTCATGTCATGTCACCATCATTGAAGAGACAACAGCATGCAGCTCAATTGGTTGCTTATCTGACCGATTGATGAAGTTTAAGATTCATTAAAATCGCGTTTAGAATGATTAGCTTCCTGCTTCCACCGCACAGTGTTGGTAGGTACTGGCTGTATGTTGAGCATCAGCACTAAGCGCAAGAGCTTGATTAGCTAGCTAGAATTCATAAGACACTTCCTAATGGTCATATTTTAATTTGTAGTGTTATCTGCGAATAGGATTAGCTGCGTCTGCATGTGAGACAAAAAACATTCAACATCAGTCACTACGTATACTTGTATATATTATATATAATTAAACCACAAAATAGCTCAAGGAGATCGATGGGCATAAAAATGCTCCATATGCATAATGGCCCTGTTTAGTTCCCTTCAAAACACAAAATTTCTCTCTCCAAACTTCACTATTCACCTATCACATCAAATCACATCAAATCTCTCCTCATGTATGGAATACTAAATGTGGGTAAATAAAAAAACTAAGTACATGGTTTTGATGTACACGATGAGACGAATCTTTTGAGCCTAGTTAGGTCATGATAGGACAACAATTACCACAAACAAACGAAAAGTGCTACGGTGTCCGATGTGACATTTTCACCAAACTTCATTTTCTGAACTAAACACCGCCAATGTTCAAACCTCAACACCTGAAACAACATGAACGCAATCATATAGATAAACTGCATATTATCACACTTTGTGCTAGTTTCAGCACAAAGTCAGAGCACCGTCGTCTCGTCCTGCAGCCCCGAGGACCCATTCGTTCAAGGTTTTCGTTTTCCTTTCTTTTTCAAGAAACCTTTTCCAGCGTTCTTCGATGAAGGATGGATAGAAAAAAAACTCGTCCACAGATTTGATTTCCACACTTATATGCTGAATACCAGTGCCAAAGCCAAAAGACTGCAAGATTTGCAGGGAGGGAATACTGGAGTGAAGAAAAAGAAAAACAAAAAGGTCCTATGTACGTCTTGGCTGCTAGGCGCACCTGAGCCCTGTGATCTGCAGTTTGCAGATGGTTGCTGCGCATTGTGCTCCATGCGGTTTTCTGAAAGTGCACGTCCTTTTCTGACAGCTTCATAACACTTGGGGGTGCAGCTAAGACGTGTTCACCCTTTGTTTCCTTTTATCCCTTTTCAGGTTGGTAGCTAGGGAAGGCGATGTAGACACTGCCCGCATGATTTGCAATCTCGGACCAGACCAGCAGCAGTACGCCGTCGAGGCATGCACACACCCACCACGGTGTGGTGTGCTTCATCTTCTTGCACTTTACTTGAGACCGCCGACATGCATGCATGTGGCATGCAAGTAACACCAAGCAGTGGGCACACGTGTAGCCAGTCGTTTGCCAAGGTTCCCTCGCCTGTCTCTTGCATTTGCTCCCTTTGTGAAAGGGTATGTGGATCATCATCAACTGATCGAGCCACTGAGGAATGAGGAGGCGAGGCCTGAACGAAAGCTATGGCGCACCGTTACCATGTACGTTGGTCTGGGCTAACAGGTGTGCATGCGCAGCTTTAAACCCTGGGAAAAGAGACGTTTACCTGTCTAGCTGGCAATTGAAGCCTGGTAACTTGTTCTTGTCAGCGTTTTCTTCTAGAGCGTCGGATGCATTTGTCCCGATTTCCGTACGTTCTTGCGTAAAGTTTTATCCCTTTGCCATTTCGGTTTTACGTCACATGCATCTATCTATCCCTGTCCTATCGCATAGGAGTAATTATCTGTACCTATTCATTTGACCATGCCTAGCTATAGGAGGTGGGCAAAAGGGAAAAGAGTTGGCATCATTTGAGGAGATGAAACACCTTAACATTGATGGAAGGAATGCGCTAGTTTTCTTCCTGGTTCTTTCAGTCAAAACTTGGTAAGAGTCAGGCCGGACACACTATTGAGGGATGGCATGCATGTGCCCACAAGAATCCAAATGGCACAAGTTTCCCACACAAGTTAGGCTACTGATGAGACAAAGTTACCAGCGGATTGAATTGTTTATTCGCGCGCCACCATGCATGCCTCAAAACACCGTACGGAGGGCGGCAATGGATCGTGACCCGTTTATTCCTTCACAGTTTAATTTGATCCTAGTCAAATTTAGATAAAAAACTAGTACTTTTTTGGCTCGGTCTTAATAGGGTCCGGTCTCTTAAAATTTCTAGTACAAAATGGATGGAACTTTACCACCCCTACGTATGGTATACGTACGTATAGCTCGGCAGTCTAGCCACCAGTATCGTCACCACTCTGACTACGGCACGCTGTAGCGCATACTCCACACTCATCGGTAAAGTCCAGGGGCGTAATAGGATCATAGGACACCCGCAAGGCCCCCACGTCGCCTCTCTCGGGCGGCTCGGGCGGCACCCGCGCTCCGGCCGTTGCAGCCCCATCCCCGACCTCCCCACCTCGCCGCCGCCGGAGCAGCTGCCCGGAAGTCCGCACAGCCGTGAGGAAGGTGGCGGCGGGGCCTTTTCCATCTCCTTCCACGGGTCCTGCCCTCGCAGCCGCAGCTTTTCCGTGGCCACAAGCATGGCTTCTGGCGACCGCGACTCCCTCCGGCGACCTCTGTCCGGATCCGTGGCCCCATGGCCGGATCTGCGTGGTCCCTCGCCGGATCCGGTGAGGCTTGGACGAGGTGGCCCACGCGCCCGTGGCCACGCGCGGATCTGAGGCGGCGATGACCGGGGCTCGCCGGCGGCGCAGCGGCGGAGGGCGCGCGGGATGGCGACGGCCGGATGCAGGCGACCACACGGTCGGGCGTGCAGCGGCTGACGACGGCCAGGCGGAGACCGGCCGCACGAGCACACGGGCCTGCGGCAATGCGCGGTGGCTGGGCCTGTGACGGGTGGTGCGGCGACGACCGGGTGCGCGGGACGACTGGCGCAGAAGCAGGCGGAGGCGACCAGATGCTGGGAGCGCGCGGATGTCGCAGGCGAGGCTGCCGGCGCCGGATGTGGGATGCGCGCGGGGCCAGTGGCTAGGGAGTCTGCGGCCGGGCGTGAGCAGCGGTGAGGCGCCGAGGCTTGGGAGGCGGCGAGGTGCGCACGAGGCGGAGGCCTCCCCGACGGTGGTCTGAGGCAGCCGGGGGAGACCCGACGGTGAGGTCTACCGGGGCGGTGAGCAACGGCAGGTGCGGCGGCGGCTGCAGGCGGGGCAAGTGGAGGCCGGGAGTTCGCCGGCGTGTAGGGGCGGCGACGGCGCGGAGTAGAAGAGGAGGTGCGGCACGACATGCGAGATCGCGGCGGAGGCGTCACTTGGGTGGGGTGGTCGCGGCGGTGATGCCGATCTTGCAGAGTTGCAGCACCACGCGCGTGCAGGGCGGGTTGGATGCTCTGGGCGAAAGCCCTTGCTAGCTTCATGCTGGTGGATGGCGGCGGCGTCCTTGGACGTCGCTTTCCCTCTTGGTTGCGTCATCATGTAGCTACAACCCCGCTGCACGAGATCTCAGGGTGAAAATCCTGTCCAGCTTTTGGACGAGTGACGGTGGCGCCATTGGCGTCATGCCCTCCTTGGAGGCGTCGTCTCTAGAGATCCCACGCGGTTGGTAGCACGAGCGGTCCACTGTCGTTGGCGACCCCGACCGGTGTTGGCGATCCCGTCGTGGGGCATGCAGAAGAGTGTTGGCCCCCTCCCGCCGAGGCGTCTATCTTCCGGTTAGTGGCCAAGGGTCGTCGCTTGGTTGTCGTTCGACTGCTCGCAGCGGACCACGGCTGCCGACGTTGCCTAGCAATCGTCAGTGCGGTGTGGGATTGTGTCGGAAGACGGCGCTTGCGGCAACGACAATGGGAGACGACTCGGCTTGTAGCGGATCGCGGCGGTATGTTTGGCATGGCCGAACCTATCCGGTGCGGTACAACGTCGGAAGACGGCACATGCGACAACCTTGGTCTACTGGTTTGAAGGCAGCGGCTTCGTGCGGAAGGGAGCAACGTGGTGAAGTCGAACCACGGCGGCGGTCCGGTCGCTTTGGTTAAGTTCTTGGAGAAGAGGCAACCTTGCTCGCTATCTTGACGACAATACAAGGAAGGAGTCCGGAGCATGGAGTTATGGCGGAGGTGGCGAGGCCCCCGCGCACGAGAGAGGAGGCGTCCAACGGCGGACGTGGCGAGGCCCCCCACGCGTTATGTTTGCTCGGACTCGGTGTTTTTCATCCTGTCGGATAGGTCCTTCTTTGTTGCAACGTCCAACGAAGGCGTCTGCCTCCTTTGTTTCTCTACCAGCGTCGGATCACGTCGGAGTTTTGATGACTGCAAGGGTGCGGTATGTGGGTGGGAGCTGCAGTTGATCTTCTCCGTCGTCGTCTTCGCGTGTAGGAATGTGGCCGTGCCGGTGAGCGGTTGTGAGTGGTATCCCGCGTTGATGTCCCAATCCAACCGAGCGAGTACAATTCTTTTTTCTTTCTTTTATGTTTTCCTAGGCATGGCCTTCCAGGGTCACTTGTATTTTTTCTGCTATATCAATGAAACACGAACCGTGTTGTGCGGTTCGTTCAAAAAAAATCGGTAAAGTCCAAGTGCGCGCGGTTTCCACGGCTACGGCCAAAAGGCTTACGCACCGTACATCTACTAGGTGGTATCCCGCGCGTTGCTGCGGGAATTTATACAAAATTTGAAAATGTAATTTGAAAATAGAAACACTAAAATGATTACAGTGCAATAATTTTTGTAAACAACAATGTAGGGAAAACATATTCATTTTATTGAGAGAGAACTGATTAGAAATTTGTAGCGTGGTACTCACAAAGACTAAAACAATGCATAGCCGCAGAAAATCAGTAGAAGACATAAATTCATAATTCTAGTGGATGGTGATGTGGATAGCTTACATGTTGAGAAAAGATCTAGTGGATGATGATCAATTATATAATTATTATAGATACCATTTCCGATCACCAGGAGACCACTGACCTTCGTGTTTTTAAGCCACCCTTGGCGACTAAACAATCCTCTTCGGGATCCTGCCAATCAGAGAGAACTAGACAGGTGATCAGTATTTATCCCTCCCGAGTCACCCAAATTGCCCCCTGACTAACGCGTTTTTCAATATTTTTTATAACTGATTCAACAATCAGCATACACCAATGCAATATTTCAGATTATTCAAGATTTTATTAGATAACTTGAATGGCATATTTATTTATCCCATCCACGGATGATGTATTTAATTATCTCTCTCCCCACACCCAGACTTGTCTCGACACCCTCATATTAGCCATTTATCTACTGTAAGATGTAAGATGGATCTTAAATACTAAAAAAAGTTCAATTGCCTTACCATTTTCTAGAAGATGGTGTATTTATTTCTTCTCCTCAATTAGACTCAGACAAACCAATTGTGAAAGAAGACTAGATGGGCCCATTTCATTGCTTGTTTTGCTTCGGCCCATTACCATGTTCCTCACCCGTAGCCAATCCGATATAAGCTTATAGAAACTTATATCTATCCATACTAAAAGGAACGAGTTCTTTTGAAAACTTTTTTACTAACGAAAATCATCCCTACTCCTCACGTTGGACCCACCTGAACCCACGTGTCAACAGTTTTAAAATTGGTAGAGCGAAAAAATACATATCAGTTCACCTCTCACCCCCATTTTTTCTCACCCATGTATTTTGTACCCACCCTTTTTTTTGGAAATTCTAACCCGTAGTCTTTTGTTGGTTATTACCTGACTGTATCGAGCTTTTTTCCACGAGCCCACGTTGAGGCCTATTTTTTATTTTTTTATTCTTCTATTTTTTTAATAGTATAAATGGATAATTAAAATTAATAGTATAGATATGTGTATATTATTCCGTATTGCTAATAGATAATAGATTGGATAGGTTTTCTCCATATAAATAAAGACCAACTATCTCGAAAATGAAATGATGTGCCTGTATTTAAAAATACCTAAAGCTCTATATACATGAGTCATGAGAAAAAGAATATAAAGTATTTTTATTTTAAAAGCACTTCGCACGATTGGTCTGTTTACTATAGCCCACTCAAGTGACACTATTTTAATACCTACGTGTCATCAATAAAAAAAAATTGACAGCGAAAAACCCTATGTGAGTTCACCCCTAGCCCTCCTTTTTTTTCACCAGTGTTTTCTGTACCTACCTTTTTTTGCAAAGGAAACAACCTCCGAACTGAAAAAACTATTTTTCTACCGTGAAACATCCTCTGAGCTATTTTTTAACCACGTCTATACACAGTTATCCCGTATTGCTAATAGACATAGATTGGAGAGTTTTTCTCCATATAAATAAAGACCATTTATATCTCAAAAATAATGTGCCTTTAGATTTGAGAATACCTAAAGCTGTGTATACATGAGAGAGTGAATATAAAGTATTTTTAAAAACGTTTCACATCATTGGTCTGTTTATCATGGCCCACTCAAGTGACACTGTTTTAGTACTTATGTGTCATCAATAAACGTGCGTGTCGCACGTGAGTTCTCGCTAGTATTATATAGGTTCTTGTGTATAAGATTCGTGCTGAATCTTTATAATGGCTCATATTCATGCAAACATGTGTGAATGCGGCGGCGCATGACGATAATAGGTGGCAGCGTGCTGTTGGGTGCTGCTAGAGAAGGACGCCGCGAGTGAATTTCATGATTCAAACAAATTTAACTCCTAAACCGTCTATTCGTTTTTTAAACTGTTTAAACCATAGTGTTTATTAGAACTAGCAAGGTGGCCCACGTAAACAACGCGGATAGCTAGCTTTTTTATATTAACAACTTGGTGGGTTACTTGCTAATACATTTATCTAAATGATTTTTTCATTGACATTGTTTTTCTATATGGCCTAAACTCTTTTTTATCATCAGGCTATTTGGCACACAACACAAATCCACGATAGAATAAAGCACTATATATACAAATTGGTTTTAGTATTTATTCAAGTACTATAACTTTATGTTGTCTTATAACATAAATTTACGTCACATATTTTCATATATGGTGGTAAATTATTTTTTATGTTTTACACATATGTAGAGCGCGCTTCCTTGTAGCAGCGTACAAATAATCACAACTAATATACCTACCCCTACTTCTACCGCTCATTTTTTTCCCAAGTTTCTTGTCCTTTTCTTTTGGTTCCCCTTCCCCACACAATGGTGAAATCGAACCGAATAATAGTGGATGATGAGAATTTCTCTTCTCCTCACAACAGAAACAATCTTAACTCCAAATTTGAATACAGTGTTCAACAAGATATCAGTCTTGGGAAATTCTGAGAAATATGCTCCTACCCAAGTGTTTGGGGGCATTGTTAGCAACCATTCATATGCATCTTCATTGAGAGCCATCATCTTGGCCATATGGTAGTCCCACTTTGCAACTGTGCTGGACCTTGCACATGTCCATAACTTGTTCTTCAAGATCTCTCCTTTGAAGCCTGCATCCTTGAAATTACAGTACAAATGTCTGACACAGAAATGGTGTTCTGACTCAGGAAAAAGCTCCTCAATTGCTGCAATTAAGCCCTGAAAATTATATGAACAAAGACACAAAATATGAACATAGACACAAAATATGAACAAAGGCACATAAAATGGTTGAATTAGTCACAGTTCATACCTTTTGTTTATCAGACATGACAGTCCAAGGATAAGTGTTCACAATTTCTAGATCTTGCTTCGTGGTCTCCAGAAACCACTTCCAAGTAGCCTTGCATTCAACTTCCACCACAACTAGTGCAATAGGGTACATACAATCATTGGGATCAATCCCAACTACAGTTAGTATCTTACCACCAAATTTGGTCTTGATGTGGTAGCCATCAAGACAAATCAAAGGCCTGCGTCCGGCTAGAAATCCTCTTTTGCAGGCATCCAGAGACATGTAACATGTGGAGAAATGGCCATCAAGTAGGTTTAGGAAGAATGAGCTTCTAGGATTACTTCTACTGACCTCATTTCCATAATCCCAGAGTTGGTTATAGTGCTCACTTTCATCACCATATATCTTCTTCATTGCTATCCTTCTTGCTCTAGCCAGCTTGGTTCTTGAAGGTGTCAGATTCCAATCTTTCTGAACTATTTTTGCAAAGTTGGAGATACTCATTTTGTCATTAGCTCTAAAAGAATCTAGGTACTTGTTAGCCAACCATTTTGCAGTACACTTCTTAAGAATCCACTCCTTCTAACAGTTGTGTCTTCCACAATAAGTCTTCATTGTAATAGCCTTGACTCTACTATCATATGATGCATACAGACCCTAAGGGCAGCCTTCTGCATAGTGAGCTCTCACCCTTGTCTTCTCATTTCTTTGCATTTTGATTTCTACCCTATTCTTCAGATTGTACTCTGTAATAGCAGCTCTAAGTTTCACCATTGACTCAAATATTTGGCCTACCTTGAATACATGGTTCCTCATGTCTTCTGGCTTGAAACTACTGAACTTTGCAGTCATTCTTGCATCTCTGTCATCCACTAGGAGCAGTAACTCATCATCAGAAGAAGAAGATGAGAAATCTAGTGTCACTGCAGCTTCATCCCCCTTCATCCTACTGCCCTTTGCCTTCTTCCCTTTAGCAGTATTGGTAGCCCCAACAAATGCATCATTCATCACATCCTCATCCACATGATCAACAAATAAATCACCATCATCAACTTCATTTTCACTATCCCAAAAGTCATAGTCTTCATCACTTTCACTCCCAAAATCTTCACCTATAGGACTTCTTTCTTGGACATGGTCATAAAAGTTGGGGAGTTTCTCTCCTTGTTTCTTCTCAATGTGAATCACTTTTACTGGGCTGGCCACCTTTGGAAGATCTGCAACTGGGTTCTCTATGACATCATCCCAGGGACCATTGAAAACAACATTATCATGGTCAAAATACGACACCAAGTTCTTAATTCTATCTACCACTGAACACATAGCATTGGTGTCTGAATCATCAACTACCACTCTCAGTCCATCAGCTAGTGTCTTCCCCAGTAGCAACCAATAACACTTCACCATTGGTGTCTTCGGGTAACCTAGCTCCTCAATTGTGTCCTCGAACTAGAGTGTCGACCATGTATCCACTTCACAATGATCAAACCAACTAACCTTGCCATCAACATAAGTTCTCAAATGCCTGAACCCAACAAAGAATCCACCATCATGAACCTCAACTATGAACTCACCAGGCCTGTCACCTATGGAATCAACAAACATCCACATTGTGCAAAGATCAAAACCCCATAAAACCCCAACCGAACCCTTTAAAACCCTAAATCGCACCGAGTAAACCCTCAAATCGTCAACTTCTACCACAAAGTGTGAATCTTGTACCATCCTACAGGAACTACATCAACAAATCCATCTTCAATTATATGAGTTTAGGTCGGATTGACTCACCATACGACAGCGCAGGGTCGTTCTTCCTCCGCAATCTCGGCGCCATCGTCCACCGCCGCGGCGGACGGTGGCGGCACCACCGACGGGTGGGTTTGCCCTCCTTGCCTTCAATTGCCTCCTACAGGTTGGATTGGCCGGCGACCCCCTCTGTCTCGACAGGATGAGCAGGGGAGAGTAAGGGAACGACGGATGCGAGGTGGACACTAGGGGGTTTTCCATAAAACAACCACCTCCTTGCGGCGTGGGACAGCGTGGCAATTTTGTTGAGACAATAGATTATCCCTGAGTGCAATTTTGTTTTCACATATATTTTCTTAATATGTGCACTTCCAAAAGTGAAAACATATTTCCATAATCATAAATTGTCCCTTTTATAATAGGCTGCCATTTTCATCTTTATGCATGCAACATTAGAAGGCAAGCCTCTTAAACTTAACATGATGCTCACAACTTATTTCAATTACTTAATATTTGAGCATCAAACTTAAAGCTTCATGTGTAATGATCATAAGCCATTCTGGAATAAATCTTTCACGATGTCTTGGGTGTGGCAATATCCCATGACATGTTACTTGAATAAAATTGCACTCTTTCAATAATGAGTTTCGGGATAAATTCTTAAGAAAATTCCTCAACTTTTCATAAATATATATGGATTAGGGACATAAATCCATATTCAAAATCAAATGGATTAAACATGTCACAACATAATTTGCATCATCAATGGTGCCTTAAGAAATTAGGTGGAGCTTTTCCACAATTTGGCTCCCCTGCAAGGATACATTTCTTTTGTGGATATTAATGTACCTTGCCAACATTCCACACTTCCACTTCGCCTCCTCCCTCCACACCCTCCCTCCAGTTCTAGTTCTAAAAGGTCTCAAGGCAAGAACTCGGTCCCTTCTCCCTACTCCAGCTCTAGTTCTCGGGCGAAAAACATGCCCGCTCAGCATGGGGAACCTCGATGACGTGCTTGACAACCTTTTAGGCAGTGAGGCACCTCTTTGGAAAAAAGCTCTCGCAGCGGCCGCGATCGCAGCGGCTGTACTTGGCCTTCTCGCCCTATGCTTCTACTTCTGGTGCCACCGCCGCCGCCGCCGCGACGACGTAGAGGAGCTTGCGGTGGCCCACGAGGTGGCCCGGGGCGACGACGGCGAGGTGGCGGGCCTACGCGAGCCGTGCGACGGCGACCAGCGTGCGCCCCGTCGCGGCTCGGCGGCGGCCCACGAGGCAGCCCAGGGTGACGGCGAGGTGGCGGGCCGGCGCGAGCAGTGCGACGGCGACCAGCCTCCCCAGGGCGTGGAAATGGCGCCCTGGCGCGGCTCGGCGGCGGCCCGGGGCGACGGCGAGGTGGCGGGCCGCCGCGAGCCGTGCGATGGCGACCAGCGTCCACAGGGCGTGGATGTGGCGCCCCTGCGCGGCTCGGCGGCGGCCCACGAGTCGGCCCGGGGCGACGGCGAGGAGGTGGCGCCCCGGCATGGCTCGGCGGCGGCCCGGCGCGAGCCGCCGTCCGAGGCACCGGCGTTCGAGGGTGACGCGCACCAGGGCATGGAGGCGGCGGACCGGCGCAATGAGTCTTCATCAGCGGCGGCGGAGGAGGTGGCGCCCCGGCACGGCTCGGCGGCGGCCCGGCGCGAACCGCCGTCCGAGGCGCCGCCGTTCGAGGTCGACGCGCCCCATGGCATGGAGGCGGCGGACTGGCGCGGTGAGTCTTTATCGGCGGCGACGGAGGAGGTGGTTAAACATGTAATCCACGAAGAAGCAGTGGCGCAAGTAATTCCTGTGGAAGCCGCCGGAGTTGTGGACGAGGGGTTGGTGCCGGCGGAGTTTGAGGCGGAAATAATACCTGTGGAAGGCGCTGAAGCGGAGTGGATTCAGGTGCAAGGGCAGATCCCGCCAGAACATCAAGGTGGATGGCCAGCTTTCGAGGGTTTGGATGACAGGGTGGGAGACGCGCCGGCGGTTTGCACTGTCCTACCATGTTGCATAGCATTTCTTGCAATGCTGACAGTCAATTTAATTCTGTGGGCACGCGGTGGTGCCTGAAGAACATCGTACGAACCTGCTTGAACCAGGAAATAATTACTGAACTTTTTTTGTGGCTTGGTAGTTCTCCTTTCATTTTATGATGTACTACTACTTCTTTTTAACTCAAACGAAACTAGTTGATATCAGTGGCGGATCTAGCGGTGGGGTGGGTGGGGCTCAAGCCCCCCCTACCGTCGGAAAACCCCTGAAGCCCCCCCTAAAAAAATCTGCCATTGGAGCGAAGGGTAGGAGCGGCTGGAGAGGATCCAGAGGTTGAAGACGAGTTTTCCTGCACGAGATGGGCTACCAACTGGCAAAGAGGGAATGAAATCTGGCCCAACCTACCAAGCCCATTAGTCTACCTAGTAAACAGCCCGCTCCCAACAGGCCAACCGTCTTTTTCCCCCCTTTCCTGTCTCCAATCGCACACAACCTTGCCGGTCCATTTGTTTTGTATACAATTTTTTTTTGAACGAACCGCACAAGACAGTGCGTGTTTCATTGATATAGCAGAAGAAAATACAAGTCTACAACCCTGGAAGGTCATAGGCAGGAAAACAGAAAAGAAATAAAAACTAAAACTCGCCCGGTTGGATTGGGACATCAACGCGGGGTACCGCTCACAACCACTCACCGGCCGCAACCTACACACCTGCAGTGGAGAGAGACCAAAACCGTAGCTCCCACCCACACGCCATACCCTTACAGACATCCGAACTCCGCCATTAGCCGGTGATGGTAGAGAAAACAAGGAAGGTAGACGCCTATCCGACGGGATGAAAGACACCGAGTCCGAGCAAAACAACGTGCGGGGGCCTCGCCTCATCCGCCGTTGGAAGCCTCTCGTGCGCGGGGGCCACGCCACATCCGCCACACCTCCATGCTTCGGACTCGTTCCTTGTGTTGCCGCCAAGACAGCGAGCATGATGCCCGACCTCCAAAGCACCTCACCAAGCAACCAGACCGACGCCGTTGGTCAGATTCACCGCGTTGCTTCCCCCACATGAGGAGGAATCAACACCCTTGAGCATGTCCCACGATGGAGTAGTCAACACTGGTCATCGGAGCAAAGTGCCAAAACCGAGTAGGGTCTCTAAAGACGGCGCCTCCAACGAGGGGAACGACGCAAGATGCGTCGTCGTCGCTTGTCCATCACTGGACAGGGTTTTCACCCAGAGAACCCCGGGCAGCAGGGTTATAGCGCCAAAATGACGCCCTCAACAGGGGAAGCGACACCTAAGGTGCCGCCATCATCTGGATCGGCACAACGCCGGCGAGGGCTTTCGCCCGGAGCATCAACCCATGCTGCACGTACCCGGCTTGGCACTCCGAGCCTAGACCATGGTGGCGCCTCCGCCGCGCTGCCACACACCATTCTGCCGCTGGAAAACCCCTCCGCTGCCTCCACCTGGCCACGGCCTCCTGCCCGCACACGTCGGCGACGCCCCTGCTGCGCGGCACCACCGCAGGCCGCCACCGTCCTCGGTGCGCCGCCCCAGGCCGCCGCTGCAGCCCGTCACGCGCGGCGCGCCTCAGGTCATCGGCCGCTCACCACACACGCCTGTCGCCGGCCGCCGTCGTGCGCCCTGGCCACCTGCTGCCTGGCGCGTCGGCTCGCTGCTCGCAGCCCAGAACCATGCCACGGCCATCCTCTGCGCCTCCGAAAGCCGCCGCCGCTGCTCGCCGCTCGCGGTTGCCCGCGCCATGGCCGCCGCCATTGCCCGCGGCCGGTTCCTCACTGCACCTCCGCCACCGCCGCCGGCCGGCCGCCGACACGTCATCCCGCCCCAACCGCCTCCTCTCCGTGTAGATCCGGCCTTGGGGTGCCGGATCCGGTGCCCAGGGCCCCGGATCCGCCGCCGGTCGCCGCCCCCGCTGCCATGGTTGACGCCGCCGGAGCTTGGACCGGGAGGGGGAGGAAGGAGGAGGAGCTGCCGAGAAGAGGCCCCGCCGTCGCCATCCTAGCGCGCCCACGGACTTCCGGGGCCCTGCTCCGGCGACGGCGAGTGAAACGAACCGGATTCTCGAAACTGAGAATCCGACTCCCTGTACCATTGTGATAGTCCCAGAATCAACAGCTATCACGTACAGAACTCATTTCAGCCAAATATCACATCCATACAACGATAAACATGACTTCAATCATTATTTACATATCAGAGCACGAGATTAGTACATGCCACTTGGGCTACATCGACAAGATGAAACATCTACGCAGCGGTAGCTAGGCCTTCAAGTCTTCATCTTCAATCTTCACCACAGGCATCCTTGAGCGAAGCACGTAACCCTCCAAAGCAGCATCCATCAGAGTTGTAGTTATCACCTGAAAGCTCCAGAACTGTCCCCAAGGAAATGGGACAGGTCCACGTCATCAACCATGTATGCACAAGCTTTAAAGTGGCCTAGCTAGTAATAAAAGTATTCAAGGGATATAGCTGGGGTTTCCTATGCGAGCAGCAGCGATAAACCCAAGTTCATCTCATCACCAGCACCTTTCCTCACCAGAGAGATCACACTCCCCAAAACCAAACATCAGCCTCACAACCACATCGGGCTCGTCCTGCCACCGCAGGTTCCCGCAAATATCATCCGCCTGCACCTTGCACTCGCTAGTCGACTCGGTGAGCTCCCTCCCCACCTTGTCTCATCAGCAACGCTAGACCAACCTCTCATATCCCAAATCAAGGATGAGGTAAGAAAGCAGAATCCCATGCTAGTCGGAACTTATTAGAAGTGGGTCGTCCGTAACCATGGACACGGCTATACGTATAGTTTACACTCTGCAGAGGTGGCACTCCTGGAATCCATCCGGGCTGCAAGGCTAGTCAGCAACCAACCTGAGACACAGCCCACAGCAAAGACCCTAAACAGTAACGGCGCCAATCCTGTCTCCCTGGGCTCGGGAAACATCTGATCTAACATCTGCCCCAGGGGTGTGAAACCTTCCCACCGGGGCCAGACAAGGGCTGTGGTAAATCAGGGAGAGTACGTCGCAACGAGTCCCCCTTACACATATCAAGCTCGAATCTCCTACAGTCTCGGCGCCGCACTAGAGTAGGCTTGCTGGAACCCTCCCCATACTGGGTAGATGGTGAGCACGGTATTCCCACGTCCAAAGGTGGAACTCGACTCGGTCCTTAATTGCCGGTAAAGCGAGTATCAGCGTCATAAGCGATCCACTGCAACGGTCCGCAATCGGCACCCATAACAGGTATTGCCGCCCAAACTCCTCAAGTAACCAAGTATCCAAATAACCATGTACCCGCAACAGGTACTCCGTAGGGACTGCCCGAGTGCAGTCCCCAAGCACCCCGATCAAACGATCGAGTTGTTATTACTCGCTTACACCGCCTAGCTGCACTACACCACCCAAACCACCCACAACTCACGCCAAGAGGATCAAATCACAATCATCCCAACACATGCATAGCATAGCATATTCCATATAGTGAGTGCAGGTTTATCATGCGGGTAAAGTAAAGCGCTAGCATACTAGTTGCATGTCTAATAGGTATTTCAGAGATTGGTCGGGCGTGAACCTGGAGCAAAGTCCTCTTCTTTCTTCACGTAGTCGAAGACGAGGTCGACGAAGTCGTCCGAGTCTTCCGAGGATCCTAATAATCGAATTTACAAATACAACGATAAGCTAAGCAAATAAACTCCAAATGAAGAAGGAAGAATAGCCAAATAACTCCAAATACTATACTAACGGGTGGATCATGATTTTAGAAAAGTAATGAAAGTAGTTTCATATCCCTCTAAGCTAGAGTCAATTTATTATAGACTTTTAAATATCGAAAGACATTTTGGAATTTAATTAATTATGAAAAAGAAAAACATCAAGGACATGTGGCAGCAAAAGAGCATGCCACATATCGGCTCTAGGTTAGCTCCGCTGACGCTAGCAGTGGGCTCTGCGTACGTCAGCGTTGACCTAAAGACAGTCAACAAGTTAGCGATAAAAGAGTCAGAGGGTCCCACATGTCAGCATGTGAATCCCTACATGTTAGTGGACCCTTGATTCACGTCAAGTTAGTGGGTCCCATGGTTAGTGGATAGGAATACAACAACGAGGATCAACTGTGAACAGCAAGGAAGGGTGTAGGTTTGGTCTAGGGTATGTTGCAAGGCTCGCGGCCAATGCTGGCCAGCTATGGCCAAGCATAGCCGGCTATGGCCGGCTTCGGCCAGGCAATGGCTAGCTGTGGCCGGCTGCAGCCAGGCTGCTGTTGGCCGCGGCCAGGCTGAGGCCGGCTGGATGTGGCTACGGGTGGCTAGGACGTGGCCATGATGTGGCTGCTGCTGGCCAAAGGTGTCCACCACGAACTGGGAGCAAGGCCGAAGGCATCCAAGGTTTGGTTGGGTCAGAAAAAGATAGGTTGATAGGGCTCGATGAAATGCCTTGACAACATGACATGGCAGCGAACAACGACAAGGCGGAGCTGGGCCTCCTTGGTGCGACGCAGGAAGGGCGAGCACGAACGTGCGGGCACCTAGCTGCCCGGGGCCGCGGCGTTCATGGCGGCGCAGGTTGGCGAGGGGCTAGCGCATGCGCGGGCACACGGTGGTCCGAGGCCACGCATGGCTGGCGGTGGAGTGCGGGCGCTCGGCCGTCCGAGGCCGCACCCTCGCGCACAGCGAGCAAGGTTGGCAGCGGCACCTGCATAAACACACACAGCGCGAGGACCGGTGTTCACAGCAAGCGGACAGCAGCGACGGCTCGGCAAAGGCAACGGCAACAGCGGCTACGCAGCAAAGGCAAACGCAAAGGCAGCTATGCGGCACTCACGTGCGCGGGGCAAGGTCCTGCCATGCCCGCGACGCGGCTGTGGCGTGCGCGCACACACCAGGCATCCCTGGGGTACGACCCGCACGACGGCCGGCGGATTGGGTGGTTTGTCCAGGCGACGGCGTGGCTGCGGGGAGCTAAGCGGCGGTACCTGCAACGGCGGCACGAAGGCACACCCACAGCGACTACGGCGGCGGCAGCTCACAGCACAAAGAGCGGCACGAAGGCCCGGCTCACAGAACGGAACTCGCTGCGGTCGACAGGCAAACGAGACAGGAAGGCTGGGCTGGGTTGGTGCTCACCGAAGGCTTGAACGGAGGCAAGGCGGGGCAGGGAGACGTTGGGCCGTGGTGAGGAGACGCAGGCAGCCTCGCGGTTCGTCTTGGGCATTCTGTCGAACAGGTTGCGGGCGCGGCCGGATAGAGGCAGCAGCTCGCGGTCGACGACGGGGCAGCCCCGGGCTCGCGGTTCGGCTCGAGGTGTCGATGACGATGCAGCCCCGGCGAGGTCGACGCGGCTTCAGTGCGGCGCTCCCGCACAGGCGGCGGTCCTCTTCTTCTCCTCTCCACGCGCGGTGTCGGGCTTGCGGCCGTGGCGGCGGCGTCGTGGTTCAGCTCGGCGTTGGCGTGGCGCTGCTCCTGCTTGGCGTAGACTAGCAGTCCGCGGCAGCGGCGGTGTACTCTGCGTCAACTCCGGCTTGCGGTCGTCGTCGGTGGCGTCGGCGGCTTCGTGCTCGGTGACGGCGTGGGGGACAAGGGCTAGCAGCAGCTGCTTGCTTGCTCGGTGGAGGAATTGGAGAGGGAAGCAGCAGAGGTAGATCGATTGGAGAGAGAGAGAGCAGCAGCTCTGCTTGATCTTGCAGCAGAAGAAAGAGAGGAACAGAGAGGTGGAGAGGAGGCGCTGGTGCTTGCTTCGGGTGGAAGAAAAGAGCAGAGAGGGAGAGCTGGCGGCGGCGGCTTGGGAGAAAGAGGTGGAGGCCCCATCTTTTATGCTCGGCAGCTAGGGTTTGGGCGCATCCTGATGGGACGTGCGGCCGGGATTCCTCGGCGTCCGTGCTGGAGCACGTGGCGGGCATCCGGCGGCGCGGCCGGGATTCCTCGGCGTCCGTGCTGGAGCACGTGGCGGGCATCCGGCGGCGCAGCGTAGGGCACCCGAGGTGAGCAGGTGAGGATGGGGTTCACGGCGCTGGGTACGCGAGGGCAGGCATGCGAGAGCAGCAGCCAGCAGGGCTGGCGTCCGTGCTGCCTCACGGCGTGCGTTGCGCGTGAGCAGGTGTGGCCGCGGCCGGATCGCGTGCGCTAGCAGCGTCACGGCGCAGGCGCGGCAGTTTCGTTGTTTCGTCGGCTTGCGCGGCGCTGAAGGGAAAAGCTGGGCGCGGCCAGCTTCTTGGCGGAGAAGAAAGGAGAGGCAAGCGGCGGATGCGACTGCGTCAAAACGACGCAGCTGAGCTTGTGGGCCCCTGCGTCAGCGAGACAAAAGAGAGAGGGGTGCGGCAGCAGTGCCATGCACGGGCGGTGGTTGGGCCAGGCTATTGTTTGCTGGGCTGCAACGAGGAAGGCTGGGCCCAAGGGAACGGTTTGCTGCTGGGCTTCTTGTGAGTGGGGATCAGAACAAATCAAGCAGCATGAGATTAAGAGGTTCAAGGGCTGGGCCGCACGTTATTTGGACTGATTGCTGCATGAGATATTGTACAGAGTTTAAGTGAAGAGAAGAGGCAAAGAAAGATTAAGGCACTGGTGATTACTCGAGAAAGAAGAAAAGATTTAGTGGATGAGGTCACGTGACCTGGAACATGTAAGGGAGATAGAGGTTGGACAAACTAATCTTAGCCTTATTTCGTAAACTCGATTCAAATGAATTAGACTAATTTTCTTGGAACGAATTAATTAGAAAATAATTAATTCGAGAAGCCACAAAATAGAGTCATAATTTAAATGAAGCCCATAGAAATTAAATATAAATGAATTAGACTATTTTTCGAAATCAAATCAATTAACATGGAATTAATTCGAAGAGTCGGAAAATGATGCCGTAACTCATTTAATCAATTTCCTGAGCATAAAAGGATTGAGCTGGCTCAAGAGTTTGCGGCCAAGTTAGTTGGCTAGTTAGCAGGCTTCAGTTAGCAGGCTGAGTTAGCGGGATTAGTGAAGCTAGATAGGACAGTTAGCTAGTTAGGTCCCAAGTTAGTTCTAGAGAATTAGTTGTTAGCTTTAGATTTAATTTGAATTTAGAATTCAAATTAAACCACACACAAAGAACCAAGAAACCAACTAAGAGCCAAATCACACTAACAATAAATTGTCCTTAGCACACAAGACAATTTAATTAAGTTATTTACTAGGAATTTAGAGAGAGCACAAGAATACAACCTTATGATTATGAGCAAGGCACATCAAGCACGAAATTTTTTTGAAATCCACATTTTTAACATTTCGGAAAAATCCGGGATGTTACAGCGAGGTTGGGAAGGGGAGGAGAGGGTGGTTCCCGGCGGCGGTGGGGGAGCCGCCTGTGTCACCCCGAGGGAGACGACGCGGGGGCGAGAGTAGGGTTCCTGATATCATGGTATGCAATTTAACAGCTAAATAGCAGATTTTGGTCTTGGATATGATAAACGTATTTTACTGTAGCGCTAGGTTCAGCCCCCCCTACATATTTTTTCTGGATCCGCCACTGGTTGATATGCTATAGTTTTGGCATTGTATAGTAGTTATTATTAGGACCTAGCTTGAAGATCTAGATGCATATGCCTTGGTGCAACATTTTAGTGGATCTAATTTCGTCAACTTATACATGTACGTACCGATGTACGGGAGACGCAAATATATAGCTAGCTAGTGAGCGTTACGCTGAATGCGCGCCTGCGCAAGAACCTCTCAACAAAATGATTATTTCTATGAACTCCAGTGATTAGGTATATAATTAATTACCTTATTAGTTCCTTCTGGGATTTTTAACATCATTAAAAATCACTGTGATGATTTTTGAGCATTCACTACTTTAGTGGCCATACAAAATTTATGACCTGATGGACTATATATACTAATCACCTTAAAATTTATATATGACCTGAATCCTCGATCAGAAAAAAATCACATGTGAAAATTTTCATCACTATAGTGTGGCCATACAAACCATAAATACTACTCCCTCGCATTTGGTAGCCTTTT
Organism: Echinochloa phyllopogon; assembly: GCA_033239725.1. Lineage (NCBI taxonomy): Eukaryota > Viridiplantae > Streptophyta > Magnoliopsida > Poales > Poaceae > Echinochloa > Echinochloa phyllopogon. The sequence continues at coordinate 42,331,341 of BTCW01000005.1, read as the reverse complement.
GCGTTTGTGTAGTTAAGCTACATTAAAGAAGCATACTGCACGTACTTGTGTGTGATGTTGTTTGGAACTCTGGTCGATCTCTTTTTCATTCATGCACGAAACAAGCGAAATTGTAGCTACTATATATAACCCAGCCCCACTGTTGCAAGTTCTAGTCCTTGGGACGAACTTCATCGATCATGCCGTGCGATGCATGCACAATCATCACAATCCCTGAAAAGGTATACTCATTTCATGTGCACACTGCACAGACGTCGCTCTCTACTGCGAGTGCCTATATTGCATGGAGATGGAAACTGTAGTTCTACCTGCCCCCCTCTGCTTCCTCGGTGGTGCTAAGAAATTAAAGAACCTTTGGTTATTATTGCTAGTGTTTTTGGACGGATCGAAAACTGGAACTCGACCATCATTCAAATGATATGTACTGTACGTGTGCACGTCTTTAGGCTTTTATTTGCATCTTTTGTGTGTTCAACATGTGCAGGTATCCTTATTGTTAAATTCTAACCAGCTGGCCGGCCACACTGTTGTGACATCTACGTGAGCAAAGATGAAACTGGGAGGTTAACTTTTTTTTTCCTTAGCAAGAGCTTGACTTTATCGTGGTGGTAATTGTTACTAATTCACCTGTTCCGGAAAGAAATCCCTTTTCAAAAAAAAAGAGCTTGACTTTATTTGTACAACGTAAGGTCAACAATTGAGAGATACAAGAAAGCCTCTGCCAGCACTTCGGGAACAGCTCCGGTGATAGATGTCAATTCTCATGTAAGAATTTTTAATTGATCTTCTTGAGTTTATTTGAAAATTAACGGTTATTTATAATCACACACCAACTTCAAAACCTTAACGAGTTATATAGCTTTGGTCTCATAACTATAAGATACGCACAGATGGTACTGTGAAAACTGTGACTGTTCCATTTTAATTTCTTCGCACTGGAATTTTCACAGCAATACTTTCAGCAAGAAACGACAAAACTGCACTAGCAGATACAAAACTTGCAGAATTCAAACAGGTGAGCCACCGCGAACTCGTTTCAGTCAACTGTTCACATTTTATTCGTGTCCACAGATACCATAGCGCATAGGCTTGTTGTTCAATCCTTTTTTGTTAAATACTACTGAATTGCCAGGCACCTAATGGGTGAATCAATTGGCAATATATGACTGCAAAGGAGCTAAAGAGCCTTGAAAGCAGGCTTGAAAGAGGCATCGGCCGAATCCGGTCCAAGAAGTTAAACATGGATCAACAAGTCATCAGTACTGAAAATTCCAACGACATCGAGTAATTAATTAACAGCACTGGGTAATTTTTGAATGTTAGCTAGTGTTTTTCAGCTAATGATTATGCGTTTCCCCTATTCTTCAAAGTCCAAAGTCGTCGTGCTTTTTACCAATAATAACATATGAGTCCAGTGTCAAGTCTCTTTTGCCGCTTAAAAAAAAGTGTCTGGGTCTTCCAATACTTAACAAGAAAGAGTCTCTTTTGACGCTTAAAAAAAAGTGTCTGAGTCTTCCAATACTTAACCATAGTTGTATTATGTAGCCCCTTTTTAGTTAACAAAGAACAAAGGGACAAACAACTTACCTCTCGCTTGTAGTAAATATATACACCACAAGCTATAGCTGATCATGTATGTCGATTTACAGCATGTGTTTCATAGCAAAGAAATTAAATCGAATGTTAATTTGAGCTTAGGACTGACAAAAGCAAACTTTTTAGTTAATAAACTAAATGAATTTGACACTGCAAAGGTCACCACTCCTCTAACAGTACCTTTTTCCACCTTTGTTTTTTTTTTCAGCACGAGCTGCTAGCTGTTGGCAGAGATCGAATATATGCAGAAAACAGTAAGTTCATTCAGACATTCGGAGGTGTCATAAAAACACTCAGAACTTTATGTTATTGTCGCTGATATTCCTCCGGTCTATATGAAACATGAACGTGGAAATTCCACGTGCATTTTGGTTGACACATGACAGCGGCACAGCGCTCCTCTTTAAACTGATCTTAATTATCTATATATAGATTTGGACACGTGCGTAATTCGGAACTGTTAATATTTTCACGTCACTTCGCATGCGAGTTCTTTTCCTTGGAAAAATTGCCCATATCATCGGCTGTTTGGAATCCGATAGAACTAGTTTTTTTTTTGGAAAGGCTAAAACTAGTATATTTTTTACCTGACTGAATAGCACTGGTTGTTGTTGCTGCAATCCTGCTGTGGTTATTCAGCGAGCCTGGAAAAAAAACAGTGTAATGTCGGTACGGAGTATGTTGATTAGGTTTGGGCCCCGAACCGTCGTCCTGGATATCGTGGGCCGTCTCTTGCCCGCCCGATAATCCCGTGCAGTAGGCTTGGAAAGCCCAATAAGTTGTGGTTTCTTCGTATCTAAGGGTAAGTACATAGATCCGTAACAGCATTTTGTGTGTAGAAGCCTCTCGACCTCGTTCCCCTGCTACAGTTCAGAAGGGCGGCGGCGAGGCGATTCCGATCCCGGAGTCAATCTCGCCGGCTCCTCCTCGCGTCCGGCGGCCGTTCTGGTGCCGGAGGTGGCGAGGAGCTGCGGGATCGATGGCCGGTGTACATATCCCTAGCCTTACTTCTTAGTTTAGGGTTTCAGCTCTTCGCTTCGTCGATGGCGGCGCGAAGTACAGCTCTTCCAGACGGTGGTGGCAGAGTGGAGCCGGCGCCGCGTCTTGGGAATAAGCATCTCCAGCCCTTCCTTCACTTCGCCGGTGTGCGCAGCGGCGACAGGCTGGAGAGTTCCTTCCTCGACGGATCTAGGCTGCTAGGTCTTGGTGAGTTCTTTTGTCTATGACCTTCTTCCACAGTGACGCGTCGGCTTCAGTTACGTCTCTGGCGACGGGGACATCCGGCGAGAACCTGTTTCCTATGGCCAAGATGGGGTACGTTATCTTACCAATCTGTGAAATCGGCTTGGTTATTTGTCCCACCGTTTCTGGTGGTTTACTTCCCCTTCGGGGTTCTTCTTCTCCGATGAGCTGGGGTCATCTGAGGCGTCAGATCCTCTGTTCCCGGCGATGGGATGGCTTTCCGCCATCTTTCCTGGCCTGTGCGTTCATCGTCTTCAAGGCGCGCTGGTTCTCCGACGTGCTACTCGAGGTGTCGTTTCCAACTCATTATCCTCGTCGATGGGGTGGCCGGCTTCATGGATTCCGATCGTCGGTGACGTCGGATGTAATTTTCATTTTCTTCGAGGGTTGTCCTTGTAAGTTGGGATGTAAACTATCAGTTTGCTTTGAATGAAAATCTCGGTTCCTCTGAAAAAAAATATAAGAGGAAGTACATTGGTGTCGTCTAATAGACGGTCTCATGCAGTGACATGTAATCTTGAGACAACTTATTAGATAACCTATACAATAAATTGTTATTTTAGTTGTCTCATAGTAATACAAAGTCTCTTAATTTATGGGAAATAAAGAAAGATTATTGGTTGCATGGCAACAAAACTCGTACAATGGTGAGGGAGTTGTCTCATAGTCCTAAATTTTAGCTCATGAGGCGGTTGTTTCGCGAAGCAACGACCTCATTCTCTCACCTCACTCTCTCTCCTCCACATCAGTAAAAATCCTACGTGGCGCTATATGAGACGATCTATGAGACCGCTTACGTGTAGCAATGTACGTGCCCTAAGTAAGTAGGGATAGGGAGTGACACGAAACATGAGCTCGCTTTCTGATGGAAGAAGCATTTTTTTAGAGAGAACGGGAGGGGCAAGCCCCTAGTGGATACATTGAAGAATTGTAAAAAAAAAAGTTAATGTACAGGGAAAAATACAAGCAGAAAATCCAAAAGAAGCGATAAAAAGGACTAGAGCATCTATCAATTAAAGTACAGAACTAAGCCATGGATTGAAGAAGCATTGACTAACGAAAGTGTGCTACCCTTCGTTCTCAACTTCTCAAGTCCGCAGCCTATGCAATGGACACGCTTACAAACAATGGTCGCGTTTTACTTTTGACACGACCGCGTTACACGCTGAGGGCGTGGTAATTTCGCCACGGACTAGCGAGCTGGCACCCGCACCATGTCGCCTCTTTGCCTCGGCACACGACAGCGCTAACTTGCAATCGCGGCACCTCTTTTCTAGCAAGCAGCGCCCGTGACAACTGTCTCACAAATTCCAACCCGTCACCATTGCTAGTCCAACCGGGCACCCGACTGATCATCAACTGACCCATTGACCCCGTACATAGTATATACCTGATCGCGCCTGAATCCTGAACACAGTTACACAGCCCGACCCAGAGGCAGGGACACCGGACACAAGGCAGCGTCTGCAATGGCGGCGGCGGGAGGTGCTCTTGCTCCAGGAGGCGGCGAGCTGCGGCTGCTGGGCACGTGGTCGAGCCCGTGGGTGATCCGGGTGCGGGTGGCGCTGGGGCTCAAGGGCCTGACCTACGACTACACCGAGGAGGACCTCACCGCCAAGAGCGAACTCCTGCTGAAATCCAACCCGGTTCACAAGAAGGTGCCGGTGCTCATCCACGGCAACCAGCCGGTGTCCGAGTCGCTCGTGATCCTGGAGTACCTCGACGAGGCCTGGCCGGCGACGGGGCCTCCGCTCCTCCCGTCCGACCCCTACGACCGCGCCACCGCACGGTTCTGGGCGGCCTACGTCAACGACACGGTACGAATCGATACCGTGGCGTCTCCGCGGCAGGAAATCAAACTATTTTTGGTTGGGGATTTCAAACTTTAATAAAAAACCAGGATCGGAGTTCATCACTTCCCTGTATGTTTGCAGTTTCTGCCGGCGTTCAGGGCGCTGTTGAGGTCGACGACGGAGGAGCGGAGAGCGGCGGCGTTCGAGAGCGCCGTGCCGAAGGTGGAGACGCTGGAGCGGGCGCTCGGGGAGTGCTCCAAGGGGAAGGCCTTCTTCGGCGGCGACGGCGTGGGCATCGTGGACGTCGCGCTCGGGAGCCACCTGGTCTGGATCAGGGCGGTGGACGAGGTGGCCGGCACCGACCTTCTCGACGGGGCCAAGTTCCCCGGCCTGGCGGCGTGGGCGGAGCGGTTCGTGGCCGTGGGCGCCGTGAAGGCGGTGATGCCGGACGCCGGGAAGGTCCTGGAGCAGTACAAGGGGTTCCTGGCTAAATGGATGGCCGCGGCTGGTTCTACCTAAACAGAGAATCAGAGACAGTGTAATGGATGCCTACTTATTGGGGTCTGCAGCCTGCTACTCTGCTATCTGCTGGATACGTTGAGTGAGTCGGACCCCAAATCCATAAGATGCAGTAGTTCGAAGTTTAAACGCCAGCTTAGTTCTTGAAGTGTTTAGTACTTGTACTTGGAGGAGTATTTGGTGTAAGGTGATTTGTGATTTTGTTTGATAAAGAGTAAGACCTACTGTACGAAATGGTGGGAAATAAATGTTCAATGCGTCACCCTGCTTTGAAATGATTGTAGTCTGATTGAAGCTAAGCTTGACTTGCCCAGTCCCAACATTCACGGTCAGCAGCAATCAATCACTTGGTAATCTCAATTATTCACTCCCCCTCCACCTGTCCGCTCCATGATCCGCCTCCTTTCCTCAGCACACGACAGCGCTGACGAAAATCCCCAATCTGCAGCGACACGGAAGCCACGCCACCTCACCGGTCAACAAATCCAAGTCGATTCATCGTCAACACAGCTCACTTAAATAGTACTACTAGGAGTACAGTCTTTCCTCGACGCAACTCGATCCACTCATCCACATTCCAGACAACATCGCGCAAGCCTCGGCAAGACGACGCAACGGCGGCGAGCAGCCGCTGCAGCTGCTGGGCTGCTGGTACAGCCCGTACGCGATCCGCGCCAAGGTGGTGCTGGGCCTCAAGGGGCTCAGCTACGAGTACCTCGAGGAGGACCTCTTCGGCAAGAGCGAGCTGCTGCTGGAATCCAACCCGGTGCACAAGAAGGTGCCCGTGCTCATCCACGGCGGCCGCCCGGTGTGCGAGTCTCTCGTCGTCGTGCAGTACGTCCACGAGGCCTGGGCCGGGACCGGGCCGCCTTTCCTCCCCGCCGACGCCCACGACCGCGCCACGGCCCGCTTCTGGGCGGCCTTCATCGACGACAAGGTATGTCTGATCTGATCCATTGATAAGTTGGGTAAAGATACTACTAATCCTGTTTCTCGCAGCAGTGAGAATCTTGGGAATCGACAGGTACTTGACTGAATGACTCCGTATGATTGTTATGTGATTGCAGTTTTTCCAGGCGTGGAGGAAACTGTTCAGGTCGACGACCGATGAGCAGAGAGCAGAGGCGTTCAAGGACGTCGTCACTGAGGTGGAGACGCTGGAGCAAGGGTTCAGGGAGTGCTCCAACGGGAAGGGCTTCTTCGGCGGCGACGTGATCGGGCTCGCTGACATCGCGCTGGGGGGCTTCCTGGTGTGGATTCAGGTGGTGGACGAGGTGTCCGGCGCCAAACTTCTGGACGGGGCCAAGTTCCCGGGCTTGGCGGCGTGGGCGGAGAGGTTCTTGGCCGTCGACGCCGTCAAGGAGGCGGTGCAGGACGCCGGGAGGCTCTTGGAGCACTACAAGGGGTTTCTGGCTAAATTGGCTTGACCTGCTGCACCGGCTGGTTGTAGCTGATTCCTTACTGTAGGAGACGCCGTCCTCGTGGTCTTGGCGGAGACGCTGGAGGGGGCTCTTTAAGGAGTGCTCGAACGGGAGGCCCTTCTTCGGCGGCGACGGCATCGGGGTACGTGGATGTGGCGCTGGGCGGATACCTGGCGTGGATCAAGGCCGTGGACGATCGAGGTTCCCGCGGCTCGCCCTGTGGGCGGGCGGAGAGCTTCGCGCCGTCCGGGGCGCGCGCGTCGATCCCCCGCGCGCCGTGCAGTGCAGGACATCGTGGGGTTCTTTTTTTTTTGGAAATACATCGTGGCGTTCTACAACAAGATGATGCGGTCCGGTGACACCGGCCGGCGTGTCGCACTTATCGTCTTATCCCACCTACGGGCTATGCGCCTGTAGGAGGAGTACAGCTGGGTTAACTTTCGACACGTGCGGTTTCTATCTATTTCAGAAAAGTTAAAAAACAGTGGGGGGTCGTGTTCAGTGTGGCTTGTGACTTGTAACCACGGTGATGTCCAACAAAGTAGATCACCGGGTTGCTACGCTGTTTTCATCTTTTCGGCGAAGATCAGGCCCAAGTTGCTGAATTTTTGTCGTGCCGCTACTAGCCTTTAGCTGCAAAGAAAGGCCAGCGGGTCCCTCCCTCCCTCCCCTGAGATGAGATGAAGATACCCTGTGACACTGCCTAAACCAAGCGCTCGCCGGCCTACCGCCTACCTAGTGCAGCAACGTCGCCACCGCCGTCCACTAACAGTGACCGAATATCCTTGTGCCGTCGTGCGGTGCGGCGCGGGCCACCCCAATTTGATGCGGACGCGCCCGTGCATTCTCCGGCGGGGCAGCCACCGTGCGGCCTTGCCATTAGGATCCCAAAAATAATTGAATCCAGGTATCCAATCGATTTGAATACGCTTTGTAACGATCAGAAAGGCGACCACGTCTTGACCGGGATTAATGCGTACAGTATCTTACAGCTGACTTGCAGGAACCGACGCCAAACTGTTTGGCGCAACGGCAAAGCATCCAACCGAACTGCTGTAAAATACTCGTGCCGTTAGCATTTTTTTTTCTGGGAAATATACCGCGACTATGCAGTTGTGACTGCTTTGGCTGTCTATGCAGTTGTGACTTGCGAGTCGCCCGGTCTCAGGCCGTGTTTCTTTGGGGCTATTTTATAAAACTAACTTCACAACATTGGACTATTTCGCGAGACCTATCTAATGAGGCCTTTGACCGCATCATTAGAGAATAGTTACTGTAGTAAAACATGGATTAATTAGGCTCATTAGATTCGTCGCGCAAAGTTGCACTCATTCCTAAATGGGTTTTACAAATAGACTTCATTTAGTACTCCATGAATGCAAGATTCTCTTTAGAAATTTATTTCCGGGGAGGAAAGAAACACAGCCGCAGTACACGAGAGCTTTCGGCTCGTAAACAAAAGGACCGAGGCTGGGTGGAAAAGTGCCCAAAATTCGAATCAAAGCATATGTTATCATCTCTTTTGTTTGTAGAAAAGGAATCAAATTTTATATCTCTTCAGAGATAACTTTGAGAACGAAACCCCACGCGAGATGCCTTTCGTTTGTGCTCCTAATTTAAACGCGAAGCAACAGACAGCGCAACAGAGAGGGCTCCGCTCCGCTCCCTCCCCTCCCTTCCCAGTTCCCACGACCTCCACTCCTACACGACCACGCCTCCGACGCGAATCACCCGCACGCCAAAAGCCTTGCAAGCCAAGCCAAGCCAAAGGCCGAGGCATGGACGCCGCCAAGCCGGCGCGCAGGAAGAATAAGGCGTCCGCCGACGCGGCGAGGAAGCGGCCGGGACCGGGAGGAGTTGCGGGCGGCGGGCCCGGCGCGTGCGCGTCCCCGGCGGCGCCCCCCGCGGACCCGACCGGGAGCGGCGCGGCGGTGGCGGAGTGCGCGGCGGCGTGCTGCGTGCTCTGCGCGTGCCTTCCCGTGGCCGTGCTCTGCTGCGTGGCGCGCGCGCCGCTCCGCGTCGCGCGGCGGTGCTGCGGCGGGCGGTGGAGGCGAAGGCCGCGGCGGCGGCTCGCGCCGGGGGGCTCGTCGTCGTTCTCGGACGCCGAGGCCGGGGAGTTCCTGCAGGGCAGGCGGGCAATGGGACGGGAGGAGGACCAGCCCCCGGCTCGGCCGCGGTAGCCGGACAACCTGGCAGCCGCCACCGGCGCCGCCAACCGCCGCGAGATCGGAGGAGATAGCGTCAAGTTAGTCAGTTACTGACAATTCCCCGATTTTTTCCCCTCTGCAATTTTGTTGTAACCACAACCAGAGGATCTGCCAAGTAGGATATTCTGCTGTTTTCGATCTGCTACTCCTCGGCTCTGTTTAGCTCGTCCAGAAAAAAAAATTGATTTCTGGCGAATCCGGATGGTTTTGTCCTGCCGATCTTGCGAAGGCCAAATGCCCCAAGCGCATTGTTCTCTCTCTTATTCCTTTATATGTACATGGTTCGATCATACAATACCTGCGTTTATCGGTTGCGTATCCCAGCATTCTGCAAAATAAAAAGAAAACGCAGGATTTTTTCCCTCTTTGATAGGGCTTGAGTACCTGCTAGTCTGCTACAGTTGAGAAGTGAACTGGACTGGTGAACCATCGATCCGTTGCCGGTCAACCACACGTATTGTGCATACGTCATACGTGCATCGGCGTTGAATTCATTTGCGATAACAAAAAAACAAACAAACATACGTCATGCGAAAACATACGCCATACGTGCATTCAAGGGCGTTACAAATACGGCGAGCACTGCGGATACTCAATGAATGAATGAAGCGGGAGTGGAGACAGGACCAAAAGTAAATTAATTTCTTATCGCCGCCCCCACCTGAACCGATCAATATCATAGAGTTGGGAAAAAGGGGCAAGATGAGAGCAGGCCTGCTGCCTGCCGAAAGATGCCCGTAGGCTCCACCGATTTTAGCAGTCTGTTCTGTTGTTTGACCCTGCCGTGGGCCTCACAGGCTCGCACGAGCGGTCGAGAGCACACGAGGCAACCTGACAACACCTGACATGCGAGCGGCGAGCACACCGTTCGGCTGCTCGGGCTCGCCGTTCACGTGAAAAGGACGAGGATCCGAGGCCCCGGCACCGGCACGGTACAGGCGCGCGCCGTCCAAATGGCTCCGTGTGGGCGCATCGAATCACGGGTACATCTGATCGCGAAAAGAACAGGGGGCGGAGGACGGAGCGCGATGCAAGCCGCGGTTGCTGTCAGGCGCCGGTGACTCGGCTTGGTGCCCCCAGGCGGCGTCCCGTTCGTGCGCATCGCGTGCGGTCAGTGAGATTCGCTCGCTCCGGTGGGCGTGGGCGGGCGAGGGAGGAGACCGGCAGCGGAGGGCATGCCTTCTCCCCTGCATTGGGAGAGCGAGCACGAGGGGCGGAGAGCCCGAGAGCGACGCGCTGTGAGTCCGTCACCCCCCGTGCGTGCACTGCCGGTGCCGCGCAGTGCAGGCATCTTATCGTGGCCTCTACCGGGCTACCGGCAACCGCGCAGCCGCCGGTGGCGAGCGCATGCGTCGAAGATGCAATACTTAAAACGTTGGGATGGGGGATGTTACTTTGGATATGCTAAAAAAACGTTGCAGCTGTTACTTTCATTCGTAGCGTCTGTCATGGCAAACGCTTGCAAATAAAAGTGGTCCATCATGCAGAATCAAACTGCATTATACAGAACAAATACCTGGAACCATCCAACGGAAAGAGGTACATACACGGTACGTTTACAGCAAAGTATCTTACTACGTGAACTACGCTAGTGCAAACTAAAAGAAAAATATCATCCCAGAAATTTTAAAAGAAGGCAACAAAAGCCTCTGCTGCACAACGCATGCGTGGTCCACGATGATAAATAGAACGTGAAATAAATCAGAAACAAAACTTGACAGTGTCACTTAAGAATACAGGAACATGACACCCCCGATGGTCTATTGTACATGTGGTTAAAAGAAAATAGAGAAATCAAATGCATCAGATTGCACTATGATCTGAACCTACAACAATAAATACCTCTGGTTGATCTTTAGCCCTTACAGATTAAAACATTTGACTTCTAAAATTGTACAATTGAAGTCAGAGGAAATATGGGACTGCGGTCCTTGGGCCTCGCATCTGGTTGTTCTCCTCTGTCTCTGTGAAGAACTTGACATCTCTTTCCTGGTAACAGAGAAGAATAGCATAGATCAACACAAACGTCTCATGAAACGTTAAGGAAAGCGCAGTGAGACATTACGTGCCAGCCACCGTACAGTCATAAATAAGATACAAGACATAATTGGTGATGCAAAACTCAGAGCAATCAGATGTCACAACTCAAAAAAGAATTAGAGGTCTCCTGGCATTTATTGACTAACGTGGATTGCCTTTGCTTTTTCACAGCAACTTCTGCCCAAATTCCTCAGCCAAAGATAAACATGCATATGCAGAATCTTTGCTGATGAACTACATGACCACAAGTCTACTCGATACCCCAAAAACTACAGTCCACACAGTCAGAAAATAAAGCAGCTTATATCCATTGATAACGGAAACCCTGCCCGTACTGGAAGACATTATCTTTATCCCTTGTTTTAGGTCCAACCTCTGCCCATCCTAGCAAGTACAGAAAATGTCTAACACAAACTTGGTGTGTTGAGAACAAAGGAATGATGCTGGTGAACCCACTTAGCTGTACTACATCAACTTGTATATCCAATTCCCTAAAGTAAAGATCTAAAAACATTGGCCAGAAACACTGGCTGCTTTTCTAGCCTATCCAGGAACAATTATCTCTGTACAGAAACTGCTTGCATATATGCACAATAAAACTGGCCGAAGATTGAGCTGAACTTGTATGAATTAACTCAAAAATAATCAGGTATGCAAAATACTTCAACCAAATCCTTCTAGACAAAAGAACTAACATACCATCTTCTCATCGAAGCTTAGTATAGATGCCACATTGCCACATCTGTAGCAATAATTAGGTGCAGACCACACCTGGGGGAAAATAGAAAAAAAAATTAGGGACTGAAATGAAAATACAACTACTAATATGATGCTTGACCAGTATCAAGTGACAATCCATATGTGAATAAATAACTCACAGTTACAAGGCCCTTCTCCTGAAACATGTACTTTAAGCCTTCCTGCACCAACTGGTGAGCCCGGCAAACTAGCTCGATACCATTAACAAAGTTGAACTGTACAGCAAAAAGTAACATTTGCAAGGGGTGAATAAAAAATAATCCAGATAATCAAATAGCAAGATTGAATGCACACCTCTGCTGTGACGCGTGATCCGAAGAGCCAACCTGCTCCACGGGGACTAACAGCCCATGTCTCTATCTCTTCAGGGTCACTCCACATAAGATCGCAGAAAGGACCTTCGTGGGGAATTTCACAATTGCGATCAATTGTTCGTATCTGGTGACAGAAGATAATCAAACATTTAATCTCATTGAAACATTTATCCATAAGAATATAAACCACAGGAATGTGTATTCTACTATTCTTTAGAAAATGAGTCAGCAATGCTAAGGACCAAATCAACCCCAGAATCATGTACTCTACACTATTCTTCACAAAATGAGACCAGTAATGCTAAGGACCAGTTACTTTCCGGTGGCTCATCGATGATAACCATTCTTATTACCAAAGGAGATTTTATCGCAACCATTTTTTAAAAGAAATACATTTAGCACAACCAGTTCATTGATGATGACCATTTTTACTACTAAAGGCTATACAGCAGACATTTTTTTTAAAGTACAGTTAGCACAACCAGCAGAAGGAAGAACAGAGACATCAAATTACTGAAAACAATATGTATATACCATCTTTGACTGTATGATCACCAAAAGGTTCTAACAGACACGCACTGGAGCATTTGATTTATATCATTGATAACAGAAATTTCGAAGTGCCTTAAGGTTTAGCATATCATTTCATCCTTTTATAGACCAAGTGAAATATATTTTTAATTTCCATTATTTTCACTAAGTATGGCATACCTACAAGACAGGAAATTTGGAATCCCACGAAATGGGAAAGCCCACACTTAAGAAAGCAACAGGATAAAAGTCATGAACCTGATCAATAGTGCGTACATCAGGAGAAAGACCACCATGAACACAGAGGACCTGAATTCAGGTATAATTTGAGTATGAGTTATTGACTTAGCCCATATAACATTAATTGACAACCTGCAATTCTTTGCCCAGATGAACTTACTTGGCCATTAATGATTGCTGAAAGTGTAAGGTAATCAAAAACATCAGTGCAGTACCGCCATGCATTGGCATTCCCATACTTCCTCTGGCACTCATCATAGAAACCATACACCTAAAGATATGTCAAATTAGTATTAGTATGCCTGAATAATACGGTGCTAAGTTACCATGTCATGTGTTATGTGTATTCATCTATTCGTGGTGTACTAAAAGCTCAATTATGTAGCCCTCAAATGAAGTCAAAACGAGGGGGGCAGCCACAAAAAAAGAACCAATGTTGACAGATAGTTTAGCAGGCATTGGCTAAAGAAAGCCAAATCATGACACATAGTTTAACAGGCATTGGCTAAAGAAAGCCAAATCATGACACAAGATTAGTTTCATGCTTCCAAAAATAATATATTGAACTCAGGAGCATGACATGCAGTGCTTTAAAGGGACCATTATAAAAATGAACTGTATAGAATTATCAGTTTTTTCCATACCAGGACATACCTGTGTCAACTGCCTACTTTCATGATTTCCACGCAGAAGGGTTATGTGAGCTGGATACCTAATGGCAGTCATAAAATTTAGCAATGAGAATTAGCCATATATAGGGATGAAAAATTTAAATGGGGGACTGAAGTGAAAATAGAGCAACAAAGATACGAGAATCAATGCTATTTCATCAGTGTGTTGGTTCATTGGGAAAAATATATGGTGAGAATGGATCAGTTCAAGCTGCAAAAATTCAGGAAGGAATTTCAGTTTCTATGTTCAAACACAGAAAAACCAACCACATATGTTGGAACTCAGTGCTATGCATGGTTAAACCTGTTGAGATCAACTCCACATACATTATTTTGAAGTTAACTGCATGAGAAACTAAAAGCTAAATTGATCCATAGACTATCCAAGAATTCAGGTAAGATAGTGTGAAAAGGGGAGTAACAAAGGTGCAAACAGGATATGACATAATGAATCAGCAATTACCCAATACAAGACAATATTGTAATTCTGTCTAGTAAGCTATGGTTATTTATGTCACATCAGTCATATTTCACAAAAAAAAACAGGTTCTATTACACCGGATTGGACCCTTGGCCCGACCCGAACTAGTGAGGGTAATACTATCAAAGCGAAATAGTGAAGCAGCTGCAATCAAGCAAACAATCAACTATCACCAAACAGGAAGCTAACCAAATACCTTGCTTTTAGAAGCAAGAGAATGGTGAAAACCTCCAGACTGTTGAAGCCACGGTCCACGAAATCACCCTGAAAGTGAAACACAGATTGGTTGAGGAAAACATTACCACGCCAAATCGTGTCACCAATCACTGCTCACAAGAAAAAAAATAAAATAAAAGGCTCCAGCCTCACACCATGAAAATATAGTTCGTCTCAGGCACATGGCCCCCGGTCGCGAATAGCTTCATCAGGTCATGGAACTGCCCGTGGATGTCGCCGCAAACAGTCACGGGGCTGTTCACCGGCTGAACGTTCGACTCTTCGATGAGGATCTCCTTCACCTGGACATCCAACGAAACCATAGCAGTTAGCCAGTTACACACAGACACAACCAGTATACGCAGCAAAGGCAACGCCTTCCCACATCTACCTCCACCAACTAAGAACCCTAACATCCAGCGCACCCGCGCGCGGCCGCCCGAGTGAGCAACGGGGCGAGAAAAACCCTAGGGGCGGAACGAGCGAGCGAGCCAGAGGGTAGAAAACTCACGTATTCGCAGAGCGACTGGAGCTCGTGCTCGGCGAGGTGCTGGCCCTCCTTGACCTTGGAGATCCACAGATCCAAATCCATCGCGGGGCGGCGGCCAACAGGGGTGCGGGGAAGATGGGGGCGGAGGCGCCGGGGGACTCGGTGGATAGAGGAGTCGGCCCGCCCTTGGGTGCTGGCGCCTCGTCGATCGCGGCCGGGGAGCCTGGCGGCGAGGGAGCGGGGGAGGAGGAGGGGACAGGACGCGAGGTTGCGATTTGCGCCTGGCTTTTTGGGCGGCTGGCTGCAGTGAGGGGAAATCGATGAGCGTCTCGGCTGGCTCGCTCACAGCCTCGTGCTTGCGACGGCACGAGACGACGGGTCGCAAATTGGATGGGAGTCCGGATGGGAGACTCGGCCGTGGTTTCGTTTTTCTTTATAACTTTGTTTTGGGCGGTACATATATGGTCTACTAAGCAATCAGCGCATATATATCTGTTATGAATGATAGAACTTAAGTTTTGACAAATTAGAGTCAAACTTTTAAATTTATAGCTATCATATATTTGATAAAAATATAAACGTTATACTAGTATGTTGTCTTGGAAAACAATTTCATTAAACTATAAATTCATAGGACATCTTAGTTATATTTAATAGAAAATGATGGGGCAATCGTAAAATTATACCGTCATCAAAACTATCAAGAAGTTACTAAAATAATTGCCTCTTTGTGATATCTAGCTATCAGTGTGATAGCGATGTATTTGACGGGGCAAAAGGTAGACATTATTTAATAGTTCGATACATTTCTAACTCGATAAGGGTTAGAAGACCTAGCACATGGCATGCATCATATCTATTCAGCGAATGTCGTATGCAGGCACAAGCCTCGTATATTGAACAACGGAACAAAAATTACGCAGTGCTTGAAGGAATATAAACAAATTAGAGAAGTTGCGCTATTAAAACTGACAAACATTACAATGCTGGTCATGGACAATAATTACAAGATGTCCATGATTTGAACCCGCTGGGGTCTACGCCCGATCTTTCGGTGAGAGGGGAGATAACTCGATTGGAGAAGACGACGTTCATGGCCCGACTACAACCTTTCAAAGACTGCGCCTTAGCGGCCGATACACCACGTCCTATGGATGCCGCGATCTTGTGGGAGCGCGTCACCCGACCTGTCCTGCAAGCAATTGAAGAACTAGCAAGAACAAGTATGATACAAGTACTGAATTTACTAGATGGGAATTGAAGTGTCTCAATCTCAAACTCAATCACCAACGAAGTGGGGTTCCGTCGACTCGAAGACGGGCGGCTGGACCAGCACGCGCGCTTACAAGCAAGTAGCAATGGCTAAACTTGATCTAAACAAAACCCAATCTGTTTGTGGCGGCTATGGGGGGTATATGAGAGGGTGGAGGACGACCAGGACCTGGTGGGGGTCGTGCTCCAACCCTAGGACGCGCCCCTATTGGGCTCAACTTGATACATGGCCCATTGGCCCAAAATAAGGTGACGCAGCACCGCGGGTAGAAAAGGTCTCTGTAGTAAATCGATGATTGCGGCCGCATCAGAACAGATATGAAGGTGAGTCCAGATCCATATGAAAGTAGACTTGATAAGCTTTCCATCAAGTACTTAAACGTCCAAAACGAAGTACGGATGAAATCGTGGCGGCCGTCGCAAGTCAGCACTTTTCTGCAGTCCGAATCCAGACTTTCCAAAACGTGTTGGATTTGGTCTCTTTCCTTCCTTGGGCCAATGTGACGTGGTAGCCTGATGGGGGACGTGAGAATACTTAGAATTGGTCCCCAATCAACTTCTTTGGTCCTCCATGCCTTCCATATGTCTCTAGCACTCTTTTTAATCCATGTATGTATTTCTGAAAATGACAATAAACACACATCATGGCGCAGCATCAATTCATCGAATGTACCAACAATAATTGTGATATAGGATTGATTCACCTTTGGTTTGCAAGTCATTAATATGGTCGTATCTAAGCCGGTGATGTCCTCATCAGTCCACCTGATAAACACTGACAATTCTGCATCATACACAGGATTATCTAGTTTTCTTTTGGGTTGAAATTCAAAGCATCGCAACGTGTTCCAGCTTTAGCGTGCTTATACATGCATACAAGCTTTAGAGCGATATTTACATTTTCAGTAAGACATCTGTCCTATTGTTCTCATCATCGGATGATAAACCAGAAGGCCGCCGGATATACGAACAGAAAGCAAAATTGTTCTTCGCTATAATACCTCAGTAACCTTGCTCAAACGAGGGCAATTGCTAATAAGATTGTCCTAAGAGAGTAACAGCTTTCCATAACCTGGCTTCTGTGTTAAAACCAACGACATTTTCATGCCAAACAAGAAGGTTCTTATGAACCAGATCATTTTCAGCAAAGCATAACAGGCTACACAGCTTCCCTGGCATCCTACTGGTAGCGTTTCTTAAACAGATGATGCCTCTTTGACGGGTCCTTGGGTTTCTTCGGTTTCCCCTTCCCGGTGCTGGAATAACAGGCCATGTGCATTCGGTTAACAAAAAAGAGGATGAATATGCTGAAATAAAAATACAGCGGAAAAGCGGAGAGAGGCAGCACCTGTACTCCATGTAGATTCTTCCACCAGCTCCAGATAAGGCGCTCATCGATCCGGCAGAGCGCCGTGCTTTCAGAAGAGCCTTGCCATCAGAATCCTCTTCCAAGTGCTCAATGCCGATCATGTCATCCCCTGCATTCAGCACCTGTGGGTATGGGGCATCTGCAAACAGTCAGTAACAGCCAACAAGGGAACTACGGCCAATGGCTACAGAAATGCCCACCTTGCCCAAAAGCTCAAGCTGTTCATCAAGTGTGTAAAAGCTTAGATTAGGTCCTTCTTCAGCTGGCGGCAAACTAGTGATAACCTGGCAAGTACAATATTTCATCACTAAAGTGCAAAAAGAACAACCTCGGAAGGTGCGTGACTGTGTACAACTGCACCTACTCCAAGGAAGAGTCGAGCAATATAGTCTAATGCTTTTCAACTTAAGAAGAATGCTCCAGAAGCCATACCTTGAAGCTATATCCCTGGTCGATAAGAAACTGCTGCCTTTTAGTTGAGTAGTACATCTCCTGCATTTGCACAAAAGATGTTATTCTGATATACTGAAGATAATTTACAGGCTGTCATAACATATCGACATGCTGGTGTTTCCAGGAAAATAACGAGGAAATAAGTATCCAGGAGACTCACCTGTGTGTCAGTTGATACAAGGGAATAGAAAAAAGCATTGTATTCTTCTTTTCCCCCAGCCATCCTATCTTGATGCTTACCCTGAGATCACAATAGTTTGCAAGGGATTTAAGGAAAATAAAATTCATGATATTTGTTACAGTAGGAATGTTGCGTTTTGAGATCTAAGAGTTCCAAATAATTTCTGTATCACTTTTTTCCAATCTGATTGGACACATCAAAGTGATTACTCTCATAACACAGGTAAGTAGGGTAGTGCACTTAAATACACGAACACCTATGCGACTCCAAATACCAGGTCAGCAGCAGTGACAATTCAGTTAAAAGCCTTGCAATAGCATAACAGTAAATTTGAACCAAGTGTTAGATGTTGTAACAACATTTATAACATTGAAGTTAACTGTGTTAAATTTGCCAGCCAAGAGTTGTGATGTGAGAAATTTCTGCTAATAATATTTTTCTAGTAGCAAAACTTTTCACCATAATGTGTTTGTATTCATGATGAATACAAGAATTTGGAATGTCCAGACTAATTTTGAATATCAAAACGAACATAAACACCGACAGAATTTTAAATGCCAAAGGATCAAGTGCAGCAATTACAATAAGCTTGTATATAAGATGAAACAAATAGTAGTGAGCATCAGCCAAGACTACCTTTGCCCTGAGAATACGTCCCAGACGCTGAGCTTCTTGACGCCTCGAACCAGCATGCGACGATATTTGTATGATAACATTAGCTTCTGGGATATCAATCGAGTTATCACCGACCTAACAGGAAACAACATGTAGTCACCAAGATTGCTGACAGTAAGTTGATTTCAAATACATATTCGAGATTCACTAAGCACACCTTTGAGAGGAAAATTGTGTTGACTTCTGGACTGTTCTTGAATTGGTAGAGAATTCTTGTCCTCTCAGCATGGCTGAATGATTAAAAGACAAATAAGCAAAAAACTAGAGGAAAATTGTTAAATAGGACATGGGTGCATAAATGCGAAGTCACCTTGTGGCACCATAAATCATTGGCTTGCGGAGTTTCATTGCATAAGCAGTTAATGCAAAAAGATTATCAGCAAACACAATTATTTTATCTCCACGTTGTTGCTCATGGAAGCGAATCAGGAACTCACAAGCCCTGAACTTGTTTGGATTCATGACATACAGTACCTGACATGTAATAAGAGCAGTAAGATGTGATCCTTAAAACAAAAGATAGCTTGTGCTCAAATTAAAGAAAATGAGAATGCCGATCAACAGATTCAATATATTTACTTATGTGAAAAGTATAAGAGTATGTCTTTGTTGGAGGTGAATTAAGGAATAAATCAAGTTGACTATTGCATTCAGGGAAAGGTACAATGTGAATAAAACAAAACAACATTGGAAATCACAACACATGAGATTCATCTTGCAAACAGTAAGGAAAGGAACTTGTGTACATTCTGTGCAGGAACATATGAGAAAATTTAATCTCACCTGCTTCTTCTTTGAATTTTCCTTTTTCAAATACTCAGCAAAGAACTCTTTGGTCATGGGACACCATACTTCTGCACACTGCACATTTGCAATAAATCCACCTTTCACTAAATCCAACCAATTTGCTTCGTACAGTTTTGGTCCAATTAGAAAATTCAAATCGGTAATGCGTTCATCCTCTCTCACAAGGGTAGCTGGGACAATATTAAGATAATGAATTTATAATACGTTGTAAAAGCAAACAGTGAAATCATGAAGGATTATACGATGGAAACATACCGGTAAGACCAAGCTTGCAGTGAGATTTAGTAATGCTGATGACTTTTCTAAACATATGTGCAGGGACAACATGAACCTGAAAACATAGACAAGAGACAAAAGTTTGCGTGCATTATACTTTAATAAGACATGGAACATGAAAACCTTAATGATCAGATAATTGATCAACCCACCTCATCCATCAGAAGCAAGCCCCACTCTCTGTTTCGGATTTCTTCAATAATCTTCTCTGAGTCTTCAGACCGTTTACCACCAAATGCAACCATGTTATATGTAGTCACAACCACACCAGCCATCCCTCTAAATTTCTCCTTGTTATCAGATGTAAACCGACTAATGTGGTCATCTTTTATGGTTGACCAAAGCTTGAACTGAAATGCCCATTGATCTACGGAGACAGCATTTGTGGCCAAACAGAGACAGATCTTCTTAATACGGCAGGCTGCAGATACACCGACCAAGGACTTGCCAGCACCACAAGGTAGCACAATAATTCCTGACCTAGTTCGTCCTGCGTAATTACAAATTAAACAAAGTTAGAAAAGGCAGCATCCAATGCATGCAAGCATCTCAAATTGTTTACTCCATGCGGAAGCCAAAACATTCTTACAGTGTAAGGACACTAATAAATGACCCAAGGGAATAACATTTTCCTAAATGAGCAAGGAGAATTTCACTAATATGTAAACACTTAATTTGCTATCAGTTCAAAACTTGCATTAGCTTCACTCAGAATTCACAAGCATTACTGGACACCTTATAAACAAGTCCTTGCAAAGAACATTTCACACTTATTTTCATTTCAAACCTGGTTAATCAGCATATGCAATCGGATAAGAATACTGGGCTTTCAATGCTAACTATTAAGAAAATCTTCAGCACAAGCTCCGTGGTCCTCTCTAACAGAGTACTGATGGTTCCAAATCATTCTTTTACACAAGCTTTGCATTAGGAACTTACCATTCCCAAACATCTTGCTGAGGCTCTTTTCTTGATATGGCCTAGGCCGTGCTTGTGGCTTTAGCTCCATGTCCAGATCTGGGTTTACCTACAATAAAATTAAAAAGGAAAACTAAGTTCAATTCTAAATCATGAAACCAATGGATAATTGACTATCATGCTGGTAAATGACTACAAAACCATAAAGCGTAACTTATATGCTACCTACTTGGGTAGGAATATTTACAGACTGACTGGCTGAAAGTATTTCAAGAGAAAATAGCAAACAATAGTGCCTATTGGTCTATATATAGTTTGTATCATGCTAGGAATCAATAAAATTATTCAAAACTTCCTATGGTACTGAAGGCTCATTTTCTCAACAGAAAGCTTGACAAAGCACTTTTGCTGTACACAAATAATCACACAAGGTTTTGTACATGGACGAGAATTGACGCAAGAGATAAACAAGAATGGAAAAATATATAACCCCTCCAATATGAAAATAAGTGACATTTCAGAATGTATGCAGTCAATGATTTTACTTTGACCAACATCATAAGCATCTAGCTTAGCCGACAATAATGATATGTGCGGATTTATGTTAATATAAAATATGTGCAGCTTTATGTTAATATAAAATACATTCACATATATTATAACTTTATTAAATTCTAAATCATATTACAATAAAAATCATCAGTTGTAAAGGTCATGTTTCCAAGATCATTTTAGTGTCCCAAAGTGTCACTTTTCTATGACCAGAGGGAGTAAGGTTTTCCATTGGTGCATGTTCATCTATTACATTCCTTTCACACAGGCCAATCCCACACGTTGTATTTATTGACAAAGAGCTAATGTGGCTTGAAATTTCTCCTGTCCTTTAGGTCGACTAAGGGTTTATTTCCTTTGTACATATGCTCTCACATTCCTATGACATGGGCCAGCCCCATTTTTTTCATTCTTCGACAAGAGCTACTGTGGTTTGCAATTTCTCCCATCCTTTTGGTCTGAACTTTCCATATATGATCATCGATGAAAAATAGAACAGAAAAGGAATATTCAATAGCTGTTCCCTGAGAAAAGATAAGCTTACAGTGTCATTTCTGAAATCATACTCCTCCAGCATAGGATAGTTCAATGCATTTGGCAAGCACTGTTGCTTGACGTTCTCAACCTGTATGATGAATGGAACATCAGTCCCTTGATAACTTTAGTGGTTCCCATGCTTCAATAGAAATGAAGAAAAACCTGAGAGGGATCAATCTCAAAAGAATGTGTATCCTTGTCTTCAGTTGCAGCAGCCAATTCCATTCCATTTAACAAGTCTTCATGGCCACTAGCTATTTGGCCAGATGTTCTGCTAACAGTAAACGAAGATGCACCAACGGAATCCTGAAGGAAAGATTCATACAACATTGTAAAGAAAACAAATAACTTAAATGCATAGAAGTAATGGTCTAACATAGACAAATTAGCAGAGAAACAACCTTTATCTCAGAGTCTAGTGAGGTAGGTAACAATCTTTTTCCTAAGCTGATATGGTTTCAAATGTCCAATATGATTACACATCCAAGAATTTGAGAACCAATGCACTCAAAAGGGAACAGAAAAAAAAGGAAAATAGACTAGAAAATAGAACATAAGCAATGGAACAAAGAAACTGATGGCATGACCATATTTCCACACACTGTAAAGTTCTCCTCAGCCTGACACCAGTTTGTTTAGAGATAATAATACATCCAAAGTAAATAATACCTCAGGAGATATCCTAGCTCTCGAAATAACGTCGTCCCTCAAAAGGTTACTCAATACCTGCACAAGAGATGTCACGGTTCTCTTATTAAAGAAAAGCAATAGAGCTATAAGAGTTCTTTAATATACAGGTCAAGTGATACAACCTCAGGAAACGGAGACTCGACAAAATATCGATTCTTCTTCAAGACAAGCTTTACTTTGCCGTAGTTAGCAGTTGATCCATGGATGAAATCAATTATTTCACGAGGCAACTTAGTCTTAGAGAGTTTACTCAAGACACTAATAATAGTGCTTGTCTCAAGTCCTACTGAGACCGCAGCATACAATGAGTGGGGAGTTAGATTGTACTCATGCATAGATTCTGGCCTGCAAAAGAAAGACAGGGTGGAATTTTCAAAAAGAAAAGTTGCAAACCCTTCATTGAATATATTTCAAGCATTTAACACATTCATTTCAATATCTTAGATTGTAGATTAATAGCACCATGCTAGCCCAGATTCAGTTACAATTTAACCATTTTCATTGCTATTACAAGCAATTTGAATTAACAAGCTCATGATATCTCTAATGCCTTATTCAATCCTCCAAACTAAGCAAGTCATAGTAATTATATCTGAGGTAACAAGGGTAAACATCCCACATATTGCAACTTACTCCAGTCAAGTTTAGATAGCGGTCCACATAACCCTTGTCTATTCTGAATCAACTTCGCAAACAAATTACACAACTCAAAAGAAACAAAACACTGGGAGAAGAAAAAGAATCATGAAAAATGCCATAGCTACACTCACTGAGGCCTTAAAACCAAAAGATTCAAGTAATCATGGTTAATTAATAAAGTGCAACCATCTTTCTCCCTCTCAACTCCCAGCATATGTGATTTCCAAATCCCAATAAATCTCACACAAATTCCATCACATGACATCATGTTGACTTATGTCAGGCTTTGAATAGAATGCATCATTGCAAATCGAGAAATCTAGTCTTGGAAATATTCGAAATTCATCTCCTGGTCTAAGACATCCAAAGGCAAGCCTGTTCCCAATGTATTCGAGTATGCAAGTGATTGAAGTGGACCTGCACACAGGCTCCGCGATAGCGATGAGGAAATCGTATGCCTGCTTGTAGAGCGGCGAGAAGGTCTCGAGGAAGATGCGGCCGTCCGCGCACGCCCAGAGCGGCCGGTTCGTGTGATCCGGTTTCAACTCGAGCTTCGTGAAATCCCTCTTCTTCACCTCCTTATCCGCTGCAACAGGACAAAAACATCCGCCCCCGAAATCCCCCCATCGATCAGAAGTTCACGGCAGAGGGCTCTACGGCGTTCCATCACAGTGCTGAGTGGGAGGGGGAACGGAACAGGACAAATTCCCCCGTCGTCCCGTACTCCCGTAGCATCTCGCACAACAACCGCGTCCACCGGGGATCGCGATGGAGAGCTGGGTCCGCGCGGTGGTGGAGGCCATCCACTCCTCTCGCTCCCAGGCCGTCATCTACCTCGCCGGCGGCGCATCTCAGGTATCCGTACTAGAATCTCCCGCCCCCCGCGCGCTGTAATTTTGCCGTCAAATCAGTCAATTCCAACTGTTCGGCACCCCCATTCGGCGCAGGCGCTCGGCTGGCTCCTGTCCGTGCCCGGCGCGTCGAGCACCGTCCTCGAGGTCGTTGTTCCCTACTCCACATCCTCCATGGCTCAGCTCCTCGGCAAGGTAACGGACCCGGCACTCCCGGAACACTCCACTTGCGAGTTCACAGTCAAACCAGTAATTCTCGGATGGCTAACAGCTTTGATGTCCAGATGCCCTTGCAATTCACGAGCAAGCAGACGGCAGAGGACATGGCACTGGCCGCGTACAACCGTGCACTCAAGCTTTCTGGACCAGGTCTGTGGGACTTCTCTAACTTTGCAATACTTGATCATTCTTCACGTGAGTATGACATGTAGTTTGCAGAATTGTACACTTGCACCTAACACCATCTATCCTTGCTGTAAATTTTGAAGTAATTGATTGGGGGGTATGTGTAGGTCTGCGAGTTATGGGTGTTGGATTTACTGGATCACTGGCAAGCTCACGTCCAAAACGTGGTGACCACAGGTATGCCTTGTAATCAGCCCCTTCACCAAGTTGAAGAAGTGGTTATGCTAGAATCTCGACTTAGTGTGTGAATTGTGATGCGATCATATGAGTCTGAGCACATGATGTATGGCACAAACTTCTCATCTTTCGAGGAGTCAGGGGTTCTTTATCTTTTCACTGCTATGATATAATATCTATAAATTTGTTAATCCCCTTTCTTGATTACGCTCTATATGATATTTGATTCTCGTTTTGCAATAGGTTTTATGTGTCAACGTGGACACACAATTGCCTCAGGACATCACACGTTACCTTGTCAAAGGTACAACTGTTCAAACACCGCTGTTCCTTTCCTACTCTTTAAGTGGTTGTGGCTACTTGTTAGTCTTTTTGTAACTTGTCAACTGAATTGGAAATAGCAGTAAACTTAGCAAACTTATGCCATTATTGTTTATTAAATTGTGTTGCCTAATGCTACCATATTCTTTCTACCCAGGGTTTACGGAGCAGAGAGGAAGAGGACAAGGTTTCAAGCTGTTTTTTGCTTAAGGTTTGTTATACCTCACCAGATGCATTTGCTTTCTATATGTTCTCATTGGTACTGTTGAAAAAGTTGAACATCATAGGTTTGTAACCAACAAATGCAAGCAAGCAATGCTGATAATGCGATCATGTCAGGATTGGCCAATTTTATGATATTTGACCTGAGTTAGCACTCATTTTAGGAGTACACAATATTGTAGGCAATAGCAGATACTTGCAGAGTATCTGCAACCATTCATTCAGACATTCAAGAAGCAGAAATTCCAGAAGAAAGCGTGGAACAATTTGATGAAGACCAAGAGCTCCAACAAGTCATTAATGGGCAAGTTTGCATGAAAGTCTATAATTTTGCTGGTATACATTAGCACTCAGAGTTCCTATGTTTTTCATTCTAGAATTCTAACATTTCGTTCTTGAATCGTAGTGTCCTTGGTCATTGTGGGTTCTATGCTTTTCTACAACTCTTCCATCTTTGAACCATATTGTTCTGTTATTGTAGCTCCAGTGGAAAAGAACTTCAACAGGAAAGTAATTCTACCTGGTTCATTCAACCCCTTGCATGATGGCCACATTAGGCTGTTGGAAGTTGCATCAAGGTTTGATTTTCTCCTGGAGAAGCTATGAATAAATAAAAACGTTTCTACTTTAGATTTGAGCATGCCAAAGACTAGCAAGGAAAAGTAAAATCCAAAAAATGGCAAAGTATACGGTGGAAATGATTTTTCACAGAAATAATTACTGGTCAAGAGAAGGTTTGCTATGTTTTGAAAATTGGAATTTGGCTGCACGACATTATTTCCGTATAACTGTCTTTGTACACAAGATATTGGATCTACCACCTGTAATTTCCTTTTCCCTGTTTTATCTTAGAAAGTGTAAACTGCCTGATATTTTAATGGATCCGCTTGTTGTAGCATGTGTGATGATGGGCTTCCATTCTTTGAGATATCAGCAATCAATGCCGATAAACCTCCACTATCTATTGCAGAAATTAAGAGGCGTGTTGAGCAATTTAGAAAAGCAGGTATGGCCCAGTCATGTTTTAGACAATTATGCACCATGACTTAGATTTTGTTATAGCACCCTGGTCAGATTTTCATGCCAATCTAGTAAATGTGGTTCAGTTTGCGGTTACAGAGAGCTGGAGTCTTTTTACCATTCATTCATGCGGTCATGCATCATGATGACACATGAATAAAAATGTTTTCATGTGAGCTCCTTACAGAAGTGTCCAGTCGTGTTTTTCCTAAGTTTGTTTTATGTTAACATTTTATTCCACCCGTTTTAAAATATATGACATTTAGGACAGGCTAATTAGTTTAGCTTTTCCTAAACATCATATATTTAAAAACAGAGGGGGGTATGAGATAGTGATTGACAGGCAACCCGTATTTGGTTTCTAAAAATCTTTTTAATTTCTCACAAATTATTTACTGCTTCTACGGGGGCAAGCTGCTTGTTTTCAGAGCTTAATATGGAAGGGCAATAATAATGTATCTATTTTCTGGGGGAAACTCATGATGTTGTTCAGTGACTATGTTATTCTCTCTGCTACAGGGAAGAATGTGATAATATCTAACCAACCATACTTCTATAAGAAAGTGGAACTTTTCCCGGGAAGTGCTTTTATAATTGGTGCAGACACTGCAGCTAGGCTTGTTAATGTAAGAAGCTTGACTCATAATAAGACTGCCTACCAGTTTAGTTTGTTTCCTTTCTGAGAGCATGTTTTAGCTCTGGTGTTAGTGGTTTTGTTTTTATTAGATAGTAATATGCAACCCAAATATCCAATATCCAAGTAGCAATTTGCACTTTCTTTCATCCTTTTGGTTTCTTATCAACACCCTTTGTACTACTTTTGAGCATAAATTGTGGTATTACCTTCACTGACAGTTACAGTGCAGGTGAATTTGACAATTGGGTATTTTGTTGTTTGTACTGAATGAAGTTTACTCATTGTAGCCCAAGTATTATGGAGGAGATTATAATAGAATGGTGGAGATACTTCTCGAATGTAAAAGCACGGGCACCACTTTTCTTGTTGGTGGACGAATGATTGAAGGAGATTTCAAGGTATAAATTCACCTTGAGTTTTTATTTACGCGCATTTGTGGGTGGGTGGGTGGGTGGGTGGGGGAGAGAGAGATCATCTGATACAATTATACACTACTACTTGTTTTGTTTTAAAGGCCCTTGAGGATTTAGACATTCCAGAAGAGCTGAGCGACATGTTCATCACCATACCAGAGGAGAAGTTTCGCATGAATATTTCATCTACTGAACTAAGAAAAAGTCAAGGTCACTAACATATCAAACATGGTCATATTCCACAGCATATTCAAGTTGACTCTCCACGAACATCGAAGGTACAAATGAATCTATGCAAATAAATCATGCAATGTTTGATGCCTCGAGAACTCTCATGTATGTTAGCAAAACACTTAGCAGTAGTATTTTATCTGTTGAAGGACTATGAATGATGAATGCCATGTTTATCTTCCTTTTTTTTTCTTTGACGATCAGTCAATCTTAGCTACCTGTCTTGCTGAGTCTATATGTTCATTATACAAACTCATGGTGTCAGAGTTGAAAGAGAAAACAGCATTCAATTCTTAGTAATGATATGCTTTTTTGAGATTACAATATTAGAGTTAATTTCATATCTATTGTTGAAATCATGAAGATATACTTGTATCCATGCATTGATAGGTACATTTGGATGCTAACAGTCAGGTCTGAATTCTCCAGGCTCAATTGGGGCTGCTATTTCTCTTTTCTGGGACTCTGTTCACACACCGTTTTGCAAATTACAATAGGACCATTTTCGTTGGGAACAACCAAATGACAGGTCATTCCCTTTCAAGGGAATTATTGACGTATCTTCAGGGAGTATATTTTACATAGCTTTTGTCTTGACAGGGCCTCTTGGTATTTTGTTGAGCAAATTGGAATCAATCCTCTTGTAGAATCTCTTGATGTCTTCACTACCCCTTGCAGCTAGATGGTCCACCTCTGTCTCATATCTTTCGTACAATGCTGGCAAAGTGTGGGCACACAAGAATCCTGTGGAAGTAAGGTGTTCAGACTTGTTAAATGTATTATGGCAATTGGCTTATGTGATCTTCAGTGTGTTTATTTTGTTGTGAACATACTATTTTCTGTGCTACTCACCGAGATATAGTAGACTTGTGAAGCTGTAAGAACTTCCAATCTCAGACAATATTAGCAGTGACACGACCACCTTGATATTAGAAACAGAAGAATTGTTAGTCTAAGGTGAAAGTGTTGTAAATTGCCCAAGAACACTATTGAATTGTTGAAAAGCATTGGCAAAATAATGGTATTGCAGTTCAGTTATGTGTAAGTTTCTTAAATTCCAGATATCGCACATGTGGGTGTTTTGCACATAGTATCTCACACTGGACAACTCTGACATTTTTTTTGGTTATAAAGGTAGCAAAGTAATTGATTGTTATGTACCAAGAGGAATTTCTTCAGATCCTTTCCGCATGCAATGTCATAAAGAGCAGCCGCAGTGTATGCCAGTTTGTAATGGATAGTTTGTGCTATTTGTCGGAAGGCATGTTCAGAGACGATGACTTCTGGGATTCTTGGAGGGGGTCTGCAACGAAAAATTGGGAGTTGAGTTTTGCTTCTTGTGCCTTTGTGTTGCATTTGTATTTCTATAAGTCTCAAGAAGAAACGAAGACATACATGTTCAGGAGAGGTGAGGCATTCGACCAAATGAAGATTACGAGCATGGCCAAGGCGGCAATCTGGCAAAGGAGCGGGATCACGTTGTATTCAACCACTTCGAAGAGGTACCAGATCAGCGTGGCCCCGGCGAGGACGCCTGCAGATAAGTTCCTGTCCGTCCACAGCAGAATGTCTGCAACTGCGAGGGGCAAACAACTCAATCCATGCCCCAGATCGACTCAGATAGAAACTTTGGTAATTCAGATGATGCAAGTTAGTTGTCCAGAAAAAAAGAAGAGTAACAATACCTTTTCCTCCACCAAGAAGCCTATGAATCGACTTATTCCTGTGAAATGCACCACCCACCCGTCCATTGCCGTGATCGTTGGGAAAATGAGGATTCATGGCTGAGAGTTTAGGACGGTTAATCTCTGTCTTGGTTTGTCTGATCATTCTGTTGCTGAAAGGACGTCTTTATAAGCACCCAAAATGCTAGTAGAATTATCTCAGGGGATGTAGGTTTCAGGGAAGGAAAGGATAGCTTGATCAGTAGGGATTGAACCATCGAGGGGAATAAACGAATAAGCAGCAAGTTTGCTTCAGCCGGATGCTTTGCCTCAGGACGGGGGGAACTCGTCGTTAGGGACAAGCAGCAAGTTTGGCTGCTGCTGCTGCTGCTTGACCCCCATTAGTTTATTTGTGCCAAAAGCTTGCCAGATTTATCTTGTCGACATATTCAATACAGAGGATCTGGGCTCTTCTCCTTTGCCAAGAACCAAAAAATTTCAGCGGCTGCATTTCTATCAACCACTGATCTGACCAGCCACTTTCACCTTCCTCTATCCGAGCAAGCACAACAAGAATGTACTGAATTACAGGAAATCATTCAGGGCATCCAATTAAGAGAGGAGGACAAAGATCAGTGGAATTACATTTGGGGTGCAAGAAAATATACACCAAAGAATTACTACAACCATATATACAAAGATTTCCAACCACCAAGACCCTTCCTCTGGATTTGGAGCTCAAGGTGCTGTAACAAACTGAGGGTTTTTTCATGGTTACTGCTAATGGACAGACTCAACACTAGGAATCTACTGAAAAGGAAAAAATTTAAAATTGAATGGAACAACTACAACTGTGTCGTCTGTGCCTCGCACCGAGAAGAAACAGCCATGCACCTCTTCTTCACTCGCCCTTTTGCGATCAGATGTTGGCAAACTGTTGGAATCCAGTGGCAGTATGGTACTCCTTTCTTCCAAATGATGGAAATCGCCAAACGCAATTTCAATAGCACTTTCTTCATGGAAATCTTCATTATTGCAGCATGGCACATTTGGAAGCAAAGAAATGGTTTAATTTTTGAAAATTGTCCAGTTAGCATCAACAGATGGAATACCAGCTTCGTGGATGAATGCCGAAATCAAGCTCATAGGATGAAAGATTCCCTTAAAACTCCTTTTATAACTTGGATTAACACAGTTGTTTAGACTCTTTACTGTTAGGTTAACTCTCTCCTCTCTCCCTTGTACAGCCTAGCTTTCCCTTGTAAGTACCTCCTGTTTATACCTCTTGTAACTTGTTTTATATCTTTAATAAAATCTATCACAGTGGGGGTCTCCCTCGCTGTGTTTCCGTTTCAAAAAAAAATACAGAGGATCTGGCTCCCCATGCGAGAACAGGAAAAATCTACTCGACGATACACTTCATGATGTCTACGGTACCTTAACCGGGTCAGAAACTCATAATAGTCGTGAGGACAGCCATTCATCAGGCAGGCGTGCTTCACCTAACGAACACCTCGCTCGGCTGCGCACGCTCACACCGTGACTCACCTGCTGCGTGCTGCACTGCCTCCCGGCGCCTACAAAAGCTGCGAACAACCCTGCCCACTGGACGCTGCAGCTCCTGACGAAGTCTGTAAACCTCCCACATTCACATTCCCAGTAGTCCATCGAAAGCCCAGGCCACCTGATCGCCGGCCGGGATGACGAGGCCGGCCGTTCTGTTCCTCGTCGCGGCGGTGGCGGTGAGCCTCCTGGCCAACCGTGGCGCGGCCGACTTCTCGGCGCTGGCGCCGTGCGACGTGATGCAGCTGAGCCCGTGCGCGAGCGCGTTCGCGGGGAAGGGGTCCCCGACGGCGGGCTGCTGCAGCAGGCTCAAGTCCCACGGGGCCAACTGCCTGTGCAGGTACAAGGACGACGCCAACCTGAAGCGCCTCGTCGACACCAGGCACAAGCGGAGGGTGTTCACCGCGTGCAAGGTGCCCGTGCCGAGCTGCTAGTGCTAGCTCTCTCTGTCCACGGCGCGCGCGGGGGGCGCACGCGCACGCTGCCATGAGCCCCTGCAAGCAGTAGGTGCCGGGTGGTCAGAATCGGTTAGCAGAAGGCTCGATCTGGAATAAATCGAGATGGACTTTTGGTACGAAGAGACAGCTCGAAGTTAGGATGGCACTATCGAATAAAGTTGGCCATATCTGTTTACTTGTTCTGATTACTGATGCTCCTTTTTCGAAATGGTGATAAAAGCTTCCGCAGTATTATTGGAAGAAAAGGCAAAGTGATCTACTTCCAACGTAAAAAAAAGACATTCTAAATATTTTTGGACAGATTAAAGGAGAGAGTAAAATGACCTTACTCCTAATTATTAGCCATATTTGACACTAATTAGTTGTTGCATGCACATGCACTTACTAAATATAGTCGAATGACTTATTTTTTGGGATAAATTTTGAATTCTAGAGTGTCTTCTTTTTTAGGACGAAGGGAGTAATTCATAAAAATCAAAACAACATAGGACATATGCCCTCACAATAAACACCGCAACTCGCTCAGACATGCTTTTCTTAATCATATAATAATTTGGAACGTCATAAATCTTATAGAGAAAAAACAAAGGCCACATTACATTTGGTTTTATGTTTTTCCGTACACAGTACATGGAAAGACGAACCCGGAATTACTAAAATTATTTGCCACCAAATTCACCATCTAGCAACAATAAATACTCTTTGTTCTAAAATGTAAGATATTTTAGATTTACTTTAAGTCAAAAATCTCTTATCTTTGATCAAGTTTACAAAAAATGTATCAATATTTACACTATTAAATTTATTAAATCAACCATAAAATATGTCTTGATAGTACATTATATAGTGTTGTAAATGTTAATGTATTTTTAATAAAATTTGTTGAACTTAGGTGAGTTTGACTTAGGATAAAACTAAAATATACTCCTTCCATCCCAAATTATAGTTCATTTTGCCTTTTCAAGATACATAGTTTTTGTTATATATTTAGACATATGCTACTTTGAAAAGTCAAAACAACCTATAATTTGGTTAAGATGGAGTATTATATACTAAAACATCTGGAGTATTACATTTATAACATTTTTTGGGTGTTTTTGTTTTCATATCGACGACTGTTATTAGCATTGTTTAGAATTTCTCAATTAACCAATGGGCTTTATATCTACTATCTTTAGTATCGTACTGTTAAAAGAAATTACCATGTTCATCGATAGGACCAAAAATTATCACATAAATCAAAAAATTATATATTTATGATGATCTAATGGCTTATGATAACCCAAAGAGTCCATGTAAAATATGAATAATAAATGTATAAATTCAGATTTTTTTAGAAAAAAAATTACTAGCCGATTTCTACACAACTTGGGAAGTAAAATATTTAAATAAAAACCCTTGGTAAAAACAACTAATAAATAACCAAATTTGATTAAAAATAATAAAGGGGGCTTTTCGATTTCTACTGATATCATGAAGCAACTTAAACAAAAAAACCTTACGGTATTATTAGTCATTAGATAAATTTCAAAATAATAAAAATATGTTGATGTCCATATAGATTGGATCAAGAGTAAGATTAATGACAAAAAAAAGACAGATGAGCAAATCCAAGTAAACTAAGTGGCCAACTTTTTTTTTGGAAATGTGTGTCGGTGATTTATAGTTGCAAATTTATTTTTGTCTTTAGAGATTATCCAAATCCGGTTATAAAACCTTCAGCCACTTGAGAAAAAAATATGAAGAAACAATTACCCTAGCTCGTGATACACGTTGTAGTGAATGTTATCTATCACTACTACACTACGCTCTGCTAACTCAATTTTCTAAAACCACTCGCATTTGAGTACGCAGTCAAACAAGTGAAACACTGGAGTACGCAGCAATCTTGTGACCCCGATCGAGCCATACTCTGCGGCAGCTTGCAGCACGAGGTTCCCGGTAGTGGCAGGCTGGCGGCAAGTTCTTCAGAATTCAGAAATCAGAAACCCCAGTCCCCAGGCAGCCATGTGAACGACCGTGTGCAGTACCGTTTACGCGACGGTGCAACATCACTTCCCGACACGAGTCAAACCGGGGGATGCGCCCCTAAACTCTCTTCAAATACGAGCCCTGTCGGCCCCCAAGGTCCAATCCATTCCGATCGTTGCCAGTCGACGGCAATAGTAGCAATAAGCAGCTCTCTTCCCACGGTCAGTCATGAAGCTTTACGCGGTCCTGCTCCTCGTGGCCGTGCTCCCTGCACGACGGTGTGCCAGGCGTCCAGGGCAGGGCCGCCGCCGATGTGCGACCCGCTGGCGCTGCGCCCGTGCGCCGCGGCGGTCATCGACGGCGCGAGGCCGTCAGGGGAGTGCTGCGCTAGGCTCAGGGAGCAGAGGCCGTGCCTGTGCAGGTACGTCAAGAACCCCGACCTGAGCAGGTACATCAACTCCCCGGAGGGCAGGAGGATCGCGGCCGTCTGCCGTGTCCAGAAACTGAGGTGCTAGGTTCGTGCCATGTTCGTCTGTAACCAGTTCCATGCGACGCCTCTCTGGGCCCTGGATCGCTGTCGGTTCCCCGTGCTGTGTGGCTGTCTCTCTCTTACTCTCTTCATTCAGGTGCCGTCTTAGCAGCTGTGAGGTAGTCTGAACTTGTTCATCATGTTCTAGCTTAACGTGGATCTTATGTTCTCTTAAAAGATTTCAAAACAATGGATTCACCTGAATGGACCGACCTCAAACAGACTTCAGAGCAAGATCACATATCTTTTGAAAAAAAGATTGGGTGACTGAAAAAAAGAGAGATACAAATCCACTAGCACGTTTAGATAGTACACTACTTATGATATGAACAAATGTTCAACCATGTCTTTTGTCCCTCAGGGGATCCTTACTGGCAATTGCAAGTCTATGCTGCTACTTTCCAACATCTCGACAACTCTGCTCATCGAAGGCCGGTTCATTTGTTCTGTTTGTATGCACCACAACCCAACTATGATCATCTTCTTTACAAGATCCCTTGTCTCGCTGCTGATGTCAGATATGCTATTGCAAAACTGATCCAAGTGTTCATATAGCCACTGAGCAAAATACTTGCTGGCGGTGTCAGCACCATTGCTGATATTCCTTTTGGCCCTCACCAACTCAAGGACCATCACACCGTAGCTGTAGACATCGGATTTACTGCTGACTGCTCCAAATTTCCTGGACACTATCTCAGGTGCATCGTAGCCATCTCTTCCCCTCGCATCGCCAGTGGACCTCTTGCTCTCTTTGCCATGGCATAAGTTTGCCACACCCACGTCAGATATCTTTGGGCACAACTGCTGATCCAGCAGAATGTTGCGGGGCTTGACATTCAGATGCAGGATGTTAGCATTGCTCTGTTCATGGAGATACTCTAGCCCCCGCGCGACGCCGATAGCAATGTCAAACAGCTTCTCCCAGTAGAGCCATAGAGAATAATTCTCCTCTACAGAGTCATTGTTGCTGAAAGCATAGCTTTCGAGCGAGCCATTGGGCATGTACTCGTAGATGAGAGCTCTTGTCGGGCCTTGCAAACAAAATCCCAGCAGAGGAGCAATATTGACATGAGAAATTCTGCCGATGCTAGCAACTTCATCTATAAACTCCTTGTCAACACTTCTGCCGTTCGGGAGCACCTTCACCGCTACCTGACGGCCGTCACAGAGGTTGCCTCGGTAAACATCACCATTGTTGCCATGGCCCAGCTTGTGAGCATAAGATTTTGTCATCCTCTCAACCTCTGAGTCGGTGTATCGTTTCAGACGCTGAGGCCTTTGTTTTGGCTGAGATGTTTCTGTCTTTGGGGTTTGAGTCGTTGATCCCTCCTCAGGAGGTAGTGTGCCACGGTATTTCCTGTGGCAAAGGAAGCAAGTGCAAATAAACAGGAACAGCAGCAGCACGCCAGTGACAGCAGCTCCCACTATAATATCTGCACGGATAACAGTGAGTTAAAAAGGCATGAAAATGAACTTCAAATGAACCAATATCTTGAAATTGTTTGAGTTATGACGCATATCTATAGATTTACTGTCACTCTATGATACTCTGGTAAAACAGCAGTTGGTTTGATTATCTGACAAAGAGTGTTACAAAAAGAATCCAACAAAGAGCGACCACTTACAGATTCTCCTTTTCTTATCTGAAGATGTGCCGCTCCCTGCAACCAATCAAACGATCTTAATTTTTTGAAACTTATAACTGGGTCAACACGAATGCGAAAACGTCTGACAGCATAACACATTCACTAGTCCAGTATACCTGTGTGATTATTACGGTTTTGCAAGATGCCCTGCAGCTTGGCGCTAAATCCAGTGTCCTTGTCGTAGGAGCGGCTCCACAGCATGACGCCGCCGTAGTTGGGCGCGCCTTCCACCGCCGGCAGCACCTGCGACGCGAGCGTGTCCGCGTCCACGAACCCGCTGCCGGCGGCGTCCAGCGACGCCGGCAGGCCCAGGAACACGGCCGCCGACGGCAGGCCTGCCGCCCACTGCCGCCACGCGCGCCGCAGCGCGCCGCCGGCGTCCCCGGGCGCGTACTCGCACCCCGGGTTGTTGTAGAACTGCACCCACACGTGGTCGAACAGCCCCGTGCCGAGCGCCGCCGCGAGCGACGCGTCCGGGAACGGGCACTGCGGCGCCGCCGTGAGCATGAACGCCCGGCCCCGCGCGCCGGCCCTGTACAGCGACGCCAGGTTCCGGGCGAGGTCGTCGTAGTACCGGGACGGCGCCTCGATGTCAAAGTCGATGCCGTCGGGCACCGCGTCGCCGAGCGGGCGGGGAGCGCCGGCGGCGGCGGCGGCGCCGCCGAGGAAGTTGTCCCAGAGGTAGGAGGCGACGCCCTGCGCGTCCGACGGCGAGGACAGGTTGTAGCCGCCGAGAGCGCCGCCGCCGATGCTGAGGAGCACCTTGACGCCCGCGGACTGGCAGGAGGCGATGTCGGTGGCGAGGGACGCGCAGCCTCCCGACGAGGGGTCGCAGTGGTCGGCCAGGTTGAGGACCGGGGCGCGGCCGTCGCCGAACGTGGAGAGGAAGGCGATGTTGACGTACGCGTAGAGGCCCGTGCTGCATGTGTCCGCAAGCGAGCCCTCGCTGGCGTTCTGGCCCCAGTACACGGCGATTTTGACATCGGCGGAGGCCGCCGCGGCGAGGACGGACGACACTGCTAAAAGCACGGACGCGTAGAAGCGGAGCTCGCCGGACATGGTGGAACCGAAGGTGCACACGGCCGGCTGGCGCAATAGCGTGGCGTATGCACTTGTCAAACCTGAGCTGGGGAAGAGAGATTGTGCAAATGGCAAGCAGCGTACTCCCTCCGGTATCGTACTAGAAGTCCTTTTGGACAAGGTTTAAGTCAAACATTGGGAATATAAATCATAAATAACATTTAAGTCGTTGAGTTTGAAAATGTGAAAATCATATAAATAGATTGGTCTTGAAAATTACTTTCATAAAAATATACATATATAACTTTTTTAAAAAATATTTTTATAAAAAAGTGGAGTCAAAGTTGTGCTTTGGTGACCGTGTCGCTGTCCTAAAGGACTTCTAATACGATACTGGAGGCAGTATAGCAATTTCCGTGTAGTCTCGCTGTCGTGCTGCAGGCCTGCAGCGCATGGTGTAGTCAGGAGACAATTGGACGCATGGAAGCTGCTGAGCAGAGCTCAAACACGCGATAATTTTTAAGCGTGATGAGCGTATGGAGTGATGGACGACATATTGAAACAGCTGTTAGTGCAACGGCGTAATAAGTTAGTGTAACGGTGTAATAAATCGTGCCGGCGCCAGAAACGCAGAAAGGCTCCAAATATACCACGACGGAAATTGACACATTTCACGAACGATATGTTTGTTAAGGTAAGAGTAATATATTTTTTTAAAAAACCTTTTACTTTTTCGAGCTCAAGACACAGTAAAATGTATTTTGGCACACCACGGGGCGCTTTAGTTTACGGTCGACTGCACGGAAGGCGTCCGTGTGCGCAATGCTAATTCTAAGCGCGACCGCAAGATTCCTCCCATGCGGTCGACAGCGCTGGAAACCTCCCCCATGGTGGCCCCCACGACAATCTCATCCCATCGTTCCATTATCTTTCCTCTCTCTCCTTTCTCTGGAACCCCAGGGAGCAGCGGTGGCCGGCGCGCGCTTGCTTCCTAGCAAGCTCGGCCGGCTGGAACGCGCACGGCGGTGTGTGTCTTCTCGTCGAGCTCGGCCAACTGGAACCCCGGCGTCGACTTCCCGGCGAGCTCGGCCGGCCGGAACTGCAACTCGGCGGGGTGCGACGAGCTCCACCCGGAGGCCGCGGCGATGAGCGGCGAGGCTCCGCCCGCGGGGTGCGTTGGTGGCCTCCATGCGAGCTCGTCCGGCGGGGAGCGGCGAGCTCCGCTCGGGGGGCTGCGACGGCGCCGCCGGGGAGCTCGAGGCGGCGGCGCCGAGGAGCTCAAGCCACCGGTGATTCTCTCGGCTGTTTTTTTTTCTATTTAGATTTTCTCAATTTTTTGTTTGTAGTTTTTTCTATAATTTGTTTTAGATTTTTGTCATAACTTTTCTTCTCTTTTCTGGTTAAATTTTTATACTATTACATTTTGTTTCAAAATATTTCTTTTGTTTTTTTATTTTTTCAGATTTATTTACTATAATCTTATATTTTCTTAACATTTTGTTACTAAACTTTTTTCCTAATTTTTTCTAGAATCCTTGTTACGAAAAGTTTTTTTTGCATATTTCTTATTACTAAATTTTAGCTGTGAAATATTTTTTTTATAAAATTTATATAAGAAAATGTTTATTAATGTTTTGATGAATCTTTTTGTTTTTGTTTTTAGCTTATATTTTTCTTCAGAATAATGTTTTATAAACTTTATGGTAGAAAAGTTTCAGTCATAAATTTTTAACTTTGTGGTAGAAAAGTTTCTGTCATAAATTTTATTGACATAACTTTGTGCAAACTGTTTATCACACGATTTAAAAGTTTGTGCATACTATTCATATTTTTTTCATTAATGTTTTCTAAATGTTTTTCCTGCTTTTAGTTTTTTAACATAATTTTTTTCGTAACTTCTTTCTTATCTGTTATAACTTTCTTTTATAATTTTTTGTTTTTAATATTTATGTATCTAAATATTTTTTGTTATTTTTTTACACATTACGAGGATGCGCAGTGGGGTTGCAAACTTGCAATCACGGAAGAACGGGAGCAGCGGGGTTTTTTATGAAGCGTGCGCATGGAATACAGGAACCCGTGCGTGTGAGGGGAGAGGACCTGTCGCTGTCTGAATCGACCGCACGGACCCCTCCCGTGTGGTCGACCTGTCCCCCGTCCGTGTGGTCGATTTTCAGACAGCGACAGCCGACGGTAACTTTATTAGCGCAGGCACGCTCCCCCGCCCGGCGCTCCTGCACGGTTCCCCACCCCAAATCCTGGTTTACTCCAACGATACCCACACCCCCAAAAATATTTAGAAAATAAAAAATAAAAGGAAATAATTTAATAAAACAAAAGACAAAAAAGTTATAAATAAATAATAAAAACTTATATAGAAAACTTTTTGGAAGCAAAATTTAGGGACAAAAAATATGTAAAAACATTGTATCAAAAAAAGTTATGAAAAAATATTTTAAGAAAAATGTTTGGAAAATAATAAGAAACAACTATGCAAAACATTAAATAAAATTGATATGGGACTGATCGTCTGATCCCGTGTTGGATGAGATCTCCATTGATAAGATTGAAGTCGTATATAATCACCATCCAAACAGTCGAGTACTTGAGTTATTTGTCTAGCAATGCTGCAATGTCAATAGTGTACATTCAGATTTCATACGTATCTGCTCAGGATTCTGAATTTAGGTGATGGGCTTGGATGGCAACTGAAGGTCTTTCAGGTCGCTCTCCAGCATCTCAACTACCTGGCTCGTTGAAGGCCTGCTGGCAGGCATCACTTGTACACAGCACAGTCCAACAACGATCATCTTCCTCACAAGCTCACCAGCACCATTAGCCATCTCAGAAGCATCAAAGCAGTACTGATCCAAATTCTCATATATCCATATGGGAAAATAGAACTCATCACTACTGCTCTCTAAGTTACTATCGTTTGTAGTTCTTGTAGACCCAACCATCTCGAGAATCATCATCCCGTAACTATAGACATCGGATTTGCTGCTAACAACTCCAAATTGTCTGGAGAACACCTCCGGCGCAATGTAGCCGACTGTACCCCTTGCGACACCAATGGA
This sequence comes from Echinochloa phyllopogon, assembly GCA_033239725.1. Lineage (NCBI taxonomy): Eukaryota > Viridiplantae > Streptophyta > Magnoliopsida > Poales > Poaceae > Echinochloa > Echinochloa phyllopogon. The sequence continues at coordinate 42,292,247 of BTCW01000005.1, read as the reverse complement.
GATTGTGTTCCCCTTTTGTGCACTTAATTTCGCCAACCCAAAGTCCGATATCTTTGGACAGAAATTCTCATCAAGCAGGATGTTGTGGGGCTTGATGTCAAAATGCACAATTCTGGTATTGCATCCTCTATGGAGATACTCGAGTCCTCTCGCAATGCCAACTGCAATATCAAACAATTTACCCCAGCTCAGAGATTTTCTGTCGTCCGAATGGTTGCTGAAGATAAACCTCTCAAGTGAACCATTTGGCATGTAGTCGTAAACGAGTGCTCTCTTGGAACCTTGGACGCAAAACCCTAGCAGGGTCACAATGTTGACATGAGACGTCGTGCTGATGCTCGCTACCTCGTTCATGAACTGCTCATCGTCTCCTTTCAACTCCTTGAGCATCTTCACTGCCACCAAACGGCCGTCAGGTAGTTTGCCCTTGTAGACAAACGCCGCAGCCGCCTTTTCCTAGCTGATACGCGAAAGATTTGGTCATCCGTTTCAATTCGGCGTAGGAGTACACTTTGGGGTGCAGAGACCCGTATCTTTGCAGGAAGGCTTTGACTCTTGGCGAAATATATGATCGTTTCCTCCAGAAGATGAACGAGCCATGGGTTCTCTTGCAGTACATGAGATAGGCCAGAAACAGTAGGAGCAAGAAAGCTGTTGATGTGGTTGATGCTGTTAAATCTGTGGAAAGTGGAAACAAAAAATAAGAATTAGCATTGATATGCAACATTGTGCACTGTGAGTGACATGTTGAAATTAGCCTCTAGGGATCGGATCAAGTATTTTTCTTACATGTTCTGAGTTTACTTCTTGAGGTACCGCGGCCTGCAGCATGCAAAGGTTATTCACTATTCAGTGTCATACATATACGAAATTAGTGTAGGGCGTATTAGGATTTGAAAAGGTGAAACTTTGAAAAGTTTTAACTAACAGGTTACAAAGTAGTTGATTATATGCATGTCTAGGATCTAAAAGTTGTAGCAATAATAGATATATATTTCACATATACCTTTAATATTAATATAATATTGATTTTTGTAACAACTGACATTTTTTTTGAAACGTAACAACTGACAATGTATTCTAAGAAAAATTAACGGTCAACATTTGATTTCAAAGACTTTTTTCAAATGCAAATACGCCTTAAAGAGACAGTATTATTTACGAGTTGATTTATCTTTTTGTCCCTCTTTGAACAAATATTTGCTTACATCAAAATTTTCAGAATGCATGTATTATCTATTTTTATTATGATTTTAGTAAAACTTATGATGCACTTTTAGATGCGTGACCGTTGAAGGTAACGATAACACCCCGCAATCCGTGGTAACAATCTCACCGCAGTCACTTGGACGCGTCCGGCCGTCGGGGCAGACACAGCTGAACGCCGGCGCGCCGCCGCCGCCGCCAGAAGCCGCGCTCGTCATGTTGTAGCTGCACCGCCCGCCGGAGCTCTCGCACAGGCCACACCGCGCGTCGAAGCTCGTGTCCCAGCTCAGCTCGAACCCGTTCTTGAGCACCCTGCCGTAGCTGGTCGACAAGTTGGACAAGCTCGGCACGTCGAACAGCGCGGCGTAGACCGGCATGGTCACCGCGCCGCCGCGGCAGGACCTGGCGCACTCGCTTCCTGTCTCTCCCTGCAGCGCGCCGGCGGCGGTGGCGGTGGCGCCGCGGAAGACGTAGGACCTCTCCCCGGCGGCGGCCGCGCCGCCGAGGTCGCAGGCGACCGGAACGGAGCCGTTGAGGCACTCCGGCGAGGGTGGGAGGGCGTCGCCGCCGCCGCCGCCGCCCGCGCAGCCGACGAGGAAGGTGAGGCTGGCGTCGGCCGTGGTGAACTGCACCCCGGACCCCGGCGCCACCGTGACGTTGTGCGCGACGCTGGGGCAGTCGCTGCCGGCGCGGTGGATGCCGGAGTCGACCACGAACATGGTGCGCGTCGGGTAGTTGATGGTGAGCACGGTGTTGTTGTTGGTGGGCAGCCGGAGCACCGTCGTGTTGCCGTCCACGCAGTCGAGGCCGAGGCCGGGGTGGCCGCAGAAGGCGGCGGCGGCGGCGCCGGAGTCGGGGAGGAGGTGGAACGGGTAGGTGATGTTGATCTGGCCGCACGTGGCGGCAGCCGAGCACGACGGGGAGGAACCAGACCGCGCCGCGGTCGGCGCAGCGGAGGAGCACCTGCGTGGCGCGCCGAAGCCATGGAGCAGGAAGGCTACAACTACGAGGAAGAAGAAGCGGCGGCGCATCATTTTGAAGGAGCAGAGTATTTACACAGCTGCAATTCACGTGAGCTTGTATAGCCACTCGATCACTCTCTATATGTGTACATGCAAGCACTGCATACATTTGCGGCTAGCAGATTCAGCGACCAGCTGTGTGGACGACGACAGCAGTACAATTTAGTAGACGTTCCGGAAGGTGCCGTAATCACGAGTGAAGAACGAAGGCTGACTTATGGACGGTGTCAAATGCCAAAGCCATACGTATATGCTTGCAATTGCAATGTTGTATAGTAATTGTGTTGGACTTTTTTTATTTTTTCTAGGAGAGTAATAGTGTTGGACTTTGTAACACCCTAAAATTCCATCACAAATAAATCATAGCAACTTGGTTTAATTTATTTTTCTAAGGACTTAATTAAATTTTTAATTTAATTTGAGCCTAAAAATATTTAAACATCATTTAAAAAAATTTAGAGCAATAAGTGCATGTGCATCATTTTTGGTTTGCATGTCTTTTGTTTGATTTGTGTGTGATTTTCAAAATCATGAAAAGTCCAGAAACGCTCCCTCAACTTTCTCCCAATCTCTCTTTCTCTCCCTGGCCAGCCCGTCTCTCTCCCTCTCTTTCCGGCCCATCAGCCCTCGCGGCCCACTCCTCTCCCCCCTCTTTTTCCCCCGCTCCGCCGGCCTGCTCGCCACTTTCGGCCCAGCAGCGGCCCGAGCACCTCCCTCCCTCGCGTCACTGGCAGGCGGGCCCCGGCCGTCAGCCCCTTCCCTCTTCCCCTTCCTCCCGACGCCCTTCCTCTGCCTCGCCGCCGACAGCACCGCTCGAGCTCCCCGCGCCGCTCCCTCTCCCGCGTCTCTTCCTCTCCCCGTCCACCGAGCCCGAGAAACGGCCGCACCACTCCAACCCCTCGCTCCCCCACCAAAACGGCTCTCCACCGAGCCTTTCCACTCCCGCGCGCCATTAATGGCCGGCCTCCCCGACCTCCACCATGCCGACCCTCCCCACTCCCCTCTCTCCCCTTTAAGAGGACAACCGAGCCCCCTAGAACCCCCTTCGACCCCTCGCACAACCCAATTCCCCCGGAGCCGCTCCAATTTCCGCCGCCGCCGCCGCCCGAGCGCCGCCGCGTCGTCGATCCGTCGCTCCGGCATTGCTTCACCCCGTCCGACTGCACCAAACGCATCGCATTGAGGTAACAATGCTCCCCATCCCCTTCTTGCTCTCTGTTTTGCACCCTAGCACACCGCCGGCTCTCACCGGCGCTCCGCCGCCGCCATTCATCGCCGAGCACTGTCACCGTGGCCTTTTGAACGTCGAGAACCCCCTGATCATGTTCACTAGCTCACCACTCACCCACAGAACCAATCCGCGGTTGAAATCGTGGCCGGAACCCCAAGTTCGGGTGAACTCCGGCGAGATCACCGCCGCCCGCCTCTGTCCGACGCCGGACCACCACCCTCGCTGCGCAATCCATGACGAGATCACCCCCATCGAGTTCGCCAGCTCGCCCCGGTCCTTTGGCGCCAAACCGCGTCCCAAACCGAGCCCGGCAGCTCGAGTTCGAGCATCGCCGGCGTGTTCCCGGCCCGGCGCCGCCGCTCGCCGGCGTTTCCGCCGCCGCCCGACTGCCCCCTTCGCTGTCGATCGTCCGATCTTAATCCGACGGCCCACGTTCAATCAGACCGGAGTCAACCAGGCCAAATAACGGTCAACCGAGGCACTTTTGCAAAAGAGACCATGCCTTTCTCTGAAATTAACCCGCCGTCCTGTTTAGTTCAAAAATAATTAGATTTAGGTCCTGAATTTTACAGAAAACACCCCAAGCTTCTCTGTTTTTATATCCCGAAGCCCAGCCCCTGTCTTTTACGCGTTAGCCCTCGGGTTTAATGCGTATTTATGTTTTAGCCCCTGGTTTTCTTCAGTTTAGCCCCTGTAAACTTAGTTTCTTTGCCAGCAAGTTCCTAAAACTTGTTTTGGCCATATCTTTTCCGTCCTAGCTCCGTTTTTAGCGTTCTTGGTGTCCAAGCGTTCGTCTTTTCGAGCTTATTAGTTTTAGATGCTTGTTTAGTCTGTTAGAAATGTTTGATGTATTGTTTTCTTATTGTTTTTTTTTGTGTTGATCGTAGACCTCGTGCCAGTTGCAACCGAGTCGCCCGTCGACGCGGATCAGGAACAGTTCTACGAAAAAGAAGAAGATCATTTTGTAGACCAAGGCAAGTGGCCCTCCCCGCATATTCTTTTTGTCCTATATAACTGCATGTCAAACTAAAATTTACTATTATTGCATTAATATGATGGGAATACCTTTTTAAGGATTTATCTAGTCTTTTACCATGCTCCCTTGTACCAACCCCTGTTTTAAATAATATTTTGGGTTAGTTCATGCTTAGCGTTGCAATACCTTGGGAATGGTTAAAATGAATCTTTATAAAATTGTTGATCACGATATCTTCATTATTGAATGTCGGTTAATACAAGAGAACAATTATTTAATCGGAACATGGAGAACCACCCAAGAAAACAGTGCAACCATAGTGTCAAAATGGGCTCTGACCTTAGCCAAGTAATTAGGTGTGTGATTGTACTGATGACCTTATCCGAAAGGAGCAGAGGGGGTCTGGGGTTGCAGGGGTACAGCCCGGTCCTCTTGGGGTAGCAGCATTTGCTAAGGTGCTGACCATTAGGGAGGGTTGTGGACCGCCCTAGCTGTAACTCTTGCGGGTTGTTGGACTTTTGCATATCTTTGTAAAGGCTTCGAAGTGGACCCCTAGCCACTTAAATATGGAATCTAAATCGTGGTTTTACCTGTGGGTTTTGGAAAAAAAAAGATGTTCTTTTAAATGCTTAAGCGGGATGGTATAAACTTACATCTAGTAAATAGGAAATTGATAATAAAACTTGATCAACTCTAAAAAAGCTCACTGCTGTGAACCATAGCCTATCCTTGTGGCCTTGCATTTTCACCCCGCTTGCTGAGTACCTAGTTAGGTGTACTCACACTTGCCATTGCTGAATCAGAAGAAGAAAATGGAGAAGAGTACTACAGCGACTACGATGAGTTCTGAGGCTTGCGTTTCCCCCAGTCAAGATGCCCGTGGAAGATGGAAGCTGAAGACGCTTCGTTTAGCTATCGCTTGTTCTGCGATAAAGACCTTCGTGTCTCCCGAGAGTGTAATATGAATATTGTAATAAATCTTTTGTACTTTAGAACACTGTGTTTCGATATTACACTCTTTTGTCTATCATATGTGTGTAAACATGATCCTGGCGCACATATGAGATGCACTTGGTTTTCCGTCGAAAATCGGGTGTGACAGAGTGGTATCAGAGCCGTGTTGACTGTAGGACGCAGCCTTAAGTTAGAACTGGTTGGAAATTAAGGACCCAACATCTAGAAAGCCATGTCATCTTTCAAAATTACCCTATTTTCACATAAAAATCTAATTTATATTGTTCTTTGTTAAAAAAATCTCATCATTTTGATTTATTCTATACCGAGTTCAGCTTTTGTCTTATCAGATGGTCAGGATAGAGGCACCAGCTAAGGAAGCTCCAATTGAGGTCCAGCCTGTGGCACAGACAGAACAAGAGGTACATCCAGAAATTGAAGGAGACCTAGAGGAGCCACCCTAGCTATTCGATGGCGCTCTACTGGAGGTTGACGCTTATGGAGACATAGTGATTCCACTAGCTGCCCCTGTCGCTGACATCGCTGCACCAGATGCTGCTGGAGGAGACCCGGATGATTCTGGGGATGACAGCAGTGATGATGAACCTAGTGATGGGGATAATTCTGCCATGGATGCTGATGATCAAGAAGACGATGACAATAATAACAATGACAATGAGGAAGAAGACCCATAAGAAGAGCCTCGCCCTCGAGGACCAGAGCATCATGAACACGCTACGGTGGATGAGGGTGGTCAGTTCTGTGTTTCGCTGGAGGAATTGTTGGTGCACCTGGATTTTCCATGAAACCAAACTATGTGGTCGAACACTACGAGGAGCCTGGACTGGAGGACTACTACATTGCACAAGTGCACATCCGTGTGCCCTTGACTGGGACTTCTAGATGGAGAGTTCGTACGACGCACCATAGCACTGTTCCTTTCTCCACTGAAGATGCTGCTAGAAGAGCTCTCTTGTCTTACAGCCACCGCTTTGTGAGACGCTGCACCACGCCAGAGTGGTACCGAGGACACAGTGGTACCTGTTGCTCAGACTAGAGATGATCAGGTGGACATTCTGGCCTGAGTCACTGCTGCGCTCGACACAGACTTGGAGAGTGCTACTTCTGAGATTGAGGGTCTGCACGAGAAGCTCCAGGATGCTCATGCCAGGATTGCACGTTTGGAGGCACAACTCGCATGCCAGGAGCCCCCTAAGGAGATGGCGCCGCACTGCACCACTGCATCTCCACCACGCAAGAAGCTTCGCTACGGCGCCCCAGGAGCTGCTACCCGTCTTGGCTAGGAGTTTAGATGCTTACCCTTCTTTTTCAGTTTTGTTCGATAAATCCATTTCTGCAAGGACGATGCGATGTACTAATGGTTGGTTGGATGAACACATGCTTGATTTGGATCTTTGTGTTGAGTGAATGCTTTTGTGGAGTGATGGCCACAACTACATTAATAAAATAATTAGTTTATTAATTGAATCCTACCCCAGCTGATCTGGTAGTTCTAAAATCTTGGGAATAGATATAATCCTGGGAATGGATTGGTTATACCAGTGGGATGGATCTATTCAGTGTCGAAAGAAGTCAGTGCTCATAACCAGCCCTAACGGAGACAGAGTTGAGTATGTGGCAACTCCCTCATCGACAGAAGGAGGAACAGTAAATTCTATGAAAGGCAAGACTCTGGAAGATATCAAAATCGTGAACGAATATCCGGATGTATTTCCAGATGATTTACCAGGTATGCCACCTGACCGAGATATTGAATTCAGCATTGAACTTTTACCTGGTACTGCTCCCATATCTAAGAGACCATATAGAATGGATGTCAAAGACTTGGCAGAACTTAAGAAACAAATAGAAGAATTGTTAAGTAAAGGGTTTATCCGTCCTAGTTCATCACCATGGGGAGCCCCCACTCTCTTCGTAGACAAGAAAGATGGCTCTAGAAGGATGTGTGTAGACTATCGATCTCTTAATGAGGTCACCATCAAAAACAAATATCCCTTGCCTAGGATTGAGGATCTGTTTGATCAGATGAGAGGTGCAAAAGTGTTTTCTAAGATAGATCTGCGATCGGGATATCATCAATTGAGAATTCGTCCGGAGGACATTCCCAAGACAGCTTTCACGTCCAGATATGGGTTGTATGAGTTTACTGTCATGTCATTCGGATTGACAAATGCCCCGGCATATTTCATGTATTTGATGAACAAGGTGTTCATGGATTATTTGGACAAGTTTGTAGTAGTGTTCATTGACGACATTCTGATATTCTCTCAGAATGAGGAAGAACATGAAGAGCATTTAAGGCTTGTATTACAGAGACTTCGAGAACATCAGTTGTATGCTAAGTTCAGCAAGTGTGACTTTTGGTAATGCCCGACATTCACAAAGGATTTGATGTATATTGTGATGCTTCGCGTCAAGGCCTTGGTTGTGTTTTAATGCAAGAAGGAAAAGTAGTGGCTTATGCTTCCAGACAACTAAGGAAACATGAACAGAATTATCCAACACATGATCTAGAATTGGCCGCCGTTGTACACGCACTGAAAATCTGGAGACATTACATGATTGGTAACAAGTGTCAGATCTTTACCGACCATAAGAGTTTGAAGTATATCTTCACTCAGAAGGATATCAATCTTAGACAACGCAAATGGCTGGAATTAATCAAGGATTACGATTTGGAGATTCAGTATCACCCCGGTAAAGCTAATGTTGTGGCAGATGCTTTGAGTCGGAAGAGTCAGGCAAACATGCTTATAGCTCAGTTGAAACCACAGGAGTTATGTTGGGAAATGGCACGGCTCAACTTAGGAATCGTAGCCCAGAGTGAATCTATGACCTTGGAAGTCGAATCAACACTTGAACAGGAAATCAGAAAAGGGCAGTTGACAGATGAAAAGATCAAAGAATACGAAAAGTTGATCGATTCAGGAAAAGTTCCCGATTTTAAGAAAGATGATCAGGGAACCATATGGTTCAGAAACAGGATATGTGTGCCAGAAGACGATCGCCTACGTGAGACTATACTAAAAGAAGCTCATGATTCGGCATACTCTATTCACCCTGGTAGTACCAAGATGTACCAAGATCTAAAACAGAAATATTGGTGGTACGGAATGAAAAGAGATGTCGCAGCTCATGTCGCCTTGTGTGACATATGTCAAAGGGTAAAAGCAGAACATCAGAGACCAGCCGGTTTGCTGCAACCACTGAAGGTACCTGAGTGGAAATGGGAAGAAATTGGTATGGATTTCATTGTAGGTTTACCTCGTACACGCGATGGTTATGATTCCATATGGGTTATCGTGGACAGGTTAACCAAAGTTGCCCATTTTATACCAGTTAAAACCACTTACTCAGGAGCCAGGCTAGCAGAGTTGTACATGTCACGAATTGTATGTTTGCATGGAGTTCCTAAAAAGATAGTGTCAGATCGAGGCACCCAGTTTACATCACGTTTTTGGAAGAAGCTACATGAGTCACTGGATACGAAATTGAATTTCAGTTCGGCATACCATCCACAGACTGATGGTCAAACTGAAAGGACGAATCAGATATTGGAAGATATGTTAAGGGCTTGTGCTTTAAAGCATGGAGGTAGTTGGGACAAGAGTTTACCATATGCGGAGTTCGCTTACAACAATAGCTATCAATCTAGTCTCAAAATGGCACCGTTTGAAGCCTTGTACGGAAGAAAATGCAGAACACCCTTGTACTGGAATCAAACGGGTGAAAGTCAACTCTTCGGACCAGAAATCATAAAGGAAGCGGAAAGGCAAGTCGAGATAATTCAGGAGAATCTTAAAACCGCACAGTCGCGCCAAAAGAGTTACGCTGACCCTAAGAGAAGAGAAGTGGTATTCGAGGAAGGAGATTATGCCTATCTCAGAGTATCACCTATCAGAGGACTGCGAAGATTTAATGTTAGAGGGAAGTTATCACCTCGTTTTATCGGACCTTTTAAAATACTGGAAAGAAAAGGAGAAGTGGCATATAGGTTGGAATTACCGGCTCGACTATCAGGAGTTCATGATGTGTTCCATGTATCACAACTGAAGAAGTGCTCAAATGAAATTAGAGTAGAGCACTTACCACTGGAGGATTTAGAAGTAAAGGATGACTTGACTTATAAGGAGTATCCTATCAAAATCTTAGACAAGTCACAGAGGGTCACAAGAAGCAAGATAATAAAGATGTGCAAAGTTCAATGGAGCAATCACTCAGAAAATGAGGCCACCTGGGAAAGAGAAGAAGAACTTATGGAAGAGTTCCCTCAGCTGTTCTCCGAATCTTCCCGAATCTCGGGACGAGATTCTCTTTAAGGGGGTAGGATTTGTAACACCCTAAAATTCCATCACAAATAAATCCCGAGCGCCGCCGCGTCGTCGATCCGTCGCTCCGGCATTGCTTCACCCCGTCCGACTGCACCAAACGCATCACATTGAGGTAACAATGCTCCCCATCCCCTTCTTGCTCTCTGTTTTGCACCCTAGCACACCGCCGGCTCTCACCGGCGCTCCGCCGCCGCCATTCATCGCCGAGCACTGTCACCGTGGCCTTTTGAACGTCGAGAACCCCCTGATCATGTTCACTAGCTCACCACTCACCCACAGAACCAATCCGCGGTTGAAATCGTGGCCGGAACCCCAAGTTCGGGTGAACTCCGGCGAGATCACCGCCGCCCGCCTCTGTCCGACGCCGGACCACCGCCCTCGCTGCGCAATCCATGACGAGATCACCCCCATCGAGTTCGCCAGCTCGCCCCGGTCCTTTGGCGCCAAACCGCGTCCCAAACCGAGCCCGGCAGCTCGAGTTCGAGCATCGCCGGCGTGTTCCCGGTCCGGCGCCGCCGCTCGCCGGCGTTTCCGCCGCCGCCCGACAGCCCCCTTCGCTGTCGATCGTCCGATCTTAATCCGACGGCCCACGTTCAATCAGACCGGAGTCAACCAGGCCAAATAACGGTCAACCGAGGCACTTTTGCAAAAGAGACCCTGCCTTTCTCTGAAATTAACCCGCCGTCCTGTTTAGTTCAAAAATAATTAGATTTAGGTCCTGAATTTTACAGAAAACACCCCAAGCTTCTCTGTTTTTATATCCCGAAGCCCAGCCCCTGTCTTTTACGCGTTAGCCCTCAGGTTTAATGCATATTTATGTTTTAGCCCCTGGTTTTCTTCAGTTTAGCCCCTGTAAACTTAGTTTCTTTGCCAGCAAGTCCCTAGAACTTGTTTTGGCCATATTTTTTCCGTCCTAGCTCCGTTTTTAGCGTTCTTGGTGTCCAAGCGTTCGTCTTTTCGAGCTTATTAGTTTTAGATGCTTGTTTAGTCTGTTAGAAATGTTTGATGTACTGTTTTCTTATTGTTTTTTTTGTGTTGATCGTAGACCTCGTGCCAGTTGCAACCGAGTCGCCCGTCGACGCGGATCAGGAACAGTTCTACGAAAAAGAAGAAGATCTTTTTGTAGACCAAGGCAAGTGGCCCTCCCCGCATATTCTTTTTGTCCTATATAACTGCATGTCAAACTAAAATTTACTATTATTGCATTAATATGATGGGAATACCTTTTTAAGGATTTATCTAGTCTTTTACCATGCTCCCTTGTACCAACCCCTGTTTTAAATAATATTTTGGGTTAGTTCATGCTTAGCGTTGCAATACCTTTGGAATGGTTAAAATGAATCTTTATAAAATTGTTGATCACGATATCTTCATTATTGAATGTCGGTTAATACAAGAGAACAATTATTTAATCGGAACATGGAGAACCACCCAAGAAAACAGTGCAACCATAGTGTCAAAATGGGCTCTGACCTTAGCCAAGTAATTAGGTGTGTGATTGTACTGATGACCTTATCCGAAAGGAGCAGAGGGGGTCTGGGGTTGCAGGGGTACAGCCCGGTCCTCTTGGGGTAGCAGCATTTGCTAAGGTGCTGACCATTAGGGAGGGTTGTGGACCGCCCTAGCTGTAACTCTTGCGGGTTGTTGGACTTTTGCATATCTTTGTAAAGGCTTCGAAGTGGACCCCTAGCCACTCACCTTGGAAGTGTTTAAGGGCCTTGCAAACCCGGGCAACATGGGGAACACGAGCTATGGTGAAAGTGTACAACCTCTGCAGAGTGTAAAACTGATATATCAGCCGTGCTCGCGGTTAAGAGCGGCTTGGACCCTCACATGATAATTAAACTTAAATATGGAATCTAAATCGTGGTTTTACCTGTGGGTTTTGGAAAAAAAAAATGTTCTTTTAAATGCTTAAGCGGGATGGTATAAACTTACATCTAGTAAATAGGAAATTGATAATAAAACTTGATCAACTCTAAAAAAGCTCACTGCTGTGAACCATAGCCTATCCTTGTGGCCTTGCATTTTCACCCCGCTTGCTGAGTACCTAGTTAGGTGTACTCACACTTGCCATTGCTGAATCAGAAGAAGAAAATGGAGAAGAGTACTACAGCGACTACGATGAGTTCTGAGGCTTGCGTTTCCCCCAGTCAAGATGCCCGTGGAAGATGGAAGCTGAAGACGCTTCGTTTAGCTATCGCTTGTTCTGCGATAAAGACCTTCGTGTCTCCCGAGAGTGTAATATGAATATTGTAATAAATCTTTTGTACTTTAGAACACTGTGTTTCGATATTACACTCTTTTGTCTATCATATGTGTGTAAACATGATCCTGGCGCACATATGAGATGCACTTGGTTTTCCGTCGAAAATCGGGTGTGACAGACTTGGACCGGCTACAATGACCAGCAGTAGCGATATCCCCATCAAATTGCTTTAGCAATCTTTTTAACTGCTTTTATGATTTGGTCAACAAAGGGGGGAGTATCCTACTGGACAATCATTTAGACTGCAGATGTTTTTTTTTGCCAAAATTTAGACCGCAGATATATGATGACTGTTTCAAGGTACGGTAACTTTTTTTGGGAGATACATGAGGTCATTGTTACAACTTGCAATTGTAATACCTTCTTCATATTTCTTTTTTCCAAACCAACTAACATATTGGAGAAGTTGGTGCAAAATGATGCTCCAACAAATCTTTATTTTCTCTAATTTTTAATAATTGTTAGGGTGAATCAATAATCCATCTCAACTCCTCCAAATAGAGAGAGACTCCCCACTATTGTAATTTTTATTGGGATGACATTATTGGAGAATTGCAAAAGCCGCTCCCCGATAACTATGAATTTGATATTGGAACATCCCATTAAGAACATCTCCAGCATATCCTAGTTTTCTAATCCAACCACCATACTAGGGAGGTGGTGTGAAAAACAGTGTTCCAGGAACCCCCGTTTCCCTTTTCTTTTCATAATAATTATTGGTACGGACCAATAATCTATTTTAACTGTCCCCAAATAGGGAGTGAGTTGGAACTCTCGCCAATAAGTTGGATTAGGATAAGCTGCAAAAACAACTCTCTCAATAACTATTAAATAAATATTAGAACATTATAATTAGTTAGTTATTGAAAAAATTTATCAGGGAACCGTTGAGATGCTCTAGTCTGTTTGGATATCTCAGTAATGAGAAACCTTATTATATAAAAAAAACAGTCTTAGAAGCAAGGGATGTAGAAAACCATGGTTTAGAAAACAAAGGTACGGAGTGGAGTTTATAAAACTCCAAAAAAAACTATGGCTTTAGCAATATCGTGGTCTTCAAAACTATAAAGTTTGTAGCATTCAAACATCCTATAATTTTTCAAAACCAAAATATTTGACAATACCATTGTATTTTTCTAAAACTCCAAAAAGTACTTTATTACATCCTAAGAATACCCCATGTGTTGACACGAAACCGCGCCAACGAAGTCGCCGATGCCTTGGAGCGAAACCGGTCAGACCGCTTGATGAAACCGGTCAGACCGCTTTCCTGGAGCTAAACCGGTCAGACCGCTTTATGAGACCGGTCAGACCGCTTTTGATGGGGCGACGATGAAAACCTAAAATCTCGAGCTCGGGAGGGACCCCGTCGGAGCTTGAGAGTCTAGGGTTGTTCTAGGGTCGGCAGGCCACCTAGAACGTCCTCAAACGCCGTCGAGACGAGAGAAGAATAGAAGATACAGGGGTTGGAAGAGCTAGGGTTTGGAGATAAAAGTAACGCAGAACATGGAAAGATAAAAGTAAAGACAAAACGATAAAAGATAAATTTGATAGATTCGATTGGGATGGATCTTGGATGTCCTCTCAATCGGCCTTGGCCCTTTATATTTATAGGGTGGGATGGTCTTACCCCGTTGAGTCGGTTTACAATATGGGATAAAATAGAGTCCTAATCCTACTCAAATTACAGGTCCAGACCGGTTTGGGAAACCGGTCTGACCGGTTTTCCCAGGTGCAGAATCTTCCCGAAGTCATAACTCTCTCATCCGGAGTCCAAAATAGGCGTTCCACATATGCATCTTGATCGTCTCGACGAGAGCTACACAATGGTGAAGTCCAATTTGCATTTTGACAAAGTTTACAAAACCGGTCTGACCGGTTTGTGCATACCGGTCAGACCGATTTGCACCGTCGGGCCAAGTTTGGTTGTCAACATATGCCCCCCTGTTTTTTAGCAAAGCTCGCGTGCTGAAAAATAAGCTTCTGGACCAAAATTATCTAAGGACGATGATGAACAATACATCGGCCATATATAAGCTCTAAGGGCGATAAACATATTATCGGCCATACCTTGCTTTAACTCAAGTTGATGATGAAACAACTTGTTTTGGCTTCCATACCTGCTTGATTGTTATTGATCTTGCTGGTACCACCTTTGCAAGTTGCTCCACTGATTCTTGTTTGTTCATTGACTGCTTCTGACATGGCTTCACACCTTTGACTTTGTTCTGAAACTTCTTTTGTTTCTGAGCAGCCCCTTTCTTTTTATATTTGGCCAAGAGCTCTTCAAAGCTCGGCCTTGCTTTGTCTTTGACTTTCCCATACAAACCGGTCAGACCGGTTTTAGAACCGGTTAGACCGGTTTGCGCAGAACCGGTGCCTTTGCTCCTGTCTTGCCCCCCGAGTGTTTGAGTCTTCAGCTTGAACCGAGGGGTCTTTTCTGGAGGCATCTTTGAACTTGTAGGTCTTTCTTCATCAATGATCACATTTTTCCCTTTAGCTTTTTCGGCTTGATGCGGCCGAATCAACACTTTCGGATTTACCAATTCAAGTGTATGTATAGGAAAATGGTTTTCATCAACCTGCATCACATTAATCATCAATCGTCCTTGATTTATGGCCGATTGTATTTGCCTACGGAAAACATTGCAATCATTGGTAGCATGAGAATAAGTATTATGAAACTTGCAATAAGCTCGCCGTTTCAACTCATCACTCGGCGGTATAGTATGAGAAAATTTCAATTTTCCAGCCTTTGCAAGCTCATCAAAGATCCTATCACACTTAGATACATCAAAGGTAAATTTTACTTCTTCGTGCCGATTTTTCTGAATCGGCTTGAGAGAAGCACAAGTGCTAGGATTATCTTTAGATGACCATACAAATTCAGCAGCATAAACCTCTTTACCCTCATCGTCTGAAGAATCATAATTGACGACATGCACACCAAAACGATCGGGCTTAGGCTTAACATCTTTACTTCGGCTTTCCTGAGCCAAAGCTCTTTGCAACACTTGATTAATGGTTATAAACTCATAGCCTTCTAATCTTTCTTTAATATGAGATCTCAAACCATTAAGACATAATTCAGCAAGATCCTTCTCAGAAATAACCAAACTATAACATCGGTTTTTTGTATCTCTAAATCTTCTAACATATTCAGAAACAGGCTCATCACTCTTTTGCCTAACCGATGTTAAGTGGGAAAGTCTCAATTCATTATCACTATTGTAAAAGTGTTCATGAAACTTTTTCTCTAATTGAGACCATGTATGAATGGAATTAGGGGATAATGCTGAAAACCATGAGAAAGCAGTACCAGATAATGACAAAGGGAACATTCGGATTTTTAAATGATCAAGATTACCATGAATGCCCATTTGTGCATTAAATTGGCTAACATGCTCCCATGTAGTTCTACTATCCTCCCCAATGAATTTAACAAATTCGGGTACCTTGAAATTGTGAGGATATGGTATAGCATCAAAACTCTCAGGATATGGTTTTTGACACACTAGAGTTTTGTCTTTAAGCTCTACACCGAAAGTTTCTTTAAACATAATAGCCAAATCCCTTTTATATTTTTCAAGCAATTGATCATGATAAGAATCATTTGGCCTTTGCACACTAGAAGTAATATTATTCGGTGTATGGTGTGGTACTTGGTTCGGCTGTATATACGGTACTTGTTGCGAATAAACATTGTTTGGCACTGTACCGTATGAATAACCTGAACTCTGGGGAGGTATAGGATGATATATAGTTGCATATGGAGGAACAAAATTACCAGCAAATCCATTTGTTCGGCTAGAATCAACCTGAACAGGATGCATACTAGTAATTGGTTCAGGAGATGATTGATAAGCAACTAAAGTACCAGAACCGGTCTGACCGGTTTGAACCGGTCTACCAGAACCGGTCTGACCGGTTTGAAAAACCGGTCTGACCGCATTGTTCAGACTGTGCTGTTCTGGAATTGTTTGACCTTCAAAATAGTTCATCGGCATGCCAAATTGAGACGTGGGTGTTGCCGATGATCCAGGAGGCATGACATGATTTTGTGAAGTACTAGCAACATCAAACTTAGGAGCATTACTATCATTGATCAAATGTTGCTTGCCTAACGAACTATCAATCATGTTTTGGACAGTAGCAAACATTTGTTTTTGACCATTGACTAATAATTAATTAATTTGCTCCAAAGTAACATGTGGTGCTGTAGTACTCACAGTGTCTTTTTCTTCGTCATGTTCGTCTTCGCTCGAAACGAAGACTATCTCCTTGTCTTTGGAGATGCCGCCCTTCCGATTCTTGGAGAAGTGAGATAAAAACCATTGAGTGGCCTTTTCATCTTCTGCTGCTTTGCGTCGGGCTTCCTTCTCCTCACGGTCCTTCATGAAGGCCTCATAAGCTTGACGATCCTCAGCCGATAATTCATCAACAATCGGCTTAACAATATTACAAGGATCAACGTCACTAGGTTTTGGTAGATTAACCATAGTAACAGATCTCTTTGCTTTCGTCCCCAGCGGAGTCGCCAAAATATGTTAACACGAAACCGCGCCAACGAAGTCGCCGATGCCTTGGAGCGAAACCAGTCAGACCGCTTGATGAAACCGGTCAGACCGCTTTCCTGGAGCTAAACCGGTCAGACCGCTTTATGAGACCGGTCAGACCGCTTTTGATGGGGCGACGGTGAAAACCTAAAATCTCGAGCTCGGGAGGGACCCCGTCGGAGCTTGAGAGTCTAGGGTTGTTCTAGGGTCGGCAGGCCACCTAGAACGTCCTCAAACGCCGTCGAGACGAGAGAAGAACAGAAGATACAGGGGTTGGAAGAGCTAGGGTTTGGAGATAAAAGTAACGCAGAACATGGAAAGATAAAAGTAAAGACAAAACGATAAAAGATAAATTTGATAGATTCGATTGGGATGGATCTTGGATGTCCTCTCAATCGGCCTTGGCCCTTTATATTTATAGGGTGGGATGGTCTTACCCCGTTGAATCGGTTTACAATATGGGATAAAATAGAGTCCTAATCCTACTCAAATTACAGGTCCAAACCGGTCAGACCGGTTTGGGAAACCGGTCTGACCGGTTTTCCCAAGTGCAGAATCTTCCCGAAGTCATAACTCTCTCATCCGGAGTTCAAAATAGGAGTTCCACATATGCATCTTGATCGTCTCGACGAGAGCTACACAATGGTGAAGTCCAATTTGCATTTTGACAAAGTTTACAAAACCGGTCTGACGAGTCTGTGCATACCGGTCAGACCGGTTTGCACCGCCGGGCCAATTTTGGTTGTCAACACCCTGGTTTTGAGAAAATGCTAGAGATGCTCCAACAAATCTGACTCCCAATATGGGAGGAAGAGGCACCGAGGAAGGCTGTGGATTAGCGGCCAATTAATCTGCTAATCCACAGTCAGCGCGCATGCGTTCTTCGCCTCTTGGTCAAATCTCAAATCTACCATCATAGTTTGTGCGCGAGATAGTACTTGCTTATTGAGATGGCATGCCGGTGGCGGCAACAAAAAACTATCACCAGGGGGAGCGTCCTACTGGGGAGTTTTTGTTAAGGAGTTTCTATGTTACTGTTGCCTCTTGCTGCAATTCAGTGATGTCATATTTGTCAAATGTTCTGTTGTTTAGGTGCAGTAATGCAGATGAAGCGGAAGCCAAGGCTTGTGCTGAAGGGATGAGTTTGGCGGCGCAATGGTCACCCGGGCCAGCAATGGTGGAGTCAGACTGCGCACGGATCGTCCAAGCAATGAATAGGCCGGGGGACAGGTCGGAACTATCCTTCGTAGTGGCCGAGGCAAGGGAGCAAGCCCAGCTCCTGACGGACTGGAAAATAGTCCTGGTAAAAAGAGACTGTAACACAGTTGCTCATGAGTTTGCTCATTTAGCTAGAAGGACTTCTCATTCAGCTTTTTGGTTAGGCCAGCTTTTTGGTTAGGCCAGGCGCCTGCGTGCGTTGCTGACCTAGTTCGTAAAGATTGTAATCATTTGGTCTAGCTAATAAAGATCTCTTTTTACCCGAAAAAAATATTTGTCAAATGTTCGAACATCGAACTGGTACATCCCTATCTGATTTGTCATTTTTGTCATGCATGGCGTGGGAGTGAAGTTCTGGCCGGAGCTTCAATTCAACCAACCATATACGTCCACACGAACGTGGACCACACGATCACTAATGCCCGATCACTTGCGCATGCGTTCGCTGCCTCTTGGTCAATTTGCCATGGCAATTGTAATTGTATGCACGCACCAGCACTGATGACCAACACCTCCGGTGAACGGGCCGTACCTCTGGGTTGGTCTGATGACGACTTTCTTCAGCTACAGAACAAGATTGTTTGGTTCCTGTGAGAGGGAAAACAGAGCTGCGAAGTCGTACCACGCGCTTCGGCGCAAAGAAACTCATTGAAATCGAGTGCGTTTTATTGATTCGTCCTGGATTGGAGGTCTCGAAGTAGAGATGGAGACATATATGCACGCGTATTTCTTCTCCGTTTGCGAGAGTTTGGATGGGGATGTCTGTGTCGCTAGTGGTAGGTCAGGTCTGCTGTGTTTCATCTATTCACGCAACGAGTGTGATCTAGAAACAAATGAGCAAATGGGCTCTCTTTTCAGAAGAAAACAGATTGCTAGTTTGGATACCTACCTAGCCTGCAAAGCAAAAGATACACAGCGATGGGTAAGTGTGGCCCAGTTCACCATGGTGGGCACCTGGTCAGGAACGTAGCCCACGGCCCGTGACAGAAAGGATGGATGCCGCGTACCCCTTCGCATCCCCCAACCGCACGGCCCGGCAAGCCGGCAAGGCACTACGGCCGACGCCGCCTGCTGACAACTGAACTGCAGTGCTTGTGCTCAAAGAAAAAAAACTGAACTGCAGTGCTACCCTCATAAAAAAAAAGAACAGCAGTGCTCCTATCTGGTCACTCCGACTTCGTTAGCCCCCGCGTGTAAAACCCCAATAATGTCTGAACTGCAGTATGTGAGAATTGTACATTCGTGGTTCCGATATGAGTGATCAACCGAGGTTTAAGTCATTATCCATAGTTTGTATAGCATTTCAGAGGGCTAGGTATTTGAAACCCCATCTAACTACTGAATATGAATGCATTTGTCCGACGAAACTGAGTAGAAATTGCATAGAAGAGAGCCTCTATTGCATACAACGTTGTAGAACACCCAGCCTGCCAGCCAGCTAATGACCGGTGAATAAAATTTAGCCATATTTACAGAAAAAAATAACCCTTAATTTTTCAATGTACAGCAACTATTTGCAATTGTGCAACCTGGTATCAGTGAGCAACATTTTATTAATAACATATGGATCCTTATCAAATCAAGAGCACTTTCGGTGGCAATTCCAGATTGCTTGTGCTGCCTTCTAGCATCTCGACGACTCTAGTCATTGCTGGCCGATCAGTTGGAATCACTTGTATGCACCATAGACCTACCACTATCATCTTTCTCACAAGCTCTGCGGTCTCACCATTAATCTCAGAAGCACTGATGCAGTACTCATCCACATGTTCATAAATCCACTGAGGGAAATATTGGCTACTAGATTCACTATCTGCACTGATATTCTTGTCCCTTGCCCCAACCATCTCAAGTACCATCATTCCATAACTATAGACATCAGATTTGCTACTTACTGTTCCAAATTGTTTTGAGTAGACCTCAGGGGCAATATAGCCTATTGTTCCTCTTGCACCGACAATAGATATAACGCTCTCTTTATTCAGGCATACCTTGGCCAATCCAAAATCAGAGATCTTTGGGCAGAAATCTTGATCTAATAGAATGTTGTGGGGTTTGATATCAAAATGCACAATACGAGTATTGCATCCTCGATGGAGATATTCAAGTCCTCTAGCAATGCCAATTGCTATGTCAAATAATTTCTCCCAACTTAGTATATTTTCACTGTTAATGTTGCTGCCAAAGGTATACTTTTCAAGTGAACCGTTAGGCATGTACTCGTAAATGAGAGCCCATTTGGATCCTTGCAAGCAAAATCCAAGAAGTGTAACAACATTGATATGAGAGGTTCTGCTAATGCTCACCACCTCATTCATAAATTCCTCACCATCACCATTAGTGTCCTTCAGCATCTTAACTGCTACCTGGCAGCCATCAGAGAGGTTTCCAAGGTATACAGCACCAAATCCACCTTGGCCTAGCTTCACAGAAAAAGATTTCGTCATTCTTTTCACATCTGCATAAGTGTATCTTTTCGGATGTAGGTTTCCGTTCTTTTGTAGAAAGGACTCAATCCTTGGTTTGTCCTTTGATTTAAAGGGCAGCAGACCATATTTGAAAGTCAAGAAGAACGCAACAATAATTAGACACATCAGTAGAAAACTCGATGTGCTTGCAACAATACCTGCATAACAACAAGACGTCACAAGTGAATTCAATTTGCGAAGGATTCTGAAGATCCAAATTGCAAAGAAAGCAATAACGTGTCTACTCACTAGTCAGTGACCATCTGGGTCACTGCGCAAAATATCAATTACTAAGGATTATGTCAGGCCTTGACTTAAACATGAACATACAATAACTCTATTTTATGCAGGTTTCAAACAATCAAACTCGAGACCTTTTAATTAACCATGGCCTCTCAACAGGTTGCACAAAAAAAACTGTAAGTTAATAACGGCATATTGCTTTGATATATTAGTTTATGATGAAAAAACACATGTATTTATTTGTGTAAACTGTAGTGTGTTTTCTGTGATCAAGAAGGGTTAGCAGTAGGCTGAGTGGCTGACAGACATTAAAAAAAATAGCTGCAGCAAGAGAACAAACGGGATTTATTTATGAATACAGTCAATAGTGGACCCTTCGAGAAACATTTGTAGATAAAGTCGGGTTAGTTCTTACCAATAATTAATGCTGTCCTTTTTGATCCTGTATGCCAAGGAACAAAATACAATGTCAGATCTGAGCAAGATTAAGCTGATTTATATCAAACAGAAACACAAATCACAAAGGTCTCGCATTCTACTTGAAATGATAAACGAAGCTCCACTAAACAATTGCAACAAAACAGACAACTCATGCAAGCAAGACGATGCCAGAAAATGAAGTTCACAAGTACAAATTTGAGCCTTTCAGTCAATTGATCAGGTATATTTGTTAGAAACTTAAAATTAATTGACTAATGTGATATGGACTTTTCATTTGTGTAATGTCCATTTTAATATTATATGTCCTGCTGCCAAGAAGATACAAAAGTAACTTCTGGTTGCTGTTTCCTCCTGTTGAAACTTGAATACAATTCTGCAACTTTAGCCACAATGTAAAACAAGTCCAATTTACTTTTTGACCGGATAGGCAACTCCCTGCATGTTGATATAATCTGTATCTTGTAGAAACAGTGGAGCAAGATGCAACGATCTTCCTTTATGTCCCCTCTTCTGATTTGGCTGACGCGAAATGCTCCTCTTTTTGGAGATATGGTGTATCACGAAACATGGAAAAATGCTAGGACGCAGGGAAAAGTTGCAGAGGCAAGTAACCGATTCAGCTTTTCGTCTAGTCTTGGTCTTTGTAATATGTATATCTAACAAGTCATAATCATTGGTCAGGACTCAGGACAGAACTAAAGGCAGGCAAAAATATCTGTGCAAGACAGACACCTGAAATATGCTTAAGCTTTCTGACAAATGAAAATTGAACATCTCAATATGACGTCAGAGCAGTTGAACGGCCTTCCAAATCAAATATTATGGATGACTTATAAAAGCCTCAGCTTACCTAAGAAAGTATCTCTCAAAGTCTTGAACAGAGAAATTTGAGCAGTAAAAGTTACCATTTGAACTTGCCTGGAGAACACAGTACGGTAATACTTAAGCCTTGAACGCAGAAATTTTAGCCCAGACTTAAGCGATTTTCTACTTAAGTGGTCCAAATTTCAGTGAATCCACAGTCCATTCAGTGACCAACACAACCTTTAATAACGTTGCTATCCCAGGCCTCGACGGGCCCAACTAATGTGAACACCAGCGATACAGGCAACCACCAAAGACTGAAGCATCGCGGTTTTCAGTTAGAAAGTGTGCCACCTCTGAAATTAACAAGACTGTCAGGTAGTGCGCATCAACTTCTTCTGTACTCCTACGTCCTACGTACATCGACAGGTGGGCCTAGATGGCTCATGAAATGCGTGGCCATTAATCCTGCAGTTGCTCTTGCCGGGGAGCGTCGTTTGGGCTGCACTGTCAGGTTGTTCTTCGGCCACAAACGTCAGCAACAGTTTACAGCTTAGGACTCTTCTCTATGAAGGGATACTACGGTTCGTATGCATGTTAACCAACTGTCATGTGGCAATGGATCGTGCCATTAATTGCTCACTACTCACAAGTTACAACTAGTACTGTCAGGTAGGTTTTAACTAGCCTACTGTCAGCGACTCTGATGGATCTATGTATCAGCGAGATGAGTAATCACAACTACTCCTACATTACTAGAGTCGCAAAAATTCAAACGACCGTGCCAAGGACAGTCCTTTTGCGCAATTATGTACAACAGTGTCACTACTGAACACTGAAGTTTAGTGTTAGCCGCATAACTTAGGTGCTGCAGAAAAGCAGGTAGCCGTGGGCACTACTGGATCGAGACAGGTGTGGGTACGGAAAAGTAGCAGAGATGGATCAACAAAGATCTTCCAAATTCTGAACTGGTCCATGGCCGTGCGACGAGACACAGCTAGTCTTGCCAAGACGGACGGAGCTGCGTCGCTGTAACCCCATTAGCAGTTTTCCTCTCGGCGCGATCGTGCTGACACCGACCTGGCCGAAACCAAGGGGCCCTGGATAAAATCTTGGAGCCCGACTCGTCCCAGCAGCTAGCCCCGGCCGCCACGGCGACAACCACTGAGAAACAAAGCGCGAGGTGCCGTTGCGCCATCGTGCGAGCAATCCTTTTCGAGCTCTACGACACGTCACAGTCGACCGAGGACGGGTTAGTGAGGAGAGAGCCCGGAGTAATTGGACTGACGCTCTTTATAATCCGGTTCGTTTCACACCTTGATTTTTCTTCCAGCGTCGTCATCGTCACACCAGTGTGGTTTCTCCTCCGTTGAAGACGATGGCGTCCGCGCGCGTGCAGGAAGCTAGCCATGGATTGGCGACATGACAATGTGTTGATAGCCAAAATTGGCTTTGGCCCGGCCAAACCGGTACGACCGGTTTAGTTTTTGTAATTCGAGTAGGATTAAGATCCAAGTTTAATCCCATATTGTAACCTATTCGAAAGGGGTAAGACTTCTCCGGTCTATAAATATAAAGGCTAGAAGGCGATTGAGGTATTCCAATCGAATCAAACATATTTATCCTTTACTTTTTATCTCTCAAACCCTAATCTCTTCCAACCCCTATATTCTGTTCTTTGCTCGTCTCTACGGCGTTCAAGGGCGTTTTAGGTGGCCTGCCGACCCTAGAGCAACCCTAGATTGCTTGAGCTCCGACGGGGTCCCTCCCGAGCTCGAGTTTCTAGGTCTTCATGACTTCTTGACGGAAAGCGGTCAGACCGGTTCTACAAACCGGTCAGACCGGTTTACCCGAGGGAGGTCGGGTGCTGGCCGTGCTGCGCGTTCGATCGATCTCGAGTTTGTTGGCGCGCTTTCGTGTCAACGTACTTTTTGACGACTCCGCTGGGGAAAGATTAATCTGGTTTCAAGACCGATCTAATCTACTCCAATGATGTCTGGATCAACGTGCGACCTTGACAAAGACAACATCATCACCGCGACGATGGAAGAGCTTACGGACGAGGAGCGGAAGCGGTACCTGATCGCCGAGGAGCACTTCAGGACGCAATTCTTGAAAGGCTTCAAGAAAGATCGCGGTGGTCTTGTCAAGAGAGTGGAGGAATTCGTCATGCCGTCTTTGAAGCTGGCAAACGACCAAGTTGAAGAACTTCCAAAGGTAACTGGCGAATCCTCTGATTTGATGCAGCAAATTACTCGCATGATGGATGATAAATTGCTTGTTGCACAAACTGTTACTGGTGAGTTGATTGCTAATATGTCGGGTAATTCTGATAAGGGTAAAAATAACGTAGAATCTAATGAATTACCTAATTCAACTCCTAGCTCATCAGGCATGCCAGAAAATGTTTTAGATCCTAATTTAGGCATGCCGATAAATTTTTATGCGGGACAATCACTTCACCCTGGTTCGGTCCACGAACCGGTCAGACCGGTTTTCACAACCGGTCAAACCGGTTTGGCCTCCTCTGGCAGTGTGAAAACCGGTCCGACCGGTTTGGCCTCCTGTGGCAGTCAGACCGGTTCCATGGGTGCAGGGGCGCCGGGTGCGATGGTTTTATCTAATACGGTTGCTTCTGGTCCTGTTTACGCTACTCCACGCACTACAGTTGTGGGAAGTATACCCCACGGATCTGGCGCGTCTCACGGGCCGATTCCGAGTACTTCTCAAGGTGCGACATATAATGTTCCTCGTTTTCCACAAAATAGAGGTGATGGGAATTATCAAGCCGAGTTAGCTAAGTTTAAAGAAGATATAGCTAATACACTTAGAACAAGACTCGGGCTTGAATTGGGTAATTCACGTTTATATCAAAATCCATATCCGCCTGAATTTGATTTAGTTGCTTATCCTAACGGTTGGCGTGTTCCTGATTTTATTAAATTCAGTGGCGAAGATAATAGAACTCCTTGGGAACACATTAGTCAGTATATCTTACAATTAGGAGAAGCATCATTTTATGAGCCATTGCGTATATGGTTGTTCTCATTATCTTTAACTAGAGCTGCTTTTTCATGGTTTTCTTCGCTTGCTCCTAATTCTATTCAAAATTGGACTCAATTGAAGCGTAAATTTCATGATCATTTCTTTAGCAGAGAAAACGAAGCTAAATTGTCTGATTTAACATCGGTTAAGCAAAGCCGAGAGGAATCGGTTCTTGATTACTTCAAAAGATTTAAAGATGTTAAGAACCGATGTTTTAACATAACTGTTTCTGAAAAAGATTTAGCAGATTTAGCTTTTGCGGGCTTACGGTCTCATTTCAAGGAAAAGTTAGAGGGTTCTGATTTTCTTACTATTAATCACTTGCAAATGAAGGCTATGAGTCTAGAGCTTAAGTTTAAAAATTCAAAAGAATCTGCTAAACCTCATCGTTCGAATGTGCATATTGTTGATAACGATTCTGATAGTTCGGACGATGATAAATAAATTTATGCTGCTGAATTAGTTTGGTCATCAAAGAGTAAACCTGGTTCTTGTCCTTCGTTGAAGCCGATTCAGAAAAATCGGCAAGAAGAAATTAAGTTTACTTTTGATGTAGCCAAATGTGATCGTGTTTTTGATGAATTGCTTAAGAATGGCTTTATTAAACCTTCTCATGCAATTCCACCAGCCGATCAATTGAAAAATCGTGCATATTGTAAGTGGCATAATTCTTTTTCTCATGCAACCAACGATTGCAATGTTTTTCGACGACAGGTACAATCGGCCCTTAATGAAGGTCGATTAGTGCTAGCTAAAATGCAAGTTGATAAGACTCCTTTCTCTGTTCATATCTTGGATGTGAATACTAAAGTGTTGATTCGGCCGGAATAAGCCGATGGAGCTAAAGGTAAGAATGTGGTGATTGGAGACCCAAGGCCGGAAAGAATTGATGACAAAGTTCCGGTCAGAACAGTGATGATTGGGAAGACTCTGGATGGAAAAGAGTCTCTGAAAATTACAATTAACACATCAAGGCCCGGGGGCAAGGAAGTTCCTCGGAAGAGAATCGGTTCGCTAGTCAGGCGAAACCGGTCAGACCGGTTTCCCAAACCGGTCAGACCGGTTTGTCTCCAGACCGTCCAAGGACTTTCAAGCCTAAGCGTCCGGAAGTGGGTACTTGGAAGTTTAATGAGTCAAAGGTTCAAGGAAAGGTTCTGAAGCAAGAACCTACTTTTTCTCAGCTCATGAACAAGTACACAAAGACCGTTCAAGTTGATCGGCCAACAAAAAAGAGACAGAGGTCACCGCAGCGTTGGATCAATTCTACAACCTATAAGCGCCGTGGTGATGTTACTGGGACTTCGTTACATGACCGATTGGGTTCATACCAATCAGGTCCTTCGGCTGCTCCCAAAAGCGGTCAGACCGGTTTTGTAAACTGTTCAGACCGGTTTCGGTCTGAACAGAGGTTCCAAGCTCCTCCTAAGCAAGAATACCATGTCAGGGAGAAAAAGGAGGACGTGCAAGCCAAGGCCAGTGGGTTTGTAAAAATTGGCGATATTCCAGTGGCTATGCAAGACTTAGGTAGAAAGCCGATAGTCATTGGAGATTCGGCTCCTGTTCCAGTCAAAAAGCCGGTCATGTCTAATGATCATGAGGCTAGCAGTAGCAGGGGTGTAAAAAAGGTCTTCCAACCAAGGTGGTGTCCTTCTGGTTTGACTCATACGCAGAAGCGGAAGTTACAACGCCTACGGAACAAAGAAAAAAGGGAACAGGAAGCTGAGAAGCTGAGGGATGAATACTTCAACAATTACAGGCCCATGATTCCTCAGACCAAAACCTGGCGAGTTGTGCAATCAGCAGCACAACCGGTCAGACCGGTTTCAGAATCCGGTCAGACCGGTTTTGGTCGGCCCGCTGCAGAAGCGGTCAGACCGGTTTCTGGAACCGGTCAGACCGGTTTGTCGACAAAGGCAGGGGCTGATGCTACTTCGACCATCGATGCCACTCCGCCAATTCCTCCAGTGGTTGAAGATGAAGAATTGATTGATTTTGAGACCTCCAGAGCGTGATAACATGGAAATTAATGTTGTTTATCTATCTACTGATTATTATGTGGTACCGGAGGAGGAAATCTCTCATCTTCAACTTGGGCCTCGAGATGCCGTATTTCAGAAGCCTAGTGAATCAGAGAATCATCTCAAGGCTTTATATATGAGAGGGCACATTAACGGGAAGCCGATTTCTCGTATGTTGGTTGATGGTGGAGCTATTGTAAATCTTATGCCATACTCTCTCTACAAGAAGATTGACGGAAAATACGAAGAATGGATCAAGACAAACATGACGGTCAGTGGAGTTGGTGGAGGTGAACCCATTGGCGCCAAAGGGGTGGCTTCTATGGAGTTGACCGTCGGGAGCAAGACTATTGCTACGGCTTTCTTCGTCTCCGAGGTGCAAGGTTACTTCAGTTTAATCCTTGGTCGAGATTGGATTCATGCAAATAAATGTATTCCATCTACCTTGCATCAATATCTTATTTAGTGGATCGGCGATGAAGTTGAAGTTGTCCACGGTGATACTTCTTCCTTCGTTGCAACGGCCGATTCCGATTCTCTTAGTGCAAATGAGAAGGTCCAATGTTTGTCGGGCATGGATTTGACCGACTATGAGTTGATCAGTTGCACCAAGGATGGTTTTGTTCCTGCTACATTAAAGCCGGTGGAGAATCGGTTGAATTACTTGCTGTAATTAATGGAGCAAATAAATCAACAGAGATAAACCGGTCAGACCGCTTCCAGAAACCGGTCAGACTGGTTTAGGTCTGAACAGTGCCAGTCGAGCCAAACCGGTCATACCGCTTCTGGGAACCAGTCAGACCTGTTTGCGTCTGGACAGTGGCTTCAAGACCGAATTGATCATCATCGAGCACATTTGGCCGGTATGTTTGAATCTATTGAAGATCTCGGTGATATGGATAAATTGGGTCAATGTTTCACGTCAGCCGACCCTTTAGAAAAAATAGATATTGGTGATGGTACTATTCCTAGGCCAACTTTTGTAAACAAAAATTTATCGGCTCAGTTTAAAGCCGAGTTAATAAATTTGTTGAAAGAGTATGTCGATTGTTTTGCTTGGGAGTACCGTGAGATGCCGGGTTTGAGTCGTGATTTAGTTGAGCATCGTTTACCGATAAAAGCCGGTTTTAGACCTTTTAAACGATCGGCTAGACGTTTTAATCCCGCTATTTATGACCGAATAAAAGAAGAAGTTAATCGTTTGCGAGCGTAGCAACCGAAGAAGAAGGTGAGGTTGGCGTGGGAGCTGGTGCTGTGCAGCCGCAGCCAGTCCTGGCCGAAGCTGACGTTGTGGCGGACGGCGGGGCATCCCCCGCCGTCGCCGGCGCTGGGGACGACGACGTCGCTGTCCGCTAGGACGATGGTGCTGGTGTTGTAGAAGATGTTCTTGACGGTGTAGTCGTCGCCGCCGAGGCGGATGGTGGGGGTCCATGTCCATGGCTGCTCGCCGTGGCGTGTGCACGAGATGTTCAGGTCGGTGTAGCCGCAGGCGTAGCGCGTGTGGTCGGCGGATTCTCCGGTGGTGTTGGAGAGGTGGAACGGGTAGTGGATCTCGACGCCACCGCACCAGAACGACGCCGACGAGCACATGGAGCCGTCGTGGGTGGGCGGGAGAGGGGTGCCGTGGGAGGCGGGGGCATGGACGGCGATGAAGAAGAGGAGCAGTGTGATGGGGGAACGTGGGAGGTGAGCCATGGCGCGGAGTCAGCTCGGCTCCATGAGCGCGCCGCTGCTTATAGGTCGCGTACATGGCTTCATGAGTGGACTCGGGCTATTTTTTCCCCTTTTTTTGATTGGCTGGCGGCGGGCACACGATCAGTTAGTTGATCACCCGGATTGAGACTCGGGCCGCTTGGAGAATGAAGCAATTAACTTGGACTTTGCGTCTTGCTGGTTTGCGCCATGCCGTTTAATTTGTCATCCATAATACTATTACGTCATTGGGAGGGTCGTTTGGTCCAGCCAGGCCAGTCTCAGTCGCGTTTCACGGGAGTTTCATGTCATTTAAGGGGTTGATGTGACAGAGGAGAGAGTGGAGAGTTTCATAGGATATGAGAGGAGTTTTATCACCATGAAACTCATCTGACACAGTTACCTAGTTTCTGGTCTAGGTAACTGTGCGATGAAACGCTGCACTGATACTGGCCTCAAGATGCGTACTCCACTGGGTATTATTTCAGTTGACTCACGTATAATATATACGCGGACCATACCGATTACGCAGTACACTATATTTACGACAGTCTCCTTTGCTGTGGTTCCAACAAATACACGCGCTCTTGGTTTTGAATATAAGTGATTCTAACTATACAACTGGACATAATTTAATTTTGGATCAAGGCATAGCTATTACTTCATTCATTTAAATTTTAAGTTATTTTAACTTTGTTTTAAGTCAAGCTTGTCTAATTTTGATCCAATTTTATGTAAAACCAACAAATATCAGTAACACCAAATTAATCTCATTAGATAATTTATTTATAGGATATTATATATCTTAATTTATTTTTTATATACGTGATAAAAATATATAAATTTGACTGTCGCTGTCTGCTCCAACAACAAGAGCTTGCAGCAACACGTGTTCTAGACGTGTAAGGAAAAAACGGCTCGATCTGGTCAGTCGCCTACCAGGTAACCAGTGCCAACGCTAACTTAACTTGTCAATTCAGTGATGCAAATAACGTCTGCAGGCTGTGTTTTTCACACTTTCAGTGGTCGTAGTAGGTAGTAACCTGACTCTTATTTCAGAGTTCAGACAGAAGCAGGGACTGCAGAGTTCTCTGCTCTACAAAGCGCTGGCCGCTGTGGAGCATCGCCGCTAGATGAATCTCGAAGTATGATCCTTACCGAATGAGAAAATATAAACCGGACTTTTATCTTTTGAGTTTCATGTATTTGAGATTGAGTTTTTTTTTATTTTTTATTTCTTATGTATACTTCGTAAGATCAATTATATACCGCCTTCTCTTCTAGCTTAAATGATTCGGCAGTGTTCTGCTTAATAATTAAAAAAAGAAACCTGACCTTTTCTACTACTTACGCATCATTGTTTTCCAACTACTAGCGGACCAATTTATCAAAACATTTGAAAACGTACTCGCAGACTAAGTCAAATGCGCCCCAGTAGTAAGGTGAAAGGAATAGACTAACACAGAAGAGAAGAAGCAGCAGTAGCAGCGGGGAACGGGCGAACAAGTGGAACTAGGAAGGTACGAATCGCGACATGATACTTGAATCCGTGGTCTGGTGATCGCAAAAACGAAGGGTAAAATAGAAGGATGGGTCATGGATGACTTAGGCCGTGTTTAGTTCCAGAATCCGGCGCCGGATTCGGGACTGCGGCGCTGGCCGGTCTGACAGCGGCCACTGTAGCGTGTTTCGTTTGTATGTGCGAAAAATTATCCAAAAAATTATTAATTAGACTCAAAATGTTCGTCTCACAGAGTACAACAAAACTGTGCAATTAGTTTTTGATTCCATCTACATTTAGTACTTCATGCATGTTATGACATTTTGATGTGATGGAGAATCTTCTTTTGGCATAGTAAATTTAGGAGTGAAATTTTGGAACTAAACAGGATGCGTGTGCTTTGCTGGTGTCCCCGCTGTTTTTGCAGTTCGGGTTGCCCACCTTCCCCTCGGAGCACAAGCAACCCAGGAAAACCTTGCTCTGGCCGTAGGCGCACCGTCCGCCGGATCCCTCGCACCCGTAGCACTGATACGCCTCCGTCGTCGTCGGCCGGTTCCACTCTAGTTCGAACCCCGCCTGAAGCACCTCGATGTAATGACCCCTTGCCAACATGTTCGGATCATTTTTCATCAGAGCATCCCTTTGTACTGGCACGATGACATTCTCACTGCAGCGCGCAGCCAACTCATGCTCTTGGGCTATCTCGAGATCCTCAGCAGTGAACACGAAGGAGACCCCGCCGCCTGACGAACTACTGGACCCCGTGCAGTTGATTGTGTAATTCTTCCCCATGTCAAAACCGCCGGTTAGCATGGGATCGCAGTCGAAGAAGAAGGTGAGGTTGTCGTAGGAGCTGGCGTTGTAGTGCAGCCACATCACGTCGAAGGTAACATTGTGGCGGACTCTGGGGCAGGGATCCGGTGGTCCGCCGAGCACGTCGCTGTCCGCCAGAATGATGGTGGTGGTGTCGTAGAAGATGTGCTGAATGATGTACTTGTCTTGGTCCAGTTGGATGATGGGAATCTTCGTTTCCCCCACGTCTTGGCAGGAGATTTCCAGATCGCTGTAGCCGCAGGAGTAGTTGTTTCCGCTGTAATCGGCGATTTCTCTGATTCCGGTGGACAGGTAGAACGGGTATGTGATATCGACGCCGCCGCACTTGGCCGAATTCGAGCACATGGAAGGGTCATAGGTGGCCGGGAGTTTAGGAGGTTGGCCATGGGAGGCGGGGACATGGACGGCGAGGAAGACGAAGAGGAGGAGGAAGGGGAGACGCGGTAGGTGAGCAGCCATGGCGGCGAGAAGGCGGGCCGAGCTCATCTGGCTGTTCTGTGAGCTGGCTCCAATTGGGCGCGCGTTTGGTTTCTTGTGATGACTCCGCGGCCGCCGCGCGCACCCAGATTATAGCACCCGTGGACTTGACCTGGGGTTGGGTCTTTCGGAGAAGGTTGCGATGGTTGGTGTGCGGTGGGGCACGCCATAACACGGATTGAGACTGGGCGTCTGGGAGACGCTTGGAGACTGAAGCAACTTGGACTCTGCGACTCGCTGGTCCGTGCCAAGCACGGCCGTTTGATCAACAATCATCAGTGGCCGTGTTTCTTAGTTTTGGAAATTTATTTTCAAAATGAATCTTCTCTGTACGAAGTACTAAACGAAAGTTTATTTGCAAAACCCTTTTAGAAACGGGTGCATCTTTGCGCGACGAATCTAATGAGCCTAGTTAGTCCATGATTTGCTACAGTAATGCTACAGTAACTATCCTCTAATCGTGCGGTCAAAGACCTCATTAGATAGGTCTCGTGAAGTAGTCCAATGTTGTGAAGTTAGCTTTGTAAACTGACTTTATTTAATACCCTTAATTATTGATCAAAGGGATGGAAATATTTTTCCACCCGTAAAGAAACACGGCGGCTTGCTGACGTCATTGCTAGGGTTGGCTGGTCCAGGACTCCAGGCAAATATGCGTTACTCCAGTTGGTATGATTTTGTGGTGGGCAAGCATAAATCCTTTTTACCTGGCTTCTAGCGCAACACATAGTTCAGCTGACTGTAGACATACTAGCTCCTTATCAGAAATTGGCCCTTTGATCAGGTTTGTGTATTGTGTGATTGATCAGGCTGACAAAACAGAACCTCATCTTTGTCTAAATTGATTGATGATTCTCCAAGCCAATAATAGTGTCAAGAGGATGTTTCCTTTATTAAGATTGGTGGAACCGAAATCGGCAACATGTGAGTGGACGATCCAGAAAAAAGCTTGGCAGCGATAATCATGTATATGTACACTGCATGTCAGTTGTGGTCTTGTGGAAAGACAGGAACATAAGAGTTTTTGAACAAATATGTCTACTTCCAGAGCAAACTGCTTGTACTGATCAACGTGTGCGATACCCATGTGTTTGAGTCCGTCTTAGTTCCTTTATAAATCTATACTTTTCAACTTTGTGTGGCCTGTTGTAATATTCATCTTTTATCTATTGCTCAACTTTGTGATTGAAAGTGCATCTAGACACTTATATGTTTTGGTGATTGTGAATGACAGCATGATTTGTATTTAACTTGTTTGCTTAAGTATATGAGCAGGGTTTTATTCTTATGGAAATTCATATAAAATGGTTGTTGAAGAATATAAGCTTATTATTGGTATAAATGACATGAGAGCAAACAAGTGAGTGTGATCCCATGCAATCAAACTAGAAAGTGACAAGTAATTGGAAATTGACAAAAGAGACAAGGACTTAAGCATATTAGTTGGTCTCACTTGATAAGATACTTGTCAAAGGTTTTGGGATAAATTATTTGATAAAAATAGGATTTCTTTGGGCTTGATCCATGACTATGGCTACATTCAAATTGAGACATGATTCTATGGTTAGTATATGGTCTCAAGTGGATTGAAACTTATGGACAAGTTATCTACCAAAGAAAACATACAAAACAATATTGAAGATATTTCAAGTTAATAGAAGACATGGATTTCAATGTGATATTCATGATGATGCAATACAAAGCGTAGCTTGATTTGGCAAGAGAGGACGGAAGGGATCAAGCTAGATGGGAGTGACATTCCTAACAAAGTGAAGGGCAAGTTGGTCTTGTAGCCGAGGGACTTTGTTTGTGGAAAGGTCTAACATTATAGTTTGGTTTCTATACGTCGATCAAGTCATATCAAGTGAAGCAATGCGAAGCATCTAATCTTTAGTGATCATATAGTGGAATGGCTTATGAATTGTTTCATACAATGGAAATTCTAAGCCATTGGCTCAAGATTGGATTTGCTCAAGCAAGACATGAAGTTGAAGCCCTCAAGTTGAAAATGATCAAGTATGGCATCAATGAATATATAAAAGCTCAAGTGGTAGATTCTATTTATTGTTTTTATCTTGAGTTTAGGAATGGCGTACTATCAAGAGGGATGCAACATTAGTTGTCTTGATAACACCAAAAAGTGCTCAATAGATCAACCCATGAGAGATAACCTCTAGAGAGAAGTCCTTTAGGGACTTGGTGTGCTGAGGGGACCAAAACCGGTCTGACCGGTTTTGGTAAGCGGTCTGACCGCTTTTGGGGATTAGTGTGCTGAGCCGTCCCAAACCGGTCTGACCGGTTTGGGAAACCGGTCTGACCGGTTTTGGGCTCTGACAGGTGTAACGACTATATTGGTTTGTAAACCGGTCTGACCGGTTTGGGAAACCGGTCTGACCGGTTTCCAACGGCTATAACGGCTAGTTTGTGTTGTGTGGGGTATTTATACCCCATACCCCTCTCTTGTGAGGGGTGCTGGTTCATTTGCCTTTGTGGCTCGTCCCTAGCCTTCTCAAGCACCAGCAAGCTCTCCACAAACCTCTCTTTGTGAGAGTTGATTGATTTTGATCATATCTTTTGATTTGGGTTGAGGGATGTATGAGTTGTGAGCTATAGATAGCAAGTGAAAGCCATTTGCAGCTATTGAGAGCATATCCATAGTATTGAGCACTTCCGGTGAAGTCTAGCAACCATTGAAGCATTTGTTACTCTTGGAGGAGATCCTCCTAGACGGTTAGGCGTCGCCGGTGAGCTACCTCATGTGTGGTAAGCCACGGATTGTTTGTAAAGGCCGGCCTTGCCTCCTTCGTGGAAAAGGGTCAAAAGTTAGTGGTACCGAGGAAAGTGGCTTGGAGTGGATAAGCCCGCCTTTCGTAGGCCCTCAACGGAGACTAGGATTCATCGTGTCTTTGTGACAGCCTTAGTGGCAGCGGTGAACTCCGAACTTCGGGAAAACATATCATTGTCTCTCGTTTAACTTCACAAGTTCAATTCTAGTATTTATATTCGCTTCCGCATCGTTCTACTTGGTTGTGCTCTACTTGTGTGCAGGGACTAAGTGGACCTGCTAGTTATCATCTACAGGAGCTCATCACCTAGTTTGGTTTGTGCTAGAACTCGTAGAGGGGGTTAATTTACATAGTTGGTTTTCTCTATGGAAAACCGGTCTGACCGCTTTGACAAAGCGGTCTGACCGCTTTCGAGAAAGCGGTCTGACCGGTTTCTGTACTAACTGTGTGAAAAAGTTTATAATTTGCAGATTCACCTATTCACCCCCCTCTAGGTGACATCAAGGTCATTTCAATTGGTATCAGAGCTTGGCGTCACATCCAAGCTTAACCGCCGTGAGGAAAGATGTCGACCACTTGTGAGGTAACGTATGAGCCACTAGCTAGTGACGGCTCAAATTATTCCACTTGGTCCGCTCATGTACTTAATGATCTTAGGGCTATGAGTCCTACTCTTGAGCGGGTTGTAGTCGAAGGCATTGATCGTCCTAGAGTTGATTGGAGCGTGTCCAATCCAACCGAAGACGAGATGAATTGCTTTCAACTCAATGCTCGTGTCGCTAACTTCTTATTTAATGTTGTGAGCAATGAAGTTAGAGAACTGATTTTAGAAGATAAAGCAACTCTATTCGATGCTCATCTTATTTGGGCTCGAATTGAGAAATTATACTCCAACATCAAAAGCGACAACCAAGTGCAAACAAGAGCCAAGTCACATGAGGAGTGCTCTCCATCAGCAAACATTTGCACCAAGCCTCATGTGACGACCACCATGGAGCCACAAGAGCAAAAAGGCTCAGCTGCCACTTCCCTGCAGAAACCGGTCCGACCGGTTTCCCAAACCGGTCTGACCGGTTTGGGCAGGAAAGGCGCAGCTGGCCACAAGAAAGGAGGCCGTCGCCGTGCAAGCAAAATTTCAAGCTCACCAGCAATATCATCCTCCAATGATGATGCACTCATATATTACAAGTCCAAAGAAGACGAGAAGGCGGAAAACTCAAAGGATGAGACTATCCTAGCTCTTATCAAAGAGCTTGAGGAAGTCAAACTCTCAAACGCCACTTTGGTTTGTAAGTATGATGCAATTGTTGATGATTATGCTTGTGATGCTCTTCATATGGCTTCCATAGAAAAAGAAAATAAAGTGCTCAAGCAAAAATTAGAATTAATTGCTAGCAAGCATGAGACGCTACAAGTGAAGCATGAAGAACTCTTATGTTCTCATGAAAAACTTGTAGAATCATATGCTTATTTAGAAATTGCTCATGAGGTCATAATCACTTCGGTAAAATCAATTGAACCTCAATCTCATATATGCACATCCTCTCAACTTCAATATAATCTATCATGTGCTAACCCGTGTTGCTCTCAAGCAAAGCGATCTTGGTATGATGAAGTGTGTGTAGAGTCTTGTGATGACCTCATTGCAAAGGAAAACGAAGAACTCAAGCAAGAGGTGGAAAGACTCACAAAGAACTTGACAACTCTAAAAGGGAAGAGCAATGCACAACCTTCTCAAGATAACCGTGAATTCATGGTGAAGAAGCTTGAGAAGGGATCAACCGTGCAAAGCTCTTGCATTTATCATGTCAAGTCCAACACAAGCCAAGATCAAAGCAATAGTGAAAATTTGGCTCATACCAAGTGTTTCACTAAGAAAGAAGGCAAGCCAACTCTCTCCAAAAGACAAAGAAACATGGAGAAGAGAAAATGCTTTGGTTGCCTTGAGAAAGGGCACCATCTTATGAAGCTTCATGTCCAAGCAACATGGGACTTCACCATGAGAAGCCCCAGATCAAGCCCAACAAAGGATTTCTCAAGGCACAAGCTAAATACAAGGAAGAGTTGGCTACCGAGCAACACAAGAAGAAGGCAATAAACATCAAGCACAAGACATGCTACACATGTCGGGAAAAAGGGCACTTTGGTAAAAATTGTCCAAATGGTAAAACTACTAAACCCGACATTATCCATTCTATGCATAATGAGCTTAGGGATTCTCCAAATGTCCCTTGTGCATCTAAGGTGATTCGTTCTCCAAGGAGCGGCACAAGAGCTATTTGGGTCCCTAAGCATTTTGGAACTAACAACATCGGACCCAACACGAGTTGGGTACCAAAGCATGCTTGATAAGATTGTAGGAACCAAGAGATGCATTGGAGGCTTGACTTGAGAACAATCACTTGTGATCATATAACAAGCCAAGAAAAATTGCTTCCGCTTCATACTCTATACTCAATGTCATCTCGGTAACATTGTGCTTAAATTGATTAAGTCTTTGTCACTAGTGTCTTTTGTAGGATCAAGTGCTTCTAAGTATTGAACTTGTGACACTTGATAGTGACCTAGGTTACTTTCTTGAAAATTGATTTATAAATGCCATATGATGCTTTTAATGGCTCTCTA
The DNA here is from genome assembly GCA_033239725.1 of Echinochloa phyllopogon. Taxonomy (NCBI): domain Eukaryota; kingdom Viridiplantae; phylum Streptophyta; class Magnoliopsida; order Poales; family Poaceae; genus Echinochloa; species Echinochloa phyllopogon. The sequence continues at coordinate 42,255,529 of BTCW01000005.1, read as the reverse complement.
GTAGAGCAATATTGTGTCAAATTTGTAGGAAACCAATCTCCGATCGAAGAAGCTCAATAACAAGTGTTTGGCAGTACACTACCGCAAATTTACGCCCCTATCGGAAATATCCGTCGCATATGTCGTAAATCTACACAAGAACCGGAAATTTCCGATGAACAGGTAATGTCTGGCAAAACCGGTCTGACCGGTTTTCCAAACCGGTCTGACCGGTTTGATCCAGAAACTTGACATTTGGCTATTTGTGTGAGAAATGAAGATGCAAGTGACTTGTTTCATAAACTTCTCACCTTTGGCATATGTGTATCATATTTCTTCTATGTGATAACAAAGTTCATGTCTCATCTCAAACTATCATCTTGTATATTAATGAACGTATGCCATGAGATGCTTTTAATGGCTCTCTAGGAGAGCAATATTGTGTCAAATTTGCAGAGAATCAATCCCCGGAGTCTCGGAACTCAAATATGACCATATGGCTGTGCAACCCGGAAATTTCCGCTAATTACCGGAGATTTCCGTCGCATTTGCCGTAGATTGGGCTCAACCCCGGAAATTTCCGACGGGACGCAAATTCTGGCAAAACCGGTCTCACCGGTTTGCCAAACCGGTCTGACCGGTTTGGCCCAGAATATTGCAACTTGAGCCTTCAAGTGTGAAATGAAGATATATTTGAGTTAATTCTTTGGGATATCATTTTTGGCATATGTACATCAACTTGCACCTATGTGGTAGTAAGTTTTTCTGGCACATTTCAATATGAGCAATTTATTTTGTGCTGTTGACCAAATGTTGAGTTAATCCTCCCAAGTCCTTAACAAGACAATGTGCTTGTCCCATGTAATCCAAGCATGATGCACATATTGAGGGGGGAGGTTACTTCAACGTTTGTGTCCTTGAGACTAACAGTTCTTTTAGTGAACTTGTAGTCTCAATGGTGAGAGAGTGTCTCTCTCAATTGAAGTTGTCAACTCACCTTGTGATTCATGACGGTAACACTATAGTCATCCTCTTCATGAATCTTGATCTCAATTTATGTTTTGACAACTCAACATAATATAGCATTGAATTCCTTAAATTGATTTAATCTTTCAAAACTAGTGCATATGAGTCCTTTCTAACCACATCATCACAAATGCACTAAAATGAGGAATTTGGTCTATATTATGTGGCTTCATATTTAATGACCTATGTTTGCATGCATTTATAAAAGTCATTAAATATGAAATCATGTGTTGTACACATTAATGTTCTCTCTCTATGTTGATCAAATGGATTATATCATGAGAAGAACTCATATGGACAAAATTGACAATATTGCACAACACCTTCTACTAGGGGCCAAGGTATGTCTTCTATGAACTAGTATTTACCTTGTGCATCTAGGCCCTTGTCATGCTAGAGTGTGCATTTGCATGCAAATATATAAAGTTCCCATGCATCCATTATATATTTGGTTAACACTTTCTTGGTGAATAGTGTAAGCTAAATGTGTTAATGTCGTTATGTGCTCTATATATATGCATGTCTTTGGGTGACATAGTATAGATTTTGAAAAACCCAACTAGCATGATAGGGTGTGTGCAAATTTGAAAATATTTGAGTTTTGGTCCTTTGACCATCGTCAATCTTTTCTATGGACAATCTTGAGATGTTGAATACCATGCCTATCATATACACTCTCAGATCAAGTGAACAAGTTTTGGAGCTCAATTTCCACCATTTCAGACTAGTCTCAGCTGACTGGGAGAAACCGGTCTGACCGGTTTCCCAAACCGGTCTGACCGGTTTGGGCCCAAGCAGCTGGGTGAACATTTCTGTGGAAATTCTTGAATTTTTGAAGGACAAATTTCATCATAATATATTCTCAGATCAAGGGAACTAGTCTTGGAATAGTTTTGAAGCAAGTTTCGACCTTTGGTCGGAAGATCCGACAGGAAGTTCCGAGCAGTTCGGTCTCGAGTTGTTTGTGGCCCGGAAGATCCGACGTTCATCAGAAGATCCGAAAATTCTCGGAAGATCCGAAGTTCCTGACCAAACTCAACTCCCTGGGAGAAACCGGTCTGACCGGTTTGGCCCAGGAAGGTGGCCCACATGGTTTTATCTCATCTCGTGATTCCCTCTCTCCTCCCATACTCATTCACCTCGAATCCTCTCTCTCTCCTCTGTTCTTCACCGCAAGGAGACGCCCCCATGGCGATTTGAAGATTCAACCAAGGAAAAGTTGTTCTCTCGTTGGATTTGGAGTGCCCCAAGGCTGCTAGATTGGATTCCCAACTGCATTGGACTCATCTCTCTTTTCTCTCACGAGTTCAAGGCTCTCAAGGTATACAAATCTTCCCATTGCCCGATCTACTCACTCGATGAATATCTTGCAAAACCCTTCTGGCATGTCTAGGAACCTATCACTAAGAGATCATTCAGTTTGGTTGGCTACATTTTGCGCAACAAGAATTTGCATCTTCACTGCGCAAAGCGGTCTGACCGGTTTGGAAAACCGGTCTGACCGGTTTGGGCAGTGAAGGCTCAAGTCCCTGTTTTGCACTATGCTAGCTCGCATATGGACTAGGGATAGCTTGTATATCAATATCTTGTCAATATCCAGACTAGAATCTGTCCAAATTGATCTTCAACTCGAGTTGGCTCAGCTCAGACCAAAAGCGGTCTGACCGGTTCCTGGAACCGGTCTGACCGGTTTTGTGCTGAGCTGACTCAAATCCTGTTGGATGTACTCTGCCTATTCAAATCTTTGGATCAATTATCTCCTGGGTAGTGATACTTTGTGTGTCACCTTGTGAACCCAGGAAGGACAGTAGAAGATGCTGAAGGGATCACATGCCGAGAGAATTAAAAGGGGGAAGTTTGATGCGCCCGGGGGCAGTAGCTCGGGTACAGCGAGTGGCAGATCTTTGAGGCCAAGGAGGACAAAGAGAACAGCTGAGCAGGAGATTGAGGAGGTGGATGTAGTGGAAAATTCCACTAGTGACGATGAGGTTGAGGATGAGAATTACAGGGTTGAGTACTGTCATGGTCCGCAGGGAGATGATGATGATTTTGATGAAATGATGGCTGCCGGTGATGACGAGGAAGAGGAGGCAGCAGATGATGGTTCACCAGAGGCAAATGCCCCACTTGTTCTTGAGATTTGCCGACCCACTGGCCCAGCTAGTAGAAGAGTGACAGATTATCTTGCCAGTGGAATGACTGATGTTGTCAGGAGGTTGAGGAGGACTAGTCCACTTGATGTGGACAAGACAGCTACAGATTATAGATTTTGGACTCTTTTTCAGCAGGACTTCTATGCCACAGCTATTATGAAGAAGACCAAGATCACATCAGATGCATAGTACATAGATTGGGAGTACATGAGCAAACAAGACAACCCGGTGTTCAATGAGATTATCAGAGTTTGTTCTGAAAAGCGAATCAAACATCTCATGGGCTTCAAGCACAATTGGAACAAGGAGGTGATTGCTCAGTTCTATGCTACTGTGTACTTTGGATACTACGAGCAGGATGGTGGGCGAGAAAGAGCTATGCACTGCATGACAGAGGGACAGCGCTTTCATGTCACCTTTTCTGACTTTGCTTCTATTCTCAGAGTTGGACATGAGAGTGATGACACAATTAGGATACATGACCGGGGTGTCATGGAACCATCCGAGATTAAGTTCATGTATCCCAAAGATCAGCGTGGCAGTTGGGGGAAAGTGAGTGGTCTCTACACCTACTATGGGTCTCTCTACTGATTGCTAAGAAAGACACTCACTCCTAGAGAAGGCAACACCTCAGAAATCTCACTCTACATGAGAAACTTGATGTTTTATCTGAGGATTGGTGAGGAGACTCCTCCATTCAGCGTTGCCGATTTCATTTGGCATGAGATCAAGACTATTTCTGAGAGCCCTCAAAAGATTTGCGCCTACAGTCCGTTTATCATGTTTATCATTAAGAGGGTCACAAGTCTCAAAATCAAGAACGATACCCCGCACAAGCCACTTCGCCCTCCCGTGCCTCATAAGTTTAGAATGCCTTCTCCTCCACCAGCTGACACAGATGCAGCTGTCGAAGGTGAACAAGAGCAGCAGCAGCAGGGGGAGCAGACACCGCCTGGTCAGCAGCAACCTGACCAAACCGGTCTGACCGGTTTGGGTCTGGCAGCAGTGGACAGTCCGAGCAGCGGACATCACCTATTAAAAGATTCATTACCATGTTCACTGGTATTTGCAAGGGCCAGAGGAGCATTGAGGTGAACACCAGGCAGCAGAGGATTGAGAACAAAAGGACTAGAGATGCCATCAAGAGATTACACACCATATTGAGTCCGAACGATCCTCCATCACCTATTTCACCACCTCTTGAGCTACCTGAGATACCCCCGCTTAGAGACATTTTAACAGATCACGTGAATGCGGGATACGTTGAGGAGTATGGTGATATATTTGGATATGGACACGTTGGATCGAGCTCACAGCCTCCGCCACCTCCTTCACAGTCAGTTGGTGCTCCAGGAGCCATGATATACATGCCTACTTCCGAGGGAGACTTGTTTGGTTCCTCATTTGGATTTGCACCTCCAGGACCTACCTATGCAGCTGCTTCACTCCCATCATCGTCATATGCATATGATGGCACATCTTCATCTATGGCAGGAGTTCAGTTCTCGAGTGCACCGTCTCCATCTCCTGGAGACTTTGCTTCACAGGCAGCGGCTTCCATCTTTCTGCTCCTAGTCGTGATGATCATGGCCCGACCTTCTAGTGGCGGCAAGGAGTTGATGGACAATGAGAGCGAGACTACGAGCTTCTCGAGGCCCTTTTATGGATGCTTGATGACAAAGGGGGAGAAGAATGGACTAAAGCTTATCTAGTTGATCTTGCAGTCTTGTAAAACTTTGGATGAGTGTAATAATTCGTATCTTATCTATTTGTGGACTTGATAAATTGTAATGTGTGCTACTATGTGTGTTGAACCTTTTATATATTCTAAGTGACCATTTGTTAGTGTGATATTCATGACTTGTTTGATGCTTGTGTGCATGTGCTGTCTGGGGCAAAACCGGTCTGACCGGTTTTGCAAACCGGTCTGACCGGTTTGGCCTGAGACAGCACATGCAATTCTTTTGCCTTCTATTGAGTGATATACATGTCATTTGCTTCACACATTGTTTTATATTGGCACGCACACCTGTTGCACATGTTGGATGCTGAGATATAGGGGGAGCTCTCATTTTTATTGTGTATATGTGCATTTGGCATTTGAGGCCGAATTTTTGATAGTTTCATTCAAAGCACATATTGAGGGGGAGCTTACCATATATCTCAATCATCTAGAGCTTAAATTTCATATCTTTTGTAAGCTTTAATCATGTTGTCATCAATCACCAAAAAGGGGGAGATTGAAAGTGCATCTAGGCACTTATATGTTTTGGTGATTGTGAATGACAACATGATTTGTATTTAACTTGTTTGCTTAAGTATATGAGCAGGGTTTTATTCTTATGGATATTCATATAAAATGATTGTTGAAGAATATAAGCTCATTATTGGTATAAATGACATGAGAGCAAACAAGTGAGTGTGATCCCATGTAATCAAACTAGAAAGTGACAAGTAATTGGAAATTGACAAAAGAGACAAGGACTTAAGCATATTAGTTGGTCTCACTTGATAAGATACTTGTCAAAGGTTTTGGGATAAATTATTTGATAAAAATAGGATTTCTTTGGGCTTGATCCATGACTATGGCTACATTCAAATTGAGACATGATTCTATGGTTAGTATATGGTCTCAAGTGGATTGAAACTTATGGACAAGTTATCTACCAAAGAAAACATACAAAACAATATTGAAGATATTTCAAGTTAATAGAAGACATGGATTTCAATGTGGTATTCATGATGATGCAATACAAAGCGTAGCTTGATTTGGCAAGAGAGGACGGAAGGGATCAAGCTAGATGGGAGTGACATTCCTAACAAAGTGAAGGGCAAGTTGGTCTTGTAGCCGAGGGACTTTGTTTGTGGAAAGGTCTAACATTATAGTTTGGTTTCTATACGTCGATCAAGTCATATCAAGTGAAGCAATGCGAAGCATCTAATCTTTAGTGATCATATAGTGGAATGGCTTATGAATTGTTTCATACAATGGAAATTCTAAGCCATTGGCTCAAGATTGGATTTGCTCAAGCAAGACATGAAGTTGAAGCCCTCAAGTTGAAAATGATCAAGTATGGCATCAATGAAGATATAAAAGCTCAAGTGGTAGATTCTATTTATTGTTTTTATCTTGAGTTTAGGATTGCCGTACTATCAAGAGTGATGCAACATTAGTTGTCTTGATAACAACAAAAAGTGCTCAATAGATCAACCCATGAGAGATAACCTCTAGAGAGAAGTCCTTTAGGGACTTGGTGTGCTGAGGGGACCAAAACCGGTCTGACCGGTTTTGGTAAGCGGTCTGACCGCTTTTGGGGATTAGTGTGCTGAGCCGTCCCAAACCGGTCTGACCGGTTTGGGAAACCGGTCTGACCGGTTTTGGGCTCTGACAGGTGTAACGACTATATTGGTTTGTAAACCGGTCTGACCGGTTTGGGAAACCGGTCTGACCGGTTTCCAACGGCTATAACGGCTAGTTTGTGTTGTGTGGGGTATTTATACCCCATACCCCTCTCTTGTGAGGGGTGCTGGTTCATTTGCCTTTGTGGCTCGTCCCTAGCCTTCTCAAGCACCAGCAAGCTCTCCACAAACCTCTCTTTGTGAGAGTTGATTGATTTTGATCATATCTTTTGATTTGGGTTGAGGGATGTATGAGTTGTGAGCTATAGATAGCAAGTGAAAGCCATTTGCAGCTATTGAGAGCATATCCATAGTATTGAGCACTTCCGGTGAAGTCTAGCAACCATTGAAGCATTTGTTACTCTTGGAGGAGATCCTCCTAGACGGTTAGGCGTCGCCGGTGAGCTACCTCGTGTGTGGTAAGCCACGGATTGTTTGTAAAGGCCGGCCTTGCCTCCTTCGTGGAAAAGGGTCAAAAGTTAGTGGTACCGAGGAAAGTGGCTTGGAGTGGATAAGCCCGCCTTTCGTAGGCCCTCAACGGAGACTAGGATTCATCGTGTCTTTGTGACAGCCTTAGTGGCAGCGGTGAACTCCGAACTTCGGAAAAACATATCATTGTCTCTCGTTTAACTTCACAAGTTCAATTCTAGCATTTATATTCGCTTCCGCATCGTTCTACTTGGTTGTGCTCTACTTGTGTGCAGGGACTAAGTGGACCTGCTAGTTATCATCTACAGGAGCTCATCACCTAGTTTGGTTTGTGTTAGAACTCGTAGAGGGGGTTAATTTACATAGTTGGTTTTCTCTGTGGAAAACCGGTCTGACCGCTTTGACAAAGCGGTCTGACCGCTTTCGAGAAAGCGGTCTGACCGGTTTTGGAAACCGGTCTGACCGGTTTCTGTACTAACTGTGTGAAAAAGTTTATAATTTGCAGATTCACCTATTCACCCCCCCCCCCCTCTAGGTGACATCAAGGTCCTTTCAGTGATAATGGATATAGATGTTCTTTCACTAGTAATGATTTTGTAGTAACCTCTCTTGATGAAAAAGAAACTATCTTTAAGGGGTTTCGACATGAAAGTCTATATCTAGTGGATTTCTCATCTAAAGAAGCAAATATCTCAACTTGTTTATTTTCTAAAGCTTCCATGGGTTGGTTGTGGCATAGAAGGCTATGTCATGTTGGAATGAGGCAACTTAATAAACTAATCAAACATGATCTAGTCCTTGGCTTTAAAGATGTAAAGTTTGAAAAAGACAAATTATGTAGCTCTTGTCAAGCCGGAAAGCAAGTTGCAAATTCTCATCCAACCAAGAGTGTCATGTCTACCACAAGAATATTTGAGCTATTGCATATGGATCTTTTTGGGCCTACGACATATAGAAGCATTGGTGGGAATAGATATTGTCTTGTTATAGTGGATGATTTCTCAAGATTCACATGGGTATTCTTCCTTCATGACAAAGCGGATGTGTTTGATCATTTCAAGAACTTTGTCACTAGGGCCGAAAATGAGTTTGAGGTCAGGTTGAAGAAAGTTAGAAGTGATAATGGCAGTGAATTCAAGAATACTCGTGTAGAGGAATTTTGCAATGACAAGGGAATCAAACATGAATTCTCAACCATATATACTCCGGAGCAAAATGGATTGGTTGAGAGAAAGAATAGGACTTTGATTGAAATGACAAGATCTATGCTAGCCGAATATAATGTGTCGGATTCTTTTTGGGCCGAAGCTATCAACACCGCTTGCCATTCATCAAATAGGCTATATTGTCATGGGTTTTTAATAAGACCCCATATGAATTGCTTGCTGGAAGAAAGCCTAATATTTCATATTTTTGGGTTTTTGGTTGTAAATGCTATATCTTGAGAAAGGGCTCTCGGTTATCCAAGTTCCAAAGCAAATGTGATGAGGGATTTTTTATTGGTTATTCATCTTGTAGCAAGGCATATAGAGTCTACAACAAGTCCAAGGGATTTGTTGAAGAAACTTATGATATTCAATTTGATGAAACAAATGGGTCACAAGATGAGAAAGATAACTTGGATGATGTGAGAGGGGATAGTTTGAAAGAAGCCATGAAGAACATGGATATTGGTGATATTCAACCAAGGGAAGAAGAAGAAGAAGAAGATGATGATGATGAGGAACATATTGTTAGTAATCAAGAACTGACATCATCTTCTCAAAATCAAGTGATTGATAATGCAAGTGCAAATGACTCTCCTCAAGAAGATGAGCAAGTGATCTCTACTACATCATCTTCCACATCTTGTACTGATCAACGCGTGCGATACCCATGTGTTTGAGTCCGTCTTAGTTCCTTTGAAAATCTATACTTTTCAACTTTGTGTGGCTTGTTGTAATATTCATAAACTATATGTAAGCTTGTTTTCTTCTTAGTTGATATAGTGGTGCTCTTACTTTACTTAATGAAAACCTTGAGACTTCCACATGGGTTATACCAATCAAAATAAACTAGTACATTTGGATATTTCAGAAAAAAACCCCGAACCTTGAAAAACCGATTTTTTTTAAACGACTTGAAAATTCGCTCCCACGAGAAGTCGAACCTGTCATCTAAGGCTGCTACTAGAGCATTGCAACCATTGGACTCAAAGCTCGTTAACCAAATGTACCGGTATAAGCTCGCGCTACTGGACTAGGGATACTTTTTAATGCCGTTTTTTTCTAATTGTAAAAATGTCCTTTGCTGGAAGAGCATTTGTTAAGTAAGGGTCCAAAATTGGGTGCCGGATCACATAATTGGTTCCATCCTAGCAGATCATAATATGTAGGGTACCCACCACTGTCCGATGGCTGTGCTTCTCAGAGATGGTTATCCGGAACCTAATTTCATGATGCCACTCTGGTTGTTAACGGTTCAATCGTGATCACACAAAAAACGCGTTGGAGTCCGGACAGTGAAGGCGCCTTACTGATACCGGGACACTTTATGTCGCCAAGATGGAGTATATTTTGTCTCAAAAAAAAAGATGGAGTATATTTGGAAATAAATTCGGAAACGATTGTTTCCGCGTCAAATCGAAGGATTTTATGGTACAGTCCTCTGCTCTACGGAATGCTGTGGAGCACGGCAGGCTGCCGGGCCGCCTGATGAATCTCGTTCATGTAAAAAAACACTAATTTGGTGCAAAGGCAGATAAAGGGGCGAAAAGCTGTAAACAATCCCTGGCACGAGGCAAGCCGCAGCACCAGGCACAACAAAGCCACGATGTGCAAACTAGACGGTAAAAAGCCGCTTCAAAAAAGAAAAAGAAAAAGAACTAGACGGTAAAATAAAATCAGATGCAAACTACTAATCGATGAAACTTGGTTGGAGATCCTGAGTACGTCATGGTGATTGCAAAAATGAGGAAAGCTGAGAGATTGGTTCTGGAGGACTTACCTTTTTTGCAATCCTGGCTGCTCACTTTCCCATTGGGGCACAAGCAGCCCCGAAATTCCCTGCTGTGGCCGTAGGCGCACCGTCCGCCGGACTGCTCGCACGGGTAGCATGAGTCGTTCGTCGTCTCCAGGCTCCAGACCAGCTCGAACCCCTGCTTGAGCGCGTCCCCATATCCAACCATCGTGAAGTTTGTCTGGTTACTTGCTATCACCGTCAGAACCTCGCTCTTTACCGGCACGGAGATAACCTTTGCGCAGCGTGGACCCAAATCCTGCTCCTGGGCTTCGTTATGATGATCATCAGGTGTAAACACGTAGGAAGGCCCAGCGCCAAATGGAGTCCTGAACCCATTGCAGTCGATTTGGTACATGTTGAGTGGAGGTGACTCGGAGTTGCAGCCGAAGAAGAAGGTGATGTTCTTGTTGGAGCTGGTGTTGTGCAGCCAGTGTTGGTCGAAGCTGACTCCGTGCCTGACTGCCGGGCAATCGCCGGGGCGGAGGACGTCGCTGTCCGCAAGAACGATGGTGTTTGTGTTGTAGAGGATGCTCTGAACGGTGTAGTTGTCTTGGCCCAGTTGGATGATGGGAGTCATCGTCTTCGTCTCCCCCTCGTCTTGGCAGGTGATCTTGAGGTCAGTGTAGCCGCAGGAGAAGGATGGGGCGCCGTAGTAATCAGCGACGGCTTCGGTTGCGTTGGCGAGGTAGAATGGGTACCGGATCTCGACGCCGCCGCACCAGGACGATGATCCCCAGCACATTGAGTAGTTGTAACTGGCTGGGAGAGGGTTGCCATGGGTGGTGGAGGCATGGGCGACGCCGAGGAAGACGATGAGGAGGACGGGGAGGCGTGGTAGGTGGTGAGCAGCCATGGTGGCGAGAGGACGAGCCGGGCTCGAGCTCTTGTGGCTGTTTTGTTGGCTCCCTCCAACTCCGATTGGGCACGCCTGTGGTTTCTGGTGATGATTCTGCGGCCACCGCCGTTTAAAAGCTCCAATGGACAGGAACAGGACTTGGTTTTGGAGAAGGGTGGGTGGCCTGGTGGTGGTGGGGCACGCGATTGCCCGGATTGAGACTGCAGGGAGACGCTCGGAGACTGAAGCAGAGCAGCCATGGCAGCGACAAAGACGAGGCGGACTCATCTGGCTGTTCTGTTAGCTCCAACCTCCAAATTGGGCACTCGTTCGGTTTCTTGTGACCGCTTGGGGCCGCCGGATTGACATGGTCGGCGAGCTAGGAAGATGAGACAAGGTAGGAGAGGCATGGTCTGACCACAGTGGTCTAGCGAAGAGCACACAGCACACTGTACACACAGGAGGACTGCTAATGCGGCCCCATGCGACCATTATTGTTTGAGATAAAAATCGCACCAATGATGTAACGCAACCACGCAAGTGTGGCCTGGTGGCTCCGACGCGGTTCAATTACTTTTGAGACGATCGCGCTGTATTGGCGGAGATCAGACGCCTGGTTGACTGACATTGACGACCAGGCATTTACTCCCAGGGCCCAACACGCAAAGACTTGAGTGGCCACTGGAAAAGACGTGGAAACAAGGTCCACCGCGTGAGGGCAAGTATAACGGTGCCGACAGCTGCTGTCTTTTTAACATAAACAGATAGTTGAACAGACAGTTTATATAATGGGCTGTCTATTTTAGCTGTCTGCAGGATAATTAATTCATTCTTTGACACACAAGCTCATAGTGATTTGTTGCATAGTTGATCTTTGTAGCTATTTTATTGCATACATGAGATAATGTACAATCCCCTTTGTTTTAGCCTCTACTTTTACTATAATAAGTGGGACCCATCGGTAAGTGTCACATCTTTATTTTTCTTTTATTTTTAACTTATCTCTTCTCTTCTTCGACCAACGCCGCATCTCCCTCGCGAAGTCGCGATGTGCGTCCGCGGGCCGCCGATCCTAGCGCCGCGCCACCTCTCCCTCTCATCCTCGCGACGGCGGCGGCGGCGGAGCACCGACGAGCGAAGTGGGTGGAAGCCGCGATGGAGACGGGTGCTCGAATCGACGGTGAGGTGAACACCACACTTCTCCTTTCCTTCTCCTTCTTCCGTAGTTACCAAATCCCCTTCTTGCCTTCACGTGCGGTTCTTGCTCTCGTCCCCATCTCCTGCCGGCCGCCGCGCGCGAGCACCGCCCAACGCCATCAGAGGATGCCCGCGCCGCAGGCCGTCGCGTCCGTGCTCTGCCCAGCGTCGCCTTCGGGAGGGCTTCACCTGAAGCCGTTCCATGAGCTCGTGGGGGCCGAATACTCCCGCGCGCGCACGGGATCCATACCTCCGGCGGCTCCTCGCAGCGCGCCGTACAACGGAAGACTCTGTCGCCGCTTCGCCTAGGAGCACGGGTCGCAGCTTGTAGACGAAAGAGACGTCGGCTGGGTCGTAGACGCGGGTCACGAGGGGTGTTTCTGCAAAATTTGTTTGCATGTCTATGGATGTCTACGGGCCGTTGTACATGCCCTGATTTGCTAAGAAAAGACGTGGAAACAAGGTCCAAAAAGACTTGAGTACAACTTTGTGGTGGTCGGTCTCAGTGCAGAGTTTTATTACACATTTACCTAGATCAGAAATTAGATAACTGTACTTCATGGTGATGAAATTCCTCTCACGTGCCATGAAACTCTTCACTCTCTCATGTACCACATCAGTACATTTAATGTCATGAAATCTCCATAAAACCCCCACTGAGACTGGCCTTAGATCGATGTGCATAACACTCATATACTACTCACGATCATACAATGTCAACTTAATTTGTGGTCTTACTTCTTAGTACTCGTGTAATTCCTGTTTGGTCATACACTTATACTACTGAATCTTTAATACATTTAATTTGGCTAATGATCTTAGTAAAGGTGCGTAGAAAACAGTCAACATACTTGTGAGTTTAACAAAAACAACACCGTCACAAGAAGCCAACAATGGGTTTACCAGGGACATGGGCACATGGCATGCAAGCAAAGTTAATTAATCCCTCCAAGCAAAACCATATGTAGAGTGCGGTGGTTAACGTCTAGTACTCATTCGAAAAAAAGAAAACGTCTAATATATACTGATTGAATGCACTTATTATGCACGCGAAGGCCGCTAATGGGTAATGGCTCGTTGCTAGCTATGACGCCATGACGGTTTGGTCGTTTGGACGACGAAAGCATGGAGTACGTACCAGGCGATGATAGCTTACTGCAGGCATCGTTATCCACGCGGCCGTCGGCGCAGAGGCAGCCCAGGGACTCGCCGGCGAGGCTGAACCCGCACATGCCGCTGGACTGCTCGCACTGGCTGCACTGGCCGGAGCTCCGGTCCCAGCCCAACTGGAAACCCGCGCGGAGGGCCTTGCCGTACCCCTGGCTCCTCCACGCGGGGTCCTCAGCATCGGACGGCATGGAGGTCTTGAGCACCGGCACTTCGAAGACCTGACTGCACGCGCTGGACCAGTCGCCGGGAGGCACGTCGCGGCTCGGGAGCACGAACGCCGTGGAGTCCGACCTGTCCATGTCGCCGCAGGTGATGGGCTTGATGGTCGACGGCTTGGGCGGCCTGGGCTTGGAGGTAGGCGGGTCGGCGTCCGGGTGGCCGAAGGAGCAGCCGACGAAGAAGAAGAGGTAGTCGGACGGCGGAGATTCTGGGGAGGGCGAGACGGACGCCCGGCGGGATGGTCACGTTGTGGTCCACGCTGGGGCAGGTGGCGGCGGCGTCGGCGTCGGCGAGGGAGACGGTCAGGGTTCGCGTAGTCGATGCGCGAGACGGTGTAGTTATCGTCGCCGAGCCTCAGGACGGCCATGCCGCAGGCGACGGCCAGACCCGGGTACCCGCAGTAGGACTCGCCGTCGCGGGCCGGGACGGCCTCAGTGTCGTTGGCGAGGTAGAACAGGTAGCTGATGTTCACGCCGCCGCAGAGGTAGGGCCGCCACCGGCACGCCGAGACGGCGTAGGTGGCATCAGTGCTGGCACCATGGGGAGCGGTAGCCAAGAGAAGAATCAAGCAGTAGCGGAGGAGAGCCATGGAATCACCTGTATAGAATTCATAAACCCGCCGAGTAATTTATGGACATTAATCTTAGAAGCACTTTGCGGAGCCCTTGCTTGGTCATGAGTCACCAATCGCTTCGTCATTCTAAGAATCTGGCATGGCGGCCAAGCGAAGGCTCACGCAATTATCCGAAGAGTCACGCGGTACTGCGGCCGTGTTTCTTTCCGACTTCGAAAAAAATTTCCAAAGGGAATCTTACGTGCATAGAGTATTAAATGAAGTCTATTTACAAAATCAGTGCAATCTAATGTTGTGAATCTAATAAGCCTAATTAATCCATATTTTGCTACAGTAATGCTACAGTAATCATTCTCTACTCGTGCGGTCAAAGGCCTCATTAGATAGGACTCGCGAATAATCTAATGTTGTGAAAGTGATTTTTTAAACTGACTTTATTTAATACCGCTTTAATACCGCTGTCAGTGATGAGCGAATATTCAGATTTCAGAACAGCCGGAGGAGTTTTTTTTTTCGAAAAAACAGGAGAACTTGCAACCTAGAGCGCGCGCGGGTCAATCATGGGCTCAAGGCGGCGAAAATTTCATATCAATAAAGTCCATGGACATGGAATAATGGGCCGTGAGCAAAAGCCCCAGGTTGATCCCAGACACACGGCCCACATAAAACGAAGTCCTGTCGGTGCTTCTTCCAACCGGGTTTCCGGCCATCACCCCCCTTGCGTCGTGATCTCCGGCGGCCGCGCTGCTCTTGTGACTCATGGTATCCCGTTCTCTGCCAGGGAAGCACGGGAATCCGGTGGATCTGGCGACGACGAGAGCGGAGGTCTGTTGGGAGCTTCCAGGGATTGACTCAGGCGGAGGCATAAATGGATGCAGGCGGCACTCTCTGCTATGACTGCATCGGTTCGCCACTCTAACTTCGGTACCAAATCTCTTCTTCTCAGTTCGAGTATTTTCAGTAATTGAGCATTGCGATTACATTGGACTGAAACTTTAGTTGCGTTTTTAATTTTACAACATATTTCGTGAGGATTTAAACAGGACCATCTGCTGAGTCTTTAATGTATTTTTCTAGTATTGTTAATACAAGTGCACAGAACACAGTCAATCTTGTAGGTCTGACCAGAATAATACCATTGTACGAAGAATAATAGCATTGTACGAAGTTGTATGACCAGCCGGTCACCAATTCTTCTATAGTTTCATCTCTGTTTACATATTAACAATAACATTTGATGCCTTTCCTTAATTTTGCTAGTTATTATAATAAATATTTGCAGTTTGAAATCATAGTAGTACCAGGGAGGAACATTTTCTTTTAGAGTAAGGGAGGGACATTTAATAGGAACATATCTATGCTCATCAACTCAAGAGCATTTTTGGTGGCAATTCCAGATTACTTGTGCCGCCTTCTAGCATTTCGACAATTCTAGTCATTGTTGGCCGATCAGTTGGAATCAATTGTATACACCATAAACCTACCACTATCATCTTTCTCACGAGCTCTGTGATCTCACCATTAATCTCAGAAGCACTGACACAATAGTCATCCAAATTCTCATAAATCCACTGGGGGAAATACTGGCTACTAGATCCACTATTTGCATTTATATTTCTGTCCCTTGCCCCAACCATCTCAAGCACCATCATTCCATAGCTGTAGACATCAGACTTGCTACTTGCTGTTCCAAATTGCTTTGAGTACACCTCAGGTGCAATGTATCCTATTGTTCCTCTTGCACCACCAATGGAGATAGCGCTCTCATTATTGAGGCATAGCTTGGCCAATCCAAAATCAGAGATCTTTGGACAGAAATTTTGATCTAGGAGAATGTTGTGGGGCTTGATATCAAAATGCACAATGCGAGTACTGCATCCTCGGTGAAGATATTCAAGACCTCTAGCGATCGCAATTGCTATGTCAAATAATTTTTCCCAGCTTAGTGTATTTTCACTGTTCATGTTGCTGTTGAACGCATACCTTTCAAGCGAACCATTAGGCATATACTCATAAATGAGAGCCCTTTTGGATCCTTCCGAACAAAATCCTAAAAGCGTAACAACATTGACATGAGAAGTTCTGCTAATGCTAGCCACCTCATTCATAAATTCTTCTCCATCACCCTTGGTCTCATTTAGCATTTTAACTGCTACCCGTCGACCATCAGAGAGGTTGCCCCTGTATACAGCACCAAATCCACCTTGGCCTAGTTTCACGGCAAAAGATTTTGTAATTCTTTTCACATCCATGTAAGTGTATCTTTTTGGATGTAGGTTCTCATTCTTTTGTAGAAAGGACTCTATCCTTGGCTCATCCTTCGCTTCAAATTGAAGCAAACGATATTTGCGAGTCGAAAAGTATGCGAGAACTAATAGACATATAAACAGAAGGGACATGCATACCACAATATCTGCATCACAACAAGACACAAAAAATGGGTTCAGTTTGCTAAGTTCTAAAAGTTCAAATTCACAAAGAGTAACACATGCTAGTCAGTGTGGGAAATTCATGAGTTTATAGTTATGTAAGATTAAATTCTTTACCATGTTGTCACTAGTTAACGGATTCCAAAACAGTTTATATTTAGACTATGGATTTCAAAAATGATATGCCAATGCTTCTCTATAAGCCTTTGTTCTGTTCTTTTAGACTAAAGAAGATGGGTACTGACTATATAGGCAAGTGATTAAAACAGGCTTGGATAAATATCATCATAGAAATAAGCAAAGAAAAAAACAATCAGATTGAGCCCAAGATAGAGAGGTTACGTACACGTTTTTGTTCTGTTATGATGGCTCCCTGCAATTATAAAGAAAAATAATTAAGTATATACAAATTATATATATATAAGCCTCTTGCTAAGCAAAACAATACTCTACATAACAAAAACACATGACCTTCATTTAATTAATGTCAGGTGTTCGATAGAAGAACATGCTAGATCAACGATAGACACCCCCATGCACGGTGCCCCTATAGGCCATTTAGTACTGGGTGGGGGCTCGAATAGGTACTAAATGGGAACGGCTAGATTCCGTTGGAAGCCAATTAGTACAGGCAAGTGGCTCGAGCCGACACTAAATGAGCCACCAACCGGTACTAAGTGCCAAGTGGCTCGAGCCGACACTAAATGAGCCACCAACCGGTACTAAGTGCCACCATTTACTAATGGATCAAGCCACGAACCAGTACTAATATTATTCCTATAAATCACGCTTCTTCTTCCTCCCCGATCTTGGCCACACATCATTTGATCGAGACCTCGGGCTTTATCTCTCCCATGGCGACCTAGGAGAGGTGCTGCCCATTTTTTATAATTTGTGGGAATTTCACTCATCTAAGTGTACTAAAGATTAGTTATTTCATCCTCTCTTCTTTCATGGTTATTATGCTATGTTTTGTTCTCTGGAGTTAGAGGAATTTGTGATTTTTAGGAGGAGAAAAAATGAAGAGATTTTTTATTTAGACTATGTTTTGTGCTCTAGAGTAAGAGAAATTTGTGATTTTTAACTATCTAAAAATTACTGACATAATTACCATATTAATTGAAATATTTTATGCATTATATATTCAAATTATAAAGTTAATTAATGGAATTTTTTATTGGTCCTTCATTATGCTAATATTTTATAGTCAAAATTAATAAATAACATGTATAGTTAGAGAAATTTATAAATTTTAGAGTGAGAGGGAATAGAGAGATTTTTTATTTATACACGAATGAAGAATTTGGAGACTTTAGAACGAGGGAGAGTAGAGAATCTGAGGGTAGAGTAAAATTAGAGGCCCATAAAAGATTAGTAATATTTTATAGAAAAAATATTTTGTATTTCAGTGGATGTACGATGACCGTTGCACCATGGCATTGATGTTGGTTGGTGGTGACTGTGGGGTTCTATTTAGACGGTGTCTCCTGACGGTTGTTTTTTTAGCACCTCCGAAGGACCGTCCCACTGGACCGTCTACAAGCCAATTCGCATCTCCTGACGGTTGTTTCTCGGGTGGAGTAGTGATTGTGTTTTGCAATTTTATTATTTTTATTTACCTTCTATAAATACAATGACCGGCAGTCGGATTCTGTTAAAAAAATCTGTTAAAAAACTGCTCAATTAAATTTTTAGATGACCGTACTGTATTATTGGCGGAGAGCAGACGCCGGGTTGACGGTTGACAGACATTATTGACGAACTTAGCATCTGTCAATTCCCAGGTCCCAGACGCAAAGACTTTGGCCACTAGCCCGACTAGCAAAGACGCGGAAACGAGGCCCTCACACAGGACCAAGTCCACCGAGCGATTTGCTTAGGAAACTAGCAGTACAGTGGTATAGAGCATACTTGACACATACTGACATACGACTGGGGTTTTGTAAAAAAAAGCATACCACTGAGGTGCGTGCAACCTGCAGGGGCCGTTGTTCGCATCATGAAAGCAAACAAAAAGTTTTGAGAAAAAAAACAAGGAGGAAATCGTATGCGTGAGCATTCTATTGTCTGTCCAAGCAAGCAGAACATCAAACGAAAGTAATGCGGGGGAAGGGGCGACATATGTACCGCATCGATCCGTGGTCAGGCCGTTGTTGCAGAAGCAGGTGAAGTTCATCCCGCCGTGCGTCTCGTTGCGCTGGTAGCCGCACCATCCGCCGGAGCGCTCGCATTCGTCGCACTGCTGGGAGTGGGTGTCATACGTCAACTGGAACCCAGCCCACACCGCGCCGCCGGGACCAAACGACGCGTCCACCGGAGCTGGAGCGCCGCCGCCTGCGCCTATTATTGCCTTCCTGCGCATATCGAGCACCGGCGCCACTACCACCTCCTCGCACTCGTACTCGTATGCCTCAGTCCCCGTGACCAGGCCGTCTGGCAGCACGTACGACCTCGTGCCGTCGTCGCGGCACCCGCGCAGCACCACGGCGGAGGGCGAGGTGAAGTTCTTCTTGCAGCCGTAGAGGAAGGTGATGTTGGAGTCGGAGGGCGTGAGCTGCAGCCAGGAGGTCGTGTAGTCGATGCTGAGGTTCACGTGGAGGCGCGGGCAGCCGGTCCCGTACACGAGGACATCGTCGTCGGAGACGGCGACGGTGTGCGCCTGGTAGTCGATGTGCACGACTCGGTACTGGTGGGACATGACGGAGAGGATCAGCGTGGTGCTGTTGTAGCAGACAAGGTCAAGGCCGGGGTAGCCGCAGTCGGAGCCGGAGGAGTTGAGCGAGAACGGGTACCGGACGGCATGGCCGCCGCAGGTGACGACCTCGCTGCACGAAGGAGGGAGGGCGTCGGCTGCGGCGAGGAGGAGCAAGACGACGGGGAGGAGGTGGTGGAGGAGCAGAGGAGTCATGGCGCCTTGCGGTGTGAATGGGGAGAGGAGGGAGAGAGACCCCGGAGCGTTGTGCCGGTATGCTTGGCGTTGGCGAGGCTGACGGGGAGCCCACGCATCTTTTTTCTCATTTTCTTTAACCGATGCCACCACTCCCCTCTCCCACTATATCTCAGTCCCTCTATCTCCTCCATCTTTCTAGTGGCTGCAGCGGTGGCAAGGGGTGCCGGTCCTGCACACTTTAGCCCCGCTGGCCAGTAGTGACCCCCGACAACGAAGACGTGCGGCCGGCTCCCGCAGCGGCGACGACGGCGGACGATCACATGGCGACGGCGAAAGACTCCCGCAACGGCCACAGACGGCTACGCAGTGGCGATGGAGGGCTCCCGCGGCGGTCGCGAACGGCCACGCGGCGACGGTGGAGCCATGGAGGCCTCCTACAACAGCCACGAACAGTTGCGCGACGACGACATTGGATGGCTCGCGCGGCAGATGGACCTCGAACACCGAAGAGGTACGGGCGGCTCGCGCAGCGGCGATGACGGCGGATGATCGCACGACGACGGCGAAAAACTCCCGCGGCGGCCGCGAACGGCCACGCGGCGACGGTGGAGCCGTGGAGGCCTCCTACAGTGGCCACGGACGGCTGCGCGGCAACGACATTAGATGGCTCGCGCGGTGGCCGCAGACGGTCGCGTGATGACCGAGGAGGGGCGGCAGCGGACAGAATAATATTGACCATTAGATCTTCATAAAATCCGACGGCATCTATTCGTCTCTTTTTTGAATTAATAGAATAATATAGACCGTTAGATCTTCATAAAATCCAGCGGCATATATTCTTCTCTTTTTTTGATTAATGTGGGAATATCTTGACCCTCTCGGCGAACGTAGTGGCTCCTTTTAACACTATTATATTAAGATCTATCTATCTATACTATAAAGATCCAAAACTTTCGAGGTCGACGGACCCACAAATCAGCCACAGTAGAATTTTTTCAATCCCACGATTTTCGTCGGACTCTTTAGTCACACTTTTGAAGAAATCATAAAACGTTACGCCTCGTCATGGTAAAAAAACATGTGCCTACGTGGAATCATCGAGTTCGTAACCAGTACGGTCTCTGACCAGCTATTGTTATATAAATCTTATTTTCTACTAATCACATGTTTTTATTAAATGTGCGTGTCGCACATACGTTCTTGCTAGTAATAGATAACGACTCTGGCAAATATTTGCTGAGAGTTTTCTGTAGGCGACAGTGAAGCATACTTAAGTATCGTTGTGTGACTAATAGAGAATTTTGTTTTTGAGAATGGCTAATAGAGAATTACAAATGATGTTTTAAGTTGAAATATAATAAAGAAAATTATAAATTATATAAAAAAATACTGTAATTTTTATTATTATTTTAAAAAGGCTATAGTACATAATAATAAATTAACTATATCTAAGTAAAATTTTGTGTAAAATAACATGAAAAAAATCATATTACATTTTTAATAAAAGTATATATGTGCTCATGTTGTACTCATAAAATTTTAACTTAAAACACCACTTGTGTTTGAACAAATAAAATAAATAAATTTTACAAAAGGGCGGATTGAATCGATTAAGAGAGTTGTGGATGTGAAATACATTGTAACATACTTTAGAAGATTATTTAAACTTTATTGATGTTTAATAGTACTGTGGTAATTTAGATTTATTTATTCAATCTCTTGTTTTCGGAGGGACCCCAGACCAAGATAAAATGACCCCAAACATAGCTATGGCGGGCTCGGGTAGCCCAAATCTGGCCCGGTTCTGGGCTCATTATTGTTGCCAGGTAACTTTCTTCGTGATAAAAGGCTCATGATGAGTCGTTACAAAAAAAATCGAATAGGCCGATTATAAATAAACAGTCAAACACGTCTTTCATCGAAATGTTGTAGCACAGTGACTACTCACCGGCGAGCTGCCGCTGGAACTCGATCGCCACCCTCCATGAATAACGGAAGATGCAACGCAAGGACGGCGTGCCGTGGCAAGGCGCAATCGTAAGCTGCCGGCTGTCGCTCGCGGTCCAGTCGTGGCGCGAAATTTCCACATCAGGGTCGGAGGGAAACCCGTCGCCGTCAGCCCCCTAACTCCCTCACTTGACTCTCACGCACGCACAGCCTCGCCAACGCCAAGCATACCAGCACAACGCTCCGGGGTCTCTCTCCCTCCTCTCCCCATTCACACCGCAAGGCGCCATGGCTCCTCCTCTGCTCCTCCACCACCTCCTCCCCGTCGTCTTGCTCCTCCTCGCCGCAGCCGACGCCCTCCCTCCTTCGTGCAGCGAGGTCGTCACCTGCGGCGGCCATGCCGTCGGGTACCCGTTCTCGCTCAACTCCTCCAGCTCCGACTGCGGCTACCCCGGCCTCGACCTTGTCTGCGAGGACAACACCACGCTGATCCTCCCCGTCAAGTCCCACCGGTACCGAGTCGTCGGCATCGACTACCAGGCGCACACCGTCGCCGTCTCCGACGACGATGTCCTCGTGTACGGGACCGGCTGCCCGCGCCTCCACGTGAACCTCAGCATCGACTACACGACCTCCTGGCTGCAGCTCACGCCCTCCGACTCCAACATCACCTTCCTCTACGGCTGCAAGAAGAACTTCACCTCGCCCTCCGCCGTGGTGCTGAGCGGGTGCCGCGACGACGGCACGAGGTCGTACGTGCTGCCAGACGGCCTGGTCACGGGGACTGAGGCATACGAGTACGAGTGCGAGGAGGTGGTAGTGGCGCCGGTGCTCGATATGCACAGGAAGGCAATAATAGGCGCAGGCGGCGCTCCAGCTCCGGTGGACGCGTCGTTTGGTCCCGGCGGCGCGGTGTGGGCTGGGTTCCAGTTGACGTATGACACCCACTCCCAGCAGTGCGACGAATGCGAGCGCTCCGGCGGATGGTGCGGCTACCAGCGCAACGAGACGCACGGCGGGATGAACTTCACCTGCTTCTGCGACAACGGGCCGGCGGAGGCGGCGCGTTGCGGTACCGGTACGTATGCCTCCTCTTCCCTGGCAATTCTTTTCTTTGATTCTCTGCCTGTTTTATTTATTTGGGTTCCCGAACTTGGGTTGTCCGTTGTTCATTGAGATCGAGGTTGCGCATGCACTCTTTTTGTCTGTCTGTTTTTTCTTGTGCTGCAACGTCTTATCGAGTAGCGAGCGATAGAGGGAACAAAAATCAGGTAGAGAAAACTAGCCTAAATGTCCGAATTTTAAAGAAAATTGTGTCAGCCACCAGAATTAGCAGCAGCTGTTCGTTCAGCAGTTAGGTTTGCCGCGCTCAGTTGTTGCCTGGACAGCGACCTCTATTGAAAAATGTCTGTATGTCACCCGACTGCCGGTTCCGTGAAAACCAGAACTGCCAGTCAAGTGATCTCCAGTGCTGTGCTCTGTCGCGATTGGCAGCAAGTGAACAACCGGACGGCATAGCTGACGGCGGACCAAGCTAGACGTTAGTCATAGATCATCAGTAGGGCGTGAGGACTGAGGCTGCTCCGTCTCAGACTCTTAGCTATCACCATTCAGGAAAACGGCTGGCGGGATCCGAGCACACTGATGAACAACACGCCATCCGCAACATCTTTAGGAACGTGAAACTCGCAAAGTACTAGGAACCTTAGAAGGGTCGCAAGGTTTAGTAGTCGGTCTATGGTCGCTGATGACGAAACTGGCAAGACGAGAGCTTTTTTTCTGTCGATCACAGTACCGCCCTGGCCAGTTGTTGCTTGTTACGTTTGGTTTGGTTTGGTCTGGTCTGGTCTTTGGTGGTACTGAGACTTCAGAGGCCACTTCAGTGGACTCGAGCTGCGGTTGCGGGACCTCGTACGCCTCCCGTGATCTTCTACAAGGCTGGACCTCAGAAAAATTCAGCAGATCGAGGGATGAGCTCACATTGATATCATTAGATGGGAATGGTGTCTTCAAAGGTTGTTCCGTTCATACTGAATGTCACCCTCACGGCCTCATCGGTCACCACTGGCATGCTGAGTGAAAGAGACTTGTTGAGAGAAACAGAGGCTCAGCATCATCTCTCTGTTGCTCACTTCTCCATATGTACAAATACAAGCCGTAATATGTTTCGGTACCACAGTTACAATACTAGTAGGTCATTTATGTGATATAAAATCACAGTCATAAGCAAGTAGTTGTAAATACAAAACGCACCATTAAAAATAGCAAAAAAGAAAAAAACTAACATTCAACCATCGATCTTTGAAACTCAATCATTTTTTTGCAACTATTGACATTGAATCTAATTTTCCTCTAAATTACACACACCTGTCACTATGAAAAAAAAAACCTAAAATACTCCCATAAATCAGAGTCTAATTTATCCATATTTGCTTTTAAAAAACAATGTAAAGTCACCCTAGAACTCCATCTCAATTGCTATATAAAAAATACATCTATGTTCTGCAAAAATATATATGCATCTAAATTTCCAACCCATGTCATTATTAAAAGTAACACACTAATTTGCATCTAAATTACCTACTTTTAGTGATAGCATTACTAGAAAACCCAAATTACCCCTCTAAATATAGGGTACTTCTATATAACCAAGTTCAGCATTATTACTAATATATAAAAAAGCTAACACAAAGTTAATATACGTTAGATAAATGTATTATAATACAATTAAAACAATAAACACTCCATTTTGTTAGGAAATTATATGGCACACGTCAACATTTTGGACGCTGCAATGTAAGCTAGCTAAAACGATTGTCTATGCAATTGCAGTAACTAAGAGCATTCTAGGACTTGGAATCCATATTCTCAATATATCCAAATAGCAGTTTAAATAAGGTGTACAACAAACACTAGCATTTCAACTTAACATGAGAGAAAATAATTTCTTACTAATTGCAGCCTATAATATTGAATTTGGGAAGCCAAAATTTTAGAAACGAACCACGATTGTAACAACAGATGACATAGCCCGAGCTAAGATTTCAATTAAACACGTGTCGAGTGCACATGGAGGTGCGATGAAGGGGAAAACAATGAACGTAGATGGAAAAATATATAGCTAATGTAATTGGTATATGAAATACTTTATTACAATTGGATAAAGATTACATCGTATATATAAGAATATCATGTTGTTTCCTCAAAAAAGAATACCATGTTGAAAATAAACAAATGAGAGAGAGAAAAGGCAAAACCATGTTAGATATGGGTCCCATATTTACCAAAGAACTCATGATATTCATATATCTCTCATAAAATCTTATGTATCTTAGAATTGCTGCATAGGAAGAAGCAAGGGTTAATGAACAAGTAAATAAATTTTTGAAATACTCGTGTGCCTTAGAAACTTCGACCAGATCAATAAACAACTACCCCTAGTACATACACATCAGTGTCGTACTGATTAGGTTACGATCCGCTATCAACAAAGTAGCTTTTGCGACACTCTAATGGATACTGTTCACAAAAGGCTAATATTTCCGGCTGTGATTGATTGGATAGCGAAACGAAAGTATTGGTACTATTACGCTGTGCTCGTCCATACAACAATAATCGGTATTACTGGGTACCGACAGCCAACAGCAACTTTTTTTTTTGTAACCAGTCAAGAGAGAGAGAAACAATTCCATATAACTTCTCAATTTTCCCGACGTCTATTTCTTGTCTCTATACGGCGACCGACGACGGATAGTCGCAATTACTAAATTTCCCACGTCTATACCATATACCACCCAAAAGTGGTATCATCATACAAAACTATATTAGCGCTCTCCACTAAGGAATTCTCTCAATCCACAACTCGCCACGACATCCTCCACTAAGTACCATACCAATGTGCCACGTCATCCTCCACTAAGCACCCCACCGAGATGCATTGATTGCTGATTCTTGCAGCGTGCCACGTCATCCTCCACTAAGTACCCCACCAAGATGCATTGATTGCTAATTCTATGTCTATATTAAACTATATACTTTTCGCATGTGGTGCAGCCTCATCATCTTAATTGTTTGCACCGTCCAATTCTATATCTATATTAAACTATATACTTCTCGCATGCGGTGCAGCCACATCATCTTAATTATTTGCACCGTCCAATCTAAAAAAAAATTATATATCTATATTAAATTATATACGAGCACCCCGCTACAAAATGTTGGTTTCTATTTCTCTCAACATGCAAGAATACGAAGAAAGCATAATAGTGTTTCTGCTTCCAAATTTCACTTTATTATTTTTATTTTTAAATTTCATCAAAAGATCCGCAGCAACGCGTGGGGTGTCATCTAGTTGGGTACCGTAGAAGAGCTCAAATATAAAACAGTTCGGCAGTCATTGATGAATGATGGATGAGGGATGGTTGTTGTGGGCTTGTGGCCCAGCTCGATTTTAGCCGGTGAAAGCTAGCCCACTAGCTGCAGATGCAGGACGGGCTTTGGTACCAACAAGCAAGAACATAAAAGGTCCGAAACAAATATTGGTTTGAGCTCCGCATAGTAAGATATTATTTTTTTAGGGATACTAAGATATTAAATTTAACTATTTTCTACATGAAAAAAACTGATCGTCCGCGAGCTCGGCCCAATTTGGCCTATAAAATTCAAGCTTTGAGCCGATGAAGCAGTCAATTTTAGGCCCAAAACAAGTCGAACTTTTCCTTATCCCGTTGAACATCGCAATCACACTGAATTGCGATTTTAAACAATATGGTCTCTAAAACACTCCCACGACCAATAATTTCTTCCGACGAACCAATAAAGTATTGTTATCTAGTTTCTAATCTAGGTAAATGTGTAATGAAACTCTGCACTAAGACTGACCACCACAAAGTTGTACTCAAGTCTTTTCGTGGACCTTGTTTCCACGTCTTTTCTTAGCAAATCAGGGCATGTACAACGGCCCGTAGACATCCGTAGACATGCAAACAAATTTTGCAGAAACACCCCTCGTGACCCGCGTCTACGACCCAGCCGTCGTCTCTTTCGTCTACGAGATGCGACCCGTGCTCCTAGGCGAAGCGACGGCAGAGTCTTCCGTTGTACGGCGCGCTGCGAGGAGCCGCCAGAGGTATGGATCAAGTGAAGCCCTCCCGAAGGCGACGCTGGGCAGAGCACGTACGCGACGGCCTGCGGCGCGGGCGTCCTCTGATGGCGTTGGGCGGAGCTCGCGCGCGGCGGCCGGTAGGAGACGGGGACGAGAGCAAGAACCGTACGTGAATGCAAGAAGGGGATTTGCTAACTACGGAAGAAGGAGAAGAAAAGGAGAAGTGTGGTGTTCACCTCACCGTCGATTCGAGCACGCGTCTCCATCGCGGCTTCCACCCACTTCGCTCGTCGGTGCTCCGCCGCCGCCGCCGTCGCGAGAATGAGAGGGAGAGGTGGCGCGGCGCTAGGATCGGCGGCCCGCGGACGCAGATCGCGACTTCGCGAGGGAGATGTGGCGTTGGTCGAAGAAGAGAAGAGATAAGTTAAAAATAAAAGAAAAATAAAGATGTGACACTTACCGATGGGTCCCACTTATTATAGTAAAAGTAGAGGCTAAAACAAAGGGGATTGTACATTATCTCATGTATGCAATAAAATAGCTACAAAGATCAACTATGCAACAAATCACTATGAGCTTGTGTGTCAAAGAATGAATTAATTATCCTGCAGACAGCTAAAATAGACAGCCCATTATATAAACTGTCTGTTCAACTATCTGTTTATGTTAAAAAGACAGCAGCTGTCGGCACCGTTATACTTGCCCTCACGCGGTGGACCTTGTTTCCACGTCTTTTCCAGTGGCCACTCAAGTCTTTGCGTGTTGGGCCCTGGGAGTAAATGCCTGGTCGTCAATGTCAGTCAACCAGGCGTCTGATCTCCGCCAATACAGCGCGATCGTCTCAAAAGTAATTGAACCGCGTCGGAGCCACCAGGCCACACTTGCGTGGTTGCGTTACATCATTGGTGCGATTTTTATCTCAAACAATAATGGTCGCATGGGGCCGCATTAGCAGTCCTCCTGTGTGTACAGTGTGCTGTGTGCTCTTCGCTAGACCACTGTGGTCAGACCATGCCTCTCCTACCTTGTCTCATCTTCCTAGCTCGCCGACCATGTCAATCCGGCGGCCCCAAGCGGTCACAAGAAACCGAACGAGTGCCCAATTTGGAGGTTGGAGCTAACAGAACAGCCAGATGAAGCAGTCAATTTTAGGCCCAAAACAAGTCGAACTTTTCCTTATCCCGTTGAACATCGCAATCACACTGAATTGCGATTTTAAACAGCAATATGGTCTCTAAAACACCCCACGACCAATAATTTCTTCCTACGAACCAATTGAAGTACTACAAAAGTATTTTCAACAAAAAAATCTACAACTACAATGATCATATTTGTATCCCATATATTTACAGCAATATTGATAGCTCAAATTTTAGAAGCTTGATCGAATGTGCTTGTCTCAAACGACAAGTCTCCATGCCCAGGTGGATCACCTGATACTAGTGGTACCAACTCAAATGCCTCACTACTGAATGTCGTTTGTCGGAAAGACCAGGGATACGCTAACTAGTGGGTAACTAGTGCAGTGGACAAACAATAGAAGTGTAGAAACACCTACCGCACAATCGCTGTCATTGTACAAGTCAAGTAAGAATACATTAACTTTAAGGGGTAACTTTAAATCGTCCGATTCGATTTGATGCGGAAACTTGCGCGCAAAAAATCTTTTCTGCTTTTTCAAACTGACTCCGTCTTCGCCGTCCGGACTCCGGACTCGGACGCGCTTTGTGTTGTCACGATTTGAAGCGTTAACAACCAGAGTGATGACCAAGTGGTGTGGTAATCTACATGTTATGGTCTGCTCATATGGAAATAGAACCAGTTACGTGATCCGTATCAGGAACCCCCATTCCGAGCATCAATTAACAAATGTTCTTCTAGAACAGACACTAAAAAAGCCCCCAGTGTCAGGTGGTATGATCCGTGTGGAAGTCAACCAAAATCGTACACAGTGGAGGAACGCATCTTTCCCTGGACAACCAAGCCTAGCAGTGACGTACTCCGTAGCAACCAGGTGACAATCCCTGATCAGACGGCTTGGCACGAACCAGGGAGATGCAGAGTTCAAGTTTCCGAGCGTCTCCCAGTCTCAATCCGGGCAATCCAACCTTCTCCGAAACCAGGCCATGTCTACTGGAGTTTATAAACGGCGGTGGCCGCAGAGTCATCACAAGAAACCACAGGCGTGTCCAATTGGAGCCAGCAAAACACCAGATGAGCACGAGCCCGCCCCGTCCTCTCGCCACCATGGCTGCTCACGCTCACCACCTACCACATCTCCTCGTCCTCCTCCTCGTCTTCCTCCTCGCCGTCGCCCATGCCTCCACCACCCATGGCAACCCTCTCCCAACCAGTTACAACTACTCAATGTGCTGGGGATCATCGTCCTGGTGCGGCGGCGTCGAGATCCGGTACCCATTCTACCTCGCCAACGCAACCGAAGCCGTCGCTGATTACTACGGCGCCCCATCCTTCTCCTGCGGCTACACTGACCTCAAGATCACCTGCCAAGACGAAGGGGAGACGAAGACGAAGACGATGACTCCCATCATCCAACTGGGCCAAGACAACTACACCGTTCAGAGCATCCTCTACAACACAAACACCATCGTTCTTGCGGACAGCGACGTCCTCCGCCCCGGCGATTGCCCGGCAGTCAGGCACGGAGTCAGCTTCGACCAACACTGGCTGCACAACACCAGCTCCAACAAGAACATCACCTTCTTCTTCGGCTGCAACTCCGAGTCATCTCCACTCAACATGTACCAAATCGACTGCAATGGGTTCAGGACTCCATTTGGCGCTGGGCCTTCCTACGTGTTTACACCTGATGATCATCATAACGAAGCCCAGGAGCAGGATTTGGGTCCACGCTGCGCAAAGGTTATCTCCGTGCCGGTAAAGAGCGAGGTTCTGACGGTGATAGCAAGTAACCAGACAAACTTCACGAGGGGCGGATATGGGGACGCGCTCAAGCAGGGGTTCGAGCTGGTCTGGAGCCTGGAGACGACGAACGACTCATGCTACCCGTGCGAGCAGTCCGGCGGACGGTGCGCCTACGGCCACAGCAGGGAATTTCTGGGCTGCTTGTGCCCCAATGGGAAAGTGAGCAGCCAGGATTGCAAAAAAGGTAAGTCCTCCAGAACCAATCTCTCAGCTTTCCTCATTTTTGCAATCACCGTGACGTACTCAGGATCTCCAACCAAGTTTCATCGATTAGTAGTTTGCATCTGATTTTATTTTACCGTCTAGTTCTTTTTCTTTTTCTTTTTTGAAGCGGCTTTTTACCGTCTAGTTTGCACATCGTGGCTTTGTTGTGCCTGGTGCTGCGGCTTGCCTCGTGCCAGGGATTGTTTACAGCTTTTCGCCCCTTTGTCTGCCTTTGCACCAAATTAGTGTTTTTTTACATGAACGAGATTCATCAGGCGGCCCGGCAGCCTGCCGTGCTCCACAGCATTCCGTAGAGCAGAGGACTGTACCATAAAATCCTTCGATTTGACGCGGAAACAATCGTTTCCGAATTTATTTCCAAATATACTCCATCTTTTTTTGAGACAAAATATACTCCATCTTGGCGACATAAAGTGTGCCGGTATCAGTAAGGCGCCTTCACCGTCCGGACTCCAACGCGTTTTTTGTGTGATCACGATTGAACCGTTAACAACCAGAGTGATGACCTTAACATAGGACAGTTTCGTATCATGCATCATGAAATTAGGTTCCGGATAACCATCTCTGAGAAGCACAGCCATCGGACAGTGGTGGGTACCCTACATATTATGATCTGCTAGGATGGAACCAATTATGTGATCCGGCACCCAATTTTGGACCCTTACTTAACAAATGCTCTTCCAGCAAAGGACATTTTTACAATTAGAAAAAAAACGTCATTAAAAAGTATCCCTAGTCCAGTAGCGCGAGCTTATACTGGTACATTTGGTTAACGAGCTTTTAGTCCAATGGTTGCAATGCTCTAGTAGCAGCCATAGATGACAGGTTCGACTTCTCGTGGGAGTGAATTTTCAAGTCGTTTAAAAAAATCCACTCATTGGTTTTTCAAGGTTCGGGGTTTTTTTCTAAAATGGGAAAAGATTTCTTCTTATTATTAAAAAACCGTGGGACAGTCTTACCCCTCTATTTTTTTATATATACCGGTACATTTGGATATTTCAAAATTACTAGTTTATTTTGATTGGTATAACCCATGTGGAAGTCTCAAGGTTTTCATTAAGTAAAGTAAGAGCACCACTATATCAACTAAGAAGAAAACAAGCTTACATATAGTTTATGAATATTACAACAGGCCACACAAAGTTGAAAAGTATAGATTTATAAAGGAACTAAGACGGACTCAAACACATGGGTATCGCACGCGTTGATCAGTACAAGCACTTTGCCCTGGAAGTAGACATCTTTGTTCAAAAACTCTTATGTTCCTGTCTTTCCACAAGACCACAACTGACATGCAGTGTACATATACATGATTATCGCTGCGAAGCTTTTTTCTGGATCGTCCACTCACATGTTGCCGATTTCGGTTCCACCAATCTTAATAAAGGAAACATCCTCTTGACACTATTATTGGCTTGGAGAATCATCAATCTATTTAGACAAAGATGAGGTTCTGTTTTGTCAGCCTGATCAATCACACAATACACAAACCTGATCAAAGGGCCAATTTCTGATAAGGAGCTAGTATGTCTGCAGTCAGCTGAACTATGTGTTGCGCTAGAAGCCAGGTAAAAAGGATTTATGCTTGCCCACCACAAAATCATACCAACTGGAGTAACGCATATTTGCCTGGAGTCCTGGACCAGCCAACCCTAGCAATGACGTCAGCAAGCCACCGGTGATCACTGGCGTGTTTCTTTACGGTGGAAAAATATTTCCATCCCATTTGACCAATAATTAAGGGTATTAAATAAAGTCAGTTTACAAACTAATTTCACAACATTGGACTACTTCACGAGACCTATCTAATGAGGTATTTGACCGCACGATTAGAGGATGGTTACTGTAGCATTACCGTAGCCAATCATGGACTAATTAGGCTCATTAGATTCGTCGCGTAAAGTTGCACCCGTTCCTAAAAGAATTTTGCAAATAAACTTCGTTTAGTAATTCATACAGAGGAGATTCGTTTTGGAAATAAATTTGCAAAACTAAAGAAACACGGCCACCGACGACGATTGTTGATCAAACGGCCGTGCTTGGCACGGACCAGCGAGTCGCAGAGTCCAAGTTGCTTCAGTCTCCAAGCGTCTCCCAGACGCCCAGTCTCAATCCGTGTTATGGCGTGCCCCACCGCACACCAACCATCGCAACCTTCTCCGAAAGACCCAACCCCAGGTCAAGTCCACGGGTGCTATAATCTGGGTGCGCGCGGCGGCCGCGGAGTCATCACAAGAAACCAAACGCGCGCCCAATTGGAGCCAGCTCACAGAACAGCCAGATGAGCTCGGCCCGCCTTCTCGCCGCCATGGCTGCTCACCTACCGCGTCTCCCCTTCCTCCTCCTCTTCGTCTTCCTCGCCGTCCATGTCCCCGCCTCCCATGGCCAACCTCCTAAACTAAGAGAAGTTAGTTTGCATCACTGAATTGAGAAGTTAAGTTAGCGTTGGCACTGGTTACCTGGTAGGCGACTGACCAGATCGAGCCGTTTTTTCCTTACACGTCTAGAACACGTGTTGCTGCAAGCTCTTGTTGTTGGAGCAGACAGCGACAGTCAAATTTATATATTTTTATCACGTATATAAAAAAATAAATTAAGATATATAATATCCTATAAATAAATTATCTAATGAGATTAATTTGGTGTTACAGATATTTGTTGGTTTTACATAAAATTGGATCCAAATTAGACAAGCTTGACTTAAAACAAAGTTAAAATAACTTAAAATTTAAATGAATGAAGTAATAGCTATGCCTTGATCCAAAATTAAATTATGTCCAGTTGTATAGTTAGAATCACTTATATTCAAAACCAAGAGCGCGCGTATTTGTTGGAACCACAGCAAAGGAGACTGTCGTAAATATAGTGTACTGCGTAATCGGTATGGTCCGCGTATATATTATACGTGAGTCAACTGAAATAATACCCAATGGAGTACGCATCTTGAGGCCAGTATCAGTGCAGCGTTTCATTACCTAGACCAGAAACTAGTTAATTGTGACAGATGATGAAACTTCTCTCACATCCCATAAAACTCTTCACTCTCTCCTCTGCCACATCAACAACTTAAATGTCATAAAACTCCCGTGAAACCCCACTGAGACTGGCCTGGCTGGACCAAACGACCCTCCCAATGACGTAACAGTATTATGGATGACAAATTAAACGGCATGGCGCAAACCAGCAAGACGCAAAGTCCAAGTTGCTTCATTCTCCAAGCGGCCCGAATCTCAATCCGGGTGATCAACTAACTGATCGTGTGCCCGCCGCCAGCCAATCAAAAAAAGGGGGAAAAAATAGCCCGAGTCCACTCATGAAGCCATGTACGCGACCTATATGCAGCGGCGCGCTCATAGAGCCGAGCTGACTCCGCGCCATGGCTCACCTCCCACGTTCCCCCATCACACTGCTCCTCTTCTTCATCGGCGTCCATGCCCCCGCCTCCCACGGCACCCCTCTCCCGCCCACCCACGACAGCTCCATGTGCTCGTCGGCGTCGTTCTGGTGCGGCGGCGTCGAGATCCACTACCCGTTCCACCTCTCCAACGCCACCGGAGAATCCCCCGACCACACGCGCTACGCCTGCGGCTACACCGACCTGAACATCTCGTGCACACGCCACGGCGAGCAGCCATGGACATGGACCCCCACCATCCGCCTCGGCGGCGACGACTACACCGTCAAGAACATCTTCTACAACACCAGCACCATCGTCCTGGCGGACAGCGACGTCGTCGTCCCCAGCGCCGGCGACGGCGGGGGATGCCCCGCCGTCCGCCACAACGTCAGCTTCGGCCAGGACTGGCTGCGGCTGCACAGCACCAGCTCCCACGCCAACCTCACCTTCTTCTTCGGCTGCTACGCTCGCGACGACCCCGTGCCGCCTGGATTGCACGCGTACAACATCACCTGCCCGGAGTTCAATAGCCCGGCCGGAGGCGGTTCCTCCTTCGTGTTCGCACCGTCGTCTCGGGACACCGACGCGTCGTCCCGCCACGATTACGAGCTGGCCGCGGCGCACTGCGGCGAGGTCGTCACCGTGCCGGTGCGCGGCGAGAGCCTGACCAGAATGAGCCAGGCCGTGCTGGCGCGCGGCGGGTATGTGGACGTGCTGAGGGAGGGGTTCGAGCTGGAGTGGAGCCGGAGGACGACGGACCCGTGCTACCAGTGCGAGCGGCGGGGTGACTCCGGCGGGCACTGCGCGTACGGCGAGGACGGGAGCGTGGACTACCCGAGCTGCCGAGGCAATGAGTCCACCGTCACCGCGTCAGCATCGAGTAAGTCCTTCCCAAGTTACGCAGTAATCCTTCGATTTCACTGCCTCACTAGTCACTACTGGTTATGGGATCGCCGGCGATTGCCTCACCGAGTGGTTGGTTTTGGTTTTACCTGAAAAATACTGCGCGGGTAGGTAGAAAATGTAGGAATCCCGATTCCTATTTGCTTTCCTCTTTCGGCAAGGATTACACCACCGCGTAGCTTTTCATGAACGAGATTCATTGGGCGGCCCGGCGCGCTGCTGTGCTCCACAGCGTTTCGTAGAGCAGAGTAGCAGACAACCAAACTTCCCCTGCTTCAGACTGAAATTCAAGAGGCAGCTGGTTGCTACCTACTACGACTACCGAATGTGTGAAACACAGCCTACCCACATGGTTAGGTGGTGTTTAGATGTTGAATTTGGGAGGGTGAATTTGGGAGTATGATGTCACTTCGTAATCATTGCGTCACTGTAGCATTTCGTTTGTATTTGTAAAAAATTGTCCAAAAATTGATTAATTATGCTCAAAATGTTCGTCTCGCAGAGCACAACAAAACTGTGCAATTAGTTTTTGATTTCATCTACATTTAATACTTCATGCATGTTATGACATTTTGATGTGATGGAGAATCTTCTTTTTGCATAGTAAATTTGGGAGTGAAATTTTGGAACTAAACGAGGCCAGCGTCGCCCAACTGAGAAGTTTGCTAGCATTGGGTGCGGACCAATGCTAGCCGTGTGGTAGGCAGCTGATGAGATCCTTTTTTTTCTCCTTATTATACAAGTCCCCGAAAACCTGATTGACAGTGATACCGAGTTACCGACATACCGTAGTTGCTTCCGGCTCTTTGTTTGGGCGACAGCTCGCTCACTGGCCATGACAGCAGAGACCATCATGTGACGTTTTGGTCCAAATTAAAGAAGAGTTGCTGCCGGGTTCACAGAAAAGCATATGGTCTGTTCACTTGGATTACGGTGGCTACAAAAGCAGAGCCGACCCGGTCCTTGCTGTTTATTAGCACGGCAAGCTTTCCAATTGCTGACCACTCCGTAACATTGAACGCAAATTTAACCTTCTAGTGAGAATTCGTACAGAAAAATTCCCATCGAGATTCGAGAAGCAAGACCAAGGACCTCCCTTCCATGGCAGTTAGTCAATGAAAAGCACGCGAGTGTGCAGTACTGGGCACGGAACAGCGACGGGAGGTGCTAACACCTGACTTCGCCAGGGCAGTCATTGGGGTCATGGTCAGCCACGGCTCTTTGCTTTCACTTTGCCTCCACGCCCATGGCGTCGACCCCGACCGGCCTTGTGAGAAACTCCACGGTCAGGGGGATCTCCGAACTGTTGACACGAAACCGCGCCAACAACAAACACGCGGAGTAGCTCCTTGCTGCCCTTCCGCGCAAAGCGGTCAGACCGGTTTTGATAACTGGTTAGACCGGTTTCGCCGGCGGTGCCCGGTGAGAGACCAACGAACGCCCGTCTGGGAGGGACCCCGTCAGAACAGGCGCGCCTTGGGTTGTTCTAGGATCGGCAGGCCACCTAGAACGCCTTCAATCGACATAGAGACGAAGGAAGAACATCATGATAGGGTTGGAAGAGCTAGGGTTTGGAGATAAAAGTAATGCGGAACATAAAAAGATAAAAGTAAAGACAAAACGATAAAAGATAGATTTGATAGATTCGATTGGGGATGATTCTCTCAATCGGCCATGACCCTTTATATTTATAGGGTGGGGAAGTCATACCCCTTTAGGTCGGTTTACAATATGGGACAAAACTCAGAATCCTAAACCTACTCGAATTACAGATCCAAACCGGTCTGACCGGTTGGGCAAACCGGTCTGATCGGTTTCCCTCGGTCCGTGCCAATATTGGTCGTCAACATATGCCCCCCTGTTTTTTTGGCAAAGCTTGCGTGCCAAAAAATAATCTTCAATGATCAGGTCATCTAATAATTGAAATCTTGATATGGCCATGACAACCAACCGTAGTTCCTTGATACATCAGAAGCATAATATTGATAATTATAAAAAGAAGACCAAGGATTATACCAAAACCATGAATTGTAATTAGATATACTTGGATACGCATTCCATGGCACATGCATCGCCGGAATAAATGTTGAAGAATAATGAGATGACCGTTGATGCTTCTTTTCTTTTGGTGACGATGAATACCAACTTTGATCTCTTAACCGATTGCTTTGCTTTTGCTCGGCTATCTTCTGATATTTATGTAACAATTCAGCAAAGCTTGGTTTCTTCTTCACCGCCTTACTCTTTGGAGTAACGCTTGCAGTTCTACCAAAATTTTTGATATGACCGGTCAGACCGGTCGGAACACCGGTTAGACCGGTTCCTTTAGAACCAGTAACTTTGAGATCATCTTGTCCCCCAGCCGAGCATGATTGTTGCTCAGCTATATTATTTGTGACATGCTTATCATTGGAGACAATTTGATCAACATAACTAGCCGATGATTTTCCAATACACTGCTTTTCTATGTCTAGTGTCAAATCTGGATTTTTATTTACTCTTCAATCTTTTTTGACACGATAGACTTGTTTAATCACCTTACGCTTATTTTTCTGTGTGGACCGATTCTTTTGATCAAAACGGTCATTATGCATAGGTGATGTCTTATTAATTACCGGCTCCCTATAAGTAATATAACCTGAACATAAATATCTAGGAAGAGACGGCATATATGAATTATAATACCAAGGAGAATAAGAATAAGACATATTAAAACAAGACTCCCATGGCATCGGTGTAGGTGATCCATACGGTGAAAACGACATTGATTTGTGAGAATTATTCCATTGCCGATCTCGATTATGGAATTTCTCCCTAGGAGAAGATTTTGATTGTTCGGAATTTTTAGATCGACTAGCATCTTTGACAATCTTTTGTCTTTGAGACTTAGCCGGAAGTTTCTTGTTATACTTCGGCTTTTCTCTTTGATGCTTATGACGGCCTTTGGATTCAATGGTTTTCCAAACACCAATCTAGGGTTTTTTAGGTTTAATCATCTTTGGTTTTGATTTATTTTCTGAAACCCTAGGTGAAGCGGTCAGACCGGTTTGAGAACCGGTCAGACCGGTCTGGGCACCGGCCAGACTGGTTGTGTTGCAACCATCACCTTTGCCTTTGTTCTGTTGCCCCCCGAGCGTCGAGATGCTAGATGTAGCCTCTATGCTCTGACTAGGGGATTTTGGGTCAACAATTTCGGCTAGAGACGGTCGATTTGTTTCTTGACCAACAACATCACAATTTGGCAAATTGCAAGGATCAATAATAGCATTAGTCGGCTTTTCAATAGCCAACTATTGATCAGCAGGAATTGAATCTATCTTATCCTCTTGAGTAATCAAAAATTTAACATAGGCAGATAGATGGGTAGATATAGTACCGGAAGATTGTATCTCCTTTAATATGGCGGTCGTCGATGGTGGCTGAAACTCTTTAATCTTGATGACACCTTGTTCTTTAATCTTGATGACACCTTGTTCTGTCCTAATGAAGCAAGACAAGAATATCCTTTCAATTGCTCTGTCATATTCTTGATAATAAATATTCTTCAATCAGCTCTTTACACGACATCAAATCACTTGATAAATCAGCCATGATAACCAGAGATTTCTTCCCCAGCGGAGTCGCCAAAATATGTTGACACGAAACCGCGCCGACAACAAGCACGCGGAGTAGCTCCTTGTTGCCCTTCCGCGCAAAGCGGTCAGACCGGTTTTGATAACCGGTCAGACCGGTTTCGCCGACGGTGTCCGGCGAGAGACCAACGAACGCCCGTCCGGGAGGGACCCCGTCAGGACAAGCACGCCTTGGGTTGTTCTAGGATCGGCAGGCCACCTAGAACGCCTTCAATCGACATAGAGACGAAGGAAGAACAGCGTGGTAGGGTTGGAAGGGCTAGGGTTTGGAGATAAAAGTAACACGGAACATAGAAAGATAAAAGTAAAGACAAAACAATAAAAGATAGATTTGATAGATTCGATTGGGGATGATTCTCTCAATCGGCCATGACCATTTATATTTATAGGGTGGGGAAGTCGTACCCCTTTAGGTCGGTTTACAATATAGGACAAAACTCAGAATACTAAATCTACTCGAATTATAAATCCAAACCGGTCTGACCGGTTGGGCAAACCGGTCTGACCGATTTCCCTCGGTCCGTGCCAATTTTGATCGTCAACACGAACCTTATAAACGGAGGCGAGCTGACACCAGACCAAGCTTGAGGAGACAGAAGAAGAAAAATTAGCCTGATCGACTTGTTGAGCCATGGCTCTCTTTCTCTCGCTACCGCTGCCGCTTCTCCTTGCCTTATTGGTTGCCGCTTCCCATGGCGCGCCTTCCAGCGGGGAGTACAGCAACAGCTACGACCCCTCCTTGTGCCAGCGGCAAGCTTACACCTGCGGCAACGTCAGCATCAGCTACCCGTTCTATACCAAGACGGGAGCTCTCCTGGGAAACGGCAGCTCCTACTGCGGCTACCCTGGCCTGGCCATCGCCTGCAACGACGACGACGGCAAGGGCCCCGTCCTGCAAATCGG
Source organism: Echinochloa phyllopogon (assembly GCA_033239725.1). Classification (NCBI taxonomy): domain Eukaryota; kingdom Viridiplantae; phylum Streptophyta; class Magnoliopsida; order Poales; family Poaceae; genus Echinochloa; species Echinochloa phyllopogon. Next base: position 42,217,172 of record BTCW01000005.1, on the reverse strand, counting down.
CGACAGGGGCTACAGCGTTAGGGACATCAACTACTCCACCCACACCATCTCCCTCGCCGACCCCGACCTCGTCGCCGACGAGCGCTGCCCCCGCGTCGACCACAACGTGACCGTCGCCTCCTCGCCCGCCCTGTGGCTGCAGCTCCCTGGCTCGGGAGCCATCCGCTACTTCCTCTTCTTCGCCAGATGCCCCGTCTCCACTTTCCCTAACCAGCCTGAAATCAAGCCGATCGGCTGTGGAGGAACTTCCAGAGATGGAGATGGGTACTCGTTTGTGATCCCGTTGGAGACGCCCCACGAGGCCTTGCTGACGGCGTGCGAGAAAGTGTTCCTGGTGCCCGTGCTCCGAAGCGCCGCCTCCTCGCAGGTTGATCCGGCGAATCCTCAGTGGGCGATCACTGGATACGGCGAGGTTCTTAGCCTGGGTTTCCAGCTGACATGGGACGTGAGCCGGAGGTCACAGAGCTGTACCAAGTGTGACGATTCCAGCGGACGGTGCGCGTACAACCGAGATGGGGAATTCGTGGGTTGCCTGTGCGCCAACGGGAGAGTGAACGACGAGGGATGCGCCAACAGTAAGCCCTTTTTTTTTCTGTCTGCTGCTACCTTTTTCTTTTTCATTTTTTCCGTTCCAAATTGCGTAGGGGCCGGATTCATGAGCTTGACGGTTTCGTCACTTGATGGGCACGTGACTAGTTGTAGGCTTGTAGCCCCAGGTGTTTCTTTTTTTAGTTATTGCTCCCCGTCAAATTTGAAACACCTGGAGCTACTGAAATATCTGTCTCCAGCTGAGGAAATGGAATTAGCATATCGAAACAGCTGAGTCTAGATTGGCCTGAACAAAACCTTAGATCGAATCTTGAAAAGAAAAAAGGTGTAAAAATTGATCTAAGCGTTAGTTTTGATAATCCATTCTCCTTGGGGTTTAGAGATGGTTGAGGAGGACATGGATTAGTTGCCCCCTCAATTCCTCTCATTCTTCTCCAATCCACATAAGTGCAGAAGCAGCTGGTCACCAGCTCTTCTGTACTCTGTATCTCTTATCTTGGGCCTTGTACATCCTTCTTTCCTCTTGGGCCTGCCATCATCCTGCTTTCGGTTTCCCTCACGCAGTCACGCTCACCGTTTTGTAATGTTGCAATGAAAGCTGTTTGATTAGTCACAAAATTAGATTCTTTTTAGATGATAAGAAATCAGATGAGCTAGGATCAAGTTCCAAGTGGCATCACATCAGAATTCAGAAACTTTCTGATCACTGTAAGCCTGCAGCTGTAGACAAATCCCTGGATGAGATAAGCCAATAGACGAACTCGACCCACCTGGCAACTCGGACCTGTTCTTCTCCCTGCCTGGACGCAATTTATTGTTGTTGATGAACGTTTTGGTTACCTGAACCGCCAAAATTCTTGCCTTTTTTTGAAGGAACAAAATTCTTGCTTATTTCCACCGCTGACGGAAACACGTGCCGGAGAACCATTCCGAAAGGAAAACTACTGGCTAGTAGAAAATAAAAAGCAAGGACTTTTTCTAGATCACCTGCCCAAACACATGGACGACCAATAGCATCTTTCTTTTGACGCCAATTCAGAGAGGTCACTAGCCAAGCTCTCTCTAGTCGCAAGGGGACAGTGACACGGGGGATGTCTGGTCAGGTAGCACGGAGACTCTTGCAGTGTGGCGCGGTAGCCTGGCAACGTCGCGACTCTGCTACAGGCCCCGCATCCGCCACCGTGTGCCCGGGCGTGTGCGTCCTTGCCCCTCGTCAGCGTCACCCACCAAACCATCACTGGTACACGCACGGCTCGCTGCACTTGCCATTGCCAAAGCGAGGTTCAAAAGATGGCCGCATAAAAACGAACCCGCCCGGCCATCCGCCAGCCCAGCCAAAGTCCGGTCCTCGAGAGCTGAACGAAACGGAGTGCCGGCCTGCCAACTGCCATAGGTGCCATGCCTTCGTCTCTCCGCTGCCACCGCCACGGCCGCGGCCGCCTCCTGCTCACCCTCCTCCTCCTCCTCGCCGCCGCCGTGGCATCCCGCGGCGACGACGGCACCTACGCCGTGTCCGCGTGCCGGTGGCAGCCGTACCTCTGCGGCGGCGTGAACATCACCTACCCGTTCTACCTCGCCAACAACACCGCGGCCGTCCCGGTGGCCCGCGGCGGCGAGTCCTACTGCGGGTACCCCGGCCTGGCCGTCGCCTGCGACGCCGGCGACAGGGCCGTCCTGAGGCTCGGCGACGATAACTACACCGTCTCGCGCATCGACTACGCGAACCTGACCGTCTCCCTCGCCGACACCGACGCCGGCGACACCGCCACCTGCCCCAGCGTGGACCACAACGTGACCATCCCGCCGGGGGTCCGTCTCGCCCTCCCAAACTCCGCCGTAGGCTACCTCTTCTTCTTCGCCGGCTGCTCCTTCGGCCACCCGGACGCCGACCCCCCTACCCCCAAGCCCAGGCCGCCCAAGCCGCCGACCCTCAAGCCCATCACCTGCGGCGACATGGACAGGCCGGACTCCATGGCGTTCGTGCTCCCGAGCCGCGACGTGCCTCCCGGAGATTGGGCAAGCGCGTGCGGGCAGGTCTTCGAGGTGCCGGTGCTCAAGGCCTCCGTGCCGGCCGACGCTGGGGACCCCAAGTGGAGGAGCGACGGGTACGGCGAGGCGCTCCGCGCGGGGTTCCAGCTGGGCTGGGACCGGAGCTCCGGGTCCGGCCAGTGCAGCCAGTGCGAGCAGACCGGCGGCAAGTGCGGGTTCAGCGGCGCCGGCGAGCTCCTGGGCTGCCTCTGCGCCGACGGCCGCGTGGACAACGATGGCTGCAGTAAGATACTTGCTGAACCTTCACTCGTCGGTACGTAAAAGTAAACGTATGCCATGCTTTCGTCGTCATCCAAACGGCTACGAATACTCCGTACGTACAGGCAGACTAGCAGCAGTCATTAGCCTTCGCGTTCAGTCAATTAGGTTGCTTGGATAACTTTGCTTCCATGCCATGTCATGTCGCCAATCCATGGCTAGCTTCCTGCACGCGCGCGGACGCCATCGTCTTCAACGGAGGAGAAACCACACTGGTGTGACGATGACGACGCTGGAAGAAAAATCAAGGTGTGAAACGAACCGGATTATAAAGAGCGTCAGTCCAATTACTCCGGGCTCTCTCCTCACTAACCCGTCCTCGGTCGACTGTGACGTGTCGTAGAGCTCGAAAAGGATTGCTCGCACGATGGCGCAACGGCACCTCGCGCTTTGTTTCTCAGTGGTTGTCGCCGTGGCGGCCGGGGCTAGCTGCTGGGACGAGTCGGGCTCCAAGATTTTATCCAGGGCCCCTTGGTTTCGGCCAGGTCGGTGTCAGCACGATCGCGCCGAGAGGAAAACTGCTAATGGGGTTACAGCGACGCAGCTCCGTCCGTCTTGGCAAGACTAGCTGTGTCTCGTCGCACGGCCATGGACCAGTTCAGAATTTGGAAGATCTTTGTTGATCCATCTCTGCTACTTTTCCGTACCCACACCTGTCTCGATCCAGTAGTGCCCACGGCTACCTGCTTTTCTGCAGCACCTAAGTTATGCGGCTAACACTAAACTTCAGTGTTCAGTAGTGACACTGTTGTACATAATTGCGCAAAAGGACTGTCCTTGGCACGGTCGTTTGAATTTTTGCGACTCTAGTAATGTAGGAGTAGTTGTGATTACTCATCTCGCTGATACATAGATCCATCAGAGTCGCTGACAGTAGGCTAGTTAAAACCTACCTGACAGTACTAGTTGTAACTTGTGAGTAGTGAGCAATTAATGGCACGATCCATTGCCACATGACAGTTGGTTAACATGCATACGAACCGTAGTATCCCTTCATAGAGAAGAGTCCTAAGCTGTAAACTGTTGCTGACGTTTGTGGCCGAAGAACAACCTGACAGTGCAGCCCAAACGACGCTCCCCGGCAAGAGCAACTGCAGGATTAATGGCCACGCATTTCATGAGCCATCTAGGCCCACCTGTCGATGTACGTAGGACGTAGGAGTACAGAAGAAGTTGATGCGCACTACCTGACAGTCTTGTTAATTTCAGAGGTGGCACACTTTCTAACTGAAAACCGCGATGCTTCAGTCTTTGGTGGTTGCCTGTATCGCTGGTGTTCACATTAGTTGGGCCCGTCGAGGCCTGGGATAGCAACGTTATTAAAGGTTGTGTTGGTCACTGAATGGACTGTGGATTCACTGAAATTTGGACCACTTAAGTAGAAAATCGCTTAAGTCTGGGCTAAAATTTCTGCGTTCAAGGCTTAAGTATTACCGTACTGTGTTCTCCAGGCAAGTTCAAATGGTAACTTTTACTGCTCAAATTTCTCTGTTCAAGACTTTGAGAGATACTTTCTTAGGTAAGCTGAGGCTTTTATAAGTCATCCATAATATTTGATTTGGAAGGCCGTTCAACTGCTCTGACGTCATATTGAGATGTTCAATTTTCATTTGTCAGAAAGCTTAAGCATATTTCAGGTGTCTGTCTTGCACAGATATTTTTGCCTGCCTTTAGTTCTGTCCTGAGTCCTGACCAATGATTATGACTTGTTAGATATACATATTACAAAGACCAAGACTAGACGAAAAGCTGAATCGGTTACTTGCCTCTGCAACTTTTCCCTGCGTCCTAGCATTTTTCCATGTTTCGTGATACACCATATCTCCAAAAAGAGGAGCATTTCGCGTCAGCCAAATCAGAAGAGGGGACATAAAGGAAGATCGTTGCATCTTGCTCCACTGTTTCTACAAGATACAGATTATATCAACATGCAGGGAGTTGCCTATCCGGTCAAAAAGTAAATTGGACTTGTTTTACATTGTGGCTAAAGTTGCAGAATTGTATTCAAGTTTCAACAGGAGGAAACAGCAACCAGAAGTTACTTTTGTATCTTCTTGGCAGAAGGACATATAATATTAAAATGGACATTACACAAATGAAAAGTCCATATCACATTAGTCAATTAATTTTAAGTTTCTAACAAATATACCTGATCAATTGACTGAAAGGCTCAAATTTGTACTTGTGAACTTCATTTTCTGGCATCGTCTTGCTTGCATGAGTTGTCTGTTTTGTTGCAATTGTTTAGTGGAGCTTCGTTTATCATTTCAAGTAGAATGCGAGACCTTTGTGATTTGTGTTTCTGTTTGATATAAATCAGCTTAATCTTGCTCAGATCTGACATTGTATTTTGTTCCTTGGCATACAGGATCAAAAAGGACAGCATTAATTATTGGTAAGAACTAACCCGACTTTATCTACAAATGTTTCTCGAAGGGTCCACTATTGACTGTATTCATAAATAAATCCCGTTTGTTCTCTTGCTGCAGCTATTTTTTTTAATGTCTGTCAGCCACTCAGCCTACTGCTAACCCTTCTTGATCACAGAAAACACACTACAGTTTACACAAATAAATACATGTGTTTTTTCATCATAAACTAATATATCAAAGCAATATGCCGTTATTAACTTACAGTTTTTTTTGTGCAACCTGTTGAGAGGCCATGGTTAATTAAAAGGTCTCGAGTTTGATTGTTTGAAACCTGCATAAAATAGAGTTATTGTATGTTCATGTTTTACATATGACATCTGAGTTTTGAGAAAGCCCTCACATAAGAGATAAGGTGGAAATATAAGTGAATTGTGCTTGTGCATTTTCCCAAAGATCAGTCATTTTCATTGCTCATAGAGGTATAGCGGTGTCATTTTAACCTGTCATTTCCCGGTTAATCAGGACAGCATTCATTATCATTTTTATAGCTTAGTGCACCACAAACTGATGCGTCTTTTTATTTGGAATAGAACTGTAAGCTTACTGTGTGACTGGACTGGAGCTGTAGTAATAAGCTGCCAATTTTCAGGTGTTTCGGTCGCTGGTGCTGTTGTTGCCGTGTTTGCTGTCGTCGCCGTGTTCTTCCTGCGCAAGAGGAAGAAGAAGAACGTGGTCAACTCGTCTTCGAAGCTCCTCAAGTACAGCGGCTCTGGCGGGACCCCGCGTTCCCGGGTCGGCGACATGGAGTCCGGCAGCATCGAGGACCCGCCAACGCACCTCTTCACCTACGAGGAGCTCGAGCAGGCGACCAATTCCTTCGATGACAACAGAGAGCTCGGTGATGGCGGCTTCGGCACCGTCTACAAAGGTACCGATGCTCTCCTCCTAAGCTAAGCTATATCCTATCACCTTCTGATCTGCAACGCCAATTGGCATTCAGCCTTATAGTTTTACAGACCATGCATGCTACTATCAGTTCCAAGATGTTGGACATTGCCAAGATGCCAACAGACACCTGATTTGCTTGGGTACGTTCTTTGTGTGTGGCCGTCAGGGTACCTCAAGGACGGGCGCGTGGTGGCGGTGAAGCGGCTGTACAACAACAGCTACCGGCGCGTGGAGCAGTTCCAGAACGAGGCGGCGATCCTGTCCGGGCTGCGCCACCCGAACCTGGTCATGTTCTACGGCTGCACCTCCAGCCAGAGCCGCGAGCTCCTCCTGGTGTACGAGTTCGTGGCCAACGGCACGGTCGCCGACCACCTGCACGGCCACCGCGCCCCCGAGCGCGCCCTCCCCTGGCCGCTCCGCCTCGGCGTCGCCGTCGAGTCCGCCGCCGCGCTCACCTACCTCCACGCCATCGAGCCCCCCGTCGTGCACCGCGACGTCAAGACCACCAACATCCTCCTCGACGCCGACTTCCACGTCAAGGTCGCCGACTTCGGCCTCTCCCGCCTCTTCCCCCTCGACGTCACGCACGTCTCCACCGCTCCCCAGGGCACCCCAGGGTATGTTCATGTGCCAAATTGTTTGCCCAAAAGTTTCTCTTGATTTATTTCAACTCGTAACATTTTTTTAACTGTGTTCTTGCACATCACAATATATGCAGGTACGTGGATCCAGAGTACCACCAGTGCTACCAGCTGACGGACAAGAGTGACGTGTACAGCTTCGGAGTGGTCCTGGTGGAGCTCATCTCGTCGAAGCCGGCGGTGGACATCACCAGGCACCGCAACGAGATCAACCTGGCCGGCATGGCCATCAACAAGATCCAGAAGTGCCAGCTCGAGCAGCTGGTGGACCTCGACCTGGGCTACGAGTCCGACCCGGCGACGAAGAAGATGATGACGATGGTGGCGGAGCTGGCATTCCGGTGCCTGCAGCAGAACGGCGAGATGCGCCCGCCGATGAAGGAGGTGCTCGAGGTGCTCAGGAGCATCCAGGGGGAGTGCCGGATGGAGAAGGACGGGGACAAGCAAAAGGACGGGCCCTTCTCGCCCACCACGGTCCATGCTCCTTGGGACAGCAGGGCCACGACGCCCAACACCAGCAGGGATTAGATTAGTGCTTGAGAGCTGATACCATACCCATCGGAGATCTATTTGTGTTTGTTTATCATCACTGCTGCATAGAGATGTGCTTGTTGTGTAGGCATACGGCATACCAGAAGCCAGATTACCTGTCCTTTGGATTTCAGGATTCGTAGTTTCCTGGCGATGTAAATATTTTGTTTTGTTGGCACCGTCAGAACAGAGGGAATGTACATATATGTAAGAGTGGTGAATGACACAGATATAAGTGTACTAAACATCTGTCATATGTGACTAGGCTGACCTTCCTTTTTTTTCCTTTTACATTTTCCAATTTGGTGAAATGACTAGCCTGACCTTTTGACAACTGTGTTGCACCAGTCAGGTTGCCATTATAGTACTGCACTACGAATAATCTATATATACAGGAATGATATAGATTGGTGCACAGGATAAAGCTCACATGGATCAACCATCCACGATGCATGTGAACCTTATACTGGTGCACCCAGAATAGACCATCCAGCTCGTGATTCTGTTAAGGCTTTAGACTTTGCACAGAGTGGCGGCAAATGTTTGTATTGGTCTCTCGTGATTACAGACAATAATGGTACACTTTTACAAGATGGAAACCCTAATCGGTGCTGCAAAACAGGTTGACGGTGTAAGTGTTAAATTAACTGAGGAACTACCGGTTTCAAATAGTAGCTCTCTGCGGATTTGATGGTAGCTTCCTGATTCTCCTTATTTAACAGCTCTTTTCTCTCCACCGCAGGAACAACCTAAGCCATTCCTCACGGTATCATGTAATATAGTTGATTGATTCCCATGTTACAATTTGTGCCGAAGGTCACATGATATGTCACCAGACCAAGCATCTTCTCCTCCTGAACTTGTCGATATCGTCTGAGCTCATCCGTGGTTTCTCAGGAACATCCACTGTTTTAGATTTCCCGACTCGACTATCCAGGCTCTTCCGCGAGATCTGTGAGCACTTTGCAGCCTCCTTGGGTTTCTCTGAGCATGCAGCTTCTGTGGCTTTACTGGTAGTGTCATCCTTTGCAGTTATCTCTTTCGGGTCAGGTTTTGGTGATTTTTTGTTAAGGCTTGACACAAACTTCTTCAAGTGCCTAATGTAATCAGGGTATAGCTCAAGATTGCAGTGACCACCGCCGCTTAACCACAGTGGTGAATATTTTACTTTGCAATGCTCCCATAGCTGTTTCCCATGGGAGCAATCAACGACATCGTCTGATGTACCCTGGTATAAAGAATAATCAGGTTACGACAATCAGAGCAACACCATTGGGAAGCCACTATGATACTAGATAACAAACATGAATCATGAATGTTTCAAATGCCAATTCTTGGCCCTCTACAACTTTGATACATGACTGCTCATTTTTAATCTTGGCTTGCTGAGTGGTGCAGATATACTCATGAATCTTCTACATTATGCACCCTACTCCAGATTAGGAATCACCTATTTTCGGGCTCAATCTACTGGTATATCATATCTAAAGTTAATTCCACCACTGACCCAATGTAAGAACTGGTCACCAGTGAAAATGAGAAAAGAAGGAAATAGTAAAACTTACATGAATAACAAGCACGGGGCAGTTTACCAAACCAATTTTGTCAATGTTCTACAGAAAGGAGAGAAAAGATATCAGTTATTTAGCAACCATCTGATTATAGTTCTATGGAAATAAAAGGACCAAATATACCTTGTAAATGTCAAACCAAAATGTCCGTTTGACTGGATATAGTACTCTTAGTCCAGATAAAATGGGACTGTGCAAAACCACAGCTCGCAAGTTTGGCAATCGTGAAGCAAGATCAATGGTTGGACCACTTCCAACAGACTGACCATATAAGATTATATCCTCATCTGGGACACCATATTTCTCCTTGAGGCAGTTGTATGCTGCTTCAATGTCTGCATATGTATTACACTCAGTGGGCTGTTCAATGGAAGAATAAACTCTATATTAAGATATGGTTAGGGAGAAGATTAGATTTGCTAGGTAAGTTAATGATGAGGCAACCCAACATAAAAAGAACAGAAGATACCTTTCCTGTAGATCTCCCATAACCAGAATAATCATACCTGCAGTAACATATAAGTCTGTTAAAAATCACTTTCAGAAGGGAAAAAAAACGCACTCAACTTCTCTTTTGGGTAGGAACTAACTTTGACAACAAACTATGCATCAATTCGGAGGAGAAGCCTCCTTATCAATGAGAAGAGGTTAGACATTGTTCCAAACAAAGCAAAAAAACAGAAAAGAAGCACTTAAATGCAGTGATTCAATTGTCAAGCTAAAGCAATCTGGATATGCTTTGCAGGATTTGTAAAGCTTTTGATGCAGATGGTGATTATGCTGTTTAGGAATAGAGTTATAATAACAAAACATAATTTAGTCTCAGGTTAATATAATCTTATGGAATATTTATAATCTTGGAAGAAAATTTTCTTCAGGAATCACAAAGCCAGTCTACACATCTTACAAGAGGCTGACGCATGAGAGAGAAAGAGCCCTTGGAATCCAAAATATGATGCACATCTCCATGCATAATGCTATCCACCAGACAGACCCACTAATCATTCCTCGAGGTGCAAGTCACCATCTCATCAGCATCCAAAAAGTTCATGGTGTAAAATCCAAGATACATCCACAAAATACATTATCTTGCTTCTCTGGCCCACCTACAAAGTCGATACAGTCCCTTGCTAAGAGGAGAGAGCTTTGGCATTATTACACCTCAAGATAAGTTACTTCTCGGCTATTTCGTTTTATGTGATGTGATGCAGATCTCTCTAAACCCAAAATACTCTACTAATTACTCTTTTACTCAGTACTCTCAAGCCCCTATCTATTTGTTTCCTTGGAACAGGATCCGTAAATGTATGCTTAATGTTGCTCAAAACCTCAAAAGCAAAGCACTAAATGCAAGTGAATTTTAAAATCAAGTGAATTTGGGGGGAGAACAGCATGGGTTTATTTGCCATAGCTGAACAGATTATAGTCGTAAACTGGTATGGCTATGGGGAAGTTAGTTATTTGCTACTACTATGTATACAGGTTATAATTTCCACAGCACTTGACCAAAATGGTTGAGTGTGTGATCCAATCTTGCCTCACATCAATCATTCAATTTCATGGCAAATTAGGCTGTTGCCGCTACAGGGCCCCAAAATTAGAGAAATCGCGTCACTTTGCCTAATCCAAGCAACCGGCCAACAGATAATAATCACATCAAATCTAACAATAAATGCATGCACCCAGAAGTCGAACGTCTCCTGCAACTACTCGCCTTTCCCAAAACCCTCCCGTGAGTTTTCCCCCAACGGAAAACCCCTCCAGTTCGCAGCCAAATCCAGCAAAATTGGCAATCGCGCGACCTGAAGCGGCAGCGGGGGCGGACTATTTATTTACCCGAAGAGATTGACGCGGAGGCGGCGGCTGAGCTCGGCGAAGAGCCCGTACATCTGGCCGAGGTCTGCGGCGTTGCCGTGGGAGTAGAGCATCGTGGCGGAGGCCCGCGCGTGGCGCACGTACACCCCCACGATCTCGTTCCCGCGGCGCGTGCGGAGGCGCACCACCTCCGCGCCGTCGTCCTCCTCGGCGGAGGCGGCCGACGAGGGGTCCCCGCCGCCGTCCCGCCTCCTGCGGCGCGAGGGGGCGTGGGAGATCTCCGGGATGGCGAGGCGGCCCGTGGCGGCGTCGGCGACGACGACGGTGTAGGACGGCGGCGTGGGCGGGAAGAAGGCGAAGCGCGCGGCGAAGGTGGACGTCACGCCGCCCATGGTCGTCTCTCCCTCCCCGGCGGGTCAAGGGCGGTTGGTCAGCTGCAGCGCCGCCTCCCCGTGGCGCGCTGAGGCATGCGGCGCGATGCGAGCAGGGTTTGGATCGGAGGGTTCGCTGCTGGTGCGGGCGGCCGGAAAGGAAGAGAGAGAGAGAGAGAGAGAGAGAGAGAGACTCCGTCAGGACTCAGGAGGGAGGAGGAGGTGGGAGCTCACCTCTGCGAGCTTTTTTTTTTCTTCCCTCGCCTGTTTTTAATTCGGGCGTTGCTTTGCTTTTGGCTGCGGCTGGGCTGGATCGCCGGTTTTTACCGAGAGGAGCGAAGCGGTTGGCCTCACCCGGACAGGAATGTCGCGGATCGGCTGAGGCGGGTGGCCGCCATGGCCGACGCTGCTGCGGACCTGCGGTTGTTGCCTTGCCTTTTGCCTCGCTGGACTGGTGGCGATAGTACTTTGGCATGCTAGTTGAACTGTACTATGGTTGGTAGGTTGGTGCGTGACTTTTTATTTATCAGGTTTTAAATGTCCTTCAGGTAGCGGTACTAGCAAATTCGTTAGAAAAAATTGACTTCGTGATCACGCGGTCATTAAGTAATTTCGCCGTGAGTCTTCACGATAAAGGGTACAATTATTATGAATTTATATGTGATTACGGCGTGTTTTGATGCAAAATAGTGGACGGGGATTTGGAGGTTTGAGGTCTCTTCGTAATCATTGCGACACTGTAGCATTTCGTTTTTATGTGTGAAAAATTATTCAAAAATTAATTAATTAAGCACAAAATATTCGTCTCGCAGAGTACAACAAAACTGTGTAATTAGTTTTTAATTTTATCTACATTTAGTACTACATGTGCCGATATTTTGATGTGATGGAAATCTTCTTTTTATATATTGAACTTTAGGGTGAGCATTTGGGATCTGTTTGGCTACGGTAAGGTAGGGTCTACCGTGACTTAGTAATTCTCTGAGTATTGTAGTGATGGCAGCGTGTACTGGAAATATAAAAGTAGATGACAATGATTCTAAGTTGTTATTGTGTTGATGTGACAAAAGAGTGTAAAACAAAATAGAAGGAAAAAGGCATGCAAACTTTGTATGTCGAGGACATCATGAGATGAGGAAATGTAAATGATTTTCACACATGTCTCCTTTTTTTAAAAAAATGTGTATTGATGTGATGAGAAGTGATATTAAAAAACTTTAAGAAAAAAAAAGCACGTGGTATGGCTGCTTTCTTTTTGTGGATAGGAGGTATGAAAGGGGTGGTAGAAAGCAGTAGCAGTAGTTTGATGCTAGTCTTCAAAAAAGGTTTCTAGCTCCTTTTTTTATTTCTTACCGTTTGTATTTGCATTTAGTTGTTGATACTAATTTAGTCTATTCACAAAAATGGAGCCTCGTCATGATGTGGATTTGTGGACCATGCATTTATGCTGTATATGTACTCATTTGTTTGTCTCGCACTTGATGGGGACATGTCATACAAAAGCAAAAGTTATACATTTAACTATTGACCAACAAGAGTAGCAAATATGTCAATGGCGGTGTTTAGTTCCCCAAAAGGGAATGTGAAGTTTGGCGAAAAATGTCGCATCGGATACTGTAGCGTACTGTAGCACTTTTCGTTTGTTTGTGGTAATCGTTGTCCTAACATGACCTTACTAGGCTCAAAAGATTCGTCTTGTCGTGTACATTAAAATCATATACTTAGTTTTTTATTTACCCATGTTTAGTGTTACATGCATGAGGAGAGAGATTTGATATGATTGGTGAATAGTGAAGTTTGGAGAGAGAATTTTTCCCTTTTCAAGGGAACTAAACAGGGCCAATGTGATACTACGGGATAAGCACGGGTGCAAGATGGGAGGGCTTAGGATAGGATCCCCCTATTGCTCGCACGCCAAGGATCATGTTGGAAGATGATACAAATTCTGATCTTCTTACAATTTTTTATTTGTTTTGGGGATATAAGTGTCTACGGTCGATGTTTTATGACGCACCAAAAGTCAAAGTGCCGTGAAAACGGTCCTTATTTTATAAATAGAAGAGAAGTAACAGGAGGATAGGAAGAACTAGTTCATACAAAACAAATACTTATTTCGTTTCTAAAAAGACAAATAATTAGTCTAGATCTCCTCTTGCCAAGAAAAAAATGATATGACAATATATATGATGTGTAAGCTTCTTTTCTAGTTCAAGTGTAAATATTATGTTTAAAACTCTTGAACCTTACATGGACGATCTAATTACTTTACCTACGTACGACAAACACGAGGAGTCCACGACACGAATTTCAATCTAGATGTTGGGACATTTGAAACCAATTCTGCTCTGTACTTCTGTTGGAGCATCAAGTTCAAGTTGGAATGAGTTATTTTTCCTGTTTGTTTTTTTCAGGTAAAAATAACAATAATTACGTTTGTTCTTTTCTTTTTTCATCGAAAATCTTGTATCGAGCATATGAGTCTCCTTACCAAGCACAAAATTGATGTCTGAAATTAATGGAGTAGTGTTGTTGCTTCAAAAATTTATCGATGATATATTATTTCAGGCTACAAAGGAAGCCATATGAGTCTACTCCCTTACCAAGTGTATACATTATTACCGTGACAAAAATAAACGGAGACAGCAACTCCAGGCCATGTTTGGTTTATCGCGGTAATAGACTAGATCATCTTAGCCAATATCGCAGTTTCAAAAAAATACATCTTATCCAAGATCGTTGATCATTACATGGCCTATCATCTCTCTGTGGGATTCCTGGTGGCCACACACGCACCGCGCGAGAGCGAACGGCCCAGCTGCCGAGGTGCGGGTAGCAGGAGTCCCATCGGCGGAGGCCACCTCGCGTCCGTTCCTCGCGAGCTCACCTCACCTCCGGTCACTGGAGAGCAACAGGAGATTTGGCGCCATCAATCAGGGCCGTGATGAGCAGCACAGGAGACCAGACCAGACCGATGGTGTATCACAGTATCGGGGGTTCTCCCGCTGTTCTTGCGCGCTTCTAGTGGTGGTGGCTGCTGCTCCGAAGACGGCGTCCGTCCGGCAGGTGGTGGCAGCTAGCAGTAGTTAGGACTAAGAGAGTGCTTTTCGCAAACACCATCACGATGCGCGTGGAATCCGGTTTGTACGCGTCGTGTTGTGGTTCGTTTTTGTAGATGGTTTGGAATGTCAAATGAGCGATGGATTGACCTTGTGGAAGATCGGATCCATTGTGCAAACGTGCAGTGTTGCTCTACTCCTACGCTTCTGATGTTTCGTTCAGGAGAATGCACAGTACTAGAAAAAAAAGCTAATGATAAACAGGTTTTAAAAGCAAAAAAAAGGAAAAATCAGTTCTATCAATCGAATCCTTTACGGGCCCGTTCGCACCAGTCTTCTCGGCCTTGGGCCATAGCCCATGGCTCGACCAAACATCAGGCCACTAAGCCCAACGCACCTGTTCTTTCTCTCGGCCATGGAGGCCGCAAACAAGCAGGAGGCCGGGGGAAGCGGAGGCACAGGAGATGGCGTCGGCGTCGGCGTCGGCGACGAGGCGAAGAGGAAGGAGGAGGCGCTTGCATCAAGCAGGCTGCTCGACCCGGGATTCAAGCCCTCCAGGCTATCCCAGGACCGGCTCGACAAGTTTAAGGTGCCTACTTGTACTGAATTTCTCCAAGTTCGATATTGCTGTTCTTGATCCACACACGGGGATAGCTGCTCTAGATTCTTTTTAATTTTGTGGAGTTCGTGCGTGTCAGTAAGAAGCCTAATTCGAGGTAGTCTGCACATGATGAGCTTATTAGGGCGGGACTGAAATGGCCCCGCTTCTTAATTTTCGACGCAGAAATGAGCACGTTCGAGAGATTCAGTAGGGTTGCCGGCCAATTTGTGTTGCTATTGTTGAATTATTCACTAAACTCCACTTCAATGAATTCTGAGTTTTGGACTGCAGCCCATTGGCATGAATTTGTCGCCTGATTGTTGGAGAGTTAGGCAGTGTACCAGTGTGTGCTATCATGGTTTGCTAGTAACTGAGAAATACGCCGGGTTGGGCATCTAACATGTTACAATTATGTACAAATTTGAATTGAATCACAAGAACTCTACTACCCAAACAGGACCCTGGTGTTTTTGTAATTTATGGAAAACCAATTTAATGTTAAGGAGTGAAGACCCTTTTTTTTTGGCAAGCAAATTCTGCAGCCAAAGGAGCAAAAGTATGAGCTGGGAGATTTTTACAACTTCCAACTACTTTGAAGAGTTCAGATAGAACAATATAAGAATGAAATGATTACTTTCTTTATTGGTAATTGTTTTTCTTTGATTCAAAGTTGCTATGTAGAATTACAGCTTTTGCCAGTTATATGTAAATGCACATTGAGTCTATCAAATTGAAGAAGATACCAAAGTGAGAAAACGTAACAATAGCACTTCTAGCCTTATAGAAGTGTTGAACTGTTGAATGGAAATCCTATCACATACTAGACATAAAGTTTCCATGGTTTGTTTGTCTTTTATATGTCAAACCAAAGTCATGTTTTACTATGACATTATGATTCTCCTCCATAATATCCATTGTTGGTATATTTGATTATTTTCTACTGAATTTACCGGTCCCATTGCTTAATTTGTCATATGATGTAGGAATTGCACAAGAAACGGTTACAGATTACCGAAAAGCCAAAGTATAAAAGAAAAATGAAAGGTACCTGTCTCTCATGCATGTGCTCTTGTTTAAGCATGCCAATTCACTAATCAGGCATTCTGATTCTTTAGGAACCACTGGAAGAAGTACCAAAGTAACCAACGATAATAAATTCACTGACAAGGATGAATCTGCTGATAGTTCTCCAAGAGATGTACACCATACATCGTCAGTTACAGGAATCCAAGAGGTATGCCTGTTTATACTAATTGCTGGGCACTAATTTTGACCTGCATTCTGTAAACAACGTTTTTTGCCAGAATCTTTCAACAACAATAAATAAGCAGCAAAAAAAGTTTAGATACAGTAACAAAGACCTTTCTTACTGTAGAATCTTACTCCATCAATCCCACTAATCTAGGTATTGAAAGTTGTTCCAAGGTAACAAACTGCTTTGTTTGTAGTTTTAGTCATTGTTGTGGCAAAACACAAACTGTTTCCATAGCGTCTTTGACAGGTATCGCACTCTGACAGTTACTGCTTCAATGGTAATCGAACTCTAAATGGTAAAGCAACTTAGTGCTTTAGGTTAAATTTTAGGTAAAAGCTTCAAATAAGAGTAAAGCGGCATCAAAGTGCATCAAGTAATTGTCCAGTGATGACATAGAATTGCGTAGTGATAATCTTTTTGTTATGTTTTTTTTTGCCCAATGTTCTTCATCCCCTGAACTATTGAGCTTCGTCTACATAGCCCCCTCAACTTAATATGAGACTACCCAGATACTTGTCAACTTGATATGAAAGAATGAATTCCTTTGTTAACTTCGATATCCAATTGAGCAGATTTGGTTTCCATTAGGTGGTAAGCCAAGTCAACTTTGCATCCACCATGATATTAATTTGACTTCAGTTCAGATATCGTTAGGAGCACTCATCTTACATTGATTTACCTTAAAATTTTGATTTTATGCAATAATCGTAATGGTTTTACCTCCATATATTTACAGGATCCTGCATCAGCCCTGTCCTCAAGGAACAAAAGGAAGCTACATTGGGGGTATGTTTTCATTATTATATCATACCGTGTATTAGCTTCTATCCACTGCACTATGTTACTCTTAACTTGTTTGGTATTCAGTCTTAACCCCATTGCTCCACTTTTCAGTATTCAAAAGATCTGTCATGCACAATTCCTTTTTGGAACGTAGACCTGTTCTATTTTTCAATAACTTTAATAGCACTGCTCCACCTTTCATTTGTTCAAAAAGGAAATACCGCTTAACTTGTGGGCAAACTACGACCACAAAGGTTTCGTGCTGCACTTTGGTAATAGATGTAGTCTTTGTTGCTAACCTTGAGATTTCTACCGACTTTTGAAAGATAGATTTCTACCAACTTTGTCTGATGAGCATGAGGTTTCTTCACCACTTAGAAATCAATGCAATTTGAACCACGAGAAAGTAAAGTTTAAAGCAGTATTTTCTTATTCTGATCAGTGTGATAGCAGTCTAGCAGGGTGCGACATTTGTGACCACATTGCAGAAATGCTGATGTGATGGTTTGTTTATGGCTTTCAGTGTAAAGCATCGATGGTCTTTGGTGCTTGTCTCATCTGTCCCATCTATTTCAGGCTTGACATTAAAGAACGATGGGAACGGAAGGCCAACATGTGAATGAATATCTGAAGATCTAACAGCAAAAGCATATCCTATGGTGCATTTGAGCGAAAGCAGTAGGACAAGAAAATGGCAGACCACTTCTACGGATCATCAGTCAGAACACTGGAGAGGTCTGGAGCAAGAACAAAAATGCCAGAACTGAGCAACAAGCTATATTAGCATAAGATTTTCTTGGTTTTGCCTGATGTTTTCTCCAGATGTTTGTCTAGACTTTGCTATGTTGTACCATCTGATTCAAGCTTTCAAGTTCTAGGATAGTGTCTGTCGCTTTCCCTTCTTGTGATAGATTGTTTATAGCTTTCACTTCTCGTGTGAGAGTATCACTTTTGCTTCCTGTCATCCTGTGGAAAGAATTGATGGTACAACATATAGGGTTCAGGTCTTCAGGATCGTTGCAACCTTTGCAAGGCCTAGCAGCTAGCGTTGATTTGGGCCTTCTCCCTTGCAACTATTATGTTTATCACAAATGTTGCCTTCGAGAAGTATGATATGATAGCATAAAAGATTATCTCAAATGTACCTGTTGCATTGCAACTTGCTGCGGCGGCTTGTTTTGAAAAAACGAAGCAGGTGAAGGCAAAACGTGCAGTAATAAATTATCCAGGTCGGCATCCAGATCGACGCCAGATTTTGGCCCATTTCCAAACCCTCTCTCTCGAGCACCCATGGTGTGGTCGGTCCATTTGCTAGCTTTGTGGTGGCTATATCTTTGTATATCTTTTAGGGATACATCGCAAAGAAAAATTATATCTTAAGGATGATGTCCATATATGTATCTTAGGAACGTTTTCCGTTCGTACTATGATCCCGGTCAACGCGAATATATCTAGTGCCTGAACTTGCAGCCATATGCAAACCTGCCATCGAACGTACGTGTGGCGTCATCGTGATTTTATGAAATGTTTATTTGTAAAATATAAAGCTCTGTTAAAATGCTGCAAGTTCTATTAAACGTGTGGCGAACGGAGAGATCACGGAACGCGACGGAGCGAACCGATGGATTGCGATGGCGTGAAGTCAAAAGATGTCACGAGCAAACTGTGGGCTCGCCGCCGCTGGTGCCATCTTCAGCTTTCAGTAAATATAGAAAATAGAGTATATGGCAAAGTATGCAATTATTGGCATCTGCTAGCTAGAGCAAAACGTGAGTGAGATGACAAAAAAGTTGAAACGTGTGAGACTTTTGTATCCGGAGAGAGGAAAGTGGGGTGAAAGGGTAAACCCGATTTCAACGCTGAGATCGATTGGGCACTGGCTGGGCTAAAGCTCACGCTGGCTACGATCCTGTATCTAACATTGCCGTAACATCTGTTCCTCGATCTGTTGTCCAATCCCGTGAGGTACATACGTAGATCGTAGATGTGCAGTGTTACTGACCCTTCCAGTCTCAGCTCCTCTGTGCTGTGCGTGCCTGATTCCTCCGTTCTTTCTCTCTCTCGTGACGGCCCTGTACACGTAGCCTAGCCTGACTGAAAGCGTGACCTACGTTGAGGCGAGATTGGCACGTAGTAGCCGCGTACAGGCGTACACGGTTTAGCGCAGGCCATGTTTGGCAGTGGCACGTACGTGGCTGGCTGTAGGCCTAGTACACGAACAGGAACACGGATGAACGCGCGCAGCCGCGCAGGCCATGGTCGGCGGTGGCGCGTACGTGGCCGGGGTACACGTACACGATGTCTGCAGGGCAAGCAAGCCGCGCAGGCCAAAGAGATGATGACCACGGACGACGACGACGACAGGCAGACAGCGTCGTCCGCGTGGTGCGATCGATCCGTTGCCGGTTGCCGCCCTCGCCTCCTGCGGTTTGCGTGGGCGTGCCTTCTCATGAGATCACTCGTTAATTACAGCTTGCATTGAGCGGTGACCGACGGCCGGATGTCACCGTGTGAAGGAGCGGAGCGAATTGATTGATTCGGCTCCTCTGGGGATCACACCGTGGACAGACGGATTGATTATTGACAGCGTCAGTTTGTTCAAGTGAATTAGCACGCATTCATGTGAGGTGAGGAGAGGAGAGGAGGTCGACTGCGGAGTCCACCTCAACCGTGACTGCAAAATTCAATGATGAGGTTAAGGTACGTGATATTGAGGTGGCATTGTACTATCGATATACATAGTAAATAAAAGAAACTAAAACAAAAATGTTTGGTTGGTATATACTTTAGCCTAACGCGAGAGCTCTCTGTTCAGAAACATATGGTTGTTGTTTTTTTGTCAGGAGATTGCGCATATCTTTGAATTAAGAAGAAGATTGTGAATGTTACGACACGAGGCGACGTATCGCTCGCAAGAACTAAGTTACTATGGGTCTACGGCGTAATGAGATATAACCAGAGCATTAGTTTTCTCAATACACTTAGAATAAGAAGAAGAAAGGTATGCATCTTTAAATTAAGAAGACGAAACACATAGTTGTTGCAAAGTAAGAAGAAATATGATGGATAATGTAAGAATAAGAATGAAGAAAATATACAAGAATGGATGCAAACCTTCGATTCTAGCCCGTCGATTGGCGATACTCCAGTGATTGGCGGCACTTCAATGCTAAGGTTCGAAAGTAGGGTTAAAATTTTAGAAATTCACGTGGAGCGGAGAGAATTAAGTGTTTGGTGGTGATGAAATAGATAGAAGACTGATGAGATTACCAGCTCGATGGTAGTGATAGCGAGCAGCACGACGACGGAGCCACCGGTTCTTATGGTGGAGTAATGAATGGAAGGCCATGTGTGGCAAAGTCATCGGGGAAACCTCATACGAGAGTTTAGAGGTGAGTGGGCCTTGCAGGGCGGCGGCCTGGTCACGCCGCTGGCCACAGGGAGTACTTGAGGTGTCAACGACTAGGTTGATATGATTGTTGGAAGCAGTGCCAAGAAAGGCGCCGAAAACCGCAAAGAGGTGGGTTGGGTGGTGGTGTCGACTATGGAGTAAACCTAAGCAGAATAGATCTATCCTGGCCCATGGCTTGGGCAGAAAACAAGCACTAAAAGATTTTAGGCTAGCCTGACAATTTGTTTTAACTATTTTTTATGCTATACAAGAATGGAAAGTCCAACCTAACATTGCCCATGGGACGAGGATGGACATAAAACTTAGGTTCAAAACTAATATGCTTTTCTTGGCCCAGCCCGGCTCGAGTTTGCTCGGGTCTAGTGAGGATGGGGAGGGGTCAACTGCGACGACGACCACCGGACTTGTGTTACCAAATTACTGTACTTGCTAAAAAGACGATGCACAAACGAAAAGTGACTGAGCATGGCCCGTGTGTGGAGATTATGGAGATGGTATTGGATGAGCTCGCTATTTAGGACTGATTCGATATGGGCATGACATTTCAAGCTAAAATGAGTCACCTGCACCTCCAAACTAATTATAGCAGTTATTAGTAGTTGCGAGGGACCTAGCAACTCCTACATATATAACCGGCCACATATGGTAATTCAATATTACGTGCTGATATTTTTGCAAGAGAGAAAATGATCCAGGGCCCCCGATGTGCCTTGTTTATAAGGACAGGGCCCTCGCTCCTGCAAAGTAGAATAATCAGCTAGGACATGGCAATCTGTGTAACGTTATTATGTCACAGACATGTTTATAAAAAGTGAGTGGCCATAATTAGGCGCAGATAGAAAAAAGTGGTTAGATTAGCATAAGGCATAACCAAACCAAATAATATTGACGAGATAAGCAATTAGGTGTATATATAGTACATTAATTACTAGGAAAACTCATAGCCGTCCTAGATCGTGTAACTTAAGTACATGGTCCTAAAAAATGCTCATGCACGGCCGGACAGTATTGAACCCTAATATTGATATATACAAAACCAGTCGCTTTAACAGGAGATATTTCCCAATCTTTTAAACGGGGGAACGCTACCATCATTTGGGCACAATATCAACGTACACATCATCTTTAGCATGAGGTGATTACAGATGTGTATGGAATCTTATGCTATGAATCACAGAACTTACACATGAAAACCAATGGATTATTTTGGGAGGCACACAATGTAGAATTCTAGATAGCTATAGTTGGCATTAGCAAGCAAACCATGTGCATTTCACAAATAAAAAATATATACACTTGGTTACTTGAAAAAACACACATATATTTGAGAATTTATGATTTTCTTTAGTTTTATTTGCAACAAAACTTTGAGTAATTAAATTGAATGTTCAAAATTTAAATAAAATGAATGGGGGTGCCAACGGTTCATATCCATTTTAAAAACATTTGTTTAACCCCACAGAATTGGACTACAATTTTCCTTATTCGGGCTCATTGGATGTCCGTTAGAGTATGACTTCAATATCACCTTTTTAACAATACACTACAAGTACAAAATTTGTAAAGATGCTTTTAACGAAATTAATTAGTATTCTATTTGCCAATATAAAGTTCATACATATTAATCGTCAAATAGTAAAAAACAAATACACATGTAAGGATGTTGCGCGCTTATCTTGCTTTGCGCACCAAGCATTATGTCCAAAACCATACAGTACAAATGTACAATCATCATACATAGACATGAACCATAGCAAAAGCATTTGCCACCCTATTTACTGGCACTTTGGATCATGAAAACCTTTTGTGGCCACCAGAGCTTGGACCCACATGTCACCGAGACCATTTCAGATTTTGGCCTTGTTCGCTTGACTTATGCTGATGGCTTATGCTGATTCGTTGTGAGAGGAAAATACTGTTGGCTGATGGTTTATACTGATTCGTTGTGAGAGAAAAATATTGCTGGCCAGTAAGAAGTTAAGCGAACAGGGCTTTTACTGGCCGCCCAACCGGTTCTGTTTAGTTCCCAGTCACATCACCAAACTTCTAAAAATTCTCTATTCAAACTTCACGGTCCACTGCCCTCCCCGGTCCACTGCCCTCCCCGCGATTGGTCGCCGGGAACTTCGGTGGGTAGTTGGAACTTGGAGCTCGCTGCTCGAGCAGTCGAGCTGTTTATTTGGGTCCGTATGTCGCGATCGGAGACCCCGGGGCGGGTCCACCGCTCCCGCGTCTGGCCGGCTGTGACTGGGCCGTGGGCCCCGAGGGGCGTGTGGCCCGACGCGGCGCGGGTACGCGCGGGCTCGTGATCCGCCCGTGCCGGGCCCGTCTCGCCACGTGCCTGACCCCGCCTGGCCTCGGCAGGGCTCCAGTTTCCTGGGGGCGAAGGCGATATTGCCACGCACCGGCGCGGAATTGTACACGAGGAAAGGGCGTGTAGGGCGATGACCTGGCTTGGCGGTTGAGCGCACGTGGCTTCGTGTTGGATTTGACAAGTTCAACGCTAGACAATTAGGCTAATCTCAACTCGTAGGTTTGAACCTGATAAAAAGAAAAGTCTAGGTTTGAAGAAGTATGACACTGTTACGAGGAAACACCATAAAAGTACATAGTATCATATTTCAACGCTCAAAACATAAGATATCTTCTCAAAATTGTACTATCATGACTAAAATATCAAATGCTTCATCATGTTAGCAAAAAAAATCTTAGGGCTACATTAACACCTATAATTAATAAGCATGATACAATCTATATCAGGGCTAACTTTTATTGTTTGCTACTCCGTACTCGATATTTTGGCTCAAGTGCTCAATAATTGTTTAGACATGCATGAAAAATGCTTTATAAAACGGGAATGGACAACATTCTTGGCACACTGTTACATCCGGGACGTACTGGAAAAAATCTGTTTCGTTAAACAATCTTGCATCACATCTACAATTTTGCATTAAACAATCTTGCTTCAACGCTATATATAAAAGGATGATGATTATTTTTCTTTTTGTTGCTACGAGAAATATAGTTAAGCACAATACATATCGGCCCAGTCAAGTTGTGTTTGGAAAGAAAAAAAACAGACTCCCGTAGTGTTCTTGAAATCTTGAGAAGTAGCATGACGGATATTGGAGGAGCTAATAATTTGCA
The DNA here is from genome assembly GCA_033239725.1 of Echinochloa phyllopogon. Taxonomy (NCBI): domain Eukaryota; kingdom Viridiplantae; phylum Streptophyta; class Magnoliopsida; order Poales; family Poaceae; genus Echinochloa; species Echinochloa phyllopogon. The sequence goes on along the minus strand of BTCW01000005.1, from coordinate 42,193,813 downwards.
GCCAGGGAAAAAATGTTGGTTGCATGCACATGTGCACGAGCAATCGGTGCACCTAACATTAACAGATGTGGAAGCAACTCTCTAGCAATCTGTTCTACTTCTAATAATACTCTATGCACCTCAATGACAGCAAGAAAGTAACTATTTTGTTGGAGTTATTGGAGTGGTAATACCCGATCTGTTTGTCAGCTAGCAATGCCATGACTCATCATGAAACAGACCGCCCCTAATCGGTGGTTTGTTTAAGCAGACGCGGCCGCACACACGTACGCGACAAAATGACGCTGGGCCTGTCTGCACAATTTTTATTTTTCAAACTCTTTTTGCGCGCATGACTCGTCAATTGTTAGATTAGTGCAGTTCTGTCTGCCCCCTGATCATGTCCTTACCATACTCATGCCAATGCCAGTACAACACAGACGCTCACACACGCAAGCACACTCACCTATATAAATACACGTACGCAAACTCTATCTCTATGAGCATCTCCGAAGGACTGAGCAGAGCACCGGCAGATCTGGAGATTCCCGAAGTCATCATTGGCGCCTCGTTGTCGACGGGAACGCCGCTTACCACTTAACGCATAGCGCTGGTAAATCCAGAAAAAGGTGCGAGCACCAGGATTTGAACCCTGATGGGTAGCGTCCCACTGGACCGTCCTGCCAGTAGACTACGAGCCCAATCGCATGCCTTCCGCTTCGTACAGTTCGAAGGGCCGTGTGTTTTTATTTCTCTTTTTTTTCATTAGGCCTATAGTTTCGTTTAAAAAAAGAATTGGGCTATAGTTTTTATTTCAGAAAGTCAAACGATTGACGTAGAGCCAGCCGCGCAGTCCTGCCGCATGCCAAGAATTCGCTGAAAGCTAGCCTGAAACTAGTACAAGGTATACATGTCGAGATGACGTGGCAGTTGACAGGTGCAGAAGAGAATTCTTGTCCAAACTGTGTTGTGTTGTGTCACTGATAGTTCACAACAGTGTTATATTCTTGGATACCCTAATTTCTTTGTACCCCTAGAAATCTTGTACCACTGCATAGAAATTTGATGGGGGAAAACAGTGTATCGTTCGGTTGATCCATGAGAAAAGGAAGCGGCGGAAAAAAGAGGGGTTTTCGACGACCGTATGATGTCTAGATGCTGGGTGGAGAGAGGCGGGGTGGCCTTTTGTTTTGACCAGCAAAAAAAATGTGAGCTGCCACCCACTTCCCTGGACATGCCCCGGCAGCAAGATCAGTTCGTCGGCACACACTTGGATCCTACTACCTTGTGTCGTGACACGGCCGGTACTAGGCTACTAGCCAAGATATTTACCTGCCTAAAATGCTCTGTTACATGTCGGGGATTGAATTTGTGATTAAAATTAAGGTGCACTATGGTGTCCAAATAAAGCTAGACAAACGACCCGTGTGATGTGAGCCGATTCTAAAAATGTCTAAACTTTTTAATCTAGTGACAACTATGAGTAACTGACAACAATAATAGCGACGATGCTAGCTACGAGTATGTATCAAATCTGGCAAAGTATAAAAAGATCACATTCCCTTTGCCTTTGTGATTCAACATGTAGATATGTATACGTACAAATTGCATTAACACAATTATTAGCACACTAGTGATTGACGCGCGCTGGCAGACGGGGATGTGATATCATATACTGAATTTATAGCATAAAATATTCTACTATGAACTTGTTCATTAGGCTACAGACATGACATCACAAAAGTTCGCGTGCTTCATGAATACGAAAAAGTAGAAATGAACATGAGACTGATAACAGCATATTGACTAAATAAAATTTAGCAACTCCATTAATCAGTAAGCCGAGTAAACAAAATTTAGAGACTATTAATCAGTAAGCTAGGTAAACAAAATTTAGTGTCTCTGTTGATCAAATATTGCAACATAAGTCAGAAAAATCCAAGCTTTAATTGTACAATCAAAATTCACAAGAGTCTGTTAAACTAAACATACAAACCACTCATATTTTACATACTGAGTAAAAGAAGGAATAGAACGTAGCTTGAAGGCGATGTAGCTTGAAGGCACAACGCTTCTCCTTTCCTTTGCATTTCAAAGAATACTAACACCACACTACATATCTCTAGCAAATTTACATCTGACTATTTTCTTGATGTAACGGCATATTATTTCTTGGCCATCTCTTCAAGCTCATAAAAATGGATAAACCTTATTAAGTGTAGAAATTTCAGAAAGTGAATGTATCATGGTTTGATGATATGGTAGATACAAACGAATAGAAAGTGGTTGGTAAAATATTGCATAGATATGTTTCACACCAAATATGTATTATTATTTAGGTAATTTTGTATGACCAACAGTAGATGGTAGATTAATATAAATAGGCATAAGGCATATAGAATTTATGATGTAGCTAATTAAGATACAGTCTTGGGAGCTATTGTAGAAAATGCAGACTTGTAGCATGGATGAAAACGGCAATGTCATTACATTGAGAAAATGATCATATGGAAGATGTTGCAGAAAAAAAGATTTAAGAGGTAGTACCGGGCAGCAACTAAGATTCATGCTCCTATGTTCCTGCCGAGGATCTATCTCAGTATGTACTACTCAAGCCGATAATCTGTGATGACTGATGCTATCTTATCTGCGAGTGTGTTGCCAAAGTTGGAACCCTTGGCCTTCATGTTGATCCGCTGCAAGGTTCCTATGAGATAAAAGAGGGCATTCATCAACATTGCATTGCCATTTTTGGAGAATGACTATTACTGAACAAAACATAGCATGATGCAGTTTTCAAAAAAAAAATCACAAGGAAGGGGACAGGATGTACACCTGTAAGGTGAAAAGCAGAAAGTAAGATGTACCGATTCTAATGTAGCAATAATCACGAGCACCCTTTTGGGAGTTTTTAGTACAAATGATTTATGCAATTGATTTTGGTGGGTTTTGTTTACCTCCAAATGATTTATGCAGTTGAATAGTAATACCAGTTTTAGGTCTGTCAACAAATGTAGTCTATGAACTATATACAAATGTATGCCATAATCATATAAACAAAAAAGAATTGCATTTCAATTGGGGATCTTAGTTCATCACATTCTTCATCGCTTCATTTTTCCTTTTTATTTTTTTGCAAAACAATGGGTAAACCAGTTATGCAATTGGGGGAAATGATGGAACACACTATTTGGAATTCTAATATGGACGACAAAACAATGGGTAGACCTGTTTATTCTGAATTAATACATCAATTTCATGCTTTTAGGTTCACACATTCTACTGGACATTTGTATTATAGCAGAGTATATATTATTACTCATCTAAGAACAAATGATCTGCATAGTATACTTATACTAAACATAGAAAGTAACCAAGATGAAACATATTGCATTTCATCAGCATAGGCCATACCATTTGTCTCTGGCCATAGAGGAAATTGGAGGATGCATTTCAATACCTGTTCCTACAAAGCACGCCAAATAAAGGGGAAATATCAAAACCTATCACATCTGAACTCAATAACTCCTAGAAGAATTACACAAATGGAGTGGTTGGACAATTGAAAGAAAAACATAAATCCATCTATCGCAGAAAAGAAAATCTATGAAGAGTATAATAAGTGTTACCTGTCCAGTGCTTCCATTGTTCAGGTACCGTGCCCACATACTATGCTGTCTCTTTTAAAAAAAACAAAAAATCTGCCTTTAACCAGGTCAGTTCTACATTTGTGTTTCCAATTATACTATGACCTCAGTTACTAATATGAAGCTTCAATGCTCCTGACCCTGGCAGTGTAATTATTATATCAGATTTGGACGGGATCCCTCGTGAAGCAGGTTGAAACCTTCCTGTTTGGTGAAGATTCAACCATCCTGCTGAATAATAAAAAATGCAGAAGCCCTGTTGAAGCAACTTTAATCCTGCTCATAGATTGATAAAGATTATCCATCATGGAAGGATGACATGACAAAAAAAGTAATCTACTTCTTATAAGCACAGCAGCGCTTATCTACAGAACTGTACATTGTGGTTTCAGGATAATGCAAATAGCATCAGTGGTAAGAACTTCATTTTTTTACCACATATACATATTGAGTAAGCTCCTCAAACTTAGGATTACGTAGATGAAAAATATAGAAATCATTTAACTGCAATCTGAACGGCAGATTTTGCAGGAACAAAAAAATTGCAAGGAAAAACTTTTGCAGCAGGTAAACTGTTTGAAATTTCCTGCATCCAGTTTTGTGATAATAAAATTTGAAAAGCATCACATAACCAGCTAGTTAGTTGTAAAAAGGCATTCATGGATGCAGATTACAGGCTAGCATTCTAAATATATATATATATATATATATATATATATAGCACTGAGTGTTAGTTTCAAAAGTAGTTAGCTAAAGTAACAGGAGTTAGGACTAACTATTCCAAAAGTGCAACCCTACAATACAGAGACCAATACTCTCTCAAATATGACTAATGCTTTTGTTCCTTTCCTAAATAGAAAATAAAGGAATATGTCGAGCATTTTGTAAATACACAACTGTAGATTTTACACGATTAAAGTTAAAATAAGGTAAAATGTTTATTATTAGTAAGTATGAACTGATACTAAGTAGAAATTAAAGGATCATATGCACTCTGTTCAAAGTTCATTTGCAACATCGGTAGTAAGTGTCAATGAAGGTAAGGCACATAAATCTACAATTTGGAAATTAAACCAAGCATTAGTTGCAATCTGCAACTTTGGCCTAACTATTTTTCAGAATCGAACTCAAGCAGAAAAAGTTTCATCATCAAGTCTGGAAGAGATTCTCATCCATCCTATAGTATTAAATACTATTTACCTTGTTACAGTTACCACAAAAGGCACATTCAGAAATACTGCTTTGTTCCCATATTGCCGTGTCATTTCAGATTAGCGAAGCAAAGGCACATTCAGAAATAAAAATAAAAGGCACACTAAGAATGATGGGTCTATTTACAGCTAACAACAAATGTGAACGATTACTGTTCGACATAGCATTCGAAAATGCATATGCTCTGTGCATAATTTCATATCATTACTCACCTTGAGGATTACCATGAGTAAACCCTCCAACAGAGCGGCTCATAATTGTATATTGGTAAAGCATCAAGAACACTGATTCCAACTAAGCAGGAAGGCTTCACTGTACCAAATGGAACTGAAAAAGAATTTGGTAAATGAGCTCAATAACAACTATGATTGGGAAAATATAATTTGAACATCATGGAGCATATTACTCACGCACTCCAAAAGCTAATGAGAATTGAACAACAGAATGATCATAAATTAGGAGGAGAATTACACAAATTGAAGGCACCTTGTTTGAGTGTTCCCGAAACCAGGATGCATACAAGCTTACAGTTGTAAGGCGACCTCCACCATAAGTCTGCATGTGACATACAGAGAAAATAAGCAACAATAAAAAACAAAAGAGAAACATTAGAAGAAATTGTTGGAGCAGTGTAAGAGCCTTAAGTTCCTGAGTTCCCTCATCAATAACATTTGGTATATATCTCCAGCTTCTTCTCTGCAGTAACATGATGGAAACACACAAAACAAATTATCACACAGATAATCTCACATAAAGCAAATATTTATATGCTCACCTACAGCTACTTTGTTGTTCCAATCTCCTTGTCAAACATGAAAACATTGAACCTATTATCCAAAAACCAGCAGAACACAAACCATAAATCTGTTAGACACAACTCTTATTGTAACACCCTAAAATTCATCACAATTAAATTGTAGCAACCCTCTGAATTTTTCTAGGATTTATTAAGGCTTAAATAAATTTTCTAGGAATTAATTGGAATTTCTAGCCTTTTTATTAATTTAAATATCACATTAAATAATTATTTTAGTCAAAATAAGTTTTTGTTGCATTCATGCTGTTGCATATATTTTTGGTTGCTAGTAAATCAAGTTGGAATTTAAATTCTGTTTAAATTCGAATTTGATTTGCTTTTGTTTGAGTTTTAGAAAAGTTTAAATAGACGAGTTCGTTTTTGTCCCTCAAACTCTTGGCCCAGTTCGGTTTTGCCCCCTCTACTCTTTCTCTTCTCCCTGGGCCGATTCCTTTCTCCCCTCCCGGCCGATTCCTTTTCTTTTCCCTCGGCCCGTTCCACTTTAGGCCCAGCACCGGCCCGTTCTTCTTCCCCCGTCGTTCTCTCTCTGCTGAGTCACTGACGCGTGGGGCCCTGCTGTCAGGGTCGTCGTCTCCGACCCGAACTCTTCCCCGACGCCGAGTCTCGAACGCCGCCGCCTCCGACTCCGATTCCCGCCGCCGCACGTCTGCCGAGGCCCTGATCTCTGGCCTACTTAAGCGCGTGCACCGCCCGCAATCTTCCCCATCGAAATCCAATCGAGCTCCGCAAACCCTAGCTGCCCGAGCCGCCAAAGCCGCCGCCCGCCATTGCCGGCGATTCGCCGCCATCGTTGCTCGTGGTGGGAGACCAAGACCGCCAGGAGCTTCCTCTCGTCCTTGCGCTTCGATTCCGCCGCTTCTCGTCGTGGTTCGGCCGCCGGAGCCCCTGGTTCGGGTGAAGCCGAGCTCCGCCGCCGGCCGCCGTCGTTGCTCTCCCCTCGTCAAGAACCCCCGCAGTGAGTTCGCCATCCCCTCCTGATGCTCTTGGTCCAAATCCCGCCACTAGTGGTGCCCCGTAGCGCGTTTTCGATTTTCTCCGGCGATGCTCCGCCGCGTTTGCTGGCGGCGCCGCCGCGACCGTCGTCGCCGACGTTCACCCCCTCGCCCGATTCGCCCATGGCCGTCCGATTTAGATACCACGGCCCACAATAGATCTAACCCGAGTCAAACCCGAATCGGTACCGGTCAGCGCAGGCGATTTTGCAAAGAAGCCCTTGAAGTTTTTCAAAATCAACCCGCAGTCCTAGTTAGTTCAAAAATAATTCCAAATAGATCCTTTTTCTTCTGTTTTAGCCCCTGCAAGTTTTAAAATTATGCCCGAGGTCCAAGTTTTGTCTTTTTACATGAAAACCCTCGAGTTTTTATACAAAATTATGTTTTAGCCCTCGGATTTTCGCAGTTAAGCCCCTGGAACTTTTAAAACTTTGCCAGCAAGCCCCTGAACCTTAGAAAAGCCATATCTTTTGCGTTTTAACTCCGATTTTAGTGATTCTCGCGCTCACGCGTTCGTTGTACGTGTAGATTAGTCTTGTGCTGTTGTTTTCTTCTGTTGTAATTGTTTGGTGTACTGTTTCTTATTTGTTGTATTGTTTCCTGGCATGTGAATGTGTGTTGCGATTAGGAAACGACCAGTTCGAGGATTTCTCTGAAGAACCAACTGTTGGAGAAGGATTTGAGCAGCAACAGAGTTGGGAAGAAGGCAAGTGTATTATGTCATACAAATGTCCTAATAATTATTAATTTCACCACCCGTGCATGTGTCTTAATTTGATGGGTTCCTATTTAAGGATTTGCCTAGCCACTATATTGTCATGTCCCTGAAACTGGGTTACTTAATTAATTTTGAAGGTAGATGATGCTTAGCTTGCTCAACTGGGATTGGTTGAATGAACCCCTACTCTATGTTCCATATACTCTTTTAAATAATTAATTGGCAAGATCATATCTTTTTAATTGGAACATGGAGAACCACCCAGGAAAACAGTGCAACCATAAGTACCATATGGCTCTGGTCTTGGCTAACTAATTAGGGACTTTAGTGGATGGTAACCTTACCCGAAAGGGGCAAGAGGCGCGGCGGTTGACGGGGTATAGCTCGGTCCTCTTGAGCTGTGGGCTTTGGTAAGAGACAGATCTCATTGGGGAGGGTTATACTTTGCTTCTGAACCGGAAACCTTAGCGGGTTACTATTTACTAAGGAATCTTTGTAAAGGCCTCGTAGCGTCCCTATGCGGTCACACCTCGGTAGTGTGATTTAAGAGGATTGGCCCCCTCGGCATGGTTGGGTTTAAAGTTCTTTTGAACTTTTACGCGGCTTATGGTGAAAGTATACAACCTCTGCAGAGTGTAAAACTGTTATAACAGCCGTGCTCACGGTCAAGAGCGGCCTGGACCCTTACATGATAATCATACTTGAACATGATCTAAATCGTGGTTACTTGAACATGTTGGGAATATGACATTCATTAATTTTTGGGTGGTATATACTTTCATTTGCTAGTAAATAGTTGCTTAATAAAACTTGACCAACTAAAAGTACTTACTGCAGTATGGTCAGCCAACCTTTTTGCCTCAGCCTTGTATGTCATATTACATTTGCTGAGTACGTCATGTGCTCATACTTGTTGTTTTTCTTTCCTTTATTGCATCTACTACATCCGGAATGCTGCTCAGATTGGGAGAATTTTGAGGATTTCACCACTGATTTTGAGGAGTTCTAGGCGAGTCTCCCCCAGTCAATGCCTGTGGAATTGGAATCACTTTTGCTTCGTTAGATGAACGTTTAATTAAGTCTTCCGCTATGACATTTGAGTCAACTCTGATATTGTAATAATTGCACTATAATACTCTTTCGTTATGCATGGTTATGGATATTCACTTGTGACGTCTACCATATGCGTGTAAACTGATTCTGGCGCACATATGAGATGCACCTGGTTTTGCCTTTAAAACCGGGTGTGACACTTATGCAGTGCCTTTTTCTCGTTGGTACTGCACTGCTTCTCCCCTCCGCTGAAAATGAAACAGAGGAGCTTCTCTGAGACACATGTGTCAGTAAATCTGAATATGCAAAAGAAGAGACCTGCATTAAGCAAAGAGTAGTTGACCTGCCATGCTCCATGCGTGAGCAATTTTAGCCGGACTCGATAACCAGGCAGGTCGTCCCTTCCAAACTTACTACACGCTCATCGTCGCATCGTTGCCCATCCAGAAATTCATATTAACAAAAACCAGATCAGGCCACCAAATCGATCTAGAAATGCATGAAATAGAACAAGCAAGAACCAAACTGGGAGAGGAGACGCTGCCGCCGTGCGCTGCTGTGCCTCTATCTACCACTGTAACCATCTGCCGCGACCCTGAATGTCGTGAGCTTATCTACCCGTGTGCCGCTGCAGGTCCGCCTACACTGAAGGGGCGCCGCACGCTGGTGGGAGTGGGATGCCGGCAAACGCCAACAGGCAGCTGGTTGGAATGGACCTCCCGCACAATCACAGCCTGGAAGGAGCCAGCGCGCCGCCGCGGCCGCCGTGGCCCGCTTCCGCACCGCGCCTACCTTCCACGGCCACCTCCCGCCTTCCGCGGCCATCGCCACCGCCGCCGCAGCGGAAGCCGCTCGCGCGCCTCTGGAGGTGGAAGGGGAGCTGTCTGCAGCGCTTTGGGGGAGGCGGAGGGGCGCCGGTGGTCCGATGCGATGTAGCGGCGAGGGTTGTGTGGCGTGGCCACGGTGGTGGTGTTGCTGCTGTTGTTTGTTGCTCACGCCGTGCCGCTGCGCTGGGACGGGCGGAGTGGCCGGCGGAGGGAGCGGCGCGGAGGATAGGGAGAAGGAGACGGGCGGAGGGGGCCGGCGCGGGTGCCCTCCGGCGGAGGGGAGGGGCGCGGAGAAGAGGGAGAGGGAGAGACGGCGGTAGAGGGAGCGGCGCGGGGCGATGGGAAAAAAACGATGGTGTCGGGAAGCTTCTCGCGGAGCCGACAGATAAACTTTGGATCTCGGGTTCGATTTCCTGAAAGTGTGAGAGTGTAAATGTAAAAAAACCGCGGCCACTGCTGCTTCCCTGACGTTTGGATCGCGATCAGACGGCTGGAAATATTTGCGCCGACGTGTACCGCATGGTCGGCCGCCGGACCCGCCCAATTGAATAAGGAGTATGACTTCAGTCCATATGCACACGCATGCATGTTGCATGGCCACCGAGAGAACACGGGGCCCATAAGACGATGATGGTGGGGGTCACCGGTCTCGCACGCCTCCCACAATCCGGCGAGTGTCTTTCGGGACGTACGTGGAGGCCGCAAAACTGCAATCCATTTAACGCCTGTCTCCTCATCTGATATCTCCCTCCAGCCTCTTTTCGTTCTTGGAAAGATTCGTACGGGGAAATGCTGCCTGCCTGGCTGCTTGCCTTACTCAATCCGAATGCAGGGAAAGTGGGAAACTGACGATAAGGTTCGCCAGATAGAATTAGGTTGACTGGGACCAGGACGATCATGATTGTTGGTACCCACTGATGATCTGTATTTATTGTGTCTTAAACTTAGTTTATCATGATATTTCAGCATGTCGCTGTAGTATTAGTTGCTATATCAATCTTCCGCATGCTAACTGCTAAGAACCTGCATATATGCAGCATGTTAATTAATGACATGATTTGGGTCAGATTTTGCGGCTTAAATCTGGCTTTACCTGAAGCTAATGGACGTTTTACTGTTTTAGCACTGGCTCAATTGGGGTTTGCATAGATTAACTAATTATTAAGCTTGCTGTTATACCTTCCGCCAGCCTATATTATACTCTCTCTGTTCTTTGGTAGTCAAAATTAAGTATATTATCTGTAATATCGATTTCGTTTTAAGCACCAACATGGATATGCATCGACATATCCCATTAGCTAGCTAGGGATAAGGTGTCACAAGTGTTTCTTTGTGCTTATTTGCTTTAATTTGTTTTCCATGCCGGATTGTGTGGCTGTATCTTGTTTGGTTGGGTTTCTAGAGATGTGCTTAGGTGTCTTGTCTTTTACAGCTGGAGAAGTTTTGTTTGGTTGAGGAAAAAGATAATGGACGACTGTCCGTGTCTTGTGTGAAGAAAGTGGATAGTTACGAAGAAGGCACGTGGTATCTTTGTGTTGCTCTCCATTTTCCGTGACCGCATTAACAGGTATCCTTAGCCACATTTTCTTAGCTAGGATTCTAGGAATAGTACATGGCAAAGTAAGCTGACACATTACATGAGATTGGACCTTCAATCCTGGTTAGACCTATATATCGCATTTGCATGCCACGTGGGCATGAGTGTAAGTCATATAGGTCGCATTCGCCTGGCATCTTGGAAAATTAGAAAATAGCAGGCACTCTTGTGAGCACCTATTTTTTTACATAATCTTTTCGGATAGATTGATATTATAGGTATGATTTTCTGCACTAGTGTGACTCTTAGCAACTTTTTTCTAAGAATTAGCCTATGTATCTTTTTGAAATTGCTCCAAAATACATGCAGAAAGAAGAAAATCTACCATTTTAACGGAACGTCTTTGCGTGGATTAATGTTTATGAGAGTTCTCTTTAAAATTAATTTCTTTGATAATCGACCTTTAGAGAGCTTTGTTGGAGAACTAACCGACGCAACTTTTTGAAACTGCTGCAAAAGGAGAACCCTACTATTTTTTATAGAATATTGTTTTCATAGATTGATATATCTGAGTTCTTTTGAATTCAATTTCTTCGATAAGAAGACTCCGATTTTCCAAGGTGGTCCAAACTGCTCCGATAACTTTTTACCATCACTAACTTACACATCTTTATGAGATTGCTCTAAACTCATGCGGAAGGAGAAACCTACTATCATTACACAATACTTTTGTGTAGATTGATATATTTGACTTACGCATCTTCTGGAAACTGCTTCGAAAATGCATGCAAAAGGAGAAACCCTACCATTTTTTGTGGATCGTTATTGCATGGATTGACATACATACGTAATATGTAACACGTCATGAAGAATACTACAACATCAACCGTGCATATCACATGATATTACTAACATACTTGTGATGCGTCATGCGTGAATCCATCAAAATGAGTCATCTAAACACTAGAGGAATATATGTTCAATTTAGTAGCAGATATATTATTGACAAGTGAATAGATCACATTCACGTAAGTACAATGAGACACGAATTGCATCCACAAACACCACCTCAATTCGTTTGCCTGATCGACCATTCTTCATGCCTAGAAATGTCATTTCCATACAAATGGTCTTTTATATGTCTATTTTTCTCTATCTCATCCTATTCTTTTGCTAGTATCTCTATTTCGTATTTTTTTGTAGCCATCACCCTATTTCATGTATATATGTTTGTTTTAACTGTTGCTGGACATAACCTCGTGTTCATTTTCATTGGGACGGGTAGCATAAAATCATCTATTGTTTTTCCAGATGGTGTTATTTATATATATGCCCTTCGGTGCTTCAGTCTATATTTTACTCTGGAAGCTTTATAACCCTCTCTTCACCTAACCGAACGCTTCATCAAAGTTCAAACCGACTAACCGAGAACAGCAATCCTTGGCAGAAAAATAACCACACCGTGACACGGAGGACAAGGAGAACGAAGGGAGAGATACAAAATAAATAAAATAAAATAAATAGATTTGAGGGCACACCGAGCGAAAGAGACCCATGGAAAGCCAACGCGACGCCAAATCCATTCCTCCTCCCTCTTCCACAGGCTGAGAGAAGGCCGAAGCCAGCCGAGGAAGCCAGGGGAGAGGCAACGCCAGCCGAGTCGCGAACACCCTAGGCGGTCGCTCGCGGTCTGCGAGGTAGAGCCGTGGCGGAGTCGCCGTCCACGGCCACGGAGGAGGAGGCGGAGGCGGCGCCCACGGCGGCGGGATGGCGACGCCGACGCCCATGCCCGGCGGCGAGGGGACGCTCGCCGCGGTGATGCCGCGGTCCCCGTCCCCGACGCCGGCGGAGGCGGGGACCTCGGCGGCCGAGGCGCCCGTGCTTATATTCCTCTACTTCCACAAGGCGATCCGCGGGGAGCTCGAGGCGCTGCACGGTGCCGCCGTGCGCCTCGCCACGGAGCGCACCGGCGACGTGGCGGCGCTCGCCGAGCGCTGCCGCTTCTTCTTCAACATCTACAAGCACCACTGCGACGCCGAGGACGCGGTACGGATGCTCGCTGCCCCGTCCCGGGACCCGGTTTTGTGTTTTTGTCCATTTTCTTCCTGTTTGCTTCATGTTGGGTGGGGAACTTGGAACTGCGGTGGATTTGGCATGGATGCGCGTGGGCGTGTGAGAATTTCGGTGGTATTAAGTTTAGGGTTGCTGAATTGTTTCCCTTCGTTTGGGTGTGCCTGGTGGGATGGGGATTGAACCGGGCGAGCATTGTTAGGATCTGAAATTGGGTATGAGTTCATACGGTGGTGTTAAAATCTCCAGTGACTTGGCGTTTAGATGGTATAGTGGGCAGCTTGAGATGTGTTTTGGGTTAATTAGCCATGCTAGTACAAACAGTTTTTCGCACTTTATGTTCTTCACAAGGAGATGTAGTCTGAGTTGAACAAAACATGAGAGAAAACATCTCCGTTCAATTGAAACTACCGTAGAAATTTTGGTTCATCCCATGATTCCCATCATATGTGGCCTTCTGTCTAGCTTCTAGGGTAACACTACCATCCTTTTGCTCTGATTCTAGCACAATAATGTCCACGTTAGTCATATGTTAGATTGAACCTGCCAATCTGGTAATCCCCTCATAGTTTTCACAATTCAGAATCGGTGAATAATGGAGGTTGCAATCCAAAGAATGAAAATAAAATTTTATTATCATTTACTTTTGCTGCAAGGAGTCTAGCTGACAAGCAACGACACTCTTATTTCCAGCCTTTCCTAAAATGCCGCCAAAAGTAGATGTTTCAAACGCGAAAAAGGGAAAAAGCCGGTTGTCGTTTTGTAACTGCTTGACCGTTTTCTCAACGAAGAGTTGGTTGTATATTGCATTATTGCTTATTCATGGCTTGGACATTGTTGCTGTTTATCTTTCTTGCCTGTTACTTTTTGGAGAGTGGAATATCTCTAAGGATTTAGCTATGGATAGGAGCGCTTGGAGACTAGCAATCAATGTGCCTGAGCCGTGATCTTTGCTTTCTTTTCTGCTTTCCTCTAACTCTTTTTCTGTTTCTTTTTTTTTTGCCTGTTTGGGTTTCACCTCTAGCCTACCCTAACTAGCTTGGGACAAAAGGCTATGTTGTTGTTGTTGTTGTATTTTTTTTGGAGATGACGTCAATGGTTTACAAATTGATCATATAATAGATATTCTCATTAAAATGCGCCTATATGTTTCATTCCTTTTGGATCGCAGGTCATCTTTCCAGCACTTGATATCAGAGTCAAGAATGTTGCAGGGACCTATTCCTTGGAGCACAAAGGAGAAAGCGATCTTTTTAGCCAGTTATTTGATCTCTTACAATTGGACATACAGAATGATGATGGTCTTCGTAGGGAGCTTGCATCATGTACAGGAGCAATAGAAACATGCCTCAGCCAACATATGTCCAAGGAAGAAGAACAGGTTGGTACTCAGTACCATATACCCCTTTAAATCTCACTCATCACATTAATTATGTCATGTCGTGCTGGATAAATGAACGGTCTGGTTGCACGCATTTAGATTCTATAATCAGCTGATTCTATTAAAACATTTCCTTGTTCTAATGAAAACTAGCTGTACACGTGTGGGTCATGCTCTTATCTGGCATTTCATTAAGAATTTTATTGTTGTTATATGGTTGCAGTTACCTAGGCAGAAAAATATCTTATTCACCGTATAAGTATATTTTCTTGTAAAACAGAATTTGAATGGCCACGATCTCCTTCATGGAGTTATACAGAATATGTTATGGCAGATCAAGCTGGCAAACTTCTCTCCATCCAAAGTATTTGGTAGTTTTGCATCACATCTCCATTTAATATCACTGATGGCCGTCGCATAAGCGACAATGCACTCTCAGTGTCTTGACCCGGGTGTCCCGTCACCTCACCAAAATTGGATAAGAGGGAAGGAGGGAGGGGAAAGGAGAGGAAAACTGGCAAGCAAGACCAAGTCGGGGAGGGGGGGGGGTCAAGGGTATTCGTTTTTTAAAAAAATATCCATTATTTGGGCATTTAAAGGAATATTTTCAAAAAAATTGAAACATGCAATTTCCTATGTATTTTTGAAGTTTTGAATTGAATACCCATTCTTGAACCTCTGGGCCCGCCTCGGGAGAGGGGGGGGGGGTATTTGGAGGTAGAGGGAGGAGTGGTGCACTACCGGAGCAATGGAAAGAGAGGTGGGGAGGGGAGAGAGGAATGTTACGAGACACAGAGAAGCAGAGACAGTCTGGGAGTGGAGCTGCATTGTCCTGGGAGGCTGGGAGGGGATATCTACAGGAGGGGAGGGCACAGATGGGCTGGTTGGTCGACTGGGCTGACCCCCTTTCTCCTTTTTAATTTTTCTTTTTCTTTTTTCCTTCCTGGTGAGGCGTTGCTTTGGCTTGCCTCATAATTGCCTAGGTCGCCATGCCTCGCTTTGTTACCTCATCAAGCTTTAAGCAATTTCTTTTACTTTTTTTTATTGCAAAGAGTATATGAATGTAGAGTTAAGTCGCATTGCATCAGCGAATGTTCTACTTGTAGATAGTTCTTGGTAGCAATTCTAGTGAAGAATCTAGCTAGTCTACCACCTGTACTTAACTGTCATGCTGGCGACTTGGCTTTTGAACTGCAAGTACTGCACTGTGATTAGAAGTGCGGCCTAAGTTCTGCATTGTCATTAAAGAAATTGGGATGTTAGCTGCGTGCAGTTGGCCATTGTACTATACAGGATGCAGGAAGGTCAAGTCTAAATAACAGCTCACTTTGCTAATTCTATCTATTCTATCTTACATTAGATTATAGAGAGGATGATTCTTTTACATTGTGAATTTTTGTTCTCTGGTTCTTATGCCACATTTTTTGTCTGAAATAAAAAGAAAGAGCCATCACATTATGGTATACATACGAATTTACTCATTCAGCTGGAGTGTTTGTTTGGTTAGTGGCATTTGCATTAAGATGGGATGTGACAATTGGAGGGCCCAGTTGGCACCACTTTTGAGGGGTTTTGGGGGGGGGGGGGGGGGGGGGAGTGGGGAGGAGGGATGGTCAGTGCTCAATAATCAGTCATATCTACACTTCATCTTGATTTATGTTAGCATGTATTATGAACTAAAAATCAATTCTCTAAGTTTGCCACCCCTTTTCCTTATGGCCAATATTACATTATTACGTCCTTAAACTTCCATCACTATCCAGTTGTTACCAAACATGCCTAATTAGCACTTAGTGAATATACTGACTGTGCTATAATACATTTTTGTCGGTGTCTGATCAAGGATCATTTGAATTTGTTTCAGGTCTTTCCGCTGCTTACAAAGAAATTTTCATGTGAAGAGCAAGCTGATTTAGTGTGGCAATTCTTGTGTAATATTCCTGTGAATATGATGGCAGAGTTCTTACCATGGCTTTCCACTTCTGTTTCGTCTGACGAGCACCAAGATATCCGTAACTGCTTATGTAAAGTAGTTCCTAATGAGAAACTTCTCCAACAGGTCTCCATGAGTGCACCTCTTACTTTTCATTTCAATATCTTGCTTTGTATCCTGTTAAAGTTTAGTGTTAAAACTTGTGAAGGTTATATTCACATGGATCGAAGGGAAAGCAACAAAAGAAGTGGTAGAAAGCTTTGCTGATGTTCATTCAGAAAGAAATCATACTGCTGAGGATGTCCCAGACCAAAGGGAGAAGCATATTTGTTCACGTCAAGATTCAAAACATGGGAGTAGAAACTGTGCAGAATCTAATGATGGCCAGGTTTACAGGCATCCTATAGATGATATTTTGCATTGGCACAATGCTATTCGTAAGGACTTACATGATATAGCAGAGGAGACAAGAAGGGTGCAGCAGTCTGGTGATTTTTCTGATATATCAGCCTTCAATGAGAGACTTCAGTTCATTGCAGATGTATGCATCTACCACAGGTGTGTAGATCTGGATCTTCACTCATCCACATGTTATTATGGCCATGGCAAAGATTGTCCTTCACTGAAATGTTCTTTCTTATCCTTCTCCTTCTCCTTTTCAACAATGTTTTTTCTTAGTAAAAGAAGTGCTACCTTCATCCTTCAATTTTGAACTAACCAATGTCAAACATTAAGGGACGGAGGGAGTATACCATATATTTGTCATTGTTAAACTATTGGCATTTCTTTGATGTACCTCTTACGAAATTTGCTGTAGCTAGGTGGCCTATCCCTGTGTTTTTCTGTTGTGGCGTTTTCTAAATTGCGGTTCCGTTTTACTACTTTCTTTGCAGCTCCTCTGTTAGAACTATAGTTAGGATGTATGCGTATTTTCTTAACTAACTAGGTCCCATAACAATTTTAAGAACAGCACAGCAAAGGTAAATTTGGCCATTAGTCACCAATAGAATAAGGTTGTATTATCCTTGGAACTAACTAGGGAGTACCTTGGTATAAATTTTGTTTTGCATGACTTGGGAACAAATGTTTTTGTTTATTTGTGCTATTTTACCGTTTCTAGACAATTTATCTTTCCATGACTGCATATGCTTGGTGAAGCAGTACTGCATGACATGCTGATTCTCCTCCAGTTGGGGGCAGTGTATTTAAGAAGATTTTTTTTTGGTCATGTATTGTTGTTTTGCTTCACATTAAGGAATTTATGCTAGCAGGTATTATTCCCCTGTAATTAAACTGAGTCTTATCTTTAGTCTCACCACTTCTATTCATTTTCTGATCTGCAGTATCGCCGAGGATCAGGTCATATTTCCCGCAGTCGACAGTGAGCTGTCCTTTGTGCAGGAGCATGCTGAAGAAGAGCGCCGGTTTAACAATTTTAGATGTTTAATTCAGCAAATCCAAATAGCAGGAGCTAAATCAACTGCAGTAGACTTTTACTCAAAACTGTGTTCACATGCTGATAAAATATTGGAGACAATCGAGAAACACTTCTGCAATGAAGAAACCAAGGTTAGTTACCTAGTAGTCAGGTGCCTTGACTGTTGGAATAGTTACCTTATTGGTCAAAGCCTCATATTTAGTTGAACTTACCTAGGTGCTTCCTCAAGCTAGGATGCTTTTCTCTCCTGAGAAGCAAAGGGAACTTTCATACAAAAGCCTATGTGTCATGCCATTGAAATTGTTGGAACGTGTTTTACCATGGTTGGTGTCGAAGCTGAGTGATGACCAGGCATCTTCTTTTCTTCACAATTTGCGCCTAGCAGGTTATCTTTTTACTTAAATCATGCTATAGTGTCATTTTTATGCATTTCATTAGCTTGAATGATTTCCTCAAAATTCCATATTTGCTAAAAAAAGATGTACATGAAACAGCATCACCGTCGGAAACTGCACTGGTCACTCTTTTCTCTGGTTGGGCGTGCAAAGCTCGGGACAAATCCAACTGTGGAGAATATTCATGCTTAACATCAGGGGCAGTGAGATGCCTGTTGGATGATACAGATGATCTGGGAAAATGCAAGTCATTCTGTCCATGTGCTTCACACGAAAATTTAGAGCTTCCTATTCAGCTACAAACTGAAAATGGTTCTAGGCCAGGCAAGAGAGGAAAAGATGCAGACTCTTTTCCAGGTACTAATGGAAGCCGCTGCTCTCAAACTGCTGACATTGAAGCAAGTCCATGCAACAAAAAACCTTGTTGTATTCCTGGGTTGAGAGTAGAAAGTAGCAATCTTGGTATTGGTTCACTGGCTTCTGCAAAGTCCTTTCGCTCTCTATCATACAATTTTACTGCTCCTTCATTATATTCGAGCCTCTTTTCATGGGAGAAAGAATCATTGTCTTGTTCGGATGGCATTTCAAGGCCAATTGACACCATATTCAAATTTCATAAGGCAATTCGAAAAGATTTAGAGTATCTAGATGTTGAATCTGGAAAGCTCATTGATGGTGACGAGTCCTGCCTTCGCCAATTCTTTGGAAGATTCCGTTTGTTGTGGGGTCTTTACAGGGCTCACAGCAATGCTGAGGATGAAATTGTGTTCCCGGCATTGGAATCACGAGAAACATTGCACAATGTGAGCCATTCATATACTCTTGACCACAAGCAGGAAGAACAATTATTCGAGGATATATCTCATGTTCTTTTTGAGCTTTCACATCTATATGATAGCCAGGGCCATGCCCAGACCGAAGTTGATGAAGTGGAGCAAAACCATTCTTGTTCATCTAATAAGGTTGATTGGGCTAGAAAATATAATGAGCTTGCCACAAAACTTCAAGGCATGTGCAAGTCTATCCGGGTTGCCTTGACTAACCATGTCCATAGAGAAGAACTTGAGTTGTGGCCATTGTTTGACAAACATTTTTCTGTGGAGGAGCAAGATAAGCTTGTAGGTCGTATAATTGGTTCAACAGGTGCTGAGGTTCTCCAATCTATGTTACCCTGGGTTACAGCAGCACTCACTCAAGAGGAGCAGAACAAAATGCTTGATACGTGGAAGCATGCAACTAAGAATACGATGTTTGGGGAATGGCTAAATGAGTGGTGGAAGGGAGCTCCGACATCATCTGATTCTTCAGAAGAGGCATCCTCCGCTCCAGGTCTGTGCAGCCGTTTTCTTTTTACCTTGCCCTACACCACTAACAACTTTTCAATTTGCATTGTGCCTATCTTTTCATTATAATGTTTGTTAGAATAATTACGACACTGTAAACATATATATTTCATGAGCTATACGTAGATTATACATTGTCTGGACATTTTATTTATTAGAATAAGGCTTTCATCACTTGATCAGAGTTGTATGTCTTATAAGTTGTAGGTGCAAATTTTTGCTAGATGAGCCCCAAAATTGTTGGGTGAAACCAATACTTTCTGGCAAGAAACAATTTTTTAAAAAATCTTGCAATTGTTGATATTTCTCTGCAATGGTTGAAACAGTGATGACTCAGGTTTAACTAGGATGAATCAATCAATCAAATGAAATGATTTATCAAGGACTATTCAATGGATGTTTCATAGAGCTTGGAAAGATTGTTGGTGCTTAGAATTGGGAAATGTGATGAACACTGCTAGAGCAACATTTATAAACATGGCTTATTTAGTTTGAAAGTAGTTCTATGCTTGGTTCCTTTGCGTTTTCCATTGATAAATAACTTCTGTAATGACTGAGCTTTCCTGTGTCCTTTTGTAGATAATCAATTACAAGATAAGCTTGAGCAAAATGACCAGATGTTCAAGCCTGGCTGGAAGGACATATTTCGAATGAACCAGAGTGAACTTGAGGCTGAGGTGCGAAAGGTTTCACGTGACCCTACTCTTGACCCAAGGCGGAAGGCCTATCTAATCCAAAATCTCATGACAAGGTTTGGCATTTGAATGTTTTTATGAATTGGTTGGCACAAATATGAATACTCATAATTTTGTACTTTCAGCCGCTGGATAGCTGCTCAGCAGAAGTTGCCGGAACCAAATTCAGAAGGGTGCAGTGACGATACCGGTATACCTGGATGTGTTCCTTCATACCGAGACGAGGAGAAGCAAATCTATGGTTGTGAGCACTACAAACGGAACTGCAAACTTGTTGCGGCCTGCTGCAACAAGCTGTTCACATGCAGATTCTGCCATGACAAAGTTAGTGACCATACGATGGAAAGGTAAATTGCTTGGCCTGTA
Source organism: Echinochloa phyllopogon (assembly GCA_033239725.1). Classification (NCBI taxonomy): domain Eukaryota; kingdom Viridiplantae; phylum Streptophyta; class Magnoliopsida; order Poales; family Poaceae; genus Echinochloa; species Echinochloa phyllopogon. The sequence continues at coordinate 42,173,410 of BTCW01000005.1, read as the reverse complement.
AGTCACTTGTTTTTTATCTTGTTGACGTTGAAGAGAGTGTGCGTCGATATTCTTTTCCTTTAATTTATAACAAGAATGAAAGCCGTGTAGGAAATAGAGAGAGCTTGGTGTTAAATGTTCTGTTCCCCTGCTCTGTTGCTCTTCATTATCTGTATGGTTGTGTCTGCCTGTGCATGTGTGGTTGTAGTGTCCAGATAGGCTTGCAATTCAGTCCAACCTGTAATGTTTCTAGCCATCCTCTTAACGCTGTTAAAAACAAGAAATTTGTTACTGTCCTTGTGTCAGTGTCCATTTCTCACCATTGCAACGCATTTCAGAAAGTATAATGAACCAACTCTACTTGATATCTCTAGGAAAGCAACACAGGAGATGATGTGCATGGTATGCCTGAAGATTCAACCTGTTGGTCCAAAATGCCAAACCCCATCTTGCAATGAGCTATCCATGGCAAAGTATTACTGTAACATTTGCAAATTTTTTGATGACGAAAGGTAATACCCTCAACATGATTGAAGCATTAAACTGTCTGCTAGTTAGTGTATTATCTTATGAATGTATACTCATTTATTAACTAAAAATGCATCATCGTTGATTTTCTTATTTATTATTTACAAGTTATATATATGGATTTGTTGATATGATTTATCAATATAACAAGATGTCTCTGAGCACATATATTTGCATCGAAAATAATATCCAAATTGGAAAAAACAGCAATGTTGGTCGTTGCCAGTGCCGGAACCTATCAAGTTTGTCATTGCCATTTTATATTGGTAATTGGAACTTTGGAAATTTGTTCTATGGTGATCTAAGCTTGCGTGGTAATGTAGCATTTTAACTTAATAACAAGTGAATAGAAAATCCATATTGTGATAATGATATCTGACAAACACTGAAATTATTTCTAATATTTACATAAGTGATAATGATATAGTATACTATCATTATGTATAAGTATATCTGGATTTAGGAACAATGTAATCTGCATTAAAGTTTGGTATCATTTTAATGGAAGGGCCATATTTAGTACAAACCACTTCAATTCGTTTAAGGAAGTAATAATGAAAGAAAGATTCCAAGAGTGGGATAGTATATGGAGTGTCGTACTCTACCTACATTTCAAGATTTTCAGGGTTGATCTATTTGTGTTACTAGAGAGAGGGAGAGCGAGGGAGGGAGGGTCTATATTTCCTTCTATGTTGAATAATTATTGTTTATATTTATATGGTTCATACAATTAATGGCAAATGAAATTTCTCCTTGGATCATAACAGCACTATCTCTTCTAAAACATTTATGTTTGTTATATTGTACCTCGATCTGAAATAGACATCTGGATTTGGAAATAAGCAATCAGCAATATGGCTCTTCTAACATTGGGATCTTTTCCAGGACTGTCTACCACTGTCCGTTTTGTAATTTGTGTCGCCTTGGGAGAGGTCTTGGTGTTGATTTCTTCCATTGCATGAAATGCAATTGCTGTCTTGGAATGAAATTGACCGAGCACAAATGTCGGGAAAAAGGGCTAGAGACAAATTGTCCAATTTGCTGTGACTTTTTGTTTACATCAAGTGCTGCAGTCAGGGCCCTCCCTTGTGGACACTTCATGCATTCAGCTTGCTTTCAGGTATGTTACATTTAATTGGATCATGACAGCAAATTTGTAATGTTTCTCTGGCTGTTAGCAATGATTTTTAACAGGTTAATTGTCAATGCAGGCATACACTTGTAGCCACTACACTTGTCCTATCTGCTGCAAATCCTTGGGAGATATGGCGGTAAGCTAAATCACTCATACGATGTTGTGGCTATTTTGTGTTTACCCTTAGTGAAGTGTATGCATTCCACTTTTGACTTATTTGAGGGGGCATTTTTTTAAACAGTTAAGTGCCTTTTTAGTGGAAGAAATTAACTACCACAATTTTCAGTTTTGATATTAGTAGCTACTCCGTACCTTTTTATTTGTTGACAATACAACTGGATGCCCTCTTTCTTCATTTATGCTTTATGTTTCAAATCTACAAATCCTCCTATTCTGACTACTGATGATGATATTACCTGTTCTCACTTCTATACTTGTTACAAGGTTGCCATTGAAGGTGTCTATTTTTGGGATACACTATTGAGCATTTTGCTCTTGAACTGCAGATTAACCCTGATAGATTTGCTCATTTGCTTGTGAACGTTTTGTTCCATATCCCGAAGATCCAGTGTTACAGAGATCTTTATAATTTGTTTACATTCCATGAGAAACCATACTGAAACCACGAGTTCCATTTTGACTTTTGCAGTAAACCTGCCAGTCAGTTTGCCCCATTGCCTTTGAATAGCATCAGTTATCGAAAGCAAAATACAGATGTATTTCTTAGTCTTTTCTTACTCAGGAACCTTCTGTAACTACATGCTGCAGAAGGCATGTAACATGAATGTCTTGTTGTGTAACTTCCAATATTGAAATCTTATTTCTCTCGAAACATTCAGTCTAGTAATATGTCTTAAGTATCCTGAGGAGAGTAGTTATCTGATCTAATTGTCTAAAGTTTTTAATGTTCTCCCGATCATACTGAATTGGCATTCATAATCATTTTTTCTGGTTACAGGTTTACTTTGGGATGCTTGATGCGTTGTTGGCTGCTGAAGAGCTTCCTGAGGAATACCGTGATCGGTGTCAGGTAGCCCAGTTCTTTTTTTCTTTGATTTTCATTGTTTTAACCACTAGAGTATTTATTTATTTTTATTGCATGGCTTGCCCAGGACATACTATGTAATGACTGTGAGAAGAAAGGGAGATGTCGATTTCATTGGCTGTACCACAAATGTGGCTCATGTGGTTCATACAATACCCGAGTTATCAAGACTGACACAGCAGATTGCTCTACACCTAACTAGGAGATATTCGTTCGTATTAGTATTTGTTTCTCTTTTGTAAATATGGCCTAGGGAGATGGAAAAAAGAAAAGTCGTGTAGAAAGCTATCAAATTTTCGTTTCGTAGTTAATTCAGTTTTGTAAGTGTAGCTTGCAGTTCACTAGGCCTAGAGCGATACAAAATGGACGGTTCTGCATGGCGGAAAAGCATAATTGGAGAAGATTGACTCATTTGGTAAAGAGGGTAAAAAGTGCATCTATGTTATACAGCTGGTACCGGCACTGCTGGTCTTTTTAGATATTGGGGACGGTTGCTATACTGATTTCTGAAATTTATTTTTTTTTCAAAAATCTGAAATTTAGTATAGAACAAGAAGCTTGGAGACGAGATTCTGTACAAACAGCAAAATATATGTTCCGTATTGTTAAAAGCCGATTCTGGGGACCGATCTACCAGCGCTTGTGTCGCATCATGGGATGCTGACTGAATTCTTTATGATTAGCTGCTGGAGATTCGCCTGCGTAGCTAAAAACACTCTAGCCAGCAGGACAGCAGGTGGTGATTTTCTCCCGTTAACAAACCCATATCCAGCTAACGGAGTAATGTACAATGGCGGAACCAGGAAATATTCAAAGCGGGGACCATGAATCAAAATCAACATTTATAAAGTAGAGAACAGTGATTAAATAAGTGTATTTGACACCAAATTTTCATAGTTTATAGATGCATCATCAGTTTATGATTCACAAAAGTTTTATATCAACGGCTGATCAACCAAATCATCGTCTTTCCCCTTGGTTTTTAGGGAGGTTAATTTTTTTTGGGATGTTAGGTGGTAATGGATCGTGGCCCGTTTGTTTCTTCACAATCTAATTTGGCCCTAGTCAAATTTAGATAAAAAACTATACTTTTTTGGCCCGACCCTAATAGGGCCCGGCCCTTAAAATTTCTAGTACAAAATGGAGGGTCATTTACCACCCTAGCCCCCCTGGTTCCGCCCGTGGTAATGTACCCATTGGGTCTTGGCTTTCAGGGCCCATTTGCATCCCTAATGGATTAGTTAACTTGTCCTAAATATTATATGTAATATATTTAACAAAGAGGGAGTATTCTCTTCTGTAAAAGTAAAATGAAATATTTAGTGTGTGTTTTCTAATTGTTTCTACGGAGATAAGACGAAAATTGTTGCATGGATTATGTAGGCCGCATGGAAGAAAGAGAGGCTATATGGAGGAGGCGATTCTCAACAGATGAAAGAAGTTCTCGTCGGCTCGGCATATATATATGGAGCCGTGGACGTCGCTTGTGTTGCTGATACCTGATCAACGTTACTCGTCTTGAAAATTTCTTATCTGGGATATTATCCTGATTATCTGAGACACGACAGTCGTTGCGTGGCTGCACATACTTGACCCAGCAATAAACTGGAGGACAATTACGCAAGCTTGCAGCAACACGTAAGTAACCTTTGACCCAATTGTGACCAGAATATCCGGAAAATGATTGTAGGACTCGGCACTCGCGAAGATCCGTGTTTTTTTGTCCCATGCTGATGTATTCCCAGCGTAAAATCTTTTCTTTTCTTTCGTATTGGACTGTGGCTCGGGAATCTCTCTGACATAAAGCTGATGGCGCCTGTTGGGTGTGGAGAAAGCCGGACGTACTGAATCAAGCAATCAATCGAAAGTGTTTTTTATATACCGAGGAGATGAATCTGTACCTTTAAATTACCCCCACCTACCCTATGAGTTGTGTCCATGATATGATCAACACGTGGTACTATTGTGTACTATATACACTGTTTTATATATTAGTTTATTTACAATTGATTGTGGATCACAAGTCATGCGCCTGTGTACAGTGTTGTAATATTTTATATGTAAACGATTGTGGTTCACGAGTTGTTTTTCACACCTACCACAACGTATTTTAATTATACCAGGTTGTGCTGTGTACTCAATACATATGGTACCTTTTTTCTATATCGGTACTAGGTGTTACAAGATGGTACCGCGCGAACATTGAAAAATATACCATTACACGTAATTCTTTAAAGTTGATTAATCTGATTTGGGAAAAAAGAAGGGTATTGATATCTAGTCCGATTAGGAAAAAATGACTATACACTTGTAAGATGATTACCGACACCAGAAATGAAGTACCACGCATTGGTACCATACTGAATAAATACTTTATTTGCTAACTTTATCAACCAAAAGCAAGAGTTAACTTGGCACGCACAAATTATGTACTTCTTTTTCACTCCAGTTATATAAATTTGAACTGTTGGCCTTGTTATGATTTTTAGTTGTGTCCGCTAGAACCAGCTCCACTCAATTGATACTGCGATGGTTCGGCCTAACGGTACCTTAAGGAGGTACCGGTACCTACTCAGGACAGGTGCCACTACCTGCTCGGGTTTGGGGTAACATAACTACACATAATTGTTTTGAGATGATTGTATCAATTTATACTTGTACTTTACATGACTATATACCAGCTTGTTATCAACTGTGGTGAATCACATAATCACCATTCATCTTTGCATACATTAATTGCCAAAAACATCCAAGCTAGCTGATTCCAAACCCAACTAAATCATAATCTAACTGAATAGCTCATGTTAAATGGTAATAGTTCTAGCCTGTACAACCTCCTTGACTGTTTAACATGTGCTTCATAATTGCAATTAATTTACATGGATTATGGTAAATACCAACGGGATTCGTATATCACAAAATTGCATAAAAGAATAAGTGAAGACTTTATCCAATCCAAGTGAGGAGAGCCGAAGAAACATAATGACAACTGCAGCACGACTAGTAGTAGATCAACTCTAACTGTCGTTTGATCTCTTGATTCGGTAACGCAATAATATAATCACTAATCACTGATTCGGTAACACAATAATATAATCACTAATCACTGAAACGAGTACCTAAGAAACCAAACTGAGGACCATGTGTATCCGAGGACCGGTGGATGGTCGCTTCTCAGTGTGATGAGTGATTGACAACGGTGTGTGGACTGACTCTTGGCCTAGTACTGCAGGTGTTGGTGCGACTTGGTTTGCGTTGGTGCAGGTGAAGAACAAGCGCGAAAGGTCTTAGCCAGAGAGTGGCCTCCGAGGTGTGGAGAGACAAGTAGGCTTGGTTCGAGGGACCCGGTGGCCAGACGGGATCAAGTGCAGTCAACATGGTGCAAGAAGAGCAAGACGAGTGTAACAACCCTAAAATTCCTATAGGATTTGTTGAGTGCAAAAATTTGAATTTAAAAATTTTTGGTGGAATTGTGTGCATGCAAACAAACATATAAGAGTGTCTTCTATTTGCTCCCTAAATTCTTAGGCAATTTAAAATTCAAATTTAAAATCAATTTGAAGTGCTAAGGATGAATTAGTGTGATTTGGATTTATTTGGATATATTTGGATTTTTGGTTGGTTTGAATTCAAATTCTAGATTTGAATTCAAACTCTAAATTGGCCAAACTAATTGTCAACCCCTCTAACTGTTCGTGGGCCGTTTTCCCGAAGCTAAAGTCCATCTTTCCACCTTCAACTCTTTTCCCGAGCCAGCAACCCAACCGGCCTGCTCGGCCTTTCGGCCCAGCTCGGCCCAGCTCTTCACCGCGTCGCCGCCGCGTCCCTCTCTTTCACTGACCGCTGGACCCCGTCTGTCAGCCATCTTCTTCCTCCCCCGCGTCATCTTCCTCGCCGCGCTCTCTCTCTCCCACAGCCGAGCACCCGTGACCCAACCACCCGAGCCGTGGCGGCCCGACGCGATCGCGCCGCGAGCTCTTGGTCGCCCCAATCTCGCCGTCCGTGCCCGCCAAACCCTAGCACCTTCGCCTATTTAATCCGCCGCCGGCCTTCTTCTTCCCCAAGCCGCGCCGCCCCTTTGGGGTTCCTTCCAGATCCAGTTCGTGGGAGGAGAGGAGTAGGAGAGGGGTGGGGAAGGTGGTGGAGCTGTCGGAGCAAGGAGGAGTGGAGCCGGTCATCTTCCCCGCGTCGACACCGAGCACCGGAGCGCCGCCGTCCGTGGACTCGTCGACGAGGAGCCGGACCAGGGACGTGAGGAAGCGCACGAGCACCGCCGGACTGCGTCGAGCCTTCCCCGAGCTGCAGCGTACCTCGACGAGACCCTAGGTGAGCTAACCGCGGAGCCCCTCTTCTTCCCCAACTCCGGCCAAATTCCACCGCCATCGTTGAGCCTAGCCTTTCTCTGTGAGCCAGCCTTCGAGCTGTGCAACTTCTTGTGCAGGTTCCCGAGCCGCTAAACCCTTTTGCAACCCGCCGTCGCTTGATCCCCGCAGCCGAGGCCGCCGCGGCCGAGCTCTGCTCGCCCCGCGCGCGAACGCCGAGGCCATGCGCGGCCGTGGGCGACCACGAGCCCGCGCGTGTGCACCCAGGTGCGCCCCAGCAGTCGCTGGAGACCACGAGCGCGCAAGCTAACCCTTTCCGTGCACTTTTTCGCCAAAATTCCGTGTCGCCGACGTGCTCGCCGGCGTCCATGGCCGAGCCGTCACTGCGCGCGTCGGGAAGGTCCAAGCCAAACCCTATCCAAGCCTTGTTCACCCTGTGCGTGTTCGTCTAACCCTAGTGATGATGTCCCGACCGTTCTTGAGCCCAGCCGAGCCTTCTCCGGCGTTAACCGCCGACGAACTTCGCCGCCGGCGCGTTCCAGTGCGCGTCGCGCGCGCGTCGCGTCGCGCCGTGGCCATGCCACACGCAGGACCACACCAAGTCGCCACACAGCCGTGCACAGAAAATCCCAGTTCGGCCACACCTAGATCCCATGCACCCGGCTCACGTGGACCCATCTCACGGTTCACGGTGGACTCAGTCCACCAGGCCAGATCCAGCAGCCATCCCTTCGTGGGCCGATTGTTCGCGATTAAGTCTGTTTAACCCCCTTGAACTTTTCCGGCCCAATCGCTTTCGGCCCAATTTCAGCCCGGCCATCGTTTATTCTTTTTCTTTTTCTTTTAACAGCGCTGACGCATGGGACCCACCTGTCATACTCTGTGAGTCACTGACACATGGGACCCACTGACCAGAGTTGACCCGTTGACCGTTGACCCCCGTTGACCGTTGACCCCCGTTGATCGTTGACCGGTCAACGCTGACGTCAGCAGGGCCCACTGCTGACGTCATCCTAGGCGGACCCCACTGCTGACGTCAGCATGACGTCATGATGACGTCAGCATGCTAATTTCTGTCTGTTTTCTTTTTCGGAAATTATTTAATATTTTCAGAAAATGATTTAAACTTCGAAAATTAATAATAAATCAACCGTAGCTCAGAAAAATATGAAACCAGTTTCTATATTTTTCTAAAATCATGATCTACGCGTTAGTGTAGAGTTTGGTGTTATTTGAGTCTTCTTTCGTCGCTGTTTTAGTGTTTCTTTGCTAGTAGTTGCGTCTTATTTTATTTTTCGCGCAACCCTAGGAGCTCCGGAGAGTCAGGAGGAGCCGGACTACTACAACAACTGCTTTGGCGAGGACGAAGACCTTTGCCCAGGTTCACGCCCGACCATCTCTGAAATACCTATTAGACATGCAAACTAGTATGCTAGCGCTTTACTTTACTCGCATGATAAACCTGCACTGCCTTTGTTATTATCCTGTTACCTTGCTACCTACTACTCACTTTATGAAATATGCTATGCTATGCATGTGTTGGGATGGTTGTGATTGATCCTCTTGGCGTGAGTTGTGGGTGGTTTGGGAGGAGTAGTGCAGCTAGGCGGTGTAAGCGAGTAAATAACAACTCGATCGTTGATCGAGGTGCTGAGGGGCTGCACTCGGGCAGTCCCTATGGGGTACCTGTTGCGGGTACATGGTTACTGGTTACTTGGGGATTGGTACTCGGTGAGTACCTGAGGAGTTTGGGCGGCAATACCTGTTATGGGTGCCGATTGCGGACCGTTGCGGCGGATCGCTTGTGATGCAGATACTCGCTTTACCGAACAATTAAGGACCGAGTCGTGCCCCCATTTTGGACTTGGGAATTACCGTGCTCACCATCTACCCAGTATGGGGAGGGTTCCAGCAAGCCTACTCTAGTGCGGCGCCGAGACTGTAGGAGAATCGAGTTTGATATGTGTAGGGGGGATTCGTTGCGGCGTAATCTCCCTGATTTACCACGGCCCCCGACTGGCCCCGGTGGGAAGGTTTCACAACCCTGGGGCAGATGTTAGATCGGATGTTTCCCGAGCCCAGGGAGACAGGATTGGCGCCGTTACTGTTTAGGGTCTTTGCTGTGGGCTGCGTCTCAGGTTGGTTGCGGACTAGCCTTGCAGCCCGGATGGATTCCTGGAGTGCCACCTCTGCAGAGTGTAAACTATACGTATAGCCGTGTCCACGGTTACGGACGACCCATTTCTGAGAAGCCCCGGCTAGCATGGGAATCTGCTTTCTTACCTCATCCTTGATTTGGGATATGAGAGATTGGTCCAGCTGAGGCTGTTGAGACGAGGTGGGGAGGGAGCTCACCGAGTCGACTAGCGAGTGAAAGGTGTTGGTGGATAATGAATTGCGGGAACCTGCCGTGGCAGGACGAGTCCGATGGGGAAATGTGAGGCTGATGGTTGGTTATAGGGAGCGGATGGATGTGTGTGTGAGCAGGAGTTGGTGTTGAGATGAAATTGGGTTATTGCTGCTGCTTGCATAAGAAGCCCTGGCTTAAACCTTGTTTATTTCTATATCCTTAGAATAGGCCACCTCTAAAGCTTGCATCATATTATGGTTGGTGACGTGGACCTGTCCCATTTCCTTGGGGACAGACTTTGGGTTCTCAGGTGAAGACCCCGACCGCGAGTTCAACCAGGACGGGTGGTACGATTGAAGGGTGTGCGCTTCGCTCAAGGATGCCTGTGGAGGAGTGGTCCCTGTTGTTCTAGCTACCGCTGCGCAGATGTTTCTTATTGTCGTTTTAGCCCAGAGGGCTTGTATCAGACGCTTTGTCTTTATATGAGTCATGTAATGAATCTTTTATCGTTGTATGGATATGATATTCGACTGAGATGAGTTCTGTACGAGATAGCTGCTATTCCTGGGACTATCTCAAGGGTACAGGGAGTCGGGTTCTCGTCGGTGAGAATCCGGTTCGTCACAACGAGGTCGTGGACTCGGAGCCGGTGCAAGGTGGCGGCTAACGACCGAAGCTTGTACGCGGGGTTTGATGGTTGGGCCACAAAACCATCGGAGGAGGGTTTCTCGGTTTGGGCCTCAAAACCGAGCCCGAAGGCCCAACGTGACGGAGACGGTGATCCGGGCGCGTTCGGGAAGCTTCGAGGCGGTGGACGCGTGGCGGGATCCGGGAGCTTGCGTCGGAGGGAAGCAAGGCCGGATGGACGGCGTTCCCAGCCGGAGGAGTTATCTGTAATTTTGCCGTTTTGCCCTTGAGGGCGTGTATCGTAGAGTTAAGTTGTAGGGGTAGTATGGTCACTTCTCTTCACCAGGACACTTAATATAAATAGGAGGTGGAGGGGATGGCAAGTCATCTCTCTGGAACCCTAGTTCATTTCTTTCTTGCTTCTCTAGGCTAGCCCGTGCTTCATGTCGATCTTAGCGGGAGGATGTTTGGGAGGTTGCTAGCCTTGTATAGAATCTGACCTTTGTTTGTTGGAATGAAATCAAGTGCTAGTTGAATCTCTTTGTTTCTCCTCGAGTTCCTTTTTGTGCTATTTTCGTTCTTGGCTCGATTCTTCGTTTCTAGACCGTTTGGCTCCGGATTTGTTCGAGGGGATCATGGGTGAGTGCCTTGCGCCTCTTTGTGTGTGATCTTGCCCTCTCAAATGCCGGGAATCGGTCTCGATTCGTAGTTTTTGGGATGAACTTGTGAGAAGGTGTTCTTCCGTGTGATCCGCGATTTCTCGAGTTGTAGGGAGTTAGAGGCCGAGATTTTTGGGGCATAGCTTCCCCTTTGGGTGCTAATCATCTCCCCAAAGTTTCGTCTCAAGAGCTCTAGCCGTTTGAGAGATCCGGTGATGGATTTGGGAGGAGAGATCCGCGGGTTACTGTAGCTGTTCGTTCTGTTCATCCATCGTGTTTCTCGGACGGTCCGCGCGGGGTTGGCGGACGGTCCGCGAGGTTGCCGGACGGTCCGCATGTGATTGGCGGACGGTCCGTGCAGAAGAGTTCGACGGTGTTGTCTTGGATTTGGCTAAGTGTTTTCACGGACGGTCCGCGTGACCTCCTTGGACAGTCCGCGACACTGGCGGACGGTCCGCGGTAGGAGCTCGGACAGTCCGCAAAAGGGCCTGGAGCTACTGGAGATTTGAGGTGATATTACGGATGGTCCGCCTTGTCTAGACGGACGGTCCGCCGTGACCACGGACAGTCCGCGACCCCTGTGCGGACGGTCCGAGCTGACCCAGGCAAATTGCGAATCGTTTTGGTTCTTGAGTTGTGCTTCCGCTTGTTAATTTTTTTCTAGCTTGTTCCTAGGGTTGGTTGGTAGGAATTTTTGGCGAGTGATTTTGGGACATAGGCCGAGTTTCGAGAAGAAATTTTATCGGCTCCCATTCACTCCCCCCTCTCTGGTCGCCACTTCGATCCTTCAATTGGTATCAGAGCCGGTTACGGATCTTCGTGATTCTAACCAGTCTAAAGATCCAAGAATGGCGTACGCCGGAAAGGGTTCGGGTCCTCCTCTCTTCGATGGGAAGAATTACCGGATGTGGTCGGTTCGCATGGGAGCTTTCCTCCGAAGCAAGGGACAGTTGATATGGGATATCACTCTCGATACGACCTATATTACCCCTGCTTCGAGAGAGACACAAATTGCTAAGGACAAGTTTGAGGCAAATGCAAAAGCTGTTGATTTCTTGTTCAAAGCGCTTGACGAGCATGAATTCAATCGTGTGATCGAATAGCATCTTGCGTGGAAGATTTGGCAAAAGTTGGAGATCGCCCATGGAGGTGATAGTGGGGTTAAGGCTCGGCTCTTTTCGACTTACCGGAGGGAATATGAGAACTTCTCTCATTTGCCCGGTGAGTCAATTGATGCCATGTTCCAGAGGTTCACCGTGATAGTGAACAACATGAGAGCCAATATTACCAACCTCCCATATACAGACCATGATATGGCTTTGAAGCTTTTACACTGCTTGGATATGTCTGTATGGGGTACTAAGGTTGAGGCGATTATGGAGTTGGCTAGCTATCTAACACTCACAGTCGATGGGTTGTTCTCAAAGCTCAAGTCCTCAGAGGTTGATAGGTTAGCTAGAGCCAAGCTTGAGAACCCGACTGATTCCCATAGTCTGGCGCTTATGAGTGGTTCTAGTTCTAGATCTGGTGCTAACTCTTCACGGCAGTTTGCTTTGTCTTTGCTTGTGTCTTTGCCAGATGAGGAGTTCGAGGTGCTGAGCGAGGAGGATCTCGCGTTGCTCACCAAGAGGTTCGGGCGCATGTACGAGAACCGCAAGAGTACAAGGCGCTTTGGGAGTACGTGCTACAGGTGCGGCAAGATGGGACACTTCATCGCCGAGTGTCCGGAGCCAGCAGAGCCGAACCGCAAGCACAAGCACCGCTCGAGGGATGATCACAAGAACCACAAGTACAAGTAGGACAAGAAGAAGCATGGTGATCGCAAGCACAAGCACAAGTACAAGCGCAAGGAACGAGCCATGGTGGCCGGGGCGAGCGACGTCGACACAAGTTCAAGCAATTCTTCATCAAGCTCAAGTAGCGAGGATGAAGATCAAGGTCGACGCCGGAGGAACGAGAACTTCAACGGCTTGGCGTGCATGGCGTCCCGAGGCTTCTGTACCATGGCACACAACTCCGACAACAAGAAGAGTAGAAAAGAAGACTCCGAGTCAGAGTCTGAGGATGAGGTAAATCGAGATCCCAACTTCTTGCTAGAGGAGAATGCTAGGTTGAATGAATTGCTTGATAATCGTGATGATGTGCTTCGTAAGACCAACAAGGAGAAGAGGGAGTTTAGACCTTCGCCACGCGCCGCCGCCGGATCTGGTCCTGGCGGGGTTGGATCCGAATTTGGTGCCGCCGGATCGGGTGCCGTCGTGGCGCACGGCAAGCACGAGCGGAGGGCGGAGGTCGGGGACGCCGCCGTGGTGTGGGACTCCTCGCTGGATCCGTGGGAGGTGGCGTACGACGACGCGTTCTTGGACGCCGCCGGAGCCGGCGGCTGCGTCATCGCAACCGCACCTGCCGCCACGGGTCGCCGCACACGCCGCAGAACCGAGGCTCCATGCCGCCATCGTCGGCCTTCCTCTTCCGGCATCGGACGCCACCGCTCCGGAACCTGGGCGGACACGCCTCCGCCAGAGCTCGCCCCGCGCCTCCGCCAGATCTGGGCAGTGCACAGCCGCCAGAGCTCGCCGCGCCCAGCCGCCACAGCCCCTTCGCAGCCCAGATCTGGGCTCGCCGCCGACCAGCCACCGGATCCCCTCCGCGTCCCAGATCTGGGCTCGCCGCGCGCCGGCCGCCGGCGTTCCATCCGGGAGGAGAGAGAAAGAGACGATGGGAGGCGGATGAACAAGAGAGAGAGGAGAGAGATACGGGATTCAAATGAATTTGAAATCAACTAGGAGGGGAACGGTACATGCTATATATTTGAGGTACAGAAATCGAGGCGGTACAGATACGTATTTAATACAAATGTATGCATATACCCGCTATATGAAAGCGACTAAATACCATACCATCTGACACAGGTCCGGATCTCGAAATATGAACAGATTTCCAAACCAACGTACAGGATAAGATCTAGCCTAGTACTAGAGTACTGTAAATCTTCATTCCAGAATATCCACGAGCTTCAGGTCCGTCTGTTGAGCGCGATGGGGAAAGAACAAAGAAGGCCCCTCTTCTCTAACTGCTTCCATAGGTTAAGCTGACTTGACCGGTATGAATTCCTTGCCCTATCAGGCCCTCTTCCCGAATCCCGACCACTTGTGTTCTCTTTCATTTTGAAATAGTTATATTTTCCTGTTGACTTGACCCACAAGCATGATGCTGTGATTCGCTCGAATACTCGAGAAAACGAAGTGAATGAACAGCAAAACTTTTAGCCTTCAGATAAACGCTAAGGGGTGTTTGGTTCCACGGACTAAAATTTTAGTCCCGTCAAATCGAATGAAAGAATGCTAATTATAAGTATTAAATATAGATTAATTATAAAATGCATTACATAAGCGAGGACTAATTTACTATACGAATCTATTAAGCCTAATTAGGTCATGATTAGACAATATAATGCTACAGTAATAATTTGATAATTATATACTAATTATATGTTAATTAGACTTGTTAGGTTCGTCTCGCGGAGTAGATATGACTTATGCAATTAGTTTTATAATTAGTTTATGTTTAGTACTACTAATTGTCACTTGTTCGAGGAACTAAACTTTAGTCTCTAGGATCCAAACGCAGCATGAGGAAGAAGAAAGCTGATGAAAGGCCGGGGGGCGCACTTGCTCTGTATATGTGTGTATATGCTGCGCAACAAAACTTGGCGAGGACATATTGTACCGCAACGTACGTTATACTATGCCCGTTCGAAACGTCAGCCTTAGCATACATTATACGGACGGCCTCATTATTACAAGGCGTGCGCTGTTCGATCCGGCCCGACGTACGTCAGGGCCGTGCATGCCCGGCCGGGCCGGTCGTTGCTGCCGCCGTTAAGAAAACACCGGTGTTTCAGCACCTGCGGGCGATGGCGACCGATTAGCATCGAGGTTGTCCCATCGCCGTCGCCCGTGGTCCCAGGTCCCGGCTAGGCACGTACTACTCCGAGCCGAGCTGGCCAAATTGAACGGCGCCGCGGGCCCGTAAGGGTAGTTCCGTAAACTCGTCGTGCCCTTGCCTGGCAGTTCGGCGAGAGGCCACGGCCGGCCGTCATCATACCAAACAGACGGCAGGGCGTGGCCTGCCTTTGCCAATTGCCTTGGCAATTCACCACTGCTGCTCCCTCCTCCATCTGTAGCTAAACGCTTCGGTGGCAGGAGCTACAAATTTTCTCAGGTTTCGCGGAGCACAGTTTAGCACGGAAAGATATTGGTATGGATTTTGCTGTCCCAGGTGGTCCTGGGCGCAGCACTCACGGCCTTGGGCTGCGAAGATCCACACGAGAGAGAGAGAGAGAGAGCACTCGCGATCGGGCCCCGCACCGCACGGCAACGTGCCAACGACGACGTGATAGTTCTGGGACCAGTGAACAGTGCTTGCAAGTCGCGACTCGCAGTCGCGTCCGCGTCCATCCAAAGCCAGATGGAGCGCGACACGGACGCGATCCTACGCACCTATAGCGTGTCATGGGGCACACGCGCGCGACTACTCCTCTTGCACCAAGGGCGCGTTTGGTTCACGGATGAGCTCTGTCTCGTATTTGAGAGCCAGGCTCAACTCAGCCAGGCTAGTCACATGCAATGGTAGAGTGTTTGGTTGCTTGTATCTGATGAGCCTAGCTGATACGAGATCGTGTTTGGTTGGTTGCACGAAGATATACTGCATGATAAAAAAGTTAATAAACACTATCATTACAATATTTATTTTGTGAAATTACACTCTTATAACCCTTACCCTATCTTATTACATCTTAATATTCTTTAAAATATATTAATTAGAGTAAATATTCACTAATTAAGTACTAATCACACTATTAGCTGAGTAAGTAGTTGCATCCAGCGAGCCTGGCTCTCCAGAAACGCTCAAAATCTACGTATCTGTGGAGCCAGGCTGAGAGCTCCTTTTTGCATGCCGTGAGCCAGGCTCCGAAGACAGTGCAAGCAACCAAACAACATAACGTTGCATCCCATGAGCCTGGACGAGCCATATACAGGCAACCAAACGCCCCCCAAAAGGTGCCGCGTGACTGCACCGAGCATTGGCTACGGGGAAGAGCAGCAGCGGGCACCCATCCTGACGTACTACCTCCGTTCCAAATTACTATTCGTTGTTTACTTTTTTATCTTTAACCATTCGTCTTATATTCAAAAATTTTATCCAAATATACAAACCAATAAGTTATACTTGAAGTATATATGATGATAAAGCGAGTCACATGCAAAATAAATGATATTTGTGAATTTTTTTAAATAAGACGAATGGTCAACTGTTAAACGAAAAAATCAACAACGAATAGTAATTTAAAACGGAGGTAGTACTAGTTTCTTCGGAGCGTCGATCGTAGTTAGGTCGGTCTCAGTAGATGTTTTATGAGAAGTTTTATAATATTAATTGTATTGATGATGTAGTATAAGAGAGAAAAAATTACTAGATCTAGATAACCGTGCAGTAAAAGAGACTAGCTTTATATGGCTGCTAGGTCAGCTATTAGATCGGTGGCCCATGCAAGTGAATGTGGTCATGTTTATCTTGCTTGGCCGATGCCCGATCCAGGGGCTACACATTAGGAACGTCGAAGCTACATAACCTGGCTGAATTTCCATCTTTTTTAACAAAACAAAAATTAAAATCTAAAGTTTATAGTCCTTGCACTACTACAGAAATGAACATAAAAATCGTTTGTGACGTGAGGGCATCACAAACGGTTCGTAACAAGAAACGTTTGTGATGACAGTTTGTATTAAAAACCGTTTGTGATGGTACGTTATCACAAACGGTTCGTAGGAAAAACCGTTTGTGATGATGTGTATGGTACACGTTAAAACCATATTTTGAAGTAGTAAATCAATTCAAATCAAAAAGTGTTGAACTATAAAGTTGTATGCCTTATCAATATGTAGAATTTTTATTTTGGTCATTTCTTCATTCGAAAAATTCATATGAATATTGTTCATAAAATCCATCTCTCTCATAAAGTTTCCTAAAACTATAAGAGAGACCTATAAGATTTGTAAACAATGTTACTCTCACTACATCGGATGAAAAAATGACATATAGAAAAATTGTAGATCTTCAGAAGTCATACAACTTTGAAGTTTATAACTTTTTAATTTGAATTTGTTTTACAAATAAAAAGTAAGTTTGTATTCAAAATTTGAAATTTGAGTTTTTTCATACGACCTTGGATGGAGAAACAGTCAAAATAAGAGTTGTAGATTTCAACAAATCATGAAACTTTATAGTTGACAACTTTGTCAATTGAAGTCATCTAGTTAGCTAGATCTAAATTTAAACATTCTCAAATTTGAAATTCAAATTTTATAAACGACCTCGGATGGAGAAACAGTCAAAATGAAAGTTGTATATTGAAAAAATTAGGAAACTTTTTAGTTAATTTTTTTTCATTTGAAATCATTTAGTGCCTCAAACAAGCAATTTACACTCGGTTTCGTATAATATGATAAGATTCAGAACGACATTTAGACACAGGTGACGGTGTGGTGCAGCGGTAGAGGAGGTCATGAGTTCGAACCCGGCCGGCCGCTTAGCGCGCGATTTATGCTCATAAAAATGGCGCGACTTAGTGGCTTGTGGCCTTCCCACATTGGGAAAATGAATTTGCTATTGTTTTCCTATTTTTGGGGGGGTTTCGCGGACGCAGAAAATCACATGAACCGTTTGTGATGGCGGTAACCATTTGTGATGCCGCGAGCATCACAAACGACGCCAAAACCGTTTGTGATGGACTTTGGGAACCGTTTGTGATGTTGGTTCCTGGAGTAGTGTTGACCGATGGTGTCGCGCATTTTACACAATGGCTGTGTTTAGTTCCTGAAAAGTGGGTGAAAAGAGGATTGAAAAAGTCACATCGGACACGGCAGCGTACTATAGTACTTTTCGTTTTTTTGGTAAACATTGTCCTACCATGACCTAACTAGGCTCAAAAGATTCGTCTCGTCGTGTACATCAAAACCATGCAACTAGTTTCTTTATTTACCCATGTTTAGTGCTCCATGCATGAGGAGAGATATTTGATGTGATAGGTGAATAGTGAAGTTTGGAGAGAGAAAGTTTGGGAACTAAACACAACCAATGCACATGCCAATCATGCTATAGATTTGTCCATAAAAGTTCGGGTTGAGTTCTTTGAGATTTTGATAAATTCGGGCTCGGGTTTAGATAACCCGATCTACATCATTATAACTGAAAGTGCATCTAGACATTTAATCTATTTTGGTGATTAATGGCAATAGAAATTCGGATATGATGTTGTGCTTGAGTTGTGCAGGAATAAAATGAAATAAAGAGAAAGATAGCACAAAAGGAAGTACCCCAATTTTTTTTGATATGGTGGAAGACTCAATTAGCAATTTAAATTCTATTTTCCTTTTGAAATTGAGTATAGGACCACCGTACTATCAAGGGGGGCGTAGTTGATGATTTCCAGTTGCTAAAAGTGCTTTGCTTGAGATGAAAAATTCTTTAGAGCCACAAAAACACTTCACTAACCCCTTTCCTGCGTGGCCGGATCTTAGGCCGGAAGATCCGACCAGGAGTTCCGGGGCGCTCGGCCTTGGGATTTTCCTGGCCGGAAGATCCGACCGGAAGTTCCGGGCCGCTCGGCCTTGAATTTTTTCCTGGTCGGAACTTACATGACTTAGCCGTTTTTTTTTCAGCCTCGGAAGTGTCCTGAGTACTTGTTCCGGCCCCTGGCCGGATGATCCGACTGCAAGTTCCGGCTGGCTCTGTCTTGAGATTTCTTTGGGCCGGAAGTTCCGGGGTCGCCCGGAAGATCCGGCAACTGGTCGGAAGATCCGACCCCCGGAACTTCACTGGAGTTTTTCTGACTCGGTTCTGTTGCTTATCGGAAGATCCGACCACATGTCGGAAGATCCGGTACCCCTTCGCTGTGAACATAACGGTCATATTTTGGGGGGTTGGTATATATACCCCACACCCCCCCTCATTCATGTGGGCTGCCTACACTGACCTAACACGAGACAAACTCTCACTTGAGCATTCACTCTACCTCTCTACTCCCTTCCAAGGCTTGATTCTTCCAAGATTCACCTAGGGTTTGAGTGAGAGAGAGAAGATTTGAGGTGTGAGACTTGTGCAAACTTGAGCCCTTCACTAGTTCATCTCTCAAGCACTTGAAGCACTTGGATTCATCGATTCTCGTTTGTTACTCTTGGAGCTTGCTCCTAGACGGTTAGAGGTGCCGGTAAACTCCCATTCTCTTGTGGTTTGAGTCCCGGAAGTTTGTATTACCCTCTCTTTTCGTGGGAGCACATAGTAAGTAACTCAATCCTCCTTTGTGGTTGATTGGGAGAGACTTGGGGTTAGTGTGACAGCCCGGCTCTTTGTGAGCATCTCAACGGAGACGTAGCTCCTTTGTGGAGTGAACTTCGGTAGAAAATTCTTTGTCTCCACTTTCATTCTTGTTCATATTGTTTCTATATCTTGATTTGTCCCGATCTACTTATTTGTGGCTATACTCTGATGTTGTTCATATATAGAAGGTTCCTTACATCATTTGTGAGCTTTGTATTCAAGTGGAATTGTCAAAAGGTCATTAGTTTTCAAATCTCGAAGTATACTTGAATTGTCTGTCGGAAGATCCGGCTTTCCATCGGATCTTCCGGTATTCTGTCCCAGTCGGAAGATCCTGTACAGTGTCGGATCTTCCGGCCAGGAAGATCCGAGACTGTGTCGGATCATCCGACTTTCTGACAGTTTTTGGAGGATTTTCGCAGGAATTTTTAAACAGGCCTATTCACCCCCCCTCTAGGCCCAGTGTTGGTCCTTTCAATAACAAAGTAAAACAAAATATTAGTAATATTTGTCAGATCTAACATCATTTAAGCCTAAAAAGACTTAATGATGTATCTATTAAAAAAGGGCCTTATTAACATAGAATAATAGTGTTTGGACATAAAAGAAAAACAAATAAAACGACAAGACCCTTTAAATTATCTTATAAGTTGTAATATATAGAATTTCTAATATATTTCAGGTGGATCGTGTTATTCGGCTGTCGTGGGCTCAAACCTGAATCACTCTAATTTAATTAGGGTTAAGGGATTTCATACCCGATCTAACTTTGTTTTTTTAGATTTTAGTTTTTTCGGGTTCAGTCTCAGGTTCGAGTTTCGGGTATCAGGTTTTCTGCCCACCCCTACTTGAGATTTACGAAGTCACCACATACGCTTCATTTGTCGACGTGGACATCACCTACCACTTAAAAAGTAGTGTCAGATAAATGTTAAAATAAATCCAGAAAAATATGGGTACTCGTGCTTAGTCGAGGAGGTGAACCCCGCCCGGATAGATTCCACAAAAACTCCTTGTAGACTCATCTATAATAAATTTTGCATTGATGATGGAAGTTAACCGGAAAGTTTCCGGTATAGCATACATGTCCATCAATAACGAGACGTCTCTAGTGACTTTGTCAATCTCAATATCTATGGGTCCAAACTCTCGAAGATGATCACAGAGATAGAGTTTATATGTATTTATTCATAGGGATATGTGTGTCACCATCTCCTTTCTTATTCGTCTTTCGAAAGCAACTCTCGAAGGTGTTCATAGGGATAGAGTTTACGTGTGTATATTCATAGATGTAAGTATATACGCGCTGTGAGTGTATATGTCTCTTGTATTATTCTTTCAAAAGAAAGAAATCCTATTAGGGGGCAAATTGCGGATTTCTTCAAATTTTATTTTCGAAAATAAATTATCTATATATTTTTTGAGAAAAAGTTTGCACTTTTTTCCCGTACTCCTCCACGCAAAAAAAAAAAGAAAGGTAAAAATAGCGAACGACCCGCCAAGATGCCCCATGTCCGCCTCTTTAATGATATTCTCTTGGAGCAGTAATTAGCTACCAATTGATCTCGGTCGACCTCGTCGGCGCCGTTGATGTAGAGGTGGATCCTGACGAGCGTCCTCCGTTGTGCGCCGTCTATCGATGGAGGGGTCAAATAGACATTTTCTAATAATCCTCCGAAGAAAAGAAAAAAAAAGAAGAAGATTCCGTGCCTCGCAAGGGGCCCAGCGATCCGCAAACGCACGGGGCAGACGACCAGCATGCTGAGAGGAGGCGCGAACAGCAGTTGGGGAGCAGAGCAACGCCGACAACAACACCGCCGTGGCGCCGCCGCTCACCTTTGCCGAGGTTTCCGCGGGGCGGGGCTTCGCCGGCGCGCTTCAGGACGGCGGCGCCGGTTCTGCTGGCCACCGACGCCAGCGCTCCAGGACCTCTCCGTCGCCAGATCTCGCGCCGTCTCTCGCGGTCGCCGCCGTGGTGAAGGCCGCGCGCCCTCCCGTTCGTGGCTGTATAGGGCTCCGGCAAGGAGAGTGGCGGCGCCGCCCCGGGGCCGAGGACCGTCCGGGTGTTCTCCGACGACTACGACGCGACGCACTCGTCCTGCGATGAGACGAGGACGACGCCGTCGCGCGCCGGCGGATCAAGCGCTATGTGCACAGATCCGCCTGGAACGGGCGGTGAAGGAGGCGCCCGCCGCGAAGGCCGACGTGGCCCTGTCGGCGTCGGCGGCTAGGACGAAGCTGGTGCTCCCCGGCCGGAAGAGGAAGGCCCGACGGCGGCGGCGCGGAGAAGAACGAGCATATTCTTCTGCAGAAGATTCTGGGCCGTCAACGGACCCGGTCTTCGTCCTCGCTTCAGAGTTGAAGCTGCTGTCACGAAGCAACCCATTCTCAGCTCCCCGTGCGGTCACTCCCGATCTCTCCACTGTCTTCCTCCTCCTCCGCGCTCTCCACGTCACCCACTCTCCGGGCGCGATGGGTCGGGTGATGCGGTTCCTGACCGTGGGGGTCCTCTTCGCGCCCGACGCGCTGCACCTTCGGCGGCTCCGGTGAGGGCGCCGCAGCGGCGGCGGTGGCGAGGCTAGTCCACCAACTCGCGTTCGCCACCGCCTGGGGCGCCGGGCTCTGGGTCACCTTCATTGGCGGCATCGTCATGTTCGAGTAACTAAACCGCCGCTCCATTAATTCCCCGTCTCTTCCTTGGCTAGCTTCGATTGGTGTGGTGCGGCTGAATAGTATTAGCATCTGCAATTTTCTCTATTTTATTGCTTCTGCATAGCTTTTTTCTTTTTAAATAAAATAAACTATGGTTATTGGAATTCTAAGAATTGCACACTTCAGTATGCTTGAATATATCTGTACTTAATTATGTACAATTGTTCAAGCTGGCTTTGTATGTTATGATCTAGAATAGTTGTGACTTGTACATTACAAATTGATGGCAGATAACTCATGTATTAATGTAAGGAAAAATGTGATTTCATAAGAGAAAGAAACTATGCTCCGATTATATCACTTTTGAATCTATATTGGTCTATCAGACTTTGTACTACTAGTATCCGATGTCAAAAGTACCACAACTCTTGTTATTCTGTTGCCATTTTTCATCTTGTTTCTGAAGTGTCCTTGGCAGTTAGTCTAAAAGATCCTTTATCCACAGTCTGATGCATTTCTTAGATCATCTCAGATACCCCCCTTGCAGGTCTACATGTTGGAGAAAAGACTAAAACTGAGGAGTCAGAAGGCATTTTGAAAGATTTGACTGATAAGGTGAGCAGTGCTGATGCTGAGTTGCAGCTCTCGGAAGAAGAGTATAAAAAAGGATCTGCTTGATTATGATAAGGTCTGTCTCTTTCCAAGGTTCCAAATTTTATTTATATGCACAATATTTAACTTACTAAGCACGAGACAAATTGCATTTGACAAATGTGGAGCAAAATGCTTGTTACTGTCTGATTTATGCATCTGCGGACGATTTCAATGAACTGTTGAGCTGTACATGTGTTCGCTTAATGCTGTTCAGCATTAGAAACACTAGTAGGTGACTCAGTGTCAAGGTTCATGGCTGACATTCAGGCAGAGAATAACATCATCTAAAGAGCAGTTTGCCTTTAAAAGCTTTCAGTTCAATGAGTTTGTTGTTGTCTGATCCATCGATGGATCGACTGTCGGTGTTCTCTCGTTAATTGGGAAGGGTTCCTTCCCTGGACATCGTCCATCCCGTTTAACAAGAACTATTTTTATTGTGGTTTTTTGTATGTAGGCCCGTCAGGAGCTGGCTGATGTCCAAGCAAAGAGAGCTCTTATGGAGGCTGTGATGGGAGAAACGAGGCAGCTGCAGGAGCTCTCAGGATATCCTGAATTTGTGACTTTTCCATGCATTTTTTACTCTCGTTTCTCCAAGCTCTCGCCAAAGCTTTCTTTAATCTAGAACACCCGGGCAGCTGAGCTGGAGAAGGTGCACGCTTCACTTGTAGAGGAGCTGCAGCCGCGGTACACATGCCCCGGGTGCGGAGTCAACAACATGCCTGGGTTGGAGGAGGCAGCAAACTAGATAAGTGTGTTGGCTACTGCTGTACATAACGCACACACTAGTTTCCCAGCTGGGTTAATTAGGGCTGTGGCTGCTGGATTCCTAAGCTTGTGAATGATAGGCATGAATCGTAGACAGTAGAACCTTAGCTAGTTATTCAGTACAAATTAATTGGTGAGCAGTTAGCTGGTTATTCAGTACAAATCTGGGAGCAGTGAGCTCCAGTGGCGGATCTCAAAAATTCATGCAGCCAAATCTAATCTAAGCATGATTAGTCCTGCACTTGTGCGTGAGAGTGGGTCCATGGCCGGGCCGGAAAGACGATTCCGACGGGGGGTCCGTCGGGCTACAGTTGGGATGCACTTACAACTTCCAGTTTCGACACTGATGATCATCTTGCATGATGGCTGCCCCACGTTAACCCCAACCCAAACTGTAGGTCTGTAGGATCCAAGAACCACCGAAGTTACCGAACCGGTCCAACCACCTCGTTCGTTCTCCCGATGAAAATCACGCTGCATCCCCCACACCGATAAGCCACTGGGCACCCCGCAGTCCCGCACCCCCGACGAGATCCAAAGCTCCAAACTGTCCCCGGCAAACCCGGGCAGGGAAACAACGCGATGGCAAACACGGAACTGCGAAAAGGCCAGGCCAATTCATCCTGCGCGAGCACCACGAAGCCATGCAAATCGAGAGAAGCAGAGGCAGAGTGTCGGAGAAGGCTGGAGGCCAGGCAGACGACATGGGACGGATAAGGATCTAGGAGTGGGTTACAAGCATACGACCACACGCGAGCTTACTACGTCCCCACGGGCCACGGCACACCAGAGGGCGAGAGCGAGAGACAGAGATCCATCGACACACTCACTTGCTTAGATTTTTTATATAACGGGGAGGAAAAAGGTTTCAAGGGACGGGACATGGAGTGCGACCACAAGTACCTATCATCAAATCGACTAGACCTAGCTACAGACGGGCGTACGATGCTTAATGCTTTTGACGTCTCGTAACACGAAAGGTGGAATGTGAGGAACTACCCGTCGTAGCAGGCGGCGCGGCGGGTTGCAGCTTGTGCTACTCGTCGGGCACCTTGTAAGCGTCGGCGGTGATCTCGGTCAGCCAGAGCCCCGGGAACAGCGACTGCACGGGACAATAGCCAGTGTGAGTATTAGCTGGATGGATCACCGGTGCTTGCTTTGTCTGCTGTGCTCCTCCGCACAAGAACTCATTTGTTTATTCAATGCAAACAAGTAGTATTGTTACGAACGTTATCATGGTGGGTTAGTAATAATAATTTGAGCTCGCTAAGCAGAGGCTAAAAGCGTATCGAGCGGATAAAATAGCAATTTCTTATGAGGCGATTAAGGGAAGGGGCAGTATGGGGAATTCGGCTTACATCGAGCTGCCGCTGCACGACGCGCGGGCGCTTCCGGGGACGCCGCCGCGGCCGGGCGCCGGTCAGCGCGTACACGTCCTCCTCCACCTCGTCGGCCGTCAGCGCCACCGCGAACGGCGCGCGCTCGTCGCCGGGCGCGGCGGCCTGCCGCCGGGACTTGTCCGCCGCGGGCTCCCACGCGGGCGACGACGACGCGTCCAGTGCCGCGGCCGCCCCACGTGCCGATGGCCGCCGGCACTTGCGGTCGCGCAGGTTCCACGGCCGGGCGGCCACGGCCTCCTGCTGCGGCTCGGGCGGCGGGGACGGCGGGAGCGCCGGTGGCTGGGGCTGGGGCTCCGGCGACCGGGCCCGCGGCTTCGGCGGCGCCGGCGGCGGGCGGAGGCGGTCGGCGGCGTCGCGGAGGTGGCCCATGAGCTTGGCCCGGAGATCTCCCAGCCGGGCGTCGCGGGGCGTCTCCTCCTCCACGGCGCCGACACGTCGGTGCGACGACGACGAGGAGCGGCGCCGATCGCGCCCGCCGCCTCCCTCGGCAACCACCGGGAGCGAGGGCACGCGGTGGGCGCGGGGCGGCGGGGGAGGCGCCCACGGCTTCATCAGGTGGCGCGACGGCGCGGCGGGCGGCGGCTTGGCCCTCGGATCCGCGGTCGCCGCCATGGTCGTCGCGGCGGCCGGCAGGCCGGCGAGGCAGCGGCAGCCCGGCGTGGAGCGAGCGGCGGGCGGCCGGGTCGCCGTCGGACGTGGAGGCCACCCGGCGTGGAGCGAGCGGCGGGCGGCCGGGTCGCCGTCGGACGTGGAGGCCGCGGCGGAGGCAAGCAAAGCAACGAGCGAGGCGAGGGCGAGGGAGACGGTGCGGTGGGGTCGTCGTCTCGTCTGCGTTCGCAGGAAACCGCGTTGTTTTGTTACGGGGGCAGGGCACTAGGGCAGGGAAACAAAGCAAAGGCGGGCGGGGCGGCACGGCACGGCAGGGCAGGCGTCGCGACGGGTGGGGTGGTGGTGCGTGCGGAGGGGGCAGTTCGGGCAATTCCGCGGGCCGGACACAGGACACGCGCATCGGACGGACGCTTGGGCCGGAGTGACTCGGAAAGGGCGTGATCACTGGGGGCCCGCCGGCAGCGAGCGAGTGCGCACGGCACGAGTCCGCGTGCCGGAGTTAACAAGCAGGGCCGGTGGTGGGTTCGTTTGGAAAATTCTCAGGTGGCGGTGGGCCAGGTATGTCAGCCGCGGATCACGTGGACCGGGTCTCTTTCCGGCGGAGCGGTGCGCGCCGTGCGGCACACTGATGCCGGCCCTAACGGGCCCGCCACAGCCCCGGCGAGGTAACCCCTCCTTCCCCTGTGGCCTACCAGAGGCTACCACGGCGCGAGCGCAAAGGCTTGTGCGGTGCGCGTCACACGTAGCCGCCTCGTGTACTCGCTGGCTCGCCGCTGCCGCCGCTGCACTCATGAACTCAACTTGAGCAGTTGAGGTGGCAGGTGACAGCTGATAGATACGAGTGTGTGGAGTGGACGCCTTCCAAGGGTAAACGGGGGCCGGTAATGGTGAGAGCTTGAGATGGCAACTTTGTTTCCTAGGGGCGAAACAGATCGATTAGGTTGCGATTAGAGGGGGGATAAGTGCGTGCATGCGGAGCCCGGGGCGCTGTCACGTTAGTGTAAAGCCTCAACCAACTTTTCGCGGTACGATTGATACTGTACGTAGGGCATACGCTTTGCCTTCACCCTGGTGATCAACAGTGGATTAGTGGGAGATAACACCACAGAAAGCGCAGCATGGAGATAGAGTCCGCCTGTTTGATGTGTACGGGAGCAGTGGTGGTGTTGCGATGCACGGACGGAGTATTCCGCTTGCTTTTGATGCCGATGCAGAGTGGTCATAAATCTTACGAGGCGAAACAAAAATCCCAAACGTTTGAGCAACGTACGTAATCCCCCATGTTTAGGAAAAGTTTTCTGAACTGACAAGATGGTACTGGTAAAAGATGGCACAAGGGTGTCCATGTGAAAAAAAGAAGTCGTCTGCTTCAGCGAGCTTGCGACCATCGGTGGCCGATGAGGACGTGGAGCGCGGACAGGTATCACGCTCAGCGCCAGAACGTTTGCAGTTTCGGATAAGTCTGACGCCGAATTTGTGATATGCCTAGGCTAGGCCCCTCGCCATCAACCTATCATCAGCCGGCAACTCCCTCCAGTTCTCGCCCGGATTCGGAAGCCACCATCCTTTTCAGCCGCTGCACAGCTCACAACGCCCGCCCCTTTCTGCGAAGAATCCAACCAACGTCGTCGCGTCTGCGTAGTGTAACCACGGTTAAACGCATTTCAGAAAACAAAAACAAAAACAAACAAGACAACGCCTAACCCTACCTGCGGAATCGATTCGGTCCGATCCGATCCTCGTCGACCGGCTCTCACCGCGCGTGCCCCGCCGCCTGGCGTGCTGCGTTCGACGCGAGCGGCGACCTGACGAGACGGCCGGCCGGAAGGAGAGACAAAGCTAGGCATGAAAGCCTCACCTCGCAGCGGCGCACCGTTCAGGTCGTCTGTTGATCGCCTGATTCCTTCCTACCAGTACTACTCAGGTAGCATGTCGATTTCAGCGGGCCGCCAGACACGCGAGCTAACTTTACAGCCCCGGCCCACGAGCATGGGCATATGGCGGCTTCGGCTCTTGTGCGCTTTGGAACTCAGTGTCGCGGGTGACTGACGGTGGGGCTGGTATATATGTCAGCCGGGAAGCACGTGGGCCGTGGCCGGACCGGAGATCGAACCGATCAGGCTACTGGTCCGGTTTTTTCGATCCAACCGGTGAACCGGTTCGGTTTTTTTACTAGACACGGGGCCCGCGCAGGGGCTGCAGCGACATGCTCGACGCCCTTTTCTTCTGCACTGCACGGAACGCTACTGAAACGAATGGAATGGATATGGGTTTCAGCGTACGTTCAGGCAGCCAGGCCTCCCGTCCCAGCACGTGGTGGGGAAAACTAACTACTACCGAGTGCAGCCAGGGGTGACGCCGTGCGTCAAAGCTAGAAGAATAGGAGTGTCACGTTAGTGTCAAGTCTCAACCAACTGGTACGTGGAAGCACGGTACTGTAGCGTGGCCTACAGGTTTGCTTGTCCGGCGATCAACAGTGGGGTCCGGTATGATATCGGCCGCATAGATAATACTGTACAGTGGGTTCAACTGCAGGGCAGGGGTTCAACTGTCCGGTATGAAACTCATCCGATAATACACCCGCGTGGCATAGTCTCTGTCAGTTCCATATCGGGTACTGGCTGCAGCGTGCACTAGTAGAACTTCCTCGCAAATTTTGTTTACCCTCTAAGTAGATGATACCGGTGCCCTTTGTTCAAAAATAGATGATATCGACGCGAAGCAAAATTAAGCAGGAGGGAATCGAGGTTGATGTTAACAAGATGGATTGCAGCTATTGTCTGCCAATCCGCGCTGCACAGGGCCGGATGATGTAGGACATACCTCACCTCACCTCACAGCATTCTGCATTCTACTGCTCACGTCAACTGCTCGTACGATGCGATGATGCGGTGTGGGTAACGGTCTCCGCGGACCGGAGCTGTCGCGGCTTCGTCAGCAAATGTTGGATTCAAGCACAACCCCGTTGGTGAGCAGGCAGGAGCCTTCGGTCACGGCATGCAGCCAAGTCAACCTCTTTGACGAGACGAATGAGCAAAGCCAGAGAAGACGCCGGCCACCCTATGATTGACCCTTCTCAATTCTCACTGCGGAAAAAAAACTTCCCTGGACCCAGTTTATTCGATGCGGCTTTTCCAAGTTCCATCCGCACTGCATGTGTTTCCGGTTTGCTCCACACTGAGCAGGGGGCTCGACACCGTAGGTGTCAACCGAGTTCGTCAACTTCTGTCAGGCATTTCCTTCAAAAAAAAGAAAAAAAACTTATGGGAGTGCACCAGTGATCCCCCATTCCTATGAGGTCAGGTACTCAGGTGCTCTCGGCCTCGGGCTTGCCTCCTTGGGCCTGGTTTAGATCCCAAATTCACCTCCCAAATTTACTATGCAAAAAGAAGATTTCCCGTCACATCAAAATGTCATAACATGTATGGAGTATTAAATGTAGATGAAATCAAAAACTAATTACACAGTTTTGTTGTACTCTGCGAGACGAACATTTTGAGCCTAATTAATCAATTTTTGGACAATTTTTCGCACATGCAAACGAAACGCTACAGTGGCCGGCCTGACGCGCGTCAGGCCGGCCAGTCCCAAATCGGCCGGAATCGGGGGTGCCAATTCGGCATCCGAACACGGCCTTGGTTTATCTGAAGCAGTACACCAAGTAACAATCGAAATGAAGAGCAAAAATAGCTGAACATCGGTAGTCAGGTAGGGCACGCACCAATATTTGCGTGTCAAGGAATGTGGTTGCTACGGTTCTTCTAAAGCACCACCGATGTGCATCGATGTCGTGCTCATCCGTCAAAATGTTGCATTAACATGTTCTCGCATTATTTGTTTCAGGCTCACAATCAGCTATATGCCAATGTTTCAGGGTCTAACTGGGTAGAGGCTACAGTGCTATGTTACCCAAGGACCCAACCCTGCTCCATGTTCAATTCACATGTGTTCCTCGTATTATTTGTTGCACGTGCCCTAAGCCGCTAACTATGTTGTAGCTCGGCCCATTACTTACATACCCTTTAGATATCCAAAATATCTACGTGAACGTTACGATAGCTCAGGATTCAGCAACGTTTGCCCTGTTTATTTGCATTATCAGTCACCAGCCAACAGCGTTTTTTTCTCAATAAAAACTAATACCCGTCAACAGTGTTTTTCTTTCGGTAAAAATCAGCACCAACCACTCTTCGTGTATCGATTAACGAAAGCCTGTCCCTCGCTTGCATTTTCAATTCGGTTAGTACCGGACTACCATCAACACCTCTGAAAGAACCACCGAACCAAAGAGGCTGGCTGGTCCGGTCCCCCGCTCGGTATGACTACGACTACGACCTGATGCTGATGGCGGCGGGCGGGCTCGACCCGACGGCAACCCGCGAGCCCCGCGACGTGATGTCACCCGGTCACCCCGCTCGTCGGCCTCTCCGCAAGCCCCGCCCGCACCCGACGGGGCGACGCGACGCGACGCGACGGGAAGGAACGCCGCCCGCCCACGCCACGCGCCCGCGCCGCACCGAACGCGAGGGCCGAAACCTGCCTCAAGTCCAAAACTTTTTTACCAAGGGCTATTACGCAAATAGAGTAATCTCAGGGTTCCCTACGGAAAAGCGCCTCCCCTTTGTTTAAAAATCCGGCCCTCTCTCCTCTCCTCATCCGTCTCGCCTTCCTCGCTTCCTTCCTTCCTCCCTCCCTCCCCCTTCCCCTCTCCTCCCGTCCCTCTCCGCCCACGCGCCCGCCCCCGCCCCCGCCCACCGCCCCTCTCCTCCCCCACCGTCCCATGGTCCTCATGGCCGCCGTCGAGAACGACCACCACCACCGCGGCGCGAAATTCGCCTCTCCCCCGTCGAGCTCCATGGCCCCCGCGCCGTCGTCGTCGTCCCGCACGCGGCTCCACGACTTCTCCTTCCCGACCCTCAGCTGGGGCACGCACCGCCTGCTCCGCTGCTCCAAGAACGGCCACGCCTCGTCGGCCCCGCCAGCGGGCCCGGAGACCCCGTCCCCGGACAAGGAGAAGCCCCACCGCCCCGACGGCGGCGCAGGCGGCGGGGGCGGAGCGGGCGGGTCGCTGCAGCGCCAGCGCGCCGCCCAGCGCCCGTGGAACCTCCGCACCCGCCGCTCCGCCACCGCCGCGCCGGCGCGTCCGGCGAGATTGGACGACGCGGCCGAGGAGGCGGTGGCCGCGGAGCGCGCGCCGGCGCCGGCGGCGGAGGCCAAGAAGCGCGGGTTCTCCATCGCGCTGTCCAAGGAGGAGATCGCCGAGGACTTCGCGGCGATTCGTGGGTCGCGGCCCCCTCGCCGGCCCAAGAAGCGCCCGCGCATGGTGCAGCGCCAGCTCGACGTAAGGATCCCTATCCCTGAAGAATCGCGATGTTTTGGTTCCCCTTCTCTCTGAAATTCGGTGTTTCATGCGAATTTTCTTGTTTTGTTTCGGAATTGCAGTTGCTGTACCCGGGATTGTGCCTAGCAGATGTGACGCCGGGCTCCTACAAGATCGAAGAGGTAAGGGCTTGCCCGATTTTGTGTTGGTGTGTTTAAGTTGTTTTTCTTTGGTTTGGCTCTCAAGGTGCAATTTTTTTTTGTTTTCCTGCAGAGGTGATTGGTGTTTTCTTGGAGCTTCGGATGGACGTTGTATTCGGATGTTCTTATCTTTTCCCCTTATCTTCTGATGGCTAACACGTCTGTGTCATATGTGTTTCGTTCTGGGTGGATTAGAGGAAGTTGAGGTGGAATTGCCTGTGATTATGTATTGGGCTGTGGTTGGCGAGGAGTAGGTTTAGCTTTTGCAATTTGGTTACTGGGCTTGTAGGATTGTCAATTGTATAAAGGATTATGATCCTTAGGTGGGAAAGTGTCTTGTCATGTACATGGTCTAATTTATGAAGCAATCTAGTTGTTAAATTATCAATTGTTCTTTTGATTCTGGCGCCGAGGGGCATGATGCTCTGGTGCATTTTTGGCTTCCCTTCATGATTTTTTGTACTCGTTGAATTTGCCTAGCAAAACATACAGGAAAAGTTGAAATGCATAGGAAGTAGTAGCTTCTTTGATTTTCAATCCAGCATTTCTAGTTTGTTCTTTGCATTGAACGTTCAAGCGAGGCTATTCCTAATTGAAGGGCATGCATGATTGCTCAATAGTTCTGCCTCGTAAGTCAAAAGTTGGCGAGTGATTGCCTTTTGATTCTATTCTGTTTAATGATTTTATATGGTGATTGTTTTGGAGTAGTATTTAGTTTTGTAGATGTTATCTTATATTGACCCGTAGTTTATGTTCACCGCATTTGCATTTTTTATTCCAGTGTTCTGTTCTGTATCTTGTCTGTGATTGTTGGTCTGTTGTAACACGCCATTGGTATTTTCTCCCTTTCGTTTTGGTTTTGAAAATGCAACATGCTGTAGTCTATCGCTCGTACACCATTGCCGGCCTGCCGGGTGCTGACTTGTGCTGAAAAAAATACTGCGGACTGATGTTGATTTGTGCCGAGAGAAAAACAGCTGATAAGCCAAACGAACGTGTCGAATTGATCAATGATAAACAAATTCATACCGGTCTGAAGTTCTTTTCCTCAAAATTTTAAGTGCGATGCCATCTCTCTGCCTTCCTCTGATGTCAGAGCTCTTCACTGAAGTTCTTTTCCTCGAATTTTTGTAGTGCTGCTTGGCAGCTTGGGGTTTTTGATTGACCAGGAGCTTTCCATCCTGCCTGAGTTGAGCGCTCTTCCAGTGTCGGGAGCAGGGGAGCTGCCCTGTTGCTGAGGTCGTCAGCCACATCGCTGCTGCCTATTTGGGCCAGGCACATTCTCCATTTTCAATTGACTCGTGTCTGTTGTCTTGTTGGGCAACGTTCTATTCTGACGTTTGTGTAGACTCTTCTACGGTTTCGCTACTCATGATTCGGCTTTCTAAGCACGATGGTGATTTTTACTCTGCCCATTTGAAATTACTTAAAACTTTACCCGCAAAAGAAAAAATATTTAAAACTTAAAAATTCAATGCTTATTTTTTTGAAATATCACATATCATATATAAATATAATATTAGTGGAGCAGTCGTTTCAAAACAACATACCCTTTAAAGGTGTAGTTTTTTTACCATTTTATATGAATTATATGAACTGTTACTAAGTCATGTTGGTCAGACTCAACTACTCTTGAGCTTCAACGATTTCATTAGCTGAACCGGCTACTTTTGATCCTGTTACGAGGCGGTCTTGCTAATGTGTTTTTTGCGCCTTGGTCGTGTAGCAATATACAGCTGATTCTAAAAAAAAGCAATATACAGCTTGGAGCCATCCTTATTTGGTGACTTTTTCAAATTTAAGACCGATCGATCGATTCGGTTTTTCATAAACAGGGCATCTATGTTTGTGGTGATGTGTATGCGTATTTTCATTTTCACCACAAAAATAATGTTGCAATCTGATCTTGAACCCTTGAGCTCTCCATAAAAATGTGTGATTTGACAGAGTAACCAATCTATCATTACGAAGCTATTATCCCCTGTGGGCCCAACATCTTTACTAGTGGTTCGTTCTTCCGCTCGTTTTCGTCAGTTTGTTTTGTCGCCGCTTTTGTGCCTGTCGTCAAACTATAATTTCCGAGCGCTTGCTGTTCTTATCCCCACGGACTGCAACACACTTGGAAGAATCGGAGGGTTACTTTCGGGGCACATGTCCACCGATCAGTCAAACAACGCGTCGCAGCCGGTCACATACGCTCAACAGCAGTGAAATGTATAGCAAGGAAAAATCACACGCAGGCATGTAGACTCGTGCTGCATTTGGTCTGTCTGCAGAGCCTGTGCGGCTGTGCCAACTACCAAGGGGAAGAAGGGCGGCGCAATGGCAGAGCACCGCGTGCAGTTCTGCCGGAGCTTGGTGGGCAGCCTGGCACCGGCGAGCCGTGAGCTGATGAGCCGCTCGCGCGCCCTCCCTTCGTCGCCGCGCACCTCCCACCTCAACCGGCGTCGGGCGTCTCTGTATCCAGTTTTTCACAGATTTGCCCGTGCAGTCGTGCAGATAACTGATCGAACAGGTAACAGCCTGCCCTTTTCCTGATGCCTTTCGAGACGTGGTGTAATAATTGTGTAAAGCGAAGCAGCGGACGGTGTCCATGTCCGGCCGGCGGGCGCGGCGGCGCGGGTTGGCAAGCGGCGCCGGTGCCGGTGTGCCAGGCAGTCGGGAGCTGGGGAGCCTGCACACGAAAGTTGCCTGCACAGGATGTGATTTGCAACATTGTCGCCTGCTGACCGTGGCAACTAGAATAAGCACGACGGTCTAAGTATATATTTTCCTGCAGTTTGCAAGTAATTTATCCATGACTCCATGAGATTTACTACCTCGTTTATCTTTATCTTGCAAGATCAGCACTTTTGATACAGTTTCACTATTTTTTCTTTTTGCCCAACAAGTTTAATTTCATTTTTCTCACAAGCTTGCTTGAGATTTTTACAAAGTCACTTGGCGAATGGACCACCAGCATTAGGGGTGGATATCGAGCCGCCTTGGTTTGGCTTAAACTAGCTCGAGCTAGCTCATTAAAATAACAAGCTGGCTCGGCTCGGCTCATTATCTCAACGAGCTACAGGTCCGGCTTGGCTCGGCTCGGCTCATTATCTCAACGAGCTACAGGTCCGGCTTGGCTCGGCTCGTTTGCTAGCTCGAGCTGGATCGTTTAGCTCGTGAGCTATCTCGATAAAAAATAAGTATAAGATAAATGAAAATAAAAAATTAAAAATTTATAAATTAAGCATAGTATTAAAAAGAGTATAATCAATACACCACTAACCCTTTCAAATTTATGAATCATAAACCATCAATGTACCGCATCAGACCCAGATCACTCTCACAGGAGAAATAGAAGCAAAGAAAAAGAAGTACTTAAGAGAATAAATGAAAAATCATATATTTTATATACTCTTGAATTGAGGAATTGCTAGATGAGTCTAATGTTGCATATTTTCTGTTGGGCTCAGGCAGAGACGTTGAGCTGTTATGGCTCATTTTAGCTTGCGAGCAGCTCGCTCATTATACTACCGAGCTAAAACGTTAGCTCTGCTCGTTATAATTTTCCAACGAGTCGAGCCGAGCCGAGCCACTGTTGAGCCGAGTCGAGCGAGTTGACGAGCCACGAGTTTTTTTGTCCAGCCCTAACCAGCATACGTGAAGCCAACCTTAACCTATGGAGGCACCAAATTTGAACTACTCTCTCGTTTCTAAAATATAGTTTGTTTTAGATGTTCTATATCTATAGATATAGCAAAGCTATATATTATCTAAAAAATCAAAAGAGCTTACCATTTAGGACGGAGGAAGTACTGCCTATCTTCTTCAAATTAAACTCTAACAGATAGAAATATCACTTTCTTCTTTAAACAAGCACCGCCTCCATATGGCGTAGTCTTACGTCCACCCCTTACCTCTTCCGTCTTATTCCTCCCATCATTGTTGTTGTCTAACTTACA
The DNA here is from genome assembly GCA_033239725.1 of Echinochloa phyllopogon. NCBI lineage: Eukaryota > Viridiplantae > Streptophyta > Magnoliopsida > Poales > Poaceae > Echinochloa > Echinochloa phyllopogon. The sequence goes on along the minus strand of BTCW01000005.1, from coordinate 42,138,839 downwards.
GTGCATTGTCCATTGCCCTAGCTAGGATTGTGTCACTTCCACCTTGCCTCGTTGTCGATCTCTATGCGTGACATCACTGCTGATCAATCTACTGTTGTTCCTCCCCCTCCCGCTACCTCACTCAAGTGAAAAGCCTCACCCACGAACCCCACAACTCAATTCTTACCTCGCCATAATTGAGATGAAGTTAACCGAAGGCTTGAATGGCTCAGCGTATCAACATTAACAAAAATTATACGTCGATGAGCAAGAAAACACTCAGCTGCCAATTAGCTCCTGTAATTAACATTACTGTACTCACGATGGACAAACATAAATTACAGAATTGGGATTAAACATGTCATATCTTTAAACATTTATCATATGTTCACGGGCAACGTATCATATGCACAAACTAGCTTCGTATGCAAATTATGGAAACTCTCACCACAGCCGATGGATCCCCATCCGATGCCCACATAGAGAGGTGGGAAATTTTAACACTCAAGCCCTCCCACCATGCCGTTTCCACGTAGACGTCGTTTCCTGGACTGTTTTCTTTTTCGGAAATCACCGCGAGCCGCTGCAACTATTTTTTTTACGGCAATCACCGCGACTGCCGCCGGCCCTTCCCAGCGCCGCTACGCCCCCAGCCTCGCCAGCGCCGACATCAGATGAACAAAATTGCCATTCCGTTCCAGATTCATCTTCACGCGTGCGCAGGCGCTCGCTCGTACGTTATCTTTGTGGCCGGCCGGTTAGCTAGCTAGGTGGCGGCGGCGGCGGCGTCCTTGCCGCCGCGCTGCGGCTTGGCGTCGTCGTCCCCGGCGGCGGTGGTGAAGACGGCGAGCGGCGCGACGCTAGCGTGGAACGACGGCGCGGTGTGCCCGGCCATGACGACGAGAACCTTGGGCATCGCGGCATCCTCCCTGTCCAGCGGCGACAGCATGTGCACGCATGACCTCGGCGCCGCGACGCCCCTCCTCCTTGCGCTAGGTGCAGAGGAGCACGGCCAGCGCCACGGCGATGAGCGCCATCACCACGGCGAACCCGATGAAGAGGTACGACGTCGGCGTGGACCAGAACGGCGGCGGCTGGACGCGCCCGAAGCCCACCATGGCGCCCGGTTGCACCTGCTTCACCACCGACGATGACACACTGTCGAAAAAAAAGCAGTCCCGCAAACGGCGCCTACGGGGGAACGTGTGCGGCATCCAGGGGTTAGATGGGGTTTTAGACAAATTATGACTAGGAAAGCTAATGGTGGGAGGATTTAAGTGCTAAAATTTCCTACCTCTCTATGTGACCATCGGATGGCGATCTATCGGCTGTGGTGGGAGTTTCCATAGTTTGCATACGAAGCTAGTTTGCATAGGATATGTTGCCATGTTCACAAGGACTGGCTGTTGCAACGCAACAGTAGCAGTCTTAGGCCATTCCCAATGCAAATTTTGTAAAATTTTCATATACACGATAAATGGTGACACATCGGCATATTTACTCTCGAAGACAGCAAACCATATTTGTACCTCAGGAAGATGCACAAGAAGGGTGACGGAATTTTTTTACCATCATCATTTATGTAAGCGGTTATTTCTAACTTTGATAAATCATAATCTCTCCCGCCCTGTTCGTTCAGCCACCAGCCAGTAGTGTTTTTCTCTCAGCAAAAACCAGCACCAGCCACCAACTAGCCAGCAGTGTTTTTCTTTCAGCAAAAACCAGCACCAGCCACCTGAACAGGCCGGCTCTAAAGATGTATTTGACTTTTCTAGAGATATTAATCTAGATATATAATAAAAAATATAACTATGTGTTAAAATATAAAACAATTTATAATTTGGACGGAGGAGTATGCTTCTCCACGGTGAGTCGGTGATTCGGTGAGACCACGATTTTGAAACCAAGCAATCGACCAACAGGCAATAGTCAAAACGAGCTCAATCCCAACTCACCGTCTCTCCCAATCCGAACCGCTATCCCATTCCCATCTGCAAGGCGGAATCTGTGTCCCCTCACGTGCGAAGCAGCGAACGCGTGCTCTCTGTCACGTGCCGTCGCCGTGACCCCAAAGCGAACCTCACATCTCGAGTCCATCAACAGACCGACCTGGAGCCGGCGAGTCGGACCTAGCAAACACCAACTCCGGCGAGATGATGTCGCCGAAGCCCTCCGCCTCAGCCGCGGCGGACGGCGGCGGGGGCGCCTCCAGCTCTCGCTCGGCCCCCACGGCGAGGTGAGGTTCCCCCTTCACACCTACCCCATTTCTCTAACTACTCACACCTGACGCGGGCGCGGCACGGCGCGAGATCTCGTTGTTGGATCAGCGTTATGCACTGTTTTTTCCGTTTCCGTTTGAAGCTTTAATCGCGTGATAACTCTCATGACGCTGGGTTGCTTAGCCGTTTTGGTCCCGGTGTAAATTTGATTGGAGAGCGCAAAATAAGTGGTATACTGGCGATGGCTCTTAGTTCCAGTGTGCCATTTCTCATGCTTTTGGCATCTCAGTTCTGCATGATTCCTTCGGTCTCTCCAGATTTGCGGGACATGCAATTTTGCTCCGAAATGAACAGGATCATCAGTTTCACTTTAAGTTCTAGTTTTGGCACGATTGCTCTGCCATTTTAGTTCAGAATGGTTATGTGACTAATATAGGTACTAGAATCCTAGATATTTCAATAGTATATCCAGATGTAGACAAAACTTTAATGTATCATTTATTGAGGAAAGTAAATTAGCTAGATTCATATAAAGAGATATAATAGCAATAGCAATGCTCCACACCTTAGTAGATTAATTGGTAAGTGAGTGCAGTGCCCAGAATGCGCTGTACAGTTATCAGGATCTAGCTGAAGAGGATCATTATCAAACTCTGTATTAGAGCACAAATCAGTAACTGTAAGACTGACAATGAACATGCTAGTGTGACTGTGTGAGCGCAGTGCCCAGAATGTGCTGTATTCTTATCTGGATCTAGGTGAAGAGGATTATTATCCCACTCTGTATTAGAGCGCAAATCACCGACTGTAAGACTGACAATGAACATGCTAGAGGTTATTGTCTCAGCTAATATACTACAAATGTTATGTTTGCTAGCAGTTCATTCTATTCTTGAGTTTCTGGCAATATGGTACTTACAATTTAGCATTTACTCAACTATATAACACATTTGCTGGCCATCACAAATTCTTCTGAAGTTCTGATTATTATTATCAATTTCAAACATCTAGTGTGGTTGTCCTTGTCCATGTCCTAAACAGCTGTACCGAGTATTGGCTACCTAGATGTGCACTAGTTATGTTATTAATAATCCATGTTGACATAATTTTAGTTTTTTAGATGTGAGCTAGAGAAAAAATTGTTGATACTTGACCTGTATTTCTTTTCCTTCGCAGCTGTGTACAACCTCAATTTCCCTTACCATCATATTCACTGAAAAGATTATTTAAGCTTGCCTTTCCAAACATATGTGATACCAAGCAGTGCCTACTTTTTGTTGATAAAACTGTCATTGTTTGCTTTTTGTAGGTCAACACCATTGCAAGTAGTTCACATCTTGGGAAACTTCATGAGAATTTGGTCTGTTTACTCCTTATATAGCTACCTATCCAACAGTGGGGATTCAATAGTTGGCTTTATCTTCAGTTGTCTTGTACCCACTTCAGTCATATTCTTGGTCTTACAGAAGCCTTGGAAAGGACGGCCTTTGCCCAACTCACAGGTTCCTTTGTACCTTCATTTTCTTGAGATTACTTCACCCACAGTTAGGTGCCCACTTTCTTGTACTCATTTTTGCGTGTATTATTTCAGGTTGTTCCCACAGTTGTCAATGGAGGGATCCTGGCGTTATACTTTGTATTATGGGGCAAAGGACTTCTAGCTTGTGGCCCACTAGTGTAAGTATACTGTTCTTTCAGCACCATGAATTTTCACATAGTTGTGTGATCTCTGATGTGGTGCAAGTATGCTAGGGAGTACTAGTTCAAACCTCCTTCTAAGTTATATACGCAACACGTAAACCATGCTGCAAGCTAATGGCTGTCAGATCATCGCAAAAATGAATTTAACTTAATGGATCAGACTGCAAGACAATTGATTTAACGAATGATTCCACTGTGAGATGTGGACATGAATCTGCATGACTGCATGTAGAGGGGGGCTTGCACTTACTCTCCTAGTGGTGTGGAATCTGTTTCTTAACACTTCGATTGCAAAGCAATATTCATATTATCGTTACCTACAGATTACCTGGATATTGTTCATTGCTTTGAGCATCCTAATTGTGTTAGTAAAAAAATGTCTGCAGCACTTCTGTCTAAACTGCATTTTACTCTGTCTATTGAGTCTAGCGCTCTGCTGGCGGAGTATGCAGGTGCCGTTCTTGGAGTTCTCTCTGCTGCTTTATATGGAAGGAAAGTTAATATCTGGAAAAAGGCAAGTTACTGATTTTATATTACAATTCGTTGTATGTGATATTTCAATTTCCATGCTATATATTGTTCTATAATATTTTTGGCCAACAAGCATAAGTAATTATTGCTCATATGTGGCACTCCAAACTTAAGCAATGTCTATTTGATATTTGATCTATGCCTATTTTTCAGTAAATATGTAGACAAGTGAGCGCATTACATGCACTGGTAAAGCTAGTGGGGGCAATAACTGTACAATCAATGTGTATATCCGCACAAGAAATACTAGCTCTTTTGGCACCAATTGATCTTACTTGGTTGAAAGTTATGAGCCTCTCTGTTAGGAGAGTCAAGGGGCTAATGGGCCGACTCGGCAGGCCCATTAGGGTTAGAGATAATAGTACCGGATTGGGATTCTATTGTTAGCGGTCAGGTAAACCTCTCTATATAATGAGAGGAATTGTATTAATCAAAGGCAAGCAAGAATTAGAAGGAAAACCCTTCCTCTTGCTCGGCCGTGGGCAGCAGCCCCGCGGCCGGCGTTCCAGCGCCCCTCAACCCTAATCCTCTCTCTCGCAACCCTTTCTCCACCACGTGAACAGTACCGCGGGTACTGTAGCAGCCCAACCACCAGCAGATTCATAACACTCTCATTATCTCATATACTTAGAAGTATAACATAGTTTAGAAATGTGGTTGATCTGACGGGCATTATAAACAAATAAGCACACACCGCGCATGAGTATAAACATCACCATTGACCAGGGGAATCAGCATATTTTTCAGCAAGGTGACCTGTCCCAAATCTGACTAACTAAAATATGATACCTGGACAAATTATTAAGGAATTCTTGTTTATGATCCTGCTGCATGTCAATTCTTCAATGTGCTCTGCATCCAGTGGACTTTCTTGAAACAAACTAGTACTTTGAAGTAAAGCTGCTAAAATTCGTAGGAGGTGATACTAACATCTGTTTCGTCTGGATTTGTAGATTGGTGGGCTTGCTGCTATGTTGGTAGCATATTATCTCTTATCAAATGGGTGGTCGACAAGAACACATTCACCACTATGTATCCTACTACAGACATTTTGAAATAACATACTGTGCAGAACTCTGCATCTTTGGCAGTTTTAGTATCTCCTACCTATAACGGACCCATGTAAACCATTTTGGGAAGCCTTGACTTTATACAGATAGCTTTGGAAGTGAACCACTGGAGAAGGCAACAGAAACTATTGGAATGAAAGAAATGGTTGTGCCAATTACTGCTGGGATTTTATCTGCTTTGAGGAGAGTATTAGCTCGGCGTGTTTCTCTCAAGGTACTCTCAGCTTCTGTAATCTTCTGTGTCATAAAAAAAATCCTTCAAGGTACTCTCAATGCACCACTATTTTCTTTACAGAATTCACAATCACCATCCTTCTATTCTTCTACAGAATCAACTTAAAAGACGACTTCATGCTATAACTATCGCCTCTGCAACTTGTTTTCTTTTTCCATTTGCAATGTGGGATACAATCCTAGTGAGTACACACCATTTATGCTCTAATTATTTATGTGGTTGGGAAGATTTGCAGCTCATATTCCTTTGATTCATAATGATTGCTATTTCCGTGATTGCAGGGCTCAGCATCTGACAGCATAGTTAAACTGCAACTACCAAGTTGGGCATACTTGAGTACTGTTGTGTTTGGGATGGTGCTCATATTCTATGTTGACAATGTTGCTGAGGAAAAGTAAGGTTAACTTTAAAATTTACTTATGGTATTGTCAGTTCATGAAGAGAACCATGATTGTTTTGCTATCATCGGCCTAAAACTGATCTTCAGTAGATTATAGGTTTGGTTAATTTGTTATTTCTCAAATATCTTCAGGTGTAACAATAAGAAGCAATTAGTTTTCTTTTCTTGGATGCTTCTTGGAGTACTTTTATCAACCTTTTTAATAACTATAAGACATGAACTGCCTTAGTTTAGTTAACTGCCCTCTTTTGCTTCATGATTAGACCTTCACATGTTTCTAACATGTTCACATGGTTGTTATTCCTACCTGACAGGTTGCATCTGGTCTTCTCATCTCCAAGGCACTTAATGGTTTCAACAGGTTGCATTATTGTTTTGGAGATATTGTACAAAATGGATTTCTCCCTTTTGGGATTTCTGGTCTGTTCCGTCGTTTTGGGATTTGGTGAGTTTTGAGGTCTTGTTTGTTGAATCCATGAATGGATTCTAAAATTATTCTCTCAGCTGAATATTTCATATCTGTAAGTGGTAACCACCCCACCAAAACAAAATGGTAACTTAACAGTACAATGACCAATGTTACCCTTTTTAGGTATTTTTGAAGCAACCTCCCTCGAGCGCTCAAAGAAAAGCCCTTTAGAGGCACATGAACTGTCGAATGGGGTGTTCCACAATCAGTTGCCAATTTCAGCACTTGCAAGCTGAGTGATATTTGACCTGGGTGAGATGCATTTAAAAATCTGTGTTTAGTTGAGCATCAGTTTGGAACTACTTATATCCATTAAGGTTGAGTCTGTGTTGCACATTAATATTTTGCCACCTGTTTTAAGAGTGGATTAGTTTGAAGTAGTATCCATTGTGGAAAAAATCTAGAAAAGGTCTTTGAATGTTGTAAACTGGTCAACAAATAGTACTGAGTCTTCAGTCTTGCATGTCCTACCATGTTTATAGTCGCACGGCCAACAGGAGACTAACCCCTTTCTTGTATTCTTGTACCACAGTTACAACATAGTTAAAGGCCGTGGTTGCGTGCCCCAGGTTCATGGTTTCAATTCTGTCTGATGGTTTGAACCAGAGAAAGCGTGGGTTTCTTCGACCTGCTAATGTGCCTTCCATGTGTCGTTCAATTTCAGTTGCCCACCTGCATCCTGTAACCCCCTGTAGATGTGTATCCATATTCCTCTTGCAGGTATTGCAATTGTCACGGTATCCTGCCTCCCTGGGTGAGTGCTTGTAGGGGTGAAATTTTGCTGCTCACTTGGAGACGCAGATTTTAGCTTGTGACGGAAATGTGCATCTTTTTTTGAGACACTGAAACATGTAATCCGTCCATGAAATGACTGACTCATTTTACCTGTAACCAGTCTGATGAAAACTGCAGTGTCGCTCATGTCAATCCGTGTGCTTAGTAGACGCGACAAATTGAGCCATTTGACCTATCGGCCGCACCTGTAGGTATATTGAACCATTAACCGCGCGACCGCTGTACCTGTTAACTACAGCATCTAGTAGTAGGATAAATGACTTGTTATCTACATCATCTAGTAGACTGATTGGATGGGCCAGATCCCAGTTCAAGCAAACAGAGTAGGCCGCCGCCTCCTGTGTTTGGTCTGCCAAGTCACAGCCCAAATTAAGCAGATCTCCAGTGGGCCAATATAGCCCACATAGTTAATTGGTCAATATAGCCCGCAGCAGATTTCCTATAATCTTGATCAATGTTCGAGTAGAATAATAATTTACAAACAGGAAGGTGTAATTTGAGGTTGGTCAATTGGATCTAATCGTTTACGTGGCACGATGATGATGATCCACACGCATCGTATTCTTCGTAGACGATCAAACCAGTTGTTGAAAAGGAAAAAAGAAGTCGCTCAACTTCCACCACGCTTGCAAGTTGCAAGCACACACCACAAACGCATGGCACGCAGACCGGCCTTGGCTCCCACCGCGTCAAAGCAAGCTAGCGGCCTCGCCGAGCGGGAGGGAGAGCAGGTCAGGTCTTGGTCTCGGCGTCCGGCGCACGGCGACGTACGGCAGGCGGGGAGGAAAACCAAATGCAAGAAACCACCGGCGCCCGACAGCGAAACGCGCGGCGGAACGGTTTCTGGAAGACGACACGGCCTTCTCGCTAGGCGCGGAAGCGTAACGCGAAACCGTGAGGAGCCGCCGCCGCGGCGGTTGCCCCCTCAGATCTCCTGTCCCCGCACCTCACGGACGCCACGAGGAAAGGCCGGGCTCCCGCGGTGGTCGTCCTCTGCTCGGCGTACGTGCTTCCCTGGCTCGCAGCCGCCGTCGTGGGGGCCCTGTGCATCGTCGTCACGTCGGCTTCATATGGCCCGCTGTTTTCCGGCCAAGATACAGACGGGAGATCGACGAGGCCCAGGAGGGACAATGATAGCGATCGAGACGCGAGCACGGCGCCATTCGTTCGTTCTTGAGCATTTACTGCTGATCAAGTGATCAGCCAGCCCGCGTCGTCATGGGAAGAAGGTTTAGCTTGTGGCCGATCCATGTCTTGCGTGCAAGTATACAACTCCTAGTTTCCTACTCCATGCATGTTTGAATGTTTCGAGCGTGTGTTCCACAGTGACTACTGACGAGGTCGGGCGTTCCAACGCGCTATTCGATTTAATTTCCAGCTCATCTGTTCGTGTATGCCCATCAGCCCATGATAGGACCTTGGATGATACGCAGGTAACTGTCGGCATGGGCGTGGCTTTGCTAGCTAGCTCGCAGACGCAGCAATGGGAGACCGGAGAAATGTAGCAACGCCGGCCGTAACGCTCGTCGTCGTTGCCGAATGCCGCGGGCAGCGACTTCTCGGCATCACGAGGGACGACGCGGCTAGCCCAGCGTGTCGTTCGTGTCTGCTCGGCGTGTCGAGCTCTCCGGCGACGGTAGCTAGACAGGCGGCGTTGCGAGAGAGCATGCCGCCATGACGATACTATGGGTGATCGGTCAGATTAAGGTATCACTATATTCAATGACAGAAAAAGAAGGCTGAAAGAATAACTCTTCCGCCTCCTGATCTAAAAAGAAATAATAAATATCTTCTTCCTGATCTAATATAAGAACGAATAACTCTTTTTCCTGATCTAATAAGAAAGAATAATTCTTCTTCCTGATCTAATAAGGATTGCACATGGCAGTACGTGCAGTCAATTTAGTACTGCTATTTTGTTTTCAGTCAACATTGCAAATTGCACACTGCGCGAACCCAGGATAGAGTATGCTACTACATTATTGCCGTTCAGTTTCTGTAGGGCGAAAAGGGGACGACAAGATAAACTACTCTATTCCAGAATGCATGCGAAGTTCAGTTCCAAAACGTACTCCCATCGGTACTATATGAACATACTCTTACAAAAGACCAGGCTGGATCACAATTTGTTTAGTGCCGAAACTGAAAAGGCAGCACCAACACACATCATTGATCATCGGAGGAGAGACTGAGAAAGGCATCTAGCCCAGCTAGTGGAGCAGTTAACCGCATCTCCTGTCTGAATGCGTACACAGCATAAGGGAGGCAGAGCTGAATTCCTGTCCGGCCGAGACGGGATCCTCGGGGGGCAAGGAGCGAGCGCGAGGAGCACGGGTGATCTACCAGTGGAGAACAGGCGCGAGATTTTTAAAACTCGTGAGCTGCTCGATCGTTTCGATCCGCTCCATGCATGCACCTCGATCATCATCAGCTCCGATCCTGGCCCCTGCTGCGGCAGATCGAGCGCAAGTGGGATTAAATCTAGCTGGGGAGAGAATCGGAGATCATGCGCCGAGGAGACACTCCGGCGCTAAAGAATTGCCAATTTGGAGTGGAATTTTCCGGGGGTCCAGATTGTTTACACATGACCGGGGAATTTTCCACAGCTCACGATTTGCTGCTGCCTGCTGTGACGGAAGCTAGCAAGGATCACGCACATACTACGTGAGTAGAGTAACCCAGCCACCACCCAGGTGAGGCTACGGGAGAAGAATAATGGGGATCAAACGTCACCACGTCACTGCATCGGCGTCAGCGCGCTGGGTTTGGTCAGTGCTAGCATACAAAACAAGAGCGAGCATTAGCTTTGGCTGCTAAATTCGGAGGACGATCGGATTGGCGGCAGAGGTGAATAACCAAAATGCAGCAGGACAATGTTTTGCGCAAGTGGGAGGCACAAACAGAGGGTAAGAGCTCATGTTTAGTAGTACCAGTACCACTAATAACAACCTCAGGCCGGCCGGCAGCCAAATGCCAGCAGCGCCGCCGCATGTATGCCACATTTGACTGCTGCCTTGCGACGAAATTATTTGTGATCTATCGGCTCGGCCTGATGGTGGAGCCGCACGAATCAGCGACGGGGCCAGGCGAGCGGAACAAAAGCAATGAGGCCGTTTTGTTTCTTGTTTGTTTAGCGAGACAAGGCCGGGCGACACACTGCACACGTCTGGAGTCTGCCCAACTGACTTCCAAGCTGGCACAGCGCAACCAGAACACCAGCTCACGCGTCCAGCACAATCCCCTCCCCCCTAATCACGCGTTAAGCATGGGTTTGCGGCCTAATCAGCCCCGCACGCACAAGCTGGATCGAGAAAACAGTGGTGCTTCAGAAATTTGAACATATGGGTGACCCACTAGATTACGCTGCTGCTGTTTACAGGTGCTCTGTCTCGCTAGGAAAAGCTTGCAACCGGGAAGGGGAAGATCGAGTGAGATATATGCCTCAGAATTCACATGCCCGGCAAAAACTGGACCTTGCTGGGCTGGGCAGCCGCTTGCCGGTGGTCTCGCTGCAGCTTGCTGTGCGGCGCGGCGCCACCGACCAGTGCCCGGCGGCCGCCGCCGGGCCCCTCCAAAATTCGGCGGCCTGCCGTGCCTGTCGCAAAATTTTTGAACCCGGAGCAGGGCAACGCTGTCTCGGCTCCTCCCGGCCTTTTGACGCGTCCGGGGGGCGGGTCACCCCACCATGCCACGGCATTGCCTCCGCGCCAGCGGCCACCTCTGCCGCTGCTGCTGCTCGTGGCGCTGGCTGTCGAGGAGGAGGAACTGCCGCATGGCGGCGAGCCCCGGCCCGCGCACGTCGCGCTCCCACGCGGCGGCCTCGGCGGCGCGGCCGGCGCCGGCCATGCGCGCGAGGACCGTGGGCGTCGCGTCCAGGCGCCGCACGGGCCAGCCCCAGTCCTCGGCCATGCGCCGGATCTTGCGCGCCTGCGCCGCCGCCAGCACCCGCGTGTTCGCCTTGATCTCGTCGATCGCGTCGGCCAGGCTCTTGCGGACGGCGAAGTGGTCGCCCAGCTCCGGCACGCCGATGGCCCTGCCCAGCCCGGCCGCGTGGGCGGCGCGCTCCGCGGCGGGCGTCGTCGCGAAGTACTCCCGCAGCTCCTCCACCATGCCCTCCCGCACCATGTCGTCCACGCGCCGGTCCAGGTACTCGTCCAGCACGGCGGCGTCCACGTCCACCCACAGGAGGCAGCACGGGAACCTCAGCGCCGGCCGGTACCCGTCCGCCGCGAACGGGTCGGCGGCGTCGGGGCGGCCGCCGGCGAGGAGCGCGTGGATGAGCGAGTTGGACCCGCCGGCCACCACGGGCACCCTCCCGCGCGCGGCGACGGACGCCGCGGCCTCGGCGGCGAGCGCGCGGACCGCGCCCAGGAGGTGGTGCGGGACGCCGCGGCGCTCGGCGAGGGGCACCTTGTTGGTGGTGACGTCGAGGCCCGCGTAGAGCTGTATCTTGTCGGCGTTCACGACCTCGCCGCCCAGCGCGGCGGCCGCGTCGATGGACAGCTTGGTCTTGCCCGTGCCCGTGGCGCCCACGATCACCACCAGCCTCGTCGTCGCCGCCACCGCGGGCTCCAGCCCACCACTCTTGCCGCTGCTGGAGCAGCAGCAGCCGCCGCCTCCCCTGCCCACGGCCTCCATTCGGACCCTGCCGCTGGGCCGCCGGGGGCGCTTCGTCCTTGACCCGTCGCTCCAGCCGGCGCCGGAGACCGCCGCGGCCGCCATGGGTGCGCGGACGACGGTGCCGATCCGGGTGACGAGACCGCTCATATAGCCGCCCGCGACGACGACGCCGAGAGCCCGAATCCCCCGCGCGGCAGCACTCGGTAGTGAGCCCCGTTATATACGGCGCGAGGCAGGCTGAGGCTGGGGAGGCGGGCGTGGGCTCACTTGCACGGCCTGGCCTGGTTGGCTCCGCGCGCTGGCTATAACAAGTGTGCGGCGTCGTTTACTCGTAGTAGTAGCCGTCGTCGTAGAGGAAGCTACCGCAGTTAGCTGTAAAAGGGTAGGGTGCTAGCAGTAGCAGCAGCAGTGGCTTCTCTGTTGCGGGGGCGAGGCTCTGAACGCCACGGCATTCAGACTCAGCTCACGCGCGAGCTGCTTGCGCAGGAGCCGGGCCTGCAGCCTTGCACGCTTGGTCTTGCCTCCGTGACTGCCTGCTTGCCTTGTGCCGGGCGCCTGTTCGGGCGCTGTCCCTCGTCTCTCCCTCTTGGCCTATGGACGCGAGCAGTCCGGCACTATCATTAGGAATTCACAGAGGGGGCACGGCCGCACGGGGGCAGGGCGATGCATGCTTGGTCGATGTACACACACACTCCCCGTCCCCGGCGCGCAGGTGCTCCTGTAGTCCTGTGATTGTCACCGGCACGCGGCACCGCAGGTTAATCTTGTGATTTACGCATCGTCTGAAGCTGAAGGGTGAAGGCAACCGCCGGGTTAAATCCCCAGGCGGCCAGGCCACGATGCGACGGGATGCGCGTCCATCCGCCGGGGCCGCGCACCCGGCTCTGCTCCTTCCATTCCTTCCCTCCCCTGACTGAAAGCTGATCGCGGCAGGGAATAAGAATGCGGGCGGGGAGTGGCACGGGCAAAGGGCCTCTCGGGGCTCTCGGCTCCCGCGACCTTAAAATAAACGGCGCGTGCCTCGCCGAACAGAGCGCGCAAACCGAGCGGACTGCGGTGCGCGGGTGCGTGCGTCTGGCTCGCTCGCCTCTTGCCGGCTTGCTGCCACACTCCCGACGCCCACACGAGGCCGCCGTGGTCCATCGCATGCGGCATGCCCCACACCTTCCCCTCCCGACCGGCCTCCCCATACATAGCATATTAGGTCAGTTTCAGTCAGATTCCATAAAAGAATTTTACATGCATTAAATTCTATGTGAGATAAAATTATTATCGCTATACATATCTCAATGTATTGTTACTATTTACTAAGACTAGAAACCAAGTAACAACACCATATGTGTTTTTTATAAGAATGAAACTTCTCTTATATCTCATATGTTATAAAACTCTATCTTGTCTCTCTTCTGCAACATCAGTACTTTGAAACTCCCATTGAGATTGGCCTTATGAGAAGAGAGAACCAAAAGTTTCAAAAGATTAGAGACACAGTTAAGTACGAAATAGTACTTAATCTTGATAAATGTACAATAAAACTCTCCACTAACCGTATCACAAATATGATGAGCCAGACCACACAACTGAGGATTGAGCCCCGCTACCTGCAATAGCCCGAGCCTGGGTTTGTTTGAATCCAGAGGAGCAAACGTATTAAACTTTCATATTGGTCTATCTAAACAGAAACATTAATAAGTAATGCTAAACTAAAAGCATTATTGTAAATTGATCGTAGATCAGTTGGTAAGGTACCCACCTGGTTTCGAGGCCTCAATTCGTCATATGTGTCATATTTTTCATAGATGTATTGTCGTAATTAACCGGCGCTATCCTTTCAGTGGTGGCGCAACGTTCCATTTGATAGTAAGACGATTGTGGTGACTTTGTGAATGTCAAGATCGGAGCTGCCAGTCTCTCAGATGTGCTCGGATGGATAGGGTATGGGTACCTATATTGATAGGGGTGATTGGACTTGTGTGTAAGTGTTCCCTTTATACTGATATATTTCTAAAAAAATTAAAAGTACTATTTAAAAAAATCAATAATGTACGCTAAATTTTAGCACCGGTAGTTTAAGACAATCTAACAGGTTTTAGTGGGTGTCATCACGGATGAGCAGCGCGGCAGGCCTCAAACAGCAAAAGCAGCCTTTCCCATGCGGCGTCCATTCCGTGCTTGGAAAATGGCCTCCGTCTGATTTATTTCCATTTTAATCCCTTCTTGCCTTCTTGGTGGCAGCGGGAGCAGTTGAGGCACAAGCACAACCGCACGACACGGCCAGAGTTAGTATTTCCGTTCCTGTTTGATGCGATCAACCGATCCGGCCCGTCAGTGTGCCTGTGGACTGTGGTCCACCCTATTTGATCCAGCTGTAAAAGAAAAACCCTGCGCGTCGACTTGCCTGCAGAGGGCTTAACAGTTAACACGCCCACAGTGGCGGCTACAGGACTACAGGACGGTCCGTGACCGGAAGCAGCCGTGGCCCAAGATTCGTAACTAATTCTCGTCAGACCCAACAAATGCCGTCAGATGGAGTGTGCAATACCGTAGCAAGTGGTAACTCACGTGAAATGCGTGCGGTCGATTGGAAGCTATACATGTAATTTCTATCTGTTGACAACCAAAATTGGCCCGGCGGTGCAAACCGGTCTGACCGGTATGCACGAACCGGTCAGACCGGTTTTGTAAACTTTGTCAAAATGCAAATTGGACTTCACCATTGTGTAGCTCTCGTCGAGACGATCAAGATGCATATGTGGAACGCCTATTTTGGACTCCGGATGAGAGAGTTATGACTTCGGGAAGATTCTGCACCTGGGAAAACCGGTCAGACCGGTGACCTGTAATTTGAGTAGGATTAGGACTCTATTTTATCCCATATTGTAAACCGACTCAACGGGGTAAGACCATCCCACCCTATAAATATAAAGGGCCAAGGCCGATTGAGAAGACATCCAATATCAATCCAATCGAATCTATCAAATTTACCTTTTATCGTTTTGTCTTTACTTTTATCTTTCTATGTTCCGCATTACTTTTATCTCCAAACCCTAGCTCTTCCAACCCCCGTATCTTCTGTTCTTCTCTCGTCTCGACGACGTTTGAGGACGTTCTAGGTGGCCTGCCGACCCTAGAACAACCCTAGACTCTCAAGCTCCGACGGGGTCCCTCCCGAGCTCGAGATTTTAGGTTTTCACCGTCGCCCCATCAAAAGCGGTCTGACCGGTTTCATAAAGCGGTCTGACCGGTTTCGCTTCAACGTCAAAAGCGGTCTGACCGGTTTCATAAAGCGGTCTGACCGGTTTCGCTTCAAGGCAGCGGCGACTTCGTTGGCGCGATCTCGTGTCAACACTGTCCTAAAGGCAACCCATATTAAATTTAACCATATACTATATAATACACTGACAAAATATTTTTCAGTAGACCTAAAAATATACTTGTTAATATTTTATACTCCCTCCGGACCGTTTTTTATGGTGTCTGGGGAAGAACGGCCAGTCCATGAACTTCCTTTTGCATGGCTGCATGCTGCGATGCACGTAAAACCAATCAGCTAGTTAATTCTTTTGAAACACAAACACAAATGTAAACACTCACATGTATGCACACTCATCCCTGCTTATGACCATCTCTGACAAAATAGGCCAGTAGATCCATCTTGAGATTGACAAATTCACTACACACATCTTATTATCGATGAAAACATATACCACTGAAAGAATAACACCATATAAATTCTAGATTATATATCCAGAAAAATGAGAGCCCCTCTATTGAGTTGAGTATTCAGATACGGGTGAAGAGACACCATTAGAAACCTAACCAGCTGTGTTAATTACCGTTTTAGTCACGCTCCCATGCAAGCCCCTCTGTTTTCCTTCCCACTGGTCAATTACCATAATCGGAATGTGCATGTGCCTACACACAAAAAAGATCACAATGCGCCTAACATGTCGGTCTGGAGGCGGTATAAGTTTAGTGAAATTGAATATGATTTGATTTAGAACAAAAACAAAATGCTTATATTTTAATGATGAAATAATTATATATTTTTGTCATATCTTAGATGGACTTACTCTCCCCGTCCACAAACCTCTGCATTTTAGGATATCGACATGGTCTCTAATTTCCTACTTTGACCAATAATATCTATAAAACTAAATATTTCAAATGGAAAAGATTGCATGTTATTATAGTTGGTTTCATTATCAATCTAGTGTCATCATTTTATTTTATCAATCTTTATAAAGACTTTGTTACTGACAGTGAAAGTTAAAAAGTTCGACTTGCCCCAAAACCCAAAATTTCTTATATTCGTGGATAAAGAAGTAATTAATGCATAAATTTATGATAAGATATAGCAAAGAAATGGTTGGCTGCATTTTAACATGTTTTTCTTAAATCTTAAGGGAATCATCCTATTTTTCATCCTTTAACTATCATGTAAGTCTGATTTTCAACTTTTAATTATAAAATTGGATATCAAGGGCTATCCAACTGTTGAAACTAGGCAAATCTGGACCATTGGATAGTTTCAAATGTGTTTTTTATTGATCTAAAAAACCCATAACTAATTTTTTTAATAAAAAAGTTTGAAACTACCAAAATTTCTAAAAATGCAATCTATATGTTGGTGCTCTACTTGGAGTTATTTAGATCTTATTTGTTCCTATTTATATTGTTTTATTGCTTGTATTTAAACTTATTATTTATTTAAATTGTTATTTTGAACTTTATTAGACTTAGAGATCAACCAAAAGGGTCCAACAATGAACTAAGCATACAAATAGAAGACTGCAAAGATGACACAACCCTCGCAGGATGCCATGCTTTACCACATACATAGCTTATTTAGGCTTGCATGGCTGGTGCTTTACTTTAGATTGTTTTCACAATTAAGCAACAAGTTTCAAATATGACAGGAGCTCAAATATCGTGCAATCAACTAATTATATGATATATTAATATAAAGTACAATGCAAAACAATAATTAAATAAATAACATGCATAGCTAGAAACAATAAAACACAAGTAACATGAATAAATAAAATCCAATTGACTCTAAATAGAGCACCACCACATAGCCTAATTTTTTATAAATTTGCTACTTATTCATATTTTTACAATTTAAAATAAGTTAGTTATGAATTTTTTAGGTAAATAAAAATAAACCAGAATATCCAAATTTGTTTAAACAGCTATATGGTTCTCACTATCCGGTTTAATAGTTGACGGATGCCAATAGAGTTTTTCTCTTTTCTTAAACACACCATTGTCCCATACTTTTGGCATGATTTGAAACAAAAGAAAAGGCACACCCCGTAAACATGTATAGGGTGATCATGCGAGAACACCTCATGTACGCTCGGCAGTGCCGCGGCTGCACGTCCTGGTCTCACGTCCCCTGCCTTTCGGCAACATGTTGCTTTCCGTGTCTGCCGAATGGTGTACCACCGTTCCTCTGCTCCCATCCCTCTCTGTGTCTTCTTGCCCTACTGCCCACCATCTTTTGTTTCTGTGCACGAGACAATCCTCTACTACTCCGTATCAGGGACACGAAAGGGACGCGTGTACGTGCTACGATGTCTGTGCATGGACTTAGGAGCTGCGGACCATGCAAACAGGCCAGGCATGGTAGTTGGTAACCGCCCGGCAATGCGTTTCCAGCGCCGGCCGTGCACAAAGGCTGATGAGGCAGAATCGGAGTCGGATTCTCCTGATCCTGGCAAGCGAGTCCCCTGCCCTCCAGTCCGATGTCCTGCCGGTCTCTCGTGTCCATGTTTCCGTGTCTCCATGATCGCTGCTTGCCGCTGGCACGCCCGCAGCGGCGCAAAACTCTGACCTCTGGCTACCGTAGGCAGAGGCAGTCAAGCAGCGCGCGCGCCAACAGGATTCTCGTGTCCATGTTGCATCTGTGGGCCTGTGGCTTCTGCCTCGTTAGGGATGGTCAGGTCAGGCCAGAGATGCCCCGATATATGTGTAATTCCGTACTAAGCTCAGTAATAATCGCTATTCATTAATTTGACATGCAGGGGATTTAGTGGACATTTCTCCATCGTGCATGCAAGTTGCACACGCGTTGATTCCTTCATATTGAGGTTCATTGTTTGGGGGGCGTCTTGCGTCTAGCATGCATTCCTTGCAACCTGGCCAACTCTCTACTGCGTGTTCTTCTTCAGTAGCAGGGTTCTCTGCATTATAGCCTAACCGAATCTTGATATGTACCATAGATTTGCTCGGCCTCTATTTTTATCCATATCCATTCTGCAGTAGCACGCCACTACATACATTGCTTCTTTCCCATTGCATATGCACCGGCCCTGGCTCATACAGTATCATGAATCCATGATAGATAGTCCTAGATTTCTTTGAGAATCGGGCCTGTGATAGACCAGATGATCTCAAGCAAATGCTCTTTCCAGGAGGACCATGTATCGAAACAAACCCCCTTAGTTTACCAACCTATCGCACATGACATGATCAAAATACTCGATCCATACAACAACAATAAGAAATGGTTTGCCCGCAAAAAAAAACAATAAGAAATGGTTAGGGATCCACTGCCTTAATTAGCAGGAGTAGCAAAGAACTCTTATCATCTTTGCTTTTATTTACCAAATCTCTTCGACTATATTCTGATCAATCATTACAATAATATAAACTAGCAAGGTGACCCGCGCAATTTGTGCGGGTAGCCAGTTTTTAAACTAATATTTAGGTTTCTTTAATTTAAATATAATTTTATTTAAATATCTACTGTTCTATTGTCAATACGGTTTGTCCAAGTGTGTCCAAACTAACGTATCATTTTTTTTCCATCATGTATGTAGCACATGGTATAAATTAATGATGTAATCTTATATTTATTAATTGTATTTGATATTGATTCTTTGATCAACTTATAATTATTTATTTAATAAATTTAGAATTTAATTTAACTATTTGTTTACTCTAATCAATAGACTTTAAGAGTTATTAAGAGTTAATATAGATTGTTAGATCTTACCAAAAACCAACAGTGTGTATTATTTTTATTTTAATTAATATAGCAATAACATTATAATATTAAAATTAACTGCACCAATACGTCCTAAATTTGAGCATCTTTTATCAGTTACACGTGCAAATCAACGTTTCTCATTGTTGAACGCTACACCACCTCTGTTTCTCCGTTTTATTTTTCCTCTCTCTCCTGCTAATTGCACTGACTCGTTAACAAATATCATCAAACGGATTTGAGTGCCACTTGCGTTGGCAAAGACACTGAGTGCTGAGCGTGACCATGGCGCTCAATCCTAGCAGCAATTCGCTCCCTTCAGACAGGGAGAATTGTTCTCTCCTACTATGCTCACAACCTTAGTGAACGCCTTAAATTCGAGCACCTCTCATCAGGTACACGTGCAGATCGACGTGTTGTCCTCCGCTAAAACGTGGTAGGGCACGTGAGGCTTCAGGTTGTCCGCACTCGCCGTACTCTATTTTCAACCTCTAAAAGAAATATCCATGCCTAGTCATTGAGATTTTCCCCTCTATATCAATTTCTTCTGCACCTGTTGTCCTCTATATCTCATATTCTGTACCAACTACCAACATGTGAGCTCACCCATCTCTTTTTCTTCTTTTCTTTCACCGACACCACCACTCCCTCACTCTATCTCTCTCCCTCTATCACCTCCCTCTCTCTAGTGGCGGCAGCGGCGGCGAGGGGTGCCGGTGGGCAGCCTTCAACGCTCCCCCCGGCCTCCGGCGATGCGCGGAGCGGCCAGAATCCGAACTCTGAAGGTGTGCGTGCGGCTCCTGCGGCGGGAACGGTGTCGGGCGGCCTCCCGACAGCGGACGGTCGTGCGACTACGGCGAGGGCTCCCACGGCGGCCGCGGACGGCTGCACGACGACGGTGGAGGTCTACTACGGCGGCCACGGACGGCTACGCGGTATCGACGGACGAACAAAATAATATATACAGTTAGATCTTCATCAAATCTGATGATATATATTTTTCTCTTTTTTGAATTAATGAAATAATTTAGATCCTTAGATCTTAATAAAATTCGACAGCATATATTCTTCTCTTAATTTTAGATTAACGTGGGACAGATAGATAGCTTTCTTCTAAAACTAAAGACAAACATGTACTTCTTGGGAAAAGAAGGGCCGCCAACAAACAGAGCTCGAGTGAGCCTGCTGACTCAAGCTCGATCTGGATTTCATCTCGAGCCGAGCCCAAGCGAGCCTGACATACCGCTCAAGCTTGATTGACAATACAAAAGAGATAAATGTGCAAGTACATGCTAGGTAACGTGTGGTCCCACGGTAACAGGCTTTGTAGGCACTTGCGATGGCCTATGGCTTAGATCAAAAGTAGCTCTCAAATTCACTAGGTAAAAAAAGATTATCTATCACAACAAAATATCATAACATGCATGTACTACTAAATGTAGATAAAATCAAAAACTAATTACACAGTTTTGTTGTACTCTGTGAGACGAACATTTTGAGCCTAATTAATCATTTTTAAACAATTTTCTACAAATATAAATGAAATGATACAATGACGCAATGATTACGAAGTGACGTCAAACTTTCAAATTCGGCCTCCCAAATTTAGAACTAAACAAGGCCTATTATTGGCTGGTGGTAGAATATAAAACTACTCTAACATATATATAGCAGATGGTCACATCAAAGCACCGCGAATTAAAACATTAACTAGCACGCAGTTTTCAGCTCCTCTGCTAGCTTAGCTCTCTCGATCAACACAATAACTTTTAGTATGTGCTGACGGGACAAGGGTCAGCTGAGCTCCTTGTACGTACGTTATCCGAACCGATCGAGTATCCCCTGGCGCCGACGGCGACCGGTACGGTGGTCGAGCTCGATCAGTTCAGCTCGCACACGTCCAACACAGCAAATTCGATCAGCAGCGGCGAGCCAGCCATCGTCGTCATCATCTGGGCTGGCGATGCATTGGCTGGTTCCCGAAGTTGACACTGGCCGGGAAGTTCCGACGATGACAGGGACGCGCGCGCTAGCTGGGCCGGGCTTAATGGTGGCCGGCAGGAGAGGCGATCAGAGATGTTAGTTTAATTTTAAGCGGCGCTACCGGCGAGTGTATCCCTTTTGTAGTTTTATACATGCGTGCACTTCCGCTCTGAATGATGAATGCGATCTAGTCGTCCAGGAGTACCAGGACGCAGGATGTCAAAACCTCCTCCTGTCATATTTTCGTCTTCTCCGGCAGGGAGTGTTAGCGTGATATTACTATCGCTGCAAGAGTACCAGTACATTGTTACAACATTGATGCATATGCATATCGGTTACGGTACCGTATAAATTGGTGTTTACCAATTACCATGCATGGTGAAGTAACTACCAAGGGAGGAGCTGCGTGTTTGATGCTGTAGTGAAGCTCTAGTACGTCTATGGAGCAAGTACGCATATGGATGGATTTCTCAACCACAGACGGCTAAGCAAAAACGTTGATTCCCCTGTTAGATTCGCTCCTTTTGACCGGCCTGCCGGCCGGCCGGTTAGACGGCCGCCGACTCACGTCCGTTTTGTCGAGTTGAGAAGATCGATATATTAAGAACACACACAAGGGAACGTTCGCATCGGTCATTGTCAAATGGCCGATAATTTAGCAACATGCGCTGCTAGAAAACGAAGGGATCAGGTGAGATGTGCTCGCACGTTGATCGAGTTGCGCTAGCGGCGCAAGCAGGTAGCTGTACAACAAAAGTTGTCGACGATGATTTCATCAGAGGAGCTGTGCTTTGTGCTTGTACCTTCATCGGCACCTCTCCTGCTGTCCACGAGTAGGTGCGCATACGAAATAAGTTTTTTTTTCAGACTATCCGAACGGAGCATGTTCGGCTTATTTAGGCTCCGCTTGTTTCGGCTTGTTTCGACTTATTTACTCTTACACAATACTATTCGATCAACCAGTTGAGCACTATTTATTCTACCCGCCCAACATATGGCTTATAACGAGCGGCTCTCGGTACGTACTTACTCTTTTTCTAGAAGGGTAATGCGGCGGGAAAAGACGAGCCACTGAATCCTTGTCCGAGAGATTCGAGCCCGATAACCTGCTCTGATGCGCCGTTTTCTTAGGCTTAGCCCATCCTCGCATGCAGCCCATGTGATTTTCCTAGCCCAACACACAATCAGTTGTATGGCCCATTTACCAGCCCCAACATTACGCACTTGCTGCTCTTGCTCGCAAGTCCCCAACGCGGCGGAGTGCCGGTGGCGGAGGTGGGGTCCACCAAAGTCAAACAAGCCTCCCCAAGCCGGCGTGCGGAACCGAGAGGAGTGGCCAACGCGCGGACAAGGTCACGAGCACCACCACCACCAACCTGCCCACGCGCACGGCAACGCCACGCGAAAAATTCGTTCTCTTCTCTCAAGCAGAGCGCCCGGGCACGTGCGGGCAGTGCCACAGCAGCACCGATCGACAGGCCCGGCCGAGTGAGTAGCGGAGCAGGCAGGCAGGCAAGGCTCTCCCTCCCCTCCAGCGCCTCCTCAGTCCTCACATGGCGGCGGCGATCTCGCACCGGGTCGCAGGGCCCGGCCCGGGGAGGCGCGCCGCCGTGATCGCGGCCGCCGCGGCCAAGGGCGCGCACCGGGCGCGGGCGCTGGAGGGCGCCAGCGACGAGCTCAGGGCCGCCGCAGCGGAGTGCCTCGACTGGGCCCCCGCGCGGCGCCGGGTGCGGGCCGCCTTCGCGCCCGTGCTCCCCACCCTCGACCACTGCCTCTTCAAGGTTCGTGTGCCCCCGTCTCTCCTTGCATCATTGGGTTTCCTACTCTGTACCGGAGGTTAAATTGATGCTTGTGAAATGGTCCAATGCTTCCAGTCGTGCAGGCGCCTGCCACCTCGTTAAAGGTGGGCGAGCAGAAATTGCTCCCTAACTAGTTGTGGTTCTATTGATTTGCGTAGCTCTAGTGCTTGCGTGCTGCTGCAAGCCCATCAAATTAGCAGTACCACAACGGAGGCAATAAGAACGACGTGTCTGAGATAGGAATAAGCAGCACTATTCTTCCATGTGCAAATTTCAATATCCTTACCATCTGAGTGAGATGGATTCTATAGTATAACTGAAGCCTTCATATTGCCTCGTCTATCTTAATCCAGTTTGTCAATTAGGAAACAAAAAAACTGAACGGGTGATGCCATAGGAATGGAAAACAGGCAGCATTAGGGGTCCAGACGATAGTCCATGCTAAGCAGAGTAAAACTTCTGCAGGCTTCCCCTTTCTGAGAACGTGATGAACCATCTACACGAGTTATTGAGCACCAATTGATAATTTGATATAATGATATCCTTGTAATACTGATCCATACCATATCCATTGCTCATTTTTCTGACTTTCTGTGTCTTGCTTTCCATTTTGCAGATGGCTCCCAAGGGAATCCAGATGGAGGAGGTAGGGACATGATGAAATTTCTGAATTGACCATGCCTTCCATTTGGTTCCAGTAGCTGCAGTTCCCTCGCGGATATGCAATAGAAGTATCACATGTATAATTTCTGCTGGAAAAGTTGGGATCACGACATCCATTAAATGATAGATATTCAGCAAGCAGAACTTTACAGGCAGTGGCATGATGTCGCTCCTGCCACAATAACTAATGACCAAAATAATTTTTCTTGTACACAGTTAGCCTTCAAGTGATACCAACAGATCATCAGGAGGTTTAAATCTTGAAGTAGCTGTTCAAAGAGCTTCTTTCCTTGCTTTGGCTATTGATACTACTTGTTTCTGTAGAATTATGAGACTAATTCAAAGGGAGTTGAAATATTCTGGAAGAGCTGGCTGCCAAGAGAGGGCACTGCCACCAAGGCTGCACTTTTCTTCTGCCATGGATATGGGGATACCTGCACTTTCTTTTTTGAAGGTGACATTACTTGTTCTATCATGTTTTACTTTGTGTTTAACGTTCCTTCGCCGGCATGCCTATTAACAAGCTTGAAATAACAGGAATTGCTAAGAGGATTGCTGCTGCTGGATATGCGGTTTACGCTATGGATTATCCTGGTTTTGGCTTGTCGTATGGTCTGCATGGCTACATTGCAAGCTTTGATGGAATGGTGGACCATGTCATCGAGCAGTATGCAAGAATAAGAGGTTTTTATTGGTTTATCTTCTGCAGCTAAGAGTAGATGTTGTGTAATGATATAGTCTTTGCAGGATGATAAAATCATTATTAATGTTCAGGCATGAAGGAAGTGCGTGAGCTGCCACACTTTCTCTTGGGACAGTCAATGGGAGGTGCAGTTGCCCTGAAAGTACACTTGAAGCAACAAAAAGAATGGGACGGTGTGCTTCTTGTCGCCCCTATGTGCAAGGTATTTCTCAAACTCCCGACTATATTAATCATATCAGGTGATCACATAATTTCATTCTTTTGTTTGTAATAGTATAAGTTGCATATTTTCAAGTGTCCACTAACTCTCTGATCATGGCTTGTACTAGCAGTCTAGCACGCAACTCGTTCACAGTTGACAGTAGGTGGAAATAGTGCACTGTGAGTGGGAACAGCTGATCAAGAAATGACTTCTCATTCCCATGCTTGTTAAACAAATATTACAAACAAGTATATGCCAAATATAATTTTACATGCAGTCATTGCACATATGTCCAGCTTCGCTGCAAAATATTACAACTAATCTGAAGCATGCATGAAGAAATCACCTAGATTGTATTTACTTACCTAACATAAACAACTAGCTACTTGTATTGGGGGCTTTCTTTGAAGTATATTTGCATGTTTTTGAAGCCCAAGGATATATGTACTTGATTTATTTTCCGTCCTGATTCTTGTTCAGTAACCTGTTTTATGAGACTGAGTTCTGTTTGGCAAGATTTCAGAAGATGTAACACCACCTGCGCCAGTGTTGAAGGCGCTGAGCATATTGTCATGTCTTCTTCCTGAAGCGAAGTTATTTCCGCAGAAAGATATAGGAGATTTGGCATTTAGAGACCCAATGAAAAGAAAAGTAGTAAGTTTCTTGCACAGTTTTCTGTGTTATTATCTTCAACTTGGTTTGCTTGAATGCGATGTACCATGTGACATTGTGGTTTGTCTCTCTTCTCTTGTTCTCTTCATTAATTTAATAATATGACGCATTCAGCATTCTTGTGCAATTTGCCTGTTTTGTCTAGACCTTCTAGTAATAGTTTATGTTACCTCCAGACAAGACTGCTGGTTCAAATATTTTAGATATTTACCTCGCTATTTTCATTTTTCAGGCTGAGTACAATGCCATCTCATATTCTGACCAAATGAGATTAAGAACAGCAGTTGAACTTGTGAAGGCCACGAAGGACATTGAATCGCAGTTGGAGAAGGTAACTATCACTTGCACTTGATTCTCATGGACATTGAATCAGCCGCTGCACTTGATCCAAATGCAAGTCACTCAACCCTTTCTACTCATTGTACCTAAAGCAAAAGACTTCTGACACATCTGATATTCGTATAGATCTCCACCCCATTGCTCGTTCTTCATGGAGCCGCAGACATGGTAACAGATCCTCATGTAAGTGAATTTCTGTGTGAGAAAGCCAACACAAAAGACAAGACCCTCAAGCTCTATGAAGGTAGTTACCACGCAATCTTAGAGGGAGAGCCAGACGACCGGATTTCAACTGCAATTAACGACATCATTTCCTGGCTGGATTCACACTGTTGAACACCCTTCGCCTATGGTCTTTCGGGCAGTATGGGACTCTCTAGTGCTTTAAATTTTGGCATGGTGTGCAGAGATTAATATCTATTGAGTTTAGTTCGTTGGTGCTTGATATCTCGATGCTGTTAACTGGCTATGTATTTTTTTTTATTGATTGTGAACACGGCATTGTCAAGTTTCACATGCCAAAATCTAACAAGGGCTGCCAATTACACTATTTTTTTTCTTTATTTGATACGTGGCGCATGAGTTCTACTGTTCGTACATTTTACTAAAATGTTCCCGTTGTGTGAACCAACATACAGTATGCCCTTTTACAATATCCTCTTCCGGTTCTCAACACTCTAGAGACCACAGCATTATACATTGTTTTCAAGGGAAGATAGAGAAGGGCAGGCTTGCTTTGGGCGCTATTACAACCCTTCCCCAGACCCCGCACGGTGCGGGAAGCCTACGGCACTGGGTACGCCCTTTCCAGGGAAGATAGTACCCATTTTATTGGATATTAAAAAATTGTTTCACGGCATACTATTTATTATGAAAAAAAACTTTTACCAAGTAGAAGTATAAAGCCATACATAGCTTAATACTGTATAACTATACTCTAAGCCGTCACACAGAAGAGTAGAAGACACTTCAAGTACAACTTATAAGTAACAAACTGAATCTAAACTCGATTGATTGGTTCCTTGTGAAAGCTATTCACCCACCTTCAAGTTGACTTGATATGAGTTCTTAGGACTACTACTTATACAGGTAGTGTTTACGCATTGCGTATATTTATAAGGGTAAGCATGGGTGAACATTTAATTCAGAAAAAAGATTTACAAGAATTTGATATTTCCCACCACTTTCAGTTGTAATGTGCTTGTAAAATTGAATGGATCTACGATGTTATGAAAGTACATTTTGGGATAAAAATATAACTACAATACTTTATGTTTTCAATATATGTATTTGTGGAAATTTTTTGAAAAGTTCCACAATGGTATATTCGCACTTGTGTTTTTTTTTATAAAGGGGATTACAAATTTTCAACTTCCTTGACAAAAAAACATGTCAGAATGGATACAACCATTAGACATTTCCATAACCTGAAGAAAAAGCGCTCACACTGACCAAAATCGTAATGAAAACCTCGAACTGAAAAAACAAATAAGTTAAAGGGTACAACTGCAAAAATACATGCAAAGCTTGTCTTTCCCCGTTGCTACTCCCTAGCTGTTGACATCGGCAGGCAGCAGGTGCATCCGCGGGCGAGGCCGCCGGCGATGTCGTCCCTCAATTCGCTCTTCAACCGCTCCACCTTCGGCACCAAATGGTTAGCCTTCTCGTCCGCTTCCAATCACGAACCCCTGCCTTGGCGACAGATTACCCGTTTCGATTTGGGGGCGGATTTTGAGATCGCGAATTTCAGTGTGCTTGCTCGGAGTTCTAGATTCAGATTCCTCTCGCTAGAGTTGACTCCTTGACTAGGATTTCTTATGGTGACACACGAAAGTAATAGTATTAGCTGGATCCGAATGCTCCCCTCCTTGAATAGCGAAATGTCATTCCTGGGAGCCGTATGATGGAGGTTGATGAGCAATTTCATGAATGTTGTGTGGCTAGATATTCCACATGCTCTTAATCGTATACAGTGTTGTAAGATTGATAGTTAGCTTCATTTTTGGTGGTATGGATGGCTGCTTCAGTAAAGAATAAAGATATCTGAATATTATAGCTGTCATGACCTGGTAAAGAAGTAGTATTGGGACTGACGAAACTGTACAAGTAAGATACTTCAACAATAACTAAAGACTTTAAGTTGATTTGAGTTATCGACGTACCCGTTATATCAGCTATTAGTGCATGGCCTTGTGCCTACCCACAGGCCACAATCAGTCATGTGGTGTTGTCTTGCAGTGTTATATGTTTGCATGCATGGTGGGATTTGGAGAAATAAAATGTCATGCTATTTAAAATCTTAGTACTAACTGAATTTGTGCTGTATGTAGCAAAACATGTTTGAATCTTGTCATTTCGAGGATCAAGCTGCTGCGCAATAGGAGGGAGTTGCAACTGATAAATATGCGCAAAGAGATGGTTCAATATCTTCAGACCGGCCAGGAATCTATTGCAAGGATTCGAGTAAGTTGGAGTTGTAGCTATTTCCTTTGCACAGTTCTCATTATTTTATTCTGTTTTGCATTTTTCTAATCTATTACTAAACCATAGGTGGAGCACATTATTCGGGAACAAAATATATTGGCTGCCTATGAGATTGTAGAGCTTTTCTGTGAATTTGTTCTGGCAAGAGTCCCTATTGTCGAGGTCCAAAAGTAGGTTCTGCTTTATCAGTGTGATTGAACTAAAATTGTAATGTCATGATTCGATACTCTTTTCCCCCCTTAACAGAATACTATTACAAACTTTTATTTTCACCATTGAGCAGGGAATGCCCCTTAGAACTGCGGGAAGCAATTGGTAGTATAATCTTTGCATCAGGAAGATGTTCAGACTTGCCTGAGCTAATGCATCTCCGTAATTTATTTACCACAAAGTATGGTAAGGAGTTTGTTGCTGGTGCAATGGAATTGCGCCCTGACAGCAGTGTCAATCGCACAGTAAGCGGAACCTCCAACATATCCTTCTTTTCAGACATCAGAATTGTTTTGTTCACAAAGTGAGCATCTTTTACATCCAAAAAAAATATTGAACATCTTGTGTATAGATAATCGAGAAGCTCTCAGTGAAGGCTCCATCAGGTGAATCAAAGCTGAAAGTCTTGAAAGCTATTGCCCAAGAGTACAATGTTGAATGGGATTCATCTAATACTGAAGCAGAATTCAACAAGAAATATGAAGATCTACTGGTAGGATTTTCTAGCTCATTACTTAATTCCTGATTCTTAGACATGAATGCATATGTAAGTTGTTTCATGTGACATCTTCAAAATTAGGTATTTGCATTACTACTTTCTGTACTGAATGGAACTATAATGCTTAAGCAACTGCCCATTTGATATTTCTGTGGTTGGGCTTAAGATCGCCCATTTGATGTTTCAGTTGAAGCAATTTAGTTTTTTCATCCTACGTTTAGCTGGGAATCTTGAACTTTCAGCTGCATACTCACTTGATTTGCCACAATAGGTTTCTCTGCCACATCTTTCTAGTTCAGTTTATAGAGTTCTCTCCATTTTTTGGCCTTGTGGTTTTGGTCCAATCTTCCGTACTCACCTCAATTATTTTGTTTCTGTTACTATATTCATGCCCTTGGATTAATTATAATTCGTACACAATGAGAACTGAAATAGTCTTTTTGTGCTAGAAAATTGTTGGCTGCTTACTGATACATAGCATGGCACAGTTCCTTAAGGAATTTAGAAGAGACAATCAGAATCAACTTATTTCATGCCTCTTTAATCTTTATGCACACAGTTAGCGCTGTTGAGAAATAAATAATTCAGTTTAAGTTTGATCAGGAGGATACTCTAGAACCAGAAGTCACTTCATCTTTTGTGTTGGTATGCAGGATGGCTCAGCATCTTCCGTCCACCAGGTCCAGGCACCTGTTATTGAGAGCTCTCCGGTTCCTTCAGCTTCCAGAGATAAGCCGCCAGTGTTGAGTTCACCTGTTGAGGATGCAGGAAAACACCAAGTTCGTGAGTCTGCAAGTTCACCAGCTGGGAGTACAAAAGCTTATGCTGCCACTAAGCCCAATCTGACAGCCCAGGATCACCAATCCCCTGCTGAGGAGATATCCTGCCGCAGCCCAAGTTCGTCAGACGCTCTGGAAAAAGCTCGAGCTGCCATTGCTGCTGCCACCCGTGCATCTGCTGCGGCCCGTGCAGCGGCTGAACTAGCAAAGGTTAAAATTACAAGCCAGTGACGCCTTCAGCTTCAGCAAGGCGAGTAAGGGAATGCTGCACGGTTTATGGATCTTGCAATTCAGTGCGGGAACCGACTGAAACATGTTTCATCGAATAACTGTGTTACTGCATATCCCCTTTGTGAGCACATCAAATTAGAAGTGTAACTTTCTGTTACCGTCTTTCATTGCATATACTAAAAGAAAATATTGTGGTTTATGCTTGAGGGCTTGATTGGAATGCAAGTGGACGTATATTATTTATTCACAGTTAATCCGGGGAAAATTCATGTGTTCCAAACGAGATTTATCATGGATTATTCTGTTTCAGTCGTAATTCTTTAGAAGCTACTTTTTTAGCACATTTTAGAAGCTAACTGAGTACATCATTTTGTGAAATGTGAGAAGTCTGGCGCAAAATGCTGGGGGTAGGACATGTATATATCTCCCTAGCTTAAAACATGAGAAACCGGAAAGGCCCAGTTGTCGCGTTGCAGCTTAACCCAGCCCAATAACCGTCACCGGCAAGCGGGAGCCGGAGCAATGGAGGAAGCGAAGGCGGCGGCGTACTACGACGAGCTCAACCGCAAGGGCGAGGGCGCCCGCCGCTTCAAGCAGGGGCTCGGCTTCTCCTCCTCCTCACCCGATGCCGCCTCCTTCCCCTCCAAGCCCGCCGCCGGCTCCTCCTTCCTGTCCGGCTTCGTCCGCGCTGGCGCAGCCCCCGGCCCCGCCCAAGCCCAACCACCTAATCTCTCCAAAATTCCGCCGCCGGCTCCCGAGCGACCATCCAGCACGCGCCACCGCTCGCCACCCCCGTCGCGTCCCAGGACCCGGTCCAGGTCCAGGTCCCCGTCTCGCTCGAGCCGGCGCCGATCGAGGTCGAGGTCCCGGTCGAGGGAGCGCAGGCGCCGGTCCAGGTCTAGGGAGAGGGACCGCAGGGCATCCAGGAGGCGCTCTAGGTCGCGGTCGAGGTCGCCTTCCCACAGGAGCGGCAGGAGCTCGCACTCGGAAGGCCGGCGGGACCGGCATGGGGATCGGCGGCACGACGACGGCCGTGAGAGCTCGAATGGCCGCGGTGGTAGGGATGGCGGTAAAGTGGACTACTCGCGGCTCATAGAAGGATATGATCGAATGGTTGGTCACGCCCTGCTCTTACTGCTTTGCTAATTCGTGTCTACTGTTTAATTATGCGGTTAGCTTCATGTTCTTTTGAAATGATGAGAAGTTGATGCTTCTGCAGACTCCAGCTGAGAGAGTTAAAGCAAAAATGAAGCTTCAGCTCTCAGAAACATGTAAGAACCGTGACTTTTGAGTTCTTCATTTTGTTATTATTTGCGCTTTTATGCATTAGGGTGCTGCTTTTTTCAACCAAAAGAAATGGTGTGGCTACTTGTTGGAAAGTAGCTATCGTTTGGTACTGGTACTCTGGTAGCATAGGTTTATCAAATATGTCGTTCTGCAGTGCAGTGCAATGTTGGAAAGTAATTATAGGTGAGTCGAGTTAGTTAACTTTGCTATGCTAGCTTTATCTGAAATGCAGTATGGTTAATTGTAAGCAGTGTAATGCTTATGTATGTTTATGTTTGGATATATAGCTATGCCTCATGTCCTCAGAGACTCAAAATTAACTAACACTAAGCATTATAGATAAGTCTAAGCAGTGTGGTCCTTATGTATATTTCTGTTTGTTTATGCTGTGCCTCATGATATAGTTCCAAAACTCAAAATCAACTCTTATTGTATACAAAGGCAAATGCAATTGAGATGTGCATAAAATTGCGATGTTTTAAGTTGGTCACACTCTGTGATAGGGTTGTAATCTTTTTTTTTGACATTTTCATTGTTCTGAAGATTGTTTCCCCCAATGTTGGCAGCTGCAAAAGATTCCTCTCTTGGAACTACAACCGTGCGATGGGAAAGATTTGAATTTAACAAGGATGCTCCACTTGATGAAGATAACGATGATGTCGAAGGTTAGTGTTGATATGGCTGCAGTCTTGATTATTCCTTGATATGACTTTTCATTAATATGGTTCTTGATCAAGTGAGTGTTGATATGGTTGTATTGTCTTGAATATTATTTATTCCCTTTGTGACTCTGTAGATACTTTTTCTTGGAAATGTGGCTTTGTATGATATGGTTCATCATGTGTTATTATTCATCCTACTGTGATATTATTTTAGACAGCCATTTGTCATTTTGATGTTGGCTCTAAACACCATAGGATTTACAATCCTATTTCTAGGGTGTAGAACACTTCATAGAACGTAGTGAAATTTACATGGTAGGTTTTGCACACACAAGGTTATACTCCCTCCATTCCTAAAAAACTGACGTTTAGGACAGACCTCTTGTTATTATAAAAATATTTATCAAAGAGTGATATATGTATACTTTTATGAAAGTATTTTTCAAGACAAATCTATTCATATAGTTTTCACATTTGTAAACCCAACAATTTAAAAGTTATTGATGATTTATATTCCTAATGTTTGACCCAAATCTTGTCCTAAACGTCAGTTTTTTTCGGAATGGAGGGAGTAGCTTTGACCATCTCATGATGTTCTATTAAAACACGTTCTGTTTGAGCTATCATATTTCCTCTAGGAAGCTAAGATATCTTAACATAAGAGAGGTTCGTGTTAGTTGGGTGGTTTCCCGCTTATTTTTCAGACTTTATGCACGATTAAACGGCCATCCTCTTTCTTTATTTACAAGTGTGGATTTAAAATTCCAACTTCCCCTATGTCAACTGACTGCAACAGTTCAAATATTGCAAGAGTTGCCAAGCTGAGGCTCAATGCGAGAAAAACGAAAACTCGCTTCTTACATAATTTTCATCATAGAGTTGCATACTATGTTGGGATGTGGAGCAAAAGCTGTTGATTGTTCAAGAGGTAGCTCAGATCTTTGATGCAGGGAGTGTCCAATGTCTTTGCAAAGAAAGAAGTCTGTTGAGCATAAATTTTCCTAGTTATATTATGTGCTCTGAAGAAGCATCTGAAGATTGATATATGATACCAGGCAATGTAGTTTGATTTTAAACTTGAATTAGCAGCTGAATATTTTCTGAAGTGAAAGGTGGCAAATAGATTTTTTTTTGAGAATTACACAGTACAACGCAGACGCGCACACACGCACGCACACTCACCCCTATGAATACACGTACGCAAACCCTACCCCTATGAGCACCTCCGAAGGACTGAGCATCGGCCCGGCGGATCTGGAGATTCCCGAAGTCACCATTGGCACCTCGTTGTCGACGGGAACGCCGCTTACCACTTAACGCATAGCGCCGGAAAATGCTGGGAAAATCCCAGGAAAAGTGCGAGCACCAGGATTTGAACCCTGATGTGCAGCGTCCCACTGGACCGTCCTACCATTGGACTACAAGCCAATTCGCAGGTGGTAAATAGATGTTAAATACAAGTGAGCAACTTAGCACCGGCAAAGATCTCCACCCAAGGCCCATGTTTAGCTATTCATGGAAGCACTGGTCCCATTCAGGTTCATGTGCCTCTACTCTGTATCAATGATAATCTGTTCAACAATAATGCTCACATAATGTGGTTTCCTTAACTAAATTCAACTGCTTGAACTTCTCAAGCTGTTGAAAGTGGGATGCATCACGAATGACCTATTTCTGATTGCTGCGGTGGTATATTTGGTTTCGTTTCTATTTTATTTAAGCATTTAAAAGGTTTAGTGCAGCAATATACGCAAAGTATTTTTTTTTTTTTTGCAATCTGTTGTTTAGCCTTGGCAACCCAGAATTTACCCTATTTTGTATTTTTAGTTGCTAATGACGATGTGTCCTTGGTGAAGAATATTGGAAAGAGCTTCCGGCTTTCTGCTGTGGAGGTATACAGTTGAAAGCAATGAGTCACAATTCCATATTCTGCACTCTTTCCATTGTTTCTAACTATATTTTTTTCCCCATTCGTTGCTCTTCATATATCAGTCAAAGCATGAAGATGTAGTCAGGGATGCGCATGAGGCAGCTATATTTGGAGTACCTACAACTTCATTTGTTAATACTGAAGCTGTTGCTGATGAGCTTAAAGTCAATGATGAGGAGGAGAAAGCTGAAAATATAGAAGCTCAACCCAGCAGCTCCCTCATTAGCGACAAGGTAAGACTATCAAGTTTGTTTCCCGTTTTTTTCTTTTTTTTATTTCTGTGTATTTCAATGTGACTCATGAAACGATCCCCTCAGGTTCTGGCAATGCAAAAGGGTTCCTGGCGAGAACGAGCTCAGAAGTTGCGGCAGGATTCAAATACATGAAGTTTATCCTCTGTCCTGCTTAAAATCGCCTTTGCGGGTGTGTAACATTGATCTAGCAGATTGTGAAGAACTTAAGTTGAGAATTTGTACTCAAAGTTGAACTCACACCACTCACATTGTATGTATACTCTGTATAACGTGCTAATAGTGGATTGGTTGTATTCAGTGAGCCCTACAAAAGAAGAGTCAGTGGATAGTACTACTATAAGATTCGTTCCTTTTTTTTTAATTTCTCAAGGTCAGCGTGTAGACCAGATTTTGTAGACGTGTAACTTGCAACTGGCGGGCCTGTGGCGATTGCAACATTAACCAAAAAAAACGCTCCATCCATTGGCACTTTATTTCAAGATCACATTCAATGTATCACTGGCTTATGGATCTATTGAAGATGATAAAAGGCACAACACATGTACACGTTACACACACAGATCGGCATATATGAACATTTGCAAAACAAACCGGCAAAGAAAACAGAACGCTCATAAATGCTCTCCCGCCGGTTCAGCTAGCGTGCGCCCGATCGACCCTGCAGATGCAGCCCAAGCTAGCACGTTATACCGTTGGACACCGCCAAACTGTGGAACCGATCGAGCAGGTGGTTTACTTAACTGGCTAATTGCTACGGAGTATATACTGATTCAAGTAGCTATAGGCCTATAGTCTATAGATAGCTTGCAACGAGGAAACCTCGCTCGTCGACTGGCTCCCAGCTAGCCTCCCATGCACGCGGGGGGCCGATCGACTAGACTAGAAGAAGCGGCGCAGCAGCCGGTGGCCAACGAAGAGACGCCGAAGCCTCTGCTCTCGGTGGAAACAGAGCAGCACGACGCCGAGAAGCCAGAGCAGGAAGCCCGCGAGCACGCAGTCGCCGCTGGGAGACGACGGCGACGTGACCCCCGCTGAGGTGGAGCGCAACACGAGGACCGACGCGCCGAGCAGCATGAGGAACGCGGGCAGGTCAGTGCGCTCACGGCCGCGGCGCATTATTATCGGCACCGCCGGTGGTGGCGGAAGGAGAAGGACCCGGCGCTGCCCCTCACGACGGGCCGCCATTGCTGCGCGCTCTTGGAGTTCACGGTACAGCCAATGGCACGCGTGTGTGACTCCGTTAGTGGCCGGGTACTTGGGCGCACCTTAGAGCTGGGATCCTGCCATCCTGGTACGTCTGGGTTGCATTTATAATGGTGCCGTCCAAATGGCTCCACACTATGGCACAAGGTCACCACTTCCATGGACAGATCTCAAAGCCATCGAAATAATAGTACTATATACTACTCGATTCATTTTAAGACATGACATTTTATTTTTGTTATAAGTTAAACTACTCTAATTTTGACCTAATTTGTAGAAAATGCATCAACATCTCTAATACTAGCAAGAGCGTACATGTGACATGTACTTTCAATGAAAAATAAGACTTCATAACATTCGGCGAGATCATGTAGAACATACATAAAATCTCATAATTGCACAGCAATAATGTGTAATACACAGTGTTGAAAGAGAATTGCAATTGGGGGCTGGTAGGGGCGATCTAGCGCCGGCCGCATCCTGGCTAGCCCAGGCCACTCTTGACCAGCCGCGCTGGCCACAACCTGGCCAGGGCCGCCAAAGAAATTAGAAAGGTTAACGTTTAAAGATCAAATCATATTAGAAAGGTTATAGGGTGGACAGGTAGAGAAATGGGTACACAAGACGAGTAAGCTTTTTGGCCGGTGAAAAAATAGCCTCCAAACGGTTGAAGCCCTCTATAAAGTGTTTTTTTTCAAATAAAGTCGCAAAGCCGTTAACACATTTTCCTCCACAGACCTGATACGTGGGAGGGATGGGTAGAAAAATTTTGGGTCACAGTTATTTTCAATCCTACTAGATGATCAATTAAATAAATACGCTATCAAGACATTTCATGGTGGATTTAACTAAACTAATTTTATTTTATAGATGTTGCTTCATTTTTTCTGTTATTTTTAAAGTTAAGACAACTTAATTTAGAACAAAACTTAACGTGTTGAATTTTAGAATGGATTGGAGAGGCCATGTGTTAACAACTATGTTTTTCACAAACACGTCTACGTCTCCTCCGGATCACACGCCACTGAGACATCCCGGCAAATAAATTATGTTTGCTTCGCTCTTTTATGTCACCCTGGTTAAATCCCCTTACGGTCAGTTCATGGTCAGTCTTTTTACTTTTCTCTAAAGACATTATCAGTTGATTGTCTAATCGAAACAAAGCAGAGGTATGCGCGGAGACTACAATATTTGAAGGACGCAGCCCGATTGCCATTTGGAGGCGTGCACTGAGCTGATAGCATCCTTCTCTGAATCTACGCTCAGCTGGCCTTGTTGCAAGTGATTTGTCCTCGTCGCATCTTCTTATCTGATTGTCGATCATCCACACAAAACAGTATCCAAGTCCGTGTTGCAGCAGATGCACCGGCACTGCCATGGAAGACAATTCTTCATTAAGTCACCTATTTGCTACTCTTTCTTTATTTATATATATATATATATAATTAATATCTCTACTTCAGAATCCAGAAGATAAGGAACCACGCGTCCACGCCACCAGAGACAAGCGAGCACCTTCCCAGAATATACACTTGCGGGTTGTGGCACATTTAGCAGACTAGCAAGGTCGGCTTCAACGTCCAGAAGAGAGTAAGATAAACTATTGCCTCAGCACTTACGAAGACAATAAGTTTGTTTTTTCCTTTTCAGATTTGAAGCAATGGCAAACAGTTTAGTGTCGCCATCCATCCATGGGCAGGTCTTTCAAATGATATTGAATCGAAACAATTAGCATATCATAACATCTGTATGTTCTTGTCCACAATTCATGAGACAGTGTCGCATCCTTCTCTCTCTGAGTTGTAAAAAAAATAAAAGCAGCAGTAAATTAAATTGAGGCCTCAAGTAATTTCTCTGCCATAGCAACACCCCCTTGCGAACGCAGCTAGGACGACGTCAATGCCCATGCAAAATTTTAGGCGACCAGCATGGAATATGATGACCTTGTTGTGCATACCACAGCATACAGGAGCTGCAATGCAAATGCAGATATCCACTATGGTGATTTCAACAGCTTCTGGCCACGCAGACCATTCCAAAAGTCCCGTGCTGTTGTTACTTTCTTTCCAGGGAGTTGAAGTTCCAACACCTAGCATACACAACATAGTATTGGATAAGCTGAGAGAAAAACTGAGAGAAACACTCGGAGAGGTCACAAACGAAACAACTGAGCTGCATAACTGCAATTTGTCAGCAAAAGTGGATACAAACCTCGAGCCAGGTTGATCCCCTGCAAGGAATCAGCAAGGAACTCCCGGAGAATAATATCTTGTTTTCATCTCCGACCTTGTCACATGATGCCGAAACTTTCGTACTGATAACCTTAATCTCTAGAACATCGGGTTCACCATTTTGGTTTATGAGTTGCAGTTTTGCACGAGTTCCAGGCCACCCTGAAAATGCCCGCACCTACCAGAGTTGGTTGGCAATTGCTTTGATGAGTACAGTAGGAATTAGAAGCTCACCTTGTTATGGAGCTCTTTAGCTTCTTGATCGAATGATAACCACGACTCGTCAGAATTTAGCTGGAAAACATAGGTCATCAAGGTAAATTAGTAAAACAGACCATCGTGATAAAATATAAATTAGTAAATTCAATTTGCATGAGTTCCAAGCCACTCCTTTTTTTTTCTTTTGAAATGTTCCAGGCCACCCTGAAACTACTATTTTGAGTGCATTAGCCTACATCTGAAGTGCTTGGGGATTAGAATTCGAAATCTCAGTACTAGGTACAGCACATTCAGCATACATCTTACTTTTACTAGTAGCTAATCTTATTATTGAAAAGTGAGTATGACTATTGGCAGGAAACAAAACCAACAAAGACCAAATTGAATTTGTACAGCTATACAGTATAATACACTCAACAGTAGCTTCAGTAAATAATTTCATAAGTGGAAGAAATTTGAGGGGGCTATCTAGTGTAGACTATGAACTAGACTGCAGAAAGAAAGTTTAGAAAAGCTCATTTAATTTGATGCTTTTCTTTGTTCAACATGCTAAATCCAACCATATGATATTGAACTTTCACTGAGCATGATGTCAAAGTACTGTTGTTTTTTCCTGTCAATTTCAAGTGGGACCAGTGCAGAAGTTTTTTTATTTTCAGCTTGATACGGGACGACTAAATTAAGTTGTATCATATAAAAGCACAAATTTAGGACTACTACTGCCAATGCTTACCTTGGGTGCCAGCGTAGCTTTGGAGTCATCCTGTGGTTGTGCCTTTTCTTTAGCTGAACCATCAAGAATGGATGGTAGTTCATCAATCAATAGCTTGGATCCTATTCAATACAAGTATCAACATTACTAAGTCTGAATAGGAAATGAAGTGTTAAAATCATTCATCCTGTGTATTTGCAAAACTTAATCATCTAATCGTTAGACCTAGCTAAAAGTCAGGGGAAAGCAGAGCAGCAAACTTTGCCATTACTCCATTAGGACAGGTAAGCTTCTAGAAGCTATATGAGGACCAATTTCATGAAAATGACCATGAAGAATGTGACATTTCATGTATTATGATTAATTTGTAATCTTTACCTATATCAAACAATATAGCAAGTAACTCTGGTGCCTGCAGACAAAGAAAGTGGCATAGAAAATGATCAATGAAGGATAATATCAACATGATAATCAAATATCTTGCCACTCTGATGCCTTGCTAATCAAATTCTGCTTAGAAACTTGTTCTAGTAAATTTAACTAAACAGCATATCATCACTAACCCAGATGTACACCCCATAAAAATTAGAAATGCACATTGATGATCGACAATGCACTAAATTCTTCAACGCCTAACATCCAGTTTCAGCTCATGCCAGACAATGAACAACCAAAGCATAATTTCGTGCAATCAAGTTATTGTAATGGGGACGCTAACCCTGGTCAACGACCAATTTCCCCATTTAAAATCATGTGATCGAACAGCAACAGGGAGGCCTAAACTGTCTGATCGGTACTATTTCTGTATTTCATTTGTAATCATAATTTGTAAATTCATGTCCTTGTCAAAAAAAGAGAGAAGAAATGCAGAATTCCTATTGTACAATTTCAACTGTCAAGATGATCCATCAAACTAGCAAGTCAGCAAATA
Organism: Echinochloa phyllopogon; assembly: GCA_033239725.1. Taxonomy (NCBI): domain Eukaryota; kingdom Viridiplantae; phylum Streptophyta; class Magnoliopsida; order Poales; family Poaceae; genus Echinochloa; species Echinochloa phyllopogon. Next base: position 42,099,833 of record BTCW01000005.1, on the reverse strand, counting down.
TCAACTACCTTAATGCATTCATCAACAGAAAACCTTTCACACGCAATCACTGGACCTGCATCCAATGCACGAACAGTATATGCAAGGGAAACACCTGTTTCTGCAACACCATCCTACAGAAAGTGGGCAGGCATTAAAAAAAAGTATATCGCATAGTTCCAGTGGCACTGAACTGTAACGAGGATAGCATCAAAACCTGCAGTGCCCTCTGCACAGGAGCAGCACCACGATATAGAGGCAACAAACTTGGGTGTATATTAACTGTGCCTGAAATACAGATACGGAAGATTATATGGGCTTAGGGTTCCGAAAAGCATTCTAAATTAGGAACACCTGAAACCCAACACGCCCCAATTTTTATCTAGCAAATTAGTTAGTTTGACTAGGAGTCTAAGACTGACTGGAAGCTATGTGGTAATGTTAAGTGGACAAACTAGATAGGTGAGGATACTAAAATGGACCTTTTCCCTATGTTAATTGCTTTGTGGTAACCAGAACAAAAAAAACAGATATATGGTATGAATCATAATGCATGTATAAAGCCAAAATCCTTTTTTTTTCTGTTACAGAGGCCCTTGAAAGAAACCAGAGATAGTTAAGAAGTGGATAGGGGTTCCATATCGAAACATTTGGTAATATGCCAAACCAATACATCCGACATATGAAACCAATGTTTATATATATGCGATGCCAATGTTACTTTTTCTTTAGTTTCAAGATCTGAAATACAATTACAGATGTTATGATGAATAGTGTAAGTAATTGCAACAACCAGATATACACAGATGTTATTGCGGTTGACATGAAGTAGCTGCTAGTAAATTCTAACCTGCATTATGTTTTCATGTTTGCCGGGAAAAGATGTACAGCAGTTCCTACTTCCAAGTCAATTATGGTGGGCTCCTAGTGGACTATTTATGCTTGAACATGAGGCAATCCTTGTGCATTGTGCATCACTACAGTCAAATGCTAGATGGAAAGGCAAAACAAGTGCTTGGACAACCAGACGCACCGCGCGTTGGGATATCAAGAAATTTCTGGGGCAGAATGTTCCCGTAAGCAGCAGTTATGCAAACATCCGGTTTCACTTCCTTCAAGTCCGACAGGAAGGACTCCTGCATTGCATCAGAAATCACCATGAACCCAAATACTCCATAGTCTCACAGGACCCAGACTCCAGACTGGTGGCCATCAATTTACCTCCCGGGCCCGCTCTGGCGTGAAGATGAGTTCCTCGGGGAATCCGCGGTCGAGCGCAAGCTGCGCGACGGCCGACGGCAACAGCTTCCTCCCCCGGTTCTTGGCGGCCGGCGGCTGCGTCACGACGGCGGCTACCTGGAACCCGGAGTCCGGGGAGCCCGACGCGGCCAGCAGCGTGTCCAGGACCGAGGCGGCCACCTGAGTTGCACGAACCGAGTTCAGCAATCAGACCACGGAACCCGAGTGTGAACCGAGAAGCTGGGATTGTGCGGGTGCGGTAGTACCTGGGGCGAGCCCAAGAATACCAGGTTCTTCTTCCCGGTGCCGCTGCCTCCGGCGGGGGAGGCGGAGCTGGCGGCGCAGCTGAAGAAGCGGCGCAGCAGCGGTGGGGAGTACCGCGCCATGGTTGGGATGGGAAGGCCTGGGGGATTTGAGGGTGGATTGGTGGAACGGGAAAGGTTGGTGGATGTGGAAAGCCTTCTTTAGTGTGTGCCTGACGGCCCGGCAGGCCCCAATCTCCTGGGCCGTACTTGGGCTGTCACGGAACGGAAACAGCCCGGCAGCCCTTGGCGCACAAACGCAGTCACGTGGAGGCGATCCGGGGAAAGGCCTGAACCTGAAGGCAATCTGCATGGTGGGGCCACCTATTGCGGACGAGGTTGACGGCGACGAGCTCCACTGCTCCACCGACTTCAGACAGAAGAGGACGCACACCGCACGGTTTGGCGAAGTCGATGGGTAGCGGTGAGCAACTACGTGTGCGGTGAGACTTTTGAGATTGACTTTGTGCCCGGTGCTACAGGCAACTGTGATGAAAGCTCGAGGATGCCTCGCTGTGAAGATCAGCCTCGAGGACCGCAAATTCTTCCTTGGCTCCGAGCTCATTTTCCGTATTCTTTCAAAAGTACATGCTTCTTCGATTCTTGCCTGTTCTAATGGAAAGTATGTTGCCGACGATCCTCTACAAAAATGTCTGGGATACAGGTGTCGAAACCTCTGAGATTACAGACAAATATTGATCACACCTTAGCTGACACACGTGCCTCTGGTGATCCTAATTTCTAGGGGTTTGGTTTGGACGGGCTTATAGTAAACCCCTCCAAATAAGCCTCTTTCTGACTAAACAGGAGGGGTTTATAGAAGCTTATTTTTATAAAATTTTTATAAGCTTATAAACCTCTAGAGAGGTGGTTCTGAGGCTTATTTACCATGACTATACAAAAATCACACCATTTTTCACTGTATAAGTCTAAAAAAAATCAAATACCTCTTTAGGGAAGCCTATCTATATGAGGGGCTACTTGAAGTTTTACCTTACCTTGGTCGCAAAAAAAAAGAATTGTTAGCTTACCTGCAGTTAGAGCCAACACCCACGCATACGTCAAGACGACGACTCTTGACTTGGTGCCAAGTCTAGTCAAAAGTCTTCTAAATTCGCCGCGTTAAGTCTCCAAGAGCGAAGCTGCTGCCCACATACATATGGTTGCACCAATAACTGTACACCCCGGGCAAACTCTATATAACACGCCCCTCTCCGTATCGCATCTTCACACATCAGGCTGGCAGTGTTGCGGCCAAAGTCACGCTGCACACACTGCACGGCATCCATGGCTTCACGACTGATCCGTCGCTCTAATTACCCTCTCCTCGTCGCCGCCTCCTTCCTGGTCGCCTTCGCCGTTGTCTCCAGCGCCGGCCAGGTCGCCGTTTACTGGGGCCAGGGCAGCGCCAGCGCCGACGGTTCCCTCGCGGACACGTGCGCCTCCGGGCTGTACGACTTCGTCAACATCGCCTTCGTCAGCGCGTTCGGCAACGGCAACGGCCAGCCCCCGGTCCTGAACCTCGCCGGCCACTGCGACCCCGCCGCCGGGACCTGCGCCGCGTTCAGCTCCGACGTCAAGTCGTGCCAGGCAAGCGGCGTCAAGGTTCTCATCTCCATCGGCGGCGCCACGCCGACCTACTCCCTCACCTCCGCCGACGAGGCGCGCGCGCTCGCCGACTACCTGTGGGACAACTTCCTCGGGGGCAGCTCGCCGTCGCGCCCGCTCGGCGACGCCGTGCTCGACGGCGTCGACTTCGACATCGAGCAGGGCGGCGGCGGGTACTACGACGAGCTGGCCAGGGCCCTGTCGTCCCGGTGCAACGGCTGCCTGCTCACGGCGGCGCCGCAGTGCCCGTACCCGGACGCGCACCTCGGCGACGCGATCAAGACGGGGCTGTTCAGCCACGTGTGGGTGCAGTTCTACAACAACGCGCAGTGCCAGTACGCGCCGGGCGACGCGAGCAGCCTGGAGAGCGCGTGGGCGCAGTGGACGGCCGGCGTGCCGTCGCCGGGGAACGTCTTCATGGGGCTTCCGGCGGCGGAGGGCGCGGCGCCGAGCGGCGGGTACATCGACGCGGACATGCTGCGGTCGCAGGTGCTGCCGGCGGTGCAAGGCGCGGCCAACTACGGCGGGATCATGCTGTGGGACCGGGCCAGAGACGCCGCCTCGGGTTATGGCAGCAGCGTGCGCGGGAACGTTTGAAAGCTCGGCTACACATTTGATATAATCTCTGTATACACACAAATAAATAATAAACCCGATGTACTCATCATTGTTGACGTAAGTCCTCCTGCGATTGTCTTACGCTGTTACATACAGTATATATGTTGATTCATACTCCCTCGGTTTTTAAATATATGACGTTTAGGACAAGAAAATTAGTTTATTTTTTAACTAAATAGCTTGTCCTAAACGACGTATATTCGAGACATAATTGATCTGTAAGTCAATATAAAACCACAAAGTTTTTTTTAAAAAAATAGCCAACGAGGAAACGGCCTATACTTATAATTGGCGGGAGGTAGGGAACAGTTGTTAAGGAATAAAAGGGTAGAGTATGACACTAAAAAAGCGGAACATCCGAATAAAAACAATGGAGCATACGGAATAAGTCTTAACCATCAAAATGCGGCCTTGCTTTGCGACCACAAAGGAGATTCGGCAAGATGGACAAAACAGACGAGCGTGAAAAAAGCAATGATTTGTTTAGAATTTGTTTTGCACTGAATTTGGGCACAGAAACTAATATGGGGAAGCACTGGTATTAGTAAACAATGGAGAAATATTGCGATAGACTTGGACTTTCTGGTGTCAACTACAGTGGAATTAGTGCAATAATTGTGTTACAAATAGGTTGCCCTGTTGCTCTTCAGCAATGTTCAGGGAAAGATAAAGTCATGCTTATCTTATCCATTAGTGTTACAACCTTGTGTTTCATGGGAAACAAAGAAATTTGAAAAAAAATATGCATCATACATATATTGGTGAGACATTATAGTAGAAGAGACAAAAAAACAGGATAATGAATAGGCTAGGCAATTGAGCAGGCAACACAACTACTTGATAATGCATATGCTAGGCCAATTGAGTAGACAACAAAACTACTTGATAAAAACAAAAACCATACAGTCTCTCCCTCTTTATGTGATAACCACACATTATATTCCTCTAAGAAAAAAAATCACACATTATAATTAGTGTCACAACACATCTTTTTACCTGCAGATATCTGCTGACAGGCGACAACTAATGGACAGAACAAAGATCAGCACACTTCTCAAATGTCACAGCCCCTGTGTCTTCCACACTACCGAAGGGCCCTTTTTCTGAAGTTCACACGGTCGCAGCTTGTTCATCACTCGACTCATCATCGCCATTGCAGCAATGCTTGGAAACTGACCTTCAAGATCATCAGGTGGCATATTAAACTTCGCTGATTGCTTTTCAACATTTGAAGCACCATGGGTAATAGGGGTGCCACCCTGGCACCATCTTCCTATCCAATGGCTAAGACTTTTTGCCGAAATGAGAGAGCCTTCTAGATTTTGTTGGTTAATAAATCTTCCATACCTTAGCTGGACTTCCTTCGCCTGGTTGATCATGTCAGGTTTTCCCATATCAAAATTAAGCTCTTGACCAAAGACAGTGCATGCTCCTCCAGGTGGTGGGCCATCTCCAGCCTTTGATCTCTTGGAACAAGGCAAATGAGGATCCAAGATATAATGTTGCAGACGTTTGAGCCACTTGTCGCTTGGATCTGAACATATTGGTGACTCAATTAGAGCACTGGAAATTGGATTTCTCATTCTGCTTATCTGAAAAAGAACTAGATCTATGTTCATGCTCGATGTCTTCGACATGCTCCATTCTTGCTTATCGGTGCATGTTTCTTTAAGGCAAGACTTTTGATTTCCTGCACTCATGTTGAGAGTTCCATTTCCTCCACTGCAGCTTGAAACTCCTCTGATAGATGAAGTTGCTATCTGCTCAGATTTTGCTGTATTTGGATGGCTGTAGTCCTGTGGGAAAAAATTAAGTTGCTGACAATCCCAACAGTGATAAGAATTATAAGTTTCCAACATGAAAAAGCTTTTTATGATCACGGTCTTCATGACGAATGTGGAATGAGTGACAAGGTTTTAAGCCTATAATAAGGCAAAGTTACTGTAAAGAATCTCTGGGTTATGTTTTGCATAATGCACATTTTTTTTATTTCAGGTATTTTTTATTAGAAGTGGTTTCATGTTTTTCTATATGCATGATAGCACAAGATCTGGTAAAATTCCAGAAACAAAAAAAATTGCTTGATGAAAAGAAAAGGTCTTCTATTATGCGTACTATTTGCATGAAGTTAAATAAAGTACTATAATTCCATGGTTTTGAGCACAAACTCTTTTATGGTTGAATACACCAGGCTGGTATAATACCTTGTGTGTTGATGTGGAGGCAAAGCCTACAAAGAAACGAAAACAAACATATCAATTACCATTTTTGTCGGTTTAGACTGCATTTTTTTATGAGGTACACCTTTCGACACAAACAACACAGTAGATAGGTTTGTGCATTTGGCCATCTGGGCGTACCAAAAGAGCAAGCTCTAAAATAATTATATCATAAGAGCCTCACCTGATGCATGATGTTTACCACTGTACAAAGTATCAGTTTTAGTTGTGAACTGTTTCAGTGCTCCCAGCGAATAATTACCCATGTTACTGCAAGATCTACTTGAAGATATGGGATCATTGAAATATGCATCTTGTGATTTGGAAGGTAGTGTAAGCATTTCAAATAAGCAGGGAGCCTTTCGCTTGCCATCTGTCAATAAGTCCTTCGGCAGTTTCCCAAGAGCCAATGTTTCAACTTTGCTCTTCATTGCCAGTGTGTTTTCAATTTTACCAGGTAGGTCACAGGATTCTGTCGACTTCATTGAAGAAATCACTCTCTCTGCCTGCGAATTCTCATGTTCACTCTGTAATAGATTAGCAAAGACCATACCCCGACCATTAGTTCCCTCATCATTCCCTTTACTGGTAGTAGAAGAATTAACTGGTTGCATCTCACATTCTCTATGAAGCACTGGCCCATGATGTTCTACTCTCTTAAAATCTTGTTGCTTTGGACATCCTCCTATGCTCCTAAATTCGTTTCCAGCAGTGTACCTTCAGCATTTTCATTCTCTTTTCTGGTAAATGAGAACATGAAGTTGTTCTCACTAGAACAACGAGGTACTTCCTTTGAATTCACAACAAGATTGCTAGCGCAGAGCTTGTCTGTTAATGAACATGATGAATTAGTTCCATTCTTGCTGAAAGAGCATGACTCTTCAATGGGTAAATGGCCTTTCAGTTTTTTCTCAGCATGATCAAAATTGAGACCAATCTGTGTATCTTGCTGAGATAGGATGCCACCTGCAGATCTGCACTTGCTTGTATTCTCATTAACTATTTGATGTGAGTGGAACTGATATTCCTTTGATGAAAATGCCATCACATTAGATGACATGTTTACCTTCAAATCTTTCTGTGGAACAAAAGATTTATCAGATGAAGCACCAACTGCAGAGCGTCTTGGGTTAAGTATACTGTCAATCTTCCGGTTGATTTCAAACATAGGGAAGTGATTCCACTCCAAACTCACATTGTCCGAGCCCAAAATGTTACGAGAATTCATAGATATATCTGAAAACTTATGAAAAGAAAACCTTTCTGATACTACTGTATCGGCAGCATATAAGTTCACATTTTTCTGCATCATGGAACTTTCGAAAGGTCTACCAATCCGATCGACATTCTTGCATTCAACTCCTTGGCAAACATTATGAGTTATGCCCCACATCTTAGAACTAAACTGATGTGTATTCCCTGCAGATGGATCTGCATTGCTTACTCCCAGCATCATCTTTTCAGACACTCTTGCTTTAACGAGCTTAAGAGGTAATCCAAAATCACTTTGGCTCAACAGAATTTCAAACTCTTTATCGCCAAATCTTTTGTTAGCGCAATCTGACATGATTGCAACATTCAAGTGCAGTTCAGTTTCATATATTTGCTTGACAATTCTGTCAAAATGGAAAGAATGGAGATGTAGTCAAATTGGAGGCTTCAATGCATATTCAAGACAGAGAGCATTGCAAGAATCACAATAAATTATCAGCACTGGAAATTTCTCAAAAAGGCTTCCTATAAAAATCAAAAATATATTTACTATATATCTATCTTTTTTTTTGAAAAGGGATACTTTATTAATTTTTCAGTTAGATACATCGAGGTGATACATCCGCCTGAAAAGATCCCGGCCTCTGCCAAGTGACACACAGCCAAATAATGTTCCACAAACTCCGGGCCTAATTAGCTGCCAATCCTAAGACTAGACCGCCACCCATATGCCCGGCCAAAAATAACCGTGGCCGCTTGGACCAAACGCTGCAACGCCCCCACAAGACTGTCCCGCGATGATGGCCGTTGAAGGATAGACCAACTGCGGAGCAAGTGCGCCGTTGTGAAGATAACCTGCAAAAAATTTGGAGACTTGTTATCGAAAACCACTGCATTTCTGCAGCACCAAACCGCCCAACATAAGGCTGCCGCGCCTACAAATATCAGAGGTTTAAAACTTGGTGGTACAAAATTCAGCCAACTATTAAACATGTTAGTCACACTAGATGGTTTAGGTAAACCCCAAGCCGCGTAGACCGAAGCCCATACCATACGTGTGAATCGACACTCCAGAAAAAGGTGCTGAATGGTTTCATCTTCATGACAGAAAACACATTGCTTACTGCCATTCCAATTTCGTTTCGCCAGATTATCTTTAGTAAGAATAACACCTCGCTTTAAAAACCATAGGAAAATTTTAACCTTAAGGGGAAGTTTTGATTTCCATAATCTCTTATTTGTATTTGGTACATTTTGGTAAATCAGCGCCAGATAATGTGTTTTCACAGTGAAAACACCTGTCGGGCTCAGACTCCATTTAAATTCATCTTCTTCGTCAGTAAGGTTTATATTTGCCAGCCTTGCAGTTAAATTATTCCACATTATCAGTTTAGGTCCAATAAGATCTCTACGCCAGGATATATTGGGAATCTCCGTACTAAGTACTTCAGCCACCGTATCCTGCTTTTTCCTCGCTATATTATATAGTTGGGGATACTGCTCCATAAGAGTCCTATTACCCAACCATATATCTTCCCAGAATCTTATCTGGGACCCATCTCTCTCCCTATATATCTATCCTTACTATTTATATATATTTTTTCTCTCAATCATGCAGGAGAGCTGCACATCATTATATTAAGAAGAAGAAAAGAATCTAAGAAGACTCGGGTACACCTAAAACGGGTCAGGTACAGCACAAAGGACTAACCAAAAGCAAGGTCTACGACTAATGACCTAAATCTATACTGTTTATTTGAGTTTCTTTTAAACAAAAGACTTAATAGAAAAACATGTTCATTTGTCTATCCCTTCTATGGGGAGCAAAATCACAAATTCAATAGAAAGTCAAGTACTACCTCCACTCTCCAATTCATTCTATCATTTTTTACAAGAATTGTAAATGGCACTTTGCACAATATTAAACCGACACCCAATGACACAAACCAAACACAACTAGAATTGTACTCTCGGAAGTTGTAAAATAGTAGGGGCATCACTCGCTTAAATGAATCCACAACGTATCAGCGATGAAGCAAAAACTAGAGAAGCAGAAAGTACAAGTCATGAGCTCTAGCTCAACAAAACAAGCTGACAGCAATATTGCCAACAAAGTAGGATACGATTTCACAAAAGGATCACACTTCAAAGAATTTATGTATCAGTTAGTCAAAATATAAAGTACTTAATTATTTTTACTAACCGCATACTAACAGTTAGGCATGAACGTGAAATTCGGACTAGCTACCTCCAAACTACACGGCTGCATCTTGTAGTGGCAAAAGAAAAACCCACTATGGTTCGTGCGTAATTGTAACCAAGAATTAAATGACAACAGAAAGGTGCCCTTATACTGATAAGAAAATCCAAAGCCCCAAATACAAGAGGACTAGAGGAGAATTCTTAACTTGTCCTACGAAACGAGAGAAATGATTACAGAAGAGCCCATGTAGTGTCGTGCTAAGCGAAGTTGATATGGTAATGATACGACTCGACAAAAAGGGCCCAAAAATCAAGCATATCTACACAGCAGAGCAGAACAAGCAACAACTGTTCAGGAGATAGAACTGTAGAAGAGGAAACTTCAACTACCTGAGACCTCTGGCTTCTTCTCGCCAGGCGCGATTAGCTCAGAACGCCTCCGCGGCAAGAAACATCAACCAGACAAGGCTTAAAAGAACCAACCGAGCAGCCAGGTGCGGTGGCGGCGGCGTCGCCACCTTTCTTGTCGTCCACTTGCGCCACCACGGCCAGGAAGGAATGGATCAAGTGCCGAGCAGAGCAGACCCACTGCTTTGCCGCCCGGCAGCATCCCCGTCCGCCGTCCCCATCCCGACAGCGAAAATTCGCTCCACTCCCTGCGGCGGTGGTGGGCATCGCGTACGGCGCCTGCAGCCCACACGTTTCCGATTCCCGCGGACGCGGAGGCCGGCGACGGAGACGGGGAAATCCCTCTTCCCCGGCCAGCAAATCGAGCCAATCGTTGCGCGCGCAGGGAAGTGGCAGCGGACAGTGGCTGTGGCATGGGTGCGGCCGCGTCGCGTCGTCTCGCCTATGGGGTTAAAGGCCGCCATTAGTGGCGGATCAGGCGGCGCGGGCGCGGAGCAACTGGCGAAGGGGACGTCGGAGCAGCGGAGGGGGTCACGTCGCGGAGTTCGTCCCAACCAAGCGGTGCAGGGATGGAGATGATTACCAGCGGGATTCTTTTTTGGGTCAACGAGTCAACGGAAAATATTCCTTTGCACTTTCTCGTGTGACTCGGCTTGGATTCAGCCACGTCACCTCGCCTAAGTTTGCTAACCTTAATAACTGTCTTAATCCTAATGGTGTACTCCCACCGTCCGGTAAAGAATGCAGTCATCACTTTTCGAGAAGTCAAACACTTTCAACTTTGACTAAGTTTATACAAAATAGTACTAATATTTATGTCTTCAAATCGATTTAGTATGAAAATATAATCTATGATTAATCTAATGATACTTATTTTGTATCATAAATGTTAGTAACTTTTTATATAAATTGAGTCAAACTTGAAATGATTTGACTTCTCAAAAAGTGAGGATTGCATTCTTTACGGGACGGATGGAGTATGTACGTAATTATCTTAATTATTGCCAAAATTACATTCTTTTCTATAATTTTTTAATTTCAGAATGGTACTTTTTCGTTCATGGACCGAGGGAGTAGGATGACGAGGACATATTCTATCAACCAACATCAATATTTTTCGGCAAGCAACATGATAATGTAGAAACTAAGATTAATCCATACCAAAATATTATCCCTCGAACATAAGTAAACATTTTTAAAAAACAGTAGTTTAATATCTCTCCATCACAAGTCAATATTCACTCTATTTTAAATATCATTTTGGTTTTTCTAAATATAATTATTTGTATCTAGATAATAATTTGAAAGAGCACAAATCAAATTTGAGAATAGTTTACGACTAAGGTTCTGTTCATATCCACCTGCTAATTTAGTTGGATATCTAGTTCTCAGCTAAAACGCGGTCGAGCTGTCAGTTCCAAGCGAGCAAAATTTAGTCACAAGCTACAAACGAAGTCGAGCTACAAATGAAAAACCGTGCTTTCAGGCATGCTAAACTTAGGCATGTATTTCAAAGGAAAAAACTGGCCAATTCGCAACGCAAATATAACTTTCTGGCCCCTTCGACACAGAAGCAATTTCAGTAACAGCACCGAAAAAAGGAAAAAGCCCAGAGAATTCGGCTTAGGAATATTATTAGTTTGATAAAAGAAATGCCCAGGGAAATGCCCAAAATAGAAAGCAATCTTTTTTTATCGATAGTTTGATTCCTCTCTAATAAAGAGAGAGTAACAGTTTGAGACCTGAATCGGAGAACGTTTCAACGCAACTTGAGAAAGTTTGATGATGAATCGAAGATCGGTTCAGTTATGCACCATACGTTTAGCTGACTGGTTCAATGACAAGTGGATATGATATTAACGAAGAATTCCACAAAAAAACAGGTGATAAAGAATCTCAAATACCATCCTGCAACACCATCTATTGCGATTCAGGAAAATTGGTGCAAAACCAAAACACATGGTAATAGATCCTATTCTGCAGTATCCATGATCTCATAACTGAAGCTAATGACAGTAAATTAAGGCGAAGTACTCGGGCAGATATTATGCCTTAAAACAGCCAAAAAACTAAGATATCACCATTTCCCAGGATAAAACTACCAAAACAGATTCAGAATTTAGACGGAGTAGCTGAATCCAGAGATCTTATAGATCCTGATGGTTCCATCAGTGTAACCAGCGTAGAGGGTGCTTCCATCAGCGCTCCAGCTCAAGCTTGTGCAGTACAGAATCTGCATTGACATAAACAATTTGGTGAGTTCTCTATTCAGACAAGTATACTTCACCAAAGTGGCCTTTGTTACATCGTGCATGAGATAGAAAAGCATGTTCAACCAAAAACAGCGGTAACTTAACCAAGCATATATATTTATTTATTTCATGATAAGCGCACCTACATACCTTACATACTAAGATAGAAATGGAACAACTAGGAGCAATCAGAAGTAATGATGCAGTGAATGGAGCATGGTACAACAATAACACAAGTTGTGCAGACCAAGCCCAATGATACAATAGGAAGCTATTATAATATAATAGGAAATATTCACAGGGCTAAATAACAATAATCTAAAATGGTGATGCTTTTCACAGATAATTTAAAATACCTTCTTTTTGAATGACAAAAAATACGACAAGGCAACACAAATAATCAATAAGTGCATCACAGGTACTTCTTTCTATATGGACAATGCACGCAATCTAGTGTATATATACCACTTAACAGATAGGTACATTGCACATAAAGAGTGATCATTATTTACAATTTATAAGCTGCCCAAAGATAAAACTACAATAAGCATTTACATGATGCTCTTGAAATAAATATGGGTAGCGGCATCAACCAAACAAATAAATCACAGTACACATGAATCTCATACGAAGCAAACCTTCAAATTGAGATATGATTCAATACCAGTAAAGCAAAACTAGAGAAACCATCAAACCAAAGTTGCAAAGTTCAGCATTCCAAACATGAGTAAGAAAATTCATCATATAAACATATGTGCACTTATCACACTATTGCAGGTGGCTACGTCATTATAGCATAATTATACAACCGAATTACCAATGATACATGAACTAAGACGTCTACAAGTCGATAATAACGGTAATCAATCAATGACACATGAATTTAAACACATTAGCGTGATCTACAACAACAATGATCATTAGCAACATGAGAAATGTGAATTGATTGTTGGGGGTACTAACCTGGTTCTTGCTGGTGGGGACTTCAGGCTTGAGGTCCTGCACAATGTGCTTCGATTCAAGATCCCAGATCTTGATGGAGTCCTGTGTTGCTGCACAGAGCCAGTAGCGGTTGGGCGAGAAGCAGAGCGAGTGGATGATGGAGCCGGCGTCCAGGGCGTACAGCCTCTTGCCCTCAGTCAAGTCCCACAGCAGGGTAACGTGGTCTTTCCCTCCGGAGGCGCACAGAGAGCCATCAGGGCTCACAGCGACGGCGTTGACGTAGCCACCGTGACCTTGGAGAGTGCAGCGCAGCTTGCAGTTGGTGAGGTTCCAGACCTTGACACTGCGGTCCCAGGAGCCGGAGATGATCATCGGCTGGAAGGTGTTGGGGGAGAAGCGGACACACGAGACCCAACCAGTGTGGCCCTCGCTGGCGCCGTGGTCGCCGCCAATGGTGTACTTGCACTCGCCGAGCGTGTTCCACAGCTTGATGGTGCGGTCGCGGGCGGCGGACACGATCTGGCGGTTGTCGACGGAGAAGGCGACGGAGAGCACGTCCTTCTCGTGGCCTACGAAGCGGCGGGTGGTGAGGCCCGTGGAGAGGTCCCAGAGGCGGAGCTCGCCGTCCCAGGATCCCGAGAGCGCGAACTGGCCGTCGGAGCTGAGGACGACGTCCTGGACGAAGTGGGAGTGGCCGGTGAGGCGGCGGAATGGGACGCCGTAGTCGGCGGTGGCGGTGCCGTCCCCGGCGGACTGGACTGGGTTGGTGAGGTCCCAGACCAGCACCGACTTGTCGCGGGAGGACGAGACGATGAAGGGGGAGTTGTCGATGGGCGCCGCGATCGCCGTCACCATGTCGTTGTGGCCGCGCATCACGCCGGCGAGCACCAGGGTCTCCTGCGAGCCTGCCATGGTTGCGAGGCGGGTTAGGGTTTGCCGGGGCTGCGAATACGAGGAGGCGGCGGCGCTGGGGAGATTGGAGGAAGACGGGCGGGGAAGAAGGCGTGGTCTTTTATACTGGGGCGGCGTGAGTTAGGGTTTTTAGTTCAGGGGAGAGATCACGACCGTCGAATGGGAAGAACTCCGGGGCTGATTTTCTAATGGGCTGCCATTTAAAATGGGCATGGTTATCAAAGCCCATCTACCCCGTTTCTGTTGAGGCCTTCTTTGAACCAAAGGATTTACGGAGGAATTTTGTAGGATTAAAATCTTTCTCTTAGTCCCTATATGGAGGATTTGCGCGGAGGCATAAATAAAGAGAGAAGTGATTTGTATCCTCTAAAACATCGTGCAGCGGGAAGGATGGATTCAGTGGACGCGGATTCGGTGCCTAGGCAACAGTGAGCCTTACCTAGTTCCATCCAACGTCCAAACATGATCCAATGGCTCACAACTTAAATCTTATCCTTTTCAAGCATTTAGACATGCTATATTCTTTTAGTATCTGTAAATTAGGTAGAAAGTTAACTATAATATGTTCAAACTATATTATTTTGTACAAGTGAAATGACATATTCTTCTTATGATGGTTGTTTAACAGTAGCATTTGTTGTTATATTTCTAGATTTAGTACAGGTGGTTTGGAATTAGGCGATACATATTAATCTGGCGATTCATATTAATATGGTGATTTGTGAAATTTTGGCATCTATTTCAAATCCGAGTTGATAATTGATAAAAATTAAATTTGAATTTTGTTCTTGCTATGTTTTGCATTTCTGGTTTTATGTTTCTATATATCAATGCCTTCTTGATTAAAATAATGGACTAGAACACTAGGAGCTTTTAAACAGTGTTTGAACCTTGAATAGAAGGAATAGGAGGTAAGGCTCACCGTGACTTGCTCGAGGTAAGGCACTGAATCCGTGTCCGTTTGGGGAGTTCAGCTTGGCTCTGGACTCTGGAGAATGCCCGCACATTTCCGGGAGGGAGGCTGCCTGCTCCCTGCTCCGCCACCCTCACCGCCACCGCCGCCGCCGCCGCCCCCAGATCCAGACTCGGCCAGGGATGGACGACTACGCGCGGGAGATGATGGAGCTCAAGACGCTCGTCACCCGCACCCTCGAGAAGAAGGGCGTCTTCGCCAAGATTAGGATTCGTTCGCACTTCCCCATTTCCCTCCACGGCTCCACCCTTCCTTCATCCGCTGATTTCCCACTCCCTCTCGCCTTGGGGAACTACTCCTCCGCTTCTGAGATTCCCTTCCCAAAATCCACACATCCTAAGTGTTGACACGAAAATGCGCCAACACACTTGAGATCGATCGAACGCACAGCACGGCCGTCACAACGGCCAGCTCCTGACTTCCCCGGGTAAACCGGTCTGACCGGTTACAAGAACCGGTCTGACCGCTTCTGGTCGGGAGGTCGTGAAGACCTAGAAACTCAAGCTCGGGAGGGACCCCGTCGGAGCTCGAGCTAATCTAGGGTTGTTCTAAGGTCGGCAGGCCACCTAGAACGCCTTTGAACGCCGTGGAGACGAGCAAAGAACAGAATATGGGGGTTGGAAAAGATTAGGGTTTGAGAGATACACAAATAGAAGATAAAAGTGTTTGATTCGATTGGGAATACCTCAATCGGCCGTCTAGCCTTTATATTTATAGGCCGGGGAAGTCTTACCCCTTTCGAATAGGTTACAATATGGAACTAAACTCGGAATCCTAATCCTACTCGAATTACAGAACGAAACCGGTCTGACCGGTTTGGCAAACCGGTCAGACCGGTTTGGCCTTTGGCCCAATTTGAGTGTCAACACATGCCCCCCTGCGTTTTTAGTGAACTTGAGAACTAAAAAGCAAGTAAATACAACTCAGGAGCTAAAAATTATACTAAGGGCGATTTTTACCAATATATCGGCCATTGATCTTCATGCATCTTGCCAAACACTTGGATAGAATTTCTTCAGATACCTCCCATTGATAGCTTTAGGCAAAGGATCTCCCTTCAGTGTCTCCAACATGTAAGAATTCCCAAAGATGATTTTGACAACTCTATAAGGCCCTTCCCAACTTGGTGACCATTTACCAAACTTGTTGCTTTTTGATCCAATAGGCAAGATCGTCTTCCAAACAAGTTCATCAACTTGAAAATATTTTCCTCGCACTTTCTTGTTGTAAGCTCTAGCAACCCGAAGCTTATCTTTCTCAATCTCCTTTAAAGCCTTCAATCTTTTGTCGGTTACCTCATCAATATTGTCCAACATCAAATTGTGGTAATCAACAGCATCAAGATCATTTTGCCTAGCCAATCTATAGGCGTCCAGATTTACCTCAACAGGTAAAACGGCTTCTTGACCATATACAAGCTCAAAAGGAGTAACTTTAGTAGCACCATGTCTAGATATACGATGAGCCCATAATGCTTCAGATAAAACTTCATGCCATCTTTTAGGATTTTCAGCTACCTTTTTCTTGATTAATTTAATCAAAGTTTTATTACTTGACTCGGCTTGTCCATTAGCCTGAGCGTAATATGGAGATGAATTGAGCAACTTAATTCTATAGGATTCGGCGAATTCACGTACCTCCTTAGACATAAAAGAAGTACCTTGATCTGTTGTCAATGTTTGAGGAATACCGAATCTATGAATAACATTCTGAGTAACAAACTCAATCACCTCTCGATGCGTCATATTCTTCAAAGGAATCGCTTCAGTCCATTTAGTAAAATAATCTGTAGCAACCAATATGAAACGATGTCCTTTTGATGATGGAGGATTAATTTGTCCAATAAAATCCAATCCCCAACCTCGGAATGGCCATGGCTTAATAATAGGATGCATCAATGCAGCAGGAACAAGTTGCAAATTTCCAAACTTCTGACATTCTTCACATCCTTTGTAATATTTAAAACAATCTGCCGTCATAGTAGGCCAATAGAAACCGGCTCGTCTAAGTAACCACTTCATCTTCGGAGCCGATTGATGCGTACCACAAATTCCTTCATGGACCTCAGCCATGGCAACCTTGGCTTGATCCGAGTCAAGACATTTTAACAACAAATCTTCGGCGTTTCGACGATAGAGTTCATCGCCAAGCAAAATATACTTAAATGATACTCGCCGAATATTTTTCTCTGCACTACGACCAGGATCTTTCAAATAAGTGATAATAGGCACTCTCCAATCCTGATCTTTAACTTTGGATTGGTTAGCATTATCCAAAGTATTTTCGCTTCTGTCAGGGGACAAAGCGGTCTGACCGCTTTCAGAACCGGTCAGACCGGTTCTGGCAGTACAACCGGTCTGACCGGTTTCTGAAACCGTTGTGACCGGTTCGTCCAGAACCAGAATCTCGGCCTTTGTTCGCATCGGTTTTTGGAGATAGAAATATTTCTTTGCAACCATATAACCAGATGCTTTCTGAGCCAGAGTATTTGCCTTATCATTATCTTGTCTCGGAATATGTTTGATAGTAAATTCATCAAAAGAAGTAATGATATCGAGACATCTATCAAGATATGCATTTAATGAACCGTTATAACATTGGCATACCTTTGATACTTGATGTACCACCAGGAGCGAATCACCAAAAGCTTCAACATGTTTTACTCCCATGTCTTGCAAAAATTCCAAGCCAAATAGAAGAGCTTCATATTCAACTTGATTATTGGTTCGCTTCTCTTCCAATCGGTTTGAAAATTCAAAAACGGCACCACTTGGAGAGATCAAAACAGCACCAATTCCTTGCCCATCATTGCAAACTGATCCATCAAAATATAGCTTCCATGGTGTACAAGTAACATAGCCGACGTCGAATTCACAAGAGTCATTAATCCGATGTTCAACAATAAAATCGGCTACAATTTGACCTCTCATTGATTTCAAAGGTTCACAAGTCAAATCATACTCAACTAAAGCATAAGCCCACTTGCCGACTCTTCCACTAGATATCGGTTTTTGCAACATATGTTTAATCACATCGGTTTGACACAACACGATGCAAGTACTAGATAGTAGATAATGCCGCAATTGAGTACAAGCATGATATAAGGATAAACATAGCTTCTCAATGAAAGTATACCTTGTTTCTGCATCAATGAGCCGTCGGCTTACATAAGCAATCACATACTCCTTATTGCCTATTTCTTGAGTCAAAACAGCTCCAATAGTTCTATCTTCAGCCGCCACATAAAGTCTAAATGGAACTCCTCGCTTAGGCGCCCGAAGCACCGGTGGTGAAGACAAGTATTCTTTGATCTTCTCAAAAGCTTCTTGCTGTTTTGCCCCCCAGTTAAAATCGGCTTCATTCTTTAACCGAAGTAAAGGAGTAAAAGCATCAACCTTCCCAGACAAGTTAATTATAAACCTTCTCAAGAAATTTACCTTGCCTAGAAACCTTTGCAAGTCCTTCTTGCAAATAGGAGCTTCGACTTTCTTCATAGCTTCAATTCTCTTGGGATCAACTTCTATGCCGTTCTTATGAATAACAAACCCAAGAAACTTCCCAGCCGAAACACCAAAAGCACATTTGAGTGGATTCATCTTTAAACCATACCGCCGCATTCTCTCAAGAGCAAGTCTTAAATCGGCTAAATGAGAATCTAAGCCATCCGATTTAACTACAATATCATCAATATATACTTCCACAATAACACCAAGTAAATCATGAAAGATTAAATTCATAGCTCTTTGATAAGTTGCACCGGCATTCTTTAATCCAAAAGTCATAACTACCCACTCAAATAAACCAATAAATCCCGGACATTGAAAGGCCGTTTTGTGCATATCTTCTTCGGCCATAAAAATTTGATTATATCCGGCATTACCATCAAGAAAACTAACAACACGATGTCCAGAAGCTTCATTGATTAAGACATCGGCTATAGGCATTGGATATGAATCTTTTGGAGTGGCTTTATTAAGATCTCTAAAATCAATGCAAACTCTAAGCTTTCCCGAATCTTTCTTTTCAACGGGAACAATGTTAGAAATCCACTCCGCATAACGACAAGTCCGAATAAAACCAGCATCTAATAAACGATTAATCTCTTCTTTTATTCGGTCATAAATAGCGGGATTAAAACGTCTAGCCGATTGTTTAAAAGGTCTAAAACCGGCTTTTATCGGTAAACAATGCTCAACTAAGTCACGACTTAAACCAGGCATCTCACGGTACTCCCAAGCAAAACAATCGACATACTCTTTCAACAAATTTATTAATTCGGCTTTAAACTCAGCCGATAAATTTTTGTTTACAAAAGTAGGTCTAGGAATAGTACCATCACCAATATCTATTCTTTCTAAAGGATCAGCTGATGTAAAACCCTGACCCAATTTGTCCATATCACCAAGATCTTCAATAGCTTCGAACGTGCCGGCCGAATGAACTCGATGATGATCAATTCGGTCTTGAAGCCACTGTCCAGACGCAAACCGGTCTGACCGGTTCCCAGAAGCGGTCTGACCGGTTTGGCTCGGTCGGCGCTGTTCAGACCCAAACCAGTCTGACCGGTTTCCAGAAGCGGTCTGACCGGTTTGTCTCTGTTGATTCTGTTGCTCCATTAATTACAATAAGTAATTCAACCGATTTTCTATCGGCTTTAATGTAGCAGGAACAAAACCATCCTTGGTGCAACTGATCAACTCATAGTCGGTCAAATCCATGCCCGACAAACATTGGACCTTCTCATTTGCACTAAGAGAATCGGAATCGGCCGTTGCAACAAAGGAAGAATTGTCACCATGGACAACTTCAACTTCATCGCCGATCCACTGAATAAGATATTGATGCAAGGTAGATGGAATACATTTATTTGCATGAATCCAATCTCGACCAAGGATTAAACTGAAGTTACCTTGCACCTCGGAGACGAAGAAAGCCGTAGCAATAGTCTTGCTCCCGACGGTCAACTCCATAGAAGCCACCCCCTTGGCACCAATGGGATCACCTCCACCAACTCCACTGACCGTCATGTTCGTCTTGATCAATTCTTCGTCTTTCCCGCCAATCTTCTTATAGAGAGAATATGGCATGAGATTCACAATGGCTCCACCATCAACCAACATACGAGAAATTGGCTTCCCGTTGATGTGCCCTCTCATATACAAAGCTTTGAGATGATTTTCTGATTCACTAGGTTTCTGAAACACAGCATCTCGAGGCCCAAGTTGAAGATGAGAAATTTCCTCCTCTGGCACGACATAATAATCAGAAGATAAATAGACAACATTAATTTCCATGTTGTCACGTTCTGGAGAAGGCTCAAAATCAACTAATTCTTCATCTTCAACCACTGGAGAAATTGGTGGAGTAGCATTGATGGTTGAAGTAGTTTTGGCCCCTGCCTCTGTTGACAAACCGGTCTGACCGGTTCCAGAAACCGGTCTGACCGCTTCTGCAGCGGTGGGCTGATCAGAACCGGTTTGACCGGTCTCTGAAACCGGTCTAACCGGTTGTGCTGCTGGCTGCACAACTTGCCAGGTCTTGGTCTGAGGAATCATGGGTCTATACTTGTTGAAATGTTCATCCCTCAACTTCTCGGCTTCCTGTTCCCTCTTCTCTTTGTTCCGTAGGCGTTGTAGCTTCCGCTTTTGCGTGTGAGTCAAGCCGGAAGGACACCACCTTGGCTGGAAGATCTTCTTTACGCCTTTGCTACTGCTAGCCCCATGATCATTAACCATGATTGGTCTTTTGACTGGAACAGGAGCCGAATCTCCAATGACCATCGGCTTTGCACCCAAGTCTTGTATAGCCACTGGAATCTCGCCAATTCTTATAAATTTACTGGCTTGGGCTTGCATATCCTCCTTTTTCTCCTTGATACGGTATTCTTGCTTAGGAGGAACATGAATGTGTGGCTCAGACCGAAACCGGTCTGACCGGTTCACAGAACCGGTCTGACCGCTTTGAAAAGCGGTCAAGCGACCTGGTTCGTACGAGCTTAATCGGTTATGCACCGAATTTCCAATAGCACCACCACGACGTTTATAATCTGTAGGACTGTTCCATCGCTGTGGTGACCTCTGTCTCTTTTTTGTCGGCCGATCAACTTGAACGGCCTTTGTGTACTTGTTCATGAGCTGCGAAAAAGTAGGTCCTTGCTTCAGAACCCTCCCTTGAATCTTTGGCTCATTGAATTTCCAAGTACCCACTTCCGGGCGCTTAGGCTTGAAAGTTCTTGGACGGTCTGGAGACAAACCGGTCTGACCGGTTTGGGAAACCGGTCTGACCGGTTTCGCCTGGCTAGCGGACCGATTCTCTCCCAAAGAACTTTCTTGCCCCCCGGGCCTTGATGTGTTAATTGTAATTTTCAGAGACTCTTTTCCATCAAGAGTCCTCCCAATCATCACTGTTCTGGCCGGAACTTTGTCATTAACTATTTCCGGCCTCGGATCTCCAATCACCACGTTCTTCCCTTTAGCTCCATCGGCTTGTTCCGGCCGAATCAGCATCTTGGTGTTGACATCCAAGGTATGAACAGGGAAAGGAGCCTTGTCAACTTGCATTTCAGCGAGCACTAATCGACCTTCATTAAGGGCCGATTGTACCTGTCGTCGAAAAACATTGCAATCATTCGTTGCGTGAGAAAAAGAATTATGCCACTTACAATATGCACGATTTTTCAATTGATCGGCTAGTGGAATTGCATGAGAAAGTTTAACAAAGCCATTCTTAAGCAATTCATCAAAAACACGATCACACTTGGCTACATCAAAAGTAAATTTTTCTTCTTGCCGATTTTTCTGGATCGGCTTTAATGAAGGACAAGAACCAGGTTTACTTTTTGATGACCAAACAAATTCAGCAGCATAAATTTCTTTATCCTCATCTGAACTATCAGAATCATTATCAATAATATGCACGTTCGAACGATGAGGTTTAGCAGATTCTTTTGCATTTTTAAATTTCAATTCTAGACTCATGGCCTTCATTTGCAAATGATTAATAGTGAGAAAATCAGAACCTTCTAATTTTTCCTTGTAATGAGACCGTAAGCCTACAAAAGCCAAATCTGCTAAATCTTTTTCAGAAACAGTTATGTTAAAGCATCGGTTCTTAATATCTTTAAATCTCTTAAAATAATCAAGAACCGATTCCTCTCGGCTTTGCTTAACCGATGTTAAATCAGATAATTTAGCCTCATTTTCTCCGCTAAAGAAATGATCATGAAATTTACGCTCCAATTGAGTCCAATTTTGAATAGAATTAGGAGCAAGCGAAGAAAACCATGAAAAGGCAGTTCCAGTTAAAGATAATGAGAACAACCGTATACGCAATGCCTCATAAAATGATGCCTCTCCTAATTGCAAAACATATTGACTAATGTGTTCCCAAGAAGTTCTATTATCTTCACCACTGAATTTAATAAAATCAGGAACACGCCAACCATTAGGATAAGGAACCAAATCAAATTCAGGCAAATACGGTTTTTGATATAAGCGTGAACTACCCAATTCAAGCCCGAGCCTTGTTCTAAGTGTATTTGCTATGTCTTCTTTGAACTTAGCTAACTCGGCTTGATAGTTTCCATCACCTCTGTTTTGTGGAATGCGGGGAACACCATACGTTGTGTTATAGGAAGTATTCGGAATCGGCGCGTGAAACGAGCCAGATCCGTGGGGTATACCTCCTGGAACCGTAGTGCGTGGAACAGTAAAAACAGGACCAGAACTAGTAGTATTTGATAAAACCATCGCACTAGTTGCCCCCGAACTCATGGAACCCGCCTGACCGCCATTGGGCGGCAAACCGGTCTGACCGGTTATACAAACCGGTCTGACCGGTTCGGGGACCGAACCAGGGTAAGGTGTTTGACCCGCATAAAAATTCAACGGCATGCCCACATTAGGATCTAAAATATTTTCTGGCATGCCTGATGAGCTAGGAGTTGAGTTAGGCAATTCATTACATCCTACATTATTTTCACCCTTATCAGAATTACCCGACATATTAGCAATCAACTCACTAGTAATGGTTTGTGCAGCAAGTAATTTATCATCCATCATGCGAGTAATTTGCTGCATCAAGTCAGAGGATTCGCCAGTTACCTTAGGAAGTTCTTCAACTTGGTCGTTTGCCAGTTTGAAAGCCGGCATGACGAATTCCTCCACCCTCTTGACAAGGCCACCGCGATCTTTCTTGAAGCCCTTCAGGAATTGCGTCCTGAAGTGCTCCTCAGCGATCAGGTACCGTTTCCGCTCCTCGTCCGTGAGCTCTTCCATCGTCGCGGCGATGATGTTGTCCTTGTCAAGGTCGCACGTCGATCCAGACATGATTGGAGTAGATGTAATCGGTTGTGGCACCAGATTAATCTTCCCCAGCGGAGTCGCCAAAAAGTATGTTGACACGAAAATGCGCCAACACACTTGAGATCGATCGAACGCACAGCACGGCCGTCACAACGGCCAGCTCCTGACTTCCCCGGGTAAACCGGTCTGACCGGTTACAAGAACCGGTCTGACCGCTTCTGGTCGGGAGGTCGTGAAGACCTAGAAACTCAAGCTCGGGAGGGACCCCGTCGGAGCTCGAGCTAATCTAGGGTTGTTCTAAGGTCGGCAGGCCACCTAGAACGCCTTTGAACGCCGTGGAGACGAGCAAAGAACAGAATATGGGGGTTGGAAAAGATTAGGGTTTGAGAGATACACAAATAGAAGATAAAAGTGTTTGATTCGATTGGGAATACCTCAATCGGCCGTCTAGCCTTTATATTTATAGGCCGGGGAAGTCTTACCCCTTTCGAATAGGTTACAATATGGAACTAAACTCGGAATCCTAATCCTACTCGAATTACAGAACGAAACCGGTCTGACCGGTTTGGCAAACCGGTCAGACCGGTTTGGCCTTTGGCCCAATTTGAGTGTCAACACTAAGATTCTAACGTGCACATTTTTTTAGTGCCTTGATGCTGCTGCTTGGTTCTTACTTAGGACATTGAGAATGCCCGCACATTGGCAGAGAAAACAAAAAAAATACCTTGTATGATTTTGTACGAACTGGTGCGCTAATTCTTGGCAAACTAGCTAGTAGGATATGAGAAGGCTCTCGCACATTGCTGGAGGGAAAAAAATCACCATTTATAATTCTGTTGCTCTACTTTTCATTCCAAGTGCTGTGGCAAACTCAGTTTGGAGGAAATTGTCATGTTACTAGGAAACTTCTTTATTCTGGGTCCTCTTATACGACTACCGTGCCTGCATTACTCCATGGTGGGTGTGATGTTAGCAAACCTTGGTTTCGACTGTAGGCAACAACAGATTCTCTACAAATTTGGAAAGCAATATCATGTATTTGGTGTTTTTATTTAGTTGAATATATGTCATACATAGAAAAATATGGTTTCTGGTGAAAATAGTGGGTATCCATCTTTTTGCTTGTAGCTAGCTTTTGAAGCATGTCATGCTTATCAAATCCACAGTTTCCTCATGGTGTTCCTCACTGAATGACTAGGCTGAGCTGAGAGCAAGCGTGTTTGAGGCCATAGAAGAAGAGGATCAGGTGGTAGAGAATGAAGATGGTGGGAATCCTGCTTTGCTTGGTAGCTGCAATGACCGGGCTAAGCAACTGCATGCTTCACCTTCAGGTTTGCACTTCTAATGTGGCAGTTACTTTCTTTTCTAATTTGTTTGTTACTCAGAAGCTTGGCTTATCTCTGATGATGCTATATTTATGCTACCTTTTGTTTCTATCATATACAGACAGACCTCTAGAGATTTGTACTACTGTTCTCAAATATCAACAATGATAAAAGTTGATGTTATGTTGCATGATAATCTTTTTCCCTGCTGGAAACTGTGAAATTCTTCACATTTTCTATGTTTAGCTAACAATTTAGTACTGCATGGTAATCTTTTTCCTTGCTGGAAAATGTGAAATTCTTTACATTTTCTATTTTTAGCTAACAAGTTAGTACTATATACCTGAAAGTTACATATTTTCTTCTCTTGTTTGGTGGGTGACTAGTGGTGAGCCTTTGGTTTTGATGCTTCTGCCCTGGTGTTAGTTCAAGAAGCATGCCAATGATATATTTTGTTTTTTTACCGTAATGATATATATGCCAATGATATATTTTGTTGTCAATGTTTATGTTGTTTTTACTCTCATCACAGATATCTCAAATGTTTAATGTTATCATGCTAGCCTAAGATGATCTTCAGTACTTAATGGATAAAGTTTAGCCATGTGTTATGCAAACTGCCAGGGGCGAATCCAGCCTAATAGGTCATCGGGGTCATTAGTATTAAATGATGGGGTCAAATGCTATTTAAATTAGTGATGAACAGTATTTTTATGAAGAAATTATAGAATCCATCGGGGTCAGCTGACCCCGATACAAAAGGCTAGATCCGCCCCTGCAAACTGCCCATAACATGGAATGGTTTTACATTCTACAATGTCTTTTTCTTGCAGGAAGGTTGTAAACTGCACTTGTATGCGATTGTAAACTGCACTTGTATGCGAATACTTGGAGTGGGTGCAACTAAGTCACACAATGAAAGTTTACTTACCAGAGTGTAACCTTGTAAGTGGTGACCATTCTTACATATTTTGTTTGCATGTTTTGGAAATCAACATCCGGTAATGTTTCATTTTTCATTTGTAAATCAGCCCAAGGACTTCTGGAAGAATGAACTGAAGCACTTTTCTAACAAAAGTGGAGCTGAAGGGAGCAGGAGTGCTGAAAGTGGTCCCGTCCTTATGTTCTTGAAGGTTATCTGAAATACGAGGTTTATCTCTCGCATGATCATTAACATATAACAGAAGTGTTTCCTAGTAAAGAAAAAAAAAGAAGGAAAACACTTTGGGTAATGTGCCCAATATTTTTTTTGGGAAAACCATATGCATTATATTCAGTATCAACTAAGGTTTGCGACAGTTATGATACTCATCAAAGTGTTGCCTTATACAAAATTTAGGTGTTTAATTCTGAATTCACAGCATAAGGACATATGTATAATCTTCACTGTTTTTAAATTTTAAGTTTGCTAGAAAGATGAAGGCAAAGTATCATGTGAAAACCAACCCCTCCGTGTAAACTTTGGAAACCACAATCTGGTCCACACGATGTTGATCCAATGGGCCTCCCACCTCCCATGCATGTCTCCATGCATGCTAGTTTTGCCAATCCCCCCTCCGACCTTCTCTGTGATTTTGCAAATTCCCCCTCCCACCTCCCGTGCATGTCTCCATGCATGTTGGTTTCCAAAGTTTGCACTGGATATGTCCCCAAAGATGAAACATTTGGAGAATGTAGACAATGATTCTTAGCATAATCAGAATCAATGGAAATTGATATATTCTTTGTGAATTTGGTCAGTTGTCTCACAGGACATGTCAAATTTACAATGCATTATCAGTACACTGTACTGAGATCTGCTTACATGTGATTTGTTGATCTCAGCATATTGATTTGAGTCAAGGTCTCCTTTTGATAGTCTGTGTTAGTATGGTGCTTGGGGTATGAGCTGCATTTATTGTGCTTTCTGTCTATGAACTTCAGTTCATTGCGTACAAGAATTTCAAAAGAAAAATCAGCTTGGTTTTCACTGTCCTTGAGGAAGTAAAGCTGCTTTGCATACTTTCACTCTTCCGAACAATAAGCTTATTTTCCATTGACCTCCAAATATAGTTAACAAACTCTACCTTAAAATTTATGGATTTGCATGGAGTGCTTTGGTGTTCTAAAAATGTTGTGTTGGTCAGAATTTATCTCAAACAAGGATGGGCGGTAGGAGGATGATGAGTTCAGAGTCTGAACCAAATGCTGAACTTCGGAACATGAGGAGGCCACCGTCATCATCAGTTGGGAGCCTGCCTTCTATGGCAAGGTAATTAAGCATGATGCCATACTGTTGCGCCATTGTACTTATATGTCAGCTATTTGTTATTGTCATTGGGTGTGAGGGTAACATTTTACTTTGAATTGGCCAGGCCAATCTCATCATCACAGGCATCAGGTGTGTCCTGATATAATTCATTCAGTTTTTCATATGTAGTTGTTTCTGTAAATTCTGAAACAAGTGCACTCTGCACTTACATTCAGACCGCAGAGTGGGATCTTCAGCTTCCAACATGAGGAAATATGAGTATGGAGATACGATGCAGATGATATAACTGAAGAGGTGATGCGGGTATCGACTGCTCTAGAAAACATCCAGTTAGACCGGAAGTCTAGGAATCTGCCGACATCTTGGAGAGGTAGGTGGGATTGACCGATTGATTGCCCCTCCCTCGTATTTTTCAGGCATTCAGGGGATGGTGCGGAGTAATGAACAACGAAGGCTTTGGACCCTGTATCTTGTAATTTGTATCAAGGCATTCATTTGCAGTGCTATGATGCTTGAGGGAGTTAGATTGCTACTAGTAAGAAACGATTCTTGACTGGTTATGATTGTCTTGTAACAAAGAAAAAGTCGGTGCTTACTTAAGGGTGAGTGATTAGATTATTATATTTATTGATGCCTGGCTTTAATTTGGAGATGGTGATGAAGCTTTTTGAACTTTTTTTTTGACAAGAAGCTTTTTGAACTTTGAAGGATACAATATTATTGCTCCTTGGTCTGGGTGCACACAAACAGATTGCACCTCCTTCAGTTCAACACCAACAATAAAAGTAATGCACTCATGCGAAGTGTCCCACATATTGTAATACAGTTCAGTATGAGCGAGAGACATCACGGCAACATTTAACGTCACAGTATCGCCACATCTGTGAAAACCATCTTTGTAGTTTCTTGCAGTGCTTAATTTGCGTGTCTCTACACTTGTTTAGCTATGGATTTTGTTCGTGCCTTTGCTAGGGTGATTTATTTGTTGCTTCAAAATTATTTGCTTTCTTTTTTTATCACCACAAGGACCATCGGAGGCGGTGGATGCATGAAGGCTGCAGGCGGCCGACCGTATGATGGAATGGTGCCGGATTACGCATTTACATTTTTTTATTATCACCACAAAAGTGAAAGGTAATGGTGGAAACACAAACACGCATATGCCCACCGATTATTATTAGCAACTCCACAATAGCCTGACATGTATATTATTATATGGATTACATACTCAATTAAGTATCAGGTCGACCATCCAATGCAACATGCTGTTCCAGAAAACAAACTAACCATGCATGCTATACTATGCTAATAATTTAACGACCTCGGATTGGATAAGCTAGCTAGCTAATTGTTTTGGGATAACTCCCCAAATTAAACCAGCATGCTGTGTATGGAAATGAAGTTTCCATGGGTGGTACATGAAGGAAGCCCAACTCTTGAACCTTTGAGGTATTCAAATGATAAGATACTGATGTTCCCGATACATCCAAGAAGGCAATCTCTTTGTAAGGATGAAATCCAAGGAAAATTATTTCACAGAAGTCGCCTGGGGCATTATCATCTGTGGCTTCAAGGACGATACCATTGTCAAAGTCCCATTCATCATCACGTTGGTCGTCCCGTGCAGGTGCTTCTGTCTGTGTCTGCTCATAGTTAATAACGACCCATGGTCTGCCCGCATATCTATTAGTATCATCATCAATGCCAAAGGCATAATAGTTCTCCAGCAGGGCTCGAAGGCTGATGCTAGTCTTCAACACCCACTCCATCTGACCGGAAAATTCATCAAGCAACCAGACTCGAAATTGGGGCCAAAGATTATCATCCCAATCAAGTAATGCCGAGTAGACCCCTTTCTCTGATTTCCCTAAGTAAGAGTCAGAATATCGACCAAGTTTGGTCCCTGCTGCTGGTGATTTGACCACTTGGTACTTGTCATCCGACAAGGCTATTCTGATCAATTGGATCGATCGATCGATCAGTATCAAATTAATCATATATTATTATTATTGAAATTGGAGTGGCAGATGGATCGATCATATCGATCAGCTAATTTAACTCACCTCATGACAGCATCATTTTGACAATGCACATAAATTGCTCCCCGGAAATAGACGTTCTGGCGGTGGGATAGCCGTCTATCGGGCACCATCATCATATCGTCTTGGTCGTCATCGCCTTGTCGGGTAAAGGATTTCTCCTCCCACCTCCATTCCCTCGAGGAGAAGACGTGTGTCGTGCATGGAGATGGAGATGGCTTTATTATTGAATCGAAGGGTATAGCAACTACCTGGTAGTCGTGCGGCGACACCATGGGATCATACGCAAGGCATAAGCGCCCGGCCGGCAAGTCCTCGACCTCGTCCTCATCATCATCTCTATCTCTAGGCGGCATAGGAGGATCCGGAGGCAATGTCACTCGTTGTCGTGTGGCAGGGTTGATCACCATATTCCCCATCAAGATTAGACCATTGCAGTGGCCCGAGACGGGCAGGTAGCGGAGCTCGTCGGAGAAGTCGAGGCGGCCGCCGGAGCCAACCCGGCGCGCCGCCGAGGGGCGTGCGAAGAAAGATGGGCCGGGTACGAGGACGGGCAGGCTGTTGCAGAAGAAGCCATCGAGGTGGAGGGGGAGCAGGTCGGCGCGCAGCAACCGTCGGGTGTCGATGACGGAGCACCAGTGCTTGCGGACGCAGCGTGACGCCGCCAGGCTGCACGGAGGGAGCCGCCCAAAGACATTGGCGAGCATGTCGTCAGGCAGCACCTCCGCCTCCGCCTGCGCCATCGATCGATCGATCTTTCTTTCTTCCTTTCTACTCCATCCATCTCCATCACCGATCGATTTATATGAAGAATGAATGTGCGTTTCAGATCCGATTCCCATGCATCAAATCACGCCTATAGTATGCATGGTTTCGGTTGGGATAGCCACAGACGCGTTGGCGCCACCGTTACCAGCTCCTATCTTCTTCCTTTTTTCTTTTATTAATATATATAGAGAGAGAGAAAGATAATTTTATTTACTAGCATAATACCTGTGCGGTAAAATAGTAATACACTAGTACATAAAAT
Organism: Echinochloa phyllopogon; assembly: GCA_033239725.1. Taxonomy (NCBI): domain Eukaryota; kingdom Viridiplantae; phylum Streptophyta; class Magnoliopsida; order Poales; family Poaceae; genus Echinochloa; species Echinochloa phyllopogon. The sequence continues at coordinate 42,070,019 of BTCW01000005.1, read as the reverse complement.
ATTTATAATTAAAGCACCAGCTCAAATCACAATTGTAGGGTTTCGTCACCGCAACTGCTTTTACAGCGAAGCATTTCTAGATCGATTCCTAGGTGAAAGAGCATCGACCTCTAATTCGGATTCGGTGGTCAAAGACGACATAATCATTATGATTAACGCGTATGTTTTGCAGCGGCAATCAAATTTAAATCACAATGATGGGCCTTCATGGTATTCTTGCCCTGTCATTGTTTTCATTGTATTGATGTTGCATTCATGTCACTTTCATAGTGTTTTGTGTAAAATAGTTTTATAAAATATTTTTAAAACACGCCTAGGTTTGATCTAACTTGAGTGCAAATCGTTAGAAAAACCCTACCAAATCCCAAAACCTAGTATTTCTCTGTTATTTTCTCTCATCGAACCAAAGCAATCTCAATCACAAAAATCCATGCTCTTATCTCATGTACAACATCTTACATATCTCTCATATCATTCCTTCGATCTCTTTCTCTTTTCTTTTCGACGAACTCGATCTTCGACAAAACCCTAAAATCTTTCTCGAACCAAAACGACATCCTTATCCAGGCTGAGTTTCATCGCCTCGAATCTTCTCAAATCAATCTCGCATGTGACCTCCTCTACCACTGCACCACACTCTCACGTGTGAATAGATACCGTTTTGATTCCTACCGTATTATACTAAACCGAGTGTAAATTGCTTGTTTGAGGCCCTAAACTATTTAAATGAAAAAGTTGTCAACTACAAGTTTCATAACTTTTAAAAATCTACAACTATTGCTTTGGTAGTTTCTCCATCTGAGGCCGTTTATAAAATTTGAATTTCAAATTTGAGAACATTCAAACTCAATTTTCATTGACTAGATGATTGCAAATGAAAACGTTGTCAACTACAAAGTTTCATAACTTATTGTGATCTAAAACTCTTATTTTGATTGTTTCTTCATCCGAGGTCGTTTGAAAAAACTCAATTTTCAAATTTTGAAAACTATAAACGTACTTTTCATTAGTAAAACAAATTCAAATTAAAAAGTTTTAAACTACAAAATTGTATAACTTCTGAAGATCTACAACTTTGATATATGCAATTTCTTCATCCGATGTAGTGAGAGTAACATTGTTCACAAATCTTATAAATCTCTTACAGTTTCAGGAAACTCTACGAGAGATATAGATTTTATGAACAATATTCATATAAATTTGTCGAATAAAGAAATGACCAAACTAAAAGTTCTACATCGTGTGAAGTTATACAACTTTATAGTTTAACATTTTTTATTTAAATTGATTTACTACTTCAAAATGTCGTTTTAATTATGACTTTATCGAGTGTTAAAAAATACTTGACAAACATTATCTTTGCCGAGTGCATTTCAAAAAAACAGTCCGCAAAAAAATCTTTAATTTGTCTCTCCTTAAAACTAGCTAGCTGCCCTACCAAATCCAAGTACTAGCTAGGTCTCTGCTCTTCCTTGTTCGAGCAGAGCAGCAACAACAGTGCCTGCTCCTTTATCAGTTTCCAACACCATCGAGAAAGCAAGCTAGCAGTGCAGGAGCCGCCTGCTTCTTTCTCTTCAATCTAAGCTTCATAGTAATAAACTGCCACTCTTCTCCGTGAAAGCAGCCAAGGAATAAATACAGACCACAAGCATGTAAGCAGCAACGCCCGATGCTCCGTTCCAATTTCTCTCGGCAAACAAGCTAGCCACCACCAGCAGCACGTCGCTCACTTAGCTCCTCCATGCAAGCAAGAGTAGATTGAAGAGCACCAACACATCAGCAACCAAGCTGATGGCCTGCACTCACCCAAAAATACAAACAGTACCAATGAAAATTGAGGGGAAGGAGCCAAAGGCATAAAGAACTTTTCATATTTGTCTCATGCCACCAAAGAGCGCCACTTCAGCATAATAAGAGGTTGATCCAAAGATAAAAGTTGAGAGATGAAAACTTACCCGAGGGAGAAAGTTGAAGGACCAGATAGCGCCTATTTTGCCTTTTAGTATATAGTAATTGGCACGCAGTTTTCTTTAACTGTTCGCTCCATGAACACAGCTGACATTTGTGCTAAAAAAAAACACAACTGACATTTGGGCCCATCAACTTAATTAACTGACAGGGACCTATTCCTATCCCTTGTCATTGTGAGATAATTAGCTTAGAGTTGGCGGTGAGATTAGCTTTTAGAATCTATTAATTACCTCATGGAATCCCTTCTAACACAGATTTTTGCTTGCCTCCCTATTAGCGTGAGATCAGTTTAGCGCGGTGTTAATTCAACGCAGAAATAAAGCACCAGAGCGGCAGGATGGTTGCTGCGGATGGCGTGACCGCATGACTGCGGAGGAAAGCTAGCTAGGCTGCTGCAGGTAAGCTGGGCCATGGCACTCTCATGGCACTTGGCTGCCTGCTGGAAGGACAGAGCACCGCCTGGACTCCTGTACGGCTAGCTTGACAACGATGGTTGTCTTGTGTGCACATGGTCGAATCAGGCGCGCAGCATCACGCCATCGCCGGTTGCAGCTGCTGCTGCCTCAAAATTACGCGACGGAAGAGAAAACATGGGAATGGAGTGGATTTTCCGTTTCCTGTAAAATCAGCATCTGGCTCTACAGCATTCTAGAGGAAAGGCTTTGCTAGCAGATTCCTTTATTTGTTCCAAACAGCAAATTCGTTTCCATTCCTCAGGAACATGCATTCCTGTATTTTTTTCCTTTGGTTTTTCCCGTGTTCCAAACGAACCCTAACATACTAGTAGTTTAGACGTTTGCCTAGCTACTCGATCATGTGGATTGTATGGGAATCTGATATATCGATCCCTTTTAGAAACGTAACTCCATCCTTAATTTCGTGGTGGTTGTTGTTGTTGTTATGGACATACGTAGGTACGAAAAGTGTGAGCGAGCGCATAAGGTCGATCATATCCCAGCTATGGACGTAGGTACGAAAAGTGTGAGCGAGCGCATAAGGTCGATCCCAGCACGTACGGTACACATGTGTGTATATGCGCCACTACGGGAAACCCCACGTTTGCCGAGTGCCAGGGGCACTCGGCAAAGCCTTTGCCGAGTGTTACACTCGGCAAAGGGGTTACGGCATAGCTCGTGTCGGCAAACAGGCCCTTTGTCGAGTGTCTTTTGTCGGGCACTCGGCAAAGGTTTTGCCGAGTGCAAAAGCCGACACTCGGCAAAATAAAGCACTAACAGACGGCCGCGGACGGCACGGCAAACCCACCAAGTTTTACAAAAATATTTTTAAATTTTGAAACTTTTATGTTTGAATTCCGAGTTTTTTAAGAATATTTTCAAATTTTCACCTCTTTGCCGAGTGTCGCCTTGAGGACACTCGGCAAAGCTGTGACAATTCAAACGGCCGCCAACGGTCGTGGGCGCGTGCGGTACGTGCTGGACACGTGTCGCACCTTTGCCGAGTGTCTTTGACCCGACACTCGGCAAACCAGGGGCCTCCCAAACGGCTACGAACGGCCGCGGACGGCCGTTGGCGGGCGTGTCGCCTGACGAGCACGTGCGCCTTCTTTGCCGAGTGTCTCCGGCTTGACACTCGGCAAAGCTATGATATGCCGAGTGTCGCTGGCCTGACACTCGGCAAAACACCTCTTTGCCGAGTGTCCCCTCTATGCCGAGTTCCTTGCCAAGGGCACTCGGCAAAGTCTTTCTTTGCCGAGTGCCCGACAGAATGCACTCGGCAAAGGGCTGGACACTCGGCATATTCCCGGTTTCCCGTAGTGCGCTGCTTTCAAGTGTATAGGACATGCATGAATGTACGTGTATGCCGCTGTATATATAGATGACAAGGGGAGCTACAAACATATATTTGCTTGCACAATCACTCGCAGCTAGTAGTCTATCAACATCCGGTACGTGTAGCAGATCGATTGATCCAGCAAGCAGCACGTACATATGCATGCTGCATGCACGCCGGCCATATATGCATGCATGATGCGCCGCCTGAGCTTCCTGCTGGTTTCTGTAGTAGCAGCTGCTTTTGCTGCCCTGCTGCTGACTAGCCAATTACAAGCCGCTGCCGCCATTCGACTTGCACCGCCACCGCCGCCGTCTCTCCTGCAGACGAAGCATGTTTCCTTGAAAGGAGGACCATCAATAAGAGGAGGAGGACATCACCATCATCATCATCATGCTGCACCTGCACCTGCACCGCTCCCGTCTGTCCATATTTCCTTCAACCTCGCCACTGATACATACCAAGATATGTACAGCAGGTTACAGGCAGTGCTCAAGAGGCGAAGCATAGTACCATACAAGCCGAGCGATGTGATGGGAAGGCATGTCCTCGGGCCGCGGCGCTCCGACTTTTTCGACCAGCCCAAAGGATGGATCATGGTGGATGTGGTGGGGGAAGCGCCGGAAGACAAGGCGACACTCGCATTAGCTGATGATGACCTGTACCTCCTCGGATTCAGCAACAGAAGCGGCCACTGGCACGTTGTTAGTGACGGGTCCACAGGTTTGCCTGAAGCCACCAAGCTACCAATTGAACGGAGATACGGTGCTCTGATTCATGGAGGCCACGAGTTTCTGTACCAAGTTCGTCTAGGAAAACAATCAGCCATTGCTGCTGTCAAGATCCTTGCAAGGTACGGTGGCAGCGGCGGCGAGGAGCAAGTGAAAGATGCCATGGTTCGCTTCGTGGTGATGATCTCTGAAGCTACACGGTTCCGAGCCATCCGGCTGGTGTTCGCCGCCGGCAACAACTGGGAGCGGGAGACCCACATCAGCCCGGTGCAGTCAAAGTACGTTGTCCATTGGGGGCAGCTGTCCCTGCTCCTAATCAGGTGGCAACAAAGCAACTACAAAAGATGGGGTGTTAGTAAGGAATTTGGTGACACATTGGGCAAAGAGATTGGGGTCCACAATGCCCTCGATGCTCTGCACATAATTGAATTCCTGGTTCGCCCAAAGGGAGGATCATCGACATGATCGATCGATGGATCGATCGATCCAGCACGTTCGTACGCTATCAATAAAAAACTTACTAGCGCTAGCTAGCTGCTGTTACAACGTGCGTGCTTGATATGATCTGCTCCGGCCGTATGTATTATATCTCTACCTATAATTATAAAGCAAGATTGTTTCTGCGGTACGTCATAATTTTATGAAAAGAACCCTAATATTTATAGAAATTAACCCACCTATAAAGTATGTTGTATTCGTGCGTCGTCGACCTACTGTTCTTTCGGTTTTCATGTATGTGTCGGACCGGTCCTGTGTCGTCCCGTCCGCTTCCTTCGTCCGTCATCGAAACAAACAAAACATCACGACCGGATAAAACTTCGATCTCTTCCGATCTGAAACAGAAACGGAAGGAACCCTATCCTTCCGTGCACCTGGCAAAACCGATCTCTTCCTGGCAACTGAACCCGTGAAAACTGACATCAAGACAGATACAAACTCAAGGTACACAGTCATGACGCGGGAAGGAAAGATGAGAAACAAAAGGATCGAGAAACCCCCATCGTTAGGCCAAATAAAAGGAAGCGTGCAGCTATATCTCTACTCTCTACCTAATTATAAAGCAAGGATTATTTCTGCGGTACGTCATAATTTTATGAAAAACCCCCTAATCTATTTGTATTTCTATCCATATCTAACATGTGTCTCCTCCGTCCCCTGCAATTTCCCCGAGTTCGGATCGACTCCACGGCGTGATTCTAATTCCTTCCCCCTTCTTGCGATTGGACTCCACAGCGCGATTCTAATGCCTTCCCCTTCTTGCGATTTCCCCGAGCCCCTCCAGATGCATCAACTCCACCGCGTGATTCCTGCGCCGTTCCCAAATCATAGCCAGAGGTCGTCGGAGGGCGTAAATAAAAAAAGAAGACAGAGCATTGGGCCACGAAGAGGCAAAGCATCCAGACGGCGAATCGAGCTCCACGCCAAGCCCTCTCCCAGTCCCCCTCCTCTTCATGCGCCAAGGATATAATGAAGGATATGAGACGGCCAGAAAAGCAAACGAGGGGCTCTCGAAGAGGAACAAAGAGGGAGGATGAGGTCACCGTTGACTGATAGCTTGCTTCTCGGCAATGGCGGAAGAATCAACCTCCATGACCGCTCACTGTTGGTCTGCAGGCTTCGAGACATGCGGCAGTGGAGGAGGAGTTGACCTCCATGTCCAACTGCTGTTGGTCCACAGCTGGACGACTGGTTTGTGCGGCATGCCTCTGGCGGTGGATTCAGACTTTCAGATACAGCGAGCGCAGCGGGCGGAGACGGCAACACCGCAACAGCTGGTTGCGCATGCATCCAATGGGGCCATCCTAGGATAAGGTTACGACACTTTAACATATACCCCATTGGTTTTGTGGACAAATAAAATAACAATCCTTATTGTTTAGTTATACTTCAGCTCATAGCATAAACATTAATTACAGAATCAAACTATGTACATAAATCACCGTACTTTATTTTTCTAGAGCAAAAATACATTTTGTGAATTGATCATGGATCAGTTGGTAAGATCTTTATAGTGAAACCTGACAGGTTTCAAGTCCTCAACTTAGCACTAATTCGTATTTTCACAGATTCATTTTAGAATTTAACTGGCGCTAGGTACCTGTGATGACTTTATTAATTTTAATCTTTTGTCGGCTATGCTCACAGAGTAGGGTTTCATACATATTTTCATAGGAGTGATATCCATGTGGTTTATATCCGTAGCAACGCACGGGCATATTTGCTAGTAGTAGTATAAATAAACATTTGTGTGTGTGTCCGCCGATCCCTGCTCTGTAATATGTAATAGATATATAAATAAATTCCCATCCATTGTATTTGTAGTATATGTGATATTATCGTGCACAGCACATGTCCTCAAGAAAAGGAATCTTATATTTCCGTTCACAAGCATGCATTGAGCTGATGCATCCATTTATGTATGTACATACTTATCTCAATGTTTTTATTAGAATAAAGTCTAAATTACTACTCTTAAGTATGAATAAAGTCCGAATAACCCGTAAAGTATGTTTTAGTTCATTTTACATCCACAAATTTCTCAATCGGTCCAATCTATTTCTTCGTCACATTTTTCCTTTACGTACAAGTGGTGTTTTTAGTTAAAATTTTATTGGATGATAAAGGACCACATATAATATTTTTTAAAAAATAATATAATTTTTTATCATATTTTTACCGAGTGCTCAAATAAAACACTCGACAAACACAAAAAGCCGTGTGTTTTTATGTGGGGCACACGGCAATAAGACAACTTTGCCATGTGCCATGTCTTTGCCGCGTGCCGTATGTAAAGTCACACGGCAAAGACACGATTTGCCGTGTGCCCGAGAAAATGCACACGGTAAAGACTTGAACACACGGCAAACGAAGGATTTCCGGTAGTGAGTACTGTTAGACATTGTTGATACATCTACAAAAAAAAGGCCAATTTTATGTAAAAAATATCAGAATACCTTGACTTGTTATGAAGTCCCCATTTTGCTTAAGGTGTCCAGGGCAAAGCTAAAAAATGGGGCTCCTTTGCAGTAATACTCATAAAAATATTATCAAATATGGGACAGAACTCTGAAACCCTAAATATAATCTATTCCTCACCAATGTCCAGACTATGAATGATCAGTGGACAATTGCAGTTAACACAATCTAATAGTAATTCATAAGTTAAAATGAAATATCAATTCATCTACAATCATTGTATTTTGGAGCAAGATGTACTCATCCTATGTAATAGAATGCTGAATCTGAACGTTTGACTTTTGGCATTGCAATCGGACTAGGATCGTCCACTAGCCAAGAAAGTAATCTAAGGCCAGTTGGTAGAGTTATGTGCACAGTTACCAAGTCTGCCACATAAGCTTTTTAGCATGATGACCCTGTTACTCTCAATGCAGAGGGTCATGGGCACAGTTTCATAGATAGAATACAACATTTAAATCTTACATATGTTGTGATCAAATGGAGGGTCATGAGCTCTCAATGGAGGGTCGTAAGCATTGGTATCTGTGTCGATCCAAGGTCATCACCATGACCCTGAGATCTTCTCTCCCTTCATTAATTTTGTGTCATGTCATCAAAAAAGCCTCCATTAAATGTTGATGACCCTACCATTCAGACCGGCCTAACCGTCTTGATGCGGTGATCATTAGGGGCCTAGGTAAAATAATCCTACCTCCGGCTATTGCCTTTTTTTTTAGAATTGGCTATTGGCCTATTTCCTTGATTTGCTTTGATGTCAGTGTCAGGTGCCTGCCTACTTGCCTGTGCAGCGGCGCAGCCGCAAGTTGATGAAAAAAAAGAAACGAGAGAGGAGACGCTAACAGAGCAACAGCGAACAGACCGGACGAGGAGAAGCGCAGTCACACGGCCCTGTGTTGCTTAATTAGTTCGCTCAGCCGGCCCTGCTTTATGTATATGCCTACACAATAAAACGTACTAGCTGGACAGGGGCTCATGGCTTCCGGGGGCCCGGGGCGGTCGCCCCTCTCGCCCCCACCTCAGGGCCGGGCCTGGGCACGATCTCTGAAACGACCGCGGCCACTATCCAGCGCCGCAGTGCGGAGACCCAAGGGGGGGTATAGATGGCAAAATGGGCGGGGCTAAACGGGCGGCACGAGGCCCGCCCTGTGTTGGCCCGGTCCAATAACGGCCCGACACGAAATAGTAGAAGGCCAGGCCGACACGACCTGATGGTGCAGGCCGGACCTGGGCCGAAAGTACGGCCTGCCGGGCGGCACACGACCCGTCCTGTATAAGGGACGGCCCATCTAAGGCCCGTCAAAAACCACCCCCGTCGGCCCACCCCAAGCCCCCCAATGGCCCAACGGTCATAAAACCACCCCGCCGGCCCGACCTCGCCCTATTAACCCGACCCCCAACCCCGCCTCCTCCCTAACCCTAATCCCAGTTCCCTCCTCCCAGTCTCCCACTCCCGTCCGCTGCCCCCGCAAGCCCTCAACCCTAGTCCGACTCGCCTCACCGCTGCGGCGCCACCCTCCTTCTCCATTTCTCGACTCGCCTCACCGCTGCCCTCCTTCTCCAGATCTCGACTCGCCTTCCTTCCCGCCGCCGGAATCGCCCTCTCCACCACTCGGGTGCTCGGTAAGTGCTCGGTGCTCCGGCAGCGCAGGGCCGCACCGCTCGTGCGGGTGTGGCCGCCGCCGTTGAGGAACCTGAGCCGCCAAGCGCCGAGGTCGTCGGAGATGGATACCGATACCCCGACCTCCGACACGCCTTGGACGTCGGAGGATGATGCTGGTCGGCGTAGGGTTGGCCCTGTCATCGGTGTCATCGACCTTTCCGGAGATGGTGATGCTGCTGGTGCTGGTGATGGTGCCGCTGCTGGCGCTGGCGCACTGGAGGAGCCGTCACCCACTACTGTCGGCATCGCCGTCAGCAGGAAGAGGAAGTCAACCTCTAAGGTATGGCAAGATTTTGATGAGATGTTCACCATAAGGAACGGTAAGAAGGTCAGGTATGGTGCTAAGTGCAAATACTATGGTCATAAATACTCTGGTAAATCTTCTAGTGGTACTGGCCATTTGAAAAGGCATGCTCTTGTTTGTGGGAAGAAAAAACAATCTGATCGTATGTCTCAATCTCTTTTGATGTACAACCCTGATGGAACTATCCATCATTGGGAGTACAAGGAGTTTGTTGCTCGTATTGAACTTTGCCTCTTGATAGCTAAAATGGATCTGCCTTTAGGTTTTGGTGATTCTAATGCATATGAAGAGTACATAATCCGTGCTCATAATCCTAGGTTCTCTAAATCCTCTAGGCAAACCACCACCAGAGATTTTGTGAAACACTTTGGTGAGTGTTGTGCTAAGCTTAAGGAAACCTTGTTGTCTTCTGTTTCCTCTGTTTGTCTTACTTCTGATATATGGTCTGGAAATGCTAAAGAGGATTATATTAATGTGGTTACTCACTTTGTTAATGCAGATTGGGAGTTAGAAAAAAGATTGCTAGCTCTGAGATTGATTGATGAATCACATACAGGTGCTGCCATTGCAGAGCGTATTTCCATGGTGGTTGATGAGTATGGTTTAACTGATAAGATCTTTGCTATTACTCTTGATAATGCTTCTTCAAACTCTACAGCCATGGATATATTATCTCCTATTTTGTCTGGTTACATACTAGCTGCTTTACCTCCTAATGCAACTGAAGATGAGGTAAAAGAAGAGCATTCTCTTTTCATGCATCAACGTTGTGCTTGCCATATTATAAATCTGATTGTTAAATCTGGCATGAAATGTTTGAGGCCTTACATTGAAGATTTTAGAACTACTATATCATTATTGAATTCATCTAACAAACGCATTGCAGCATTCAAAAGCTTTTGTGTATGCCGAGGTGTGCGTCCTCGTAAGTTTGGTTTGGACATGGATGTTAGATGAAACTCTACCTACATCATGCTCAAGCATGTTGTTCCATATCGTGGTACCTTTTCTACCTTTATTCAAACTCATCATCATTTTGTTAATGACTTGCCACTGCTCATTGATAACCACTGGTATGTTGCTGAGAAAATATTGGAATTCCTTGAACTATTTTATGACTCAATTGTTGCTTTATCTGGTGTTTATTATCCTACATCTTCTCTAATGTTGCATCATAGTCTTGAAATTGCTAGACATCTCAATGAATATGAGAATGATGAATTGCTTAGACCTGTTGTTGTTCCTATGAAAGATAAGTTTTTAAAATACTGGAGAAAAATACCTATGCTATATTCCTTTACTTTTATTTTGGATCCTAGAGCTAAGATGAAAGGCTTCATAATGTTCTTCGATTGTTATCTGACCATACTGCTGCAGATTACTCCAGATTCCCAACTGAGGTGCATGGTAAGTTAACAAAGGTCTTTGAAAGGTATGAAACTAAGTTTGGTGATGCTTGCTTGCATCGACCCCAACAGTCAGCAACTGTTAGTTCTGGTAAGAAGAAAATGGCTTGGAATAAAATCTTTGCTTCTGATGTTGGTAGCTCTTCTAGTTCTGGTCCTTCTCAACCGGGAAGGAGGACAGGTACTGCTTCTTTTCCATCTCCTACAACTCTTTTAGAGCTGTCCTCCTACCTTGACAGTGATTGCGTCGTCCGGTATGACGATGAGGTCAACCTTCTCAGTTGGTGGCATGAGCATAAGCGAACTTACCCTATTCTTTTTCTACTTGCTAGAGATGTGCTAACTGTACCTGCTTCCACAATATCATCCGAGTATACTTTTAGTCTTGTTGGCAGGGTGATTGAAGAGAGGCGACGACGGTTGACAAGTGAGATGGTGGAGGTGCTGTCTTGCTTGAAGGACCGGGAGCTTGCTGATGCTCATCTACAGCACAATGTGGAGAAGGACACCAAGGAGCTGGAGTTGTCTTTTGAGAACATGTACCTGGATGAAGATGCTGCTACTACTGCTGCTCAGAGTTGAAGGAGCCAAGGACAAGGAGGCTGTTGTGCTGGTGCTGCTGCTGTTGCTGGTTGTCTATCCCTTTTGTTTTAGTACTGCACTATTTATGTAATGGACAATGTACATTAGGACATGTAACGCTAAGACTTTAAGAACTCTTGAGCTGGGCTGTACTCTTTTCCTTTCTAGGGTTTTATCTCACGAGGTGTGAGTTTTACCTAGGAAGATTTTTAATGAGGCAGCCAATAAAACAACTCCAAAATTTCATCATTTATCTATATGTCTCTGTCTCTTGTCTTGAGTGTTTCATATTGCTTCCATTGATTATATGTTTGACAGTTTGAGAATTGAGATTTTAGATTGTGTTATTTGAATTCTTTGTATTTTTTTTGCCTCTGGTGATTGTATTTCTTTGAGCGGGCTGATGGGCCGCCGGGCCTGTTTAGCCTGGCGGGCTAGTGGCCTGGCCCGGCCTGCATAAGGATCAAGTAGGCCTGGCCTGGGCCGAGAGGTCGGCCTGCCGGGCGGCCCGGCCTGGCACGATAAATAGACTGGGCCTATGCAGGCCGGGCCAGGCCAGACCCGGGCCAGGCCAGGCCAGGCCGCCCGTTTGGCCATCTATAAAGGGGGGGGGAGTAAGGGCGACCATAGTGGGAGAATTGGAGGGGGTAGTAAGCCTTCACGGTGGGTAACAAGCAGGTAGTAGTTGTTGCCTGGTAGTAGGCAATGGAGTAACTTTCCTCTCTCTATCCTTCTCTGCTGATGAGGACATCCTCCACTATTACCCGTTGGCAAAGACGCAACAAAAAATGGGCCAAAGGCCCAGTTGTAGTCGGCGGCGACCGTGTGAGCCGCAGAATAATCCCACCTTGCTTAGCTAGGGAGGAAGAAGCCACCTTAAAGAGAACCACCCTTCCCCTATCAGTCTAATCTTTTGGGGGTGATTAGGCCTTTCCCCGAGTGGGTGTGCCAGGGTGCGGTGCTAAGATTGCTGGGGGCCAGGTAGAACGTATCTGAAGTCGGAGTCACGGGGGCCAGGTCATGCGTACCTGAAGCCGGGCTTTGTGAGGGCCAAATCGTGCTATCTGTAGCCGGATCGGGGGCTACGGATCGGTGTGTCGTATACTAGAGTACCGATGTTAAGACTGTCGAGGCACAACAGGAGGCCATATGGGCGTTGCAGCCAGGTCGGTGTGTCGGGCTTTTCCTTCCCAACCTGTGCCGGACTCATCACCTGCACATGAATAAAAGGCAATGGAGTACCAGCAAATTTTTTAATCTGTACCATGGGTCCCTCCTTATTACCTGCTTGTGAATCAACACTGTGACATTTACAGTAACTATTACCTATTGTTATTGGGCCCACCCTTACTTACCACTTCCATCATATACATTGCTCATGCCCAATTCTTGGCCTCACACCTGATTCGCCGATTCGGATCCAGGCGTGGGCTGGGGGGATGCTGTCACCACATAGACAAAACGAAGAAAACCCACCAAAGGTGCTAGGCCACCACGGGTTTAAAACCCGAGATGAAAGCGGCATCATATGCCCAAAACCAGGCACGACACAGCACCCCGAGGTGGTAAGGTTCTTTCGAGGGGAAGGAGCCGACCTGACGACCTGACCACGCATTCAATGCACCTGCTTCGCGGATGAGTCTCCTCTGCAGTTGAATCCCTGCAGTTCGCTCACTGACAGATGGGTCTGATTGTAGGGAGGCCCACTTGTCAGTGACCCAACTGCAGGTGACTTAACTGCAGAGGAACTGCTTCCCTGCTTCGCCACGCCCTGGAGGATCCCGGGGACAGCACGCCTTGCCCGTAAAGCAGCATGATTACGAAAGAGGCGTGCACTCATGAGGCGCTGCCAGGGGCAGGGGGGAAGCCCCGCCCAGGACCCGTCGCATCAGGTTGTAGGGAAAGTCCCACCTAGCAAGCTTCCTATCACCACGACAGATATGGGGAGTGCCTGCAGACACGGGATAAATAGGATAGAATGGCAACATGTAAAGGGACAAAAAAATGGGAGATTGAACCTCTAAGAATACATCCATCACCACATAGGATGTAGGATGTTATAGGTCTCGAGTGGCCCGAACCTGTCTAAATCCTTTGTTTCCATTGTCGCCACACCGATAGAATCTTGATGCGTGTTACATCCCTGGCCGAATCTCTAAATGGGGTTTCTCTCGAATCTCTGCTAGCGATACTCACCCACCGTCAGCTACAACCGTAGCCAATACTCAATTATGCTTTGATATGATCGAAAATATTTCGTTTTCTATTCTTTCTCTTATAATTTTGTTTTGTGAATGTAGGCCCTCTTGAGAAGTTGGTGAACCAAAAGAACGCATTTGAATGGTGAATTGGCATAGTTGTAAGATTGTAATGGATTGTCTCCTCGGGTGTGTAAGGGGATCATCACTATATCCCAAGAACCCAATATATATTAATTAGTACTGGAGCTTTTTTTTATGAGATTGTCATCAGTCGGCAATTCTTCAAATTCTGTTGTTAATCTTTGTTCAAATATGCACATAAATACGTCGACGGTGCTATATGGGTCCAACTCTTTATCCTACACTGGACAAGAGGTAGGATAGGCGTTGGTGTGTAACTTGGCTGATAGTACGACTGATTAAATGTTGTTTTGATAGATTCAAAATTTTAATCAAAATCTGAACCCTGTCTATTTGAACCGACATAAATATTGATTAGTTATGTCATTAATTTAATAGCCTAAATTCTCAATTGGCATAAAAAAAACTGGGAATAGTGGGCTAGCACGGAATGGAATAACCTGCAGTGGGCCTGTGAAGCGGATCATCGTCTTGGCCCATGAAACAGACGGCCGAAGCGCTACGCATCGGCCCATCCAGCCCACCCATCACACCCCGAGTGGCCGACCAACCACCAATTATCTCGGGCTGGTGTGGCCGGCCTATAAGAAGCGCAGCGCAGTGGCCTCCCCTTCTTCTTCTTCCCCACTCCATCTCCCCGTCTCCATCCACACACACAAAACCCCAAACCCACCGCCGTCTCGCAGCGTACTAGTAGTGGAGATGGAGTTCCGCCGCTTCGGCCTGGTACAGCTACTGCTGCTCGGCCTCCTCGCCGGAGTGGCGTCGACCACCCGGACCTACGCGCGCGACCCCGCGGAGTACTTGGACACCACCGGCCGGATCATCGCGGCCCCGGGAGCGCCCACCACCCCCTGCTGCGACGCGGTCCTCACCTCCGTCTCCGGCGGCGACCCTTGCCTCTGCCTCACCCGCCCCGACGCCTCCCACGGTAAGCACGACCTGGATCCGCTCACTCCCTTGCTAGTTCCCCTCCCTACGTGCTCATATCGATCGATCTGCCAGCTTTGTGTGCCTTGTGCGTGCTGCTGCGTGTCTGGTTTGAATGGGAATCCGATCCATGCTCTCCGTGAATCCGTGATGCATACATCCCTTGTAGTTTTGCTCCTAGACTGCAGCGCGTGGGGGACTCATTAGCAAATATTGCTGGATTGTTTGTGCTGGCTGCTTGTTTGGGTTCTGATCTAGCCTCTAGGCATGATAGATGGTGATGATCTCGGAGATAGATCGATCGATCGATCGATGCACATTTTGGTTAGTTTATGTAGTGTATATGTATTGTTAAGGGATCTGATCGATCAGATGGAACTTGATGCAATGTTCGGGTCCAACCGCAAATTCAAAGTAATATGAAGTTGTTCCGGCCTGTCTTTTGATTAGCGCAAGCGAGCGATTTCCCTTGCTCGATCTAACCACCTTTGAATCCATCATCCCATCTCTCCTCGGGTGGACTTGGACAACCAGCGCTAACAACTACATTTACTTTTCGTTATGGCCTACTCATTTACTAGCTTAATTAGCTTCGTGTTTACTTAATTGGATCTCTTGGTGTTTAATTTTAACTAATTAATTCTGCTACACATCACAGATGCATTATTCTACTTCTACGTACATGGATTGTTTGCTTTGTTTGATTGGACAATGGTCTTGGGCTGTAGGCTTTGTGGTGACCAGTACTGAAGACAAAATTACAGGCACCAGCAGCCTAGCTTTCTCACTTAAACCGCTCCCAACTTGCATGTGCATTTCGTTTAATTTGGGTCAAAGTTGGTTGATGCTCTAGCTAGCCCTCTGGCTGTTGCACTTGCACAAGTAGAACCTGCATTATTGCATTTGTTGCACTCCCTGCACTGAATTGAACTGACTGCAACTGCAAGCCTAGCAGATGAAAACTCAAGACGTACGACCCAATTCTAAAAAGACCCTAACTGAACTGAATTGAACTGACTGCAACTGCAAGCATAGCAGATGAAAACTCAAGACGTACGACCCAATTCTAGAAAGACCCTAACTGAACTGAAGTGAACTGAGTGTGCAGCAGAGCAGCAAGCCTGGTCTTTTGTTGTTGGCTGGCATTCACGGAATCTATCAATTAATCAATCGTGCGTCAAATTAAACGTAGTATACTGTATATCTGCTACTCCATCATCGTCAAGTTATGCGAGCTAGTATATATGCATCTTGTGTGTATGTTGGTGTGTTTCCTTTGATAATTGGATTTGTTGATAATCAAGTTGGTTGCATCATATCCAATAATATACTTGTACGTCTTCCTGTGCAGGTGCTGCACCGGCCGCCCTCAGCCCCTCGCTCGCCAGAGGTCAGTCAGAGTGTTTCCTTCTGCTGCTTTGGCGCTAATTATAATTCCAGTCCATGATCGAGTATGCTCTCTGTACGACGAAATGCACGCATGCTCTGTACTACTGTATTATTGCATATATCCCACACTTTTGATATAAGTAATAATTTGCATCCATCCCTCAGTTACTTGTACAATGTAGCTAGTGCTTGTGCTGCCGGCCTGCATTAGTTGGATGCATCCGATTTTAATTTGTCTGTTTTCGATAGCTACTCCTCGAGCTCATTATTACTGCTGCATCTGCATGGAACGGAAGTCTAGTCTTATGATTGGATTAAAGCAAGCAATTAAAACTAGGCCAGCCAGCCAGCCGTTCAATCAATATACTGTACACTAGTAGCTGTATTAATTATTGACGAGTCATCCAATTTCAATCTACAGGAGGTGGAGGTGGAGGAGGACGACGAGGACGGCCGCCGGCTGATGAGCCGCCCTGCAACGCCACTCTGATGGCATCCCAGCTGGAGCGAGATTGCCGTGCCAACATGACGACGGCCGGCGTTCCGGCTCCGGCCTGCTGTGGGGACGTCCTGCGCACGATTGACCACAAGGACCGGGGCTGTCTCTGCAGCGTGTCAGAGCAGTACGTGTTCAGCATCTCGGAGTTGGATGTTGGAGTCATGTGGTTGCTCTACCAGAGATGCGGGGGCCGCCAGCAGGCAGTTCCCAAAAGGCCGGACACATGCGCCCATTCGCCGGCGGCCGCTCCTCCTCCTCCGCCGCCGCCGCAGTCACCGCCGCCTCCCGCCGCTCCCGAGCCGCCATCGAGACCCCCGCCCAGCGAGCAGACGACGCGGTCGACTGCTGGTTGGAGTTGGAGGGTGTTCGGCATCGTGATGGGGAGCTTGGCCGGCGCCGCGTTAATTGCTGTACCAGTTTGGATTGTCAAGTACAAGAAGAAGCCGCCAGCAGCAGGTACACATATATACGCCGCCCATCGTCGTACGTTCATACTAGTAGTTACAGTAGTGATTTAAGCGGCCTAGGCAGCTAATTAATTCTTGTGCAGAGATGATGAACGTGGCTTCAGCAACAGTTGTTGAAGGCAAGTGCGGTGCCGTGGATCTGCCGGTGAAGTTGTCAACAGATGCTGCTAAGGAAATTCTTCAGGGTGGAGGTCTTCCAGCTGAACCTCCTACTGCTGATGCTCGTCGTCCTCCTGCTGCTGCACCGCCAACTATCTTCAACTCGCACTTGCAGGATGACGGCAAGGCGAAGCCGAAGGTGGACCTATGGATCAACAAGGACCCTTTTCAGGAGGAGGATTTCGATAGTAGGATTATATTTAGCGCCCGTGCCCAGTAGTAGCTAGCACCAGTCTAGCTAACTAGCTAGTGTCCGTACCTCGATCGCTAGTGCTAGGCTGCTAGCTAGTTCCAGAGTACTCGATCCGTAGTATGTTGGTCTGCAGTTCGTTGTTTGATAGCATGCAGATGCATGCAGTGGGGGATCGAATCGATCATATCGATGAACTTGTGTGTAAGGTACAAGTACTCCTCCTGCATGCATATATAACTGCACTCCTACCTGTGTGCCATTATGTTAAGCCCCTCATACCTGTGTGCCACAAATTTTCCACTTGGTACCTGTGTGCCCTCCACCTTTAATTTCTTTACCCATGTGACATTATGTCCACCATCTGTTAGAACTTAACAGAACCATAGTCCTGACATGTGGGACCCACAAAGTGAAAAGATCATTCTACCCCTGAGTCCATCTCCCTTTCTCTCATGTCTCTCTCTCCCCGACCGTGCTCTCTTTCCTGTCTCTCTCTCTCGCTCGCTCATCTCTGCCCCGACCAGCGACCGGAACCCTAGCGCCGCCCGGGGGCCCTGGTGCGCGCCGCCGCCCGGGGCCGCCTATTGCGCCGCCGCCCGGGGGCCTGCGCGCCGCCGCCAGGGGCCTGCGGCGCCGCCGCCACCGGCCGGCCCTGCGCCGCTCCCTTCCGGGCGTTGCCCCGCCGCCGCCGCATCCTCCGACAGCACGGCACTCCCGCTCCCGCTCGCCGCTGAAGCCACCGCCGTCGCCGCCTTGGGGTCCTGGTGGGCGGCGGGGTAGTTGGTGGTGGCGCCGGCGCCGCGGAGCCTGCGCGCGGCGGCGTCGTAGGCGAGTCGCGCACGGCCTTCCGCACCTCGCCGCGACCCACCCCGGCCGAGCGCCATGAGTCCATGACTCAAGCTCAAGCCACATCGACCGGAGAGGAGGAGAGAAATAAAGAAAAAAACGTATGAGTCAGTGACAGGTGGGCCCCAGTTGTAAGGGAGAAGGGTAAAAGCGACATTTCACAGCTCTATCAGTGTCCATCCATCCAAAATGGCACACGGGTAACCAAACAATAAGTGCATGGCACACATGTGTCTGGGGGAAATTTTGTGGCATAAAGATATAAGGGCCTTATCTTAAGGGCACACAGGTAAAAGCCTCTACATTGCAGCAGGTTCAGGTTGGCGTGTACGTGCCATGGTCATACACGTACCTTACTACCTTACATGCGTTGCGCGCCGGATCGGAATCTATCTGATGAACATGTACCATTAATTGGATCAGATCACCTGGTGGCCTGCTTGTCGGCAGGGCAGGCTTAAACAATGACGAGATCCCGTACGTATGTAGTAAGTCAATATAATTAATGCATACGTATCCAGTAGTAGCATTAACTTATTAGACTACTAGTTAATTTGCATGCAGTTTCATCGATCAGTTTATTTTCGTACTAAAATGTGACAATCCAGATCGATGTTTCATTGTTGCACACCATTTCAGCTAGAGCTAGCAGTGATCCCGTGTGTTGCCCTTTTAAAAAGGTCATAGTCCCATTGTTAAAAAAAGATCCGCGCGAACTCCTGTGTTGCCTCGTTTAATTTCCTCTTGACCAAAGTTAATACATGCATCTTGGCTGCTTAATTTGTTGGGGTTTCAAATACTTGATGATTAATATGTAGGTTATTCTAAATATCGTACTGGTAGCAATTTTTTGGTTGCTCGTGTGCTGTTAATAGCTTGTCATAAACAAATCACTTACTTGAAAAAAATGGAGGGACAAATCTGTCAGATGTGTGCTGCCTCCTGCTATTTCCACTCACATACTGTATATAATCACATATCATTTTGAGACCTCTGATCGAGAAGGAAGTTTGGAATATCAGGAAGGGCTTTCTGTAAGTTTTTTTTCTCTGAAAATAAGGAAGAGAGAGACAATGATGATTTGGAAATACATGACTCATCTGTGCTGAGGAGACGGACACCGCTGACCAGCAGCTCAAGGCATGCAAATGCGGCGGCTACGATGTCTGTGTATCATATCCTATCCTGTCCATCCGATTGCATTGCAGTGCACCACCAACTAACTGCCATCTCACTCAATCCTGCAGATTTGTGTCTGCTGGCACCACATCATTGACATGGCTGAGAAGGAGGACACAGAGGGCCGCTGCCCTGCATGCCACACTCGCTACGACAATGACAGGATTGTCAAGATGGCTGCCACTTGCGACAGGTCTCTTGCCAACCTTCACCAATCATGCTTTAGTTCTCCCTCCCTCCCTCCCAAGAATCAGTTTGTGCTGTACTAATACAAATTACAGACTACAGCATTTGAGTTATTTACCCTTTTTTTAATACGAAACATGCATAGATGCTTCCACCTTTTATTTTTTTCACTTCGCTTAACCTAACCCACTTGTGAAAGTTGGCTTTAAAAATTATATTGCACTAAGAAGTTCCAAGTTCCAACTTATGTTTATTTTCATGGGAACAGGACGGTGGCAGAGAACATTGCAGAGAAGAAGCACAAGACACAAAAGGTTAAACCAAAGGCAAGACCAACAGCAACATCCACCGTAGAAGCTAAGAAGCACCTGGCTAGTGTCAGGGTTATCCAGAGAAATCTGGTGTATATAATTGGGCTACCTGCACATTTATGCATTGAGAATGTGAGCACCATATCATTTAATTTTTCACATCTAGATTCATACGAGTTGACTGATACATTAAAATTTTTCTGGTCATACCAACACTAATAATAGTTTTTTTAGGTACTTGAGCGTAGGGAGTACTTTGCTCAGTATGAGAAAGTTTCGAAGGTTTCAGTTTCCCGTCCGACTGGGCCACCTTCCCAGCAGGCATCAGCAAACAACAATATTAGTGTGTATGTCTCTTTGAGCCTGCACATGCATCATCTGCTTCAATAGTTTTTGTTTTAGTCTTTGTTTCAGTACTGATCAATCGATTTGATATATCAAACAATTATCCTATGCTTTTCATGTTTCAAGTTTGCATGCTTTCTTGTTGTAATACTAGATACGGCATTGGTAGTTAGGTGTTGTAACAAATTTAACTGAGAGTTCAATTGTGTTGGTGGTTGTCAACTGAACTTGGCGATGTCCATGTTCCTGCAAGTAGAACAGTCATTTTAATATTATAGTCTGACCTACTTAGCAGTGTGGTTTGCATGTGTCCACTTGATTTACATAGCCATGCTTGAAACTTTGAAAGTAACATTGATATCCTTATTGCTAACATAAGGAGATGTATCTTTTACTCCTATGAGATCCTGGGAGTTTCAGATACACGCAAGGTGTCCATTTCAGTCATTGCTTGATTTCTGCATCATCAGTGATGCGCTTATCTCATTCCTCTGGATGGGACATTCCCCTGTTTCCGGGCTGAGCTCAAGACCCAATCCCGCATGTGTAAAGATAGGATAGGAATGTAACTCCCAATGGAATGCCAAATTTTGTTTCTTCAACTGCTTTGCTTTTCTCCTGTAAATGTAAGATCTGTTTTTGGATCATCCATTTCTCCTAGGTTTATTTAATTTAGGCTGGAGGCAAACTTAAGTCAAGGTAATTCTCCGCTAAAACACTTTGGTATTTCTCCAAGATAGATCATAAGACAAATAATCAATCAGAGCACAGAGAGCCATCTTATTATGTTCCCTTAAGAAACACTATGACCGATTAAATAATCTTTATATCAGTTCATGAGAGAGCCCAATGCAGAAAAATGCATGTTGGATCTTTGACCCTAAACAGCTCAAATCATTTCGATATCAGTTAATCGAGGACATCAAATGGTCACTCTAAAAAAAATGGTTTGCAAATATTTTTTTTCATAGAAAAATTATAAAAAATCCTATAATCTAGTTTAAACTTAAATTTTCATATAAAATTCATTTTAGATTGGAAAATATAAGACTAGTTTAAAACTTTCTCTAAAATTATGTTTTTCTTTTACTGTCTAGTTTGGAGCCATACTAGTTTCTAGACATATGAGACTAATTATAATAAATATGGGATCAACTACTTAGTAGTTTTTATTATCAAGTTTCTATTAATTCACTTTGATTACTTTTACTAAGTAGTTGCTCCCACTATTTATTATAATTGGTTTGATATGTCTGGAAACTAGTATGGCTCCAAAGTAGTCATAAAAATATGATTTTAAAGAAAATATGAAACTACTTTCATATTTTTTTGATCTAAAACAATTTTTTCTATATTTTTTCATATTAAACCAAATTTTAGGTTTTTATTAGATTTTTAAGAAAAATATTTGCAAACTTTTTTTCAAAAGATCATCTTACGTCCTCGAATTCTCAACTAAATTTCAATTTACCCCTCTGAAACCACTCTTGAAAACTGCCGAGAACGAAAAACAACCGGTTTTCAGAGTTCAGGAACCACAAACATCCGATTTTAGAGATAAGGGACGAGAATCAAACTTAGACAATAGTTGAGAGATGTCAAAGGTACTTTTTCCCTTGCAACCGGAACGAATTCAAGCGCTATAGCCCGTGAAAGGGCCAACCCGCGCGGGCCAGGAACACATGTCGATCGTGGTTGCGGGATCACCACGGCCCATGGATGGAGCAGGCCCGTCCACACGTGTACCATCCAGCCTCGTCCAC
This sequence comes from Echinochloa phyllopogon, assembly GCA_033239725.1. Classification (NCBI taxonomy): domain Eukaryota; kingdom Viridiplantae; phylum Streptophyta; class Magnoliopsida; order Poales; family Poaceae; genus Echinochloa; species Echinochloa phyllopogon. Next base: position 42,047,986 of record BTCW01000005.1, on the reverse strand, counting down.
GCGTCAGGCAATCATCAGGAGGTGCTGCCGTAGCAGTACAACGATGGAGCCTCCATTCCAATTGGGCACCTGAAACGAACCGGATTTTCCTTACCGAAAATCTGACTCCCTGTACCATTGTGATAGTCCTAGAATCAACAACTATCACGTACAGAACTCATTCCAGAAGTTATCACATCCATACATCGAACAAGACAATGCAATGTTTAGGGGTACAAGCCACTTGGGCTAATCGACAGAAAGGAAAGCCAACGCAGCGGTAGCTAAGTCATCAGGGCATCATCTTCATCTCCTCCACAGGCAACCTGTAACACCCCGCCATCCACGAGCCGCCCCGCACAGCCCTTCCGAGGGGCGTGCACGCGTACACATAGCACCCTGCTTACACTTTCGTCCTCGCTTCGTATAAAAGGGTTAACCCGAAGGTGCTATGACTGGAAGACAAAGGCTTATAAGTTGCCTCCACCCTTGCTAAACTAGCAATGTGGCACTAAACACGTGCATCCCGCACTCACGGGCCACTACTGGGCCATACAAACCGGGCCGGGTGTGACATACACCCCCCCTCAAAGAACTCGACGTCCTCGTCGGCGCAACTCACCCACACGGGCAAATGTCCAGGACCGTTCCCCTTTAGCGCACGACCGTAGGTCCAGTGCCGGCGCCATAGTCCATGTCGTATGCCCTACCCGGGCCACACGCGACATGCGCTCTATGCCCGCACACTGACCCGTACGCGCAACCGCGAGGGTCGGCTTTGATACCATTTGTAACACCCCGCCGTTCACGAGCCGCCCCGCACAGCCCTTCCGAGGGGCGTGCACGCGTACACATAGCACCATGCTTACACATTCGTCCTCGCTTCGTGTAAAAGGGTTAACCCGAAGGTGCTATGGCTGGAAGACAAAGGCTTATAAGTTGCCTCCACCCTTGCTAAACTAGCAATGTGGCACTAAACACGTGCATCCCGCACTCATGGGCCACTACTGGGCCATACAAACCGGGCCGGGTGTGACACAACCACTCGAGCATAACGCCGCACCTCAATCGTACCATCCATCAGCGTTGTTGTCGAAGTCAAACTCGTAACTTGGAAGACCTTGAACTGTTCCCAAGGATTGGAACAGTTCCATGTCACCATCCATAGATGTGCAAGCTTTAAGGTGGACTAATCTAGTTATACAAATAGATAAGGAATAGTTGGGGTTTCCTATGTAGCAGCAATAGAAGTTTATAAATCAGTTTCCAACACCAACACACACCTCCACGGGCAATCCTGACAGAACAGGCTCCCGTCTCCAACGTCTATTCGATGGGAGAACTCCCGCTTCTCCCACCTCATCGGCCATGCCGGATCCTTAGTTTAAAAAGGAGAGAGGTAGAAGTTTTAGTCACCAAAACACTAACAGAATGAGCAGTTCATAGGGGGTTGTCCATGATCGAGGACGCGACTATACGTATAGTTTTAATTCTGTAGAGTGTGTACACCAGTAACCATGCGAGATACGCCCGGACGGGGTGCAGCTGTCTGAGTCGCATCACACCGAACGGAGGTCTAGTAGTTACGGCACCATCCTGCTTTTTCGGGCCTGGGGCACGTCCTCCGCTAGAGGTCGCCCCGGAACCGTGAAGCACTCCCCCGGGGCCAGTCGGGGGCCAAAGCAGAGCAATGGTCAACACCAATCCCCCTTACACCGATACACTATCCTCCTGCAGGCTTGGCACCGCACTTGCTAGGCTCGGATCAGGCCCACCCTCATAATGGACACACGGTGTGCACGGTAAGTCCCAATAAAGCAGCTAGTCCGACCGGTCCTTAAACTGTCGAAGCGGGCTCTTCTCTCGAAATGCGTATCCACCACAGTGGTCCGCCAGTCGCACCCATTACAGGTATCGCCGCCAACTCCTTTTCATCAGAACATATCAAACTTGTGCCTACAACAGGCACTCCGCGGGAAGTACCCAAGTGTACTTCCCAAGCCCCCAATCCGAGGATTGGGTTATGGTACGCTCGCTTCAACAAAAAGGATTTTCAAATCCTCCAACTTCTCGGTTTTCACTCACACCGAAAACAGTTTGAAGCATCCATTTTCCTCACACACATGCAAGCGAAGCATTCTCAACAGCATATATATAAATAGTAGTAGGACATCATGGAAATGGCAATTAAACAGGCTATGCATGGTTTATCATCTCAGGCAGTTCATGCGAATAAATAAAGCATAGCATTTCTACGAGCATGACTAATAAGCGTTCAAAGAATGGATGGGCGTGAACCTGGTGACTCCTCGTAGTAGTACTCGTCGAACTCCTCCTCCTCAGTCCCGACGTGAGTCTCCGGTCCTCCTAAATACCGACCCGCAATTTAATTACCGAGACCACGGGCAAATAAACTCCAAACAAGAACCAAGGAAGAGCCAAAAAACACCAAACTTTATTCCAACGCGTAGGTCATGATTTTAGAAAAATAATGAAACTGGTTTCATATTTTTCTGAGCTACGGTTGATTTGTTATTAATTTTTGAAGTTTAAATCATTTTATGAAAATAATTAATTAATTCCGAAAAATAAAATAACAGATAGGGACACGTGGCAGCCTCTGGTGGCGCCACGTCATCACTGCTGACGTCAGCATGACGTCATGCTGACGTCATCAGTGGGGTCGGGTGTGCTGACGTCATCGTGGGCCCGGATGACGTCAGTGTTGACTTGGTCAATGTTGACCAGTCAACGGTCAAGGTCAGCAGGGTCAGCTAGGGTCGACAGGTCTGCCTAATGGAGCCTATGACATGTGGGACCCGGCAGTCAGCGCGAAGAGAAAAGAGAAAGGGTTAGGGGCGAGTTGGGCTGGTCATTGGGCCGAAAGTGGCCGGCTCAGCCCAACAAGAGCTGGGCCACGGCCCAAAAGGGGCTTGCTTCCGGCCCGGCCAGCTTAAGGCGCGGTGGACATGGTCCACCATGGACCTTGTCCGCGGTCTACATGGATCGGGAGCACGGGATTAGGTGCGGCCGCGGCGGAATCGTCTGCGGCTGCTGTGTGGCTTGCTTGTTGTGGTCCAGCGTGCGGCGGCGGCGGCGCGCTCTGGACGCGACGCCGCGCGACGCGCGCGCTTCGGCGCGCCGGCGAGCGGTGGCGGCTCGCAACGGCGAGGGAAAAGGAGAGTCCAGCGAGGTCCAAGAAGAGGGGAAAAAGCTTTGGCTGGGTCTCGCGGAGGTGTTTGGCCGAGAAAGGCGGGGCTTTGGCCGGCGCGGCGGTCTGCCAACGAGCGCCGGCAGAGCTTCGGCTCCGGTCATGGCGAGAAGACGGCGGGGTGAACTTTGGAGGGCGAGGGGCTCGACCCCTGGGTTGGTTCTCACGAGATGGGTGCAAGGCGAAGCCTCGGGTGTGGCCAGGTAGGGTTGAGAGGGGTCCGGCGAGCTTGACCACGGCGGAGCGCCGTGGGCGGCTCGCACGACGGCGGTGCATGACGAGCACGCGTGGCTCGGGCGTTCGGCCTCGGCTGCAAATGCGCAGCCTTGGCGCGGGCTTTGGTTCACACGCGCGTTGCAAGCCTTTGGCTTGGCGCGGCACGGCCACGGCGCTCGCGCGGCTCGGGCATCCCCGGCGCGCGACGGCCATAGCGGCCATGGGTGAGCGGCGCAAGGCGACGGCGGGTCGCGGGCTTGGGTCAAGCGGCGAAGGTGGAACCTGCACAAGAAGCACGGCGCGAAGACCGGCGACACACAGAAGGCTGGCGATGACGGCGGCAACAACGGTACGATGGTCGTGGCACTCAAGGGAAGCAGAGGAAGGGAAGAGCGGCGGCGGTGACTCACCTTGTCGGGGTGTAGTCGTACGCTGCAGCTCGGGGACGGCTCGCGGAATGGCTGCGGGCGAGGGCTCGCGGTTCTCTTGGTCGGCGGCGTCCTCCTCTTCCTTGCGCGGACGGCGGCGGCTCTCCTCCACGCGCAGCGACGGTGCGTGGGCGTCGGCGGCTTGAGCTGCAGCGGCGGCTCCTCCTCGACTTCCCCCTCCTGCTCCCCTTCTTCTTCCCCCTCCGGGTGGTGACGGTGGTGCGTGTGTGAGTGGAGGCTGCAGCGGAGTGCAGTGGCTTGGAGAGGGAGTGGCGGCCGGCGGGGTCATTTATAGGCAGCCGGCTAGGGTTAGCGGGGCGCGGGGCGGGCGCGGACGGCTAGGGCCTCGGCGTCCGTGCCCTAGGCCACGCGGCAGGCATCCAGAGGACGAGCGGCGGCTTTGGCGCGGAGCGCCGGCGGGGTCGCGCGTATGGGGGAGTGGGGGCGCGGCACGGGGAAAGGTTGAAGAAAATCCTGGCGAGCGGGCCCGTCTTGCCAGCGAGAGAAGGAGAGGCAGCGAGGTGCGGCTGGGGAGAGCTGGGTCGGTGGGGTTGCTGGGTCGGCTGGGCTCGGGTGGAGAGTAGGCCGCGGGGTTAGTTTAGTTAGCGGGTTAGGTTAGGTAAGTTAGTGGGTTTGTGCCACGTACGTTATGGACCATCACCAAGCCGTCGACATTGCCTTTCTTGATCCCACGAATCAACAAGTGCGTGTGTTCTCAGTTTCACAAGTGGCTGGGTGATGCTCATCTATTTTTCACCTTGCGTCTTTGACCTCCCATCTCCCGCCGAATCTGTCAGCGTTGTTCGTCTGTTGGATATGTTCCAAATTCACATCCACGAGATAGGCCATGCTTGGGCCGGAGCGAAGCGGAGGCCCATCGCGCTGTGGTTTCTCTCAGAAAGTGCACAGTTTAGTCCCACCTTGGTAACGCAACCAAGTACGGGCGCGTGATCTGCCTATATATATATATATGTAAGCCTATGTAGACGGTAAGACAAGACAAGACAAGACAATGCAAGACAGATAAGCCATGTATCATCACTACTTGTAAACTCTCCTCAATAGTGATTGTCTTCCGTGGTTTTTTCCCGCAAGGGTTTTTCCACGTTAAATCGTGTCTCGTGTTCGATCTTGTTTTCCGCATTATTTGCTAACAAGTGGTATCAGAGCTTGGCACGAGATCGAGCGAAAAAAAATTAGGAGTCGCGTCGCCGCTGTTTTTTCTGCGTTCCCTCACCGAACGCATCTGCTATCGGCTACCGAGTACTGGCTGTTCTCCACGGAATCGATTTCCGTGCATCGGTGGAAGTCGCCGAGTTTGATTCGAACCTGCTGGTCATGTCATCTACAAAGGTTGCCGCTCGCCTGTCTCGTTGTCGTTGGAAAAAAATTGCTGCTGCCGCTTGCTGTTTGCGCACGCGGATCGAGAGACAGAGCGTCGGGTGCCTCCTCCCGTGAAAATCAATTTTGCATATTTGTGCTACGTGCACACGAAGGAGAGTTCTTAACTCTTTGCTAATCGTACACAGGAGGTGTACACAGGCTGTAGGTTTTCTGCTAGGGTTACACAGTACTATACCTAGTTTATTACTGCAGATTATTTTCTTCTGGTTATTTCTTTCACGTGGTTTCTATGATATATGATTTCCGCTGCTGAGATATATTGAAATTTTGAGGAGATATTGGGATTATTATTGGATCAATTTGAGTTAATTTATTCTGATGTTTTGACAACATCATTCATGTCAGCCTAGTGGTTTATTTACTTCTATGGAGTTGGTTAATTAAAGGTGAATGTTCTGCTCTGAATTAAGTTTGAGGTGGAGGATTCTAAGTGCAACAGAGAAGTTTTGTTTGACTAAATACTACAATGTTTTGTATTGCGGGAGCAGTACGTTTATTATTGTCTTTGCTCATGTTGATGGATTTAGTCAAAGTTACTACATAGATACTACAAAGTTTTGTACTGGCATTCAGTACGCTTGTTGTTCAAGGTGGAGACGTCCGCTCAAGTCTATTGCAGAGATTTATACTCCGTTGGTTGCACATTTATGCCTACATCTGAACCGTGTTTGAATGGAGCGGTAATTGACCATGTCATGGAATTTAGTTTCTTCTACAATTGGCAAGTTTGTTGTACGTGATGGATGCACGTGCTAGTTGCTCTTGCAAGAGCGTTGTTTTGCCAAGTTTAGTGTTCCAGGTGGAGCATATATTATTCCATGAGATGAGTTCTTCACTGGATATTTATTTAATACCACAGGTGATATTGCGACTTTATGTCGTTTAATGATTGAGCATTATTGTCATTTATTTTTCCGAGGCCAGTTGCACAGGCTCAGACTTTTGCTGGGATTATGAATTTGTTGAAGGCCCAGATTGTTCGTCTGCTTTGTTGATAGCTGTGTGTGTTTGAACCTATTGGTTATTTGCTCAAGTGTTGGGAGAATACTCAAGTGATCTTATTTGTCCGATGGACATTGGTATTCAAGATTTGAATATGGAGGTTTATTATTCGTCTACATGAGGAAATTTGTCTCAAGGTAGAGTTTGTTGGATATGTTCCAAATTCACATCCACGATATAGGCCATGCTTGGGCCGGAGCGAAGCGGAGGCCCATCGCGCTGTGGTTTCTCTCAGAAAGTGCACAGTTTAGTCCCACCTTGGTAACGCAACCAAGTACGGGCGCGTGATCTGCCTATATATATATATATGTAAGCCTATGTAGACGGTAAGACAAGACAAGGCAAGGCAAGACAGATAAGCCATGTATCATCCCTACTTGTAAACTCTCCTCAATAGCGATTGTCTTCCGTGGTTTTTTCCCGCAAAGATTTTTCCACGTTAAATCGTGTCTCGTGTTCGATTTTGTTTTCCGTATTATTTGCTAACATCGTCCCCATCCATCAATCAGTTATGACCGGTTATCGGAAAGGGCCACCGTGATTCCTTGGTGCGAACCGTGAGGCCAGCGTCGGAATCAGATTGTTTTCGGGAGCAAGGAAGGGCCAAATGCCGAGAGGGACCAGTAGGATGCCGCCACCTCATCCATTCCCTTCGCTTCGCTCTTCTTTGCTTGTCTCACGAAATCACCCTGGGTGTTTGGGAATTCAGATATCCTAGTCCCGCCTTGCAAGCCGCCTTGTCGTCTCGTCGCCGCTGCCTCTCTCTGCCCGGGCTCAGTTCAGCTCAGCTGCTCCCTTCCTTGCTTGCTTCCCCTGCTCCCGCTCCCTTGCCCTCGCCGCGGCCTTTGCATCGCATCCCCCGCCTTCTTTTCTTGCCCTGTCCGTGGAGAAAGCCAGCAGGATCTTTGCGGCGGCCGGAGACATACGCATACGCGATGCGTGTGCTATAACGCGTCGCGTCCCGTGAAAAGCTCGCGCCGGCCTTTTCATTCTGGCTCGGCTAGTCGGCTGCCATCCCCCACGACCCAGAACCCAGAAGGTAGCCTTTTACACCACCTCCATGCCTCTTTGCTCTCCCTTTCTACCATGAGCGAGACCGCGACAGAGTTCAGCGGAAAGACGGTCAAAAGGAGACTCTTTTCAGTTGTCTCGTGCCATGTTCGTGCTCCCGTGTTCGCAGATAACACCAAAAGTTTCCCGTGAATCGTATCTGACAAGATGGTGATTGGCGGGTGCTTGTTCTGACTTCTGAGCTCTGAAGAAACTTTGTTTCAGCGTCCCGGCGATCGCCGCCCCCATGCCGGCCAGAGTTTCGTGCTGATCCGACCTCCGGTGTCTCCGGAAGCGGAAGCAGCTCGAGGATAATGGCGGACCACTTCGCGCTGATGACGGGCCGGCTGCTCACGGAGTCGACGCTCCGGTCCGCCATTAACGAGGCGTTTGCCGACCACGGCGACGTGCCTTCCACGACGGCCGGCCACGACGACCTGGCCGACCCCTCCGTCATTCCTGGAGATGTTCAGCTGGGCGTGGGAAGGGCCAAGAGTGGTGTCATGGTGGAGTGCAGAATCTGCCAGGAGGAAGGTGACGAGGCCTACATGGAGACACCCTGCTCCTGCAGGGGCAGCTTGAAGGCAAGCTTGATTTCAATTCCTATGCTTCTCTTTTCGATGTTCCAGTTGGACCCTTGGCTATCTATGAAGTTTGCATCGAAGTACGATTACAGATCATATGAAATTTACATTTCATGATTTTTGGAAATTATATTTTTCGTGATTTACTGTGTGTGCATTAGTGTATAAGAGGCTGCTGAAACGATCGCTTAATAATAAGAAAAAAACAAAAGAAAGTTGATTGATGATGCAAACAATAACCAGCCAACACATCAACCTGTTTGAAATTCGTAACCTACATGCTCGTTTATGGAATTTTGCACCCTTCGATATAGTTTTTTTCTTTTCATTCTAATAACAAGAATACAAGATGCTACAGTGTAACGAATTTTCTATTTTCTACTTCCTCCGTATCGAAATATTTGTCGTCATTGACTTTTTTCTACAACTTTGATCATTCGTCTTATTCAAAATATTATGCAAGTATCATCCATTTTGTTTATCACATGCTTTACTATTATAGGTATTTTAAGCTTGACTTACCCTTTTACATATTTACGATAATTTTTTGAATAAGACGAATGATCAAAGTTGTAGAAAAAAGTCAACGGCGACAAATATTTCGATACGGAGGGAGTATAATGCAATCAGGGATTTCTTGTGTTATTAGTTATCGACTTATCGTCGTAACCGAGTTGGAGCTCCAACTATGCCACTGTGTATTCAGACTCGATTAATTTCTTTTACTCTTTTTTGCATCATTATGTGCACCGGAGTTTTGTACTGCCGCATGAACGGAGGTCTTACTTGAATTAGTGTGTTGCTGGCTGCAGTACGCTCACCACAGATGCGTCCAGCGGTGGTGTAACGAGAAGGGAGACACCATATGTGAGATATGCTTGCAGGTGACGCTTTCCCAAACTTCCTTATCATAACCAACCATTCCCAACAGAATTACATGAAAAAGAAGCAGTTGGATATATTTTAACGCTTCTCTTTTCATAATAGCAACACAGTTTTCTTTTCCCTTAAACTAAAGATGTTTATTTCAGTTTTACTAGTCACAAAAAGGACAACAGAAGCCGCTATTGAGTCTGCGGTGCTAATGACAGGACATGACTGTGGCTGATCTTTTGTTTCTGCTCTTGATGCTACAGAAATTGGCACCAAACTACACTGCTCCTTTGAAACTGTTTCGGCATGGAAGGAACCTAATAAATTTCAGGTATCACTCGATGTTCTACGCCTCAATAGATCCGAAAGCTGATGACACAAGGGTCAACTAATAACTAGAGTTAATCTTGTTATAGGAGAGCTGTAGAAAGACGAGAAAATCATGGTGCTAGTCACGGTCACACCTCGGATCAATTTGATGGCGCATCAAGCTTTGATTCTCAAAGTTCCAATCCGAAAGGCATCATATATTGCCGAGTAGTTGCCATTGCTGTAAGTGTTACGAAGGATATTTTTTCTACTTTGACATGAGTATTCATTCACTGGCGCACATGTTTTTTTAACACGTCTGCAGTTGATGGCTTTATTGGTGCTCCATGATGCAATCTTGCTCATACTCCGCGGCCATGACGTGTGCTCAATAGAGCTAATCTCTGTAAGGCACTGAAATCTGATATGTATCTCACTATCTTCCTAATTCCAATTTATATGCATAATGAACACCTGGACTGTGCAAATCCTCTGCCGATACAGCTGCAGATGTTCAGAACGGCTGGAATTGTCATACCTGTCTACATCATCTTGATATCAGTTACCGCATTGCTTCATCGGTGCAATCAACGACAGGTTTGTCGAATTCAGGTACATTTTGCATTCAATTTTCAAATTCCAGCTTTATTCACAATGCGTACTTTTCATGAGAATGCAGGCTGTGCACGAGACTCAGGTTTCAGAACCTCGTGGAGCAGGGGGTTTGCAGCCAATGCCACCTCAACAGCAGCAGCATGTCATCAACATCCGGTAGGAAACTGCACGGCGATTAGTCAGGCAGCCTCTGTAAATATCCGAGAAATGTTTGAGCTTCAGGCTTGTCATGGTAGGATTTTTTTTGTCTTTTTCTTGGCGAGGATGTCATGGTAGGATTTGGAAGATACAAAATCATTGCGATTGACTGTGCAACAGTTCATAGTAGTTTCTTTGTACAAAGGAATTCTACGATACACAGCCACTCAACTTCACAATTCATGAAGATGAAGTTGGCTTGGTGCCTGTAATTGAAACAACTTAGGAAAATTGAGTAAACAATGTACAATAATGTACATGCATTCATGACAAAAGCATAGGACAAACACATGCACACACCCGTGTGCGCACATAAACGAAAAAAGAAAACTATTTGCTCTATCCATTTACCACCCATACAAATTCGACTCCTTTATAATATAATTCACTAAAACCCCTATAAAAAAATATTTCCCCCCTCATGATACATGTTTTGTTTTAAAGTTCAAATTCCGTCGAGTGAAACCTGTCATTATACTCTATGTTACAAATATACACTGAATGTTTTCATGGTTATTGTCAGATGTTGCGTTGGAAACATCTAATATTGGTTCAGGCATGAAAATTCAGGAGAAGTTCTTCAACTAACGTAGGCTAATGTCATCTATCAGTCCTATCACTGATCAAATTTGGAACTTAAAACTCAGCTTTTACAGGGAGAATAAAAAGGAGAAGTTTTGTCTAGGTCCCAGCGTAAATGGTTAGGGAAGTGAAACTATTGAAAATGTTGTGTGGTGGCTAGTGAGTCAAGCTTTGTCCGCTTACTTCAGATAATTTATTTAGTCATGCTGGCATGCTTTCTTTTTTAGCTGAAGTTGTTCTTTATATGGTTGCGTAGGACCAAGTCTGAACTTGGTTTACATTTCTGTAATGTTGGGGTTGCGAAAATGCTGTTGCTCCGCTGGGATGGGGAAGTCTATAATATGTACCCATTGAATTGCATGTGTGATAGCCTAGGCCTTTCTCCCTTTCAATTCATGTTTCCCCCCAAACTACTTATTTCCATTGTACCGATAATGGAAATAGGTGAATCACTCGTGCCAAAAAATCTGTCCACTAACTGCTTTTCCCCCATGCACTCAAACCCTAGATGATCAGACTTAACTTCTTGAGCAATCCACTGGCGGCAAGTTGAAACTTGAGGCACAATACGCGTTTACTGGCAGAACGGGCAACGAACTGAAACAGCTCTAATTTTTTTTTCTCCAAAAAACGTAGGAGAGCTGCATGTCCTTTTATTAAGAAGAGAAATCATACAAAGAGTATACGGAAGCAGGAGAGGCTAGAAAGGAACCTTCTCGCCGCACCCGCTTACTCACGGCCACGGCTAGAAGAAACCACCACCGATCAGGACCAGCCTGCCACAAGACCCTTTGGGCTTGGGGGTCAAGTGACCTAAGAATAAGCTCCTGGAGAGCTGAAGCACCGGCTATACACCACTGATGGCACTCCTCTTCCACCATTTGGAGAACAATTTGGACATCAGGGTGAGTCCCCTCAAAAACAACAGCATTTCTATGCTTCCATAAAGTGGGAAGAATGAAAACACAAGTAAACGTTCACAGCAAATTGACAATATAGCACCATCTTGTCTGTGTACAATTACACAAAATAGTTTGTAGAGTTCTTGTACTATCCTTACAATGAGAAAGAACAGTTCCATCTAGGCTAGACCAATGGTAACCATAGAAGACCTAATTTGAACCGTTTCTCAATATAGTGGGAATAGTCCCACAGGTGAAGTATAGGACTTCCTTCCATTCATTTCTTCTGGAGCCAACATGACAAATATGCCAAAAAATTATGTGTGCCTCAGTTCTCGGTCAAACCCGCTGAAAGGCCACAGTGCAGACTTGAGAACCCTCGACTCCTCCAAACATTATGGTGGGGTATGTTCGAACATGATCTATGTACCGGAAGACTTCGGATACATCTCCTGCACCTTCATCCATGTTCTCTTTGCCAAATTTTCTCTTGCTGAAGTCTTCTACTTCTTGCAGAAGCTCATCCTTTGTGTGATTACACGATGTTATTACCTGAAGAGATATGCAATGTAAAGTTTCATGCCAATTTACAGATAATGAGGGTACACGCATTGGAATAAATTCGATCATGGAGGATGGAGTCTTGGTATAGTTTATAAAGTCCGTAGGAGAAGGTACTAACCACAATGCCACCAGGCTCAACCAAGTTTGATACAGATTCCCAATACATTATTCTGAATAAAATACATAAAGAGAAAAATGTTAACCCAGTGACATAGATTACTGAACTGTTTGCTTCAAATTTAAAATTATATTCAAATATAATCAAAAGATCCAGCATGCTAAGCCTCGTCTATCTACCATACTGTGTACTAGTTCTGTATTTCTGTAGATCTGAACTACAATACCAATTGAATATAAAAAAGGCCACGCAACCTAAAGGCTACAGCCATTCACTATCACAGGATGGCTTGTCAAGACCTACACACTGAATAGTCTCATCAGACCTATCACGTCATTACTCCAGTACTAGCAATATTGATGATTAAATGCACTAAAAACTCTCTTTGGGGTTTCCAGGTCACCGGATTGCTAATGCATCTAGTTATTCCAGTACTAGCAGCATTGATAACTAAATGTGCTGAAAATCTCTTTAGGGTTTCCAGATCACAGATGTACCTTTTCGCACGACCATCTGGATGCAATCCGATGGCATCCAGTGTCCCTTTGTCTGTAACAATTTTGAATTTTCTATCTATCTTTGTCTCAAGTATATCATCAACCTGACCAAAAAAACACACAAGAAATTACAGAGATGAAAGAACTAAATTTCAGGCATCCATGAATCACAAAATATCTGAGGTAAAATAAATTCACATAGGAAAGAATATTATTGAAATGACAGCCGTTCTGAACCACTGGTGGTAGTACTCAGCAGCATTCAATTGGTTCTGCAAGTCAATTTCTGTGAAATTAGCGAAATTATAGCTATTCTAGATTAATGGCGAGTATACTGAGCTGAAAATTCGTAGTGTATAAAAAAAGAACTCGACCATGGGGGGTCCCTGAGGCTTTGTTCTAGGAAGGTGCCATGATACAAAACCGGGTCGGGACGGGAGTTTCAACTACTGGAGTTCAACGCTCCTACTGATCCACTGCAAGAAGGGCAAAATTAGTAGTGTATCACTTGGCAAATGCAGAGTTATATATCATTACATTTGTACAAGGCAATGTTCCAATTAACATGTAAGTAGCTATTCTAGATTGTTAATTTCTACAGTATATTGACTCATTTCCTTTGCCTGGTCTTTGAGCTTAACTATTTTTACCCTGAGAAACAGAACCTTTCAGTTTGATGTTTCCCACAACCGGATCACTAATATTGGATATCCTAAATGGGGCGATTAAAGAATAAAATAATCCTTAATGATATATCCTGATATACTTTCAGATACACTAGTAAAATTTAGTAACAAATTTAATTCGAATAACGCAATTATATAGATTCTCATTAACCTGAGTTTCATTAAAGCACCGGATTATTAAGAATAGGTAATATTACTCTAATAAAACCTTGTCCATTGGTGCTTTTGGGTATTATCATAAGTCCCAAATGATACCCATAACAATAAAGAATGGAATTTCAAGGAAAAAGGCGCAGTTCGACCACCTCAGTTCGTGTGTTTGTGGCATGCGTTTGAAAGAAAGAGTTCGATTTGAACATGTATACTAACCAAAAATTTTATTGAAGCAAAGCCGTCACGAGAAGCAAGGTTTCTTGCAAGTTCAACGGCTCCTTCACTGTAATCCGTTCCTGTTAAGTCTGTAAACCTGGAAAAATAGACAATGGCATTGCTCACAATTGGGGATGCAAGTTTCCTTTTCTCTAGGCCATTGGGTCGACCCAAAACTCATCAGACTGAGCTCATCTGGATTTTAAAGCAAGAAAATGAACTGCCCACTGGGTACCCACTTGCATCCTCAGTCACAATATCATGTGACCTTCAGAAGAAGAATTAGGATGAGTACAGTGGTACAACAGTTATTTAAACTGGCTGTATCACTTTTTGAACGCATTAACTCTCTACAATTCTACAGCCTCCATTTTAGATCCATAACAGAACCCATAACTCGCAAACAACCAATACAAATCTAGATTCTCACAACAAAGTGAAGCACAGGAATGCAAAACTGGCTGCGCATTGTTGGCTAGTTAATGACAAAAGTTCCAAAACAAAATCGGCATATGCCTATCACAGATGAGTGGAAACAACACAACCCTAGCTGAGTGTGATTGAACATTATCTTATTAGTCAAATACTCAAATCCCAATTTATGCACAGACCATTTAAGCTGATTAATCACTTGGGTCAACTAGCATATCACCTATGGCCTTCACTTTGCTGCATGATGCCACCAGTCACTGGAAGATGCCTTTCAATTAAATGGTGCCTTTTATTAAAATTATGCATAAAGTTTTCAAAAGAGGGCTACTGGAAGGTGTCTTTCAATGAAGAAATGTTCTAATCAGAAGTGTCTAATCAAAGTCTTAACATTTTCACTAACATCCCACATTTCAGGTAAAGGGTATCAAATGAAAGTCTCTCATAGGTACTTCAGTTATGACGGTTAACACTATTTATTTTGGAGTCATTTTTTGAGTAAAGGACTAACAGGCGTACTTTCTTTAACATGAAAAACTTATATAGACAAATATTATTGGTGAATTGGCACAATACAACAACAACAACATAGCCTTTTGTCCCAAGCTAGTTGGGGTAGGCTAGAGGTGAAACCCAAAAACTTAGTTATTGGCACAATCTGTTGAAGAAATTCTCAGCCTGACCAAGATCTTGAGTCACTCAACAAAGATACATTATTCCAAGGGAAATAAAAAACATCATTAAGAAAAAATGGGTAGTACCCCTGCTTAGCAAGTGCTTGTAAAAGAAGGCCATTCCCAGTTCCAACATCAAGCACAGGATAGCTAGAGATTAATTTCTCATCGACTTCACTTTTGGTGCTGTCATGACCAGATGGAATCCTGCCTTGAATAATGTTACACAAACTTTTTGTCCAAACAGCAACTGTATCCATTACATTTACACCAAACCTACAAACAGGAAGTTCTGCTCACAACCTAAAATAGAAAATCCTCTTGCATTCACAGTATCATTGGGAAAATTGCAATAGGAAGCTTAAAAAAGCAATGAATCATAATTTCGTAGAAACAAAAAGTCCCTTAATAACTAAGTGAAGGGCATAATATTTTTTCATGTGAATTATGAGTTCAGTGTGCCAAAAATGTAATACAAGTATGCATGCTCAGTAACTCATTGCATGTTTCCAGGAAAAATACATGGCACCTAAAGAAATTTGTTAAGCAAACCTACCTAAACAGTAGCTAATACTCCCTTCGTTTCAAAATTTTGATCATTTTAGTTTTGTCCTAAGTCAAACTTCTCTAACTCTAACCAAGTTTATGGAAAAATGCACCAACATCTAGACATCAAATCCATTTCGTTAAATCCATCATGAAACGTTCATAGTCAGTACATTTATTTAGTACTGTATTATATATGTTACATATATTTTTCTATGAACTTGGTCTAAGTTAAGGAGTTTGACTTGGGAAAAAACTAAAATGACCTACATTTTGGAACGTAGGGAATAGTAAACATAATGAAGAAGAAATAATAATATAGCTGCAAATATTTAAACTGATCAAAGTTTAAGTAATATCATATAATTAGTATAATAGCATGAAATTAGTTAGCATACCAATTTGGCATCATTGCAGCAATGAATGAAGATATGCCACTTGTTTTACTTAATGTGAATATTTCTGTAGTTCATATCAGAAAGGACATAATGCACTCACCATATTTCTCCAGCATGCCCATGTTCTTGAAAATTTGCAAGATCTTCCGAATAAGAAGCGTCCCAATAGCTTTGGAGACCCAACATTGATCCTTCAACGTCACCAGGATCTTGATCGTCCTTATCAGAACTGACTCAGTACAAGGACATTTTAGAACATATCGACAAAGGAAAATATTTGCTTAACTATGAAAATACAGTAAAAGAACATCCAACGGTACAAAAAAGCAGGCAACAGACTAGGTTTTCCATTCTTTCCATCTGTACCCAATTGCAGTATGCAAGATCTAGGAGGCTCATCAGACCTCTGACAAAAGATTTTACACTATCGGTTTCCAAGGTCTGTAGAATTTGGTGTATTCCATTAAAGAGACCAGGCATGTGCCACTTACATTAAGTGTGGTGGAGTGGCACACCTTGCTCTTGGTCCCATTCCTCATTCTGACAATAGATGTCAAGTTGACAACCTACACCCTTTTAAAGAGGACATCTTCCCCTAGGGAAACAAGATGGTCCTAACGAATTTGTGGTCTTACATTAAGTGTGGTGGAGTGGCACACCTCTGCTTATTGGTCTAATTCCTTATGAATTTGAACCTAGTGTAATATTTTATCATTTGTTAGTTGGCACAAACCATCTTTTGTCATTTTGCGTTCATCAACTCTAGTTGATAAACACGGAACATTAAAAAGCAACAGCACATAAAATTGGGCATGCATCTGGTCGTCGTATAACTGTAATCGGCAAGTTGTCAAAAGGCATACATCATCTTTCCTCCTTTTTCCACAGATTCAATCCTAAATATAATCACCAAACTGGACTTAAGCAAAAGAAGTGCACAAAGCAAAAGGTGCTGACAGCTGCCACAGCAGACCATAATCCCGTACAGCAGCTGAAGGAACAAGCTCTCTACGACATCAAGTATTATCGGGTCACCTACAATTCGCTAGATCTATATCTCAAGGTCGATAGAGTCCAGTTCGCACCCGAATGAAATAATTCGGCAGAAACGGCATAGTACCAGTAATCGGAGGCCGCGGAGGGGAAGTTGGCCGAGGCCGCCGCGGCGGCGAGCACCTCGGCGGCGTCCGCGTAGCGCTGGTCGTCGTCGAGCGTGCTCCCGTACTCGCTCCGCACGGACCACGAGTCGGCCGCCACGGACCGCTCGTCGTCCGACGCCATTTCCAGGCCCCCGCTGCCACCGCCTGCCCCGGCGACGGAGGGCGGGAGCTGGGGGCGAGGCGGCGTGCCAACGGGCATCTCGGGCTCCTCGGGCGTCAGCCTTATTCCAGCCATGGCGGATCGGGTATTCGTGCGGGAGATCGCGACGAGGGCAGGGCGCGGCGGCGGATGCTGGGAAGGGGGGCGCTTCGAGTTTTTTTGGTCAGTGCACGGTGGCGATCCTGTAATTGCGGATGGAGATGGCGTTTCCTTTGTCGGGTCCGTGTGCCCCCGAGCTTGTCACAGCTCAGACATTGCCGCACGAAAGACGCGTGATAAATGGGTAAGAACTAAGAAACAAAAATAAACTTCAAAAATGTGTAAAACAGTAAAAAAAATGGTGGATTGCAAAATACAACAGAGGCCTTGTTGAAGTACAGAATCAACGAAAAGCACTAGGAGAAACATAGAAGAACTTCAATGAGAAGTAGGACCTCTTCTTTGAATTCCGGCAAACAATTCCATAATGATTTCATATTATTTTTTAAATGTTATGATCTTTGTTCTAAGAGTTCTGTAAAAAGGTTATATAGACCTCGTCTATATTTTTCTTTCCAAAAAGTTATGATTAAGATACAAACTTGCTAGAGTGATTTTTGGTTTTGAGAAAGTTTGTGCCATACATTTACTTATTACAAAAGTTTTTTTATTTTATGATTACTAAAAAGTTTCCAAGAAATTCTATTACAATTTCCTTTATATTCCTATACCGTAAGTTGCCACACCTTTGCAGACCGTTCCTTTTCCAAAATAGAAGAATCCCAACCCAACGAAGTTTATTTTCAGATGATTCGGAGAGATAGAACTAGAAAGTATCTCATGTTCTACCAAACCAGAAAAAACACAAATTAAGTTCTCTTCAGAAATGCTTCTTCAAGAAACCTAGTCCATGATAAATGGGCTCTAAGGCTAATCCCAACATACGGTGTCCATGTGCAGTGTGTACAGTGTCATATTAGCAAGACACTATTTTACAAACTATATTTTTCAATCCATATTTCTTGATGTGGGTCCTTCATAAATTCATCATCTCATTTCTCTACCAATTACATTTGTTCGTTGTCTATCATCTCCTAATGCAAAATTGATAGTATCATGTACATAGATTGTCGTGTCCGACACTAGGTCTGGTATGAGACCCCATTTTTTTCTTTTTTTATTATCTATAAGCAAAGAGTGCTATATAAGCAGAGAGTTTTGTATAACAGCTGGAAATCATCTTACACGAAGCTTAGATCTAGCCTAAGACGACCGGGGAACATTTGCATTTTCCAAAACGGAAATGGGAGACACCGGGCGAAAAAAATATGATACTTTCGAAATCAAAATTGATTCGTACTCCGTACAACGTACAACGCCACACATGGCAAAAAAAAGACTTTTCTTTGTCTCTCCAATCTCAGCAAACAATTTGCTGGTTTCTTCCTTCTTTAGGATCAAGTGGCAGAACATGAACATGCAGCCCACAATTAGCTCACCTGCAAAACAGAGACGCAACAGTAGCGGTGTCACACCTGTTGTCGCTCATCTGCTAAACGCCAAACCGCCTGCGCGATCCAAGTGACCAAGTGCGTGAATGAGCCGCGAGCACGTCAGCCCAGGCACCCGCGCGCCTTATCTGGTCAACGAACGCCTGGATGCCGCCGTCCGACGAGCCGCCGTCGCGCACCGCGGCGCGCGCCTTCTCCCTCCAGCTCGCCGCTCGTCGCGCCATCGCCTCGGCCTCCGGCCCTCTCATCACCTCCTCGACGCGCTCGCGCAGGGCGTCCCGTGTCAGCGGCGCCGGGGCGCGGGCGCCGATCCGGTGCACGTCGACCAGGAACCTCGCGTTGATCCGCTGGTCTGACCACCTCGGGGAAGCGACGACGGGCACGCCGCCGGCGAGCGCCTCGGCGGTGGAGTTCCAACCGCAGTGCGTCACGAAGCAGCCCACCGCGGGGTGCGCGAGCACGCGCCCCTGCGCGCACCACGGCACCACCTTGCCCCGGCCCTCGTCCCGGTCGCTGCAGCAGGCGGCCGCCGCGAGGGCGTCCGCGGTGAGGAGCGCGCGGTTGTCGTCGCGCACCACCCACAGGAACGGCCGGCCGGTGCCGGCGAGCCCCGCGGCGATCTCCGCCACCTCGTCGGAGTCATTGTTCACGAGGCTCCCGAACGCCACGAACACGACGGACCGCGGCGGGCGCGCGTCGAGCCACGCCGCGCAACCGTTGTCGTCGTCGCCGGCGGCGGCGGCGGAGGCCG
Source organism: Echinochloa phyllopogon (assembly GCA_033239725.1). NCBI lineage: Eukaryota > Viridiplantae > Streptophyta > Magnoliopsida > Poales > Poaceae > Echinochloa > Echinochloa phyllopogon. The sequence goes on along the minus strand of BTCW01000005.1, from coordinate 42,028,791 downwards.
GGGAGGATTTGCCGCCGGTGTCGTCGTCTGGCTCCACGAGTGGACCGACCGGTATGACCGGCAAGTGCGCGCGAAGCCCCTCGACTGCCGCGTGCTCGAGCTCGTAAAAGGTGTTCGCGAAGACCCACGGCACCTGACGAGCATCTGACTCCGACGCCGCCACAAGCCCTGGCCGGACGCGGCCGAGGTCTGTGACGAGCATCTGACGCCACAGGTCCTGGCCGGATGCGTAGATCAGGAGGGGCTTGAGGTCGTCGGCGTCCAGCTCCGGGAGCCCCGGGAGCGCCACGGAGCCCGGCGCGTCCGCCTCGGGGTCGGGGAACGCCGCGAGCGCGTGGACGTGGTGGTAGTACACGGACAGGAGCGCGCAGGACTGGATCCACAGCATGCCGCGCGGGAGGCCCAGCTCGCCGGCGACGCGGAGCGCCCAGGGCACGAAGGCGTTGGCCACGACGCACGTCACGGGCCGCCCGGCAGCGGCCTGGCCGCGGACGAGCTCCTCGAGCGCCGCCGGGGCCGCGGCCTCGACGTGGCGCGCCATGTCGCCGGCGACGCGGAACCGGGGGTCGTCGGGCGCCCATATCCCGCACCCGCGCAGCCGCTCGACACGGAGCCTGCCGCGCTCGGCACCGTCGTCCGCTGCCGCGTCGCCGGCGTCGCCGTCGCCGTCCCCGGGGCCGAGGCGGATGCCGGCGCGGAGAACGGTGGTGAAGGTGACGAGGAGGCCCTTGGCTGCGAGGCGCCGGCCGAGGCGGAGGAGCGGGTTGACGTGGCTCTGGAACGGGGCGGCGACGAGGAGGACGTGCGGGCGAGGCGAGGCCGGCGCGGACGTCATGGGGACGGCAGCGGCGGCTGGTTTTGGCTCGTATCCGGCTGGCTGGCCACCAGTGGTCAAAGTGTGGTGCCAGAGACGCTCGCGCCACCATTCATATGGAAGAGGCGGCGGCGGCGGCTATTGCACACGCACTGACGCACGAGTGCACGACGCGCCAGGCCGAGAGCACAGATTAGCTTGAGCTGCACTGTCAGAGTGTCACTTCTCGTGGCTGGCGTGCGGCGTCACTTTCGTCCTTGGACTTGATCTTCAAAAATAAGGCACGGCTGACATCAATGAATCTCGTTGATGCGCAGCTGCACGCGTGATCTGATCCACGTCGCTAGCCTTGTTCCGCTGGTTGCTAGGTCGCTGTTGAGAAGTGATTTTTTGTCAGGTTGCCTCTCGGCCTGACCCTGAACGGACGAAGAAATTTCTTTTGGAAAGAGAGTAGGATAGTTTTTTTGTCGGTGCAACATGACAATCAAATAATTAATAAGGGACAATCAAATGAAATCTGGGCTCTGCAATAGAGCTTAGGCCACCCCATGACTAGGATTATGTCTATAGAATTAAATGACATGTCACATAGGCTAAAAGATGATGTGTAAAGTGAGTTAATGAAGAAAGAGGAGAAAACCGGGTCTTACATAAGACATGGTTTCTACACATTATCGATCCAACACATAGTGAGAGGTGAGTGTCATTAAATTTAAGTTTGGAATAGTAGTGTTTGGGTTGGAGGGGTAGTGTCTTGTTCTAGTTTCTAGATAATATGGAGACTTTGTACATCACTACTAGTGTCTTGAGTTGGGACTGCCCTTAATGTCGCCACGTTGGTGAGTCATCAGATTTAAGCATGCGCTGCGGGGCATTCAGACGGTCGCTACCGATTAAAAAGCGTGCGTAGCTTTCTCGTTTAGGGGAATGAGTGCAGAGCGCAGACAGTGAAGTGTGAACCACCGGCCAGACCAATAACTAAAACTGCAAGCCTGCAATCCAGAACTACTCTTGTCTAATATCAGTCCTGGTGCTACCACTAGGCATGCATGCTATAGGTAAGAACAACGTTGGTAAGCAATTCATGTAGGGGTGCCGGGTTTCTAGGCGCAATAGTGCGTCGTTGTAACAATTCTCTCCCCTCTATTTTATTACAAAGATGTACTTCGTATTCGATAAAAAAAACAACCACCGAAGCCTAACCCACAAACCTAATCCCCAAACCTAATAATGCTTAATGCAGTCAGGGACGGAGACAAGGGGGGGCGCAGGGGCATGGCCCCCCCCCCTAATGCTCCTGTGACATCATAGAAAAACCCGTTAATCACTTCTGGTTAATCAATCTGATTAGCCTATGTGGCCAGACTCACAAGTGCTCTGTAGCCCAATGTCAGCCCAAGCGTGATTGGCCCACGATCTTCTAGCGTGTCTCAAGATTAGTCACTTACTCCGTAGTTGATTGTGTTAGAAGGGTGGGTACCTGGTCAGCCAAGATGAAGACGATAAGAAAAAAAAATGGATTATTTGCCTGCATTTGAGAATATATGACACATCTTCTCTAGAGGATAAGCACTTTAATTCACTAGTTGAGTGAGAATACTCAATGCCTAAAAGTAATTAAATAGGCTTTGCTATGATATAGAAAAGGTGCAGACAAGTACAGTGGTGTGACCTAGCGTCTAGACGACCAATCGAGAACGATGTTACTTGGCCCTATTGTTAAATCCTGCTTCTGCCCCTGGAATGCAGTAGCACTTTTGTAGGGCTTGATCAGCCACTTAGCTTTCGTATACACTCTCTGCAGAGGGATTGTAGTGATGCTTTTTAACGAAAACCTATGTTCCAAAAAAAACCCCAAGTTTTTATTTGCTATATAGATTTTGGTGAGTGATGAAAAAAGCAAGATCGTTGACGAGTTAAACTCTGAGGGAAGACAACAGCTTGCATATTTGCATAAATTGGATGGATCCAAGGGGGGTAGACATGAAAATATCTGGTAACCAGGATATGCTGCAAACTGATCGTAACTCAGGTGGTAAGATTTGTTGTGGTGAAACCTACCTACTAGAGTTTGAATCATCGACTTAGCACTGGTTAGCACCGGTGTCGTATTTTTCTAGATTTGTTTTAGTATTTAACCGATATTATTTTTTCAGTGGTAGGTGAGGTACCTGTTGACAGCGAGACGTCTGTGATGACTTTATCCATCTAAACATCCGCCAGTTCAGTCTCTTGGAGGTGATCATATGAGTAGGGTTTATGTGCGTGTAAATATGTGTAATGTGTGCATGTTGTAAGCGTCCGCGTGTGCACTGATCTTTTGAAAAAAAAAACATACAGCAATGTCGCATGCTCCTTGTGTTTTATACGTGCCTTAAAACGAGGACAAAGTACAAACAGAGCGTGCGCTTCACTTACCAGCTCCAATAGAAAGTACAGCCCCCCTACTGCTCGCAGATATGTAGAGCTTCGCCGGAACTTTCTTTGAAATTTATACTCAAATACGTATAATAGGAGGGGCTCAACTATTATATTTGTCTATTTCAAGAGGTCTCCCTAAATATTTATACTCAAATACGTATAATAGAAGGGGCTCAACTATTATATTTGTCTATTTTAAGAGATCATAGCAGTGTTACGTCGATATAGCTTTATAGTTCACCCCCGGATTTTTCGCTCCGTCCCTGGGTGGCCCTGTACGACGACCCGTCGTCGGCCACCGCGGCGATGGCCTTGTCCTTCAAACCATCAGCCCTTACCCGCATATCCTGTCCCTCCAGGGTACCCCTCATGACTATCTCGAGGCACTGGCGCAGAGCCTCGCGCGACCGATGCCGCACACGGCACATGTCCACAAGGAGCGCGGCGTTGGTGCGCTGGTCGGAGAACCCTGGGTAGGTGACGACGGGCACGCCGGCCGCGATCGCCTCCGTGGTGGAGTTCCAACCGCAGTGCGTCACAAAGCACCCGACCGCGTGGTGCGAGAGCACGCGCCGCTGCTCGCACCAGGGCACCACCCTCGGGGAGGAGATCGCGGCTGTCGTCGCGCACAACCCACAGGAACGGCCGCCCGGTGGACGCTAGCCCACCTGCCAACTCCTCCATTTCGTCGCGGCTGAGCTTCAAGATGCTCCCGAACGCCACGAACACCACCGATCGAGGAGGCTGCGCATCGAGTCACGCCATGCAGTCGTCGTCGCCGCCGGCGCCGCCACCGCCTTTCTCCATCTCGAAGAGCGGGCCGACCGGTAAAATCGGCAGGTGTGCACGAAGCGCTTCGATGGCTGCGTGCTCGAGCTCGTCGAAGGTGTTGACGAGCACCCACGACGCCGTCTCGCGGAGGCCGCGAATGTCCGACACTAGTACCTGGCGCCAGATGTACTCCTCGGGCCTGTGAATGTGCTCCGGTAGATCGCCGGCGGCCAGTGTGGGCAGCCCGGGGACATCGACCGCCGCGTCCGGCCCAGCTTCCTTTGCGGGGAACGTAGCGAGGGAGTGGAAGTAGTGGTAGTACAGGGACAGGACGGTGCGGTGCGGTGCAGGACTGCGTCCACAGCATGGCGCCCGGGACGCCCACGGCCGCCGCGGCACGGAGCGCCCACGGGGCGAAGGCGTTGGCCACGACGCACTTGACCGGCCGCCCAGCGTCGACCTGGCGGCGGATGAGCCCGGCGAGCGCCGCGGAGGCCACGTCGTCGCCGACGCGGTACCGCGGGTCGTCCGGGGCCCACAGGCCCTCCCCACTCAGGTGCTCGATCTGCAGCGCTCCGGGCCCGACGACGTCCTCGTCGTGCTGCTGCTGCGGGAACTTGAGACCCGCGTGGGCGGCGGTGGTGAAGGTGACGAGCAGGCCCCGGGAGGCAAGGTGTTGACACCCAAAAGTGGCACGGACCGAGGGAAACCGGTCTGACCGGTTTGGATCTGTAATTCGAGTAGGTTTAGGATTCTGAGTTTTATCCCATATTGTAAACCGACCTAAAGGGGTACGACTTCCCCACCCTATAAATATAAAGGGTCATGGCCGATTGAGAGATAGATCCAATCGAATCAAACATTACCTTTACTTTTTCCTTCAAATCCTAATCTCTTCCAACCTTCATGCTTTTCATCCTCTGATCTCCACGGTCATAGATGACGTCCTAAGGCTTGCTGGTCGACCTAGGGCACGCCGGCGACGTCCACGCCCTGACGGGGTCCCTCCCAGGCGAGAGCTTCGACGGCCTTTGCTAGTTTGCTCGTAAACTAGTCGTTCTTCGCCACGTAAGTGCGTTGTTTATCTCTTTACTGGTTTGCTCGTAAACCTAGTCGTTCTCCAGCACGTAAGCTTGGTAGCTATCCCCACGAACAGTCGATTCTAGCAAAACCCTAGGAAACCGGTCTGACCGCTTTGCTGAACCGGTCTGACCGCTTTGTGCCCTGAAACCGGTTTGACCGCTTCTCTGAACCGGTCTGACCGCTTTATGCGGTTTTTGCTGCTATTCGGTCTTTTTGCGACCCGCGCGTCAAGCGCTCTCTCGTGTGTTGACCGAGATTTGCGTCAACACATTTTGGCGACTCCGCTGGGGAACGATAATTCTGGTTGTTACAACCGAATTTTTCTACCCTAGCCTTATACTTAATTGATCTATTATTTTGATTCGCCGCTATAGTTGCATCTGGTCTTTTTGGACCGATTGCACCTATACCTGTGACTTTGCATCAGGTTGCTCAAACCGATTGCATTGTGTTTTGCTTGCTACTTCATATTGAAGATTAAAGTAGAAGCAAAGTCTTGGTCATTGATTGCTTGGATTATCTTGGATATCTGGATTTATCACAAGACTGGAAGCATCAAGACCTATTATGGCGGGATATTCATATACACCACAACAATATTACTACGTCACGCCTGAGGTACAGCATGTAAGTACATCATATGTTTCTAATGATTATTTTGCTAGTACCACAAATTCTCATGTTGATGTTGCTAGATATGATACTAGTAGACATATTGCATCGGCTAGTAATTGTTCAGATGGAGTTTCTTATGTAAACTATAATAAACTAGAGCCATTGCCAAATAATATGCATGCTTTAAATTTTAGTGCTACTAGCAACATACAACATTATCCTAAAACATCGGCTGCAGAACAAGTTCACATGCCGATGAACAATTATCAAGGCCAAACTAACATGAGTTGGGCCAATCTTTATGAGACACCATGTGCTAATAATTTTAATACTATTCAGCAAAGTGTTTCACATAATTATTCATCGGCAACAAATTCAGAATATTTGACTCGAAGTACGCCGATGAATGAGAAAATTGGTCATACTGATTTCAGATATCCAACCAATTATTCTCAACCATTATATGCTAGAGTGGCAGATGAATGTATAAATTCAGTATCATATACGAATGCTAATACTCATATTTCGGTTCCAGATGTTTCCAATACTTATAGCCGAATTAATGAGAATTCAGCAAGATCATATTCATCTCCACAAATTAATCATTCATGTGTTTCATCTCATGCATCATCACATATTTTCGGTACTACTCATTCTTCGTTACCGAAAATTCATGCTGGTGATTTTGCACAAAAAGGTGCACCGAATAGTGTTTCTACTAAATTGCAAAAGCCAAATACTTTGTGGGATGCAAAATGTGCTGAGCTTAAGAATCACATGATTGAAAGATTTAATAATGGTAAACAGTTTGAGGGTAAGCTTAGCAAATTTGTAGAAACACAATTAAGGTTATATAAATCTTGTTTCCAAGAGACAGAACAAGGATTGGTTCAAGTAATGGAACTACCATCCACTGATGATATATTCAAGGAAATGAGATTTGCAACTACAAAGCCGATTACATCATCGGTTGATAGTAAAGACGATCAAGATTTGACTAAAAGTTCGGTAATCACGATAACCGAACGATCTCGATCTGTTTGTAATGAGAAAACAGCTGAACTTGAATTCCCACATGGAGTTGTGCATTTGTCTAGCGATTATTTTGTTATCAATAAATGCCAACTCTCGACTGGAAAAAATTCATCCAACCAAAATGATGAAGACCATGGCGTTGGAGGCAAAGAGGAGGCATTAACATATCGCGACTTGGTAATTTCCAGCAAACCTGGACAAACCGGTCTGACCGATTTTACAATCCGGTCAGACCGGTTCCAAAGCGGTCAGACCGGTTGCTTAAACCGGTCAGACCGGTTTCTTTGGCCGGAAGCTGCTGTTGGCTGCCATCGGGAGAAATTTGACACCATCTACATCAAGGTTCCACGCCTCTCCAAAAATTTCAGCAAGGTATGCTTTGCAAGTAACTCCCAATCAGATCATGCATTTTTTAATTCATCTACTAGTGGTGATATTATGAATATTTCTAAAAGATCGATTGAGGATGGTAATTTACTTGCTAGCAGTGTCATACCTTCAGATTATGTCGGCCATTGTAATGTAAAAGTTAGAAAGGCCGATAACAGCAAGATTTTGACATTTAAAATCTCCCCATCATCATTGTCAAAAATTTTCTCTAAATGGTTTACTTATGGTCATTCTGGGATTAAAAATAAGAAACCAAAACCGAAAAGCATTGTGAAATCCGATGATGATGTAGTGATGAACTCTAAAGCATCGGATGTGAGAAGGACACAAAGAAGCATAGCCGAATGGGTTAATGAAAAATTTGAACCATTCGTTTGTTCGGCCTTAAAACCTTCTCCACAAAAGCATCGGTTAGAGAAAATAAAATATACCTTTGATTTAACTTTGTGTGCTGATTTATTCGATATCTTGCTAGGAAACAATCTTATTAAACTATCTGATCACAAAGTTATTTCATCACCTCTTGAGTTAGAACAGCGAAAGTATTGCAAGTGGCATAATTCTTTTGATCATAATACAAGTGATTGCAATATGTTTCGCCAATTTATCCAATCGGCCATTAATATTGGACGATTGAGATTTTCTCAAACACAAGAGGATAACCAATTGCCTACAATTGGTTTTGGTGCCAAAGGATCATTAAATCGGTTAGCATCAACCGATTTGTCTAAAGATCCAAGTTTAATTGCCAAAAAGGAAGATTCTAAGCCCTCAAGTGGTATAGAAGAGATCGTCCAAGTTGAAGACGTGTCAGAAGACGATGAGCTTAACCTGGAAAACACTGGGGGGCAAGCAATTTCTCCACAATCGGAACAAGACCCGGTTACTCCTGATGTGCTGGCAAAACCGGTCACACCGGTTTGCTTAACTGGTCAGACCGGTTCCAAAGCGGTCAGACCGGTTGTGCAAACCGGTCAGACCGGTTCTGACCAAGGACGCCCAAACATATTAAAATCAGAGCGTCCTAAGATGGATGGAGGTAAAGACCGTGTTAAGCACAATGGTAGAAGGCCGAAGCTCACTTTTGATGAACTTCTGGCTAAATATCAAAAAGATAATGAGGCCAAGCGTGCTAATCAGTCAAATGGAGCTAAATCATCAAGATCACCTCCTAAACATAATTATGGGAATTGGAATTGGCAATGGGAGAATTTTAATTCAGCAGCACCATATTCTCCTTTTGGTCCATCAGCGCCAGTTCCACGTGCTCCACATCCCACTAATTTTCATTTTTACTCATCACGGGGGTGGAATGATTCATGGGCACATACTCCTTCATGTTTTAGGCCATATTCTATAGAGTATGCAGCTCCACAAGAATCATCATATGCAAGACAACCTTATGTTAAAAATGACCGTTTTGAGTATAAAGATCGGTCTAGAGTTCAAAATAAGAAAAAGGTTGTCAAGCAGATTTATGTAGTGAAAAAAGATGGTCGCAAAGCTACAAGTTCAGATCTGAATACGACTGCTGAAAAGCCGATTAATGTGTTCAAGACTTCGGCTATTAATGGCAATGAAAAGAAAAATTCAGCTATTGATATTCCAAATACTAAATCTGGGCAAAAGAGGTTAAAGGAGCCAGAAATCAAGAAAGAGTTGTCGTTGTCCAAAGCTCAAGCACAGCCGAAGCATTTACTTGGTTCATCGAGTTGGCAAAAGAAGAAGCTCCAGAGACTTAGTGCCCAAGAGCTAAAAGAAAAAGGCATGGCGTGGGTTCCTAAAGGAAGCATTCAAACTCAAGATGAAGACGATGTTTCCACAGAAGTTGCAATGCAAGTAAAGAAGAATAGAAGAGCCAAGGAACGATCTTCAAATATAAGGTTTGCACCAAATCATCAAAATTATTGGTCAATGCATCGTCTATTTGGTTCACAAATATCATATACGCCCATGTTCTTATGGATGAATTTACTGTGGATGATAATTTGTGTCATCCTTGGCAACATATATGGCCGATGAATGTCTTTGATTATCGTCCTAAAGTGTTAAATTCCTGATAAGATATCGCCTAATTATTTTAATGCCCGGGGGGCAAAATAATTCATCAGAGGAGAATCGATCAGCTGATGAGGCGAAACCGGTCAGACCGGTTTCCCAAACCGGTCAGACCGGTTTGTACCAGGATTATTAGTACAATGATCATTTTTCCTTATGGATTTGGTACTTTATTTGGATCGGCTTGAGAGAGTGCTGAAGGTACTGGTGCTGATTTTTGTTACATCAGGTAATGTTATTTTGAGACATAGCCGGTTCAAATATTTTACATCAATATTTAGGCCGAATATGAAGTTTTGTATTCGAGCTAGAATTTTGTGATCCATAGGAGTGAAATAGGCAAAAGCATCTGGTGATTCAATATTGATAGGTGCAGCAAATACTTGATCTGAATTTGGTGCATAGATGCTTTCCATTGTGGTAGTGCAAGATTAACTCTTGACAACAATCTAATCTTGGCCATTTGCATCGTGATTGTGGCATATTCATTTATGAGGCCGGTTAGAATATTTTGCACTAATAAACAAGCTGGATATGGTTTTTCTACTTCGGCTAGGGGTTTATGATCCAAAGATTTGAGGCTGGTGGATGTTTATTACACACTCTCAGTTGTGATTATAAAAGATAAAAGACCAATTGATATTCATTGTAATTGGGTCAATTGTGCATCCATGGTTAATTAAAGTGTGATATTGGCTTTGAACTAAATTCCGGACAATCATAGATGAAGTGGTGTATATTCAGGTTCATATCTCATGGAGATGCAGGAATATGAGCAACACAGTGAATCCATCGTCTTGAAGACCAAGATACGTGGACAATTGGGTTTCTTCATCATTAGAGACAAGATGTGACTAATGTACGGGTGCTTATCATTGTTTCAGTGCAGTTTTTGGCTTGGAGAAATGTTTCTTGCTACGCAAGCTTTACCAAGAAACAGGGGGGCATGTGTTGACACCCAAAAGTGGCACGGACCGAGGGAAACCGGTCTGACCGGTTTGGATCTGTAATTCGAGTAGGTTTAGGATTCTGAGTTTTATCCCATATTGTAAACCGACCTAAAGGGGTACGACTTCCCCACCCTATAAATATAAAGGGTCATGGCCGATTGAGAGATAGATCCAATCGAATCAAACATTACCTTTACTTTTTCCTTCAAATCCTAATCTCTTCCAACCTTCATGCTTTTCATCCTCTGATCTCCACGGTCATAGATGACGTCCTAAGGCTTGCTGGTCGACCTAGGGCACGCCGGCGACATCCACGCCCTGACGGGGTCCCTCCCGGGCGAGAGCTTCGATGGCCTTTGCTAGTTTGCTCGTAAACTAGTCGTTCTTCGCCACGTAAGTGCGTTGTTTATCTCTTTACTGGTTTGCTCGTAAACCTAGTCGTTCTCCAGCACGTAAGCTTGGTAGTTATCCCCACGAACAGTCGATTCTAGCAAAACCCTAGGAAACCGGTCTGACCGCTTTGCTGAACCGGTCTGACCGCTTTGTGCCCTGAAACCGGTCTGACCGCTTCTCTGAACCGGTCTGACCGCTTTATGCGGTTTTTGCTGCTATTCGGTCTTTTTACGACCCGCGCGTCAAGCGCTCTCTCGTGTGTTGACCGAGATTTGCGTCAACCCAAGGCGTCGGCCGAGGACGAGGAGCGGGTTGATGTGGCCCTGAAAAGGGGCTGAGACGAGGAGGAGGTGTGGTGGCGGCTGAGACGACGACGACATGGCACGCCGCGGTGCTTCTCGCTGGTCTTCCGGATCGTTATGGTTTCGGAGGCGAACTGGGCTTCTGGGTAATTGTGTCACTAGATGGGTCACTAGATGTTGAGCTTCTCTTCAAATCTCCAAAGTGCGGTCGGAGCAATCTGATGGGTCAGCGTCACGTAACAGTGCAAACATTTTATGGAATCATATATACATTGTTAACTTGACCGCCTAACACGTCCATTTCACTAAGATTATTTCGCGTCTAATACATGATTTAATAGTTTTTGCAGAAGATTCAATTTTAAAGTGATTGTCTAGCTAGACTAACTCGTCCACCTCATCCAGATTTCCTTTGTCATCCATTTGTTGTAGGATGAATCTCAAAAAAAAAGTGTGTAACCTAAAATCTTCTAGAAGATTGAACTTGTGTGTAACAGAGGATCTCTACATGACACAAACTGGTTAAGATTCTAACTTTAAAACCACTAGACTCATTTAGCCTAGCTATTGCATCCCGCCAACCTCCCATCGCATACACCATTCAAAATTCCTTACAATTAATTCAATAATCTGTGAAAATTATGTCAACATTTTAGCCAGGATACCAACATTTCATACGAGTTATGTACAACTTGCTCCCTACATCTCATCCAGGTCACCCTGCACCTCATAAACTTTAACATTTTCTCAACCATCAAACAACTCTGACTAAAATTTCAGACTACTTCACAATTTTACCAGGATCTGATATATATGCACATAGTTGGATTCGAAGACTATGATATTAAGGAGCACACGAACTATGTGCATACAATCTGGTCCTCGAAACCAACTGATATATATATGCACATTTCATACCGTGGACGTCATGCTTTAGGCTCCCCTAGGTTATAAAAAAGTTAGCTGCAGCTCGTCGCCTTGAGTTGAGCATTCTTCTTGTAGTAGTTTAGTTGTTTGTCCCTGATAGTTCTGTTTTTGTTTGTTGTTGTTCTTTTTTCTTTTATTTTGTTTATTGTTCTAATAAAAATTCAGCAAAACTCTTGCCGTCCGTTCAAAAAAACGTTTGATTTGGGGTCAGGGCTTGCTTAACATTTTTTTATAACTGATATAACAATAATGAATTTTCTTCCATTTTTTGGACAGCCTAATTCAATGTTAGCTTGTTGCTCACTTTATATTAATTGTGCATTTAGTGTAGCATGAATTTTGTTGACACGAAAACGCGCCAACAAACTCGAAGATCGATCAAACGCGTAGCACGGCCGTCACAACGGCCAACTCCTAACTTCCCCGGACAAACCGGTCTGACCGGTTATAAGAACCGGTCTGACCGCTTCTGGTCGGGAGGTCGTGAAGACCTAGAAACTCAAGCTCGGGAGGGACCCCGTCGGAGCTCGAGCTAATCTAGGGTTGCTCTAGGGTCGGCAGGCCACCTAGAACGCCTTTGAACGCCGTAGAGACGAGCAAAGAACAGAATATGGGGTTGGAAAAGGATTAGGGTTTGAGAGATACAAAAATAGAAGATAAAATGTTTGATTCGATTGGGAATACCTCAATCGGCCGTCTAGCCTTTATATTTATAGGCCGGGGAAGTCTTACCCCTTTCGAATAGGTTACAATATGGAATTAAACTCGGAATCCTAATCCTACTCGAATTACAGAACGAAACCGGTCCGACCGGTTTGGCAAACCGGTCAGACCGGTTTGGCCTTTGGCCCAATTTGAGTGTCAACACATGCCCCCCTGCGTTTTTAGTGAACTTGAGAACTAAAAAGCAAGTAAATACAACTCAGGAGCTAAAAATTCATACTAAGGGCGATATTTAACAATATACCGGCCATTGATCTTCACGCATCTTGCCAAACACTTGGATAGAATTTCTTCAGATATCTCCCGTTGATAGCTTTAGGAAAAGGATCTCCTTTTAGCGTCTCCAACATGTAAGAATTCCCAAAGATGACTTTGACAACTCTATAAGGCCCTTCCCAACTTGGTGACCATTTACCAAACTTGTTGCTTTTTGATCCAATAGGCAAGATCGTCTTCCAAACAAGCTCACCAACTTGAAAATATTTTCCTCGCACTTTCTTGTTGTAAGCTTTAGCAACCCGAAGCTTATCCTTCTCAATTTCCTTCAAAGCTTTCAATCGTTTGTCGGTTACCTCATCAATATTGTCCAACATCAAGTTGTGGTAATCAACAGCATCAAGGTCGTTTTGCTTAGCCAATCTATAAGCGTCCAGATTCACCTCAACAGGTAAAATGGCCTCTTGACCATAAACAAGCTCAAAAGGAGTAACCTTAGTAGCACCATGTCTAGATATACGATGAGCCCATAATGCTTCAGATAAAACTTCATGCCATCTCTTAGGATTTTCAGGTATCTTTTTCTTGATTAATTTGATCAAAGTTTTATTACTTGACTCGGCTTGTCCATTAGCCTGAGCGTAATATGGAGATGAATTGAGCAACTTAATTCTATAGGATTCGGCGAATTCACGTACCTCCTTAGACATAAAAGAAGTACCTTGATCTGTTGTCAATGTTTGAGGAATACCGAATCTATGAATAACATTCTGAGTAACAAACTCAATCACCTCTCGATGCGTCATATTCTTCAAAGGAATCGCTTCAGTCCACTTAGTAAAATAATCCGTAGCAACCAATATGAAACGATGTCCTTTTGATGATGGAGGATTAATTTGTCCAATAAAATCCAATCCCCAACCTCGGAACGGCCATGGCTTAATGATAGGATGCATCAATGCAGCAGGAACAAGTTGCAAATTACCAAACTTCTGACATTCCTCACATCCTTTGTAATACTTAAAACAATCCGCCATCATAGTGGGCCAATAGAAACCGGCTCGCCTAAGTAACCACTTCATCTTTGGAGCCGATTGATGTGTACCACAAATACCTTCATGAACCTCAGCCATGGCAACCTTGGCCTGATCCGAGTCAAGACATTTCAACAATAAATCTTCGGCGTTTCGACGATAGAGTTCATCGCCAAGTAAAACATACTTAAATGATATTCGCCGAATATTTCTCTCTGCACCACGACCAGGATCTCTCAAATAAGCAATAATGGGTACCCTCCAATCCTAATCTTCGACTTTGGATTGATTAGCATCATCCAAAGGATTTTTGCTTCTGTCAGGGGACAAAGCGGTCTGACCGCTTTCAGAACCGGTCAGACCGGTTCTGGCAGTACAACCGGTCTGACCGGTTTCTGAAACCGGTGTGACCGGTTCGTCCAGAACCAGAATCTCGGCTTTTGTTCGCATCGGTTTTTGGAGATAGAAATATTTCTTTGCAACCATATAACCAGATGCTTTCTGAGCCAGAGTATTTGCCTTATCATTATCTTCTCTCGGAATATGTTTTATAGTAAACTCATCAAAAGAAGCAATGATATCGAGACATTTATCGAGGTAAGCATTTAATAAACCATTATAACATTGGCATACCTTCGATACTTGATGTACCACCAGGAGCGAATCACCAAAAGCCTCAACATGCTTTACTCCCATGTCTTGCAAAAATTCCAAACCAAATAGAAGAGCTTCATATTCAACTTGATTATTGGTTCGCTTTTCTTCCAATCGGTTTGAGAACTCAAAAACGGCGCCACTTGGAGAAATCAAAACAGCACCAATTCCTTGCCCATCATTGCAAACCGATCCATCAAAGTATAGCTTCCATGGTGTACAAGTAACATAACCGACGTCGAACTCCCAAGAATCATTAATCCGATGTTCAACAATAAAATCGGCCACAATTTGACCTCTCATTGATTTCAAAGGTTCACAAGTCAAATCATACTCAACCAAAGCATAAGCCCACTTGCCGACTCTTCCACTAGATATCGGCTTTTGCAACATATGTTTAATCACATCGGTTTGACACAACACAATGCAAGTACTAGATAGTAGATAATGCCGCAATTGAGTACAAGCATGATACAAGGATAAACATAGCTTCTCAATGAAAGTATACCTTGTTTCTGCATCAATGAGCCGTCGGCTTACATAAGCAATCACATACTCCTTGTTGCCGATTTCTTGAGTCAAAACAGCTCCAATAGTTCTATCTTCAGCTGCCACATAAAGTCTAAACGGAACTCCTCGCTTAGGCGCCCGAAGCACCGGTGGTGAAGACAAGTACTCTTTGATCTTCTCAAAAGCTTCTTGCTGTTTTGCCCCCCAAGTAAAATCGGCTTCATTCTTTAGCCGAAGTAAAGGAGTAAAAGCATCAACCTTTCCAGACAAGTTAATTATAAACCTTCTCAAGAAATTTACCTTGCCTAGAAACTTTTGTAAATCCTTCTTGCAAGTAGGAGCTTCGACTTTCTTCATAGCTTCAATTCTCTTGGGATCAACTTCTATGCCGTTCTCATGAATAACAAACCCATGAAACTTCCCAGGCGAAACACCAAAAGCACATTTGAGTGGATTCATCTTTAAACCATACCGTCGCATCCTTTCAAGAGCAAGTCTTAAATCGGCTAAATGAGAATCCAAGCCATCCGATTTAACTACAATATCATCAATATACACTTCCACAATAACACCAAGTAAATCATGAAAGATTAAATTCATAGCTCTTTGATAAGTTGCACCGGCATTCTTTAATCCAAAGGTCATAACTACCCACTCAAATAAACCAATAAATCCCGGACATTGAAAGGCCATTTTGTGCATATCCTCTTCGGCCATGAAGATTTGATTATATCCGGCATTACCATCAAGAAAACTAACAACACGATGTCCAGAAGCTTCATTGATTAAGACATCGGCTATAGGCATAGGATATGAATCTTTTGGAGTGGCTTTATTAAGATCTCTAAAATCAATGCAAACTCTAAGCTTTCCCGAATCTTTCTTTTCAACCGGAACAATATTAGAAATCCACTCCGCATAACGACAAGTCCGAATAAAACCAGCATCTAATAAACGATTAATCTCTTCTTTTATTCGGTCATAAATAGCGGGATTAAAACGTCTAGCCGATTGTTTAAAAGGTCTAAAACCGGCTTTTATTGGCAAACGATGCTCAACTAAGTCACGACTTAAACCAGGCATCTCACGGTACTCCCAAGCAAAACAATCGACATACTCCTTCAACAAATTTATTAATTCGGCTTTAAACTCAGCCGATAAATTCTTGTTTACAAAAGTAGGCCTAGGAATAGTACCATCACCAATATCTATTTTTTCTAAAGGATCAGCTGATGTAAAACCCTGACTCAATTTGTCCATATCACCAAGATCTTCAATAGCTTCGAACATGCCAGCCGAATGAGCTCGATGATGATCAATTCGGTCTTGAAGCCACTGTCCAGACGCAAACCGGTCTGACCGGTTCCCAAAAGCGGTCTGACCGGTTTGGCTCGATCGGCGCTGTTCAGACCCAAACCGGTCTGACCGGTTTCCAGAAGCGGTCTGACCGGTTTGTCTCTGTTGATTTTGTTGCTCCATTAATTACAGCAAGTAATTCAACCGATTTTCCATCGGCTTTAATGTAGCAGGAACTAAACCATCCTTAGTACAACTGATCAGCTCATAGTCGGTCAAATCCATGCCCGACAAACATTGGACCTTCTCATTTGCACTAAGAGAGTCGGAATCGGCCGTTGCAACAAAGGAAGAAGTATCACCATGGACAACTTCAACTTCATCGCCGATCCACTGAATGAGATATTGATGCAAGGTAGATGGAATACATTTATTTGCATGAATCCAATCTCGACCAAGGATTAAACTGAAGTTACCTTGCACTTCGGAGACGAAGAAAGCCGTAGCAATAGTCTTGCTCCCGACGGTCAACTCCATGGAAGCCACCCCCTTGGCAGCAATGGGATCACCTCCACCAACTCCACTGACCGTCATGTTCGTCTTGATTAGTTCTTCGTCTTTCCCGCCAATCTTCTTGTAGAGAGAATATGGCATGAGATTCACAATGGCTCCACCATCAACCAACATACGAGAAATTGGCTTCCTGTTGATGTGCCCTCTCATATACAAAGCTTTGAGATGATTTTCTGATTCACTAGGCTTCTGAAACACAGCATCTCGCGGCCCAAGTTGAAGATGAGAAATTTCCTCCTCCGGCATCACATAATAATCAGAAGATAAATAAACAACATTAATTTCCATGTTGTCACGCTCTGGAGAAGGCTCAAAATCAACTAACTCTTCATCTTCAACCACTGGAGGAATTGGTGGAGTAATTTCGATGGTTGAAGAAGCATCAGCCCCCACTCCTATCATCAAACCGGTCTGACCGGTTTCAGAAACTGGTCTGACCGCTTCTACAGCGGTCGGCTGACCCAAACCGGTCTGACCGGATTCAGAAACCGGTCTGACCGGTTGTGCTGCTGATTGCACAACGGGTTTAGCTTGCCAAATCTTGGTCTGAGGGATCATAGGCCTGTAGTTGTTGAAGTAGTCATCCCTCATCTTCTCAGCTTCCTGTTCCCTTTTTTCTTTGTTTCTCAAGCGTTGCAGCTTCCGCTTCTGTGTATGAGTCAACCCAGAAGGACACCACCTTGGCTGAAAGATCTTCTTCACACCCTTGCTAGCCTCAGGATCATTATGCATGACCGGCCTTTGGACTGGAACAGGAGCCGAATCTCCAATGACCATCGGCTTTCTACCCAAGTCTTGTAAAGCCACTGGAATATCGCCAATTTTTATAAATTTATTGGCTTGGGCTTGCGTATCCTCCTTCTTCTCCTTGATACGGTATTCTTGCTTAGGAGAAGCTTGAAAATTTTGCTCAGACCGAAACCGGTCTGACCGCTTTGGAAAGCGGTCAAGCGACCTGATTGGTACGAGCTTAATCGGTTATGCACCGAATTTCCAGTAGCACCACCACGACGTTTATAATCTGTAGGACTGTTCCATCGCTGTGGTGACCTTTGTCTCTTTTTTGTTGGCCGATCAACTTGAACGGCCTTTGTGTACTTGTTCATGAGTTGAGAGAATGTAGGTCCTTGCTTCAGAACCCTCCCTTGAATCTTTGGCTCATTGAATTTCCAAGTACCCACTTCCGGGCGCTTAGGCTTGAAAGTTCTTGGACGGTCTGGAGACAAACCGGTCTGACCGGTTTGGGAAACCGGTCTGACCGGTTTCGCCTGGCTAGCGGACCGATTTTCTTCCAAATAACTTCCTTGCCCCCCGGGCCTTGATGTGTTAATAGTAATCTTCAGAGACTCTTTTCCATCAAGAGTCCTCCCAATCATCACTGTTCTGACCGGAACTTTGTCATCAACTTTTTCCGGTCTTGGATCTCCAATCACCACATTCTTACCCTTAGCTCCATCGGCTTGTTCCGGCCGAATCAGCATCTTGGTGTTCACATCCAAGGTATGAACAGGGAAAGGAGTCTTGTCAACTTGCATTTCAGCGAGCACCAATCGACCTTCATTAAGGGCCGATTGTACCTGTCGTCGAAAAACATTGCAATCGTTGGTTGCATGAGAAAAAGAATTATGCCACTTACAATATGCACGATTTTTCAACTGATCGGCTGGTGGAATTGCATGAGAAAGTTTAATAAAGCCATTCTTAAGCAATTCATCAAAAACACGATCACATTTGGCTACATCAAAAGTAAATTTTTCTTCTTGCCGATTTTTCTGAATCGGCTTTAATGAAGGACAAGAACTAGGTTTACTTTTTGATGACCAAACAAATTCAGCGGCATAAATTTCTTTATCATCATCCGAACTATCAGAATCATTATCAACAATATGCACGTTCGAACGATGAGGTTTAGCAGATTCTTTCAAATTTTTAAATTTAAGCTCTAGACTCGTAGCCTTCATTTGCAAGTGATTAATAGTAAGAAAATCAAGACCTTCTAATTTTTCCTTGTAATTAGACCGTAAGCCTGCAAAAGCTAAGTTTGCTAAATCCTTTTCAGAAACAGTGATATTAAAGCATCGGTTCTTAACATCCTTAAATCTTTTGAAGTAATCAAGAACCGATTCTTCTCGGCTTTGCCTAACCGATGTTAAATCAGATAATTTAGCTTCGTTTTCTCCGCTAAAGAAGTGATCATGAAATTTTCGCTCCAATTGAGTCCAATTATGAATAGAATTTGGAGCAAGCGAAGAAAACCATGAAAAAGCAGTTCCAGTTAAAGATAATGAGAACAACCGTATACGCAATGCCTCATAAAATGATGCCTCTCCTAATTGCAAAATATATTGACTAATGTGTTCCCAAGGAGTTCTATTATCTTCACCACTGAATTTAATAAAATCAGGAACACGCCAACCATTAGGATAAGGAACCAAATCAAATTCAGGCAGATACGGTTTTTGATATAAGCGTGTACTACCCAATTCAAGCCCGAGTTTTGCTCTAAGTGTATTAGCTATGTCTTCTTTAAACTTAGCTAACTCGGCTTGATATTTCTCATCACCCTTGTTATGTGAAATGCGGGGAACACCATACATCGTATTCTGAGAAGTACTCGGAATCGGCGCGTGAAACGTGCCAGATCCGTGGGGTATACTTCCCGTGGTGCGTGGAATAGTGTAAACAGGACCAGAAGTAGATGTATTAGACAAAACCATCGCACCAGATGCTCCTGCACCCAAAGAACCGGTCTGACCACCAGAGGGGGCCAAACCGGTCTGACCGGTTGTACAAACCGGTCTGACCGGTTCGTGGACCGAACCAGGGTGAGGTGTTTGTCCCGCATAAAAATTCACCGGCATGCCCAAATTAGAATCTAAAACATGTTCTGGCACACCTGATGAGCTAGGTAATTCATTAGATTCTAAATTGATTTTATTTTTATCAGAATTACCAGTCATACTAGCAATTAATTCACTAGTAGCAGTTTGTGCAGCAAGTAATCTATCATCCATCATGCGAGTAATTTGCTGCATTAAATCAGAGGATTCGCCCGTTACCTTTGGAATCTCTTCGACGTGATCATCTGCCAACTTGAAAGCCGGCATGACGAATTCCTCTACTCTCTTGACAAGACCACCGCGATCTTTCTTAAAGCCCTTCAAGAATTGCGTCCTGAAGTGCTCCTCAGCAATCAAGTATCCCTTCCGCTCCTCGTCCGTGAGCTCTTCCATCGTCGCGGTGATGATGTTGTCTTTGTCAAGGTCGCACGTTGATCCAGACATATCCGGAGTAGATTGAATCGGTTTTGGCACCAGATTAATCTTCCCCAGCGGAGTCGCCAAAAAGTATGTTGACACGAAAACGCGCCAACAAACTCGAAGATCGATCAAACGCGCAGCACGGCCGTCACAACGGCCAACTCCTGACTTCCCCGGACAAACCGGTCTGACCGGTTATAAGAACCGGTCTGACCGCTTCTGGTCGGGAGGTCGTGAAGACCTAGAAACTCAAGCTCGGGAGGGACCCCGTCGGAGCTCGAGCTAATCTAGGGTTGCTCTAGGGTCGGCAGGCCACCTAGAACGCCGTAGAGACGAGCAAAGAACAGAATATGGGGTTGGAAAAGGATTAGGGTTTGAGAGATACAAAAATAGAAGATAAAATGTTTGATTCGATTGGGAATACCTCAATCGGCCGTCTAGCCTTTATATTTATAGGCCGGGGAAGTCTTACCCCTTTCGAATAGGTTACAATATGGAATTAAACTCGGAATCCTAATCCTACTCGAATTACAGAACGAAACCGGTCTGACCGGTTTGGCAAACCGGTCAGACCGGTTTGGCCTTTGGCCCAATTTGAGTGTCAACAGATTTCAAACACCTGAAGTTTCATTCAGGAAAACTCGCGTAAGTTTTATAGGCTCCATGCTGCTTGCCCGCCATCCGGCCCAAAGGTCGCGAAAAGTTCTGGGCGCTATAGGCAGCGTAGCGCGCTGCAGTGGCCCAGTTTCTTGCCCACAGGCTGGCCCAAAGGCCGTAGAGTTCTGCTCGGCGGCGCGCGAGTCGTTTGGAGGTGCGGTGGTCCGGGACGTCGAACTCAAGCCCACACGACCATTTCTGGCTTTGCCCAAGCTCATTGGCACAGGATGATGTCGCAAGCGGTATGGCTTCGCTGTTCCCTACTTCCCTCTGACCCGAGATCGAGATGTACAGTAGCCATCGCAACTCGCAAGGATACAGATATCCTGAAGCACATCAAACGGATTCCTTAACCATCTTCTTTAAGTGCTCATCAGATCCCTTGAAATCATTGCCATCACGCAAGCTCCACTGATCTCACCGCACTCAACCGACGGTTCTGAGTTGACAAGACATTCTAAATTCCACAGACCTTTGCAAGGTCACCCATTACAGAGAAAATAAAATGCGAACATAATTCAGTCGCCGATAAGACTAGGCGAGGTCGATCACATGCCATCATTCGTCTCCATGATTCGATGCGTTTACCGGTCTCACTCGCTTGCGGTTGCATAGGATATGATAGTGGAGGCCCTTGTGGCTTCGCTGGTGGTCTACCACAGGAGCACTAGTGGGGTGCTCCATGATACTCCCAAGCATCCTTTTTATTCTTTTCCATACCTTTGGTTTTCTGTCACCTCCCGTGTGATCAGATCATCTTTTTTCGAGAAACAGGGCTGATGTCTGTCCATCAGTCTATACCTTTAATTTCATTTCATTTCATGTTTTGCTGCCACTTTGCTTTCTTCTGAAGACTTGATAAGTGAAAGGCTTTTGCGATAAAGGCGGTGTTTAGTTCCTAAAGAGCGAAAGTAAAGTTGGATGAAAATGTCACGCCGAACACTGTAGCGCACTGTAGCACTTTTCGTTTGTTTGTGGTAATCATTGTCCTACTATGACCTAACTAGGCTCAAAAGATTCGTCTCGTCGTGTACATCAAGACCATGTACTTAGTTTTTTTATTTACCTACATTTAATGCTCCATACATGAGGACAGAGATTTAATGTGATAGTGAATAGTGAAGTTTAGAGAGAGAAAGTTTGGAGGAAGTTTTGGAAGTGAACACCGCCAAATTCTATGGGAAAATAATTTGGAAAAGAACGTCACCCCCCATTTCATTTAGTTGATTCTTTAAAGGAAAGTAGTAATGAACGAATCAGTACAGTCATTTCGTTGTTAGCTTTTGTGTAGACGTCGTACCTGCCTTTGCTGTCATTGCTTGACAAAACTTAGAAGCAATGCCTTGCTGACCTGAATATGACGAGCATGACGTTTCTTTTTTAAAATTGACTTTTGCACTGTTACTTGTTTATATTTATGTCCATGTTGTACTACGCCTTTTCGACGTACTGTCGGCTAAAAGATGAGAACGCCAGCCAAAATCACGCTGCAGCATAGTTCGCTGTACTATTTTCCTGAGAGCGGCAGCCATTCAATTTTGTAGAAAAGGAAAAGACTTTGTAGCACAGAGCCCATTTGACTTGATGATCCATGCAATGCAGCCAAAAGCGCCCCTCATCTAATATCTCTGCTCGATCGTGTAAGTGCAAACGTCAACCGGTCCACATCTCTTGAAAAGTCTAAACGCGTTCATTGTAGTTCAATGTAATTTACCGGACCATATACTTCCTTCAGCTAGAATTGACAGCAACAGCTCAATCGGGCATGCTTCGAAATGAGAATAAGGGCCCATTTAGAACACTGGATTTGTTTATCGAAACACCAGACCTGCAGACACTTATATGGACATATTCATACCTATAAATACACGCATATAAATATCTTTATAAGACCGCAAACCCTACCTCTAATAACACCACCTTCGAGAGAGACCGGCAAATACTGATCTTCAGAATGACGAAGTCATTACATGTGTCTTACTACCACTAAAAAATAGCACCGATTAAATTTTAAAATAAATAGAAAACACAAGCACACGTACTAAGTCGAGAATTTAAATTCGGATGGATAGTTTAATCATAAGAAATTTATATCCAATTAAATTATGCCCAGTTCACAAAACACTAGATTTTTAGCAGTCGCTCATTTGGAACACTGGATTCTTAGCAATCGTATAGGGTTGCTTTTGTGAGTGAAACTTTATAGAACTTCAAACTTATAGTAAATTTTCATATATGACTACACACAAGAAAGGAATAGATACCAAGAATCGAATGAATTTTTTTATGGAATGCCTCAAGCTATACTACATGGTAATCACTTTTCAAAATCATTTCGATCCAACTCATGTTCCCCTCTCACCAAAATACATGGACAAAGGATGGCACCAAAAATATATGGGTACAATAGCCTTTGCCGCAGTTAGACTTTTCTGACCACTTCATTCTCGGACTTCTCTCTTTTTTTTCCTTAGGAAACCACGGTACTTGACAATAGTCTTACTGAAGCATTTTTTGGAGCTCGATGGATTGCTCTCTACGGTGAAAATCGATGATCTGATCTTAACTGGTTGGATCATAGCAAAGACGGCTCGTGCGCGTGCTGTTTTCTTGTTGGAGGCGTTGTTTTTAAAGAGCCGTACTCGTAGTCCACATGCTGCTTTGTTGGTGTATGAAGTTGAAGGTTAAGTCGTATGGGTAGTCTGCTTTGACATAATTTTTATATCTTTTTTTTATTTTTCTCTTTTAGGTTGTGTGCATCTCAGCTATGCAGATGCCAGAATTGATTTTAGTATAATTGTATCTTCTCGATGTAATTGACTAATATTAATAAAAATTTTCTTATAAAAAAAAGAAACCACGGTACGACTTCTTGAAGTATGGCTATACGGAGTATATTCTAATACTCATTTGACGGTAAACATAAACTATTGTCACTAAAACTCTGCTTGTCCCTCCCACCACAATTTTGTATAGCTAATAACAAAACACCATTTACCCGCAAAAAAAATAACAAAACACCATATGTTTGTGGATGTGTTTTTCAAGTAGATGGCAGAGGGAAATTAAGTTTATGTGTGTTTTGCATGCATGATTCAAGCATGATCCCTTGTTGGCTACTCCCAACCTGAGTAGCTATACTAACTATCCCTTGTTGGCCGTCTCGATTCCTTGTTCGTTTTTTCTTTAGCCTTCATCTTTTATTATTTTATCAGAGCACTGCACTCCTTGCACTAGTAACAGGCCAAATATGAAATAGGAATCCTGTAAAAAGATTCTCAGTTTATATAGGAACCGTGGAGAAAATATAACATGATGAGCTCCGGCCTTATGGAAATTTTTCTTTATTCCTTTCCTTCATATATTCTTATTAATCTTTTTTTAACTGATCGTAAGTCATTTGATAAGGTTTCTCATAGTGAAACTTGACCACCCAGAATTTGAGTTCTCGACTCGGCATGACTATTCTTAGTTTTCTAGATTTATTACAAGATTTAACTGATGCATTTGTCTTGTGCAAAGAAAAATCATGTTTGTTTATTCCTTCGCACAATTGAAACAGTCGCCTCTATGGTTTTCTTTTCTTTTGTAATTTTTGCCGGTGCGCTCTTGTAAAAGTATTGTTTTTGTCAATATACTGCAGTCCAGAGATGAATTAAACCAGATTCTGATTTCCAAGGACAGAAAAAGAATGCTTACAAATAAGAACACAACGAATATTATGCAACATTTAAATTAGGCGCTGCAATTGATCTTCACCAATTGTATGTACAAGTAAGTGCGATTATGGATAGACAATTGTAAATACATTCTCCTCATAACTAAATTTGCTGAAATTATCTATTTCTTCTAGGTTCCAACCTAAACATTGATGTTCCCACAAAAAATAAAAACTAAATATTGATGGGTAGTTTCCATACTTATCATCTCACGTAGACACTATAAGTAAGAACTTAGTGGATGTGTTCTTTAATTAATTCTCGTCCAATTCACTATGTTCTCTCCCCTTCCCTAATGACCATGTTCCCCTTTCTCCCTCATTGCTTCTCTCGCTCAGCTGGTTTATTGCATGAGAAAAATGTTTTCCTTTCTTAGACCCTATTTACTTTTGCTTTAGATTAAACAGACCGTTTCCACCCAGATTCCACAGCCTAACAATTCACCTAAACCTAGCTTATTCTAGAAACATGAACTTTTGAACTTTTGCATTCACAGATAGTAACAGAAGCGGAGGAGCATGATGGCAGGGTATGACGCTCGCCATACCTTGGTTTTGCCACAAGTGCCTCTAGGATTTTTAATTTTTCCTATGTTGTGCAGCGGCTGTCACGGCATCGTAAGACCAAACTCCGACTTGTTTTTTTCCATAACATTAAATATCTCTATCTATATGTACATATACGTTAATATTTTGTACTAGACAGATCATTACATCTTTCATTTGAATCTTACTATATAGTTCCGCCATACCTTGATTTTGTTTCGTCCTCCGCCACTGGATAGTAATGCAAGTCATTTAAAATCCAATTTGCCAAACATCCAACCGTTTTTCTTACGCTCAAGTTTTCGCAATTTATCCATATTTCATATTATATAAGCTGTCTTTTACTCTTTGGCAAAAAAAACAGTCTTTACAATATCTGGCCAAAATATACTCCGTAGCACCTAGCTCGATTATCACGTCAGCATTTTGTTTGCGTTCCAGTTAATGGTACAAACCATGTCATCCTGTTAGTACCGCTCTTAATCACTTCCCAAAAATTGATTTGATCCAGCTCATGTTCCCCTTTCCTCTATCCAAAATACATGGAAACAGAGGCAGCACCAAAAAAAGAGTACTGGTATTTTTACACAAGGTGAATAAGGAAGAATAAAAAAAAGAAGATTAAGTGGGGAAAAAGCTAAGAGCCTACGAGAGACAGCCTTTGCCATCTCATTGTTTGGTTGGCCTTGACTATTATTGACTCGCATCAGCATCTCGCTGCCGCGTAGCTCTCCTCCTGAATCGTCTCCAGCGTGGGCCGCCTCGACCGGCGGCCGGCGCCGCCGAGCCGTTGCTTGAGCTCCTCGATCTCCGCCGCGGCCGCCGCGTCGTCCACGGCCATCTCCTCCAGCTTCGGGGGCCTCGGCTTGGGCGAGTCCGTCTCCAGAAGCGACACGGCGGCGGCGGCCTCCAGCAGCTCGGGCGGCGCGACGACGGCGGCGACCTTGGCCGTGGCGGCGGGCGACGACGCGGGCCTCATGATCCTCCTCCTCGCCGCCCGCGCCTTCTCCCCGCTGGCGACCACCGCGGCCGCCAGGCGCGCGACGTCGGCGGGCGCCACGGGTGCGCCCAGGCGCTTCATGGGGAGCGCGGCGTACAGCGCCCCGCGCACGAGGCCTTCGTCCGCCCCGAGCGCCTCAATCCGCCGCCCCGGGCGCAGCGCGCGGGCGTCCGCCAGGAAGTGGCTCGGCGCCTCGAGCATCAGCTCGGCCGCCGTCGCCGGGAGCGCCACCGGCCGCACCCGGCCGTCGGGCAGCACGACCCTCGCGCCCCTCCCGGTCCCGACCGGCGCCGCCAGCGTGCACGATGCGAGGTTGCCCATGACGACTCGGGGTGCGCCGTGCGCGCGCGCGCGCGAGGATGAGGAGCTGAGGAAGTGCGCGCGCGGCGCGGGGCGGGGCCTCAGGCGGCCTGTGGCGAGAACGAAGGAGATCGCGTGCGTCTGCTCGTGTTCCGGTGGGCTGCGGATGCGTTCGGGCCCCGGGGGCGGGCGGATGTTATATAGGTGGAGGCGCCGAGGAGGGCTGGAGGGGGAGGGCGGCGGTTGGGAACGGATGGTGTTGGTGTTGCTTTGGGAGAACGCGTGTGAGGGACGTGAGGAGGGGATGGACGGACGGTGACGGCGGTGGTGATGGGGACGGGCTCGGTGTTGGTGCTGGCGACTTGTGCGTGCGAGAGGGACACGACACGACGGAAAGGTGGAGTCGAGCGAGGAGGGGGTGGCGGTGGTGGCCGGGTGGGTGGGTTCGGGTCGCCGTCGAGGTGGAATTGCGCGTGGGACCGACCGACCACGGGTGACCCGCCGCCGGGGGTCCGGGTCAGGTTGGGCCGGTCGGTTTGGTGTTGGAAAATGGAAGGAAAAATGCAATGGCTGGCGTTCTGCCGCCGGTGGCCACTGGCGCGAGGACGCAGAGCGGACTTGTGGAGGACGTGGTGTGTCCCGGACTGTTCCTTCCTTTTCCTTTCCGTGTTCGCCAGCCGGGCGGCCGGCCGCCGGCGGGGCACCTGGAAGCTGAAAGCCTGGATCGAACCTGCTGCTCGGAGCAACTCCAGTGGACTACTTCAAAATGATCCTCTATATTTCAGCTTGTGGACCGGTTTTAAAAATTTAAAGTCCCAAATGTAAAGTGTGCTCTAGTCTAACTAACTAAACATGACCCATATCTATCTGAGAAGTGGGCCCATCCATCTGACCCTCATCCCGACGCCTCGCTCCCTTCCTCTCCACCACCGCCGTGCGCGAACGGCACCGGTTACTCGCCCTCCCGCAGTCCCGCTTCCCCTTCCATGGCGCCGCCCACCGCCCCCGCCGTCGTGGCGATGCCCGCCCACGCGGCGTCGACGCCGGCCGCGGAGCTCGAGCTCTTCAAGTCCGCGCTGTCCGCGGACCGGGGCCTTTGCCCGCTCGCCGTGCTCCCGCACCTCGACCTCGCCGCGTCCCTGCCGCTGCTGCACCTCCTGCTCACCGCCTCCGCCGCCATGCACCCCCACGCCACCTCCCTTCGCCTTTACGGGCGAGGCCGTCGCAGCGGCGGCTCGCCACCGGGACCAGCGAGGCCGGAGCCTGTCGTTCCGGGCAAAATTCTTGTCCTGCGTCAAGAAGGGCACCAAGAAGAAGAAATCGTCGCCGGCGGCGTCGCCGGCGGCGTCGCCGCTGGTCGAGTCAAAGAGGCTGGGGATGGACAACGCGGACGACGCCGTCTACGGCGGCTCGTTCGGCAGCTTCGGCCCATCCGCGGCGTCGTTGGTGCCGCTGAGCCCCGCGCGTCGGGGAAGGGAGCGTCTCGAACTCGTCCCCGATGGCGGTGGCGGCGGAGCTCCCGGCGAGCGCCAACGCCGATGCCGACGCAGGTGCCGGTGGCCTTGCCCTTGCCCATCCCCGGTGAGCAAGCTGTTCCATTCTTCTTCCTTGGTGTTGCCTCCTCTTGCTCGACGCATGGCGAGCCCAAGCTGCCGAGCGGTGGGGAGCCCGATCGTCGGCGGCGGCGGCAGACCGAGCGTCGGCGGCAGCAGGTGGTCGGAGCTGTACGAGGGCGAGGATAGGGACGGCAGCACCACGGGGGACGAGGCGAGGGCGGCGGCGCGGAAACTCGATGGCCTACTAATTTTAGTCCCTTGAATAGTCATTTAATTGAAGGGTGTTCTTTTCACCTGGGTGACTACAGGAGGGAATAGAGCTATAAGAAGGAATAGAGTCCCGTTTAGTCGCCCGGCTGCAGATGCCGCCTGTAGTCAATAGGCACGCAAACGATAGGAATGTTGTGCAATAACATGCTTCGTCGAACGTTTGTATTACTTCGCCGGAGGCCAGAGCAGAGTGCTTCATCACAAGTCCTAGCTATGTTTAGTTCCTATAAACTTCCTAAAATTCTCTCTCCAAATTTCACTATTCACCTATCAAATCAAATTACATCAAATCTCTCTCCTCGTGCATGGAGCACAACGTGGGTAAATAAAAAAAATTAGTTACATAGTTTTGATGTACACAACGAGATGAATCTTTTGAGCCTAGTTAAGTTGTAATAGGACAACGATTACCACAAACAAACGAAAAATGTTACGGTTGTAGCGTGTCCGATGTGACATTTTTACCAAATTTTGTCAATCCATCTTTGGAACTGAAACACTGCCATTGTCTTGTTTGCGATCAGATCCGGTGTTCGTTTTCCCAATGGAAACATCTGACGTCTGCTGCGTATCCAATCTCGTGGAAACTCGCCGTACGCGCTGGATTTGGGCGAATGGTGGACCCGGGGTCGCTTCCACGGTTCGGTCAGTCAGCTTTGAGTGAGCAGCACGCACGAGCTGGGCCATCCCATTCATCTCATCTTCCGACCTTTTCTGTGCCGTGGTACGTTCCAGGATTCATTTCTTCCCCTATTCAAGTACAGTGTACAGCTTGCCAGCTTGGAGTCCAGTGTGAAATTAACCAGCTGGCCAGCTCGACGGATGCCCATGCCCAAGTGCCCAACCGCATGGCGGCAGCTCGCACGACTCGACCCGGCTCGACTTCTGAACTGAACACTTGAACAGCATCTTGACCCCTGCGCTGTGCGCTGCGCATCGAGGCATCGGAACATGACGTGATCCAACCGCACAGTAACGAGAATGTCGCGGGGGGGAGCTGCCGCGAACCCGCGCGCGGGTGCGCCGGCGCCAGCGCCGGCCGCGGGCTGCTGCAACTTGCTGGGCGCTTAGCGAATAAACATCCGGTGCCGGGCACATGAGTGGCGTAACTGCGCCTGAATTATGCGCCTATGCCGCGTGTGGACTTCACGGGGGGGCGGCCGGGCCCGGAGGCGGAGGCCCCCCGGCGTGGCTGAGTTGTTCCTCTCGTGGGGCGCGCACCGGCGCGCGCGGGCTTCTTTGGTTGGCGCCTGCGTAGAGCTGCCTGGCGCAGGCAACGCTCCCGGGCGTCCGATTTCGGTCGCCTGGGGCCAAGATGGCTGCCTGGCCGGCGAGCTGCCTGGCAGGGCTCCATCCAAACACGTGCTGTGCACGGCGGTCGAGCGGCTCGTTCGCTCCGGCATCCGGCCCCAGCCCCGGGATCATCATCATCAGGGACAACAGCTTCCAGTTCCTGGGGTGCCTGTGATCATGGGAGCCCACATGGCGCTGGCTTCCGCTGAGGTTGGGCTACCGAAAGACACAGCGCACTGATCAGTGATCTGCGGCCATCGCTCGCCACTGCTAGTGTTCGAGCTGGGGTGGTCAATGGACAGTGGGGGTTACTATCTGCTGCCTTATGTTAGAGATCGGCGGTGGAAAATGTTTGGAAAAATCAGGGGGCATGCCGCATGCATAGCCCGGACTATCAAAGCTAGCAAGTCCTTGGTGGCCAGCGCACTCGGTAACAACCAGCGATCAGGTGGTGTTTATAGGTTAGAATTGAGAGGTTGAATTTGGGAGTAAGATATCACTTCGTAATCATTGCGCTACTGTAGCATTTCGTTTGTATTTATGAAAAATTATCCAAAATTTGATTAATTAGGCCTAAAATATTTGTCTCGCAGAGTACAACAAAACTGTGTAATTAGTTTTTGATTTCATCTACATTTAATATTCTATACATGTTATGACATTTTGATGTGATGGAGAATCTTCTTTTTACATAGTGTATTTGGAAGTTGCTTTTTGAAACTAAACAGGCGCAAGTGAGTCCACAAGTGCCGCTTGCCCAACTGTCAAATCACAACTACTAATTTGTGGCGAATAGTCTATCGACGAGTTTGTTGGTACAATTGGGAGTTTTTCTACAGAAGCACCAGTCAATGACATTATCTTACCTCTTTTAAACCAGGGTTGGACGGCCAGTAGTTTTGTATTCCTCTGCTACTCTGGCACTGAATTCACAAAACCTGCTGGGAAGCCGATTGAGATCGGACACACTCACATACCAGATTGCTTCCAGGATGATGATTCTTGCCGATCAAACCAGATTATCCAGAAGAATTTGAGATCAGAAACACAAGGTGTGACAGGACAGTTGGATAACTGTAAATAAACAGAAATAATGATAGAGTAACATGTCATCAACGATGCAACCGGATGAAGCTATACAACTTAGGCCCTGTTTGGAACAGCGGTCGTGAGAAGTGCTTATCAGATAAGCTGTATGAATATGAAAATAACGCTTATTTGAGAAGCGAGTTTGAACCAGCTTCTGCGTTTTAGTACAAATGGGGCGGTGGGGAGAAGCGTGGCCAAAAAAAGCTGGAAAAAAGCAAGCCGTTTGGCTTCTAGTTTCAGCTTATTTTGGCCATAAGCTGAAGATAAGCTGTTCCAAACAGGCCCTTAAGATAACCAATGGCAGTAGGGAGCACAAGCTCACAAGTGTATAACTTCTTTGCTAGTTGTAACAAATATGGCTGTGAATCAGAACAGTACAGTAAACTACGAAAAAGGCCGACTATTGTCGACCAACAGACAGGTACGGATGTACCATTGGCCTTGACGAGAAATGGCAGTCAGTTCGACTTTCAACTAGGTGATGACTGGGTCTCTTAGGACGCCATGGGCAAATGACTGAGCTAAGCCATTTGCCTGGCCAGGTAAACAGCGAGCCGCTTCTCTTCGAAGGAGTACTCGATCTCCTCTGGCAGCGCTGGGTGCCCTAGTTTCTCCTGGAAAAGGGAGACAGGTGTGGCTATGACCTTGTTAGCCACAGCAGGCGTCATGGTCAGCTGCATCGGAGCCGTATCCGTCATCGGCGTTTTGGGATCAAACGCTGTAAATGTCTTGGGGGTTTTGTTCTCTTCCTCGGTGTCTTTGGAGATGGGTCGTGCAGGCATTGATGAGACATTGTTTCCTGGCATTATCTGGGCAAAAGGCTTGCGAGGTGTTTCTGCCTCACGCAGAGTACTTGCGTTGAAACTTAACTTCTTGATGGGAAGACCAGCAATGTCCAGGCCTCTACTACCTGAAAGTGATAGGTAACCTCAGAACTGTGCAGAAGTTGAAGGGGGAAAAGGAGAAACCTTGCAGTACATGAATGGACAATGAAAGCTTACTAGGAGATAAAGTGCCCAAATCTTCAGTCTTCTTGGCAGCACGAGCAGTCTTCGAATGCAGTATGTCTGTCTTCGGGGCTTGAATTGTGGCTCCACCAAGAGACAGCCTTCGGTTTGCACCACCCATGGAGTTCCTAGGCACCTTCTTTGTACTTTGAGGCTTTGATGGACTTGGTTTTGATCCATAGAGCGCTTCCTGCTCAGCTTTGAGTTGATCCTGGATCTTTTTCTGATCCTGCAATTACATTCGGGTACTACAAGTTATTAACTATACAGTTAAAACAGATGGTTTATATGCAATGGAGAAACATTCTGGACGCGCATAATATACCCTTTGCCTCTTCTTTTCTAGCTCTTTCTCCTGGCGAACAATCATGTACTCTTCAAGCATTGACAGAAGGCGGACCTGAAAATGCGGCACGGATTAGTTGCACGAAGCACATTTTAGCATAACACAAAACAATTAATCCAAGAAAGAATGAGGGGTAAGAAAACTTACACCATCATATGTGAACTCCTTTTCTCTTTCTTTCTCCCAAGCTAGAATTTTCGTGGTCAAAACATCTACCATTCCTGTTTAAGACATAGCAATGGTAAATTGGTTGCGACTGTGATAGAACCAAGAACATTCTATGAACAGCTCACCAAACAACATTACCTGGGATCTTGTTAACCAAAATACGAGCCTTTTCCGCTCTCTTGAGTGTCAGATGGGCTCCCCTCCCAGCATTATAACGATTGTCATCCTAAATAAAAAAAGATCAGAGAATTATAACCATCTACTAAACAAAAATAGGTCAGAGAATTGCATATACAGTTTATCAGCATTCTTACTTTGTTGTAATCTTCCAACCAGGCTTCCTCCTCACATGCATTCAGCCATCTTTCAACCTTCTCAAGAACATCCTTTCGGCTGAAAGCTTCCTCTTTCACTGTCGCAATATGAGCCTCAATTTGTTCCAGCACCAGTGCAGGATCAACAGCTCCTGTACAAAAAGGCAAAGACAGATAAGATATCGACTTATCGTGTGACTATTTCCATGCCTGTGACATTCTACTGGACACTAGTTAACAAGCCAGGATATGATATTTACCTGCTTCAATAGCCTCAGTGCTAAATTCAGCTGCATAACCTTCCTCACCAATCAGATGAGCACGTCTCCTATGCTCTTCCAGTTCTGTCTTCTTTTTCAGAACCAGATCTTTCATCTTGCTCGCTTTCAATTGTTCAAGCCTTAGAACTTCAGATTCCACCTAAATTTTATATCAAGATATAAACTCAGAAAAAAAATCCTCACTCAACAGAGAAAACAGTAGCAATAGTGGTATGAGAACAATCTCTCCATAACAATGGACTCACATAGCTCAGGAAGTCAATAGAGAGGGTGTTGGGCTCAGTTATTTCCTGTTCTGAAGCAGCAATATTGCACGTTACATTCTGGAACATCTGCTGCTCTTCAAGCGGTGTATCCATCAGATTCCAAAGTTCAAGCATGCTAGATGCCAAATCTTGAAGCTGTTATATTCAGAATTTCAGATTAATAATGTTATGGGTTAGCTGGACTGCGACTTAAATTTCTAAAGTCATAGATGAAATGCTGACCTTTTGCATCCTCTGGACTTTCATTTCACGTAATCCATTTACGGCTGATGCGAGTCTCTCGATTGTACTGTTGCTCAGGTTCTTTGATCCATCAGCTTCACCCAGGCTAGGATGCACCTCATATACTGTTTGTTTGAAGTCTATCCCAAGGACCTCGCACAAGGAATGCAAAGTGCTCAAATGTTCCATCACTTGCTTCAGCCGATCACTCTGTCAAAAACAGATACAAACAAAAAAATTCATTGACTTCGTGAGCAATGAACTGAAACCATCAACATGGTGCAGAATATAGATTGACCAAATGATTCAGATTAGAATAAGTGAAGCTAACCTTCTCCTTCTGAAGGGATTGTAACTCCTTTGATAACTCCTCAAGCTTTCTTAATGATAGATCAGACTGATCCACAGGAACTTTAAAGGGCAAAAAATCTGCAGGCCTGATTTCAGATGCAACCTTCTTAATTTGATCCATGACATCAACAAATTGGTCCCATCTTTCGACCTTCTTCTTTCTCATCTCCTCCAAGTATGGGACAATTGCGTTCAATTCCTCCCTTAAACCATGCAACTTCTGATTTGACTGTCATATTTTCAAAAGGAAAAAGGTACCAATTACTGGTGGAGTCATTACAGAAAAATCTAGGTTTTTAATGTAGAAGATTGCATTCAGTTCGTTACTTCAATTACTGGTGGAGTCACTACAGAAAAATCTAGGTTTTTAATGTAGAAGATTGCATTCAGTTCGTTACTTCAATTACTGGTGGAGTCACCACAGAAAAAATCTAAGTCTTTAACGTAGACGATTGCATTCAGTTCCTCACTTTAATACATGATAATTTGTCTCAGTTCCTTTAACCGTGTAACTTCTGATTTGACTTCCATTATTCTTCCCAGAAAATAAGGTACCAATTACTAGTCGAGTCATTACAGAAAATAAACCCTCAATATAGCAAGAGTTGTTTGCATATCCAGCCAAGATTTGGAAGATGCTCACATTATTGCAACCGTAGCAATGTTACTGTAGCAGTAAAAATAGTGGAGTTTTGTTGTTTCTCATTGGCAGTAAAGAGATCACGAGTGAAAATTATACCGAATATCCTTGTCCTCATCGAAAATTAGCACTAGATTTCAAATAGTATTCTGTTCACTCCTTTTGTTCCTTTCATCGAATTGACGTGCAGAAACTAACCTGTCTAACATGTATCGGCGGCTCACCCATGGCCGAGCAGATTCCGGCGAGCTCAGCCTCTGCCTCAGCAATGGACTGCCGAAGCTGTGCCCTGCAGCGATTGGCCAGGTCGACCTTCCTCCTGTAGACCTCGAGACACTCCTGCTCGAGCTCCAGCAGCATCCTGTCCCTCGCTGTGTGGGGCTCCCCGACCTCATCCCAAATCACCTGAGTCAACAGAACCGCAACCTCAATTCATCGCACCCGGTGCACGGGGAACGGCGTAACCGACCAAAAAATGCCGGGGGCGGGGGGAGAACCGGTGGAATCAGGGGGGCGCGACTTACGTTGAGCTCCAGCAGGAGCGAATCGCACGTCGTCGACATCTGTTGGAGCTGTTCCTTCACGGTGCTACTCATCGCAACAAGGCGAGCGACCGCAGCAGCACCCTGCAAACGCGATTTCACAGATCAAACCCAACTCCGCGGCAACACACACTCCCCCGCGCCGCGCGAACCAGATACCCAGTCCGACGCCTCCACCGAGGGGAACATGGAGATGAGATCCCCTCCGAACCTAGGGTTTCTCCTTCGCCGGGGGCCGCACACCGCGACGCGAGCGACCGGATCCAACCCGAGGGGAATCGCAAGTAGGATGCTCACCTTTTCACCGCCCGGCGCGGCCTCGTCGAGGGGGCGAGGCGTGGAGGAGGCGGGCGTCAGGCTGTCGCCGTGGAGAGAGCGAAATGGGGAGGGGAGGGGATGGGATTGAGATGAGAGGAAGGGGCGGAGAGTGTTTGAAATGTTTTGAAATAGGGTAGGGGGAGCCGAAGGAGGCAAGAAGAGCGAAGATTTGGGGTTTGGAAACCCGTAGGTTCAGGAAGGAGACAGTCGGCAGCACCAGAGAGCCGTTAAGGGCCATCTTGAGGGATCCCATCATGAGACCTCCGTTTTGAATTAAACGGCCGGGATGGCGGACTGACTCGTTTCGGGGACATGAGTTTGCCAAGTCAGATTCATCATACACTTTGCACAGGTGGAGCACCAGATGCTGACGGGTGGGGTCAGCATGTCCGTGCCCACGTGTCAGCTGCAGAGTGAGCGAAGTTTACTTTGACTTTCGAGTAAAAAGAACACTTGCGCACCAGCACCATTCTGCTCGTGGGCAAGGTACACATGCAATCATGCTGGCACAAAAAAGGGAAAAACAACGAACTACCAACTATCATGGGAAAAGACCAAGATGGTGATAAAGTTTTATCAATGGAACTTCATACTTCTGGAGCATGATTTATCTCAAATTGGTAATCTAGTCATATCCGTTGTGCAAACCTTGTAAATAATTAACCAGGGAAATTATTGATTCCAAAAGGGCAAAATGGCTATTTTTGTCCTTACTGTCAACTGAAGCAAATTTCATCCCTAAACTACTAAAATGACCGATTTAGTCCTTCAACTTTATCATATGACTCGTTTTTATCTTTAGTCCTACATGTCACGACATGCTGGCATGCTTAGTCAGCACTCATACAGCCAGATTTTATAAAATTCCATTTTCTACCATCTAGATGATACATATGTTTGTATTTTTTTAATTGCAATTACT
This sequence comes from Echinochloa phyllopogon, assembly GCA_033239725.1. Lineage (NCBI taxonomy): Eukaryota > Viridiplantae > Streptophyta > Magnoliopsida > Poales > Poaceae > Echinochloa > Echinochloa phyllopogon. The sequence continues at coordinate 41,992,960 of BTCW01000005.1, read as the reverse complement.
TGTGGTTTACGGCTAATATTGTAATATTTATTTGTTATTATATGACGATAGATGCAACCATATCTATTCACATAACAAAAATAATTGTTAATTTAATACTTCCGGTTTAAAGTGACGGACCATGAGAATATTTAATAGAAATGACTTGTGACATACATTGAACACTAAAAATGATACCTAGCTTAATGTGTACTGACATGGTGTGCTACACATGGCGTGACATGTAAGATGGAGGACGAAAATGAGCGGTGCAGAAAAGTTTGTGGACTAAACTCATCATTTTGGCGGTTCAGAGATGAAATTGAGCATCGACTGATAGTTCAAGATAAAAAATGGCTATTTTACTGTTCCAAAAGAAAAACTATTTTGTCGAATGCAAAATCCTCAATGCTTTTGTTCCTGTTTGTTTTATATTATACTCTATCTATATTATATAAGCTATATTATAATTTAAGTGTAGCATAGTAAAAATTTATTATAGAACCATCTTGCGCAATCCAGCTTATATAGTCTACGAGACCTGAGTTAATCTATAGTATTTAATTTAATTTTTATTAAATCCGATCCTTAAATTTAGCTTAATAGTTAATCCATTGAGCAATTTACCATCTCCAGTCCCAGGAACATAGAGACGTTGCGGTGCATTCCCAAATTGACCGGAAGGGCCCGTTCTTGCATCCATTCATGTGAACATTACAAAGCTAAGTGCATGGCACCTACAAATTTCATAATGGCGATCCAAATATGCCAAAACCGAAAGGTATCCTTCATAGAATCATATAGTAGCCACATTGACAGATCGGCATCCTTCATAGAATCTTAGTAGCCACATTGACAGATCGGCATCACACTTCGGTCCCAAGTTTTAGGATGCTCCTAATATAGGCCATAGAGGTTGCCCATTTGGTCACCCTAGCTACCGGAACGAATGAAGAAATAAGGTGATGGAAACAACCAAAAACGTGCGAGGATATCAAATTGCTCATTCATCTCAGAACATATTTGAGGTGCACCCCACAAAACGACTCCATGTAAAACAAATGCCTCATAACAGCTATGCAGTATGCTGTATTTAGTTCAAAAAACAAGCTATGCAGTATGAACATGGGAGACATTCCACATTTCCACTTCCAGTATTTCATTGGGATTAACAAGTTTATGGTTTCGCCGTCATGAAAAAAGATAATTCTTCCTCAAAGGGCAGTAAACCAAATGTAAAGGTCACTGCGAATCCTTATTAGGGAAAAGTGGAGGGGAAACATATCCATCGGCAGGGCCGGGCCTCCTGCATGTAAATACATGTCCTGGCTAAAGCAATAAAAAACACAACATGTTGACCTCCAAAAGTTAAATTTTGCATTGCCTTTGAAGGGGATTGCTTATGATGCTGACTCCTTGGCAATCTTCTCAGCCTTAGCAATAACCTCCTCTATTCCTCCAACCATATAGAATGACTGCTCTGGAAGGTCATCATACTTGCCATCCAAAACACCCTATCACATGTCAAGGTTCAATAGTGAGCATTAACGTGAAAACCACAACAAACGGGTGATGTCATATGCATTTCAGTAATGAGGAAAAAAAACATATTGCTATGTACATGATGTAGTATCCTATTGAGATGATAAATCTCAAAAGCAGCTAGAATTTGCATGGCATTTTCCAAGAATTTGTTAAAATCTAATACTATCAATTCAACGCTGTTTTGTTGAATACAATAATGTTAGAATAGAAGAAAAGAATTACTGGCTTGCCAAAATGACATGCATTCGATACATCTGACTCTAATTCAACACATAACAAATAACTCATTAAGTTTTACAGAATTTGACCTTGCACGGAGCATCAGGCTGTAAGAAAGACCAAAGAACACCAACAACCAGCATGTTTAACCAAATAACACTACTGTTGCAAACCTATTGTTCAAAAAGGTCGAGGAGTGAGTTATGTCTTACCTGGAAACTTGCAACACTCTCCTTCAGCTCAACATACTTTCCAGGTGCACCCGTGAAAACTTCAGCAACATGGAAAGGTTGGCTAAGGAAACGCTGAATCTTCCTAGCACGAGCGACCGTCAACTTGTCATCTTCACTGAGCTCATCCATTCCCAAAATGGCAATAATATCTTGGAGATTCTTGTAGTTCTGAAGAACCTTCTGAACACCACGAGCAGTGTTGTAGTGATCCTCACCCAGTACGTGAGGGGACAACATTCTGGATGTGGAGTCCAGAGGGTCGACAGCAGGGTAAATACCAAGCTCAGAAATCTGCACGAGAAACAGTCACATTGTATCATCACAGCAACAGTGTAAACAAATACAAATTCTAAATACACATGACATGGGCATACCTGACGTGACAACACAGTAGTAGCATCAAGATGGGCAAAGGTTGTTGCAGGGGCAGGATCTGTCAAGTCATCAGCAGGCACATAAATAGCTTGAACAGATGTAATAGAACCCTTCTTTGTGGTGGTAATCCGCTCCTGCAGTCCTCCAAGATCAGTTGCAAGGGTGGGTTGGTATCCCACAGCAGATGGAATACGTCCAAGCAGAGCAGACACCTCGGAGTTTGCCTGACAGCAAGAGACCAGATGTATAGGTTTTTAGCTGTAATGTGCACAAATCAAGGAAACAAATGGAGAGTAGAGACAAATGCATGTGTTTTCAGCTGTGATGTACACCAAATAAAGGCAAAAAAGGAAAAGAAAATAGAGACCAACTGTAAAGGTTTTAAGCTGTGCTGTACACAAAATCAAGAGAAAAGAGACCAGATATCAACAGTTTTCAGCTGTAAACTACACAAAATCAAGGCAAAATATAGATTGATTCAAATACGCAGAAGCTCTTCTGAGGGTGGAATACGGATAATAGAGTGCATCAGAGACTGTTTGACAAATGTCATCTGCGTATCAAATAGAAGACTAACATTGCAGGTACTTGCTAGACATAAAACAGGAGGATCCCCATAGAACTTACCTGGGTGAAACGGAAAATGTTATCAATGAACAGAAGCACATCCTGTCCTTCAGCATCACGGAAATGCTCGGCAACAGTCAAACCAGTCAGTCCAACGCGAGCACGAGCACCCGGGGGCTCATTCATTTGACCGTAGACAAGAGCGCACTTGCTCTCACTCTGCCACAAAGACCAATGTGAGGAACAATCACCTCAGATATGGAACCCAACAACATATTAGAAATAGTTGGTCATTTACCTGCTTGTCACCAAGCTTAATGACACCACTCTCAATCATTTCCCTGTACAGATCATTACCCTCACGAGTACGTTCTCCAACACCAGCAAAGACAGAGAAACCACCTAGACAAAAAAATAAATAGATAAGTAAACACGGAACACAAAAAAGAACTCCACTACATGACCATCAAGCACAGTAAAAGAAACTAACCATGGGCCTTGGCAACGTTGTTAATGAGCTCCATGATAAGGACAGTTTTGCCCACCCCTGCACCACCAAAGAGACCAATTTTACCACCTCTTTGGTACGGTGCAAGGAGATCCACGACCTGATAGACGTGCACGCATTGTGTTAATGCATGATGAGCCTTACATGTTGAAAAGAACCTAACAAGCTAGAAAGTCACTACTAAAGAAAAGGGGGTTCACCTTGATTCCAGTAACAAGAATTTGTTGTTCTGTAGCTTGTTCAACAAAAGCTGGGGCCTCACGATGGATGGGGAGGAAGTGGTTTGTCGCTGAAGACAAGACGAGCAAACAACAGAAGAAAAACATAAACTTGACTTCTGGTGGCGCATACATAAATGTTACATGTAAATTCAGGTCATGCAGACTTACTTATATCTCCCTTCTCATCGATAGGCTCACCAATAACATTCATAATGCGTCCAAGTGTTGCCCTACCAACAGGGACCTAGAAAAAAAATCAAGTCATGAATGCAGAAATACAAACAGATGCATTTTTTGGAAGCTGTTGGTGCCAAGGTACTAAAGACAACAGCAGCAACTAAGGTCAGGTGATGTATCTACAGCCTAAAAATATAATAAATAGATACCAAGCTTACATATCATGCGGTAACAACTTATTATCATGTCAATGAAGATTGAAGAAGTATGAGTTCAGAAACCGGCATCACATAACAGAAGAATACAATCAGCAAGCCACAAAAGCTGCACATGCAAATGATAAGCTAGCTGAGTACAAAAAAGAACAAAGAAAAAACTTAAGATCGTGTGCAGAATTGGATATTTTATAACTATCGGGAGCTTCTATAGTCTATTTGGATACCACAAGCCCATATAGGATCCCATCCATTCTGTGTCACCTCTCCATTACTCTAGTTCCTAGAAAAAATTACACCTCACTTGTACAACTTTGGGACCAGTGTGGCAGGCTATATAATACCTTTAACAATCAAAACATAAATAGTTTTATCATCGACGGATAAGACATTCAGACAGAAAAATGAATATATGGATCAGCATGTCGAATGTTGCTAAACCATGAAGAGAATGCTACATCAGTTTCAATCTATGCAGTTCGCACCCTAAGCATTTGGTGTAAGGATCATCTACAAAGCGGGTACAGCATACTTCCGATGGCAAAGGGCAATCGTGGATCTACAAAGCAAGCATTCACTAGACAATAAATGGGTTCGTACGTCCAGATCAAATCTAACAGCCGCCGATTCGCCGATTAGTCATATTAGATCCACAAAAATCATTTCGGAACACAAAAAGGGACGAGAAACGAGAGGAAATGGGCTTACAGTGATGGGAGAGCCGGTGTTGAGCACACGCTGGCCGCGGACGAGCCCCTCGGTCCCGTCCATGGCGATGGTGCGGACCATGTTCTCCCCAAGATGCTGAGCCACCTCGAGCACGAGGCGGATGTTGTTGTCGAGCACCTCGAGCGCCGTCAGGATCGGGGGCAGCCCCTCGTCGAACCGCACGTCCACGACGGCACCGATGACCTGGCACACCTGGCCGATGGCGCCGGCGCCGGTGAACTCATCGGTGATCTTGCCGCCACCGGTTTTCTTGCCGGTGGACGGAGGCGGCGGGGCGGGCGCCGCCTGCGCCGCGGCGGAGGAGGCGTAGGCGGCGGCGCGGTTGAGGAGGAAGCCCGCGGGGGACGGGCGGTGGTGGAGCGGCGCGCGCGGGCACGGGGACGGGGAGGCGGCGCGGAGGCGGGAGGCAGAGCGGAGGATGGAGGAGAGGGCCCGGCGCGTCGCCATGGCCGGCGGCGAGGGGTCCGGATCTAGGTTTTCCTCAGAGTGGTGTGCGGGTGTGGGGGAGTGGCGGCTCCGCGCTACGGGGTTTGGGATCGGGGTCGGGGTGGGGAATAAGGAGGAGGAGGAGGGTGAGGAGGGGTTCGCGGCTGGACCTGGTCCTCAGTGCACCGAGAAGAGTGGAGCGTGCGTGCTGATCTGTCAATTTCGTCATGCTCGTGCTCGTGTTTCGTGGGATAACGAAAACGATTGGAAACATCGGAACAAGCTCCACCACTTTCACATTCACATTTTTTTATTAAAAACGAAAACGAAATGATACTATCAAAAATGAGAACAACGTCGGCATTTTGATATTGCGGAAAACGAAACCATATGACGACTAAAAATGCAACGATAACGATCGAAATTCACCACGACGATTTTTAAAAATGATAAATATGTTAAACCATAGAGCATTAAACTAATAATATAACTTAACTTATATTATATTCTCATACAACATAAGCAAAAACGGGTGATTAAAACAAGCCATCAATCCAAATATCCAGCCATGCATAATAACCCATTCACAGATAAGAGTCATAGACACCAAAACTCTAATTGTCATCGCTAACCTATATAATTGTTACCCACTAAAGATTTCTCTCATCTCTCATGAAGCCACATCATCACCTCCCACTAAGATGTACTAAAAACCCACTAAGATATATTAATTGATATTTCTCTCCTGTGCACATCATCTTGAATTCTCAAACGTGAATTTAAATCTTAAAATTAGATGATGGAAATTTATAAAGTTTGAAATTGTCTGATGGGAAACTAAATTGATTTTTACCTCACTTGCATAGTTAGTATGAAAAAAAATCTGGCCTCTACCAACTCGGTACACATTTTCTACTCATTAGATGTATGTATTATCCATTCAAAAGTAGCATAAAAGTTTATGGTTTTCATCAAGAGATAGCTCATATGGCTCTCAGGGTAATTTATACAAGTGCACTATTTTTATGAGCAACTAAACAACCACAATGATTCATTGTTTATCGAAAACTTTTTCAAATCCTGCAGCAACGCACGGGGAATCACCTAGTAAATCATGAAATTGTAACTAGACTACAAATTTCTTCCAAAAAAGAAAATTGCAGATTAAAAGGAGTGATTAAGAAATGTACAAATCTCGTATTTTAAAATGTTGAATAGAGACCTACAACCATATGTGCTAGGAATAAGGGGTTATTTAGCGAATATAATGAATCATTGACGCTGACTAGAGAACCAAAACAAAAGAAAAGAAAAGAAAAGCTTACCTGCCACTGCCACGGCCGACACGTTGGTTGTCTTCCACCCATGTGTTGTTGTAGTGTTGTGCTGCGCTGCTGTCGTGGTTGCTTGGATGTGATAGGGCCATGGCAAGTTTAGGTTGATGGGTCGTGGCGGTCTGTGTGATTTCAGCAGGAGGAAGCTGTAAGCCCGGGAGTCGTCGGTAATTATCGGCGGTAATTACCGGCTAAATTTTGATATTCTCCAAAAATGGTCGGAAGAGACTTAAATCATTTTGGTTATTATTATTGCATGATTTTATCGCTTTTGTTTTCATATTTATGGTAGCCGATATCATTTTCGTTTAGCTTTGATTTTCGGTAAAATCTCGAAAATGATTCCCGGTAATCGGAAATTACCGTTTTCGTTTTCATCCCAGGCATACACAGTCCCCTAAATGCCTAATCCTAAGCGATCGTGGTGTTCATCATGTTGATTTGTGCAACTTGAATGATTTTGCTTTAACTAAATCATACAAATATCATCTCGAATTTGCATGGGCCAACATTGAAGAGATCTGGGGTAACATAGCCAATATTTAGATTTGGTGGCCTGAGCCATACTAAAGGTTTCATCAGGGATTAAAATTTCCACCCAGACAAAATCGATGTCACATCCACCACGTCGTGAGGTCAATGTCCACATATTACTAAACTTATATAGGCAATCAAACATTTTCAGTACCTCAACCTTGAATATAATTCTCTCTCGACACAACGAAAAAAATTCAAACAGAAGAATATTTCCTTTGAACCGCATCACAATTCACAGAGAATATTTCCTTTGAACCGCATCACAATTCAAACAGAGTGTGTTGACCCCTCTACTAGAGCCCAGCCCAGTACTACTAGAGTTGTATTCGCATAAGGAAAAAGTCCCATTTACCTTCCTGGATACAAGACCGAGTTCTCGAAACCACCCTAGACACGAAAACCGGGTGAACTACCTCCCTCGACTTTTAAAACCATTCACTTTGCCTCCTTTCCGTGGTTTTAAGCGGTTTTCAAGGTGGTTTTGTCTTTTTCAATTGAAAATAAATCTCGTAAATATTTATTAAACCACAAAAAATATTTTTAAGCTTCTAAAAATTCTGAGAAAAATTTTAGAACCATGAAAATCCGAGGGCCTTGCGGGCTGTAAGACTCACGGGCCCATAGTTTCGAGCTCGTTACGGGCTCTTCAAACAAAAGGCCGGATCGAATCGAGCCTTCCCTCAAAAGGATTGGCACAGGCCGGATTTTAGACACGGCCCGACTCAGCCCGTGGATCAAAGAGCAGGGACTCAGCCCGTGGATAAGAAAAGGGCTGCCTCTTTGCATCTCTGCCGCTGAGCTCATGAGTTCGTCTGCTAGGGTTGAGAGGCGAGAGGGGCACCGCCGCCGCCGCCGTCTGTCTCCAAGATCCGGCGAGGAGATGGCAGGAGATTAAATCTTGGGGGCCCTGGCGCGTGGAGGGTGCTCGAAGGCTTCGACGCTGTGAGCGGACGGCGCGACGCGGATCTCCGAATCCTTCATCGATCCCCGGCGCCTTCGTCGACGGGCACTTCTTGCAAGCACCACTGCCACCTCCATCTCCTACCCAGCGAGGTAACGTGGAAATCGACTCAAATTTCCTTGACTGCAAACAATTCAGAATGCTCTGAAATCGACTAGTGTAGGCCACACGGCCAATCAAAGCTGCTGCGCTACCACCTGCTGTTGTTGCTGTGTCCGTGTCTTGGTCCCAACAAGCTGTTTGTGAATGGAGATGCTAGCAATTAACACGGGTGTGTGGTGCACGACTATTACTAGGAGCAGTTTTCTTCATTAGAGTACTGTGTATCTATTAAGGAAAAATATAGGTTGATATAAACAACTGTGCATCTCCTAATCTATCTTTCACGTCTAGTCAGCTGCTAAATGATATTAGGATATTGCATAGTCTTGTAATATGTAAAATCATAGCGTCCAAGTTAGCATGAGTGTACATGTATTATACCTACTGATTGCTACTAGTTTTTTTGTTCAAGTTCAGTATTATTATTGTAAATGTTACATCTAGTTTATAGACATATCTTAACAGTATTGTTCTGACTTGTATTTTTTTGTGACACTACAGTATAAATTGTATTCAATATCATTGCCATGGAGGGGATCTCATCAGTGCCGGAACTAGTTGGAGATAGCCGTGATGCCATGTCAACCGACCAGTCAAGTCGATCTGGTAGAAAAAGGGCAAAGGTCTGGGAATTTATTGCCGGTGTTCATTCCATCCAATGAGCCAACCACAAGTGAGTCTGGTGAGTCTGGTACAACTTCTTTAGGACTAGTTTGTTCTGGTAGAAAACGGATCGATTATGCATTTGCTCAATTTGCATCACATAATTCAAATGCTCGTAAGGAACGAACAGAGCTGGACGTTTATTTGGATGACCCTAGAGTACCTGTAAGACCAGACGAGACTTTCAATGTAATAGCATGGTGGAAGAAAAACTCAGATGCCTACCCAATCCTTTCTTTGATGGCCAGAGACTTTCTCGCTATTCCAGTGAGCACTGTAGCATCAGAATCAGCCTTTAGTGCAGCTGGAAGGATTTTGGGTAAAAATAGAACATCATTATCTCCTGAAACCCTTGAAGTTTTAATCTGCACTAAAGATTGGCTCATTGGGTACAATGACGAAGAAGGTGAACTGATCAGTGGACAAAGGATGTTTGGTTTAGATGATGAGGACGACGATGATCAGGTGCGTATTTATTTTTGTCTCAGCTTTACTGTCCATGCAAAAGGATAATACTTCCCTTTTTATTTTTGAAGATTAGCTAAGTACATCAGCTTTCCAATTTGCGGTCATCTTGTGCATTAGTTTGTTATCAGTTTGTAATTAGATCTTCTGCCAATCTGCCAATTTGAGTTACTGTACATCAGCTTTCAGTTTTCTGTTATATGATATTTCAGTTTTCAGTTGGCGGTGTTCTCCTTGTATCAGCTTGGCCTTGAAATTTGAATGCAGAATATTGTTACTAACATTTTCTCCCCCTCTCTCTTTGTTGTTAGGAAGGTAATTTAGGTTGGTGTTGACCTCGAACAGCCATAGTGTACAAACTGTGTCGTAGCAGACGAGATGGAGTTCATAGCGGTGCTGTGGGACTACGTACGTGCAGTACGACCTCATGAGTTCGCCTTCTGGAAAATGTTGAGAAAGGGAATGCATTTCAGAGTTGCGTAGAGGAAAACTGATGATGTAATTTTCGAATTTTTATTATCCACTGTTACCAGCTAGTGTATATGTGATCTGTGTGGTCGTCTGTAGACACAAGTACTTCAGTTCAACATTCGTAACATCTGTGCAGGCTTGCATGTTGAATCATCGAGTCATCGACCAATGAGAGCCCGCGGGTGCTTGTTAGCTAGTAATAATAAGAGCCCACGGATTGTTCTCTTTTAATATAAATGGATTGGCCCATGGGTGTAAACAGGATTAAGGCTGGATAAGGATGTTGCTTTTAAAAGAATTGGATCGGATGGGATGCTAATAATTATAAAAGGGCCGGATAAGGATTGGGCTGACTATATCAGCTATAGAGGGCCGGAGCGGGACTGGGGCTGGATCACGATCCATTCCCAGGCATACCACCAACCGTCCCTCGGACGCTTCCCAGTTCCCACTTCTTCCCCTTCCCCTCCGCCTCTGCTCTCGCGCCACCGCCACACCATGCCCTTCTCCGCCACCGCCGCCGGCGCCGGCGCATCCAAACCCTAAACCCTCCGCCGAAACCAATGGCCTCTCTCCTCTCCACCCCCGACGCCTCCCAATCGCTCTCCATTAACACCTCAGCGCTCTTCCTATCCTCCCTCGCCTTGCTCCCTTCGCCCCACGCCCACCCCATCCTCACCTCCGCCTCCACGCCGCTCCCCTCCGTCCCGGCCTCCGTGCCACCAACCGCGCTCATCCCGGGCTCCCGCTTTCTCATCGACGCCTTCCGCCACGCCGGGGACTTCTCTGTCGCCTACTTCCTCTCGCACTTCCACTCCGACCACTACGCCGGCCTAGGACAGTCCTGGCGCCGCGGCCTAGTCTTTTGCTCGGCGGCCACCGCGCGCCTCGTCTCTTCCGTGCTCTCCGTGCCGCCGCAGCTTGTCGTCGCCCTTGATGTCGGTGCCCGTGTCACCGTCGATGGGTGGGGCGTCACCGCCGTCGACGCCAATCACTGCCCTGGTGCCGTCCAGTTCCTCTTCTCCTCCCCTGGACCGAACGCCGAGAGGTATGTGCACACCGGTGACTGCCGTTACACGGAGTCTATGACGCATGATCCGAACTTGCTGGAGTTCGTCCATGCTGACGCGGTATTTCTGGACACCACATACTGCAACCCCAAGTTTACATTCCCTTCCCAAGAGGAGTCTGTGGATTATGTGGTGAATGCGATCAAGCGTGTGAAAGAGGAGAGTGCTGTGGCAGGAGAGCGTGTGCTGTGTCTGATCGCGACCTATGTCGTGGGCAAAGAGAGGATTTTGCTGGAGGTCGCACGGCGCTGTGGGTGCTCAATCCATGTGGACAGTAGGAAGATGGAGATTTTGACATTGTTGGGCTTTGGTGGCGAGAATGGTGTTTTTACTGAGGATGCAGCAGTGACAGATGTGCATGTTATCGGGTGGAATGTCTTAGGGGAGACATGGCCCTGTTTCCGACCAAATTTTGTGAAGATGAAGGAGATCATGGTGGAGAGAGGGTACATGAAGGCTGTCGGTTTTGTACCGACCGGGTGGATGTATGAAACCAAAAAGGAAGGTTTTGCTGTTAGGGTGAAAGATTCACTTGAGATCCACCTTGTTCCTTATAGTGAGCACTCAAGCTATGATGAGTTGCGCGACTATATTAAGTTTTTGCACCCGAAGCGGGTGATCCCAACTGTTGGAGTGGATTCTGGGAAGCTTGACAGTAAGGAGGCAATTGCAATGCAGAAGCACTTTTCTGGGTTGGTAGATGAGACAGCAAACAAACAGGAGTTTTTGATGGCATTCCATCGTAGGTCAACGGATACTACTCTTGATTGCAAAGATGATGTTGCTAAATGCTCGATCCAGCATGATGGGGAGGATGCCGCTTCGTTACCTGTAATCTTTTCTGCTTCCGAACAACTGGATACTCTGAGGGAGAATATTACAGAGGAAATGAAGAAAGAACTATCAGATTTCCTGCCCTCATGGGTAAGCAAGGAACAGATCATGGATCTCCTAATGAGCTCAGGTGGTGACGTTGTTCAAGCAGCATCTGACTTTTTTGAGCGGGAAAGAGATTTCTTTGAAGCAAATGGTTCTTGTAGCGAGACACCCAAGTCAGAGAAAAACCATACTTCTGATCATGGATCTTCTGCTGATGTAAGTAGTCAGCAAGAATGCCCTTTATTTTCACAAAAGCCTGTGGAACACTCTACAAAACTGGTAAATCTGACTCCTGTGAGAATGAAACCAAATACCCCCAAAAAGGAAAAGAAGAGGGGTTCTGGCACTACAAACAAACCAAAAAAGAAAGGAAGATTAACTTCCTCAACAGAATCTGGTGGGCGCAAGCAGTCCACAATTACAAACTATTTCATTAGAGCTACAGCCGCTACTTCTAAAAGTGATACAACTGATAAAGTAACTGTGGAGGCACACCAAAATAATGTGGAAAGTGACGATCGGTTAACTGAAATAGCAAAAACACAAGATCAGAGTGTAGACCAGCTTCTTCAGATTGTGGATGGTAGCATGTCCAGAGAATATGCAGTTTCTTTGCTTGAGAAGGCAAAAGGAGACGTGACTGTAGCAGTTGATATATTTTACAGTTCAAGTGAGAGCAACAATGTAATTGACATTGGTAAGAATATTGTGTTGCAGAACACGCAAAATGAAACTACAGATAATTGTAGCAACACAGACCTGTCTTGTGATTCTTCTCAGGCTACTCCAAAGATGGCAAACTTACATGTACAAACGCCTTTAGCACAAACAGATTCTGCCAATATATCGGTGTCAATTGAGAAGTATCTACCTATTGAGCATGGTTAGCTGCTTGTTCCTGATCATTTTTAGCATCTTGTTTGGTAGTCAGTCACGCCATCTATCTGGATTTCTGCAGCTTGCTGGACAGCAGGACAGCCCGCACCATACTTGCACTTGGCTCGCACTTTTGATGTGGTTGAAAAAGAAAAAGGAAAGATCAAAACTACGGCAATATTTTGCAACATGTTTAGGAGGTTACTGAATGTTTACCTTTTAATTGATCCATACATGTTGATCATCCACCAAACTTGTTCATTACTGGGGGAAATGGCTAATGTCTCTACCTTCTGGAATGTAGTTTGCTTGCCCTATCTCCTGATGATGTGCTACCTGCTGTTTATCTCTGCACTAATAAAATTTCTCCTGACCATGAAAATGTGGTAAGTACAGATATCTCGTACTTCATCTCTTTCCCAGACTAGCGGAGATGTGTGCCTCAGGCATGTTTTTTTCAATAAACCATATGCCTAATTGTCATACAATAGTTTTTGAAAAATATACTCAATTGTCATGTAAAATATAAAAAGACACTAATTACCGCTTATGGCTAGTGGGTATGAAAGGTGGGCCCCACTCTACAGGAGGAGAAACACCAAATCTCTTGCTCTTTATAGTATAAATTTACACTTTGTTTAGTCCCTTTTTTAAGGATCTCTTTGAAACGTGGGATTTTGGAGGAAAGGAACATCCCTTATCACTAAATATGAGGTTTCCTAAGTAAATTAGCTAGCTCCAGATCACACCATAACTTTATGATGAATGTTAATAAGTGCATTTCATTAAAGATAAATTGATTCTATCTTTAGCTTATTATTACTAAGTACTAGTAATACTTTTCATGTGAATTGCTTCCTGCTAATCAGTGTCAACGCAAACGTTTATGAAACCTTTTTTTGTGATATTTTCTAGTATACAGTATTGTGTTCTAAACGTTATGCCTTACTCATCTTTTTTCAATACGCTTTTGTTATCCTTTGTCATATGGCACGCCAATATCTCCTGCGTGTTTGAGAAAAAAATATCGCACTCCAATGCATAACCCCATGTTTGTTATTGAAGCTAGGAACTGAACATTGGTGGAAGTCTTGTTGTAACTGCTCTGGAGGAGTCATTAGGAACCAGCAGATCTAAAATACATGAGATGTACAAAACCCACGGCGATCTTGGCAAGTACCAACTTCTTATCTCATATTGGAAGAAACATCCTTCTATTGTATTCATTCGTGGTTGTGTCTTTTGCAAAGTAAAGACATATGAATGCATTTGCTAGGCCTATGGCAAGATCCAACAGCATTCTGTACTTTCATTCACTGGTTGTTCCTGATAGAGTTGCTAGTAACAAGTATCAACAATGGGTAGATTGTAATTTGTAGGTAATGTGGCCCAAGAATTCCGTCAGAATCAAACATTACTTGCTCCTCCTCGCCCTCTCTCGATTCGTGATGTATATTCCACGCTTCGGAAACTAAGGTATTACTTACAACTTAAAACTATCAGTCTTTGAATTCTGACTAATCTTTTCTAGATGATAATCACTGACTACTTTGAATTCTGACTAATCTTTTCTAGATGATAATCACTGACTACCATATATATGGTATATTACAGTACAGTTTCTGATGATTCATGACTGTACTTCCGACTTTGTAACATGATGTCCAATCAGTTCACAGGGCAAACCATCTTCCGATAGATTAGTATACAGCAATGGACATGACAAATAGCAAGTCATGTTACTTGTTAGTAGTATATGCTCATTGCTGATATAATTTTTTACAGTTTTTCTGTCCTAGTAATAAGAAAATTGTTTAAATCTGCAAGATCAGCTTTGTTTGATGCTGTAAACCCAATGCTTTGCTTCAAAGATAATAATAAGAGTCATATTTTGCATGATGTCGTTTGGTTCTATGGGATGCTCTGATAAATTTATCTTTTATTCCTTTTTATATCATGATTTTTGTTTGTTAGTGCAATATCAGGTAGTGGGAGTGCTGGAAGGAGAAAAATTCTTGTCTTGCATCTTATTCGGTCTTGTAGGGAAATGGAAATGAAATTTCTTGTCAGAACACTGGTAAGTCATCCACTCCTTTCTTCCTTGTGGCTTACAAGTTTTGTTCTGATGCATATTTGCATGGAATCATTTCATATTGTACATGGATTCCATGGTTTTGGTCTTAATTGCTTATATTTATCTCTCTATTGAAGTTTTCGAGTATTGATTTATCAATATACAACGTTCATGCATTTTCAAATTTTGAAACACTAATCTGTGTTCAGATATGGGGAAAGTGAAACTTGGAGCTCAACTTTATTCTTCATTTCGCTGTTGCCGTTGTTCTTGTGGCATGCTTCTATGTTTGTTAAATTAGTTGCTGTTCGTTGTTCAGTCATCCCTTCTTGGGTTTAGTATATAGTAGCCGATGCATGCTACCTCACCGCTTCTCTTTATTTTGTGTGGCCATGTTTGACTAACAGATTCGTAACTTGCGTATTGGGGCTATGATGAAGACAATATTACCTGCGCTTGCACATGCTGTTGTTTTTGATAGAAAGTGTGGAGGAGATCCTATAGTGTCCTTGGATGGCATAAAATCACAACTACAGGTTTGTATGAACATGAATTTTCTTTTGTGCATTTTATATGTCGGGAGGGCCTGAGCTGGTTTATGACCTTGGTGAACCCATGAGGTGGGCAAAGGTGACTTGGACTAACATAGGCAGGTCTATGAACTACTCTAAAACAGTCAAGTTTGTAGCTTTATGCCTTTATTTCTTTGTCTACAAGCAGTTCATATCCCATAGAGTTCGCATGAAGGCTCCATTCTCTTGTTTACTACAGTTCTGAGGGTAGTCTTGATTGTGTCCCTTGCTAGAAAATTTGTTTCTATAGAAAAATGTTGGAGTATAGCAATATGTAGCCCATAGGGCCCATGTATATTAGGCCCATCTAGGCCCATGTACAGTTAACCATATACCCACCCATCTAGGGTTGGAGGAATACACAGCAATTATTCCTCTAGCATGGTATCAGAGCAGCAGTGGCGGTGATGTCAGGGCAACATGCACATCCGAAGACACGAAGGTGATCGTAAGTAGGAGGGGTACCGAAGAACACACAACGTGTCGAGCGAGGCGCCAGCTTATGAGCAGCAGTGGCGGAGCTTCACAGCCCGCTCGCCAAGAGCACGCTCGTCTACTGCGACAACGTCAGCGCCGTGTACCTCTCCACCAACCCGGTTCAGCATCAGCGGACGAAGCATGTCGAGATTGACTTGCACTTCGTTCGCGACCGGGTTGCCATCGGCGATGTTCGGGTCCTCCATGTACCGACCACCTCCCAGTTTGCCGACATCTTCACGAAGGGTCTGCCCTCCTCGACGTTCTCGGAGTTTCGCTCCAGCCTCAACATAGCGGGTGGCTAGTTGTGGCTGCGGGGGCCCTGTTGTGTGTTGTCTTTCTTTGCTGTCCAGTCTTGAACACCGCTGCGCCGGTAGTTCAGACTGCGGGGGGTGTTGGAGTATAGCAATATGTAGCCCATAGGGCCCATGTATATTAGGCCCATCTAGGCCCATGTACAGTTAACCATATACCCACCCATCTAGGGTTGGAGGAATACACAGCAATTATTCCTCTAGCAAAAAAGAGCAACCAGAACTCTATATTAGATCCCTATGTTTGAATTCTAGAAGCGTTACCTTCTCTTTTGTTCTTATATGATTTTTTTTACCTCAAGAGCAGCCTCCACTCTCCTTTTCAGCACGTCTTTACCATATAATAATTATATTTGTGTCTTCCTTTTTTGCGCAGAGTCTTTCAACTGAAGTTGCCGAGGCATACAATGTCATTCCTAATCTGGTAAGTGTCCGAACCAATGGCTTGTGTCATATACAATCATGGTACACAATTTCCAAACTTTGGTTGCATTAGGTTCCTAGAAAATTAGACTCCTGGTACATGATAATTGTGTATTTACTTAAGCTGTAAGCTTCGTTATACAACTATCTCTAAACAATAAGGTCAATATAACCTGTAATATAAAATAATCTCTCAACTCTACTTTATACATTGACCTTTTTAAAAGGTATAAGTGCCTGCATTTATATATCAAAAGACATTTTCCCTTGACAAGAGAATATTTTGCTCCACCCAACAGTATGGATAACTGTTAGCTTGTTTGTAAACTAAATGGGATGCTTTACAAAGGCGATAAAAATGATTAACATTGTGAGGTATATCCGGCAAATAATGATAGTGAAAGATGAAATTGGATGATTCTTGCTTCAAGCAGAGAAGTTTGTTGTGCTGACAATAATACAACATTTGTCAGGATCTGCTCATTCCTTCTCTTCTGAGAGAAGGCACTGCATTTTCAGCTTCATCCTTGGCGATGGTGCCTGGCACACCTATTCCACCTATGCTTGCAAGGTATCCACATTTCTGAATTGAGTGAATTGTTATACTGTGTTTTAGTGTTAATTATTTGTTACTTTTTTTCCTTTTTTTTCAGAATTACTAATGGGCTGACTCAGTCGTTGAAGGCTTTTAGTGGCAAGTCATTTACGTGTGAGTACAAGTATGTCCATTGCTCTCTGCCTCTCTTAAGATATTATTCTGAACAGATCTACTTAAAAAACTATATGGTTGTTTTAATATGAAATTATTTTATGAATGCCCCTGGGTGTCCAGTTGTACCATGGTTCAGCACAGGTTTGCCTTCAACTACAGTATCTTCCAAGACTAGCTTAAGCCTGGCCAAGAGCTTTCTATCACTCCTGAGATGGAGAATTTCGAATTCTTGACAGCTCCGAAGAGTTAATAACTGACAAAGAAACAACTCCTTTATTTTTAAGCATAACTAATGTCAGTGTTTGAAGGATCATGAAAACTATGCACTGAGTAGGAAGCAAGTAGGGACTTTGTAGGGAATATCTCCCTATTCATGACTGTTGTTGAGCTTAGATAGTTCATAGGGTCAGACCTTTACAAATATGATGCTTAGGTTTATATTGACTCCTGTTACAAAAATTTTAGAATTTTCTCATCAATGTAACTTCCAGGTATGATGGTCAGCGTGCCCAGATTCACAGATTACTTGATGGATCTGTGCGAATATTTTCAAGGCAAATGAAAGAATCAACTCCCAGATTTCCTGACCTAGTGAACATGATTAAGGAGTTGTGCAGGCCTGAAGTGTCCAGCTTTATACTAGATGCTGAGGTCAGTTTGATTTACAAGGAACTGCATCCTTTTTTTTTAATGATATTACACTTCTTTATTCTCATACTGTTTTTGTTATATATGTGCAAATCAAGGTGGTGGGAATCGATAGGAAGAAAGGAAACAAGTTGATGTCGTTCCAAGAGCTATCTTCAAGAGAAAGAGGGAACAAGCATTCCTCAATTGCAATTGAGAACATAAAGGTGATTATGTGATTTGATAAGCACATTACTGCTTTGGGCTATCATTATTGTTCTGGGTTGCACTTATATGTGACTAGTGTCAATTAAGTTTTCAAACTTTTAGGCATAAATTTCTCTAGTTAATTGTTTATGGTTCACAGCTTCAATTGAACAAATCATACTCCCATCCCAACTCCATGGTGGCCTGGTTTTCTTTGATGCTTGTCATATGTCACTACAGATTATCAAATACGCATGTAGCATATTTGGCAGTAGATGTTGCCAGAGTTCACTATCTCACAGCTTTATGGTGTGTAGTGTATTTCAATTATCCTTAACACAGAATTTATATTTTATAATAGTACTTGTGTTCAAACAGATTACATGTAGCCAGTGAGTACCTAGTACGAGTATGGAACATTTTCCTGAGTATGGGCACTCTGTTTTTTCATATTTAATTGAAAGGTGCTTTCTGCCCATAATCAATCTTGCTATCCGCTTGGTAATGTATTGACCAATCTGCAGGTTGACATTTGCGTGTTTGTTTTTGACATCATGTTCTGCAATGGAGAGAGGTAAATTATTGAGCGCTTTTGAATTCTATATTTCTGTGAAAATTTCAGAAATGACTTATTTTTGAGAAATGAAGCTTCTTAAAAAAACTAAATGCATGGTCTCTGTTTGACCACTTTATCTTTACTCTCATGACCCTACTCTTATTTGTATTACATATTTAGTTTGCTGGTCACTCTAGTTTACGCAAATAGATCCTCAATTTTCTTGTGTTTAAATTGTAATGTAATTTCATAATTGCACCTAAGGAAGTGACTGCACTTGATACACTGCCATGGAAATGTCGACTAAAAGCTATAAAGGCAGCTCATATTCTGTTTTGCATGCAGAACATTATTGTCTTATTTAAAATATGAGGGGTTTACTTTGTTTCCCCCCCTGCAGGCTACTGGATTGCCCTCTTCGGCAAAGAAGAAAGTGTATGTTGGTATTAGAGGATTTGCAGACTCTGTTGAGTAAACATGTCAATGGATACCATTAAACTACTTACTGCTGTTTTCTTCCCTTTCCCTGCAGACATTCATGACTTGTTCCAGGAGAAGCCAGGATATTTTCAGTTAGCTCAGCAGCTAACTGTAAGTTTCATTCCTACATGAATCGCTTCCCTTTTCATTAATTTTGATCATTATTTTGTTACCGCTGTTACCTTTTCTTGTGTTTGATTTCTTGCCATCATTTTTGCACTAAAAATTAAAATCTATGCCGTGCACCCTGATGCTAGAGCATTTCAATAATGCTACTTTGTAAATTAGAATACATGTCCTAAAATCAAAGTGTATTTTTTTCTGCCAAATGCCTGCATGAGCATTCACATGCTTGAAGTTCAAAGCGTATGTGAATTGCTCTGGGATAACCTGCAACTTCTAACTGGCATTGCCATGAACGTGCACAACCTTCATTTGTTTCTTATCTGTACACTGCACATGAATTAATCAATTTCTACCATGTAGCTAGAAGCCAGTGAAGCTTCGCCAGACAACTCCAGCACTTTGGATAGAATGAACACATTTTTCAAAAAGGCATGCGAGTCTTCTTGTGAGGGTATAATGTTAAAGACTTTGGATGTCGATGCTGGATACTCTGCTTCCAAACGCTGTGATTCTTGGTTAAAGGTATAAACATATTTCATTATGAGAAGAAATGCTTGACATTGTTTGTGTTTCCCGAAGTATATGCCCTCATCATTGTTTACAGGTCAAGCGTGACTACGTGGAAGGCTTAGGTGATAGCCTTGACTTAGTTCCAGTCGGTGCATGGTATGGAAATGGACGGAAAGCTGGATGGTAGGTTTAGTCCTAGTAGGTTCTCTTTTTCATTTTTTTTATTCTTTTACTGAACAACACCGACATATTCTGCACAAATTTATCGAATTCAAATTTATCTGTACAGGTACAGCCCTTTTCTTATGGCATGCTACAACTCTGAAACTGAAGAGTTCCAAAGTGTATGCCGTGTTATGTCTGGTTTCTCAGATGAGTTCTATAAAGAGGTATGGATAGATTGCTGCTTGGATGTTTTAATGGAACACTTGTTCCTAGTAGCATTCCATCTTTCATAAGATGGTCAGAATTTGCTTACATGCTTGGATTTTGGGGAGCCGAATAGCTGATCCATCCAATCTATTCGTTTTATTTTGAATGGTTTTCGTATTATGTGGAAGCATATGACATCATTCATGAGGGAATATTCATAAAAATGAAAGTTAAGAACTCATATGATCATTAGTGGAAATCAATGAACATACTATATATGTATGATGCAATATCCTTACAATGTGAATTTGTAGTTTCTTTCTACCTGCTTATTTATTTATTCATTTATTCAATGGCAGTTGAAAAGAGATACTATATAATATCTATGTGACATGAGTGATTTATTGTTTTATACTTTAAACTCAATGTAAATCAAACAGTGTCAGAGTTCTCTACATTTGTAGAAACACCATCTATGGTTATACTTTTGATATTTGGAATTTAATCTACAGATGAAGGAGTTCTATTCTGGGGAAAGGATACTACCCAAGAAGCCTGTTTACTACAAAACAGATGAGCAACCAGAGGTGTGGTTCACTGCAGAACAAGTTTGGGAGGTCCGAGGTGCAGGTAATCTGAAAACCATCCTATGAACATTTCCACTCGAAAGCTGTTACTAGTACTTCGACCATATGGTTTACACTTATCATGGCAAGCAGTGTGTTTATCCTCCCTTTTATAGGAATGTTTATCCTCCTTTGTTTCACCTTGCAGATCTCACGCTATCCCCAGTTCATCATGCCGCCATTGGGCTTGTCCACCCATCCCGTGGCATCTCTGTGAGGATGCCGAGATACATCCGCTCTGTTCCAGATCGGAGCCCAGAGGATTGCAGCACGGCTGCTGATATTGCCACCATGTTCAAAGGTCAGACCCGGAAGATGGATGTCAGCGGCGAGGGCTAGTAGGGATTCCAGCGAGCTGATCAGGCCGGCCCATCGCCTCGTCTTAGCTTTTCTTTTGTTTACCAATTTTGTATACAAAAATGAACCAGTGGCGAATCACACCACTGGTGAAATGGTGAAAAAGTGTCACAGCTGATCCCCCTGGTTTTCAATTTCCATCTTTTTGTACAGAAACAGAATAGTCGGAAGCAAGCATCTTCTTTCTCGTCCTTTGTACTAGCTGCTAACATGTAAAATACCTCTAGAATCTAGATAGCAGCTTTGTACTACAACGATTACCAGCCGATCTATCGTTGTGAATTGATTATTTTTCTGTTTGTTTGTCTTGCCTAGTACTGCAAATCCTTCCGAAAGGATTGTGCGGAATCATGGTAGGTGCCTCACTGGCTGCCTCCGACAAAACGAGGACCTCGTTGTGCATGCCAATATTCTTGCCCCTTCACTATCGTACAAACCGCATGACGCGGCTAACGCATTTAATAATGACGAGTTCTATAATGAGCATAATTAGCAGTTCTATAATGAGGAGTGCCTGCACAATCACTTGTTGAACCCATGCTCCGGGAAAGGCTGCCCCCGGACAACGATCGTTTTGGTTGCTTTCTTGCTTCACATGGACGCATAAAAAGGTTCCAATTTTCCAACTCAGTTTTAAGAGACTTGACAGCTTCTCATCCGAAAGCTAGGTCAACGAGCACAGGGAAAATCTTGTTGCTGGGACAACAAACCGCATCAACTGGTCCAACTTGTGCAGAGCGGGGTAAACAATATGTAGAAGGACGGACAAGTCAGAACAACGGGGCCTCTCCAATTGGAGACGCATGGTGCCATGGTCTTCCTCCGTTCCTTTGCGTGCCTGAATTCTTCAAAACTTGTCATATACAAAATGGTGCCAGTACGTACTAGTGTTAGCTCGCATCATCAGTCCCACGACCATGACGCGTTTACACTCGCGTTTAACATAATCAAATGCCATAAACCAGAGTGTGAAAGCACAAGCTTCTTGATTATTAATGCACTGGCTCTCATTTTTTATATGCATATGTACCCTTTGGTCTTTAGACTTCTACATGACTTATTATACTATGCGTGTGTCAATATTTCGTGACAAATTAAAAGTACCATTGACTCAGCACTAGGGGTTCGAAGAATCAAAGGTGATCGACAAGTCGGCCATACTCTTTACAAGAAAACCAAGTGCTGACGAGCGAATGATGCCACAATGTGACACGGTACATACACAAGAGTTCGTAGCTAGCACTTCGCAAAAAAGAGTTCCTAGCGCTAGCAGCCTAGGACTAGGAACGAGCCAATAGCCCTCTTGCTTAGCCCTCGCTCTTCTTTTCGTGCTGAAAGCTTTAGGACCATCTCATTCTCATCATCTGGTACGCTACCTACAGAAGAGTTCAACAGCAAAGGCTGCAAGCCACAAACTATAAACCATGCGTTTCAATTCGCCGCTGATCCGATCTACCCGTCACCTCAGCTCCGATGATCGCCTGGAAATTAATAAAAAGGTGACGCGACGGGGGCAGCAGCTAGGTCACCCGGCGCGGCCGGCCTCGATCGATGAATGACCTCCCTTGAAACGCCTCCGATCCAGCGTCGGCGTCGTCGGCCAGCGCAGCCCCGGCAAGTCAGGCGGCGGCATGATCGCAGCCGGGGAATCGTCAACCCCGCTTTCCTCTTAAGCCTGCAGATAAAGGCAGGGCAAAGCTGACAGCCCCAGGTCGGCCGGGTCTCTCTCAGCAGCCCGCAGGCACTAGCTTCTGTCGCCGCGACTACCCCGGCCGGCCGCTGCCCCGCCGCCCCGCCGGCCGGGCCCCTTCCTCCCCTCCACCTCGTCCCGTCTGATCGTTCCGTTTCGTCCTCGCTCACTACTCGCTCTGGCTGACAATCATGGATCTGCCTTTTTTCCGGAGGTTTTTACTGTACCCTATACTACTAATTTAAAGGACTAGTATACAAACATCCAACGGTTGAAAATAATTGTATACCACTATAATCTTGATTAGTGGTATGGGTAGTATAGCATAAGTAGTATAGATAGTATTGGGTATTATTGGAATAAAAATAAGTGGCATGAGTGTAATTTAAACATCCATATCCGTATTATCAGCCGCTTCCGGCTCAGGGAGCGCTGACATCGACGCGGGCCTCGTGCTTCCCTCCGCCGTGGCAGGCAGGGGTGGCGGCGGCCGGAAACTTTAACCTGGCGGCCCTTGCGGCGGTGTTCGTAGGCACGTGGTTGGATGCCGACGAGGTCGACCTCGTCGGGGCTGTTGGCGTTGGAGTCGGCAGACGCCGCTACAGCAGGTGCAGGCGCGCGCCCACGCGTGGCAAGCTGAGGCACAACAAGTACGCATCGACTACACGGGGGTGTCACCCATCGGCGGCGAGGTTGACGCCCAGGAGGTTACTGAAGACGCCGGCCAAGTACAACACGACCTCACATGCTACTCCAAGTTCAGAATCAGGAGATACTACAAGCTCACTGAAGATCAACAAAATAGAAATGGAGGTGAACCATAATCATATAGACACAATTTCAACATGAACGGAAGAGCTTATCAAATTATTGATGCAAGCATGCTAAATATGATCTCTATGATTAAAAGTAGTCTTTATGGATTCAGTACACACAAAAAAATCTGGAAAGTCAAACCATCAGAAATGAAGGCTCCATATATAACATCCAAATGTCATAAGTGAATATTTTGCTTATGCTTAGAACACTCAGCCAACAACTGTCTTTCAGAACCACCTAGAATATATAAATTCACGTTACATTAAGTTGGTACTAACTACTGACACACAAAATACTATATCCTAACTACATTTAACGAATATTTTCCATTAGGACGAAAATTGCAACATCCATCCTTCATCCACATTATGCAAACACAATGATCAAAGTCAGTTATCAAAATCGCTATTCCAATCCAGCTGCAGTACACATGTTTTTCTTTCAATCAGATTTTAAAACACCCAGTAGCAAGTATACTTCATGGACAACTCAACCCAGCGGCATCCAGTCTTTCTACGCCCACGCCGAGGCCCGGCTCGCGTGATGCGCACAGAGCCTGACAGGCAGGAGGGACGGGCGGTCGCCGGATGGTGTGACGGCCAGCCTCACACGCCGCACGTAAGAAAGTGATAGAGGAAGCCGCCGGCGGCAACCCGTATCCAAGGCCGGACAGCACCGGAAGGATATACGGGCAAACAAACAACCGCGAGAAGAGCGGCGGAACCATCGTGCGGGGATGAGGCAGGCGGCGGCTTTCATGCCGAGAAAATATAAAATCAACTCTAATTACTAAATTATCCTTATTTAGTTTTTCTCTATACTATATACTACTAAGTGGTGGTACAAGGCACCGTAAAAGACCTCTTTTTCCGCGCCGTGTATGTGTATGCCTCTTGCTAATAAATCAGCAGGCCGCCAGCTTTGGTCGCTGCCACCTTTCCTTCCTTTCTTTTCCATCCCGGGCCGGGGCGAGTGAGTGAGTGATGAACGATGAGTAGTCGCCTCTCGCGCCCGGTCCATGTCCGCTCCGTGCCGTGCCGCGCGAGGCCTGGCCGACACGGCGAGGCGGAAAAGATTCGAGCTCCCGAGAGCACCGAGCGACCCTGTTGTCGAGTGTGCGTACGTACTCCGTGCGCGGTAGATACGTCGTCGGTGTGCTGCGCACTTGCATGCACGAACCGGTAGGAAGTACGGACGGGACTGGCCGGGGGGGAGTGCGTGTACGGTTGGTGGAGAGGAAGCACGAGGTATTTGACTGGCCCAGCTACAGCCGATAGCTACCCAAGGTGGCCGGCCTTGGCAACAACGAGCAGCTGATTTGATTCCCGAAGAGAACCTTTGGAAACTTTGACTGTACTTTAGAATTCGTACTCGTACGTTCGCGAGATCGACGACGACGGGTTGCTTCAGGGGCACACGTACGTACGGTATGATCGATCTTTTCCCGCGATTTGTCCGCTGGGTTTAAGTTGAATACCTTCCAAATTCATGTACTGGAGGCCTGGAGCAAAGCGGAGGAGCATCACGCTGTGCTTTCTCTCAAAAGTGGACAATTTAGTCCCATCTTGGTAACACAATCAAATACGGGTGCGTGAGCTATCTATATCTATATATATATATATATAAGCCTATGTAGATGATATGTAAGACAAGACATGTAAGGTAGATAAGCCATGTATCATCCCTGCTTAAACTCTTCTCAATAGTAATTGTTTTTCGTGGTTTTTTCGTAAGAGTTTTTTCACGTTAAATCGATACATTTGCCGAGAGCAGTTGCCGGAGAAAGATTTGCCCTTGCGTCCGTGAGCAAGCAAAGTTGTCAGCTCGCCCTGCCGTCTTGTAACTGTCCTTGCACTGCAGGGATATATGCTCCGGTCCGATTCAGATTCAGACGCACGCGTGAATAGCAAGTACGTGCGTGATTTTACAACAGCGGGGTGGAAAGGAAAGGAAAGGCCGAAAGGAAGAATCGCTGCTGGATCGGGCCCATGCCGTCCTTGTGGTCAGCAGGGCTGAATACCGCTCGGTCGATTGATGCGTGCGAGCAGAAGCGTTGACCTTGCCCTTGCATTTGCAGCTAAGCTAGCCCCCCTAGCCCTACGTTAGGTGAGGCCGATGGCCGATGGTTAGCACATCAAACACTACGGGGGAATATGCACGCACAACATGCTGACAAACGCTCGAGAGACAGAGAGATGGAGTTGATTAGGAAGAAGATGTCACTACTTCTGCTTCTGCTTTAATTACAGTGCCTCCGAAGAACCCATAGGCGGGTTCATAGGGTAGTCTATGCCATAGCAGCTCGAAAACGCGGCGGATCATTACCTAGTACTGCAACAGATCAGTTCCAGTGTCCGAGAAGTAAGCTGACGCCGACGTTGTGGAGCCTTGCGTGCCTGACTGCCAGCGCCTGGCCGGTAGTTTTCCTTCAGGATAAGAGGGGAGCCCTGGCCCTCCGGTGTCCATCTCTTTCTTTCTCGTCAGATGCTCCAAAGCGGCGTTGGAATATTCACGGCCGGCTACGCGACAAGCGCAAGCGGCGCGAGGTGGGGATTGTTATCTCGGTGCTCGGCGGGCGAGGGAGATCAGCCGGGGTTGACGCCTGACGCCTAGAGAGCGACGGCGCAGCGGACAGGATGATCACAGCGAGGCCACCCCACCACTTTCTCATCGCCTCCGTTCAGACGTTTCAAACAAATTTGGCTAGTTTCAGCACAAAGTCAGAGCACCGTCGTCTCGTCCTGCAGCCTCGAGGACCCATTCGTTCA
This sequence comes from Echinochloa phyllopogon, assembly GCA_033239725.1. NCBI lineage: Eukaryota > Viridiplantae > Streptophyta > Magnoliopsida > Poales > Poaceae > Echinochloa > Echinochloa phyllopogon. Next base: position 41,966,698 of record BTCW01000005.1, on the reverse strand, counting down.
AGCTTTTCGTTTTCCTTTCTTTTTCAAGAAACCCTTTCCAGCGTTTTTCGATGAGGGATGGATAGAGAAAAACTCGTCCACAGATTTGATTTCCGCTGATATGCTGAATACCAGTGCCACAGCCAAAAGACTGCAAGATTTGCAGGGAATACTGGAGTAAAGAAAAACAAAAACAAAAAAAAAAAGTCCCTATGTCTGCTGCTAGGCACACCTGAGCCCTGTGATCTGCAGTTTGCAGATGGTTGCTGCGCATTGTGCCCCATGCGGTTTTGTGAAAGTGCACGTCCTTTTCTGACAGCTTCATAACACTTGGGGGTGCAGCTAAGATGTGTTCACCCTTTGTTTCCTTTTATCCCTTTTTAGGTTGGTAGGGAAAGCGATGTAGACACTGCCCGCATGATTTGCAATCTCAGACCAGACCAGCAGCAGTACGCCGTCGAGGCATGCACACCCACTACGGTGTGCTTCATCTTCGTGCACTTTACTTGAGGCCGCCGGCATGCATGTGGCATGCAAGTAACCAAGCAGTGGGCGGCACACGTGTAGCCAGTCGTTTGCCAAGGTTCCCTCGCCTGTCTCTTGCGTTTGCTCCCTTTGTGAAAAGGGTATATGGATCATCAACTGAGCCACTGAGGAATGAGGAGGCAAGGCCTGAACGAAAGCTATGGCGCACCGTTACCATATGTTGGTCTGGGCTAACAGGTGTGCAGCTTTAACCCTGGGAAAATAGACGGTTACCCTGTCTAGCTGGCAATTGGAGCCTGGTAACTTGTTCTTGTCAGCGTTTTCAATTCTTCTAGAGTGTCGGATGCATTTGTCCCGATTTACTTTCTTGCGTAAAGTTTTATCCCTTTGCCATTTCGGTTATACGTCACATGCATATCGCATAGGAGTATTCATTTGACCATGCCTAACTATAGGAGGTGGGCAAAACGGCAAAGAGTTAGCATCATTTGAGGAGATGAAAGAGCATAACATTGATGGAAGGAATGCGCTAGTTTTTCGGCTGTTCTTTCAGTCAAAACGTGGCAAGAGTCAGGGCACACACTATTGACGAATGGCATGTGCCCACAAGAATCCAAATGGCACAAGTTTCCCGCACAAAGTTAGGCTACTGATTGAATTGTTTACTCTCGCGCGCCTCCATGCATGCCCCAAACACCGTATGTACGTATAGCTCGGCAGTCTAGTAGCCACCAGTATCACCACTCTGATTACGGCACGCCATACTCCACTCGATAGTAAAATCCAAGCGCGGTTTCCACAACTACGGCAAAAAGGCTTGCACACCGTACATCTATACCATTTCCAATCACCAAAAGGCCACACCGACCTTGGTTTTTTTAGCCACCCTTGACGACTAAACAATCCCCCTTCGGGATCCTGCCAATCAGAGAGAATAATGCGCGCGCGGCCTTTGCACTTTTCTTTAAACATCTCCTGGTCGATCGACCAGATAAGGATCACATGATCGTCGTCTCCTGTCGAGATATATATAGGATAGAGCCTGATTTTTTATATATCTATATACACCTCTGGAGCGCGCATAGTCAGTCCTACGCGCCTTTTGGCCCACACGTCCGTTGCCCGTGACGTGCGACGTGACGCCGCGGCGAGCACCAATGCATCCCACACCCATGATCCATGATCAGAGCGCCTCCCTCTCCCTGGACCGTGCGTGCGTGGTGTGACTGATGAGATGGTTGCAACCATGGCCACTGCTGGCGCGTGCGTCATGGCCGGCCAGAGACGAACGAGAGGACAGGAGGAGACCGAGCAAGCCGGAGCCGGAGCCAGGCCAGTTGGAAGCTTCCCTTCCCTTCGGCCCCCACTCCACTCGGCCGTGTGCCCGTGTCAGCAGACCTCGCTCGGCGCCGCTGACCGGCCGGTGACGCCGCGCGCGCTAGCTTTTGACACGGACGTCGCGCAGGCAGAATCCAGGAGAAAAATACTGGGGCGACCCATATCCAATCCATCCGTCAATCCATATCGCTCGCGTCCGGTCTCTGGGCTCTCCGAGTCCCGATGCAAGAGATATGAGCGCGGTACGTATTATACAATGGCGCGATGATTGGTGCGTGTGTGTCACTAAGGATGTCAGTACGTGTAGTTCTTTATTCGGAGATTAGCATAGGCGTGCCGTACGTCACTGTTCGCGTGAAAGGGGTGTCTCTGGTTCCTTGCGGTCCATGACAAATGAAAGAGGTGGGCAGAGATGGGAGAAAGGCTCGTTCGGACTCGGTGTGTCGATCGAAATATACAAGAAAGGCTCGTGCACGGTGTTGAGTCTTTCGACGACGATCGAGGGAGTGAGAATTTTGCGCCGGTAATTGGTGCTTACGGGTGGGCGCTAAACAATACAGCGTCCCTGCATGGCGAGGAAAGGAAGCTTCTGTGAAAACTGATAGTTTGACATGGTCATCACGTAGCAACTGCGGCTACTGCGAGGCGCATGGTGGTCGGTCGCTTTTCCCTCGCAGCACAAGCGTCAAAGCACACCGATAAAACAATGGGGGTATCGGAGGACATGCCCAAATGTGGCTAGTTTATCCAACGCTAATCCCAACGCCCATGTGCTCCGAGGGGGGACACGCCCAGAGACGTGACAAAGATCAAGTACTGGCACCAGATCGAAAAAGTACACCATTAATCAAACGCAACGTGGTTTAGTGTGCACAGGGAGCGAGGCGGGGGAATCCAACCCAACCATCCATCCGTTCATCCCTTCGATCTCAAGAGTTTTGCTTTGCTTGCTTGCGTCCACACGCCTCGCTACGTCTCCGCCGCCTGCCTGCCGGCCGGTGGATCTCGTCTCGCTCTCGCGGCCGCTTTCCATGGAATCCAACGGGGGGTCGGCGCGGCGCGGCGGAGGACCGAGTCCCCGCGGTTGCGCGGCGCTGTTTAGCCTTTGCCAATTGCCGGGCCGGGCCGTGCATGCACGCGAGCCTCATGCGCGCGCTGGTCCATGCCGATGGATGCCGCGCGACCGCACACGGCACCGCGGGCGCGCACCAACCCCCGGCTCGCTCCGAACGCAAGCGCAGCTAGCCTAGCGCACCGAGACTAGGGATGGCAGTCGGACCCACGGGTGCGGGTGCCCGCGGGTTTCGCAACCATTAGGTGTGGGTGTAAAATCTCACCCGTGGGTCTACACCCGACCCAACCCATATTGAAGCGGGTGCGGGTGTAGAATTTCACCCGTGGGTGACCCATGGGCCCCAAAATAATAAGAGTTTTCTATTTTTTTTCTTAAAAGATCGATAATCTTTTGCATCATAAAATCAGCTCGGCTCTCTAATTTGTTATGGATGGGTGGTTGGAGACTGGATGAATGGATAGAACCTGCAACTTGAACATGGTTTTGTACTTCTGATGTTTGATGGATGCTACATGTGTGGTTGTGCTGTTGATCTATAATCATGTAATGAGTGTGTTCTTTGATGGAACTGCAAGTCTGCAACTTTTATTAATATGATATGGATATATCTAGAACTTATTTTACATGGTTATGTATCGATATATGTTATTTTTGTTTGTCATGTAGAGAACCCAATGGGCACCCGCCACCCTGCGGGTGCCCCGCGGGTGTGGGTGCGGGTGCTGAAATTCACCCGTGGGTCTCATAATGGGTGGGCGTGGCTAAATGTGACGGGTCTCGTAATGGGTCGGGTTTTGCTCCACCCGCACCTTACCCATTGACATCCCTAACCGAGACCAAGTGCTTCTCGTAGCCTGACTCAGGCAGTCAGGTCACAAGCACGGACAGGCCAAGGAAATCAAGGAAGGCGAGAGCTAGATATTATATCCAGGTGGCGATTAGGACAGTCTCCGATCGAAGTGACAGGTCGCGGGTGCGCGCTACTAGCTACCAGTACCAGTGGATCGAGTATAATTTCTACGTGAGTTAATTGGGTGCTTAGACTTGAGGCGACTTGGTGTCGATCGGAAACTACGGAGTACGACTTCATCTCATCGTCTCGAAGCTGGGGGGACGCGCAGGTAAGGAGAGCGAGCCGAGAGCCCTACCATGTCATTATCACATTGAGAAACAATGGCCCTTGTGAACAGTTTTGAACAGTGACTGACTGACTCGCTGAGTGGTTGGTAGGCCGAACAGAAGCCAAAGCTAGCAATGGCGAATTGGCATCAACAATCCAAATCCACATCTAATAATTTCTCTATCACATGGTACGGTGCTTGCTAGCAGGCAGGTAATGTACATGTAATGACCTCGCGGAGAGATCCATGGACAGGGAGAGGGGCAAGAGCTAGCAGGAGGCCGGCGCTAGCCGTGAGTCATTGCCGAAGCTTCTTCCGTTCCGCGCGTGGACGCGATTAAGCGTTAGTGTACTCTCCCGGTCATTCATGTCAGGCTGTGGCACAGCCCGGCCGGCGGCGGCTTCACGTGGTCCGCGACCGCCCACATCTCCGCCTGCGCGTTGGGGAAGTAGCACGCCGAGAGCTCCTGGAGGGACGCCGCCCTGTCTTGCAGCAGCGGCGCGAACCCGCCGGCGCCGAAGACGAGGTCGCCGGTAGGGAAGTCGCCGACGCCGAGGAGCTCCGGCAGGAACAACATGTCGTCGAGGGCCTGCCCGCCGGCCCAGCTGTTGATGGCGGCGGCGGCCGGCGGCAGCGGCGCGGGGGAGAACTCCGCGAGCGGGGACGCTTGCTGCTGCGGCGCCGGCGGCAGCGCGTGGCCGTCGTAGCGCGAGAGCACGGCCGGAGCCGCCTGCAGCGTCGACGGGGAGGCGGAGTACATGGCCGGGCCGAAGCCGCACGCCGCGTCGCCGGCGCTCGCGGAGGAGGCGGCCGACTTGGGCGACGGCTGCATGGAGGCGCATTGGCTCTGGGGAGCGGGCGGCGGCATGGCGACGGCGACGGCGGCGCGGCCGCGGCCGTGGTAGTACTCCTGCTGGTGCTGGTGCTGGTGCATGGCCATGGCCTTCTTCTTGAGCTTGGTGTTCCAGTAGTTCTTGACGTCGTTGTCCGTCCGGCCCGGCAGCTTGGAGGCGATGATGGACCACCTGCTTCCGATGGAGTTGTAGAGGGAGCAGATGATCCGGTCCTCCTGCTCCGTGTAGCCGCCGTGCTTGATGTCCGGCCGCAGGTAGTTGAGCCACCGCAGCCGGCAGCTCTTCCCGCACCGGTTCAGCCCTGCGCGTTCCAGCACACAGCAAAACCCGTCAGAATTCATTCCATGAGGAAATCAACATCCCTTGCGCACATGCGCACGAAGCATATCATCTAGCGCGCGCAGCTAGCGATGGGCGGCTACGGAGGACTACGCACCTGCTTTGTGCGGGAGCGCGATCCAGTTGCCGCCGGTGCCGTGGTTCTGGACGTAGCTCCGCAGCATCTCGTCCTCCTCCGGCGACCACGGCCCCCGCTTCACGCTCGTCTTGTCGCAGCACGGCGCCCGACCCATCGTCCCCGCTCCAACTTCTTCTTTCTCCTCCTCCGGCTCCGATCGAGGGAAGGTGGCGCGGGGATCTCGTCTTGTCGCAACTGGCGTGGCGTGGCACGGGGGAAGAAGACGGGGGCGTGGCGCGGCAGGCGGCGGCTGCGGGTGCAGCAGCCGCGTGAGTTTCTGTGCGAGGCCGGGAAGGGAAGGGAAGCGGCGGCGGCCGCGTGCGGGCGTGCGTTTCTGGCAGGAGATGGAGGATGTCAGGCAATCACTCGCAACAAGGCTAGCAATTCAATCAGAGCGAGGCTGCAGGCGCATTTTATAGCGGCGGTTTGCGCCACAGCCACAGCTACCACCACCAGGTTGGTGCTCGGCCGGGCCCGGTGGGGCGTGGGCCAGGCGGAGGCGGCGCCCATTTTGCGGAGCCGTCCCCGCGTCCCGACCGTATTATTGTTCGTCCCTGTCGCCGTAATACGCCGTGGCCGTTTTGTTTTTAAAATGGCTCTGCTACTGTACTATAATAGTAGCTGCTGTTGACCAGTACTACCCCGTCGTATGTTTTACTACTATAGTACTTCTATACTTTCGAGCATAGTCAATCCGTAGGTTTTACACTTGGCCTGCCACAAGCTTATTTTTGTTATGTACTATCCCTCGGCAGGCACGCGGTGGAGATCGAGCGTCTTTTCTTGTGTTTTCTCCCGTGGAAAAATGGGCCTGGGAAGGCGCAGTGCAGTGCAGCTCGTGTCCACGAGCGTGTGAACTCCGTGCCGAATATGTTCTTGTTCCTCGGTGGATCCATGGAAACCGTGTGTCCACTGCGTAAAACTTGCCTCGCCTTTTCTGTTTCGCGCGACGTCATGCCACATGCCAGCGACCCAGCAGTTCCAGAGTGGAGCTAGCACCGTACTGAAACTGGAAGGAAGAAACTGTGAGCACGGATGACGCGCGCATCGATCTTCCAGCGTCGCAGAACTACTGAAATACTTAATGTTAGTTCAGGCATATAACTGCGAAATAATTTGTGAACGTATCTCAAACAGCGGCTCTAGCATTGTAGGCATTCGACGAAACGCAGAGCACGTTGCCTGTCAAACGCGACGCACGCTTGTCAAACGCGCACTCATGCGGATACCGCCACGGGATAAAGAAAGGCCCCGTTCGCTTGACTTCCGCTGATGGCCTATGCTGATTCGTTGTGAGAGAAAAACACTGTTGACTGATGGCTTATGCTGATTCGTTGTGAGAGAAAAATACTGTTGGCTGGATAAGCAGAAGTCAAGCGAAGGGGCCAAAGAACACGAGCAGGGCATGGCCATACGAATTGTCTGATCCCTCGCCTATAGCTTTCGGCTAGGGGGATGGGGGGAGCGTCAGGTTTTCCACTCCATCCAAGCGCCGCATCAGAAGTGGGGAGGTCAAGCCCTGTGACTCACAAGTTTGTGCGCAATCTTCGCGTCGCCGTTACGGCCGGCACCGAACCCGTTTGACATCGCAGCGAACACACCGCATAGTTGTGGTCCGGTCCGGTGCGCTCGCAGGCTGTACCTCGCTTCGTTCGTCTCCATGGAAGATAATAAACAGTGGCATTAGGGCATGAACCTAGCTTTGACCTTTCCGTTGGTGCAGACTCTGCAGAAAGGAACAGAGGGAGCGGAAAGGGTAGCCATATGGTTCACACAGGGGCAAAGACAACAAGAACGGCTGCTACCTGCGTTTTTTTAATACTGTCTCGTTATGCAACAAGAACATGGCTGGAAGACGCTGTGCTGTACAGGTTACGTTCCAGCGCATGGAGGTTTCTAGCTTTGACCACTGTGCTGTTCCGACAGCTTTCAAAGGTTTGGACTTTGAAAGAACCATGGGTGTGCATTTCTTTTTTATATAAAGAATACACAATTAATCAATGATGATGCATGTGTCGTAACGGATTCGCGTGTCGACTCTGATTGAAGCTTTCTATGCTGCTTGTGTTCTTGTTTTGACGGGAATAGGATACTATCTGTGATTGAAGCTTTAAGTTTGCTCCTTTGACTTGGTTCTTTAGCAGTTCCACACTGTTGCTTACAATAGTACTTCTCGATGGTGTAGAAGAAAAATATTTTCTCATGAGCCATGACATTATCTAGCGCGCTTGCCTTCTTTCCCGACTTTTTTTGTTTGCTTGAAAAGTTTCTAGCACATAGCGCCAGAAAGGTCAATAACATTTTTTTAAGTATAAAAAACTTTATTTTCCTTCAGAGGATAGAAGGTCAAAGAGAGGGGAAACATCGGAACTACCAGCGCCCCCAGCCCAAAATCACACACCTTTAGAAAAAAAAATCATCACACAACCCAAAAGCAAAGCCAAGGCCCAGAAGGTACAGCCCAGCATCTCAAAACGGCCCAAAATATTACGGCCGCCAGACCCAACTCCAGCCAGTCTGCTGGTTTCCTATGTGAAGTGGCAGTGGTACTGATCTGTCTGTACTATGCACCACTGTGACTTTTTTTTTCTAATTTCTTTTTGAGATTTTAAAATGACTATTACTGTCTGTTTGTGCCATGTACCAACCATGTGCTGAGTTGCTGACCATCACGGCCGGTTCACGAGCCAGCAGGATTTTTCTAACTTTTACTAACTTTATTACTGTCTAATTTTTTTCTAACTTTATTGCTGATCGATCGGTTTAAAGGTTGGAAGTAAAACCCTTTTAAATTATAACCGGTATTGTTCGCTACAGATGAGTAATGAGGATTTTTCTGCTGTTTTAGTCACAGTGAAAATGCTGCAAAAGGTATTTGCATCTTACAGAATGTTTCTTAAGAATGTTATATGTTCCCTGCTCTATACAGGCTAGAGCTAAGCTGGAAACTTACTGACATAGTGAGACAAAGACAACCTCAGTTTACCTCCTCCCCTTCACCTGTGACACAAACAATGCTCAATTCACTGCCATTGAATTTGTGAAACAGTTTGGAATGGCAAGTGCACTGGAGACACTGTGGGCAAGCCTATAGGGCAAAACAGTACAATCAACTATGTAATGGACAGAATCCTACTCCTCATAGGCCAGGATCCCCTGATCTCCCATGGAGCCGGGGAGGTACTTGATCTGGCTGATCTCGGGGCTCTTGGCCAATGCAGTCATCCAGCCGATCACCAAATTCCTGCAGTCCCAGAGCCTATATTCCCTCTGCTACTGTCATCAGTCGCAACCATGGCGATCCACATAACTCTGTGCTATGTGATGGTGTTCAAGGCCGGATTTGGTTACACCAGTGCTGCGCTGGCGGTAAGCATCACATTCTGGCTGAACGTGGCCATGTTTGTTGGGCTGCTGGAGTCTCCGTGGTTCTGCTGCGATTTTGCAGGTCGCCAGGCATCTCTGCTATGTCTCGGCACGATCTGTCCACGCCTCGTTTTTCTACTGTCTGTATGTTGTATGCTCTTCAAAGCAAACAAAACAAGGTTCTTGATTTCATTTGAGCTTCGTTTCCCACAATTAAATTTTTTTGTACCATGATACTATGTGGACTGGATACAACACAAGGGACAAGAGATGATTGATTCCCATCTTTCTTTTAGAGAGGAAATTTAGCATTTTGCCGGTTGATGATATCATGATGCCCCTTTGCAAGAAGAAGCCCGAAAGTTGTGGACTATCTTACCGCAGAAGCTATCATGGGCTGGATCAGGCAGGCCGAACGGCACATGTATATGGACCGATATGCTGGCCGAGGCCCAGACAGACTTGTAACACCGGCACAAGCACAGGTAGAGGCGTAGAGCAGCTGCCGGCCACCAAACCTAAATAGCTTTCATAAGTTTTTTTTTCCAAAAAGGCGGTAAGAACTTTGCCGTGAAATTATTAGAAGAGGAAGAAAAAGTACAACAACAACTAACAAGAAATAACTAAGGCCAAAGCAACCAACTAATATGGAACAGTTGCAACCCAAGTTGCCAATAAAGCGAAAACGGAGCAAACAACGAGAAAAGAAAGAAGACTACTGGCCGCAAGAGGCCAATTTGAATTGCGGCATATCCTCCGTGATCAGATACGCAACATCAACTGCCATTTTGTCCTCGTTTTTTGAATATTCTTGAGTCACGTTCCTTTCAAATTTGCCACAAAAAATAGATTGTTAGACCGCCAAAATATTTCATAAGTTTTTTCTTGTGGTTTTCAAAGTTTAAAATCTGCACTATAGATTATAGTAGATAAATAACTAATATAAAATAGCCAAATAATATAAGTATATAACCTGGGTGATGTGGGACGGGCAGATAGACACCTCACTCGATCACCATTCAATCCGTATATTGTTATGTACGTCAATCTGGAATCCGTAAAATTTTATTATAGGACACTAAAATTTCAAGGTAATGCTTCAGGACGCTAAAATAAAAATTATTAGCTACAGGACACTAGATGACGTCCTATAACCAAGAAATTAATGCCCTATATCTAAGAAAACACATCTAAATGTCTTGCTGCCAATTTCACAAAGTCAAAATATCGTGTAGCCATTTTTTTTTAAAAAATATCCTCTAACTACTTTGCGGAAGCCTGGTTGTGTATAAAGAAAAAGAAATGCAGCAGCTGTTTACTAAGTACCGCTGCAGAAGAGAAGCTGGCTACTACTGATGTGCCACGTACGCCATACAGTCAGTTTACGCCTAACTTAGAGCGGACCAAGCAACAGGAGGAGCAGAAAACTTTTTTCGAATGGTTATCATGCCAGCAATGTACGTACGTTACTTTTTTTTTAGCACAAGCAATGTACGTTACAAGTATGGCAGAACGGAGGGAGTACCTACTACCTCGTGCCAAATGGATGCGGCCACGGTGCACAGTCCAGTCCAGTGCCCTCTAGAAGTAAAGCAGCCCAGCCCACGTACGGAGTACAGAGCAGTTTCACACGAGCGCGCTCGAGAGAGGCGACGCGTGCCATCGCGATCACGAGGGCTCAACCCCGTGCCGAGGCCGGCACGCTAGAGAGGGGTCCGCGACAGACAAAAAAAGATCGAGCCACACGCGCTCGACCGCCTGGTCTAAAGTAGTGCGCGCGCCGCCGCCGCAGCGCGAAGGGGGTAGGGGTAGGGTCGGGGGAGAGTGTCCGAGATGGCCGCCGCGAGGGCGGAAGACGAGGCGGCGCTGCCGCTGCTGCTGCCGCGGCCGGCCGGATCGGGCGATGATAAGGAGGCGGCGGCGGCGGCGTCCTGGTGGGGGATGTGGGCGCGCGAGGCCGGCCGGGTGGGGTGCCTGGCGCTGCCCATGGTGGTGGTGAGCATGTCGCAGTACGTCGTGCAGGTGTCCTCCAACATGATGGTCGGCCACCTCCCCGGCGTGCTCCCGCTCTCCTCCGCCGCCATCGCCACCTCCCTCGCCAACGTCTCCGGATTCAGCCTCCTGGTCCGTTCACTTCTTCTTTTCCCCACTCTTCCGCTTCCGTTTGTTCGACAGTTTTGTGTCCCTTCTGCTGGCCTGCACTGCACCGTGATCTTCGCATGATTATTGGTCCCGAGAAGCGCATGTCGCTGTGTTTCGCGTTGGCATGCCGTGCGCTTCTCGGCTCCGGTGGTCGATGCCGCGCGCTAAATAATTTGTGCACCATGGATCATCTCCGGGTTTTCTTAGTAAAATCAGTGAGATTTTTTTCCCATGAGAATCTTGAGATGCTAACAAGACAATGACAAGTTTAGCAAGTTCACTTGTGTTGGATCATCATGTGACTTTGGCTACTTTATTGGAACTGGAAATTATGATAGGGAGCTAGTGGATGTGGATGGATGCCTTCAAAGATATTTCAGCCTGCAGAGACGTTGCAGCCTTTGCAGGAAAACCGGAAAAAAGAGTATGCAGCGTGCAGCCCATGTGTAGTACTGGTAGTACTATTCAATTCTGCGGACTTGTGAAAGCGGATCTCTTTTCCAATGGGTTATCAAGTCTTTAACACAATTCCGTCAGCATAAGTTGTCCACCGCAGCTTTGGAGTATGTTTTCTTGGTAGCATGATTGCGACAGGGGTCTTTTTCCATCAGAGAATATGCGATATCTCACATAAATTGTGGTACGACGAGAGTGGCACATTTGATTTTTGTGTGAGTTATCATTGTCCTGACACATGTTTAGTCAGGATAATGTCAAAGAGAAAACGGAATAGGATATGTATACACTTCGTCAGTTTAGGTTAGTCACTGTGTCAGCATAAGTTTCTCACGGGAGCTTAAATTATGTTTCCTTGGTAGAATTGTCATGATGGTACAAATTAAAATGTCATTTCCATAAGAAAATATGCGATCTCTCATAGATTATGGTGACGAAAGAATGGGGCATTTGATTTTTTCTTTTTGAGTTATCAGTGTCCAGAACATGTTTAGTCATCATAATGTCAAAGAAGACATTGACTATAGGGAATGCATATGTTCAATTTAGGACTTCAGCTGGTTAGTCATTGTGTCACAGCTAAAATGCAAGAAAAGGTAAATTTGACGTGTATCACTTCTTTTTTAACAATGATGTTCCTATTCTAAAGACTAACTCTAACCTCAAAACTTACCGACACACTACTTTATTTACTCTCTCTTCAGCCGTAACAAAAATAGTGCTCATTTCACCTGCTAGTATTGACTATTGAGCATCAACTGCTATTGAACACGGAACACCCAGTAACATCAATAATCGATCTTGTGAGCAGATTGGAATGGCAAGTGCTCTGGAGACGCTATGTGGCCAAGCTTATGGTGCAAAGCAGTACCATAAACTAGGTGTAGACACTTACAGAGCAGTAGTCACCCTCCTAGTGGTCTGCATCCCCCTCTCACTTCTCTGGGTGTTCATGGACAAAATCCTGGTCCTCGTAGGACAGGACCCCCTTATCTCCCAGGGAGCCGGGAGGTACATGATCTGGATGATCCCAGGGCTCTTCGCTAATGCTGTTGTCCAGCCACTCACCAAATTTCTGCAGACTCAGAGCCTGATATACCCTCTGCTGCTGTCGTCTGTTGCTACGACAGCGATCCACATTCCTCTGTGCTATGTCATGGTATTCAAGACGGGTTTCGGTTACACTGGCGCGGCTCTGACGACAAGCATATCGTACTGGCTGAATGTAGCCATGCTTGCCGGGTACATCATGTTCTCGAGTTCTTGCAAGGAGACGCGCACACGGCCAACGATCGAAGCCTTCAAAGGAGTGGACGCGTTCCTGCGACTGGCTTTTCCGTCTGCACTCATGATGTGGTAATCAACATAGACCCGAGATTCATAATTGATCCCTGTGGTGACTTTTTTTTTACCTGTGACTAACAGAATCCATTTCGTTTTTTTTTTCAGTCTTGAATGGTGGTCATTTGAGCTCCTTATTCTATTGTCAGGATTTCTACCCAACCCAGAGTTGCAGACCTCAGTGCTCTCGATCTGGTACAGAGTGAATCCATGATCACGAACATTATTCCGCTTCTACAGCAATTTAACCTAGTGATGCACAAATCCTTTCTTTTACAGTCTCACAAGTATAACATTGCTCTTCACTATACCTTTTGGAATTGCAGCTGCTGGGAGGTATGACTCTGAAGAAACTTAACTTTTATGGAAGATGCTCACTCTGCCTCCTTTTGTCCTTTGAAGGAGTTCATCATTTGATAGTATCTTGGTAATGAACAGCACACGGGTGGCAAACGAACTGGGCGCTGGGAACCCTGACGGAGCTCGATCGGCACTCCACGTCGTGCTTTCCATGGCGGCGATGGATGCTGTCATCGTGAGTGGGACTCTTCTAGCAGCACGGCGCCTCGTGGGCCTCGCGTACAGCAGTGAGGAGGAGGTCATATCTTTCGTCGCTGCCATGGTTCCCTGGGTCTGCATCACTGTTGTAACCGATTGCCTACAAGGAATTCTCTCAGGTTAGATTCTTTTCCCCAGGATGTTAATGCGATTGCGGTAGCCTTACGGGTTTGATCTTGCCTAACATGTGGTGGCGTTTTCACCAGGGGTTGCCCGGGGCCGCGGGTGGCAGCAGCTGGGCGTGTACGTCAACCTCGGCTCTTTCTACCTGCTGGGGATCCCGGTGGCGATCGTTCTCGGCTTCGTGCTGCGCATGGGAGCGAGAGGGCTCTGGATGGGTGTCGTGTGCGGCTCCCTGTCACAGACCACGCTCATGTCCGCCATCACCTTCTTCACCGACTGGCCCAAGATGGTCCGTTCTCCTCCATATTAGCAAAGTTATATACGGAGTACATTAAATACACAGTTTGGAGGAGTTTTGCGCGTTGTCTATCTCATTGTGCAGACTCTTGACCCCAAGAGCTTGTGTATGCAGGCCGAGAATGCTAGGGAAAGGGTGTTCAGCGAGAAGCCACCGGAGCCCGGGCCGTGACGGTCTAGGAGTAGCGGCACTACGTTTCCAGTTCGATATTGCAGGGGCGGGCGTCGGTTACTGTGTTATTCGCGGAAGGGAGGGGAATCAGGCCAACCCATGATGAGTTCATTCCTAGTGTCTAGTATTTCTCGTAGGCAAACAGAATTCTTGCTCGTCAAAGCAAAAGGGCCAACACACGTCCGTTTACTCATCAAGGCAAACGGGGTTCTTGCTTCCAGCTTCGTTGTCCTACGGTTGGTTTTGTGTGAGAGCCTTGTGCCACGAGCTGCGTCGAGCTCGCGCGTGCAATCGTAATATTCATATGACTTCTTGGCCGCTGGTGATGAATCAAACGGCTAAAACGCCGACAGAGAGGTCAGAATTTCAGGCGACCTGCAACGAGCAATCTGTTTAAGTTGTTTTCACTTTTCACCCTATATTGTTTGTGTATTTCAGGCTATCTTTGTTTCTTCTCGAATTAGCTCGGCCCATTACTCGAGCTACTGTCGCCGCCGGCTCAACCCACCACACGTTCGACGTGACGGCGTCGCAGGGACACGGGCGCCGAGCGAGGAGCGACGCGGTCACGCGGCGTCCTCTGCTCCCACGGCCGATCCGTGCTCGCCGCACCGTCCTGTCCGGCAACTTGCAAGTAATTGGTTACCTGCGTCACTCTCAGCCAGGCTCCACCTCATGCAGCTTGCTTCTGTTTGCATGTCCGCGGGCTGGTGTTATTACCGGACGGTGGTGGCTACATAAACATTTAAATTTAGACTCGGTATTAAAATAGTTCCATGTTACTTTTAATATCGGATCTATTATATCCGATACTAAATGTAGAATATGAATTTTTTCTATTTAATGTGTTCACTGCTCTAAGCAAGCCCAATTAGAATCAAACCCATCAAATCCGTAATAACACGCCTAAACGGCACGAATCGAAGAACCGTACACAGTTCGTGATGATAAATCACAAATTCCAGCTCCAAATCACCAAATTCACAAAATCAAACGCCCAAATCGAGCTCTAGACACGAATCGGAACAATCAACAGTGGGGAAGGTTCGATGGGGACATACACTGCCGCGGCAGAATAGAAGTACGGAGTAGATCGCTGCATCCTTAGGGGGCATATACCACTGCCGCTTCAGAATGGAATAGATCACTCCTCCCCTCCCTCTCCCAGACACTTATGGAAGTGAGCTGAAGGCATGGAGGTGGCATGTAATCACTAGATAATAATAGGGAAAAACTAATAATGACGGGTAATTCAGTCTAATAAATAACGTGGTAAAAACAAAACAGAAAAAGAAGCCTTTCGTTTAAAAAAAGAAGAAGAAGAAGCCAGATTACAAGAATAAACCCAAACGGGACACGGGCCAGTTAGTTCACAGAAACAAGACGGGCGGAGCCAGCTATATTCCTGGGTATTCTCAGAAATACCCAACAAATCTGCTACCATGCATGTATACATATCTTGTGCTAGGTAAAAATACGTTTTCTGCGTAAATCAGTAGCTCAAATTCTAATCCCAACACTGACACACTCACCCCTCCGTAGAAGAAAATGTCTAGTGCTCATGATCGTTAGTATTTTGGTTACCTAGCTCCATCTCCTCGGCGCACAACAGCAATCCATTTGTGTTGTTCTCTCATATGGTCGGTCAGCTACTGGCCACAACGTCTGTCATTATCTAGATTGGATATAGATGAATCTAACTTTCACTAATGACGTATTTTTTTAGACCCTTCAATTTCATTTTGTATGGAAAGTATCTATTATCTTATTACAATAGAAGCAAAAGGAGCCACCAGATTCACCGAGAGGGTCTAGAAAATCCCACGTTAATCTAAAAAAGAAAAGGATATATGCCGTCGGATTTTATGAAATCTAACGGTCTATATTATTCCGTTAATCTAAAAAAGAGAAGAATATATGCCGTCGGATTTTATGAAGATCTAACGGTCTATATTATTCCGTTAATTCAAAAAAGAGAAGAATATATATCATCGGATTTCATGAAGATCTAACGGCCTATATTATTCCGTCCGCCGTGGCCGTCGTGCAGCCATTTGCCGCCGTATCAGGCCCCCTCCGTCGCCGCGCGGCCATCCGCGTCATCCGCGGGAGCCCTCCACTATCGCCACGCTGCCGTCCGTGGCCATCGCAGGAGTCCTCACCGTCGCGCGCCATCCGTGCCCGCCGCAAGAGTCCTCGCCCTCGCCGCGCGACCGTCCGCCGCCGTTGCGGGAGCCGCCTTCCGTCAATTCAAAAGGAGAAGAATATATATCATCAGATTTCATGAAGATCAAAAGGTCCATATTATTTCGTCCGCAACCGCCGCCGTGCAGCCATCCGTGGGCGTTGTATGAGGCCTCCACCGTCGTCGCGCGGCCGCCGCAGTAGCCCTCCACCGCTGCCGTGCGTACGTCCGTGGCCATCGCAGGAGTCCTCACCGTCGCGCGCCATCCGTGCCCGCCGCAAGAGTCCTCGCCCTCGCCGCGCGACCGTCCGCCGCCGTTGCGGGAGCCGCCTTCCGTCAATTCAAAAGGAGAAGAATATATATCATCAGATTTCATGAAGATCAAAAGGTCCATATTATTTCGTCCGCAACCGCCGCCGTGCAGCCATCCGTGGCCGTTGTATGAGGCCTCCACCGTCGTCGCGCGGCCGCCGCAGTAGCCCTCCACCGCTGCCGTGCGTACGTCCGTGGCCGCCGCGGGAATCCCGCCATCGCCGCGCGACTGTCCTCTGCCATTGCCGCCGCGGGAGCCTCCGCACACCTTCGGAGTTCGGGGTCCGGCCGCTCCGTGTGCTGCCGGAGGCCGGTAGGGCTGAAGGCTGCCAACCTTCCGTTAATTAAAAAGACAAAAATATATACCATCAGATTTAATAAAGATCTAAAGGTCTATATTATTCTATCCGCCACCGCCGTCGTTCAGCCGTGCATGGCCGTTGTATGAGGCCTCCACCGTCGCCGCACGACCGCCGTAGAAGCCCTACACCGTCCATGACCGGCGCGGGAATCCTCACCGTCATCGCGCGATCGTCCTCCGCCATTGCCACCGCGGAAGCCGCCCGCACACCTTCATAGTTCGGGGTCCGGCCGCTCTGCATGCCGCCGGGGCTGAAGGCTACTGGCCGGAGACACCGGCAACCCTCGTCACCCCCTAGATAGAGGGGAGATAGAGTGAGGGAAGTGGTGGCGTCGATGAAAGAAGAGAAGAAAACGGGACGGGTGGGCTCACGTGTTGGTAGTTTGTATAGAATATGAGATGTAGAGGATAACGGGTGTAGAAGAAATTGATATAGAGGGGAGAATCTCAAAGACTATGACTGAATATTTCTTTTAGAGGTTGAAAATAGAGTACGGCGAGTGCGGACAGCTTGAAGCCCCATATGCCTTATCATGTTCAACAATGAGCGAAGTACAACACGTCGATCTACACGCGTACCTGATGAGAGGTGTTCGGATTTAGAACGTTCAACAATGTTGTGAGCACAATAGAACAGAACAATTCTCCATGTCTGAAGGGAGCGAATCGGTGCCGAGATTGAGCACCATGGCGACGCTCAACACTCAGTGTCTTTACCAAAGCAAGTGGAAGTTTATAAAACGCATCAACCGCGCTCAAACCAATATTATTCCATTAATCCAAAAAAGAGAAAAATATATATCGTCGGATTTTATGACGATCTAACGGTCCACATCAACCCGATGAGTCGACCGAATATGAATTAATAAATAGACAAAGAAAAATAAATAACACGAGAACTTAGTGTCAAAATTGAACCCGGTTACTATGTACTTAATTTGTTTACCTTAGAATAAAACTTCATCATTTGAACTCCAAACAACTCATACGAATTGTCAAACAGAATGAATTTGACGAGTTGTACGAGTTCGTGGTCTCTAATTATCCAATTAATGAACATATTGAAAGGTCAAATTTTACATCTTACGGATTATTTGCTCAACCTTCAATTCTACAATTTTTGTATCTATTATCTTAGTGTTATTGTCAAAATTATAAAATAAGCTACCATATTTGTCAATATGTAATTAAAAAAAGATACATATGACGCTGTTGGATTTTATGATGATCTAACGATCTGATTATTAAAGAGTCGATATCTAAAACCAACAACTAAATCATATAATTATAACATAAGAGTATGTGTTTACACAAGAGTTGGGTTTCTAATTATCCACTCTTTCCTCTTACAAAAACCCAAAAAAATAAATAGCATAGTAGTAACATAGATATGCCATCAAATAATCTAATTAGCAGCGGTATCACATTATCAAAGAAAGTGAAAAACTAAGAGTTATTTCCGCTGCCGAGGCATCGACTCTAACTATCGCTATGTTGTGCACGTTTTAGATTCAAGAAAGAGAGCTGAGAGAAGATAGAGATGTAAGAGAGGAGCTTTGTGCGTGCGGTGAAGTGAATAGCTGCTGAAGTTGCTATATAATAAAGAAAAACATCCCACAATTGACAATTCTTGCACATCGAGGAGCAGTCAACGACAACAACAATTTTTCTTCTCCAAATTGTAAGGATGTGTTGTATGCTCATCCATAAATGGGTAGAAAATTTGTTGTGTATTTCTTTCAAAAGAAATAGTGAACGTTAGGGTCGATTTTAAAAAAATATTGAGCATCAACCAAAAATATATGAAATTTATATTCAAATTTGGAGTTAACATTGATTTTGTTGTGAGGGGAAGATACATTTCACCATCCACTATTATTTCACCATTGTGTGGGGAAGTAGGGATCAGAAACTTGGGAAAAGATGAGCGGTAGATTTAAGGGTATGTATAGTAGTTCTAATTATTTGTATACTGCCATAAGAAAACTCTACATGAGTGTAAAACATAAAAAATAATTTATCACCATATGTGAAACTCCATGATATAAATTTATATAATAAGACAATACAAAGTTATAATACTTTGAATAAATACCAAAAACTGTGTTGCATATGAGATGTTTTCTTTTATCATGGATTCATGTTTCGCGCCACATAGTATGATGGTAAAAAAGAATTTAGCCCATATAGAAAAATAATGTTAATAAAAAAACATTCAGATAAATATATTATCATGTAAAAAAACAGCAAATTGTTAGAAAAAAAAGCTAGCTGCCCGCGTTGTTTACGCGGGCCACCTTGCTAGTTGGGAATATTCAACTTTAAAATTCTGGCTCCGCCAGCGCAAGACAGAGCATTTACACATCACGACTTCGTGAGAGTCATATCATTTCCTGGCCGCTGGAGAGATTAATCAAACGGCTACAAACCCGATCGAGATAAGCAAACTTGACGCGACCTTACAAGTTACAACACGAGCGAATCTGTTTTTAATAAAACTCTATACAAAAACAGACAAACCAGTCCTGTTACTATTTAATAACTGTAACGATGATCTCCTAGAAGACCATCCATGCAGGTTTAGATTGGCTTATTGCTCTCCGCCACCAGTTCAGCTACACATCATCTCGAGCTCTGGCGGTGGTGGAGCCACGCGACGGCATCTACGAAGCACTTGCGGAACATGTCCATGTCAACTGGCTGCAAAGAGATGCCCACCTCCATCCCGCCGGCGCTGCTCCGGCTCTCCGCCACCGCCACCGCGCCGGTCCTCGCCACGGACACGATGTCCACCTTCGCCGGCCGGCCGAATCCCAAGTCCAGCTCGTAGACGCGGAACCTCGGCGATCCGGCCACGGACAATAAGCCACCCGCGAGCCGCTTCCTGGCTCGGTCGAACCACTCGTCCATGCTGGAAGTCCCGACCTCGCGCACAGCTTCGGCTATGGCGGAGGCGACCGCGGCGCACGCGCTGAAGAGCCCGCCTGCGCCGCCGGCCGCCGCCGCCAGCTCGGCCTTGGGTGCGATTACGAACGCTGGCCCGACGCAGTTGCCGAGGTACTTGTCCGGCAGCGGAGGCTTCATCCGTGAGCGGTGGTCCACAGGGAAAAGCAAGCAGGTCATGGTCGCCCCCTCTCCGTCTCCGCTGCCGCTGCTCTCTTTGGCTCGCTGGTAGCACAACCAGACGAGGCCCAAGGTGGCAACCAGGGACGAGCACCGGGGCGGCGCAACGCCGCGCCTCGCGGCCTCGTCGGCCACGGCGTCCTTGACGCGCTGCAGGTCGTCCTTGCACAGAGCGAACGTGGCGAAGAGTTGGTCGGGGGACATCTCGGCGGACTCCATCTCTTCGGTGCTCGGCACCGCTTTCAAGAAGACGTCGTACAGCCCCCTCGGATCGGGAAGGAGGGTCCGGTCGATGACAGGCGGCGGCGGCCGCGGTTCGGCGCCGCTGCGTGCTGCGGCGGCCCAGGTGTGCAGGAAGTGCGTGGAGCCCGAGCCGTCGCAGGCGGCGTGGTGCACGGTGACGCCGATGGCGAGGCCGCGGCGCGCCGGCAGGAGCGTGGCCTGCAAGGCGAGAAGCCCGCCGCCCTCAGGCAGCGGAGGCACGAGCGTGGCGAGCTTGGCAACCTCTCGGGGCTCGTCTGTGGCGAGGCCGTCGATGTCGGCGTCGGCGTTGTCGCTCTCGGCGACGGTGAACGTGACGGCGTCACCGGGGCGGTAGTGCAGCTCGTAGCGGTCGGACGTGCCGGGGGTGAGGCGGAGGCGGCCGGCGAGCGGGTAGAAGGCGCGGACGGCGTGGCGCAAGGAGTCCTTGAGGTCGGAGATGACGGTGGCGATGTCGGTGTCGGCGGCGAGGCGGTAGAAGAAAACACGCTCCACGGGTGGGGAGTGGAGCCAGAAGATGTCGAAGTAGGTGAGCGGGAGCGAGGTCTCCGGCGGTGAAGGAGACGGCGGCACGAGGGTGGTGTCGAGGACGCGGAGGAGAGGAGATGACGAGGTGCCCCCTGCGGCTGCAGGTAGCTGCTGCTGCTCCGTCTCTGCGGCCATGGCCGGCGTCGCGTGCCGTCCGCAAATACGATGTCGTGGTCGGACGTACTCGACGATGGCGGCTGGGGACAAGACTAGTGAGCAAATTGGGAAGACAGAAGACGTGATCAATCTATTGTTGCAGACGGAAATGGAACCGGAGATGCTACGCGATATTTGAGGCCAATCCACCGCACCCAGCTATGAGAGCAGGGCTGCTTGCTTTGGCTGCTTGAAATTTTCCTCCTAACCTGTCCACCACTAGCTTGGTCCCTCCTGTCTCGTGTCTCCTTTGGCCGACGGGTCCATCCTTCCACCTACGTTCTAGGGCCTCGTTTAGTTCCAAAATTTCACTCCCAAATTTACTATGCAAAAAGAAGATTCTCCATCACATCAAAATGTCATAACATGCATGGAGTATTAAATGTAGATGAAATCAAAAACTAATTGCACAGTTTTGTTGTGCTCTGCGAGACGAACATTTTGAGTATAATTAATCAATTTTTGGACAATTTTTTACAAATACAAACGAAATGTTACAGTGACGCAATGATTACGATGTGACATCATGCTCCCAAATTCACCCTCCCAAATTCAACATCTAAACACCACCCTAGTACCCACGTTTTTTTTCCTGTCAAGCCTTAGCTCATTCGTTATCGTGTAGGAGTAATGTGAGACAGGTGCTTGAACAGTTCGACTGGAGGTAGACTCTGTCCCATATCTGTACTACAACCTCTGTTCCAAATTAATATTCGTTGTTAACTTTTTCCTACAACGTTTGACTATTTGTCTTATTCAAAAAATTTATCCAAATATACGGAAAAATAAATCATAACTAAACTATATGTGATGATAAAGTAAGCTATAAATAAAAGAAATGATACTTCAATTTTTTTTGAATAAAATGAATGGTCAAATGTTACGAGAAAAAATCAACAACGAATAGGTAATTTGGAACGGAGGTAATATTTTTGTGATCTGAATGGAAAACTTCAACATTGAAAAAAGAGTACGCAACGTCACCCATGGCCACAAAAATTCACCGCACCTCAAGTCCTCAACCAAAAAAAGAGCAGGGATAGAGACAGAGTTGCATTTTTAATTTTTTTTTCTTTGAATTTATCACTTTTGACTATTTACTAATGTTTTTATAAGGATACATGATTTTTGAGAACTAATTAAGCAAGTTTCCTGGTTTGCTAATTGCTATGAGGATGTACAAAAGTTTTCTTCCCTAAAAGAATCATCTTTGCAGTGTGCTTCTAACATGATATTGACCTTCATTACTGGAAAATGACCTAGTATTGGGTCTAAACCCCCATTTAGTACTAGTTCACACACAAATGCGCATGCGTGGTGCATAGGATTTCAACCTGAAACCTCTCTTATCATCCCACCTACACAGCACATATGATTGAGAGAGATATATTTTCTACCGTGAAAGATCATTTAGTACCGGTTCAAAACACAACCCGGTACTAAATGTCATGGTCGGAGAGCATTATTGCCAGGTTAAAACACCACCGAATACTAAAGAGTGATATTTTGATCCTGTACTAAATGGTCTTTGGGGGCTCCTAAACTTGGATTTGGTATTAATTTACGTTAGATACTATCGCCGTTGACGAATGTAAAGTTTTCTTGCAGTGCTTGTAGCAATCAATAATACTCTCTCCATTATTTTAATCAGAAGGTGTTTTCGCTTCGCCAATGTAAACGTGTTCAACCAACAATTACTTTGTTGATATTTCACTTATATGTGATAAAAAGAAAGTATTTTAGTACAAATCTAGTGACATCAATTTTATTTGTACCGTAAAAGTATATATTAATAAGCCTAAAAGTTTCAATCAAAGAGAGTACTAAAAGTGAAGTAGCGAACTACCATGAATGGTCACAAACGGCTGAATCGTAATTCGCTATCTTAAGTCCATGGAAGTAAATCCACCCGCAAGGCGAGGTGGCCCCTGCAGGTAGCTGCTGCTGCTGCTCCGGCGCTGCGGCCATGGCCGCCGTCGCGTGCCGTCCGCAAATACGATGTCGTGGTCGGACGTACTTGACATGGCGGCTGGGGACAAGACTAGTGAGTCAAATTTCGAAGACAGCAGACGTGGTGAGACTACTGTTGCAGACGGAAATGGAACCGGCGATGCAACGCGATATTTGAGGCCAATCCACCGCACCCAGCTGTGAGAGCAAGGCTGCTTGCCTTTGCTTGGCTGCTTGAATTTTTCCTCCTAACCTGTCCCACCACTGGTCCACTAGCTTGGCCCTGTATCGTGTCTCCTTCGGCCGACGGGTCCATCCTTCCACCCACGTTCTCGTTCTGGATGGTACGCAAGTCCGCAACGTCACCCCTGACCACAAAAATTCACGGCACCTCAAGGCCGCAACCAAAAAAAGAGCAGGGATCGATAGAGACAGAATGAAAACTGCATTTTTGATTTTTCTTCTTTGAATTTACCACTTTTGACTATTTACTGATGTTTTTATAAGGACACATGATTTTTGAGAACTGAGCAAGTTTCCTTGTATTGTTCTGAGGATGTACAAAAGTTTTCTTCCCTATAAGAATCATCTTTGCAGTGTGCTTCTGACATGATATCGATCTTCATTACTGGAAAAATGACCTTGAGTATCGGATCTAAACCTCCATTCCCATTTACCATTTAGTACTAGTTCACACATAAATGTGCATGTACGAGTATGGTGCATGGGATTCATTCTTAACATCCGTGTCAGCGCGATGGGAATAGAGGTCCCTTTGGGCTGGACGAAAAGGAGGACCTGACCTAGGCCGAAACCAAGACACTCCACTTGGCCTCGAGGGAAGAGGAGTTGAGCGAGGTACAGAACCAATCCAGCTTGGACCGGTCTGTCCTGAGTTCTCGCTCAGGTCGGCTCGACATCCTTCGAGGAGAAGGAACCTGCCTTACGTGACACGTATGCGCTAATCTTGCCCGGAAGTGCCTCAATACCCCCTGCGGGACCCGTCCCCTCAGGCCGTTTAAATTTCTAGCTTGTTCGCTTGGCTTATCAGCCACCAGCCAACAATATTTTTTTTCTCAGCAGAAATCAGCACCAGCCACCAGCCAAACAAACAGGCCAGAAAGGCCCAGAAGACCCTGCCTCATAAGGTGCTTGACACTTCAGCAGTCGGGGACATCTCGAGCCCCGAGTGTTGCCCCCGGGCATGACATTTAAGGAACGCGGCCCCGTTGATGGAGCGGCGTCTAACACCCGCAGGCCCCGATGGCAGCGGGACGCCTATTCACATTTAAAGCGGTAGCCGCTCTCCCCCTAGGGAAGGCTATAAATAGAAGGATGGCAACATGTAAACGGATCGGATCCAAGAACCCAAAATATATACTCCACATAGGGGACGCAGGGTATTACGCTCCAGAACGCCCTGAACTTTCTAAATCTCCCTGTCAACTTCTACTTTTCCCTATTCGAGCTCAAGCTTCATTCTGTGTTACACACCCATGGCCGAATCTCTAAACGGGGGTTACCACTAATCCCTGCCTGCGGTACTCACCCACCGTCAATCCCACGTACACAACACATGTGATTAAGAGAGATATTTTTCTACTATGAAAGATTATTTAGTATCGGTTCAAAACACAACCCGATACTAAATGTTATGGTTGGAGAGCATTATTACCAGGTCAAAACATCACCCGATACTAAAGAATCATATTTTGAGCCGAAACTAAATGGTCTCCAGGGGCTTCTAAACTTGGACCCGGTATTAATTTACGTTCGATACTAACGTCATTGACGAATGTGAAGTTTTACAGCAGTAGTTGTAGCAATCAATAATACTCTCTCCATGTGAAAGGGTCTCTAGCCTAGTGGTTAGAACACTTGAGTAGCACTCTGCAGACCCAGGTTTGACTCCCTGTGGGAGCGAATTAACTGGGTTTAGGCTAAAAATTATAAAAAAATAGGTAGGTGCTTCCCCTGCTGACTTCGGTCAAATAATACTCTCTCCATTATTTTAATCAGAAGGTGTTTTCGCTTCGCCAATGTAAACGTTTTTAACCAACAATTACTCTGCTGATATTTCACTTATATGTGACCAAAAGAAAGTATTTTAGTACAAATCTAATGACCTCAATATTATTTGTATCATAAAATTATTATATATTAAAAAGCCTAAAGGTTTCAAACAAAGGGAGTATATTGTAAGAGAAATTGAAGATTAAGTATACTTTGAAGACTTCTTCATGTCCATGAAAAGTGAAGTTGTGAACTACCATCTTATCATCCATGAGCGTCACAAACGGCTGATTCGTAATTCGCTATCTTGAGCCCATGGAAGTAAATCCACTCGTATCGCATCTTTCGCATCGATGACGCTGATGGGTGAAAAAGACAAGTGATGAGTTCGTTGATTCATCGCTGTGGAGAGTGGAGACGGTCTAAAAGGAAATAACGCAGCTACTCCGTATAGAGTAAAGGGTGCATGGCAACCCTCTCATGAAAAAAAAAACAGAAATGCTAAGATGGCGCAGGTGGTACACTGTCTAGATGTTACCCACCGTTCAAGCGCTCCAAACATTCTACAATAATCTTTTCCAATAACATATTAATAGAGATATCTCAGTATTTGTTTCATGGTTATCGGAGGTTAATATTTTTTTAAAAAAGGAATATATATTAATATTCCAACCTATGTATCTATTGATACATGCAGCTGTCCAAAGTCTCAAACCGACACAAAACGTGCACAGCCAGGTTCCTTAACACAAAAAAGCGGCCAACTAAACAAAAATGACTCAGCAAACGAGGCGACCCTAAACAATCAACTAACAGAAAGTCTATTATTGATAGTCCAGCCATTGTAAGCAAAGAAATTCATCATCAAACTCTCAAGAGCACGACAAGCCGAAACGATGCGAGGTCGATCTTTCTCTTTTTACAAAAGTGCCCAAAACCGAACCCACTGAGTTTCTCGGAACAATACCTGCATTGGAGAAAAACTTTCGCATTGTTAAACACAATATCGTTTTGGCTTATCCATATTGCCCAACAAAATCCAGCTGCCCCTACCAAAGACTAATACTTTGTTTTCTTGTCTACCCCATTAAGCCATCCATCAAGCATATGCATAATATTAAACGGACGGGGTAAATTAAAAGAAACTTGTATCACTCTCCAGATACAGAGGCCCTGTTCGCTTCACTTATGCTTGTGGCTTATGCTGATTTGTTGTGAGAGAAAAATACTATTGGCTGATGGCTTATGCTGATTCGTTGTGAGAGAAAAATACTATTGGCTGGATAAGCATAAGTCAAGCGAACAGGGCCAGAGTTTCATCTCAACCTTAGGTTTGGATCAAGCGCTGATTACCAAGTTAAGCCTAGATTAGATAAGCTGATGAACCTTAATTTCAAGTAAAGTTACAAGAGCAACTCCAACAGATCGAGAAAACCAATCCCCTTTCCCTATATTTCTGATTAAAGGGGATTGAACAGATTCCCTTTCATAATCCCCTTTCCCTATATTTTTTTTTTCAATTCCCTTTATCTCCACCCAACTCCTCTTTCTTTTCTCAACCATCCCACCTTTTTCTCAATCCCCTTTCATCCCTTCTCTTCTCTCTCCACTTCCTCTCTTTGCCCATCTCGCCGCCGACCACCCACGCACCGGCGAGCCGGGCCTGGCTGCGCGCCGCTGAGCTGCGCCCGGTCACGAGCCGCGTCGTCGACCGGCACGTCGCCGGTGATCCCGTCGAGCGCCACCACCTCGCCGCGCAGCCTCCCGTCGAGCGCCGCCGCCGCGTGGCCGGCCCTGCTCCGTCGCCCCTCCATCGCGCGCCCGGCCGAGCACCTCCCCCGTCGAGTCGAGCACGGGCACGACCGGCCAGAGCGTCGCCGCCCCCGGCGGAGCCGAGCACGGGGCAGGGCCGGTGGCCTGCTGCCTTCTCTTCCCTTCCTCCTGGCTGCCGGCGAGCCATTGCACGCCGCCGGACGTGCGCACGCCGGCCGCCCTGCGCCACTCATCGTCGGCCGCCCGACACCACCTGACCGCCGGCCGCGCGCCCGCCCCGCGCCCCTCCTCGCACGCACACCGGTGGGCTGCGCGCACGCCGGCCACCTCGTCCCCAGCAGCCCCGCGTCGCCGGCCGGCCCACGCCGTGGGCCACCCGTACGCTGGCGGACCCCACCCCGCCTCGCCGCCGGCAGCCCGCTGCACGCCGCCCCGTGCTCCGCACCATCTTGCTGCCGCCCGGCCGGCCGCCCCACGCCCCACGCATCTGCCGCAACCAAGCACCGCTGCTGCACGATGTTGTGTTCAGAGGAAAGGGATAAAGGTAGAAGAAGGGGAGAGGAAAATAGTCTAGTCTATGACGAGTGGGTCCCACCTGTAAGAGAGATGGAAAGCGGAGAGGAGAAAGGGGTCTGTGGAGCACCTCTCCCCAGTATTTTGAAAAACTGTTTTCTCAATCCCCTTTAGCAAATAGGAGAATAGGTTTTTCTTGGTTGCTCTAACATCGTCATAAATCAAATCACAGTGATTTAATATACAGAAAAATACAAATAAGTTATTTATAATAGGAATAATATCTAGACTTAATAAATTGTAAGTTGTAACAAAGATCCCGTAGAAGAACGTCCATGCAGGTTTTGAACTTTTGATTAGTGGCTTGCACGTGTCGCTCTCCACCCACCAGTTCATCACCAGCCACACATCTCAGCTCAGCTCCGCTGGTGGTGGAGCCACGCGATAGCATCCGCGAAGCACTTGCGGTACCTCGTCATGCCAGCCGGCTGCAAAGAGACCCCAACCTCCATCCCGCCGGCGCTGCTCCGGCTCTCCGCCACCGCCACCGCGCCGGTCCTCGCCACGGACACGATGTCCACCTTCGCCGGCAGGCCAAACCCGAAGTCCAGCTCGTAGACGCGGAACCTCGGCGAGCCGGCCACGGACAGTATGCCCATCGCGCTTACCTCCCTGACGCGGTCCAACCACGCGTCCATGCCGGGTGTCCCGATTTCGCCTACAGCTTCGTCAATGGCGGAGGCGACGGCGGCGCACGCGCAGAAGAGCCCGCCTGCGCCGGCCGCCGCCAGCTCGCCCTTTGGTGCGATCGCGAACGCTGGGCCGACGCAGTTGCCGAGGTACTTGTCCGGCAGGGGAGGCTTCATCCGTGAGCGGTGGTCGACAGGGAAAAGCAAGCAGGTCATGGGCCCCTCTCCGTCTCCGTTGCCGCTGCTCTCTTTGGCTCGCCGGTAGCACGACCAGACGAGGCCTAAGGTGGCAACCAGGGAGGAGCACCGGGGCGGCGCGACGCCACGCCTCGCGGCCTCGTTGGCCACGGCGTCCTTGACGCGCTGCAGGTCGTCCTTGGACAGAGCGAACGTGGCGAGCAGCTGGTCGGCGGACATCTTGACGAACTCCATCTCTTCGGTGCTCGGCGTGGCTTGGAGGAAGGCGTGGTAGAGGCCCCTCGGGTCAGGGAGGAGAGTCCGGTCGATGACTGGAGGCGGCGGCGGCGGTGCTTCGGCGCCGCTGCATGCTGCGGCGGCCCAGGTGTGCAGGAAGTGCGTCGAGCCCGAGCCGTCGCAGGCGGCGTGGTGCACGGTGACGCCGATGGCGAGGCCGCGGCGCGCCGACAGGAGCGTGGCCTGCAGGGCCAACAGCCCGCCACCCTTCGGCAGCGGCGGCACGAGTGCGGCGATCTTGGGAACCTCCCGGGGGTCATCAGTGGCGAGGCCGTCGATGTCGGCGTCGTCGTCGCACTCGGCGACGGTGAAGGTGACGGCGTCACCGGGGAGGTAGTACAGCTCGTAGCGGTCGGACGTGCCGGGGATGAGGCGGAGGCGGCCGGCGAGCGGGTAGAAGGCGCGGACGGCCTGGTGCAACGAGGCCTTGAGGTTGGAGATGATGGTAGCGGCGTCAGCGTCGGGGGAGAGCCGGTAGAAGAAGAGGCGCTCCACGGGCGGGGAGTGGAGCCATATGATGTCCAGGAAGGTGAGCGGGAGCGAGGTCTCCGGCGGTGACGGAGACGGCGGCACAAGGGTGGTATCGTGGACGAGGTGGCGAGGAGTGTCCGAGGAGGCTCCTGCAGGTAGCCGCTGCTGGTCCGGCGCTGCGGCCATGGCCATCGCACGCTTGCTCTCAGCCAGTTGGTCGGGGACGAGTAGGGAGCAAATTAATTTGGAAGAGAGAAGAAAGGTAGTCGATCTACTGTTGCAGTCTTGACTCTTTGAGTCTTACTGTTGCTTGCCCACTCCACGGAAGATGCGACGTGAGGTTTGTCGTTTGAGCCAAGCCATCATCACCACTCGCAGCGACTATATACGGGGTAATTGCCTTTTACTAATTGGCTGCTTGAGATTTGCTTCGTTCTTTCCGGCTTGTTTCTGTCAGATCGATTTGCTGGCCCATCCCTCCGGCGTTTTCTGCACGTACGTAACGTCATCCATGACCATGAAAATAAATAAAGAAATGATGATAAATGGAGAAAGATTTTTTTTTCTTTGCCGTACCGCATGTAATGCTTGTTTATTTCACTCTGTTCGTTTGGCTTATCAGCTACTAGCTAGTAGTGTTTTTTTCTCAGCAAAAATCAGCACCTGCCACCAACCAACCAGCAATGTTTTGCTCTCAGCAAAAACCAGCGGTCACTGGTGAGCCGAACAGGCTTTATATTTGTCCATCATTAAAAGTGCTCGTGGTGGTCTATCGTTATCCATTTTAGAATCATTTTCCTTCTTTTGTACCTACCACGTTTAAGGTGCGTTCATTGATGTTTGTTATAACATTTTCTTCAATGATTAAATTAATTGTTAGCTTATATATATCTAGAAAATCGTATCAAAAGATATGTTTTCTATTAGTAAAGAATCACATGCTAGCTTATGTCTATAAAACCCTATGTATCAGCTTCACACAACTATCTCTTGAACTAAGACATGTCTTATATTTCTCTTTCTCCATATAGAATAAAAATTGATGTTGTACAACTACAAGCTAGCTAAGTTGCTATCATGGAAGAAGGCTCGTGACGCATAATTTATTGATTTTCGAGAACTGAACAGGTGCCCTAGTAAACACAGAGGTACAATACTAGTATTTGGTCATACTGGCTGGCTGCATGATTTAGTGAGGCCCCATTTGATGCAGCTCCACTTGGCTCAGCACTTTAGCAATACTGTAGCACCGCTGTACCAGCAGGAGCCGGAGCCGAGAGAGCTGGTTTTTTTCAGGTCCGCTGGACCTTAATTGTTTCCGGTTCATTTTCCGGTTGAGTTCCGAATCGGCTTCTCGCTACGGTACTACTACTACTCTCTCCGTGTAAAAAAATATTTTAGCACTCAAAATTTATTTTATAAAGAATGATGTTTTGTCATGCATGTATGAGCAGATGTAAGCAAATCTCGTACATACATTAAATGAAAATAAATTCTTTCCATTTTTCACATAAAAGCTAAACTTAACTATGGACACATAAGTTTTTTATCTACGTCTAATCTGTCTGAAAAACTTTAAAACATCATTTTTTAGATGGAGGAAGTTGTATCAAACAGCTATGCGCTCATGGCACTGCAGCAGGGGCGGACCTTCCTGAGGCGAAACTGGGCTCCACCCTCCTTGTCGGAAAGAAATCTCTTAAGACGACAGTCATTCGGCGCTAGAAAATGGCCTCATTCCAATATTCTGCAATGATCTCCTTGAGCAGCTCGACTGCATCCTCAGCGCGGGCAAGAGATCGAGCACGGCGGCAAGGGAGGTTATCGTGATGCGGATTTAGATGCGCACGCATCAACCTCAATGGATTCCTAGGGTTCCGAATGATCATGAATCCGTCATGGGTGGCCATTCATCTGCGGCGGAGAGCGTACAGCCGCAGGAGGCGGAGAATTAAAGGACGGAAGCGGCCGGGCGTCGGGTGGCCAATAGAGAGGACGGTGGCAGACTGGCAGCCAAACGGAGGGCGGACATGTCACGAGCGGTAGGCGGCGGTGATTTCTCTGTGTCGCGCGCGGCGGCCTTCTGAGAAACGTAGCAGCGCACTCCGCGTTCTGAGGAACGTGCCGCGTACAGCTTGATCTTTTTGATCAGTCTCTCTCACACGATGGGAACAGACGTGCAGGACTTGTAATTTCGTTGCCTTTTTATTTAGTAATGAAATTCCGGCGGGGCCCTAGAGAAAGCTTTGTTGGATCGTCCCTGTTGAAACGGTCCAAAAGGAAACAGCCATCACGTATAACGGTACAGCAGTATGGTTGCTACTTCAATACATGAGAACAATGTTTCATCTGCAAACCAGGTGGACGACAATAATCATGACACGAACCTTATGGTTTCAGTAGCTTCAAATAATCAAATCATCATGCATGCATGTTTTTGTCGCTGCCCACCGCACCTCTTAAGTAAAATGTTGTAGTACAGAGGGTCAATATTGTAGAAATCTTAGTCCTGAGCAAGCGAGCAGCATTATTCTGATGACAGGAAAACAACTAGTATAAAGTACAGCTTTGTTTTTTTAATAAAAAACTTTTAAAAGTACACTAATGGACCAATGTTTACGTGGCAAGCCCCTCTGCGAAAGAAAATGGGAAACGGAAAGGCTACCGCAAAGGGTGAATGGGGAACCCTTGAGCCTATAAAAACTGAATGCTATTTGATGAAATATTTAATTTAAAGGAAAAAAATATCTTAGATTACCTTCCTATCTAGAGGACATCTGAAAGGGCTCATCTTTCTCCTCCTCGCCATCTTTGTTTCTCTCCTCTTTCTCCTCTGCTTCCTCCCTCTTTTATTCTTCATCCTTTTCATTCATGGCTAAAATATATAGGGGCTTAATGGGGCTTCATGAACTGCTCCAACACTGGATCCACCCTTGCCTACATCTATAGCGACCTCTCTTCTTCTCTAACAAAGCTATCATCTTCTCAGTTAGGCCTAGGGTTAGGGTTCAGATTTACAAGGGTAATTTGTGTCTTTTCACTATAGAGAGACGAGTGGGGAAGTGATCGTGTTAGAGCCGTCATGAGGGCATGTTGGAATCGCGCAAGATAGAGGTTGGATAGAAAGTAGAAACATGAAGAACGAGTCGATGTGCTTAGGTGTACGCTGTTTAAACTGATAAACATATCTTATGATTTCACACGGTAGGGAAAATGTGCTCCCTCTGTCCCCAAAAAAGAAGACTTTATGTTTATCATAAATCAAACTCTTTCAAGTCTGACCAAGTTTATATAAAAAATTGTTAATATTTGTAATACCAATAAGTATCAATAGATTCGTCATAAACTATTTTCATAATATACTTATTTGATGTCATAAATATTGATAAATTTTGCTATAAATTTGATCAAACTTAAAAAGGTTTGACTTAGGACAAATCTAATGTTTTTTTAGGAGTACTTTAATAAGACAGTACATGCATCGAGTATTCTTTTTCTTCCGTTCTTTTTCCCCACAAATTATGGCCCAGCCATAAGTAAGCAATTTGTCCTTTTCGCAAAAAAAAGAGAGAAAACACTATTGTAGCCCAAAATTTCTCTTAGCTAAGGCGGCCCATCGCGTCAGCCACAAACACACGCGAATGAGTAGCAATTATATGGGTGGATCAGGCAGGTGAATGGAGTGCCCGCCGGGCCGGGGGCCTATGTCGAATGGTAAACACCACAGGTGGAAGCGCAGCCGAACTGTTTAGTACCATACTGCCAGGTTGATCGCGAGGTCAGACTCAGATGCTGCACAAAGAGCAACAGCCATGCGGGCAAGCAAACCATGGCGCTGCGTGGCGAGCACAAAGCGAACTATTCTTTCGCCTTTTACTAAAGAATACCAGCATACCTCAATTTTTTTAGGACGCTTTCCTACCGAGGAAGGCCCCCAACAAACAAGAATTCAAAATTTGCGTTTATCAAAGCTGAAAGATAAAAAAATCTCAAATCTATTATCTACGTCAGCAATTGTTTGGGCACTGTTATCAACAGAACAGAAATCAATTCAAACACTAGAATATGATCTTAATCTCACTGTGCGTCAGATCAAACGGCGGAGATGTCTTTTCCACTGCTTCCCTTGTGGCCGTGGTCGTTGGTGGTGTCGAGGAAGTAGAGCAGGCCGCACATGAGCACGCTGCAGATCAGCATGGGGATGGGCCCGAAGGTCCAGAGGAAGAGGGCCAGCGACACGTAGAAGGCGCGCAGGCCCAGGGACCAGGCGTAGCTGCCGCGGTTCACCGTGCGCGCCACGTACGCGGCGAACTCCTCCCGCGTCCCGTCGGCGGGCGGCAGGCTGCCGAGCAGGAAGCTTGCGTGCGCGTACAGGCGGATGGCCTGCACGTTGCAGACGAAGGCGAGCATGAAGCAGAGCGACACGGCCAGGTACTTGGCCGCGAACACCGCCCCGGCCTTGCTCCCGTACACCAGCAACGGCGCCTTGGAAGACGAGGAGGAGGAGGCCGGGGACGTGACGCCGATGAAGACGCTGATGACGGAGACGAGCGTGATGGCCGTGGTGGCCAGCACCGTCGACGCCATGATGTTGTTCCGCAGCGTCTGCACCGCCAGCACGCCGTTCTTCTCCGTGTTCTGCTCCATGAGAGATGCACGCACGCAGCAACACGAAGCTTATTATATTAGTCATGGAGAGGAGATCGATGCGATTCAGAGATGAGGAGCAGGCCGGGCAAGGTACCGACGGCCATCATGGCGGCGACCCAGCGCTTGCGGGCGAAGGCGTTGAGGCCGATGACGGTCTTGGCGGGGTGGCGGAGGATGGCGTGGAGGAGCCACAGGTGGTAGCCGAGCAGCGCCGCCAGGGCCAGCGGCACCAGCACCAGGTCCAGCTGCTCCTCCCGGACCATCGCCGCCGGCGGCCGCGCTTTCCCGAGATGCGCACTCGGCGAGCGGGACTCGGGTGGATGGTGGCAAAACGAGACGCGATCCTGTTCTTTCTCCTTTCGAGCGGAATCAGGTGTCACCGCGACACGATCTTTTCTGGTCTGCCGGAACGGGCAAGCAACTCGTGAATGTGCGGCGGCTTCTGCGGCGGACGCGCCTCGGCCGGGAAGGCGTGGGATGGTGGCATTGGCGCGCGTGCGCGTCCTAACTGCAGGCGAAGTACTAGTTGAACACTTCGTCAGCGGACTCAGCGCGCACCGAGCGTAGTAGTAGTGCTGCTGACTTTGATGCCTCGTAGCCGTAGCTTTTGGCGCGTTCCCATGGGGCCTGGGAGCCATTGTATTTGTGTCTGGAATGAAGAGAACTCAAGCAAAAGCATGATCAATCGAGGATACAGGAAATAAAACGAGGGTTTCGGTACATAGATTCCACATGTTCTGGCCGCGATCATTTCGTTACAATCTGAGTACTCTATTGCATGGCCATTTTCCAGAAAAGATCGAGCATCACGCTTGCACACAACTGCGGATAGGAGCTACATCAACCTGCGAGCCATAGTTCATGATCCAGAAACTTTCTGAACTGCAGGGGGTTGTGACTGGTACAACAAAAGAGAACAGTAGAGGACCGTAGACTACTGATAACTGAACATAGTCCCCAGATGTTGGTGCAATTACACATTAA
Source organism: Echinochloa phyllopogon (assembly GCA_033239725.1). Lineage (NCBI taxonomy): Eukaryota > Viridiplantae > Streptophyta > Magnoliopsida > Poales > Poaceae > Echinochloa > Echinochloa phyllopogon. The sequence goes on along the minus strand of BTCW01000005.1, from coordinate 41,932,490 downwards.
TTCTGTCTCGTACAAAGGAGGGGTCCCATTTGGCTTCTCAGTTCTCCAGAAAGCTCTTGGTCTCATTCATCAGAAGATGTGGACAATGTCATAGGCAAATCTGCTCATGTTAAGGATGAACTCGAGCACAAAAGTTGACAGTTCAGTTGTTTTTATGATATAAAAAGCTGGAGGGAATCATTGCATTTTGTTTATAATATGCGAAATAGCCATAATAAATTAAGCCATGCATCATAGCAGACATCCTTACACTACAACTATAAGTCAGTGCTATAAAGGATTTGGAAGTCAGGATAATACCATATCAACATGTTGCTAATGCTAAGCGAACCAAACTAAAACTATCAACCCGCAAACACAACAAAAAAACTCAGTAAAGGCATATATATATTAGAAGTTAGAACTGTAGTAAGTATTACAATATCAAGGATACGCCCAAAACAACACGAAGGACTGCAAAATACAAAGAGAAAGGTTGTTAGATATTATGAAAGAAAAGGGCATGTTAATTTTTACTCAGAAGTGAGAATAGAAGTAAATACCAAAGTACATATCGCTACTGACTACCTTGAAAAACCATGTAAACCCTTGCTAATTGCATGCTACCCTATGTTCAAGACTTTTCACAGCTGAGTAGAAGAAAGATTTATTTCATAATATGGTGTTTATATTCAGTGGATCACTAAATCCTAGAAATAATTCCACGCTCCTTAGCGATGTAGAATGTTGATTGTTGATCAAGGTATCAGAAAAATAAATTTGCATAACAGTATTGCATAGTTTTGACTCGTTTACGACATGTTGAACTTCTGCTGAATGATAAAGGGATACAATCATTTTGTATTAGTTTTTCACAGCTCCAATAGGGCTTACCATAAGGCCTCCAAGAACTCCTTCAAGAATAATCCTGTTCCAGCTGTCAAAGTAGGTATGAACCGAAAATTTGGCCTTCACCAAAAGCCCGAGAGATGCAACCATCATCACAAGAAAGTAGAACACAAATCCCATCAAGCCTGTAAATCCCCAGATTCCAGCAACAACTCCACTAATGATTGACAAGAATGTCCGACTGAAAAGCACAGAAAATATCCAGAATTCAGCCTGATAGAATGGTGTGAATGGGTAAAAATTTAAAGGAACTATCGAATGTCGGGTAAGATTGGTGACAATGTCGAGTCAAGCAGGAATAAGAAAAACATGTCCAGTTAAGGGTGCTCCAACATGTCCATTGATCACCAAGACTGAGTAGATACTAGCATAAGCAAAAGAAGATTCAACATTAACTGAACAACTACGCATTTGAGCCTATGTCTAGGCGGGGTGCTCAAGAAAAATGTCATGAATATGCATTTGGATCACATGGTACTTAACTCTTGTTTGCTCATTTCTTTTATCTATTTCTCAATTGAACCTAAATAAGTAGCAACACTCAAATTCCCCTTCTTTGCTTAATATTTTTGGGTGAAGTGATGGTTAGAGCCTCAGTCAAGAACAAAGAGCTTCAATTATTTACCAACAGAGAACTCTGAATACATGTTCAGATCCAGTGAATTTGTGACAGAGAAAAGTGCTCAAAATTTTGCCTGCTTATAGCGCTCCAAACTTGCTCTGTTTTAATAGTTGATTGAGAAATCCTACTCGCACTGTTTCATTGATTCTTCTTCCCTTGCGATACTAAATCAACCGACTTACGCGGATTTAAATATAACGCTCTCACAAAATTTCAACCATTGCACTGTCAATTAGAACATATATTTGATCCTACACTGCGAATCTAAGCTACCAAATTGCAAACGTGAAGAAGAAAGAACTTGGCTTTATGAAGAGATCGTTAGTCCGCCGGTCCGTCCAAATCGGAATCGAGATCAAAGGAAAACCTAGACATGCCTACTGACTGGATCAGATTAGCTAACCCAAATTTATCAGGAGAAGAGGACAAAAGGAACCTGTAGTTTATGGATTTGACGTTGCTGACGAGGTTCTCCGCATGGAAGATCGGGACGTCGCCGGCGAAGCCGCTGCCTGCCGCCGCCGCCATCGTTCTGGACTTCCGGTCAGTTCACGCAGCGAACGCAGGAGACCCGGTATGCAACTATTTGCACATACACCCTCACTAATGTCTCGTTTTATGTCCGAGACCACGACCTATCATTTTGTTATCCGAATAGAGTCCTTAATAATAATTCTATAACATATTTTTAAGTGAACACAGTAGGCCACTCCTGTTCATATCCGACACGTCACAGAATAATATACGGGCAGATTATAAAACTGATGAAATCATCACAACAATGCAGAGCCGCCGAAAAAAATAAGTAATTAGTCAAAAAATATTGCCGTCTATCACTAAAAAAATTTAACCAAAAATACGAGCATATATTAGTCTTGGTTGGAGATTAAACCTAGGTGAACAACGATAGTGGCATTCAATTCATAAAAATAAACAAAATTCATAAAACCTAGTTTGAATGCTTGACCACCTTTTCAGATAAAAAAAATGCTTGACCACCTTCAACGGGCTCGCCTGCCACACTGAATACAAAAAAAATGGATCCAAATATTACAAACTAGGTGATTCCTCGCGCGTTGCTGCGGGATTTGAAAAAGTTTTCGATAAACAATGAATCATACTTGTATTTGTATTACAATGTCAACTAACTATGCAAGTGAGGTAAAAATCAATTCACGTTTGAGAATTCAAGATGATGTGCAGATGAGAGAAATATCAATTAATATATCGTAGTGGGTTTTTAGTGCATCTTAATGGGAGGTGATGACGTGACTTCATGAGAGATGGGAGAAATCCTTAGTGGGGAGCCAAAACTAAGTTTTGTACGATGATTGGTCTTCATTTCTCGAGACTGGAGAGAAATCAATGCTATCCTATGCTTGTTTATTGCCGGTAAATGCAGGAAAACATGCCACCGGATATTTTTGGGCCTACTGGACATTCCATGGACGCAGATCTTTGGACAGATATACACACAATACATGCGGTGATGCGCAATTTTCATTTAGAAAGTAGAAATCTCTGTTTACAATACAACGGCTCGACCAGACAAGTGACAACGACTCCAAATGCATGCCCCTGACAGTGAAATTAGCCCTCATGAAACAGGAAAACGTGCCGGCAACAGTTACTCAGTGAAGTAGAGCCTGGTGTAAAGGGGTTCGACAGTTCTACATGTATCTTTCACGATCAAACAGCTTCTGGAGTACAGCCTGCAAAAGCAAAAGCAAAAGCACGAGACCCATTAGCCAGATAGTATAACATGTTACATGTTGACAGCCACCGGGCAAACAACGAGAGTGACAGTCAACAACATAAGAAAACTGCTCAGTCAGATGACTCACCGGGCAGGTGGTGTTCAGCTTGAGGGACTGAGCAAGCTCGCGAGAGGATATCAGGAGCTTGACAGGCCGGTATTCAAGTGCCTGATTCCTGCCTCTGTTGTCGCCAAAACTAATCAGCTCGCGATCCAAAAGATGCTCAAATGCCTGAAGCAAGGAAGCACACAAGTTTTGGACATCAAATTGGATAGAAATATTGCTAATTGTCAATAAACGATTGCACTTACCCGAAAACAAACAGTGCTCGCATACTTATCAGAAGTCTTGTAGGCATCCTGTATGGATCTGTATTCTGATAGACAACCAGTTCACCCACTGTCAGTTTTCTTTTCTATCCACGATCACAAGAGGGAGAACAGTAGCTTCTACCTTTCATTATGCTGTTGAAGTTGTATGAGCTTTGTTCCTTATCTTCTAATCTGTGCATGCACACAAGAATGTAGAGTTCCAAGATAGAGATATCTGCTTCCAAATTTTCATTTCATTAAACATCATCACTAGTTCACTACATTGCTATTAAATTTACATAACATGGGATATCAAAACTCAAAAGTAAGAGCAAGTTTGTGGGAAAACAAGTTAAATGTGTTGGTCGTTCTTGTACTATGCAGAAGGGAAGTGGAGAGAATAGGTGCACAGCCACAATGAAAATCCAAATCTTTTGCTGTTAGTACACAAACCATCCAGAGCAAACATACTCTAAGAGTAACTAAGGACTAGGCAACAAAATATACCTTGTAGGCTGTCCATCTTGGGTTGCCTCTGCATGGAGGAAAGCGCCTTCTGAAAGCTGTCCATTGACATAAATCCAGATTCCATATCCATGTGCGACACAGCTCTGAAACTGAAGAATCGGTTTTCCACATTGAGCTGAGCACATAATTGATAATTACTTATATATGAAGAAAGGGCTAATAAGCCGCTGAAAACTTACATAAATCTTAGAATGTTGCTCGTTGTTGCATCAGCATCCATGAGGGAGTTGAGAATTCCTTTGAATTTCTTGTCACTAAATATATTCTGCAGTGTATAGGATAACAGATTCACCGTGCAATCTGCTGCAGTTGAACTACCTAGTTTATTCATCATTTTGTTCCTCCATGATGAAACAAAAAAACAGCTACAGGGAACTGATTTAAATAAGATCAGTATACAGTTCCATTCTGTTCAAGGAACGATTCAACCATGCTTTCTTTCAGCTAGATCATATATCAAGTAAACACAAACAGTTTTGCTTATTTCACAAGAGTAGCTGGTTATTCAACTAAAATAAGTGTGATGAAATAAACTATGGGAAAAGTTATAGTTAGATGCATATTTGTTAAGCGAAATACAATGACAAGTCATGTTGTAGAAAGGATACGGTAAGTCTTGAGTTATAATCCGTGATAAATTTTTCTGGTAAACCCGAGTCTTTCTCCAATATTAGCAAATGTTCCACTAACCTGCATTTCATTTGACGCCAAAAGGTGGCTTGAATAAAAGAAGTTGGGGAACATTTCATATTTCCATCTAAAAGGTCTGGGGAAGCACAAACCTCTGTATATCATCCAGTGAAGATGGAACAAACAAAAGCTTCCTGTGAGAGAACCGTGATCTAACCCTTTTCTCTAGGAGTTGATCAGCGTCCTAAAAAAAATGAACACCATTGTTAATAAAAGATAATAATTATTGAGAAATGATTATAGTTAATCTTTATCAGTATGCTGTGGACCAAAGTGAATTGACAATTTGTTATGCACCATTAAGATTCCATAGTTGCCAGCCAATTTAATCATAGCTCATGCTACTGCATGATGAGTTCTTTATATGCCGCTACGTGGACTATTGCATAATCAAGAGTGACATCTGACAAGAATTTGAGAGTGACAGACTAATCGTATGGCACTCAAACACAAACAAGAAATTGATTCACTAAACAATATATACAATTGATAGGCTTGAATGTTATATTAATGGTCAAATATAAGCAACCATGATGAAGCTAAGTTCATACCAAGCGGCAACTCACACCAATGACAACAGCTTGTGATGTGAGAGACTGCATTGCATCAAGCAAGCTGTAGAGCAACCGCTGTTTACCCTGCAATAGATAACCATGAACACGTGGGTCATCTTTTCATGTCAAAATTGTCCATAGAAATAGTAGAAAACATGTTATGCCGTTAGCCATATGCATGAACAATGGTTTTATCTGAATTAAAGTAACTGCCACAGATGGGTAAATATGGGAAACGAGTTGAAGCATAGAAAGCAGCTAATTGTTTCAACCTGAGCAAAGAGGTCAAACTCTTCTAGAATAAACAGTATTGTCTTGTGGGCTAGTCCACACTCCCTGCATAAGTGAATATATAAATGAAAGATATGTATTAGAATTTGTGAACTAAGGATAATGGCTCAATATACAAGTACCCATTACTGCCTTGTTTTCATAGAAACTCACCGTAACATGTCAATAATGAATTCGGTGTTGTCATCTGAAGAAGCCTAAAAGAAAAGAGATCAGAGCAGCCTATCTTCAACTAAATTTTGTATGAAAAAAAATAATAACTAGACATCATATGTACCATTTTTGAAAATGATAACTGATGCTCCAAACAGAGCTGCCTGGCAATTTCCTACAAAAAAAAGGCAGAAATATTAGCCCATGATGGACTTCCATACTTACTCAGATTAACAAGTGCATGGTTGACTAAGTTTGTCAAGGAAAAGGACTTGGAAATTAGAAAGGTATGAGGCAAGGATGGAAAAGTATGTGGAAGATGGAAATTAAACCAGCAATGAAATATGCAATAGAGTTTCCAAAATTGCTAACCTTTGTAGCACAGTTGTCGTCACTATGTAGCATCCCATTTAGCCTGATCTGGAAAGGTGCAGTGCAATTATCCACTGAGGTGCAAGTAACAAAGTTCATACTTCCAACTAGAACTAGGACACGCTAACTCCTGTGTTTTTGGTAAGACGGGTCCATTTGAGAATGATGCTAAAAAATTGCATAGAAAGGAGCATTCATGCTGAAAGGGCATTCTGCATTCATCCATTCTTAATCTCTTCTTTCCTAAACTGCCTTAGTCAAACAGCTTTTCATTACCAATAAAATATGCAACATGTCACTAGGACGGGAGGGGGAAGTAGTTATCACGGATGCACGGCAAGTTGTACTAGCTCATTGCACACTATATTAGTTAGTAACACTAGAAATTGCAACAGAAGTTTGTATGTGAAGTTTAAGTAGATCAACATTTGTAATTTTTGCATAATAACATGGCAAATAATTATAAATGCGGGTGAATTGAGTAGAATGCAGCATCGCAACCATACCACAGAAATGGCATCAGGGTGCTCCTTCTTCAGATCCTCGAGAACCATGTCAACCACCTGCAGAGAAATGGAATCTCAGGACTGGAGGAAAACAAACCAACCCCATTGCGCAGTATATCTTCCGCCGGGACATTTCATCAAACACAAGCGCCACAGTTCAGCGAAACAGAAAAGGGCAAGAAGAAAACGGAAGCGGTAAGCACCCTCACCGCAGCTTTCCCGCACCCGCGGGGACCGAGGAGTAGAACGGAGTTGTTGCAGGCCTCGGAGACGGAGCTGGCGACGAGGTACTTGAGCTTGCTGCCCAGCCCAAACCCACGCGGATTAGCGAAGCTGTTTCCCGCGAGGTGCGGGGGGATTGGGGGATCGATTTGGCTCACCTGTAGTTGGTGTCCGGGGAGGATCTGAGGGCGGAGTGGACGTATCCCGGATCGCAGAGCCTGCCCCGGAGCACGGCCTGTGCCTGGCTCGCCACGGACGCCGCCATAACGGCTGGAGGAGTCGCGAGATTGGGGCGGAAATGGGGTCAGGCACCAGGCAGGCAAGGCAGCCGAGGCGGCGAGGCCGAGCACGCGCGGGAAAAAAACTACTCAGCGGCTCGTTTTGGCGCCGATTCTAGCGTGCCACCGGTTGGCAAGTGGGCCGCGACCCGCACGCGCTAGGCAGATTTGGCCCGTCTATCGGGTAGGCTGGGCCTAGCTGAAACCTTAGAAATACGAAATGTTCTCTGTCTCTACATACACCGGAAGCTAACTACGGAGTACTACGCAGACGACTAAGCACTGTAGGCAGGCTACTGTGCTACAGTGCATATCTGCTGACTGTGCAGCCTGTGGGAGGGGGATTGGACTTGCAGGGAGAGAGGAGGCTGAAGAAGCGGACTAGCGGAGGGGTCCGTGTCCGTCCGACCGAGAGGCACGAACGCGACACGACACACGAGGTTATCGTGCAGGCTGAGGTGACAGCGACGATGCATGGCTTTGCATATTCGCAGGCAACGAGGAACTGAAAGCCGGCCGGGCGGCAGCAGGGCCCGTCACAAGTCACTCGCACGCAGCGGCGGCGGCAGGCAGGCAGCGCGGACGGAAAGATTGATCATACTCCCTCCGTCTCTTGTTATTATCTGTCGTTTACTATTCCCCAGAAACAACTTTGATTGAATATAAAAAATATATTAATATTTATAGTACAAAATAAATATTATTAGATAGATATTTGAATCTAGTTTTTTAACAAATTTTTTTGGAGATTAAAATGTTGCACATATTTTCTACAAATCGAATCTAAATTGTGGCACGGAAACCAACTACAAATCGAATCTAAATTGTGGCACGGAAACCAACGGCGGGGACAGAGGGAGTATGCGCTTGGATTTGACCGGTTACAAAGGTACATCTGGGGTGGTTCTAATGACCTTTTTTTTCTCTTTTGCTCAGCGCACTCTGATGGCCTAGCTACTGTCTACATGCACGCATGAGACATTCTGATTCGTTGTTGGTGTTTACTGGCCTACGTGTAGATGCTAGCTCCTGATGAAGTGATGAGTGCGTCGTGATCAGACACGAATGGACGCTGTCGATCGGTGGCTGGCTCGGCCATTGTGTGTGGCCGGCGCGCGCGCGTTCCCACCCCCACGAGCACGAGCACGAACAAAGCGAGCCGCCGTGGAACGGATGGGCCGCACATGGCGCGCACGCCGGCCGAAAAGGCGAGAGCCGCAAGGAAAGGAAGAAAGGCAAGGCCCTCGCCCTCGCCCTCGCCCTCGTCTCCTCCCTCTCCCGAGTTCCCAGGCCCCCAGTCCCAGCGGCCAGCGCGCGTGCGGGCGCGCTCGTTGGTGGGGCCCGGCGCCGCACGCGCCGCTCGTGTGTCGCGCCGCGCCCCGGCAGTATGCCCCGCGGGCCGCCGTGTCGAGACGCGATTGGGCGGTCAAGTGTTGAGTGCTCAATGATTGGCTTGGTTACTACTCGCCGGGAAAGAATGCAACTCTCGGATCCTGAGGAGTCAACACTTTTAAGTTTGACTAAATTTGGATAAAAAATTAGTAACATTTACAATATAAAATAACTATCAATAGATTAATCATGTAATATATTTTGATACTAGATCTATTTTGAGACATAAATGTTAGTACTATTTTGTATACATTTAGTCAAAGTTGAAATTGTTTGACTCCTCGGTAAGCGAGAATTGCATTCTTTTGCAAGCTAGGATTAGGCACAGTCGTCGCTGATGTTTAGGCACACTTGGTGTTTGGGCATCAGCGAACTTTTCCCGTGGCGTCGCCGCCGTTGGATGTGTCCGATGATCCAAACCGGTGTGCTAGTACGGTGGGGTTCGTCCAATATTCCGTTGCTGTTTCCCCGGCCCCTATATACTGTATATGGTCTACTCAGGTTTGGGAGTGTTTGTAGTAGGCGCCTCTCAGGTTCTATAGGTAATCACGGAAAGCCATGGCAAGGTATCCCGTATCTTTTTGCTGCTCTGATGCTAATTGAAAATCTGCGTGGTTTATGACGTATGTGATGCGTCAATGGAGCCTAAGAATAATGTAGGAGCTTAGTAGTAGTAGCTTAGAAATTAGAATGGTCTACTGCTATGTTAAGAAAAAAAGGGTATGGTCACCTGGAAAAAAAACCGTCCCGTATTAAAGGGTACGGTGCTTAATACTTAGTACTCCCTCTGTCCCGTATTACAAGTCGTCCTAGGGGTTCTTTTATGTGTCCAAGTTCAGCTTATTGTCTAGCCATCTAGATACAAAATCTGTCTAAATCCACTTCACCACGCATGCATCTGATAAAAGCCTACAACGACGATTAAAGCGGAACAGAGGGAGTAGTATACTAGTATAGACAAACTCTAAACGTTATTTTTTAAGAATAATTTAGTGATTATTTTAATTTTCGAGCCTCACTAAATTATAACTTTGTGCTACTGTCAAAAAATATATAATATGATGCCATTTGTGTTTTTTATCTATATTATCCTTATACTACTCACATATACTACCTATATTATAGGTGGAGTCTTCAGTAATATACAATTAATCTTAGCCGTCGGATGTTTTTATACTCGTCCTTTTCAGACACTAGTATAGCCAAGAGCTCGGGGAGGAAGGGTATGGTAGGAGCTCTGTGCGTTGATCAATTAATTAAGCGTAAATGAATGGTTTATGAGAGGCGGCGGTGTGATTGTTCTTCTGAGACTTGAGTGTTTTAGGCTTCGAGGTCTTGACTTTTTAACCATCCAATTTTAAGGTACATTTATCAAACTAGATCTGTTTTTCTACTAACTAAATAGATGAAATTATTTATTGGAGACTCACACTAATATTCTTTTTACACCATCATTATAATAAAAGGTTACACAAAAGAGGCGTTTTCAATATTAATTTACTGCAACTAAGGTATAATGAAAGGTTTAGATCGTGTTAAGAGGTCCCTAAATGGACATTTGATTTTTGTTCCCTTTGTTCATAGTACTAAACATCTGATTCCTAGAAGTCTAGAACACACAAATCTGAGGCACTAAACTACAGGTGTTTGAAGCCCCGCTAATGAGCTGAGGTGATATTCAGAACAATTTCACTTCGCAAAACCTCCCCCGAACACTGGAAATTTGCAGAAGAGGCATCAAAGTCCTGCATCATAAACTCTTCTGATTTCCCACGGTTCAGACAAATGAACCTCGTAAACGGAGATACTACAGTAGTAGACGATTTTGTTGATCGATTCCATGCGAGAGCTCGTAAAGAAAAGGAACTCTCCATTGCCCTGTCTCATGGTTATGCATGCATGCCGACACGAAACCAAACTGGCAAAAGAAACGGCGAAAAGAACCCCATGGCCGGACAGGAAGTACGCACATATTCCGAGCCGGGGCCGGGTCCTTTATTTGGCTGCCAAAAGCGGCTGCGTTTCTTGACTCCTCGCCATCGTCGTCTCGCCTGTCCGAAAGCGCCCATCATTCTGATCGGGAGAGAGGGGAAATGCTGCTAGTACACGAGCTGCTTGCTGCGGCGGCGGTTTGTGACTCCTGACTACGAGCACGCTCAGGCTCAGGCGCTCGGCACAACGGCGCGGCACGAGAAGGCCGGCCGGCCACAAAACAAAGTCTTCCAAGCTAGAAAAGGGATCGCACGCCATTTTCACCAGTAGCTCTGAAACTTTTCTGTCCGCGGATAATGGGGACTCGCCCTTCTCACCTAAACACTACTGGCTTGAAGCATCATATATCTCCTCGCCGTTGCTCGTGAACTCATCTCAAGGCCGGGTGAGGCCCATGCGGCGGACCTAGGATCCGTCGTCTACGCATGATATGAATGATGAAACATTGAAACGGAACAGCGTTTGCAACATCTGGAGTGGAAAATATGAACCCACAGTGACAGCACATATATGTTAACTGATCGATGCACGATGCCACAGTACAGATATGTTGCCTACAAACTCACATGTACGGACGGCTGCTTCAGGTCAGAGATGTCCCTTCTGCAGTTCTGCTAGGTCTCCTTTCATGTGCCCGTGAGAGAGACGACGCGTGCATATGTGCTCGACACGCAGAGAGAATCACTGCGTGCATGCAGCACGGCGACACGCGCTGGAGCATCGGTCTATGTGTGTGCATGATCCGTGCTAGCATAGCATGCATATGCGCATCCTTTGATTCGATTCACTTGCTTGATTGCTGCGAAGTGACATGGCCTTCCCGCTGAGCCTCCACTAGCCCATGCCTTCGCTTTGCTTCTCTGAAGCGTTTGTCATTGAGCATATTCTGATTGGCCGTCCATTCTCTCCTGCCTAGTATATATGCCGACATGAAATGAATCGTGCATATTGCCCTAGTAGTCGCATCGGTCTCTGCAATAATGCGTTATAAAAACAGGCCAGATATCAAACAACATTAATAAATGTAATGCAGCGTTGTAACACCAGTTTCGCCATCCCTCCCAGAGTCCCAGTCCCACTAGTTTCTCTTGAAGCTTGCATATGCATGTGAGAGATTGATACCGTAAGACGATGGCAGTACATTATGGGCATGTTTGATATAGCTCCACTAATTCTGAAATCTATATATTGTTGGAACTAAGTGAAACGAACCGGATCCTCGACGACGAGAATCCGACTCCCTGTACCCTCGAGATAGTCCCAGGAATAGCAGCTATCTCGTACAAAACTCATCTCAGTCGAATATCACATCCATACAACGATAAAAGATCCAATACATGACATATATAAGACATAGCGTCTGGTACAAGCCCTCTGGGCTAAATCGACAATAAGAAACAGCTGCGCAGCGGTAGCTAGAACATCAGGGACCACTCCTCCACAGGCATCATTGAGCATAGCGCGCACCCTTCAATCGTACCACCCGTCCTGGTTGAACTCGTGGTTGGGGTCTTCACCTGAGAACCCAAAGTCTGTCCCCAAGGAAATGAGACAGGTCCACGTCACCAACCATAATATGAAGCAAGCTTTATAGTGGCCTATTCTAAGGTATAGAAATAATCAAGGTTTGAGCCAGGGTTTTCTTATGCGAGCAGCAGCAATAACCCAAATTCATCTCATCACCAACTCCTTCCCTCACACGCACATCCACTCCCCAAATCCAACCATCAGCCTCACATTCCCATCGGGCTCGTCCTGCCACAGCAGGTTCCCGCAAACATCATCCACCAACGCCTTTCGCTCACTAGTCGACTCGGTGAGCTCCCTCCCCACCTTGTCTCATCAGCAACGCTGGACCAATCTCTCATAACCCAAATCAAAAGATGAGGTAAGAAAGCAGATTCCCATGCTAGTCGGAACTTATCAGAAGCGGGTCGTCCATAACCGTGGACACGGCTATACGTATAGTTTACACTCTGCAGAGGTGGCACTCCAGGAATCCATCCGGGCTGCAAGGCTAGTCCGCAACCAACCTGAGACACAGCCCACAGCAAAGACCCTAAACAGTCACGGCGCCAATCCTGTCTCCCTGGGCTCGGGAAACATCTTATCTAACATTTGCCCCAGGGATGTGAAACCTTCCCACCGAGGCCAGTCGGGGGCCGTGGTAAATCAGGGAGAGTACGCCGCAACGAGTCCCCCTTACACATATCAAGCTCGAATCTCCTACAGTCTCGGCGCCGCACTAGAGTAGGCTTGCTGGAACCCTCCCCATACTGGGTAGATGGTGAGCACGGTATTCCCACGTCCAAAGGTGGAACTCGACTCGATCCTTAATTGTCGGTAAAGCGAGTATCAACGTCATAAGCGATCCGCCGCAACGGTCCGCAATCGGCACCCATAACAGGTATTGCCGCCCAAACTCCTCAAGTAACCCAAGTATCCACAACCATGTACCTGCAACAGGTACCCCGTAGGGACCGCCCGAGTGCAGTCCCCAAGCACCCCGATCAAACGATCGAGTTGTTATTACTCGCTTGCACCGCCTAGCTGCACTACTCCTCCCATACCACCCACAACTCACTCCAAGAGGTTCAAATCACAACCAACCCAACACATGCACAGCATAGCATATTTCATAAAGTGAGTAGTAGGTACCAAGGTAGCAGGATATTATCAAAGGCAGTGCAGGTTTATCATGCGAGTAAAGTAAAGCGCTAGCATACTAGTTGCATGTCTAATAGGTATTTCAGAGTTTGGTCGGGCGTGAACCTGGGCAAAAGTCTTCGTCTTCGTCAAAGCAGTTGTCGTAGTGGTCTGGCTCCTCCTGGCTCTCCGGAACTCCTAGGGTCGCGGAAAATAAAATAAGACGCGACTACTATCAAAGAAACACTAAGACAGCGATGAAAGAAGTCCCAAAGAACACCTAACTCTACACTAACGCGTAGGTCATGATTTTAGAAAAATATAGAAACTGGTTTCATATTTTTCTGAGCTACGGTTGATTTATTATGAATTTTACAAGTTTAAATCATTTTCTGAAAATATTAAATAATTTCCGAAAAAGAGAACAGACAGAAATTAGCCTGCTGACGTCAGCAGTGGGGTCCGCCTAGGATAACGTTAGTAGTGGGCCCTGCTGACGTCAGCGTTGACTGGTCAACGGGTCAACGGTCAACGGTCAGCTCTGGTCAGTGGGCCCCAGCGGTCAGTGACACACAGTGTATGACATGTGGGCCCCATGCGTCAGCGCAGCTAAAAGAAAAAGAAAAAGAGAAAGGGAACTGGGCTGGAATTGGGCCGAAAGGTGGATGAGCCAGAAAGTTCAAGGGTGCAAACTAGACTTTAGTGCAAGATTAGGCCCGTGAACGCTGGGCCGCAGGGTCTGCTCTGGTGGACTCGGTCCACCGTGAGCCGTGTGTGCGGTGCACGTGAGCCAGGTCACGGGATCAGATTGTGGCCGCCACGGGATTCTCTGTGCCGTGCTGTGCGTGGTGTTGGTGTGGTCCAGCGTGTGGCTTGGCCACGGCGCGACGCGGACGCGCGCGACGCGCACTGGCGCGCGGCCAGCGGCTTCGGTCGACGGCGGCGATCGCCGGAGACGGCTCGGCTGGGTCCAAGAAGCGGTGGAAAAACTCGGTTAGGTGCTCGCGGTCACGTCCGGCGAGGAAAAGGTAGGGGCTCGGCTGTGGCTTGGGCTCCCCGACGCGAGCGGCGGCGGCGCGACCATGGCGCCACGGCGGCCGGCGACGTGCGGGTGGAGGTGGCTCGGGAACGGCTCGGCTGCGAGGGCTCGCGCACGCGCGACACCAGCGTGTGCTGGAACGCGACGTCGCGGCCTCTGTGGGGGTGCGCGTGCGCGGGCACACGGTTGCCCGTGGCCGCGACACGGCCTCGGCGTGCGCGCGCGGCGAGCGGAGCCCGGCCGCGGCGGCCTCGGCTGCGGAACTCGGTCGACGGCGGTTTGCAAAACGGTTAGCGGCGCGAAGGGGGTTCCTGCACAAGACATACGTCTCGAAGGCCAGGTCCCAGAAAAGGGCTAGCAAGGCGGTGCGGCGGCGCTCGGCCGGAGACGGGAGAAAGAGGGGCTTTCGTGGGTGGCTCACATAGGGCAAGTAGGCGTACGCAGCAGCTCGGGGTAGCGCTCGCGGTGTTCCTCCGGTGCTCGTGCTCCTCTTCTCGTCCTTGGTTCGGCTCGGTGTCGGTGGCTCCGCGGGCGGCGACGCTCCGGTCTTCGGCATCGACACGGGGAAGGGGATCGACTCCACCTCGGCTCGCTCCCGCTCCAATCCTTCCTTCCCTGACCCTTCCTGCTCCTTCTCCCTCCCTCACACTCTCGATTCCGGGCTGAGAAGAAACCCCAAAGGGGCGGCGGCGGCTTAGGGAATAAGAAGGTCGGGCGGCGGCTTTATAGGGCGGTGGTGGCTAGGGTTTAGGGCACGGACGGCGAGATGGCTTGGCGAGCCCGCTCGGGCCACGTGTCGCAATCGCGACGGGTCGCGAAGGGGGGCTGATGGGACCGGCCGCGCCGGCTCTGCTTTTCGCCGGGCAGAGGGAAGAAGGAGAGGGGGAAGAAGAACAGTGGTGGCGGGGCCCACCTGTCGGTGATAGAGGAAGAGGGAGAGGGGCGCGCAGCGAGATTGGGCCGAAGCTGGGCCGCAAGGCCGGTTGGGCCGGTTGGCTGGTTGGCTCAGGAAAGAGAGTTCGAGGGGGTTAGGTGGACTTGGGTTAGGGGTTTCGGCCCAACAGGGTTAGCTAGGGTTTGAATTAGTTTAGTTAGTATTTGTTTGAATTCAAATCTAGAATTTGAATTCAAACACAACCAAAAATCCAATAAAACCAAATTAACTCCAAATCACACATATTTGGTCCTTAGCCCTTCAAATTATTTTTTAATTTGAATTTAAATTGCCTAGGAATTTAGGGAGCAATTAGAAGACATTCCTATATGTTTGTTGTCTTGCACAAAATTCATCAAAAATTTTCAAATTCACATTTTTGCATTCAACAAATCCTAAGGGAATTTTTTTTGGGTTGTTACAGTCTCCCCCCCCCTCACAAGAATCTCGTCCTCGAGATTTGTGGTTACCTATGGTTTAAACAAGTGGGGGTATCTCTCTTTTAGTACTGACTCCTTCTCCCATGTAGCCTCCCTTTCGGAATGATTGCTTCACTGTACTTTGCAAAACGGAATAGCTGTGTTTTTGGTCTCTTTGACTGCTCTGTCTAGTATCCTCTCTGGGTACTCTAGGTACTCCACGGTGTCTTGTAGGTCTAATGCCTCTGTCTTGACCTCATGTTCTGGTACTCTTAGACACTTTCTCAGCTGGGATACATGGAACACTGGGTGTACTCCAGCTAGGTCCTCTGGTAGGTCTAGCCTGTAGGCTAGCTTTCCTACTCTCTCCAGTATCTGATACGGTCCCACAAAACGGGGTGCTAGCTTCCCTTTCACTTGGAATCTCTTATGCCCTCTGAGGGGTGACACTTTTAGGTAGACGAATTCCCCTACTTCGAACTCTAGATCTCGTCTCCTTTTATCCGCGTAGCTCTTTTGTCGGCTCTGAGCCACCTTCAGGTGCTCTCGGATCTTGGCCACATTTTCTTCTGCCTCTACAATCATGTCAGGTCCAAAGAATGTTCGTTCTCCCACCTCTGACCACATTAGAGGCGTTCTGCATTTTCTGCCATATAGTGCCTCAAAGGGGGACATCTGCAGGCTGGCCTGGTAGCTGTTGTTGTAGGAAAATTCTGCATAAGATAGACTCTTCTCCCAGTCTGTGCTGTAAGCTAGAACACATGCCCTCAACAAGTCTTCAAGAATCTGGTTCACTCTTTCGGTCTGCCCATCAGTCTGAGGGTGGTAAGCTGTGCTATACTCCAAGGTTGTCCCGATGGCTTGATGTAGGCTTTTCCAGAACTGAGCTGTAAATTGTGGTCCTCTGTCTGACACAATACTTTTTGGTGCCTCATGCAGCTTGAGAATGTTGTCTATATATAGCTCTGCTAGTTTGCTCACTGGATATGTGCCTTTGACTGGTATGAAGTGGGCTACCTTTGTCAGCCGATCAACTATAACCCAAATGGCATCATTCCCTTTCTGAGTGCGGGGTAGGCCAACCACGAAGTCCATGCTGATATCTTCCCACTTCCACATTGGAATTTCCAGTGGTTTCAGCAGTCCTGCTGGCCTTTGATGTTCTGCCTTGATTCTTCGACAAGAGTCGCACTTGGCTACATACTCTGCTATGTCCTCTCTCATTTTCTTCCACCAGAACTTATCCTTCAAATCTTGATACATCTTGGTGCATCCTGGGTGTATCGAGTACTTGGACTCGTGAGCCTCTAAGAGAATTGTTCTCCTGATTTCCTTGTCCTGCGGTACACAAATACGGTCTTTCAACCATACTGTCCCTGCTTCATCTACTCGGAAGTCAGGTGCTACTCGTCACTGGATATCCTCTTTTACTTCTTGGATTTCTGGACACTTTCCTTGAGCTTCTTTGATTCGGTCTTCTAGGTTGTACTTCACCCTAATTTCCTTGGGTTTTCCTTCTTCTACTAGCTCGAATTTCAGCATGTACAATTCCTTTGATAGTTCTGGTTGACTTTCTTCTATCATCAAGTTGTTGCAATAACTCTTTTGGCTCAAGGCATCTGCCACTACGTTGGCTTTGCCAGGATGGTAGTGTATCTCCAAGTCGTAATCTTTGATCAGTTCTAACCACCTTCTCTGCCTCATGTTCAGTTCAGACTGTGTAAAGAAGTACTTCAAACTCTTGTGATCTGTGTAGATATCGCACTTGTTGCCAATCAGATAGTGCCTCCAGATCTTCAATGCATGTACTACTGCTGCCAGTTCTAAATCATGTGTGGGGTAGTTTTCCTCATGTTTCCTCAGCTGCCTTAATGCATAAGCAACAACCTTGCCTTCTTGCATTAGAACACATCCCAAACCTTGTCTCGAAGCATCGCAATAGACTACGAAATCCTTGCGAATATCTCGCAGGGTCAATACTAGCGTTGTAGTGAGTTTGTGTTTGAGCTCTTGGAAACTTCTCTCACACTTGTCCGTCCACTCGAACGGGACATTGTTCTTGAGTAATCCGGTCATTGGCTTGGCAATCTTGGAGAAGTTCTCAATGAACCTTCTGTAGTAACCTGACAAACCTAGAAAGCTTCGGATTTCCGTGACACTCTTCGGCTGCTTCCATTCCGCTACCGCCTCAATCTTTTCTGGGTCTACTGCTACGCCCTCAGCTGTCAGCACGTGACCCAAAAAGGCTACTTTCTCCAGCCAAAATTCACACTTGCTGAACTTCCCGTAGAGTTGATGCTGCCTCAGCTTCTCTAGTACAATCCTTAGATGCTCCTCATGTTCTTCGGCTGTTTCTGAGTAGACCAATATGTCGTCAATGAACACCACCACGAACTTGTCTAGTTCCTCCATGAATACCTTGTTCATCATGTTCATGAAGTAAGCGGGTGCGTTGGTCAAACCGAAGGACACAACGGTGAACTCGTACTGCCCGTACCGAGTCACAAAGGCTGTCTTGGGAATGTCGCTTTCTCTAATCTTCATCTGATGGTATCCCGATCTCAGATCAATCTTACTGAAGTACTTGGCTTTCTTCAACTGATCTAGCAAGTCATCAATCCGCGGTAATGGATAGTTGTTGGGTACTTGTTCTTGATTGTCACTGCGTTCAGGGATCGATAGTTGTTGGCACTCCTTACGGCCTACAGATAAATCCGCAAGCAGACGGATACCGATGTAGCTTTCACCCGGGAGTATTCCAAGGTATCGATTTCCACGGAGAACGAGAAGTGGACTGATTCTAAACTAAGTTGTCCTAGGTAGATGGAATGGAGTGAATGGTATGGATGAGGTGGATGACAACAACAAAGAGAGAAGAGGAGTGATAGGAGGGTAGAGAGGGTACGGGTCTGATAAAGGTATTCTACCGATTGATTGAGCAGATCAGAGGATACAGATAGATACTTGCTTCGGGACTACAGAGCCTCCGACACACAGAAAGGGGTGAGAAGGGGTGCCGGTTACCCTGAACCTTGGGTCCTAAGACACCGGAACTAACGTGATGGGCTACGAAGACCGAAAGGGCTGTCACCTCCTTACGGCTACCACCTCCGTTGCGACGGGTAGAAACTAAGTTAGCCTCAAGTATAGGCACCACGCCTACACTAGTTGACTAATACTTATCTACTGCAGACAGATAAGCACTCAAGCTAAGCAGCTAGTATACAATTATACTACACAACTAAGCATTGAACGAAGAACCAGCAAGCATATAAAAGTAAGAACTGAATGCTCAATTAATCAGAGAGAGATACAAGAGTTACCAAACAAAACCCGGATGTTACTCGAAGTGAAGTCGCATCCGTAGAGGTACAGCGGGAAGAGGGGCCGACACTTCGGCTCCTCTCCGGGACGCTCACCTCTCCTCTCTCCATATCTCTACTGATACAAGTGGAGAACTAACAGTGCTTCGCCTGCACTCTACTCTTGTGTTGTGTGTCTTGTGCAGGTGAAACCGGCCTCTATTTATAATGGCCATGGTCGGTGGAGAAGTGGAGCAGCGGCCAAGCAACTGGAGGTCGGTGCCGAGCCGTTCGGGCGAAAATCCCGGTTCGGCCGAACTCCCCGGTTCGGCCGAACCGAGGGATGCACCGCCTCAGCAGTCAAAGGCCAGGATTGCACCCTGGAGGCGGTTCCCTGGTTCGGCCGAACCCACGTGTTCGCCCGAACTGGGCTCGGCCCAGTGCTGCACTGCCTTGAGCTTGCACACGTGCTGGGCCAGCTCCTGGGGTCGGTTGGCTGGTCGGTTCACGCCCTGGGCTGGGCCGGATGCCTTCTGGTTGACTTCGGGGTCTTTGTCAGGTTGAGTTTGGGCCTAGGGTGATGTGGCGGAAGCCCGGGATGAGTTAGCGCTAACGTGGACGACTCTCGGTGGCTTGCACGGCTAAGGGGGGTAACCGGCCGAATCGTGTCGTTCGGCCGAATCGGTCATTTCCGACCCCTATAGCACACATTTCTCGTTGTTGTACCTGCACAAGCGACACTCACCAAAACTCGTGGAACTCCATTAGAAATAAAACCTAAGTACATGGAATGTTGCATAGACTCTCATTTATTCCCGAGTATTGGTGGTCGAATTTGGGTTGTAACGACCGCCAACAATAGTCTACGCACATGCGCATTGACCATCTTTCTTCTTCACAAACAACACTGGCGATCCTCATGGGGATGCACTTGGTCGAATCACCCCGCTTTCAAGCATCTCTTTCAGCTGCTTCTTGAGTTCCTCCAGCTCTTCCACTGACATTTTGTACGGTCTCTTGGCAATGGGCCCTGTGCCTGGTTGCAGCTCGATTATGAACTCTACGTCTCGGTCAGGTGGTAGTCCTGGTAGCTCTTTGGGAAACACGTCAAGGTACTCACATACTACAGGCACTTCTTCGATCGTCTTTTTCTCGATAGAGTATACCAACTGTCTCAGAATACATGTTCTGGATCTCTTCCCTGTTCTTCTTATTTGTGGCTCTACTGTTACCTTGACTCCGCTAGGGTGTGTCAACTCAACTGTTCTGGGCAAGCAACTGATTACCCCTTTGTGCTCTGTAAGCCAATCCATTCCAGTATCACGTCAATTCCGTCTGACTTCAGGACTGTCAGGTCTGCTACGAATTCCTGTCCACCTATCATCAGACTAACTGCTGAGCACTCTAAGGTGCACCTAAGCTCTCCTAAGGGAGAAGTAGTGACTATAGGTCTAGCCTTAGGTATTGTTGGGGGTGACTGCTCTTTCACAAACTTTGTCGAGATATAAGATCCTGTTGCTCCAGAGTCAAACAATATCAAAGCTGGAATGCCATTTACTAAAAACTCACCGAGCACAACGTCGGGAGCGTCCTCGGCTTCTTCCTCTGTCAGGTGGTTGAGGCGTCCCCTCTGTGCTGTAGCTGGTTGTCTGTCTTATCCTCCAGGTGTCGGTGCCTTGGCTGGGGTTTGTTTGTTCTTCTTCTCCGGACAGTCAAAGGACTTGTGACCGGGCTTCCCACAAGCAAAACAGACTACTGAGGTCCCTCCACCAATTCTGGGCGTGTTGTTTGGCTTCCAGTTGGGGTTTCCCTGACCTGAGTAGCTGTTGTTTCTGTTTCCAAAACTGTTGTAGTTGTTGCCTCTGCTGCCAAAGTTGTTGTTGTAACTGCCTCGGTTACCCTGGTAGCTATTCCTGTTGAACCCTGAGCCTCCTTGGCTGTTGCTCTGTTGAAAGCCTTTCCTGAGCATGTTGCTCTGGCCACTCCTCGGCCTCTGACTCAGTCTGTGGTTGTGCAACTGTTCAGCCTTTCTTTTCTTCTCTCGCCAAGTATCTTCAAGACCCACTCTTTCCTTCTCAACTGCGATAGCCCTGTCAATCAGCTCTCTGAGTGACCTGTGTGAACTCGTTGCGAGTGCTGTCCTCAGACCTCTGTGCAAGCCTCGCTGGAACCAAAACTGTTTCTTCTTTTCAGTGTTGACGTCTTCAGGAGCGTACCTTGACATCTTAGCAAAGTGTCGAGTGTACTTAGCTACAGACAAACCACCTTGGGTCATTGTCCTGAACTCCATTGCCTTGTGCATCATGACTTGTTCTGGGATGTGGTACTCTTTGAAAGCTTCACAAAACTCTAGCCAGGTGATCTGAGCAGGGTTCGCGTGAGAGTCACAGTAGCTCTCCCACCACGCCTTCGCTGCACCTTCAAGCTGGTGCGCCGCAAGGGCCACACATTCCTCTTCAGTGTAGTCTGTCAGGTCCAGCTTCGTCTCGATGGTACGCAGCCAGTCGTGCGCGTCGAGTGGCTCGTCCGAGTAGTCGAAGGTGGGTGCTTTCAGCCTGATGAACCTTTCAATCTTCCTTTGTAGGTCTTCCTCACGGTGTCCCTGACGGTTCTGGTTCTGGTTTCCCTGTATCTGTTGCATAGCTTGCATCATCTGAGTGTTGGCCTGTGCCATCTGTTGCATCAGCTGTGTTTGAGTGGTCATTACTTCTACCAAGTTAGGCGGTGGCGGTGGTTGCTGGTCGTTCTGCTGGTTCTGCTGAGGCTCCACTGCTGGCTCTTCCAACTCCACTTCTTGTCCTCCACCTGGTGCGTTGTACTCGGGCTGGAGCACGCCTGCTGCGCGTCCACGGCCCCTGCCTCCAACTGCAGCTGTTGCTCTTCCGCGACCACGACCTCTGCCACGTCCTCTGCCCCTAGCTGCCACTGCTGCCTCTTCTTGCTCAGCTTCCTCAAAACGTGCAAGCAGTCGGTTGGATCTTCGGATCGACATCTTGCTGTATTTTTCATAGAGCACGTTTAGTGGCGGTCGGTAATGGTTAGGTTAGCGTATACTAGAGTAGGAGCTGCACACATGAAATAGACTCGACACTAGAGTACACTCAAGATGAACATCAATAAAACTGCAAGAACAGCCACAAAGACCGATCATTCATAACAGCATTACACCCTAGACATGAGTACTATCCCGAGGCCAGCTCCTGGAACCTTGAGGATTAGTACATCTAAGCGGATGCTACATCGTGGCTGAGCCAAATGGTGGTCATGATCTACTAAGTCTAAACATCTACTCATGAAGATAGATACAAGTCTCATCACTACCGCTGGCATCTGCTGATACTGCCTACTGCATCCATCTCATGCTGCTGGAAGTGCCTGTGAGGCGCGCTGCCAACCTCACAGCCTCAGTCTCTGTCTGCTGCTTGATCACTGCCTGTCATCGTGGAGAGTGTCCGTGAGGCGCGCTGCCAACCTCACTATGTCCATATCAGGTCCTGCCAACTGCTGCTCTAGGGGTGCCAGTTCTTGTCTCAGTCTTGTCATTTCGGGGGTAAGGGTTCGAGCCTCAAGTAGTGGTATCAGCTCAACCCGGCTTGGTGAAATCCTGTAGTGCTCTGTTCTGGGTTCAACTCTGCGTTCTTCTAGAAGTCCTTGGTTCATTGTGATCACCTCTGCCACCCTCTTCCTGTCTGACCTTACCCAACTACTAAGGGTCCTTCGAGCTTCATCCTTTGCCATAATCTGTTGAAGACTCAAGTACTTCATCAGCTGGTAGTTTCGCCCATTCTTCTCCTTGTAGCTATCCACCTCTTCCTGAAGTTCTGAGTTGTGACTGTCCAACCAATATACTTCTTCCTTCAGTTCTTCTATCTCTTCTTCCTTGGCTGCCAGTGCTTTGTCTTTCTCTGTGAGTTGATCTTCCAGACGGATATCTCGAGCATGGTGGGTTGCTCGGATCAGCCCTGCCAACTGCCTGTTGTTGCAAGCTTCGTACTCCAGGGCTTTGACTTCCCTTGCCATGCTTCGAGGCGCTCCTCAAGTAGGGCGATCCTGTTGTCCTTCTCCATCAGCTGGATGTCTTGCTTCCATACCCTCTCTCTTAGCTTGGCAACTTTCTCTTCTAGGCCAATGTTTAAGTACTCCTGCTCGATCATGCACTGAACTGAGGTCCGCAGGGTCACGTTCCGCTCTCGGTCGGCTGCGTGAGCCCGCAAACTGACTGCGTATCTGTCAGTTGGGTCTTCAAGAGCCCGCGGCAGGTACCGGAAACGGGTGTGGCTGAGCTGGTTCTGGTACACAAGTGTGGCAAGTCAGAGTATCCTCATGGCTATAGTCTGCACTGCCCGACTGAAGGTGCTCTCGCTGGTAGCTGCCCGTAGCATCAGTGACCTTGGCCGTCCAGGGATATTGGGTACTTCCATCTGCAACCGGGTGTGCACTCCCTCGCCAGGGCCGTAGGTCCAGCCCTCGTAGTAGACGTTGTCCACGTCTATCCCCACTGTACGCAGCACCTCCCTCAGTAGCACTGCCAAACCTCCACAGTCTGCTCCAGTGGTCCTGATCTCCTGTCGTTCATCGGCTGGTCATCTTGCTTCCATCTGCCAGACAGTTAGTGGGTTGTTAGTAAGTTAGCAAGTTAGTAAGGTAAGGTAAGGGTAAAAATTTTGTAATAGTTGAGATGTACATTTATATAGTTTTCAAATAGTCCAAGGGGTTTCATATACAGTAGAGGACTCAGTTAGAGCTTCTGTCCTAAGTTTCCGATCTAAGGGTTACGCGCTACGGTCAAGTATGGCTCTGATACTAACTGAAACGAACCGGATCCTCAACGACGAGAATCCGACTCCCTGTACCCTCGAGATAGTCCCAGGAATAGCAGCTATCTCGTATAGAACTCATCTCAGTCGAATATCACATACATACAACGATAAAAGATCCAATACATGACATATATAAAACATAGCGTCTGGTACAAGCCCTCTGGGCTAAATTGACAATAAAAAACAGCTGCGCAGCGGTAGCTAGAACATCAGGGACCACTCCTCCACAGGCATCCTTGAGCATAGCGCGCACCCTTCAATCGTACCACCCGTCCTGGTTGAACTCGTGGTCGGGGTCTTCACCTGAGAACCCAAAGTCTGTCCCCAAGGAAATGGGACAGGTCCACGTCACCAACCATAATATGAAGCAAGCTTTATAGTGGCCTATTCTAAGGTATAGAAATAATCAAGGTTTGAGCCAGGGTTTTCTTATGCAAGCAGCAGCAATAACCCAAATTCATCTCATCACCAACTCCTTCCCTCACACGCACATCCACTCCCCAAATCCAACCATCAGCCTCACATTCCCATCGGGCTCGTCCTGCCACAGTAGGTTCCCGCAAACATCATCCACCAACGCCTTTCGCTTACTAGTCGACTCGGTGAGCTCCCTCCCCACCTTGTCTCATCAGCAACGCTGGACCAATCTCTCATAACCCAAATCAAAGGATGAGGTAAGAAAGCAGATTCCCATGCTAGTCGGAACTTATCAGAAGCGGGTCGTCCGTAACCGTGGACACGGCTATACGTATAGTTTACACTCTGCAGAGGTGGCACTCCAGGAATCCATCCGGGCTGCAAGGCTAGTCCGCAACCAACCTGAGACACAACCCACAGCAAAGACCCTAAACAGTAACGGCGCCAATCCTGTCTCCCTGGGCTCGGGAAACATCTGATCTAACATCTGCCCCAGGGATGTGAAACCTTCCCACCGGGGCCAGTCGGGGGCCGTGGTAAATCAGGGAGAGTACGCCGCAACGAGTCCCCCTTACACATATCAAGCTCGAATCTCCTACAGTCTCGGCGCCGCACAAGAGTAGGCTTGCTGGAACCCTCCCCGTACTGGGTAGATGGTAAGCACGGTATTCCCACGTCCAAAGGTGGAACTCGACTCGGTCCTTAATTGTCGGTAAAGCGAGTATCAGCGTCATAAGCGATCCGCCGCAACGGTCCGCAATCGGCACCCATAACAGGTATTGCCGCCCAAACTCCTCAAGTAACCCAAGTATCCAACAACCATGTACCCGCAACAGGTACCCCGTAGGGACTGCCCGAGTGCAGTCCCCAAGCACCCCGATCAAACGATCGAGTTGTTATTATTCGCTTACACCGCCTAGCTGCACTACTCCTCCCATACCACCCACAACTCACTCCAAGAGGTTCAAATCACAACCAACCCAACACATGCATAGCATAGCATATTTCATAAAGTGAGTAGTAGGTAGCAAGGTAGCAGGATATTATCAAAGGCAGTGCAGGTTTATCATGCGAGTAAAGTAAAGCGCTAGCATACTAGTTGCATGTCTAATAGGTATTTCAGAGTTTGGTCGGGCGTGAACCTGGGCAAAAGTCTTCGTCTTCGTCAAAGCAGTTGTCGTAGTGGTCTGGCTCCTCCTCGCTCTCCGGAACTCCTAGGGTCGCGGAAAATAAAATAAGACGCGACTACTATCAAAGAAACACTAAGACAGCAATGAAAGAAGTCCCAAAGAACACCAAACTCTACACTAACTCGTAGGTCATGATTTTAGAAAAATATAGAAACTGGTTTCATATTTTTCTGAGCTACGATTGATTTATTATGAATTTTACAAGTTTAAATCATTTTCTGAAAATATTAAATAATTTCCGAAAAAAACAGACAGAAATTAGCCTGCTGACGTCAGCATGACGTCATGCTGACGTCAGCAGTGGGGTCCGCTTAGGATGACGTCAGCAGTGGGCCCTGCTGACGTCAGCGTTGACTGGTCAACGGTCAACGGGTCAACGGTCAGCGGTCAACGGTCAGCTCTGGTCAGTGGGCCCCAGCGGTCAGTGACACACAGTGTATGACATGTGGGCCCCATGCGTCAGCGCAGCTAAAAGAAAAAGAAAAAGAGAAAGGGAACTGGGCTGGAATTGGGCCGAAAGGTGGATGGGCCCAGAAAGTTCAAGGGTGCAAACTAGACTTTAGTGCAAGATTAGGCCTGCGAACGCTGGGCCGCAGGGTCTGCTCTGGTGGACTCGGTTGTAACACCCTAAAAATGCCTATTTTAAAATTTTAGTAATTAAATTGCTTTTATTTAATTTTGTGCTCATATTTATCTAAGGAAAGTAAATTATTTATGAGAAATAAAATTAAATATAAGGTTAGAAACATTTTTGTTGCATTCATGCCGACTGCATCGTGTTTTGTTTGTGTCTGGTTCAATTCGAATTTAAATTCTGTTTAAATTCGAATTTGAATCGCTGCGTTTGGAGCTCTAGAAAAGTTTCTGCGGCCCGAGTCCCCTTTCCCTCCCTTAACTCTTTTCCCCGTCCAATCTTGGCCCTTTTCTTTTTCCTTTCGCAGCAGCCCAGCCCCCCCTGTTTCCGCTTTCGGCCCAGCTGGCCAGCTTCCACAGCAGCCCAGCCAGCGCGCTCCCGGCCTGCTCCGCCCGTGCCGGCCCGCTCGCACTCCCGCCCCAGCGCAGCGCCGCCTCCCCTCGCGCGCGGCCCACCCCGCGGCCCAGCAACCGCCGCAGCCCCCCCCTCAGCCGACTGACGAGTGGACCCCCCGTGTCAGCCCATCCCCTACCTCTCGCCGACTCCGTCCCGAACACGGCGCCGGAATCCCGACCCGACACGGCCGCGGCACGCACGTCGAGGGCCGCCCGGACTCTTCCTCGTCCGCCCTACTTAAGCCCCGCCGCCGTCTCCCAACCTCCCTGCCCCGAGAATCCTAGCCCAGTCGCTCCGCTCGAGTTCGCGCCGCCGCCCGGAATCGAAGTCGCCGCCGCCGTTGATCCGCCGGTCTAGCACCGCCCCGTACAAATTGGTCGCCGGAACAGCTTCGCGTGGTGGTAAGCGTGCTCCCGAGCCCCTCCTTGCTCTTCTTCCCCCTCTGTCGCAAGCCCACCGCCGGTACCCGACCGCCGCCGCCGCTGTTGCTCGTCGCCCGTTGCCCCCGTTGCTCCGCCGTCGTCTTGAACCCCCTGGTCGCGTTCGCCGTCGTGCCCCGAAGCTGTAGATGCAAGCCACGTCCGGATTCGAGCCGCGTAGCGCGTTCGCGCCTCTTCGCCGGCGATGCTCCGCCGCCTCCTGCTGGCGCCGCCACCCCAGCGCCGCCGCCGCCGACGCCCCCCCTCCAGATCTAATCAGAGTCGCCCAAACTAAATCCGACGGCCCAGATCGAAAGCCAACCCGAGTCAACTCGGGTCAATACCGGTCAACCCCCAGTCAGCCGAGCCGTTTTTCAAAAGAGCCCCTGTACTATTTCAAAATTAACCCGCAGTCCAAATTTATTCAAAAATAATTACAATTAAGTCCTGATTTTTACAGAAAACCCCTTGACTTATTTAAAAATAGTGCCCGAGGTCCTGCTTTGGTCAAATTGCAAATAAACCCTCCTGTTTTTATATAAAATTATGTTTTAGCCCCTGAGTTTTTGCAAATAAGCCCCTGGAACTTTTAAAACTTTGCCAGCAAGTCCCTGAACCTTAGAAAAGCCATAACTTCTTCGTTTTAGCTCCGATTTGAGTGATTTTCGCGCTCACGTGTTCGTAGCGAAGCGTAGATTAGTTTCTGAGCCTTCTTTTGATCTGTTTTTATTGATTGGTGTACTGTTCTAATAGATTAATATTGTTTGCATGTACTGGCTTGTATGGATGCTTGTGTGTTGATGTATGAGTCCAGTCGGTGAGCCGTACACGTTTGAGTTCGAGGGTTACGAGGAGCAAGACCAACAGCAGCAGCAAGAGCAACAGCAGCAGTTGGACGAAGGCAAGTACAGCACGGACAATCCTTGCTACCTAAACACACCTTTACACTATTTACTGCATATGCATGTGTCTAAATTGTTCATATTAAGGTTATTCCTAGCTTTGTTTATCCTATACCTTGATTACCCTGGGTTATTGCATTTGGGTAGATCTTTGCTAAGCGCCGCTACTGTCACCAATGTTTAACTGTTAATCTTGACTTAATGGTTCACTTCAATGTTAATGTTAAAATTTGCTTTTTAGCAACATGGAACAGGGAGCTAGGGTGTATGCTTCATGCCTGGCCCTAGTGTCTCTCCGTAAGGACTGGTTCTTAAAGCGGCAACCCAGGAACCTGTCGCCACCACTAGAACTATAATGGCTCTGGTCTTGGATGAGTAGCATGTACGGCTCTAGCTTGACAGTAGTTACCGAAGGGCCGACGGCGTTATGGGAAGCATGGGTGAGAGTATGGTTTGATCCACCGAGGACGGAGTATCCGTTGGCTTTGCCCTCGTGAGGCACAGTCCCGTGTAGGAGCTTCCGTTTGGCGGGGGTTCTGCACGTTGCGCTATTTAATTCTGTTTCTGCATTACTTTTCTGCGATTGGACGCCATCGACCCCCTCGTGCTGCGGCACGGGCGTAAGTCAGTCTCGGTGCCTCGGGTCATGCTGCCTAGGTTGTACCATAACGGCTACTGTTTTGTTAGGGTGTCTTGTGAAAAGCCTCGTAGCGTCCCTATGCAGTCACACCTCGGAAGTGTTGATATGCGTGGTTGGGTGCAAAGTTCCTTTGAACTTTTACGCGACTGGTGGGTAAAGGGCGAAACCTCTGCAGAGTGTATAATCTATCATGATAGCCTTGCTCAGGGTCAAGAGCGGCCTGGATCCTTTTTGATTAGAAGTTGATACTTATTATTGTATAATGTTCACCTTTACTTCATTAATTGGGAATTGCAACTGGGATTCACTTAATTGTAGTAATCTTGGTTTATGTTAAAATGAATCAACTAAAATTGCTAATGCAGTACAGCCGTGTCAAGCCTATCCTTTAAGCCTTCATTACCCGTGTTGTATTTGCTAAGTAAGACAATTACTTACACTTGCCATTCAACAAAATCCCGGATGGGTAACAGATGGATTAGATGGTACTGCTGCTATTGAGTTTCCTGAAGATCTGCCATTCTACTAGCTGTGCTCAACCAGTCAGAGTCCCTGTGGATTATGGAGATCGGCTTTGTCTTCGTCATCGTTTAGAGAGAGTTTAATAAATAGTCTTCCGCTGTGTTATTTAGTTATTTTAGTCAAACTCTGATGTAAAACCATTTTATTCGAGCATATGTACTCTGTTTATCATATTTGTTGTCTATATGTGTTCTGTGGACTTCCTGGGCACACATATAGAAGCATTCGGGTTTCTGTGTAAATCCGGGTGTGACAGATTGGTATCAGAGCAGTGCTGACTGTAGGAACGCAGCCTAGTTAGAAGCG
The DNA here is from genome assembly GCA_033239725.1 of Echinochloa phyllopogon. NCBI lineage: Eukaryota > Viridiplantae > Streptophyta > Magnoliopsida > Poales > Poaceae > Echinochloa > Echinochloa phyllopogon. The sequence continues at coordinate 41,903,348 of BTCW01000005.1, read as the reverse complement.
GTTGAAAAATCACTAGGAGACCACCATGATTTTGTTTCAGATCATTTAGTTACGATTTTCAAAACCAGTGTTGTCGAGTCCTCTGCGAATCATGTCTTTGGGTGCTTGATTTTACTGTTATTATGCTTATGTTTGATTTGGATCTTTGTAATGATTGTGATGGTCATAGACGCAAGTCTATCTCCATCTAGTTATAGGACTAAGGTTTAAGGAATATTAGTGAATAAATAGTTGGGTTAGCTATCTCCTTTGCACTTCCTCTGTCTTACTCTCTATACCTCTGAATCATATCTTTCCAAGTACTGCTATCTTCTTATGCACCATCTGCAAGCATGGGTTATCTAATACCAGTAGGCGGGAATACTGACGGGAGATCTCTTGATATGGTAGATGGTTAACACCAGAAGCAACCCCGGAGGCAGTGGAAGCAACCAGAACCAGAATCCACCACCTCCACCACCGCCACTCACCATGGAGCAGATGATGCAGATGCAACTTCAGCTGACACAGCAGATGGCGCAAACCATAGCACTGATGCAACAGAATCAGCAGAACCCGCCCCAACAGCACTACGTGCAACCCCGAGATAAAAGGGGCGAATTTATGAAGGGACGCCCTCCTACCTTCAACAAGTCTAGCGACCCAATGCAAGCAGAGGACTGGCTTAAGGCAGTGGAACGACAGCTGGACATCGCGCAGTGCAACGACCGGGAGAAGGTGTTGTATGGAAGTGGACAGCTCCAGGGAGCAGCTTTGGATTGGTGGGATGCGTACCAGTATGCTCACCCCAATCGTGATCAGATCACTTGGCAGGAGTTCCGAGACAGCTTCCGTTCTCACCACGTGCCGGAAGCTCTGATGACCTTGAAGAAGAAGGAGTTCCTGGCATTGAAGCAAGAAGGTATGAGTGTCACCGCTTATCGTGACAAGTTCATTGAGTTGGCCCGTTATGCTCCAGAGGACGTGAATACGGATAGGAAGAAGCAGACCCGATTCCGTGATGGCCTGCATGATACACTCCAGTACCAGCTCCTATGCTCTAGGTTCGCCACATTTCAAGAACTGGTGGATAGCGCACTACTGCTGGAGCACAAGCGCCGCGAGATGGAAGAAAAGAAGAGGAAGCTTCAAGGCGCACTGTCAGGAAGCAATGTTCGCCCTCGCTTCAATCCTCAGCAAGGAAACCAGCAGATGTTGACTCCACAGCGTTTCCAGGGACAGTCCGGTTTGATGAACCGCAACCAGTATCAGCAACGACCCCAGTACCAGCCACGTCCCCAGTACCCCTCAGCACTACCTCAGCAACGTCCTCAGAACCAGCCACAGAGTGGTCCTGTCCAACGCCCCAACCCGACCAACAATGCACCTACGGCTCCGAGGTGTTTTGGTTGTGGTGAGCTGGGACACTATGCCAGCGCTTGTCCTCGCAAGGCTCATAACACCGTTGGTCAGAACAGCAATCAGAGGGTTGGACAACCGCAGAACCAGAACGGGAACCAGCAGCAGAACCCAGCAAGAGGAAAGGTCAACCACATGGGTGCGGAAACCACAGAAGGAGCAACGGATGTCGTTGTGGGTACGTTCCCTGTCAACTCATCTCTCGCAACTGTTTTGTTTGATACTGGAGCTTCGCATGCTTTCATATCCGCTGCTTTCGTGAAAAAGAACATGATGATCTTGCAACCTATGGGAAACCCCATGGTAGTTAGTTCACCTGGGGGAGAACAGCGTGCCACTTTACGTTGCCCCTGTATCACCATCACCATAAGGGGGGTAGACTTTGTGGTGAACCCGATAGTCCTAGAAACTCTTGGGTTTGACTTGATTCTGGGTATGAGCTGGTTAGCCAAATACGATGGGGTGATTCAATGCTCCAAAAGGACAGTGCAGCTGACAGCAAAGACTGGTGAGAAAGTGGAATACCAAGCAGCTAGTCCCTTGGGACACAATCAGATCTACCAAGCAGAAGGTGTAGCACTGGAAGACATCAGAGTGGTGTGCGAATTCCCAGACGTGTTTCCAGATGAGTTACCAGGTATGCCCCCAGACCGTGAAGTTGAATTTGTTATTGATCTTAAGCCTGGTACTGCACCTATAGCTAAGAGGCCATATAGAATGGGAGTAAAAGAACTAGAGAAACTTAAGGAGGAATTAAGGGCATTGTTAGCAAAAGGTTATATTCGTCCTAGTTCATCCCCTTGGGGAGCACCAGTTTTGTTTGTGGATAAGAAAGATGGGACCCAGAGATTGTGTGTGGATTATCGAGCTTTGAATGAAGTGACCATCAAAAACAAGTACCCGCTGCCAAGGATTGATGATCTCTTCGATCAGTTGAAAGGAGCGTGTGTGTTCTCAAAGATCGATCTCCGATCCGGTTACCATCAGATGAGGATACGAGCGACAGACATCCCCAAAACAGCCTTCACAACCCGATATGGTCTATATGAGTTCACAGTCATGTCTTTCGGTTTGACAAATGCACCGGCATACTTCATGTATTTGATGAACAGTGTGTTCATGGACTATCTTGACAAGTTCGTGGTAGTGTTCATTGACGACATTCTGGTTTTCTCCAAGAACGAGGAAGAACACGAAGAACATCTGAGGTTGGTGATGCAGAGACTTCGTGAGCATCAGTTGTATGCCAAGCTGAGCAAGTGTGAGTTTTGGTTGAAGGAAGTAGCATTCCTGGGACACGTACTGTCCAACGGTGGAGTAGCAGTTGATCCGAAGAAGGTTAGTGATGTGTTGAGTTGGAATCCGCCTAAGGATGTAAGTGAAATCAGAAGTTTCCTTGGAATGGTTGGATACTATCGGAGGTTTATTGAAGGATTCTCCAAGATTGCTAAACCCCTGACGGCGTTATTGGAGAAAAATGCCAAGTTTGTCTGGACTGAAGAATGTCAAGTCAGCTTTGAGGAATTAAAGAAGAGGTTGACAACGGCACCTGTGCTAGTGTTGCCAGATATAACCAAGAGCTTCTCTATCTACTGCGATGCATCTCGTCTAGGTTTGGGATGTGTGCTCATGCAAGAAGACAGAGTAGTAGCTTATGCATCGAGGCAGTTGAGGAAACATGAGCAGAATTACCCAACACATGATCTGGAGTTAGCAGCTGTAGTACATGCTTTGAAAATTTGGAGGCATTACTTGATTGGACATAAGTGTGATATCTACACTGACCATAAGAGTCTCAAGTATGTATTCACATAGTCAGATCTGAATATGAGACAACGTCGTTGGTTAGAGTTGATCAAGGACTACGATCTGGAGATTCATTATCATCCAGGGAAGGCCAATCTGGTGGCAGATGCTCTGAGTAGAAGGAGTTACGTGCATAAGATCACGGGACATTGCTTACCGGAGGAACTCAGTCTAGAGTTTGAAAGGATGAGTCTGGGATTTGTGACCAGCGTCACCGAGATGGTAGTAGAACCGACCTTGGAACAAGAGATCCGAAAAGGACAGCTCACAGATGAGAAGATCAAGGAGATCGTAGAACTGGTGGCATTAGGAAAAGCCCCTGGTTTTCGAGTAGATGACCAAGGAACCTTGTGGTATGAAAAGCGGATCTGTGTGCCAGATGTAGTGCAGATCAGGGATGCAATTCTCAGGGAAGCCCATGAATCGGCGTATTCAATACACCCGGGTAGTACCAAGATGTACCAAGATATCAAAGAGAGATTTTGGTGGTATGGATTGAAGAGGGATGTGGCCACATACGTAGCTCTATGTGACACCTGTCAGAGAGTCAAGGCTGAACATCAGAGGCCAGCAGGTTTGCTTCAGCCCCTGAAGGTACCTGAATGGAAGTGGGAAGAAGTCGGTATGGATTTCATCACTGGCTTACCTCGCACTCAGAGAGGATTTGACTCAATCTGGGTAATCGTGGATCGTTTGACCAAGGTGGCGCACTTCCTACCAGTAAAGACCACCTACTCGGGAGCAAGACTAGCAGAGTTGTATATGGAGAGGATTGTGTGTTTGCATGGGGTACCAAAAAGAATAGTGTCAGATCGAGGTACCCAATTCACGTCACACTTTTGGCGACAATTGCATGAGTCTATGGACACTAAGCTACAGTTCAGTTCAGCATACCATCCGCAGACAGATGGGCAGACAGAACGGACGAATCAGATATTGGAAGATATGTTGAGAGCATGTGCTCTACAATATGGTGCCAGTTGGGACAAGAGTTTACCGTACGCGGAATTCTCGTACAACAACAGCTATCAGAAGAGTTTGCAGATGGCACCATTCGAGGCTCTGTATGGCAGAAAGTGTAGGACACCACTATTCTGGAATCAGACGGGAGAAAGTCAGGTGTTCGGACCTGAAATACTAAGAGAGGCAGAGCGACAAGTGCAGATAATCAGACAGAATCTGAAAGTGGCACAATCCAGACAGAAGAGCTATGCAGATAACCGACGAAGGGATCTCAGTTTTGAAGCTGGAGATTTCGTGTATCTCAAGGTGTCACCCATGAGAGGCGTGAAGAGGTTCAACGTCAAGGGCAAGTTAGCACCTCGATACATTGGACCGTTCAAGGTACTTGGTCGGAAAGGTGAAGTGGCATATCAGTTAGAACTACCGGAGAAGTTAGCGGGAGTACATGATGTGTTCCATGTGTCTCAGTTGAAAAGGTGCTTGCGAGTACCTGAGGAATAGATTCCGATTGATGAGCTGAATGTGGAGGAAGATCTTACCTATACTGAGCATCCTGTCAAGATTTTGGAGGAGTCAGAAAGAGTCACCAGAAATAAAGTGATCCGGATGTGTAAGGTTCAGTGGAGTCGACATTCAGTGGATGAAGCGACTTGGGAAAGAGAGGAGGATCTCAGAGCTGAATATCCACAGTTATTCCCATCCACATCCGAATCTCGAGGACGAGATTCATCTTAAGGGGGGTAGGTTTGTAACACCCTAAAAATGCCTATTTTAAAATTTTAGTAATTAAATTGCTTTTATTTAATTTTGTGCTCATATTTATCTAAGGAAAGTAAATTATTTATGAGAAATAAAATTAAATATAAGGTTAGAAACATTTTTGTTGCATTCATGCCGACTGCATCGTGTTTTGTTTGTGTCTGGTTCAATTCGAATTTAAATTCTGTTTAAATTCGAATTTGAATCGCTGCGTTTGGAGCTCTAGAAAAGTTTCTGCGGCCCGAGTCCCCTTTCCCTCCCTTAACTCTTTTCCCCGTCCAATCTTGGCCCTTTTCTTTTTCCTTTCGCAGCAGCCCAGCCCCCCCTGTTTCCGCTTTCGGCCCAGCTGGCCAGCTTCCGCAGCAGCCCAGCCAGCGCGCTCCCGGCCTGCTCCGCCCGTGCCGGCCCGCTCGCACTCCCGCCCCAGCGCAGCGCCGCCTCCCCTCGCGCGCGGCCCACCCCGCGGCCCAGCAACCGCCGCAGCCCCCCCCCCTCAGCCGACTGACAAGTGGACCCCCCGTGTCAGCCCATCCCCTACCTCTCGCCGACTCCGTCCCGAACACGGCGCCGGAATCCCGACCCGACACGGCCGCGGCACGCACGTCGAGGGCCGCCCGGACTCTTCCTCGTCCGCCCTACTTAAGCCCCGCCGCCGTCTCCCAACCTCCCTGCCCCGAGAATCCTAGCCCAGTCGCTCCGCTCGAGTTCGCGCCGCCGCCCGGAATCGAAGTCGCCGCCGCCGTTGATCCGCCGGTCTAGCACCGCCCCGTACAAATTGGTCGCCGGAACAGCTTCGCGTGGTGGTAAGCGTGCTCCCGAGCCCCTCCTTGCTCTTCTTCCCCCTCTGTCGCAAGCCCACCGCCGGTACCCGACCGCCGCCGCCGCTGTTGCTCGTCGCCCGTTGCCCCCGTTGCTCCGCCGTCGTCTTGAACCCCCTGGTCGCGTTCGCCGTCGTGCCCCGAAGCTGTAGATGCAAGCCACGTCCGGATTCGAGCCGCGTAGCGCGTTCGCGCCTCTTCGCCGGCGATGCTCCGCCGCCTCCTGCTGGCGCCGCCACCCCAGCGCCGCCGCCGCCGACGCCCCCCCCTCCAGATCTAATCAGAGTCGCCCAAACTAAATCCGACGGCCCAGATCGAAAGCCAACCCGAGTCAACTCGGGTCAATACCGGTCAACCCCCAGTCAGCCGAGCCGTTTTTCAAAAGAGCCCCTGTACTATTTCAAAATTAACCCGCAGTCCAAATTTATTCAAAAATAATTACAATTAAGTCCTGATTTTTACAGAAAACCCCTTGACTTATTTAAAAATAGTGCCCGAGGTCCTGCTTTGGTCAAATTGCAAATAAACCCTCCTGTTTTTATATAAAATTATGTTTTAGCCCCTGAGTTTTTGCAAATAAGCCCCTGGAACTTTTAAAACTTTGCCAGCAAGTCCCTGAACCTTAGAAAAGCCATAACTTCTTCGTTTTAGCTCCGATTTGAGTGATTTTCGCGCTCACGTGTTCGTAGCGAAGCGTAGATTAGTTTCTGAGCCTTCTTTTGATCTATTTTTATTGATTGGTGTACTGTTCTAATAGATTAATATTGTTTGCATGTACTGGCTTGTATGGATGCTTGTGTGTTGATGTATGAGTCCAGTCGGTGAGCCGTACACGTTTGAGTTCGAGGGTTACGAGGAGCAAGACCAACAGCAGCAGCAAGAGCAACAGCAGCAGTTGGACGAAGGCAAGTACAGCACGGACAATCCTTGCTACCTAAACACACCTTTACACTATTTACTGCATATGCATGTGTCTAAATTGTTCATATTAAGGTTATTCCTAGCTTTGTTTATCCTATACCTTGATTACCCTGGGTTATTGCATTTGGGTAGATCTTTGCTAAGCGCCGCTACTGTCACCAATGTTTAACTGTTAATCTTGACTTAATGGTTCACTTCAATGTTAATGTTAAAATTTGCTTTTTAGCAACATGGAACAGGGAGCTAGGGTGTATGCTTCATGCCTGGCCCTAGTGTCTCTCCGTAAGGACTGGTTCTTAAAGCGGCAACCCAGGAACCTGTCGCCACCACTAGAACTATAATGGCTCTGGTCTTGGATGAGTAGCATGTACGGCTCTAGCTTGACAGTAGTTACCGAAGGGCCGACGGCGTTATGGGAAGCATGGGTGAGAGTATGGTTTGATCCACCGAGGACGGAGTATCCGTTGGCTTTGCCCTCGTGAGGCACAGTCCCGTGTAGGAGCTTCCGTTTGGCGGGGGTTCTGCACGTTGCGCTATTTAATTCTGTTTCTGCATTACTTTTCTGCGATTGGACGCCATCGACCCCCTCGTGCTGCGGCACGGGCGTAAGTCAGTCTCGGTGCCTCGGGTCATGCTGCCTAGGTTGTACCATAACGGCTACTGTTTTGTTAGGGTGTCTTGTGAAAAGCCTCGTAGCGTCCCTATGCAGTCACACCTCGGAAGTGTTGATATGCGTGGTTGGGTGCAAAGTTCCTTTGAACTTTTACGCGACTGGTGGGTAAAGGGCGAAACCTCTGCAGAGTGTATAATCTATCATGATAGCCTTGCTCAGGGTCAAGAGCGGCCTGGATCCTTTTTGATTAGAAGTTGATACTTATTATTGTATAATGTTCACCTTTACTTCATTAATTGGGAATTGCAACTGGGATTCACTTAATTGTAGTAATCTTGGTTTATGTTAAAATGAATCAACTAAAATTGCTAATGCAGTACAGCCGTGTCAAGCCTATCCTTTAAGCCTTCATTACCCGTGTTGTATTTGCTAAGTAAGACAATTACTTACACTTGCCATTCAACAAAATCCCGGATGGGTAACAGATGGATTAGATGGTACTGCTGCTATTGAGTTTCCTGAAGATCTGCCATTCTACTAGCTGTGCTCAACCAGTCAGAGTCCCTGTGGATTATGGAGATCGGCTTTGTCTTCGTCATCGTTTAGAGAGAGTTTAATAAATAGTCTTCCGCTGTGTTATTTAGTTATTTTAGTCAAACTCTGATGTAAAACCATTTTATTCGAGCATATGTACTCTGTTTATCATATTTGTTGTCTATATGTGTTCTGTGGACTTCCTGGGCACACATATAGAAGCATTCGGGTTTCTGTGTAAATCCGGGTGTGACATCGGTCCACCGTGAGCCGTGTGTGCGGTGCACGTGAGCCAGGTGCACGAGATCAGATTGTGGCCGCCACGGGATTCTCTGTGCCGTGTTGTGCGTGGTGTTGGTGTGGTCCAGCGTGTGGCTTGGCCACGGCGCGACGCGGACGCGCGCGACGCGCGCTGGCGCGCGGCCAGCGGCTTCGGTCGACGGCGGCGATCGCCGGAGACGGCTCGGCTGGGTCCAAGAAGCGGTGGAAAAACTCGGCTAGGTGCTCGCGGTCACGTCCGACGAGAAAAAGGTGGGGGCTCGGCTGCGGCTTGGGCTCCCCGACGCGAGCGGCGGTGGCGCGACCATGGTGCCACGGCGGCCGGCGACGTGCGAGTGGAGGTGGCTCGGGAACGGCTCAGCTGCGAGGGCTCGCGCACGCGCGACACCAGCGTGTGCTGGAACGCGACGTCGCGGCCTCTGCGGGGGTGCACGTGCGCGGGCACACGGTTGCCCGTGGCCGCGACACGGCCTCGGCATGCGCGCGCGGCGAGCGGAGCCCGGCCGCGGCGGCCTCGGCTGCGGAACTCGGTCGACGGCGGTTTGCAAAATGGTTAGCGGTGCGAAGGGGGTTCCTGCACAAGACATACGGCTCGAAGGCCGGGTCCCAGAAAAGGGCTAGCAAGGCGGTGCGGCGGCGCTCGGCCGGAGACAGGGGAGAAAGGGGGGCTTTCGTGGGTGGCTCACCTAGGGCAAATAGGCGTACGCAGCAGCTCGGGGTAGCGCTCGCGGTGTTCCTCCGGTGCTCGTGCTCCTCTTCTCGTCCTTGGTTCGGCTCGGTGTCGGCGGCTCCGCGGGCGGCAGCGCTCCGGTCTTCGGCGTCGACGCGGGGAAGGGGATCGACTCCACCTCGGCTCGCTCCCGCTCCAATCCTTCCTTCCTCGACCCTTCCTGCTCCTTCTCCCTCCCTCACACTCTCGATTCCGGGCTGAGAAGAAACCCCAAAGGGGCGGGGGCGGCTTGGGGAAGAAGAAGGTCGGGCGGCGGCTTTATAGGGCGGTGGTGGCTAGGGTTTAGGGCACGGACGGCGAGATGGCTTGGCGAGCCCGCTCGGGCCACGCGTCGCAATCGCGACGGGCCGCGAAGGGGGGCTGATGGGACCGGCCGCGCCGGCTCTGCTTTTCGCCGGGCAGAGGGAAGAAGGAGAGGGGGAAGAAGAACAGTGGTGGCGGGGCCCACCTGTCGGTGATAGAGGAAGAGGGAGAGGGGCGCGCAGCGAGATTGGGCCGAAGCTGGGCCGCAAGGCCGGTTGGGCCGGTTGGCTGGTTGGCTCAGGAAAGAGAGTTCGAGGGGGTTAGGTGGACTTGGGTTAGGGGTTTCGGCCCAACAGGGTTAGCTAGGGTTTGAATTAGTTTAGTTAGTATTTGTTTGAATTCAAATCTAGAATTTGAATTCAAACACAACCAAAAATCCAATAAAACCAAATTAACTCCAAATCACACATATTTGGTCCTTAGCCCTTCAAATTATTTTTTAATTTGAATTTAAATTGCCTAGGAATTTAGGGAGCAATTAGAAGACACTCCTATATGTTTGTTGTCTTGCACAAAATTCATCAAAAATTTTCAAATTCACATTTTTGCATTCAACAAATTCTAAGGGAATTTTTTTTGGGTTGTTACACTAAGCTTGGCATAAGCGTAAGAGTGTTGTGTGCGTGTTTGTGTTGTGTGTGCGCGCGTCGGGCAGGAGCGGCAGGAGAGCTGCGGCCATGGCGGCGTGACATGCGAGTTGTGCGTTCCGGTAGATTGGATCAGGCTCGAGCCAGCAGGGGTGCTGCGGCAGGGTCGGTCGGTGTTGGTTAGGAGGGGGAGGCGTGTGTGCTGTTGATCCGTTGGTGTGTGGCCACGTTGTGCGGGCGAACGTGTTGCCGCCAACGTTGTGCGAGTCGCACGGATCATGGCGAGAGTGCCGGGCGTGGAGGTGTGCTCCAACGTGCCGTGGCCTATTTGTACCCCTGTGCTCCTTCCCTGTGAGGTGCCGGTTCCATTTCAATGTAGAGAGGCCAAGATACAGGCGAGGTGTGCTCGCCGCGGCGTTCGTCGCCGAAAATACTGTTCATCTTCTTCCTTGGTCTCCGTCGCGTTCTCGTCGCATTAGTGAGAGAGAGAGGGAGGGAGCTGCGGGAACGCGTGTTCCTGGGCATATCATGAACGCATATTTTCTAGACTAAATTAAAATGGTTTAAATATTTATATTTAGTCTAACCATAAACGAAATGGCCTTTCAAAATTCTAAACACTACCCGGTATACCTCCAAGCTAGCTCCAGATCTTTATTTGGCTATTTCTTGGATCGAATTAAAAGCACCAAGCTGCGAGAAATCCACATAGCTGCCAAACACTAGCAGCCGCTACCCCCACATGGTAACAGGTGTTCCCTCCTATGATAGCAGCATGATATGAAGCATCGGCAAATAAAACATTGGCGTCCTTTCTCGTCTATCATGGGGAGAAATCCTATTGTACAATACGCACACCAAACTGTGCACCTTTAAGAAACAATGCAAGCAAGCAGCTACCTAGCCAGCTAGGTAAGGTCGCAGTAAAATAAGACACCGTTCCTAAGCTGCTTAAACATGGAGCACTAAAAATATTTACCCTTATCCTGCAGCCATCCAGCTGGTGTTTCACAGATACTTTCTGACCACATGCTCGCTGCAAAGCGGAGAGGAAACTAAAGAGAGGGAAAATGAATGAAGCTTCCATCCATGCATGGCCAAGCGAGCGAGAATAGCGTGCATGCATGGAACTGAAACATATTCTCCTCCGTATCAAAATATTTATCGTTATTGACGTTTTTCATAAAGTTTGACAATTCACTTACTTAAAGTTTTATTATAAATATATAAAAAGATAGGTTATATATAATAAAGTGAGTCACAAATAAAATAAATGATACTTATGTAATTTTTGAATAAGACAAATGGTCAAACTGTCACAATCAAAAGTCAATAGTAACAAATATTTTGACACGGAGGTAGTAATAACTAGCTTTCGTTTCTAGCTAACCTTGATCAATTAAAGCCTCAAACAAGCTCTAATGTGAAATTTTAAGCAATAGCTTTTATCATTAACAGAGTTGTTATACCCTAACCACCAGAAATCAAACTGAGGGCTCGACATCTCAAGTTAGGTGACGTGCTCATCAACAAGAATGCCCTATAGCGAGTCCATCAATTTCAAGATCTACAGGTATATAACTTCTATATTCTCCGTATGTTCAAATAGGTAGAATGTGGTTATATAAGTTTTACATGGATGAGTGTGTTTGAACATTTTTTTTACATCCTTCATGTATTTTAGAAAATAAACAAAAGGCCCTAATGTTGGATTAGTCGAAGTGGATGATATAAAAGCTGCTGCGGTTAAGTGCTCCCTGACTGTCTAGCCAGACAGTGCTTATGATAAATTACTTATTGTTAACTCCATCCACCTAGGCAGTCTGCTGTGCGAGGCATCGATAGACGAGTCTCCACTTTCCAGCTAGGTAGGCTCTGCCTCTTGGTTGAACGATCCACTAACAATGAAATGTTCATAAAACAATGGAGGAATTTCAGTATTAGTAAATAATTATATGAGAATCATATATGATTCAATTCATGTCATCTTCCTCATGGCAGGGAATTGAAAGCGCACCAGAGGAGTATATTTTTGCTCTTAGTTTGCATACGAAATCAAAGGTTGCTGACACTTACAACAGAGAGGCAGGCAAGCCATATGCGCAGTCGCTTGAAGCCAATTCAGGTCCCTCTCATGTAATTTTCCTCGGCAGTTGTGGTCAATATTTTTCACATACTGCTCGAACTCTATGACTCTCTCTCTCTCTCTCTCTCTCTCTCTCTCTCTATATATATATATATATATATATATATACTATACGTCGTTACACATGTGTAAATTAAAACAACTGTAAGACGGGATCGTGAGTAAACACAAGGAGCGTAGAGTATGGACATTTGCAGGCTGGATAGAGTATGGACAATGGACACAGGACACTTGAAGAGCAGCAGTATTTTTCGCTGACCCCAAGGTGTCTCGGAGCTCGTGTCGGTGCGTTTTGCATTTCCCCGCAAACATGCCTCCCCATCACCCTCAGCTCATCGTAAATGTTAAGCCAATCAATCTGCAGTACGTGCTGCACGCACTCGCTGCAACATTCCAAAAACCCTAATCTTGTTCCATTCTGTCCCTCGGTTTTTATAGTTAAACGGCTGAAGAAACGCCAGCGGCCGCCAGCTGACACGAAAAAAAAACAGTGCAGAGAAACTTATGTAACAGTGTAACACTACATGTACGTATATGTTGCACTGGCCGTGGCTATAACATTGAATGGTTAACTGCATGGCAGACCTGGATTTATTAGATATTTCTTCTAAAATAACATATGGGTGAATGCTCTTCAGATGTATACATTCAGCGTTCTACCTCCGGTTTGGAATTAGAAGTTGTTTTAGATAAGATTTGAGTCAAATATTAGGAATATAAATTATGAATAACATTTAAATCGGTGAGTTTGGGAATGTAAAAAATTATATAAATAGATTGCTTGAAAATTACTTTCATAAAAAATATACATATAATTTTTCAAAAAAAATTATAGAAAAAAGTTAAAGTTGTATTTTGATGACCTTATCGCTATCCTAAACGACTTCTAATACTAAATTGGAGGTAGAGGGAAAATGTATCTTGGGTTCCGTGTGTGCATGGGCCAATGCAAGACAAGACATATGCATATGTGGTACGTAGTCATGTAGCAGCACTGTGCAACGCCACAATACAATGAAATTTTGCAATTGCTGGCTACCAACAAAGGGGTGGACTTTGTGAGGCTCGCCTTTGTAGCTGTAGCATTTCTTTCTCGCTCCTCCCCTTTCTCTCTCTTTACGCACTCTTGTAGTCTTGTCCTTGCAGTATATAAAAACACCACCCTCTTTTCTCTATTGTCTTCTTCTACTGCTCACCCTCACACTGAACTAGCCGCTCAAGAAAATGCCTCATCTTCTTGCTCTGCTCCCTGGCGCGCCAATGGAGCCGGGCGCCGTCACTACCCGTTGTGCTGCAGCTGCGACCTGGCCAGCATTTGGAGATCCAAGCGAGCAGCCGGAGCGAAACAGGCCTCACAGATAGGCGAGGCCGGCTGGCGAGAGGAGCTCGCGGCCGGTGAGCTCTCTCACCACACTACTCCGCTGCTTTGCTCCGCGATCTGTGCGCGCGGAGCATGGAGGCCGGTGTGAGGTGTGAGCGCGTGGGGAATTGAGGCGTCATGGTCCGAGATATATACATGTCTCTCTCTTTGCTAGGTGGTATCTTTTAGATTGTTCGTAGCTTTATTATCAGCACTGCGGTCCTGGGATATTGCTTTCTCCCCTTCCTCCTCTCTTGTTTTTTGCTTCAATTTTCCTGGTCTTGCTTTTTCTTTGGTTGAGGCTGTGTAAGTGACGCATTCTTGGCGTGGAGCTAGGTTGTTCTATGATGTTAGACATCTCGGTCTCAACTCTCAACAGCCTGTTTTGAGCAGCATTGTCACTTTAGTATATGCATAAGGAGTTGGGCCGCGGTAGTCTAATTAAAATTAATCTTAGGCATGGAATGCATCAGGTACACTTTGTAATTTATGCATGTAATCTCTCTGTTTTTATTCTTGTTGTATTCTACTGCATTTCTATACTGCAGGTCTTATCCACTATATATATTCTTTAGCTGGAACTCACTCAAAAGCGCGTCTATGTTTGCTTCCTCTTGTAATTTAGTGCTTTTGGGAGCTGAACTGATTTTGTTTGTGCTCCTCCAAAGCGGCAGTACGTAATACATCTTGCGAGCTAGTGAGCGCGAGACCACGTTTGTTACTCTCAGCTCCCTCCTGTTGCAAGTATATACGTCGTTTCAGTATTATTTTCACCATTCTCTAAGTATGAGTCGTTCTATGATTCCAGTTCAACTTTAAATTATTCATTGCGAAGAGAAAACCGGGAGGTTGCACAGCATTTCTTTGCACATTTTGCATGATAATAAATGGGAGGTAGCATGGATATTTCTCCTATATCGTCTTGTCAGTTTATCCTTGCGCCCAAGCCGGAAACTACCTTATATGTTTGCAAGTTGGAGGGAGTAGTATTTGTGTAAAATGACTATAGTTACGGCACATCAACATTTCTTCTCAGTATTTTACCCAGCAGGCAGCAGCTCCCTGCTTCTGGTTTTCAAAACAACCATTTAACAAAGAGTACGTGTGCTACATGCCAAATTCTGCACCCCCACCACATGTACAGCCTCGCTCAATAATACGGAGTATACCACACCATGCATCCCAGATAGATGCGGGGCCTCCTCAGATGTACTGTACACATGGACGATGGATGTGCTTAAATGCTCCTGTTTGCACCTCAATAATTGGCATTAGAGCCGCAGATATTCCCCTTCTAAACCCTCACAGTACAGCAGAAGGAATATAATCTGGCCGGCCCGGCCCGGCCGGTACCACACCGGACTGGAACAAGAAGATAAGATGAGACGACGTCGACGGTTCCGCGGCCTTGCACACACATGCGTCCGCCGCAGCCCTTGCTGCTGCGTTCTAGATGCTCAGGGGCCTTGAATGCATCTACCACTGTTTCACATGTGTTATATGTTGCCTCTCGCAGTGCAGCGCCTCTGGTGCTCCGATTGGTCACGCTCTTGCTGCAGCTAGCAGCTGGTGCACTCTCTGGGAGGCCTCCATAGATGCTGCGTTTTTGCTGTTTGATTTTGGCGATGCATCCCCATCCCTTCCCTGCAGAATGCATGGGCAGCGCATCAGGCCGGCAGCAGCACAGCGGCTAGTACTGGGAGGGAGGAAGAGGATGCTTGTCCTGGGCCATTCAAACTCTGGCTGTTAATGCTCCGCAGCAGGGAATATTCAGCGGCTGCGCAGGGTGGAATGCATGCGGCGCCACTGTGCCTCATTTATGGGCCGGCCCGCCTTTATACCTTTGCTTTCGATTGGCGTGGCGCGGCATCGGCAGCGCTACCCTGTGCGGGGCTGGCCCTGCTACCTCCCTGCTCTCGGCTCGATCGATCAGCTGCCGCCCGGCCTGCTGCCTGCTGGGACCATGGATGGAAGCAAGCTGGAGAGAGTACAGGAAGGGCGCGTGCTTGATACCTGCCTAGCCATTGCCATGCTAGAGCTCTGACTGAGGCATGCATAGCCTGCATGCATGTCACTATGCACCACCAGGCAGTCAGGCACCAGCCTCTCACCTCCCCCTCGTTGTAGTTTGCTTGCAAACCTGTGGGTGGCGCCCAGCATGTGAGAGGGTGATCAGAGGCCTTGACGAATTTAATGTGTAGTTGTGTACTGCTACTGCAAAAGGCCACAGCAGGGAAGAAGACGAGACTATTAGCTTATATCCTAGCTTTAGATGTGTCGATCATGTGAAGGATGTATATCAAATACACTCATATCCTAGCCACTACAAGTACAGATCACTACAAGTTTAGGGAATGATTGAATGAAGCACCTAACATATTTGCATGTGTTATTAGCAGCTAAGCAAACCACATATGATTCCAAAGTCCTTTTCTTGTTTGTTGCTATACCAATGGATCGGATGGACCATTTATAATTATTTTCATCATTGCACAGTGAGGTGTCTGGTATGCTACAACGCCGACACTCCAGCTATACTGTGTAAGATGTACGTGAGTCGTGACCACCTTAGCAGTACCATGGTTGTAGAATGAATATGAATAGTATCTCACTGCTGGCTGGCCTTTATGCACTGTAAATGGAACTGATCGATGGTGTACCATGCGTATGTGACATGTCGAACAAATTTAATCAGCCTGCTGCCTTTTCAGCTTTATTTCCACTTTTCCATGCATCGGTTTGGCAGTTCTCCACCACTGAATACCTTCTTCTTCTTTTTATACATATATAAATAACTTCAAAATGGTGTTCTTATTAGTGTTACTTGAGTGGTACTCAATAAACTACTGTTCCAAATTATTATTCATTGTTGATTAATTTACCATTCATTTTATTAAAATTAATGGAAAAATAAATCATATTAAAATTATCTTTGATGATAAAATAAGTCATAAATAAAATAAATATTACTCGCCAACAAAACTAATGATTAAATTTTGTGAGAAAAGAAAAATCAACGATTAAAAATAATTTGGAACAAAATAATTTAGAATAAAAGTACTAGTAAATACACCGACAATGATGCATCCTAAAGAACGGAAGAGAGGTTAGAAATGCTTGGGAAGACACAGCTACTACCAGTAACATATCCGCCATGCGTCATTTTGTTTGGTTCCGTCCTTCTGATTTGATGACAGAGAGCACAATTAGGGATGGTAATAAGGGCGCTAGTTTTTTACTAGATATTCAATTAGGGCCGAGCTAAAATACTACTACTCCCTCCATCCCACAATATAAGCATTTTTCAATTTTCGTGTATCATGTTTGACCATCCGGCTTATTCAAAAATTTTGTAAATATATTATTTATTTTGCTATGACTTGTTTTATCATTAGGTATAATTCAAGTGTGACTTATTTGTTTTATATTTTTATAAATTTTTTTGAATAAGACGGATGGTCAAACGTGATGTCTAAAAGTTAATAAATGCTTACATTATGGAACTGAGGGAGTATTTTTTGAACTAAAATTAGCTATAGGATCAAATTGAATTGTGAAGGAAACAAAAAGATATGATCCATTACCACCCCTAAGCACAATCGACCGAGAAGAAGTTACCACCGCATGTCTCTAACGAAATGTCACGGGAGGATTGACATATAGCGCTGCGTATGCGTACGCGTACTTGTTGGCGCTCTGCCCTAGCCGGGCAGAGAGGCAGCTAGTGGCCGGCTACAGCTACACGTACGACGTCGAGGGGCAGGAGGGGGGACGCGGCGCGCAGCATGCCATCTGCGGATGTATACGCGCGCTTCGCGCCGTCCCCTCCAAAACGCGCGCTTGTTCGGCGGATCTGCGATCGATGCGCGCGCAACACGACGCCGTGGGCTCAGCTCGATCATCAATGTTTGGGCCAGCCCGGCCGGCCGGCTGTTTCTCGCATGCTCCGTGTTTACTGCCGCGTTTGAAGTTTAAACTATGCCTGGCCTTATTAGCTTACTGCAGTGTGTATACAGAAATACAGTGCAGAAGTATGTTTTCTGTCACTATGCAAAGGCGCGCAGGCATGAAGGCTGACCGAGGGGCGACGGAGAATAGTTACCACAGGAGCATGCACGATGCTAGCTCATGCACATGAAGTCAGATAGCAGAGAGAGAGAGAGTGGGGTAGTGTGTTTTTTCGAAAGACCAGTATAAACTTAGACGCTTGCAACGTACACACTCACTCCTATAAATACACGTACGTAAACTCTATCTTTATGAACACCTTTCAAGAAATTGGATGGACAGATGTCGAGATTGTCGAAGTCATCACAAGCGTCTCGTTGTTGACCGGACGCGTCGCTTACAACTAAAAGAATAGCGTCGATTAACTTCTGGAATAATTCAAGAAAAAACGACACCAATAATGAGGCCTCGTGCAATGCAGTCGGATTCATGATTATCAACGCATCAATTACCTTTAGAAAAAAAACACGTACATATTACTCACTCTGTCACTAAATGTCTTTAGATTTGTCTTGGATCAAAAGAAGACTTCAGTGGCGGAGCTTCTCGGAGGCCAAATAATGCAATAGGCGCCACGGCACCCCCTAACTTGTGGAAACTCCATTAGTTCCTATCATTTGGCTTGATAAAAAAAAAACTTTGTCCCTCTATGCTTGGCCCCTGGTGGGTTTTGGAGCAAGCTCCGCCACTAGAAGTCTCTGTGTAGTAATAGTAAGATAGTTGCTAAGTGAGAAAGTTTATGTATATCCAAGTAATTCGGGATGTATGCGATGCCATTTTGCATTTAACTTTCTTCATGAAATATAATACGGACACATATAATTATGTACACACTCACACATGCATATCTTTCCTATGACACACACCGTGCTCCGCCCGCCTTACCCAAGACGTACGTGAAACTAAACCAATAAATCTTGAGTTAACAATGTCATGTAACACATGCATATCATTTTCAGTGGGCGCATGTCTACAACCCGGACACCAAACCTGGGGTCTGATCTCAATAAGTAGCAGAGGTACAACCTCGCTCCTACCATCCAACCTTTTGTTTAGTTAGGCGGTGTTCACTTCCCTGAAAAGGGAATGTGAATTTAGGTGAAAATGTCACATCGAACACTGTAGCGCACTGTAGCACTTTTCGTTTGTTTATGGTAATCATTGTCCTACCATGACCTAACTAGGTTCAAAAGATTCGTCTCGTCGTGTACATCAAAACCATGTACTTAGTTTTTTATTTACCTACATTTAATGCTCCATGCATGAGGAGAGAGATTTGATGTGGTAGTGAATAGTGAAGTTTAGAGAGAGAAAGTTTGGGGGAAGTTTTGGATTTGAAGGGAAGTGAACACGGCCTTAGTTCTCTTACTTGTAGTTGTATTCCCGGTCTACCAATTCGAGTTTGATTTGATAAGACCAATTTATTCTCTCTTTCTTGAAATTGTAATGCATGGCAACACTCTCCTGTTCTCTTGTTCTTAAGATAGAGTTCAAAAGGTCTACACCATGTGTGTACTGAGTATCATCATTAGTACAGCTTCCCCTCAGTGAAGCCATGTTTATAATGATTCTGACTACTCTGGTGAATTTAGATGCTGGACTTGGCTGTTACTAAACCCAGAGTTGACGTCAAATTCTTTGCTGCTTACAGTTCAAAAACCTCTGATGGACGCCCCGTGCCGCTCTGCTCGTGATATGATCAGGCATATATAGATCCGGGGTAGACAATTCGATGCAAAGTATCTTTGCAGGCTAGGAAGCTGGCTAGCCTCTGCCCAAGCGAATAGACAGTCACATAGCCAGGTCCAACTGCTCAAGAGGATCGGCAGGCCCGGTCCTGGGGCAGGGCGAGAGGGGCGACCGCCCCGGGCCCCCGATAGCAAGGGGCCCCAAGTATCAAATTGCTACGTAGTATACACTTGTAGCTGTATATGGAGTACCTAGACACGATACTCGTAGAATCGATCGAAACGATGCCGCGCCGTGCGACTCCTCGAATCGTGATCTCGTCCGCTCGTCGTTTCGATTCCGGAGCCATCGACGGGAATGGCTCGTCTTCGTCTCTCTTGGTATACGGCACACACGTTTCGATTCCGGAGCCATCGACGGGAATGGCTCGTCTTCGTCTCTCTTGGTATACGGCACACACGACAGCATAAAAGCCTAGAGGCAAGAGAATTCGACAGCGGCGGTGCGTCTCGGTGTCGACGATTCAATTCATGGCACCGTAACAGGGGCGACGCCGCGATAGGTAGTGGCACACTTCCGTCGACCCCTCTTTCTGCCGCCTGTGCCGATCTAGTATGGCAGTCCGCGGGTAGCAGCGCAGCCAGCGCTACAATGTATCTAGCATCAACAGGACAACAACCAGGTATGAATTGTTTTTATGTTTGATTTATGAATAAAGATCACCGGCGCGTATCCCTCCACTGCAGTTCTAGATCGACTTGCATTATAGCCAACAAATTAAATCCGTTGATCGGGAATCGATGACAGATATACAATATTAGGATTTAAGAGTTCTTGTGTGCTAATTTGTAGGAAATAATAATCGCTACTTGTAGTTCTGCATTAGTTTTTAATAACTAATTTGTTTCTTTTGTTAGAGACTCTAGTATAATCATCTCATCGAGTCTATAAAGTATGCATTCAGAAGGGAGAGGCCATTGACAGATTTTTGAGAGTGTAATACTGTAATGTGAGCGTTCCAAGCAATATTAGAAGAAACTTTTAAAGTACTTATACACATGATTATACACTCTCAAGTGCTTGTCTTCGCCCCCATTTATTATACACACAAGTGCTTATACAGCAAGAGGGCCCCATTTCTTATCTTCGCCCTGGCCCCTGAAGTCTTAGGACCGGCCCTGAGGATCGGACGACTAGGGCGGCTAGGGGATGTGGATCAGAGTATCAGACTACTTCAATACCTCACGTGCTCGTAAGCTACTCCACTCTATTACCTCACGCACATGCCTGCACCCTGCAGTTCCGAAGCAGCAAGGATCGCGCACGCGCGTACCGGTATTTGGGGAGCGAGACGAACATTTTGAGCCTAATTAATCAATTTTTAGATAATTTTTCACAAATACAAACGAAATGCTACAGTAACGCAATGATTACAAAGTGACATCTTACTTACAAATTCAACCTCTCAATTCTAACATCTAAACACCAACATATTAATGCATCAAGACGTGTGCAGGGATGCAAAATGCCAGGAAAGCATAGGCGGCCAGGAACAGCCGAGCAGCGAGCAGGACACTGCCTCATGCCTAGCTGATGAACTCCGCTGAACGCGAAGCTTGCTGCGAACAAGCGTAGACATACGCAGCAGGTCAGCAGCCTATTGAATATATGCATGTACGTATATAATTAAAAAATTGCTAACCGAGTATATGCGCGCGCTTTCGCTTCATAACAGAAAAAGGGTAGAGTAAAATATCTTGATCAAAGCACAGAGAGCGCAGAACTGCAGAAGCGGCAAAGCAGCCAGTTAGCGCATCAACATAGAGCGACTACTATGTGATATTGAGTGTTCACCTGTGCACAAAACCTTTGCATTGCCACGGCGGGTGCCGAGAGAGTTGATCTCTTAACGCGCATCAAGGTCCTTGGATACACTGATGACTGATTGGATTCGGCGATTCGCGCCCTTTCTATCAGATTCTGTGAAAGTCTCCTGACACTGTATACGGAGGTTGTGTGATTTCAATGAATTCATCTAGCTGCATATATTCTGCCAAAGAAACACTGAATCATCCGCTCGTTTCCCCCGGTTCGTGTTCAGGTTTCCCTTTTCTGGGCACGCAATAAGCAAGAGTGCAAGCCTGCCCAGGGTAGCGGCATCGCATTCCAGCGGGCAGTGCCCGTGCCGGCCTTGGCAAAGTCGCGCGTCGTCGCTGTGCCCGCGCAGCCCGTAGCCGCGCCGCGCCGGAGGAGCAAACAAACAAAAGGAAAGATGCCAGCATGCGCTGCGCCCATGCCAACCGCGCACCCGGAGCCTAGTGGTCAGCACTGGCGATACGGACGGACAAGACGTACAGGAGATGGAACGCGATAGGTGCCGGCCGGCCGGGCCCCGCTTGCATGCATATATATGCATGCTGCGTACACCGTCGAGCGTCGGTGTACCTGCTAGCTCTCAGTACGTCCATGCAAGTCGTGCGGCGCTGGCTTTTATGGCGCGGCAGGCTCCAGCTCTCTGCTGCGCTCTCGGTCGGCTCGGCGTCCCGCCGGGCCCCTCCACTACTCAGGAGTCAGGCCACGTACCTGCGCGTCTATCCGCCGTCCCCGGCCGTGCGCGGTGATGCCACGGCCCACGGCGCGCACCGGCCGGCGCGGCGGATGCAGGCCGGGTCCGCGAGCGGCACGCGCGCGGAGTCGGGGGCGGACCCGGGCCAGCCGGCCAGGGGAAGAGACGCATCGAGCGTGGGCGCGTGCGTGCGGGTGGGGACTGCATGCCACACTGCTAGGTAGGCGTCCACCACCGCAGCCCGGGCGGGCACGGGCACGCATCCAGGCCCGGGCTGCGCAGCGTGCACCGGCACGGCGCCCGTGGAGCGAGGCGGTGGAGCGCGCGGGGCGGGGCCATGCCATTACGCCGATCCGCAGACCGCAGTGCAAGTAACCGCCCAGTAGCGCGGCTCTCGCCGGCTCTCCTCGCCCAGGCGCCCTCGTCACTGTTGTGCCGTTTCGTCCCCCTGCTGTCTGCCTCTCTGTGTCTCTGTGCCTCGCTCAAGTCTTATCTCCCGCGACACTGTTCATATTCCTTTTGTTGGTCTACTGCCTACTGCGCGCTGCGTGCATGATATTTGACCTCAGACAGAGCGCGCGTGGGGGTAGGGTAAATGCGGTGGTTGAGCCTTTTCTGAGCCAGGCACGTTGGTGCGTGCTGCGGCGTGCATGGCGGGCGTAGGACTAGGAGGCTCTCTGCCTATCTCTGCTCGGCCTCGGCTTGGATGCCACCGGTATACGGCTGGGCAGCTGGCTGCAAAACTTTGTTTTGGTCGTAGCTTGACGCCATGCATGATATGTAGGTGGGCTCATGCATGCATGCAGCAACGCAGCCTACACCAGCAAGCACCCTGTAGCAATGTAGCACTGCGTTCCTATACTTTGACTTTGCCAGGAGGATATGATGGCACATGTACACAAGCACAACAGCGTCCCGCCCAGGCAGCCATAAAAAGTTAGGCCCCATTTCCAACAAAGAACAATCACAGGGATGTTGAGGAATTCTAATCCTATATAGGAAAGTTTCCTATCTGAACTATTTGTCTTGGTCCGTGTCAAAAAAAAACTATTTGTCTTGGAACAAAGAATTGCACCCAACGAATTTTCTTAATTCCTATCAAATACATGATTCCACAGGAATTTTGGAGGAAACTTGGACCTTACTTTTACTTTGTTTCTCATATGCCTTAATGCCTACATTTTTAACAAACCTATGTTTCGAAGACCTTAAAATATATCCGTGGAGGCGTGGAGCAGTAGTGTCAGCATGCATAGAATTCCGAAATGCCACGTGGGACAAATATTTAAGATTTATAAAAGTGAATTTTTATCTATTTCCAACAAAGTTGTTGTAGTATAGTGGTTTGTATTCCCGCCTGTCATTCGTGACACGGGTTCGATCCCCGGCAACGGCGTTATTATGTTTTTAATCTTTTTTGCTCGTTTCGTTTGCTACGGGCATATGTGCGCTCTCAGATTAAAACGTCTTTCTTTTTTTGCTCTTCTTATTCTTTTTTCTATTGCTCGGCGATTTTAATGAGCTCTGTACCTTTACTCAGATATGCATGGTGTCAGGTTCGTTCAGTGCGGCAGTGCCTACTGCCGCGTAGCTGTACCATGAGAAGTCACATGAAAGGTCAAGGATATAACTTCCAAGCCTGCGTCCCTTCCAATTCATGCCAGAACACTGAGCAGACCAGACCGCCAGCGCCCGCTCCAGATGACTGGTGCGGCGGTGCTCCTGGCCATGGGCCTTCCGCTCCTCCGAGGCGCCTGCAGCGACTGAAAAGTATAGCAAACGGAAGAAAGCAAGCATACTGTTCAGGAAAACAGAGCTATACAGAAGTTTTCGTGTGAGACATGACGGCTGCATGTCAATTGCCAACAGGGACCGGTTGGACAAAGGCCCAATCCACATCTGAGAAATGTTGCCACGGCTAACGGATGAGCTCCATTTCATGGTCAGAAATCGCATTTTCAAGAACTGAAATAATCGAGAATTTAATTCCTAATTTCACTGATTGAATGAACAGGATAGTACCATGGGCAGGTCTGACTCGGACCTATGCTACACCACCACCAGCGGATAACAACAGATCATTGTACACCTTTTGGAGGAACGCCACATCAGTGCAATTGATAGGAAGAACTGGCAAAGCACACATAAAGCAAGGGTGAAGATGTAGGGAGCTCTGGAAAGGAGCCGGGTCTCAAGCGGATCCGAACTCAGCCATCCACTTCTCATGCTTTTCTATGTCAGCGGGTGAGACACTCTTCTGGACCTTGCCCAAAGCCTCCACAAAGTCGCACATGGCCACTGGGTCCTTAGCTATATCTTCCTTCGACATGTTCTTGATCTCGTCACGGGTCTTGCCTGCTATCTTTCGTCTCATACCATTCATTGACGCATCACGGCAAACATTTGTAAGGTCATCTCCACTGTAACCTTCTGTTTTCCGAGCAACTTCGTCTATGTTAACATCTGCAGCTATCTGTCAATATAAAAAAAGGTACAGTTATAAGCAACTGGAGATATGACGCAGTAACTTGTCATCAACATATATGATGGAATCAGGGTAGTGAGCAATGTGATTCTAAAATGGGTTGCAGTGGAATGCTGACAAGTAGACCATTTTTCAGGAGATTCAGAGATTCCAAAGGAGGAAATGGCAGGGGCGACATATATGATATATATTGGGTGTAAATGTATGATGCAGCCACGCAGGCATGTATGCCGGTAACATGTGATTCCGTGAAATCAAATGCCAGGCAAGAATGAGCATGGACATGTTTTTACAATTTCCCCCTATAAACAACTTAAGACATGTGCAGGCACAGAATGGCTGATTAAAGCAGCCTGTTCTCAAAGACCCAAAATGAAGCAAAAACAGGAACAGGTATCACAAGATGAACCAGAAATCTATCTCCACAACATACCTGAACCGTTCTAAGGTTAATGTTGATAAGTGCCTTTCTACTTTCAAAATCTGGAAGTGGAATATAAATACGCTTCTCCAGCCTCCGCCTGAGTCAATTAAGATTCAAAGAGTCAACAAACCACATGTGGCAGAAGAGACAATGTAGTAATGGCCACATTAGTAACATGAATGTAGCACATCAACTCACAAGGAAATAATAACAAGTATAACAACAACAAAAACAACCACCACCACTATTGAGCCTTTCAGTCTCAACCAAGCATATCGACTCACAAGGAAATAGCCAGGTGAAAATAAATAACAGTTAATATTTCTGATATGGAAAATACATATCTACTGCATATAAGAATAATCAGATAAAATGGCACAAAATTGTAGATATAGGGATGGATTAGTAGAACCAGTCAAAAAAAGTGTGTCTGCACAATGCAGGGAACAGCACTTTACCAGTCATGGATGTTGCCCAAAAACAGGTACCGATGTTGTGATTGTGGATGATGTCAATTCTCCACCTAATTCAACACATGGGCACCTCTAACCCTTATAAAAGTACTACTGCTTACAGACTGCATTTGACTATGTGGGTTATACAAGACAGATTTGTCCCCTCCAGTAAATTACATCATCCACATACTTGGGGAAAGAACTATAAGAGGTTATTATCTTAGCCAATAAACAGTGGTATGGCAGATGCAGCATGAATCAGATGAAAAGATTCTGGTATAAGTTTGAGGAATAAAATATAAAGCTGCTGGCTTTAGCAGTATCTAACACTACTAGCAGCGCCAATCAAGCAATCAAACTCTACAACTCATAAAGTGTATGATGGACTTATATTAATCATATTGTGTGACTTCCAGGTCTCAATCTCTTCATCAGTAGGCCCAGTAGCAAGTAAGTAAAGTGAATATGAGCATAGAGTATGCCAACCTCAGTGCTTCGTCAATATCCCATGGAAAGTTGGTAGCTGCCAGAACCATAACAATTTTGGGCTGACCATCTTCAGTGGTAGAGCTATTGTTTACACCATCAATTTGCACTAGAAGTTCAGACTTCACCCTTCTTGATGATTCATGCTCACCAGAAGCTCTGGATATTTAGAAAGAAAATGGATAAATACATTAACTGGAAATCTAGGTATAGTTTATGCTGTCCACCAGAGTTAGTCGTATAATTCATGTTTATGGTGCAAAATATTCAAGAAAATTTAATTGACTTGGACATCAACTGAAAAGAAAAAATAATTATTATTACACTTACCCACGGGACGTGCACAAGGAGTCGATTTCATCAATGAAAATCGTACTCGGAGCATAGGCCCTCGCGAGATCAAACAAACAGCGAACCATACGCTCACTCTCGCCTCGCCATTTAGAAGCCAATGTTGCAGATGAAACATTAAAGAATGTTGTTCCGCATTCTGTAGCCACTGCCTTTGCCAAAAGAGTCTTTCCAGTACCTGGTGGACCAAACATAAGAACTCCTTTCCAAGGTCGACGAATACCCTGATAAGTAGAGTGGGCATAATTAGCCACTACGTAAAATGTTCATGGTATAGTGTATAGGTTGTATAAAAAGAAAATATAAGGGAAGAAAATATTATGCAGATCATGCCTCTAAAAATAATTTCAAACTCCTGGCAAGGTTTAGGTTCATAATCATTTAAAAGTAACATGGTCTAAATTGGCATAAAAATTAAGAAACCCAATGCATGCACATATGTCATATGCAGAAACTTCCCATGGTACCAAATAAATGCAGCACTATTTTCATGCTAAATGCCCATAAATAAACATAAATTTTCAAATTAACAGTAGGGTAGGGTTTGGGTTCACAATCATTTCGAACAATGTTTTAAGTTGTATAAAAACTGGTAAATATTTGTATCTAGGTAATTTCCATGCTAAAATAAAAAGGAAGCATAATTGCAATGATGCCAGATCATTCCCATTGTCATGCGCCTGCAAAATGGTTAGCATCAAGAATGAATAAGCATTTTTAGGATAATTCAGTGCATCTTTGAACCAGCAAGGGAGAACATAGCAGAACACAAATTAGGTAAACTGGTTTACAGGAAGCTAATCTGCACTTCTGCAGGACAGACTTTGTCCTGCAGATAAAAAAAATCCATAGAAAAAATCACAAAACTCAGTGTCCTACAGACAAATCTCTACAAATTATTACCTGAAAATATTCAGGCATCCAGAGAGGAAGCACGACTGCTTCCTCGAGGAGTCGTTTGGCCTCACTAAGTCCAGCAACATCATCCCATCTTACGCCTGGAGTAGAATCTAGAACGTCCCTTTCAAGCATGGCAGCTAAGTCCATATCCGGACCTTCGTACTGACCCTTCTTGGACTTACCTTCTTCAGCGTCACTACTCTGTTAAAAAGAATGAAAAGGAACCAGGTTTAAAAAAATAATTTAGAAGAGCCTGGTGGTTCTAGTTACCTATCTTACCAGAACGATGTAGACAGTAGATTGTAAATGATGCATACGTGTATGTTCCATTATCCTGATTTGGAATATAATTATAGCACTAACATTTCAATATAGTTTTATGTTGGTCATTTTGCCATCTTCATATCAATTCTTGTCAAATATGCTGTTACTTTATGCCCATGAGATAAGCATGCAACCTAGTCACGGAGAAAACGGATGGTAAATGTTTAGTATTTCAACAAATATAAGAGAGTTCCTTAGTTTGATTGCTTAACTTGTCCTTTGATTGAATCATTATCTTACCTATCAGACAGATTTGGTTGTTAGTGTCCAGTACTATATAAACCCAAGGTCCTCCCTGAACACGGCATGCATAAACTCTAAACCGGTACGGAAGCGATACATGAGGGTGATGGTGATTCTCTTCTAATTGAGTTCATCTTAGCATATACATTTTTGTCTAAATTACATTAAATTAATTATTTTTCAATAACCAGGGCCATTTACAATTTTGCCTAAGGCCCTCCCTGAACATGGCATCTTAGAACATACTATGATTCTACACTTCATGTCAAGATCTGGCTTTTAAAAATTGCAGGGGGTTAAGTGGCAAAAGGTGATTGATTCAGCAGTATTAAACCCCACAATATGTTTTTTACTTGCATTCTGTATACACCAGGAAGGCATTAGTTTAAACGGTAGGACATATTCTGCAGTGGTTCGCATGAGAATTGATTATAAAAGAAGTGCATATTCTAGATGCTGCAAAGATATTATTTTTCCTAGGAAGATTGACATGAATATAATTTCAAAACGGAAAACCAAGTCACTTGTTCATCAACTAAAGTCAGGTTGTTTGCTCATGCCAATGCGCAAAATGGAAATACGAAAAGAAACACGGTGTATTTTCTGATATAAAGTATTTAGGAAAACAAAGAGCAATTGTTTGACAGAACTTACCGCTGAATCAGCCTTGCTTGAACTTGGTTTTCCTTTTCTCCCACCGGTGCTAGAGGCAGTTGATGATCTCACTGCAGAGCTTCCTTTACTACCATTAGGCTTTGCGCTACGGCTAGGTGTTCCAGTCCTTGATGAACCGCGTGCCCAGGCTCCATCTTGGGAGGATTTTCTCGCACTAGATTGACCTCTTGCTGGCCTTCGGGTTGGTGCCTCTCTTGGTGGAGCCCAAACATCAGGATCATCAAATGGTGCTGGTGAGGAAGTTGGATACTCATCCAACGGCTGGAAATGAAATGATTTGTTGGAGCGAATAGGAGGTGATGATGACCGCCTCGCCCCAGGAGCTTCTTTAAGGGACTTTAATTGGGCATCTAACTGTTTCACAATTTCTACTTCTTCAGATATTGCTTTCTTGCAGTTCATCCATTTTGTACGAACCAGAGCATCATCCAGAGTAGTTAGATGCCTGTAGAGTTAAGGTTAACCTTAGTAACATCAAGCACAAGAAGGAAAATACATCATCTAGACTTTGAATTATCTTTACCAGTTATAATATTAAACAATTCATAGTAAGACAGTGCTTCAGAAAATATTATATATATAACTAGCTTTGACATAACAGGGTTGCAATGTTCCATACAACATACTAATTTGGAAATTGCACACAATTAAATAACGCATCCAGTTGTTTCGCATTTTCTTAGAGTCCATAACTTTCTTAGAGTCTTAGAGTTCATCCATTTTGTATTAGTCAGAGGATCATTCAAACTAGCCAGATGCCTCTGCACAGTCTTAGAGTCTTATCTATCATAACATGAAATACAAGGAGGAAAATACATTTCTTAGGCTTCTAGATATCTTCCCATTTACTGTATTCGACAATTACCATTTACCACCACTCATCAAATTTGTAGTTGGTTACTTTAAAGACAAAAGAAAAGGAATGTGAATCTTTTTCATTTAGTAGTGCTAAGAAAATATAATCCACCATGAATTCTGATGTGATTCCATTGTTCTGATCCAAACAGGCCACTTAAATTTTGAAATTTGCTAGATTATTAAAGCATCCATAAGCATGATGTGCAAGTGCAGCAAAGCGCAGCAGATCATTGTTCAACACAAGTCTGCCTACTCTCTAGCCAGATATAAATTAAAATCATTTGCACATTGATTCTAAGTCATCTTCCTGATTCACAAACCCCAATTACTAAAACCTCCCAACATTCAAATCTAGACATACTGAAAAGTGAAAAGTCATCTACAAATACAAGTTTAGCTAAATTCGCACCAGAAACGGTCAATTTCACCTAACTATAGCCATATGACTTGCAAACCGATGCTAGTTTTACAGGCTAAAAAATTGGGATAGAAGTAACAGCAGAACCACCGGCCGTTCAGCACAATGCTCCCTCCGGAGCAAAATTACGACCTCGAATCAACTCAAGCTCAGCAGCCAAAATGAAAATCCGTAGCCGTGCGGCCAAACACGCAGATCCGGGTGGGCCTGACGTCGCGGTCCACACCAACCGATCGCCGCAACAGCGGCCTAGTCGCGATCGAATCAAGGGGGGGTAAGAGGGCAACCGGGACGCCAGGGTCAGGGGACTAGGGGGGAGCTCACTTGTTGATCTGGGCGATGGCGCCGTCGAAGAAGATGATGGAGGTGTCGTAGAGGCCCTCGAGCGCGTAGTCGCGTGCGAGCTTGAGGTGGTCCTGAAGCCCCGCGAGGGGGTTCGCCATTTCCGCGGCCGCCGCCGCCGCGGAGATCCGGCGCTAGGGTTCCCGGCGAAGGCGCGTGGGGTGGGAGGAGACGAGCAGCTCGGTGGAGAAGACGGGAGGAGGGGGATCGGGAGCTGTCGTGCACGTGCACTGTGGCTCCGTTTGGTTTCGAAAATTTTGGGGACGAGACGCTGCGTCAGCGTGGTGCGTGCCTGCTGCGGAAGCGGAACTGGTGATGGTGGGAGACGGTCCGACGGAGGTCGCCGGGGACACTGATGCTCGAGCTGCCGCGGTCGATGTCTAAGGGCCCACTATCAGTGACAAAGCCCAACACACGTCTGTTCGCTGACCCCTTTCCGATTCGCAGGGCCTTGATGGTCAACCACATGTTAGTGATAACCATGGGCAAAATCTTGGAAGATAGTCGAAGAAGGATTGTGCACCGTTCAATTAAGGAGGAATTAGTTGCATGTACCGATGTACGTGTTCCATCCAGACGCTCACTGGATACAAAACGTTATTGGTTGTAGCGCTGCAAAAGTTATCCCCGAACCTGACTCCTAAGATACGGATTTTGTTTTCGTTTCTCCGAAGCCTGGCACAATGCGGGTCAGACTGAGGGAGTACTTGTCTACCATAGTGCAAGAACTATTGAGCATCAGTGACAATTTGATTATCCACCGTGGAGATTTATAAGACAAGAAATATACACAGCAACATTAGCATGCGACATGAAGTTCAGCTATATAGTACATACCTTATTTGGGATTGAGGAGGTTTGGAAGCCAAAGTTGAAAGCAAGTACAAAATTTCATCTGGTATATTACTCCAGCATAAATCCCAACAAAATCATGGATAATTAAGCCCGGGGGGCATGCCAATCAAGCGCGGGCGTATATCATTGGCTGCGCCTTCCCTTATTCTCCGACGCCGTCGGGAAAAAAGGTCGCCCGATGCAGCTGAAGCGCGACGGAGGTGCAGTAGACTTCACGTACGCGTAGCCCCACCGACGGACGATGTCAAGGAAGTCACGAGGAGCGAGCTTCTCCGTACCAAGAGGACAAACGAGGACCCCACCCACCGACACAAACATCTCGGACCCTGTTTAGTTTCAAAATTTCATCCCAAATTTACTATGCAAAAAGATCATCTATCACATCAAAATGACATAACATGTATGAAGTACTAAATGTAAATGAAATCAAAAACTAATTACACAGTTTTGTTGTAGACGAATATTTTGAGCCTAATTAATAATTTTTTAGACAATTTTTTGCATATATAAACGAAATGCCGCAGTGACCGGTCTGACGCAGCCAGTCCCGAATCCGGCGCCCGGATTCTGGATCTAAACACGCGGGCCCCGGGCATGGTGAGGCGGCGAGATAGGAAAGCGCCGGGCAGAACCGACGGGACAACCGGGGTCATAGTAACAGGAAACGGGGTCGGTGCCACGTTCCACGATCCGGGAACGTCGTCCCAATTCGTGGGTCGGGGTCACCATGAGTTATCGTCCCAATTCTCACTGGATCATCGTCCCCACCCCGTAGGGTCATAAACTCTGGTCAAGATCGTGGAGGTCGCCATGGAGAAGCTCCAACATGAGGCAGACGTGATGTTACAACATAGATTGGGCAATGAATATGCGCGAGGGCTTTAGGACAGCTCATCTAGCCCTTTTCTTTTATCCCTTTCTCCCTTTTCTTTGTTTTCCTTGACTCTTCTATACCACGTTCCGGGGTCATCGACCCAATACTCCTTGGTTCACGTACCATGTTGTGAATTTTCATCTCAAAGAGGTATACCCCTACGTACCACAATTTTATAAAGCATCGACCCTCGATCATCGATCCCGTTCCTCGACCCAATCGACCCGGGAACTTTGTGACTATGACTGGGGTCCGGGGGGGAGCTCCTATCTGGCTAACGGAAGCCAGATAGGGATGCGAGCTTAGGGCCCAAGAATGCCCATTAGCACCTACCCCCGTCGCGACCTTCTTCTTCCCCGGCCCAACCTCCGCCCCCGCCGCGCCGACCCGCCCTCCCTAACCCAGTGGTGCTCGCTGTTCCCGCCGCCGCCGCTTCTTCTTCCCCGACGCGCGTCCTCGTCCGCCGCCCCCGCCTCTTCGTCCCCAACCCCGGCCGGCGGCGGCTGCCATGGAGAAGCTCCAACATGAGGCAGACGTGATGTTACAACATAGATTGGGCAATGAATATGCGCGAGGGCTTTAGGACAGCTCATCTAGCCCTTTTCTTTTATCCCTTTCTCCATTTTCTTTGTTTTCCTTGACTCTTCTATACCACGTTCCGGGGTCATCGACTCAATACTCCTTGGTTCACGTACCATGTTGTGAATTTTCATCTCAAAGAGGTATACCCCTCTGTACCACAATTTTATAAAGCATCGACCCTCGATCCTCGATCCCGTTCCTCGACCCAATCGACCCAGGAACTTTGTGACTATGACTGGGGTCCGGGGGGGAGCTCCTATCTGGCTAACGGAAGCCAGATAGGGATGCGAGCTTAGGGCCCAAGAATGCCCATTAGCACCTACCCCCGCCGCGCCGACCCGCCCTCCCTAACCCAGTGGTGCTCGCTGTTCCCGCCGCCGCCGCTTCTTCTTCCCCGACGCGCGTCCTCGTCCGCTGCCCCCGCCTCTTCGTCCCCAACCCCGGCCGGCGGCGGCTGCCGCGCAGCCCGCCCGTCATCCACCCCCGCCGCACGTCCCCACCCTTCCTAACCCGGTGGGCTCACCGCCCCCGCGCCGCCGGTCCCCGCCCACCGCTTGTCCGACCCCGCTCGGCCGGCGGCGCTCCCACGCCGCCTCGCCTCCGCCGCCGGCCGAGCCGCCGCCACCGCCGGACCTTCCCTCCGCCCCCACCTTCTTCTTTTCTATGGCCGGAGGCCATTGGAGGGCCCCGAGCTCCCACCGTCAACAACCCCCGAACCCTAACCTCCGTCCTCCGCCGCCGCCGCCGGCCTCGCCCACCGCCCGCGGCCGGCGGCGCCTTCGCCGCCGTCTGCCCCCGCCCGCCTCCCGCCCCTCCGCCGGCCACCGCCGGCCACGCTCGCGTCGGGAGGAAGAAGAAGGAAGAAGGGGATCGGAGGGTTAATAATAGCTGCACGAATCTCAAACACTGGAAGCTAGGTGACCCAAAAAACTTGTGGAAGCTATACAGGATTCCTGGTCCGCGGGGGCGCCGGGCCCAGTGGCCACAATCGATTGTCTCCTGGTACGCGCCGGCAGCCGGCCGGCCCACCTACCGCGCGGGCCTAGCAGCGCGCGCAAGCAGCCAGCAGCCACCATGGGCTCCGCCGCGTACAGTACGTCGCACGTGTGGTTCGACGACTTCGAAAACCACGTTGGGCGATGGTTGTTTCACGTTTGCCATTTTACAGCTGCAAGAGTGCAAGTACAGAGTGCACACGATGGCCTTGCCTTCTGAGATGCGAGGAAAATGCCGGCCTCTGTTTTTTATAGAGCTTATTATAAGAAATCCTGTGGGGTGCATCCATCTACTGTGACCATAATGTATTGCTTTTGTCCCGGAAGCATGTGGTTCTACGTGCTAGATGCCTGACCGTGGCTCCTTTCGGGATCCGATTTGGGTCGGAAAGAACAACGCCAATCCCTTTCTCGTTTTTTGTTATGGATAGAAGCATGTGACTTGCAGACGGTGGGTTGGATGGAAGTTTACTATGGGCCTGTTTGATCCGATGCACATGTAGCGTACGTATACTGTATGATATAACATAGATAGAGAAAACTGCCGCCCTGACAGTCTGTATGAACATTAGAAATACACGATGTTGGTGAAGTCATATCCATGCCATGATTCATCATGAAGTCATACACGATGAAAATGTAATCGTTAGAAAGTTATCCAAGATCGGTGTGGGCCTAACAATTTAGAAGTTTCTAATAGGATGGATTCAACCGTGCCTCACTTTTCCTTTTCTTCCGTGCTTGAAAGCCTTTCTAATATCTATGAAGCATCCGTAAAAAAAAAAACTTGAGACACCAACCCTCAAACTTGATCTTGTAGGTTTTTAGACTAATCTTAATTATTGATACGGCAGAATAAAAAGAAGATAAAATTTCATAACGTTTTTAAAAAGTTCTGTTCCCATAAAACCAATCTAACTTAATTATCTAATACTAGTCTACTATCAACCCGTGCATCCGCACGGGCCAGAACTGACCTCTTAAGTTAAAGATGATATATATTCTTCATTTTACATGCTTAGCATAATTCTAACCATAATCAATATATGTCAGCACACTATAGAAACATATAAAAATACGCAGGGATAAATTTTTTATTATATAGTGCCATATATATTAGTTAATAATAATTTACATGTTCCTAAAGATTATTTTTAGCAATGGTGGAAAGTGGTAACTTATATATAATGGCATGGGCCGATAATTTAGTTGAAGATTATGTCTTAATTTATATTATTTCTTGTAATGGTAGAGGTGACAATTAGGTGTAGACTAATTTTTTAAAACTATTCACATAATGGATCAGACGTTGCTAATTTTTAGAAGATTATTCACATAATGAATCAGACATTGCTAATTTTTATAAGACTATCCACATAATGGATCAGATATGCTGGCTAATTTTTAGAAGACATAATATATCCAAATAGGTATTATTAATAGATTTTTACTGAATAATTGATTGTTGTGTGTTTCTAATTTTGTCATAATTCTTATACTAATCTTTTTTTCACATGTCTTATGAGGATTAACATCAAATTAATAATACTCCCTTCGTTTTAGTTTATAAGGCGCCACCTAATTTGGAATGGTCTCCTAAATTATATTTTGACCATTTATTTCTCTTGTATTATATAATTTATAGCTATAAACTTATAATCATTGAAGAGTACATTTGATTACAAATCCAACCATATCAAGTTTGCATTAGAAAAGCTAAATATTGTTAGCTAAATTATTGGTCAAAGATTGTGTAGTTTGAACCTTGACGCCATTGCACGCCTTAGAAAGAAAAATGGAGGGAGTATATAGTACTGAGGTTCCAGTTTAGCTGTCCTATTTGGGCTTCTGGTTTTGAGAAGTTAGGCTTCGGTCGTCGGCTCTACGCGCTTCGTAGGACTCGGCTGGCTCCTAGGCTTGGGGGCTGCCACCCGGCGATTGCTCCACGCGCTTCGCCTCACTCGACCGGCTCCGGTGACGACGCAGGTTCAGGTGTTGGCACCCGACAACCGCTCCGCGCACTTCGTCCGACTCAGCCGACTCCTAGGCTCAGGGGCTGGAGCTCGGCAACCGCTCCGCGTGCTTCGCCCAACTCGGTCGGCTCCTAGGCTCGGGGGCAAGCACCCGGCGACCGCTCCGCGCGCTTTGCCTCACTCGGCCGGCTTCTAGGCTCGAGGGCTGGTGCCCGGCGACCGCTTCGCGTGCCTCGCCTCAGTCGACCGGCTCCTATGATTGGGGGCCGGAGCTTGGCGACTGCTTTGTTCGCTTCGACCGGCTCCTAGGCTCAGGGGTTGGCACCCGGCGACTGCTCCTCGTGCTTCGCCTGACTCGTAGGCTCGGGGGCTGGCTCCTGTTGACTGCTCTGCGCACTTCACCCCACTCGGTCGGCTCCTAAGCTCGGGGGCTGGCACCCGACGACCGCTCCGCGCGCTTCGTCTCACTCGACCGGCTTCCCCAACGTTAATGTGTGTGCTATTTTTTTTGGGAACTTAGTCATTACTCGGCCGGCTTCCCCAACGTTAATGTGTATGCTATTTTTTTGCGAACTTAGTCATTAAACTTCTATGACTCCTATCTGATTTTACCGTGCATTTGGCATGGGTATATTGAGTTCAGTATTTAGTTAGAGCTTAAGTACTCCTAACAACTGTCTATGATTATGTAGGGAATAATTATGACTTTCCCCTAAAATGTAATGTTGATCCATCCTTATTCTCA
The DNA here is from genome assembly GCA_033239725.1 of Echinochloa phyllopogon. Lineage (NCBI taxonomy): Eukaryota > Viridiplantae > Streptophyta > Magnoliopsida > Poales > Poaceae > Echinochloa > Echinochloa phyllopogon. The sequence goes on along the minus strand of BTCW01000005.1, from coordinate 41,867,883 downwards.
TGTTTACAGAGTTCTTGAAATTTGATAGAAATTGAATCATTTTTTTGGTAAAGCCACATGTCTATATCATCAAGGCTATAGTATATTGTTTGCTTGTTTTATCTGATTCATGATATAGAATTTCTATTTTTCCTAAAACATTTTAGTCGCATCAACGTGCAATGGCCATTGAACTAAACTCTAATAGGCCTATTATGGCAGCTTTCACATGATGGGCATTGAACTAAATTAATCACCTATTCTACGTGTACAGTATACATGTGGGACCGTCAGCAGCAACACTACATGACCGAAGGACGAACGTGCTCTCTGTATATAGCTTTGACATCGTCCACGATAGTATTTTTTCTAATGGAAAGGTGGGTAATTCTAACGTAATTGTAGGGGATTATTTTAGGCTAATTCTCTATAATGACATAGGTGGGTAATTTTTAAAAAATAGAGTAGATCCAACGATTAAGATAGTTACAAAATATAGAACCGATGGTCTGATGTTTCTGATTTTTGTAAGAATTTTTATGATTTATCTTTTTTTCTAGCGCGTCTCGTGAGGATTAACGTAGAGGCTCCAAAAGAAGCTTCCAATTAGTAATAGTAAGATATTAATATCTAGTTTTGATAACTATACAATTATATGCTAAAACTAACCAAATGATTACATGATTTGAGACACCCATCCTCTGCAGTACTACATCGACATTAAAAATACTGACATGTGAACCGTAGGGTAGTAGTTATCTTTAAATGAATTTTAATGTTGTAGCAGTGCTAAACGCGCTGTGAGGTTGGAGGATATTGTACGTCCCCATAATTTATCTTTTGATACTTTGCGTCCCCATAATTTGAGATCTAGTAACGACCATGGCAATGGAATATAGACGCAGTGGCGGATCTAGCGGTGGGGCGGGGCTCCAGCCCCTCCTACCCCCGGCAGCACCATGGAGCCCCCCTAAGCCCCTCCTACAATTTTGGAAGGAAGAAGAAGAGGAGGGGGGCTGGGAGGAAGAAGAAGGTGAAGAGAGCCTCCCTGGAGCTGTATCCTGCATTCGCCACTGTAATAGACGCTGTTTTTAATTAATTTTCTTCAAACATTATTTTGGGAAAAATGTACTACTACTAGTTGTTTCAACAAAGCAAAACACAAAAAGGTGACTAAAACACAAGTACCCAAAATCATCACCGAGCGACCCAAACAAAGAAACAACCAGGAAGGAGACACGCTCCCTTGGCTTCCTCGTTTATCACGTCCCACAACACCCCACATCCTCCCTCCCGTCCTCTTCCCGAGAAGCAGAAGTTTGCCGAGAAACCTCCTCAAAAGAAAAAAAAAGGTTTGCCCAGGAAAAAGAAAAAAACAGTCGAAGCCCACCGGATTTCCACTCGGTTCCCCATGGCGCTTCCCCTGCTACCCCAGTAGCCCTCTCTCTCAGCAGCTCGATTCGCCGCTCAGCACCGCGCGGTTTGGAGTTTGGATCCGGCAATCTCTCGCCGAGGCGCCGCAGATCCGAGCAAATCCCAGCATTCCCGGTGAACTCCTTCCTCCAGCCGCAGTTCTGTGGCCGCGCTTTTCGTTTCTGTTTGATACTTGAGCTTGCATTTGCGGGTGTGCAGTCAGATGATCTAGGTTTTCTTTTTTGAGACAAGATGCTTGGGTTTGTTTCGGACGCGCTCGCACTATCCGAGTGTGCTCATTCTGGTTGCCTGGACTTCACCATCCTGCACCATTAGCAATAGAATTGGACTCCCCGGGTGCTTGCTCTGCAGCTGTCTCTAGTGGCTGGTCACTTGCATAGTTGCATACGATTTTTGGCATGCTTGACGCCTAGGATCGTGAGGAGCGCTGCTGTCGCTGTGGGCATGGCGTTGCTGTGAGAAATCTCTGAGCAAGATGTGGAAACAGTTCCTTCCCAAGCTGCCTAAGAAGTCCTCTGCCTCCGGGAAGGGCGACCATGCCTCAGGCTCTAGTCCGGGGCGCAATGCTGCCGGGAAGGGGAGCAAGATACAGCGTACAAGCAGCTGCCCGAGTGCCGGGCCTGCCCGTCCGGCGTCCAGCGTGAAGCGCATGTCGTCCGCGGTGTTCCCTTCGAGCGTGGTGGCTGGCATTGAGCCGCTTATTTCATTCAGGGATGTCCCCAACGGAGAGAAGCCGAACCTGTTTGTCAGCAAGGTGAGCCTGTGCTGTCTTGTTTTTGATTTCTCGGACCCGAACAAGAGTTCTGCAGAGAAGGATTTCAAAAGGCAGGCATTGGTGGATCTTGTGGATTATGTTGATTCTGCTAGCTCCCGCTTCACAGAGCCGATGGTTGCTGCCTGCTGTAGAATGTTTGCTATCAACTTGTTCAGGGTCTTCCCTCCCAATTACAGGTCCAGTTCATCTGGCGGTGGCGAGGGTGAAGAGGAGGAGCCAATGTTTGACCCTGCATGGCCCCATCTGCATCTTGTGTATGATCTGCTGCTGAAATTTATTGGCTCCTCATCTCTGGATGCAAAGGTAGGCAAAAAATATTTTGACCATACATTCATCATGAAGTTGCTTGAGCTCTTTGATTCTGAGGACCCGAGAGAAAGGGATTGCTTGAAAACAATATTGCATCGGATCTATGGAAACTTCATGGTCCACCGTCCATTCATCCGCAAAGCAGTGAGCAATATATTCTACCACTTTGTCATTGAGACTGATCGCCATAACGGTATTGCTGAACTGCTGGAGGTTTTTGGCAGTGTTATTAGTGGCTTTGCATTGCCTCTGAAGGAGGAGCACAAAATCTTTCTTTGGAGGGTTTTAATTCCTTTACACAAGACAAAAGCAGTGGGCCTGTATCTGCAGCAGCTAACCTACTGTGTGACTCAGTTTGTAGAAAAGGACCCAAAGCTTGCAAGCTCAGTGATTCTTGGCTTACTCAGATACTGGCCAATAACAAATAGTCAGAAAGAGGTAATGTTTCTGAGTGAGATTGAAGAGGTCCTGGAGGCAACCAACATGGTCGAATTCCAGAAATGCATGGTTCCGTTGTTCCGACGAATTGCTTACTGTATCAACAGTTCCCACTTCCAGGTAGTTTTATTTTATGGAATGTCTTGTCCTAAATTTCATTGCACCTTACATTATTTAGCTTTGAGAAAATAAAGTGTATGTTGTGCTTACATATCTGCAGTGTAGCCTGCATGCATTTTAGTAGCCTTTTATTTACATAATAATGTGTTTTTGTCACATACGCGTAAAATATTGTACCAAATTGAAGAGCATACAAGGAAATAACTTATAACCACTCATTGAAGCTTTCATCTTATTCATTTCTGACAGTCCTATTGATTTACTTTGTCGTGTACGTAGTAGAGTCCAAAGAACCAGGCATCCAATTGGAACCGTTCATGAGCACAAAAATGGTACAATAACACAACCATTGGCTGCCCATGTATGGCTAGGTTCTGTTCGGTTACTTGATGTGTATGCAAATAAGCCAAATAAGTAATGAATACCATGCCAGGACCAATGCATATGGGAGATATTCATTGTTGACTCGTCATTTCCCATAAGTAAAGAAATTAAACGGAGAACTGTATGCCTAACACGATCCATGTAGCAATGGATCTGATGTATGATATGACCAGTTTTGGTGAGATTTGATGTTAAGTAATAAGTGAACCACAATGGATAACTGAGATAACTGAGAAACCAACCAGTTTCTGGCATTCGGAGAGAAGTCCACAGCTAAAGCAAGTTCTTTCCCCGTTGTCTTTTCTAGTATATTCACTGTTCACTGTTTTTCTGTTCTTTTTAGTACCTGTTAGCGCATCAAGCCATATGGCTGCTTCTCATATGTTCCTTTAAAATGGATTTAAGTCAAATCAAATGAACTGTTTCAGGTTGCAGAGCGAGCACTCTTCATGTGGAACAACGACCACATCATCAGCTTGGTCGCACAGAACCGGCAGGCGATCGTGCCCATCGTCACCCCGGCACTGGAAGACAATATCCAGAACCACTGGAACGTATCAGTCCTAAACCTGACTGCCAACGTGAAGAAGATGCTGTCAGAGATGGACGAGGAGCTCTTCTCCACCTGCCTTGCCAATCACAAGGAGGACGGGGAGAGGCAGGCCTCCCTGGAGCAGAAGCGGAGGCTGGCCTGGGAGCGGCTAGAGGCCATGGCGGCGTTCCAGCCAGTGACCGGCAACACAGCCGTCCTGGTGAGCCACTAGGTGTAGGGACTCTGGGACTTCTTCCTCCTGTTTAGCTTGGTGAAATGGGCCAGGTGCTGTCGTGCTGAACAGAATAGCACCTTTGTTTAGTTAAGTTTGTTCGTAGAATCGTAGAAGTATGCGATGATGCAAGCTGTAGTGCTGGGATCTCTCCATCTCCCTGATGATGTGATAAAAAGTGATGATGTGATAAAAAAGGCATCAGCCTGTTTAATGCATATGTGCCTGTTTTATGAGCAGTGTTTATTCCGCTCTCTTCTTCTCGCTACTACCGTGACAAGATGCTCACTTTGCAATATATTCTACCACTTTGTCTTAGAGACTGATCGCCATAGCGGTATTGCTGAACTGTTGGAGGTTTTCGGCAGTGTTGTTAGTGGCTTTGAATTGCCTCTGAAGGAGGAGCACAAAATCTTTCTTTGGAGGGTTTTAATTCCTTTACACAAGACAAAAACAGTGGGCCTGTATCTGCAGCAGCTAACCTACCGTGTGACCCAGTTTGTAGAGAAGGACCCAAAGCTTGCAAGCTCAGTGATTGGCTTACTCAGATACTGGCCAATAACAAATAGTCAGAAAGAGGTAATGTTTCTGAGTGAGATTGAAGATGTCCTGGAGGCCACCAACATGGTCGAATTTCAGAAATGCATGGTTCCGTTGTTCCGACGAATTGCTCACTGCATCAACAGTTCCCACTTCCAGGTAATTTTATTGAATGTCTTGTCCTAATTCTGTTGCACCGTGCATTATTTAGCTTTGAGGAAATAATTTGTATGTTCTGCTTTAAATTTACATTCACATATCTGTAGTATAGCCTCCATGCAATTTAGCCCTTTATTTACATAATTTGTTTTTGTCACATATGCGAACATATTGTACCAAATGTAGAGCATCCACTCATTTGAGGCTTTCATCTAATTTATTTTTGACACTCCCATTGATTATTTTGTCGTCTACATAGTAGAGTCCAAAGAACCAGACATCCAACTGGAACCGTTCATGACCACAAAATGGATTTTATCCTCACCACTGGCTGCGCATGTATGGCTAGGTTCTTTTCGATTACTTGACGCGTATGCAGACAAGCCAAATGAGTAATGAATACCAGCTCTTTTCAGAAAGATGTAGACAAAGGGTGGTAGGCCAGCATGCTACCACCAATGCATATGCGAGATATTCATGGTCGATTCGTCATTTCCATTTATGAAGAAATTAAACGGCAGAGCTGCAGGTATAACATGAGCCATATAGCAATGAATCTGATGTATGGTATGGCCAGTTTTGGCAGGATTTGATGTTAAATAAAACTGGGATAAATGAACTATAATGGATAATTGAGATAACTGAGAAACCAATTGGTTTCTGACATTCTGGTCATGGTTGGTTCCCCTGCAAAAGGAGAAAATAAATGAAACTCCTCCAAAAAAACAATCCTCCAATCCAAACGGGCCCTTAATGCATCTGTTCCTGTTTCATGAGCAGTGTTATTCGGTTCTCTACTTCTCGCCACTACCGTCACAGGATGTTCACTTAGCAAGTGATCAGATATCAGCTCCATTTTTGGCTCAAAAAAAAAAGATATCAGCTCCATTTCAAGTCGTTTTTCCAAACAAATGGTTCCAAAAAAAATTGAGAAAGAAAAATACCAAATAATACATGCATCTGTTCCTGTTTCATGAGCATGGTTCCAAAAAAAATTTCAGAAAGAAAAATACCAAATAGTACAAAAAATTTGAGAAAGAAAAATACCAAATAATACATGCATCTGTTCCTGTTTCATGAGCATGGTTCCAAAAAAAATTGAGAAAGAAAAATACCAAATAATACCAAAAATTCCGTTGCCGGGACTCGAACCCGGGTCTCTCGGGTGAGAGCCGAGTATCCTAACCAGCTAGACTACAACGGATTTTGTTACCAGTCGATCCGATTATTTATCTATACCGTTAAAGATCTTGTCATCGTAAGGCCACTTTACAGATGAATTTGAAGAGCATACATACGAGATGGGCTTCGGATGTAAAAAATCATGTGAGGAAGATTTTAAAAATTGAATCAGGTAGAGGTGCGAGAGAAAACACTGATTTCCTTTAATAGATAACAAAATTTGATATGCACGTAATTTACAGGTTCGGCATATATTCGAACCATGGGAAACAAGAAACCTATAGTGGTTGCTTTACATAAGCAGTCCCATAAAGATCAGAGATCCCAAGCTGCACCATGGAGTCAGAAAAATTCATTTTCAGCATGTACATCAGGAATTCAGAACCTCAGTTGCCCCATAGAGGGTTCCTCTCTTCGTCTATGTCAATGACCAACAGGTGCTCTTGTTTTGAACCATTTGGTCCCTCTTTGTATAGCGTGGGCAAATATGCATGGTATGCCGGTAAGTAGCGTGATACAAAATCCATAACCTGCAAGAGTTGTCAATGATTATATTTCTGAGGAAGACACGTCAGGGTAGTGAAATCAGTTGGAGACACTCTCCCCCATTGCCGTCAAAATAGAAAGCAAGAAAGCGTCAGAAATTTAATTGCTGGATAAATGAGTGTCTAGTTCAGATGGACTTCAATTTCAAATGAATGACAAAAAAATGATTTGATGAAGAAACTGCATCACTCAACCAGTCAATCTGCCAGTTTTCCTTCCCCTGCCATCAGTAAGGCTCCAACAAACAATGCTACTAGGATTCCCAAAGGGTTATTCTGCGAGTGAATAGCTATGTCAGATAACACACCTCCTCATTGGACATTCCAGGTTTTCCATTTGCTCTCATAGCTATCTCTGCCTGCAAAATCCACGCACGAACCTCAGAAATTGCAATCCATAGTTTGTCGCAAATTCTGCAACACTTCTTGTCAGATAAATCGAGTAATGACCTGCAGTCTCCACTGGTATACATAATTGGGTTCTCTTATTTTTATAACCATCCATGACTGGATAAACCTGTCCCAAGCATCATAGTATGCTTCTAGGTTCTTGTTAACCAACTCGAGCTGATGAGGACGACATTAGTGTCACACTATAACTGTAGCAGAGTAAGGAGGGGAAAACAGCTAATTCAGGTGACAAAATAACCTCACAAGATCACCTGAGGATCCACTGCTTTCACAACTTCATTCGGAAGAGGTTTAAATCCAAGCATCCATCCTTCAAAGAGAATAACCTAGGACAGAAAAGAAGGCATACAATAAATTGAGAATTGCAGACTTCTCAAACTAATGCTCCTCAGCTAAATACGAGACTACCTCTAAGGGCCCTTCAACCTCCGGCCACTCTGAAGGATCAGCCCGATCACCTCTTCCCCCAAAAGCAGACTACATGGACATGTGAGATGTATCATGCAGATGATCAGCTATAAGCATCAGCTAGAGGAAGGTTGACTGCAACCTTTTACCTTGTTATACCGTGGAACCTTCATCTTCATACCTAAATGCAGTGAAAACAATTGTCAGTTCACATAAAAGTTTGGCGCACAGTTCATCATGCCTGTCCAAAAAGGAAAAGAAGAGAAGCCCTATGCACAAATCACCGTCAAGAAGAAACAAAAATAGTTTGAATAGGGTTCGAATACTTGTTCTGAGTAGTACCTTCCTTAGTTAGTTTGATTAGTGACTCAAGTGTTTCAACGGATAATTGGAGATCGTGGCTTCCAGCATTTCCACGGAGCTGGAAAGTTTTGGTCAGTTACTCTCAGTTCATCATGTCTTGCAATGTTAAAAGTAAAGCACGCCCAGCAGCCAACTGGAGTGATGTAATTTGTACCTCTAAAAGAGCATTTCCAGGATTTCTATCCCTCAGTTCATTCTGGACATAAAAAATCTCAAGTGTCAGCTTTTCACTATTAAGAGACTATTTCTGAATATAGAATTGATAACATTTCCATATTTAGTTGAAGCTTCACACCTGTTCTTTTGCTGTCAAGTAGAAGTCATCTATAGACAGAGTGGCAGAATTCCTGTGTCACACAAAAGTTTAGCCCTTATATTTCATTCATACAGCCATACAGGTGAGGAGACATGCTATGATGAGTTTTGATAAGAACTTACCTACCAGCAGCCCGAAAAAGGCAATCAAGTGCAAACACAAGAGTCGTCTTTCCACTTCCTTGAGGAGCGCTGACCCCAATCTGCATTACATAAAGATGTTATCAATTACAAACTGAAATTGTTAGTAGTTCATTCTTGTAACCTCCAGAGTCAGATTGAAGCCCCATCTTGGCTGACATATCTCCTTTAATGAGTGTGCCTCATGGACAGCATATGCTCATCCACTATGTGTGTGGTACGTAGACCCATAATTCAGAAGAACTTATTCTCTCGTGCACAGGCCGTGGAACATGGCATCATTAGAGCTTTGGATTCTATCCACACTAGGAGACAGAGTTCTGTGACAGATAGATACACCGCTTTATTTCGTTCAAAGAAAAAATACATCAGTTTTGACGATCTACTGATGAAGTAAATTGCCTTGTTCTACTTGGCAAATGAAAAACAATTAATATCAGCATCTAAACAAATGTTGACATGTCCAACGGAGGCCTCCTGAGGCGCCGGTGCGTAGTGGGGTTCTATAACGGGTTGATAATGTTAAGAGAGGTAGAGGTCGGCCTAAACTAACTTGGGACGAGTTGGTTAAGAGAGACCTTAAGGAGTGGAATATCTCTAAGGATTTAGTTATGGATAGGAGCGCTTGGAGACTAGCAATCAATGTGCCTGAACTGTAATCTTTGCTTCCTTTTCTGTTTCCCCTACCTCTAATTTCTGTTTTTTGCCTTTTTGGGTTTCACCTCTAGCCATACCCCAACTTGTTTGGACAAAAGGCTATGTTGTTGTATCTAAACAAATGTTGAAGCAAGTTTACTGCAAAAGGCAAACGCAGATGCTAATGAAGTGCTTACCACCAAGGGTGGGATGTCGTCGCCCTCCTTGTATTTGGCCCTGTGCTCCATGACCTGATCCTCGCACCAGAGGAAGACGGGGATGTAGAAGTGATATATCCTGACCTTCTCGGCCTCCGACAGCTGGAGCTCGTTGAGGCGGAACAGGCGAGCGACCTGACCCCCGCAGCGCAGCCACCGGTCGATGGACTCGGCGATCTTCTCCTTGGTGTAGCCGATCTTGTCCACCAACGGGCCGCTGCAGATGAAATCGTAGAGGTCCTGCACCGCCGTGACGAGCGCCGGGGGCGACGAGGGGGAGGGGACAGCGCGCGCCGGCGCCGGCGACCGCCCGGAGCTTTGATCCGGGCATGACAGGAACGCTGGTGCAAAAGAAACGGAGAAAATTTCATCAACATGAACAAGTGCGGGATCTTTTGCTTACTGATCGTGATGTCCCAACAAGCATTCTGAATAGCGACAAGCAGCAACTGCCAACTGCAGCCTTTCTAGGTGAAGGAAGATTAATCACCATCCATGCCGTTCTCCCAAGAACACCTGAAAAATCGAAGGCCTAGAAACCAAATCGATCTGCCAACTGCCAAGGACTAAAAACCGGAGGGGAGAAGGCCAAGATGCGCAAGAGTTTTATATACTCCATATGTCATCGAACACTGCTCCACTGGGGAAGGAAAAATAATAAGAAATGGTTGCTGAAGTCACACGCAGGCAAGTGTTGCCGTGTTCGCATCTGGAACCAGAATCCAGAAAGATGGCCTCCACGAGGTCCAAGCATCCTCATCCGCTCCCCGGCGGTTGCGCAAGCACGGAAACGGCCGAACTAAATACAGTAAACACACGAAAGAATCGAAGGCGAAGGCAAAAGTGGACAGTGAGCACCGCTCGCACGAGTGGAAGAGTCGAAGGCGAAGCCAAAGTGGACAGTGCTGCGCACCGCTCGCACGAGGGGAAACGGCCGAACAAACTACAGCAAACACACGCAAGCAAGGAAACGCACGAAGATAGCATGACTGTGCTCTGACCTTTTCTGGATGGAGCGGCGGCGGTCACTGTGAGGGAGCAGGGCGCCGCGGCCCTGCGGTGGCGGCAAGGCTTGGCGAGGAAGAGCGGGAGCGCGGAGGAGGAAGAGACGGCGGCGGCCGAGGCGGAGAGCGGGGGCGGGGCGGCGTGGAGCGGCGCCATTCTCTCGCTCGCTCGATCTGTCTCCTTCTCCCTCTCTCTTGGCCTCTTCTTCCCCTAACGATCGAGGTGGGCGCGCGCGCGGGGAAGAGACGGGACGTGGGGAGTATGGGACGGAAGGGGACGGAGGGGATTATTCAGGATTGGGCGCGGGGCGCCGGCAGCCTCTCGATGCACTGCGTGCCGCGCCGCGCGCCGGCGGTCGCTTTCGCCGCGCCTCTCAAGTAGTCTCGACTTCCCAAACGTGTGCTGGCCGATGGCGCCCGTGGACACAGGACACGCAGCTGTCGCGACTCGCGACGCGACGCTGACGCGGCCAGATCAGTCAGGGGAAGGCGTGATCGAGGCGAAGACGAAGACGTTTACGAAGTGGCTTGGGTTTGGGTTAGCACGCACCAAAAGAACTCCTCTTCTCTGGGAACGAGATCCTATTCAGTTAAACAGATTACGTAAGAGGGAAAATGCTTTGATCCACCGTTACGGAAGCATCCAAAGTCTTGGACAGCAGCGTGGAGCGTGATGGTGCCAGCTCGCCACCACAGGGACGGCGCCACCCGTAGCCACGCACGACGCCGACCTGCGTTATCGCGGGTTCCACTTTGACCTTGGAGGCCTCGGTTCAACCCCAAGAGCCTACACAGCTTCGCGGACATGAACAGGTTCAAGCAGAGTGGACGACTGGGCGCGCAATTGAATCTCCAAAGCATGAACTCGGCTCTTTTTCCATTTTGCAAGAAAGCAAGCTAGCCTCCCGGGAGATGTAAGACTGTATCCATGACCATTTTTGCATATGAGCAAACATTCTGCGGTCTCAGTTCCGATGCATGTTGAATTGTTGATGTTCAGTTTTTCTTTTTGGGCAGCAAAACTCCTGAAAGGAGAGGATGTAGGCGCGAGGGAATAGGAAACAGAACAGAAAAAAAAAGAAGAAGCACTCTTTACGGGCTCAATCGGTAGTGCGCCGGGCTTGCTAAAGGGAGAAAGGCTCACATAAACCCCTACCCAAAATTTCCAACTCCCCCGACGACGACGACAGCACGAGCCAGCCAGCCACAGCGGCCGAAGAGGGGGGGCACAACAGGAGCACAGGCAGACACGCGCGGCGGCGAGCAAGCCGGCGGGGCAGGCGCGGGCGCCCGGTCGGCAAGGGCACGGGCGAGGGGCGGGGCGCTTCCGGCGCTCCACCACTCCACCACGTTACTCTCTTTTTCCATTTTGCAAGAAAGCAAGCTAGCCTCCTGGAGATGTAAGACTGTATCCATGACCATTTTTGCATATGAGCAAACATCCTGCCGTCTCAGTTCCGATGCATGTTGAATTGTTGATGTTCAGTTTTTCTTTTTGGGCAGCAAAGCTCCTGCAGGGAGAGGATGCAGGCGCGAGGGAATAGGAAACAAAAGAGAAAAAAAAGAAGCACTCTTTACGGGCTCAATCGGCAGTGGGCCGGACTTGCTAAAGGGCGAAAGGCCCACATAAACCCCTACCCAAAATTTCCAACTCCCCCGACGACGATGACAGCACAAGCCAGCCAGCCACATCGGCCGAAGATGGGGGCACAACAGAAGCACAGGCAGACATGCGCGGCGGCGAGCAAGCCGGCGGGGCAGGCGCGGGCGCCCGGTCGGCCAGGGCACGGGCGAGGGGCGGGGCGCTGCCGTCGCTCCATCAGGTTACTCTCCAGCTACCACCTTCGCTCTCCATGCGCTCCACGCCGTGATTCGCTGCGATCTAGGACTGGACTAGGAGAGCTCGCGTTCAGATTCCGAGCCCGCGATGCTGGAGCGGGGCGCGTTACGCGCTTGTTTGGCCGAGTCAGTGCTTCATTCTTAAGGGATTGGTACAGGCAGTGGCGGACCTAGACATCGAATATTGGGTGTACATAGTTTATAAAAACATTTTTATTCTTCAATATATCCTAAATAAATGTCATTATAATATGTTGAAACTATAAATTACTTAATAAACTAACTAATTATTTTCCTTATGATTTATATATACATTCAAAACAATATTATGTATTTAGATGCTTATGATATGATCATTCAAATATAAAATTATGTGATTTTATACACCAAAGTGCAAGCTATATGCTTGTTGTATGTAGCAAGTACAATCCGCTAGATTCTTTTGTGTTATGTGGTGACTCTATATTAACTTTCTAGTGTCGATATTCTATGAAAAAATTAGTTTTAATGCACTACATCTCAACACCTTTTAATAGATTATTTCTCAAAGAAACACAATAATGGTTTCACATGCTTCATATATGTGTGTCTCGATCTCTATTTATAGCTTCAGTTAGTTATTACATAAGTGACACATAAAATATCTATCATTGTGATTTTTTTTCTATACTATGTGATTTCAAATATTGTGATAGCATAAAAATATTTTTAGTTGTGATAATTTGCTATAATATATTATTTAAAATATTAGAAATTAGTGCTTAATAACATCTATTGAAAAATCAATATAGTATAACTAATTGCGATGTTGCATTTTATTTTATGATGTTGCATGAGATGTTCTCGATTGTTTCAATAGCTGAATTACAAAGTTTTAGTTTTTCTAGACAAACAAGGAATTCCGGCTGATTCTTGAATAAACATCACCATCTATTATGGTAGGATTTTGTTTTTCTTTGAATCCCATAAAATCTGATGTTGTTATTTTGGCATATACGTACGACGTTGCGAAAAATATATTTGATGTTGCGTCTTCTAATTTTTTATGTTGTGATAGACCGTCTGGTGAAAAAAATTTATGGAACGTCCAGGTGCTAGCAGGACCGTAATTTTTTTTATCTCCTCAAAGTAGGGGGCCAAATAGAGGGCCTGCTGAAGTAATTTTTTTTGTTGGAAAAAGTCCAAATTACTACCATCAAGTATGGACAAAGTCCGAATAACCCTCTAAAGTATGTTTCGGTCTGTTTTACACCCTCAACTAACCAATCGGTCCAATCTACCCCTTTATAAGATTTGTCTTTATTATTTCTCCATACACAAGTGATGTTTTAAGTTAAAATTTTGTGAGATGATAGAGACCCACATATAGTATTTTTCAAAAATATAATATGAATTTTTCGTCATCATTTCTCATAAATTTTAGTTTGATATAGTTAATTTATCATTATATATCGTAGCCTTTCAAAATAATAATGAAAAATATAATATATTTTCTAAATATAATTTATGATCCGCTCTATTATATACCATAAAATTTCAACTCTACATAGAGAAACAAAAGAGGGAAATATTACAAAGGGGTAAACCGAACCGATTGAGATAGTTGGGGGTAAAACGGACCAAAATATACTTTATGGGGTTATCCGGATTTTGTCCATATTTGAGGGTAGTAATTTGGATTTTTTCTTTTTTTATTTGATCCTCTAAATTTGGATTAAAGATTTGTTTAAAGGGTTTGTTGGAGTTGCTTTTGTTTATATCCAGTCAACATTCGGCTATAATTAGGTTAGTGATTGGTTTTTAGCGAGTCTATATGCTCCTGAAAAAGAAGGAACCATGTTTATTTTTATTTTTCACACCGAGAGCACCCAGCGGCCTGGCCTACTCGATCTCGCCTTATCGATTCACGCATGCGCACACAACACAACGACACAAGGAGGCGGTCGGATCTCCAAGGGCAGAGAAGGACCAGCGCAGGCTGAATCGAGACCCGAGGCTACGAATCGAGACGAGCCGCCGGCGGATTGCTCTTCTCCAGCGGTCTAGCCCCCCGCAGGCGGTCGCCAGCAGTCCCCCACCCACGACGGCGAGTATAGGTTTCTCTACTTCCTTTCCTGGCGGCGACGATTGGGAGAGCGGCGGCGGTCTTCTTCCCCGAGCCCTTTGCCAGCAGCGACGGTTGGGAGAGAGGCGGCGGCCATCTTCGCCCAGCCCCTTGCCGGCGGCGGCCTTCTTCGCCCGGCCCTTTGCTGGCGACGAGGTATGCCGCCACTTCCCTTCCTGCTGTGCAAAATGGTGCACGCCAAACCCTTCCGTGTGGCAGAGGCGGAGCTCGGCCTAAGGCCACCCAGGCCAGGGGGTCCCTATGTAGCTTCTGCAAGCTAAATAAGCTATCCAGTGCATGGCCTACTACGGCCCATCTTTTCAACAACATGCAATCCACCAATCACGAACAATGTAACAGAAGCATGCGTTAGACAAGCAGCATTATATAGTGGATAACAAACAATCATGTTGTTTGTTGTTGCTTTATTGTCAATATAGAAAGAGAATCAATCGGTAAGCATATTTTTTTCTTTCTTATATTTTTGTTTTTCTATTAAATCTCTGTAATACCATATTCAACATTTTTATTAAACAGGATCAACATTTTAAAAAAATCAATTCAACATTTTTAGAAAATGTTGAAATAATACATGACAAATGTTGAAACAATATAATAAAAATGTTGAATTACTATATCAAAGTGTTGAAATGCAAAATTTAAATTTATAATAACATATTGGATCTCATTTGATTGCATTAATTCCAACAAATACTATGGTCGAAACGGATTTTAAATCGGATGCACAATTTAATAAAAAAGATTGATTGAAGTTTGAAATTGGTCAGTATTCTTTCGTCTCGCCAGACGAATCCTATTGCCCAACGTATCTCCCATGTGCTGCTGCATGCTGGCGTCATCTTTCCGCTTTTCACGCGCGTGCCTCCCGCCTTAGATGCGATCTTGGTCGTCCACACACAGCAGCACGAATCTTATACATCGGAAGCCGGCTAATCAAAAAAAATTCTGGAAGCTATTTAGGATTGCCGCCCAGGCCACGGCGTTAGGCGTGGCCCAAAAAACTTCTTATACCCATGTTACATTTTGGCCCATTAAGCCGGCCTACTTCCCTTCCCTTCCCTTCCCTTCCTCCAGCCCAACTGCTGCCCAAGCCCAGGCGCCGCACCTGCTCCTCTCCGACTCCCGCACGCCCGCACGACCGCGTCCTCTCCGACTCCCGCAGCGCCGCACGCCCCGAAGGCCGAAACCCTAGCTCTCGGCGGCGGCCTGGGCGGCGGCGGGTGCGGGCAGCGCACCGGCCGGTGGCGCAGCAGGCAGCACGGCAACGGCACCAGGCAGCAGGCAGGGGCGCGCAGCAGCAGCACTAGCGCGGCAGCGGGCGGTGGCGGCCGACAGCAGCAGCAGCACCAGCGCCAGGCGCCAGGACCCAGCAGCAGCACCGCCAGGCGCACCGCCGTCTGCCTTCCCTGGCTGGCTCGGTGGCTCCCCTCCCACTGCCCCTCCCTAAATCGGTCAGTGTCAGTAGTCAGTTAACTCAGTTTTGTTTGGAAATTGGAATTTCAATTCTCCAATCCAAGTGGTATGTTTCATATCCAATTGTCATTTTTCTGCTATTCAATCATGTTTTGCATATTTCTTATCCAATTCATTAAAAAATTACTTGTTTGGTTGTTTCCATGTGTATGTTTAGGTGTCCTTCCTTCTATGATATCTGTGATATGCGGGGAATCGACGATGAATCAGACCGGCACTAGTTAGGTATTTATTTTATCAAGTTTGTTATGCTAATGTGTCTTAAATTATGTGATGTATTGGTATCGTGCATTTTAAGCACTTCTATCGATATATGAACTATCGCTATTGCGATTATCGCTATTATGTGTAATACACTGAGATTGAGTGGTATAAATATTTACTAAGTGGCCTTAGGCGTCAAAATCCGCCAGCTTCGCCACTGCCGTGTGGCGTGTTTGTTTCGGATCTACTAACTTGGATTTTGTTTGCAAAGATATCGGGTGTGCATGTGTACACCCATGTGGCCATGTCCTATGCTGGGTCCGCCCCTGGGTACAGGTTCCTGCCTGTCTGGCTGTTTTGAAGCTTTAGCTAGCTGTACATTTTTTCTGTGGATGCAATAGTATATGTGTTAATGATGGAGGATTTGTATGATTGTTGATATCCATTTGTTTTGTTTTGATTACGATTGATTCATTGGTGATATTTGAAGAGTATTGGCCATGGACATGAACAGTCTTGATATAAGTTAAGGGCTTCAAAATTAAACCGGATCTAGATGTTCTAAACCGGAAATCAAAATGGCATTAGCATGCTTAAAATTTCAAGCTTGATAGTACTTTAATCGACTTTAAACTTTCTCTTTGAACTGCTAATGTGTTTATGCTCATTTCCTTTTGCAGTCAAATGAATATTTGATCTCATTTCAAGGTAGTCCTGAACAACCATATTACAGTCATGAAGTCGTTAGCCAAGCAAGAGACAAAGCCAAAGCCACGACTCATTGTGCGCCTCGGTGCATTCCTTGCGTCTCACCACATTCTCTTCAGGTTCACCATCCTTTCTCCCTTGTATGGCAGTCTAAATCCTTTCTGTTGTTCTTTCTCACTCCCTAACTCTTGATTACCATTTGGGGTCAGTGTTATATGCTGCTCTGCAGGCATTATTGCACTCTTCCTCCTTCCTTCACTTGCCAAAAACACATACCTCTCGGAGAATGCTCTTATACCTGGTAAAATTGACCTCCGCCTCTATTTTTGTTTACTGCTATACTATGAATGCATATACCTTCTACTATCAATACAATGATACACAGTTCTCCTGCGTGTTCGAAAAAAAACAAACGAATGCATATACACCTGCCTGTCCTTACAGCCTGTATTTCAGTTTACAAACTGTATATATATGTAGAACAATGTGCACTGTAGCATTGTCAGCATGCTTTGTTAATAAGCCGTATGAAACAACATATGAGTATTGCTAAATATCCTGGATCTTCGGATGTTTGGTGTAGTTTTGGGCCTCAATGTATTTGTCATGTGCCAAGGATTACCTTCCAAAATTAAGTGGCTGTATATGATATACAATACTGGCTATTGATGTTTGTTATAAAATAGTAAAGATAAATTAGTCACATCCAATGTGGTTGCAAGAAAATTATGCAATGTCCGTCCTAGTATAGCAGGCCAGCATGGTGTTATTACCACACAAAAATGGAACATATGTCGATAAATGATACTGATACTTTTCATTTGTAACTCTCTTCTGGAACTTCTGTACATAAACAATCTTCTCTAAAATATAGCCTCTTGTATGTAGGCTCTGCCAATCCATTATTTTCTACAGAAAATGCCATCGAAGCAAACAGATTTATGAAAGAAATTGAAGCTGTGGCTGGGGACTCAAGAGGTGGAATGTATGTTACTCAATATAATCATCTTGTTTCATATGCAACTTCCTTCATGCTTTAACATTTGTATGTATCAATGTTTGTCCATATAAGTCATCTAGTCCAATTGGTCTGTTATGTTCAATATTTTGAGCTTGGTGAGGGGCTTGCTATGGTACGTCACACGACTACTACTGCATTGTAGTTATGCTTGTAAGCTTGCTGTTGAGGGGCTTGCTATGGTAGGTTACACGACTACTACTGCATTGTAGTTATGCTTGTAAGCTTCCATGTAGAATCCATGTAACTCAAAATATGAGGTTCAATGTTTTCATAGTCAAAGATCTAATTAAGCAAAAGCCCCATTTTAAGGACATATAAATGAGAGTATACACATGGAATAAGTGATAATAAGTTGGGGAGTAAGTAGTTTAATCCTAGGGTTACAAAAGTAAATATATTAAGATGATTTTCCTCCAACTTACAGTTTTATGTGCAATGTTACAGAGATATGGCAAATTTCATAGCACAACAAATAGAAGATCTGGGTGCAGAAGTTTGTTACCATAAGTTCTTCCCTCATAGCAAGCATTTTCATCCTCTGAAGTTCTTCACCTCCATGAGAAATGATATGGCAATCCAACCTAATGGCACCGACACCAATTTTGGGATAAACACCATCGGCATTGTACGAGCTCCTCGGGGCGACGGAAAAGAAGCGATAGTGCTGGTTACTCCTTATAATTCTCAGGGAGTTCAGTCAAATGAACTATTATCTCTGGCTCTTGGTTTCTCTGTCTTCTCCCTCTTAAGTCGAGCAGCATGGTTGTCCAAGGATGTTGTGTGGCTATCCGCAGACTCACAGTTTGGAGAGTATGCAGCAGTTTCTGCATGGTTAAACCAATATCATAATCCTGTGTTTCTGAGCCACTCAGTAAACCATATATATGATAGCAATTCAGAAAAAACAGAATTTAAGGCTTTCAAACGTGCTGGAACAATGGCTGCTGCTCTCATATTTAAAGTTGGCGAAACCAGGAGATCTGGTGACAGAGATAGTGTTATGATGTATGCAGAGGCATCTAATGGACAAATGCCAAACTTGGACCTTTTGAATGTGGTACATTATTTGGCTGTTCATAGACAAGGTTTCCGTGTGAACATCGCTGCATTTAGTTCTTTGTTGAGCTCTGCTTGGCTTAGGGTTATTGCTGAAGTTTTCCATACTCTTGGAAGTGTGTTAAGAAAAATAAATCCTGACTGGAAGCTTGATATTGCAGTCCCTGACTATGTGGAGGGGACTGCAAACCTTGCTAACTCTATATACAACCAGGTAACTGAATCGATCTTTCCTGCTTCACATTAAATTGCACTTACTTCTATAACTCTACAATCCCTCTTATTGTGGTTTGTCTGATACAGGCTCTTGGAGTGCCCACAGGATCCCATGGTGCTTTCCGTGATTACCAAATTGATGCGGTTTCTTTAGAATTCTCACCAACATTTCATGTCAAGAATGAGAATGCTAAGTCTTTGTTTCTTCTAAGGGGTGGAAGGTATGTTTTTTTTTGAGCAATATACAGTACAGGAAGCCCTTACTGTGGTAGGTATTTATTAGTATACAAAGGACCAAAACTGTACAGAGTTATGTTTGTTATTGTGTTCCAGTGTTGTTTACGAATCTGCATTGTTGTTAGAGCATGTGAACTGTCTTATGATTGTTGACTTGTGATTAATAGTGGAGTAGAGGACTTTGCTTTTTCATGCTTTTTTTGTGAATATGTTTTTTTCATGCATTGAGACATGCAACTGCTTCATTCAAAACTTCACAGAAATGACCACATAACAAGAAAAAAAATTGATGTAATCTTTCATTAATAAATTCTTACGATGGTTTGGTATCTGCCATGACCTTGTAAATTCTTACAAAAAACTAGGTCATCAAGGATATGATTACATGTTAGAATCTCATAGCAGGCAAAACTTTGCTCTTGAGTTGGGGCTTACTTGTGCCTCTGACCATTTCATAGCTGCAAGATTATATAATAATGTTAGCATATTACAGTTTTATGGATGCAGTACATATAAGTTATGTATATCAAATATAAGTGGTAGGAATGAGAGTATTAACATGAACTAGAAAAACTTGGAGGAACAAAGTGTTTATGAAATGTTGCACTAAACTGAGCACAGGAACAGGATCTTATGTTGGCATTGGCTGATAATCTTAGGGTGTTTAACAGCTTTGCTTTCACTTTCTTGCAAAAGCTTACCGCTCCAGATTTTATAGAACATATTGTTTATGTTGGTCTCAGTTGAATTTCTGTAACATGTTTAAGAATGCTTTTTATTCAGGTTAATTGAAGGGGTGGTGCGTTCTGTGAACAATCTACTTGAGAAGTTCCATCAGTCATTTTTCCTGTACTTCCTTACAGCTCCGAGCAAGTTCATTTCGGTTGGTGTGTATATGATTCCGTTTGCGTTGCTGTTGGCACCTCTCCCAATTGTTGCTGCTGCCCTTGCTGATGGCAGTAGAAGCATGGAAAATCCGGTGCAGTTGACAGACGACAGTAAAACAGATGGCAGCACTGATACTCTGCAAAGCAAGGGTGGGTCATGGAAATGGCTTCAAGCTGCAAAAGTACTGCTTGTTATCCAACTATGGGCAGTGCTTGTTTCACTACTTCCGTACTACATTACCCAAATCCCTGATGCCACACCAACGCATAGCGCACTGATCTGGGCTGTGCTGTCCATCGTCATACTGATTGCCCTGTATGTCATGTTCGGCTCACCATACTCAGCTGGTGTTGAGTGGAAACTTCTAAAAGCTACGATGATCACTTCCATCTCGATTGGCCTGGGGCTCATGTCGATCATAAATTTCGCCACTGCTCAGCTTGGGGCTCTGATAGTGATCCCAATGTGTTTGTTTTCTCGGCCTCTGAGGGCATCTGAGATGAATTTCATTCCTCGGGCAATAGTCTTGGCTTCAAATATAACTCTTTCCGTGTTGGGTTTTCCTCCAGCTGCATTACTGGTTATTAAAGGGCTGTCCAAGGGGTGGTGGACGGTAGACGTTGGAGATTTCTGGGTGTGGATGGAGTTCTTGTGGGAATGGAGCAGCGCAACGTACCTCTATCTGTTCCTTTGCCACCTCCCCTGCTGGCTTTTGTGCATTCATGTGTTGCTGCACCCATGCAGCCAATCCGAACCGAAGATGAAGCAGGAGTAGCTGTTTGGTCTCTGAATCCTTTTATTTCATTTTTGGATGTGTAGACAGTGTATAAGACGTTTCCAACTTTTCACTACTTCTGGCATTATTAACATTGGAAAAACTTCCACAATCATATTGGTACCGATGACATGAGAAAATACTAGGATCTGCAGTTGAACACCTTTTTGTAATAGCAATGACTGATTTCTTTCGCCGCTCGGCTGCAAACGGTTGGAAGGGGAATCTCCCTTCCGACAGCGTAGTGTGCTGCTCGACTGCTGCTCGACTCGCGTGTTCAGAACTAGGCCTACTCAGAACAAACCGTACATTGCCTAGCCAAGGAAATGTGTAAGTTACTAGCACAAAGGCTAGGCAAACACTGGAGGAGACGTGCAATGGTAATTTAATCCATGTGGATACCATGAGAACTTAGCTCAAGACTATAGCCGCCCTGCTCGTTTGGCTGGTGGCTAGCGCTGGTTTTTGCTGAGAGAAAAACACTGCTGGGTGGCTGGTGCTGGTTTCTGCTAAGAGAAAAATACTTCACTGGCTGGAAACCATCCAGGCGAACAGGGCGAGGATTGTACAATCTACCTTGTCAACCAGGAAAGGCACATAAGCTCCGAAGTCTTTCTACATAAAATGTATGGCAAACAACCAATGCATTCGGGAGATACAACAGCTATCCTGATAAAGAGAGTTCCGAACAAATCCTGAACCTTCGAGCAGAAGCCCCTATAATTCTAGATCAGGCCTTGCCGCTGCAGGTCAGTGTAGGTCTTCTTGTTGTAGATGTTGCCTTCCTGATCTTCATACTCTTCTTCCAGGTCTGGCCGCCACTTGTTCAGACCTTGACGTGCTTGTATTTTCTCCCACAGACCTTTTGCCTCCTGAGAGCATAAATTAGAAATGTTAAAACACATACATAGAACAGCCCGTTGTTCAACAATCAGATTAAGAATGTACATGGAGGGCATGCATTCATTCACATTTTGTATCCATGAAGAAAAAGCCAAGACAATTGGGCAAGTGAAAACAAATACCCAACTATGCAATACCATGTGTCTATCAACAAGTACTCCAAGCACGAAAATAATATCAAGACAATGGATGATGTACCTGGATGGATGTGATTTCATTGAAATTCTTTGTATTCGGAATACCAAGGCATCTCATCCCATGCTGATGACGCCACTCCTTGAAATGACGCTCATAAGCCCGTCGCCCCCAATAACTCTGGTTTCCACATATCTCACACTTAAATTCCTGATCAAATCATTACAGTTAACATGTCAATGGTACAGTACAGAATTTAATGGAGAGAGCTCGGCATCAAAGGGACGATATTCAACGCACTCTTGAAGGTGCAAAAACACACCAACAAATGTGAAAATGTGATCAAACAAAAACATAATTCAGCAGTATCACTATCACATAATAAATTAGCATATGTTTTGTGCTATGTTACCCGGACACTGATACGCGTATCAGTATCGAGGCCGATACGGATACGCGGATACGGCATGTCTACCAAAAATCCTGATACGTCGATACGTTTCAAAATATTTATAAACGACTAAATTGCAAGACATTTCAATAGACAACAGTAATAAATGAGTGGTTGGACGTTCATCATAGGCAAGCAGTCTACTTTTCTAGCACATGCAGTATAACAGTATCAAACAATAGGCCAGTTTAGGACTTTATTAGCATTCAGCTAAGTCAAATAGCAGCAGCAGGCCGCTTGCAGACTTGTAAGAAACGGGGAGGAGGAATCAACGACGAAAAGAAATAGGAAGGAAGAAATCAATCTAGCGAGAAGCAGCGCTTGAGCGGGCAGCCGGCGGGGATGTGCCTGTGTGTTCTGTGGGTGTGTGCTAGCGCTTGGGTAGGCAGGCAAGGCTGCTCCGTGGGCTGGACCGTATCATAAAAACTATGCAAATACATGTCTAGCCCACGTATCCAATGGCACTATATTTGCTTCTATTCCCGATACGTTGCTGAGACGTTTCTACGCCGTATCCACGCCGTTTCAGTTTCCGAGACGTCTCCGACACGCAATACGCGACCTTGTAGCCGTATCGGGGTAACGTAGGTTTTGTGTAGACACATAACATCTTGCAAAAAAAAATCAGAATAAAGGTGGAAGAATTTATGAACAGGTTGTTAGTTTGTGTCAATTGCTTGTCGGATATAGGCTATACATGTAGTTCAAACTCACAAGTTACAAAACATGTGTCTATTACACTGAGAACCTAAATCCTTGAAACGAATATTAAATAACAAATCTAATTAGAGAGCAGTCAACTAATGTGTACTCCCTCTGTCCCGCAAAGAGTGTCCATTTTGACTTCTTCTCAGTCAAACTGTTTGAAGTTTGACCAATTTTATGATTAAAAACATCAGGCCTCCTTTGGAACATAGGATTTATGGAGGAATTTTGTAGGATTGAAATCCTATAGGAATTTTTCCTATGTAGCCCTTTGGAACAAAGGATTGGCTATCCTAAAATCCTTCAAAATTCCTATGGAATGGCCCAATCCATTGCAATTTTGGAGGAAATCTAACATGAGGTCCAACCTCTTGGAAACTTTCCTTTGTGTCTATCTCTCTCTTCACATTCTTGTGTTTTTCCTATGTTGCATCCAAACACTATGTAACAAAATTTCCTATGTTTTCAAACCCTATAGGATTGCAAGTTACATGCACCTCAATTCCTATGGTTTTCCTATTCCTATGTTTTGAGAATCCTTTGTTCAATGGTTATCACACCAAATATGTATGCTATGAAAATATATTTCATAAAGAATCTATTGAAACTTGTTAGACATCAAAAGCATTAATATATTTTTATATAAACTCAGTCAAACATAAGATAGTTTGACTTAGGACAAGACCAAAGGGACACTCTTTGTGGGACGGAGGGAGTAGGAGTGTAGGTATGGATGCTTGCATGTAGCTATGCAAATCTACAGTTGTTTTGCCCATGGCAGGAAACATGCAATAGTTTGCTTGGGCTCTTTGCTACTTTAGAATTTGCAACAGAGCAATGGGGGCCATGGCCAATGTTTGCCTAAAGGTGGCTCCACCAGTGAGTGTTGATCATTGAACAGGATGACTTATTATTAACAATGATATGTTTGGCATAGTAAATGTGAAGTAATGGCTGATCTGTTCATATAGGATGAACATCTTTATTTCAACGGCAATGTGAAATTGTGAATAGTCGATAAAGATGAGTAAACATTAGTGATACAAGCAATTCTCACCTAGAAATGCTACAGTCAAAATAATAATCGGGAAAGAACGTTTCGAAATATGCACTGAAGTGTAGACTAGTTTACCTGCCCAAGGCCGTGTAGCTTGTATAGCCAATAAGGGATAGGTTTGCCATCCCAACCCATCGGTAGTTTGAGAGGGTTGTAGATTTGTTGCTCTTCGTCATCACTCTCAGTGTCAACCTGCACCTCCTCCTATAGAAAAATATATAAGCCAACAGTTCAAAAATTAAAAAGTTAAAAAATAAGGGTTTTACATACATGAAAGAGAAGGAAAGACAAAATTAAAAGTTCAAGTAAGTCATAAGCTCATAAAAAACTACATTCTAACTGAAAGCATTCAATCACTTTTACAACATGCTACTACCAGGGCCCACATAGATATAGGTATATAACATAGCACCAGACTCACGATGATATGCAGTTTAATCAGTGATTAGTATTAAATTAGTCAACAATAATCAGCAAATCATTATGAACCATACATCGTAATGATTCTAAAATCTATTCACTATACAATATGTAATAAGCATGACTCTCTCAATCACTGCTCCGAATAGCGCGGCATTGATGACCTTAATGTATTCCACTACAAACGTGTTAGCAGTAATACCTTGAATATACATGCATAGTGGGCAAAATTTCAAGTTTAGCAGACTTTGTGAAGTTGTAGTGGTCTTTACAGTGGGCCAGGGCGCACGCGCATGGTTGGGGGGGAGGGGGGAGCACGGTCTTTTGCATGGCCCCATTAGGATTTGGTTTAGCTGTGTGATTTTTATAATGCAAATTACACTCGCATATGGTAGTAGTTGTATTTTTAAATCATTAATAAAGCTGCTCATGTTACTGTTTTCAAGACTTACACAATTTTTGAAACCAAGAATCACTTAATCAGTAGCAGCTACCGTGTTGACAATAAAGCCGGCATAGCACGTTCTGGACTATGGCAAATAGGACCCCATGAGGCCACATCCACATCCATACAATGCTCCAGAAAAATGCAAACATAATAAAGAAGTTATTGGTAAGAGGGGAGCAAGTAAACTAAGTACCTCTTCCCGTTCTGCTTCCATCTCTTCATATGTCAAAGTGAGTTTCTTCTCAGCATTTTCCTTTGTTCGTACAAAGACCTACATGAGACGTCAAGAATACATCATGCCAACTTTAGAGCAGACATAAAAAGGTGAACGCCAGTAGTCCTTGCAAAATGCAAAATGGAGGCATCATGTACCAAGAAAGTGGATTATGCTGGAATCGAATTGTAAGGTAATCATTTTGCAGTTTGTGCTTGGGTTTTTTTTAGATTAAAGTGTGCTTGGGTTTACAAACAAAGATATATATATGCCACATTAAAACTGCGATGTAATGGTATCAATAAGCTGTATACACCATGTTAACTTCTACTGTTCCTGGTAGGTAGGTGAAAATACCACAAAGCACTTTTAAGATGTTCAAAAGAAGATGACAGCATGCAAAAAGCACTTTTTACAAACCATTCAAAAACACTTATTCAATTATGTTAATTGATTTAAGACAAGTCTTAGTGGTAGAGAGTTCACATAAAGAAGATGACAGCATGAATGCAATGCACTATTCAGCATGCCTACAGCTGCGGTTAGGAATGGGTAATGCTAACACACCACACATACAAAGAAAAAAAAAGGATGACCCCAGTCCTCTAGAAAAGACCATCTTGTCTGTTTCATCTTCATAGGTTCAGCTTATAAAAAGAACTTAAGTGGGTCACAGAAGGATTGACTGCATTGCATGCTATTGCATTTGTATGAGTGAAATACACTATGCATCTAGAATGGCACAAGTAGGGAAGAGCTAACCTCATCTAACAGCTCACAAAGGCGCCTCATCTTTACTTCCATCAAAGCGATTTCCTTCTTCAAATCATCCTTGAAATTGTTTCCATCGGAAGCTGTGCTTGAGACATCTTTAGTACGTGGAACTTTAGCAAAATGCTTCCGGTCCAGTTGTTCCAAAGGTGTATGCTGCAAAATATGATGATCAATAATAAGTTCAAAAGAAATATTAAATGGCCTTCATCATCTGAATATACAGTGGCACTAGCATATTTAAAATCACCTTTAACAAGAAAAGCCGCTCCGCACGCTGTTGAACAGTACCGCCGCTCTTCAAACCACGAGCGGCTAAAGCCTAACAGAAGTGTAAATGTATCAATAGAAATCATACATTTCAAGCAATCGATAAAATAATCTTCAATAGCTTACAGCAAAAGAATGCCCAGTAACAGTATAATGTTGCAAGATCAAACCTGTTTCAACTTCTCTGGACCAAGCTCAACAAGTTCTTCAACAGTGCTGTAGTAATCAAGGTCAATATCAGACTCTTCTGGCGCAGATTGTTTCCCCCAACCAGGCACTTCCCCATTGGCCCATCGTTCCTCAAATTCGCTTTCCAACTGCACAAGTCAATGTCTTTAGCATGCTATTTGTACATGGTAAATTATGTGAATACAATAATGCTATGTTAATGAACAAATTACTGCTAAACTCATATTATGCAACTGCAAATGGATATAACAGATCATCATCATAGTGAGAAGCAGAGGATAATTTCACAAGTGAACACGCTACATCATCACTTAAGTCTGTGGACCACAAAGGGAAATATACGATAGCAAAAAGGTAACATAAGACTGACCTTTGCAAAAATCTTCTCAATATCTTGCAATGGCTCTGTACGATAGAGAAATGATGTAAGATATTCCAGAATGTGGTCCAAGTATTCTCTGTATTGCCTGTCAAATCAAAGAAATGAAAGATGAAACAGTATTCATTATCCCACTTGTAGAGAGAAAAAAAGGACACCAGAGTAAATGAATTCTAGAGACCAATTCTTTTACTAATCATGCATACATAATTGAACACGTATCACCCTAATGATCCCACCATTCTAAGTAATTTCCATGCAGTGTCCCTCACACGGAGACTACCACGAAAAGTAAAGGAAAATCAACATAAGGTTCTTATAACAAATGCATACTGGAGAAGCCCATTCCTAATATGTTT
The DNA here is from genome assembly GCA_033239725.1 of Echinochloa phyllopogon. Classification (NCBI taxonomy): domain Eukaryota; kingdom Viridiplantae; phylum Streptophyta; class Magnoliopsida; order Poales; family Poaceae; genus Echinochloa; species Echinochloa phyllopogon. The sequence goes on along the minus strand of BTCW01000005.1, from coordinate 41,840,915 downwards.
TTTTATCGTAGAGAAAATCCATGACACACCTTCTAGCTTTTTGACTTTGAGAGATCTTCTCCGTCTGGGAGAAACTGCCAACATAAGCCGAGTATTCCATCGGTGTTCCAAACTTGGAATTTATGAACTCGTTATAAAGCTCATGCAAGTCTAGGTAACGGCCAAAAGCTTCCTGTCAAATTGAAGAAACAGACCATTAGAAAATGTAAATATAACTATTGTAAGAATAATAAAACATTGGCATAAAAAATGTGGTGAACATGCAACAAGATCTAACAGAAATATAACTACACAGGAATGCAGATCGTAACAAGAATAAATCTTAGGATGATAGTCAAGTTATTGATCATGCTCCATTGCAGTTTAAATCATTCCCTAAATCTTACCATCCACACCACCGAGATCCTACAAGAGGAATCAAACAATCCTGCAGAAATTAAAGTACACATATCACAAAGCAGATACCCTCAACTTCAAGACTAGTATAGTGGAAGTAAAATGGAAGGCGACTAACGGACTCGAAAAGGTTTCCAGCAGAAGAACTCTATCAATGAGTGACCTAACTTGCATAGATTAAACCAAAGACTATAGCATGGTACTACCATCAGTTCAACTTTGTTCAAAACAAAAAGAAGGGTCTATATAAATCGCAACAATGTTAAAGGATGGAATAGCAGAGGAAAGTACAAGTCGTTGGCACAAATGAATGCAAGTAACAAGCTATTAAGATCAAACACCATATGGCTTATAATAACAGGGTACACAAATTTAAAGCAAAACTCAAGCAAAAAAGAAGGTGCAATACCTCGCCACTGAATTCAATAGCTGGTTCCTCCTTCAAAAGCTCTTCGTAATCATCAGTTGTACTGACGAAACGGGCAGAAGGGTTCCGCCTATGATAATCACGGATCTGCAAGCAAGCAAATGTACTTAGGAGATAAATTCACAAAGAAACTAATAAAGTCCATATAGAACTAACAAAGACGAAAGATTTGTTGATAATGAATAATTTCTTTGCTAACAGACAGCACAAAATTAGTGTTGTTTTTTGTGCATGACATCCCCACACAGAGGGCCAATGGAACTATGTCATTAAAGCACAAACACAGTGTAAATCTCAAAAATAAACGGGAAACTAGGCAGCGTGTGGCCAGTTTGTTTTCCAAGAAGGTAAAAAGAAAGATTGTCTACCCCAAATATCTTACCATTTTAATCATATGCATGCAAGAAACCTAGCTTGCTGCCAATGCATTTCTGTTTTCCAATTGTCTACTTTTTGGGTGTGACTTATTTAGTCAAAAGACACCACCATTGAAAAGCAATACCATGTCTTTTTATGGATACATGCAGTTTTTTTCTAGGACATGCAGGAGAACTGCATGTCACTGTATTAATAGACAGGACGAAACAGTCATGAACTTTGATGACCAAGTTACTTCTATTTGACTTTTTGTCAGAATCAAGCAAGCCATGCTACACTTACCTCTTTAAGCCTTTCGTAGTACTTGCTAAACAGTACATTTTGTGTGGGCGCAGTAAGATGTGTGTTAATCTCATCCTTCCTTGCATTGTCCTTGTCCTCGTAGATTTCCACCTAAACAAGGTATAGGCAACATTAGCAAAAATGATATCATCGCCGTACAGCCAAAGCTCAATTTCTCGATGAGCAGTTCTTCACTCAAACCAAAAAGGAAGGGGTTGAGTGGCACAGAAATAACCCGTGCAAATTCTCCAGAGCAACAAACAAGGTTGTGCTGACAATAAAAAAAAATAGCAACAGAAAATTCATCTACCCAGATCGAACTCGGAGATCCACGGGGTTTGACAGAAAGATGTAAACAAGAAATTCGTGAGAGCCAGGATCTATTTTTTTAGAGGGAAAGGCACAAGAGCCCGGATCTATAATTCCTCAGCCCCTCAGAAAACCCTAAGCATCTCGATTCAACAGAGACCACAAATATCGATCGTATCGTATCTAAACCTAGCCTAGCAATCACTGAAGCTAACCTAGCCAAGAGAGAGGGAGTGGGGGACGTACCAGCTTGTCGGAGGTGGAGACGACGAGGTCGAGCATGTGGCGGACGCGGTGGGACTGGAAGAGGCGGTCGCGCGCGTTGGCCGGGTCCCGCTGCAGCTCGCGCACCGCGAGCCGCTCCAGCCTCTCCAGGTCCTCGTGCGCCGCCCGCGTCGCCTCCAGCACCGTCGACGCCATCGCCCGGACGCTAGACTCACCGCGCTACTTGCTAGCAGAGGGACGCTACTCGCGCCGCGCCGCGCCGCGCCGCAGAGAGGCGGGAAGGGGAGCCGCGCTGGGTAGCTACGGTTTGGGGGGAATTCGATTTCGCGGGGGAGACCGACCGTGAGGACGAGGCGACGAGGGCCTAGAGGGCAGGGGGGATCTGCCTTCGTGTCCCTGCGAGATTGGCGGTGGGATGGAGCGCGGCTCGCGTGTGTACGTACGGTTTAGGATTCGATGACGGCCTGTGGCCCTGTGGGCTGTGCGTCCGCGAAAGACTTCGGCCGGCGCAACGTACGAACATTTGATGGGCCAGTTTCGTCCCGGCGGCAATCACACAGGTGTGTTTTTATATCAGGCCAGATTGGGCCAATGTCACGGTATGTTTAGGGCCAAGAGCCCTATATTTTCTGAGCTTGGGCCGATTTCGTAGATCAGCAGCCAAAAAACCCTTGATTATTTCGAACTCGCAGCAGTTCAATAAAAAATCCGAGGCGAACTCATCCGAATAGAATCCAGTGGAGACGGGTTCAGTCTGATACAACCTTCCATTCTTTGAAAATGCAGGCATGCCGTTCCATGTGGCAATCACGCAATGTCGTATTTGCAAATCTCATAAGACGTTCACCAACACCACCTTATGATACGATTCGTCATGTGGAGTGTGGACAAACAAGCAGGCAGCAGCTGTTCATGTCACGCCAGCCGTCCAGGTTCATTCCTAATAGTAGTACTACGTAACAGTAGCCTTTTTCCAGGTGCAAAAGCGCGCCGTGCCAAGGCGGCAAGGGTTTTAGTGGGACGCGGCCGCGAGCAGCGGGCTCGGAGCGGTAGGGGGGGCCCGGCAACGGCATCGGCATCGCCGCGGGCCGCGGCCAGCCGGGAGCGGATAACGAACGCATCGGTCTCCGCGCGAAGGGGACGTGCATGCGCCGCGGCCCTTGGGCGTGGGGATGGGTCGCGGAGGCGGAGGCGGAGGCGGAGGCCCCCGGTCGCCGCAGCGGCCGCGCCTCCTCCTCGCTCCGATCCGGCCTCCTCCCACACCCTCTCCCCCGCTAGCCGCCCGTGCTCCTCGCCTCGTTTGTTTACGTTACACGAACGTCTCGTTTCCTACGGTTACGGCCTCCCCGATCCCAGCTTTAGATTACTCGCGCTGATGCGTGGAAAGGAGGCCGTGTCGATCGAGCAAGCAAGTGATGCAACGGGGACGGCGACGGGGCGCGTCGCATTCCCGTGGGCGCAGCAGCGCCCTGGGAAACGGGGAGAAAACCGGCGGAGGAATGCGTCGGCGTTGCCAGGTCTCCCGACGATGTCCATTTGTTCCCGCCGGGGGAGTAAGTACGTGTGCGAGTAGTATGTGCATGTACTGCTCGGGTAAACGCAGCGAAAACTAGGCTGCCCAACCGGGAGCTTTTGACTTGGGGGAACGAATGGATAAACAAAGGGCCTCGAGGCAAATTAGGCCACTTGTTCTGCCCGCTAGGTAAACTTATCCAGGTGTCGTTCTCGGATCTCAAGCCGGAGTAGTAGTCAATTTTTTGCACGTCGCGGTATCTGTTTTATTTTTCAATCAAGAGATACCCCTACTTGTTCCTCGCAAAAAAAAAAGATATTCCTACTTGTTAATGTCTGTCTCCATCTGGAGATCATGCTATCTCCATTTGCCGGCCACCATCGAACTCGCCAAAAAAAAATATCTGCCTTGAAGCTTGCACGAGATGCTCTATCTACTCCGTATCTTCTTCTCCCCCGAGGAGAAAAAATGGGTGTACGGGACGTACTGTCACTGTGAACAATCAGCCATCAGGCCTGATCCGATAAGCACAGTGGTCTCAGCAGTAGTAGAAGCCATGCTGTCTCCTCCGGGAGGCAGAGGGGCGTGGCCCCGAGCCTTTTCAGCTAGTACCATCCACGCGAGACTCGAAGCCGACCGGTGCTCCAGTGTGTCCTGTGCGTGAAGGACGACTGGTCAAGCTCGCAGGTAGGTGCGCGGGTGGCTGTCGTGTCGTGTCGTGTCTCGATGATTGCTTCGTGCTCGATTTGCCAACCGAATGAGAGCTTTGCTGCACCGTGGCGCTGGCGCCCCACGATTGGTCCATTGGGAGTGGGGGTATATCGGCTGTATATGCTTGAAGGTGATATGTAGTGGAGGCATGCGAAGGCAGGTAACATGGTGTGGTCTCTCGGGCGCCTGTAGGCCACACTGTGAAGCTTTTTCCTCTGCATAACCAGATGCATACGGGACCTCCCCGCATCTTGATAACGTGGGGATGGGTACGGGTACGTTGACATCTCTGAAACGCAGCCACTTGAATTGAGAGAAACGACAGTCGATTGGATGAGACTGAGAACTCCAATAGGGAAAGGAAGACAACCAGACAAGGGCTGTGTTTAGTTCCATCAAAAACCCAAAAATTCTCTCTCCAAACTTCACTATCCACGTATCACATCAAATCACATCAAATATCTCTCTTCATGCATGGAATACTAAACGTGGATAAATAAAAAAACTAAGTATATAGTTTTGATGTACACGACGAGACAAATCTTTTGAGCCTAGTTAGATCATGATAGGACAATGTTTATCATAAACAAACGAAAATTGTTACAGTGCGCTACAGTGTCCGATATGACATTTTCACTAAACTTTCTCTTTCACATTTTGGAACTAGAAGGGTCGTTCTCGGTCGCCATGGCAATGTCATCATCGGAGTCTTCTTCGCTTTGCCCGCCACTCATCCTTCGCGACGTGCGGTGATCTTTTCTTCCCATCGAAGTGAACAGCTTTTGTAGAGTACTACGGAGGGTGTCATAAAGCTATCCAGTTCATGCGTACGCCTACAGTAGTTTGCAGACGGTTTTTTGATACTTGCACCCGTCTAGAACACAAAGAAATGCCATGCATACGCTCTGTATATTCAATAAAAAAAGGCACAGTCTCGTGACGGTTTGGTTAAAAGAAAGAATTTCATGCGTACGCCTCCTGTACACGGCTGTCGGTGTAGGTGGTGGACGAAATCATTAGCATGAGCTATTACCACAAAACCATGCTCTGCTCGCACAGATGGCGTCGTCCCCTGCGGAGCACTAGGTGGAAATTGCGGTGCCAAGTCAGCTTTAGCTGCGTCGTCAGAGCGCCGGTGAACAAAAGTCGCTGCGTGAAACAGATCAAAAAAGAGAGGAGAGCGGCGCGTGCAAGCAACCCCACCCCCGATCGGGCTCGGTGCCTGTCCCGATCCGTGCCTCTGTTTTGGGCACACCGATTCGTCGTGCCGGCACACGGAAAAACTGAAAACTCCCCCCGTCCCGCGTGCCGCTCGGCTTCGAGAACCGACGCGTACGGAGAGGAAAATCCAAAAGCAAATCCAAAATCTACGCACGCTTCGTCCGCCCGCTCCCCACCCGACGAACGACTCCCCGCGGGCGAAACGACGCCGCGCCGGAGCAAAAATTTATGCGGCCCGACGAGGCGAGCCGACGGCGACGTAGAGGAAGGATAAAGCGGAAGGGGCCGTGCGTCGGGGACGTTGGATCCGATGCGTGTGCGTGCTTGCCCTGGCCCTCGACTAGAAAATGCAAGCACTAGCAACCCAAGCCAACACCGAATTGTATTTCCTATGCCCGGGTGGCATGTGAGGCCACACGCATAGGAATGCACGGGAGTCGTTGGCGCGCGGGTCCCCCCCACCCGGACGGAGGCCGGCGCCGGCAAACCGTCTGCGAGGGCCGTCGTATGATTGCTGATTGGTGGTTTCCGTGCTCCGGTTGCCGTCGTCGTCGTCGTCGCAAGGAGCAGTTTTTCTTTTGCAGAGATGGTCAGCTCTTGCGGTTCTAGACGGACGGGGCAAGCCGAAGCCGCGAAGGAATAAACAAATGCGTTGTCACAAAAAAAAAGAATAAACAAATGCGGGCAGGGCGTGAGGCGAACATGGATGGCCTCGCTGGTCTGTTTTGTTCGCTAGGAAGAAACTGAAAAGAAAATAAGAGGTGCAAGTGTGTTGAGCGAGAAGTCTGACTTGCTCTTCCTAATTTAGTGCAGACATTAGACATGGAGTGGTCTGCCGCATGATCTCATCATGGGCCACTGGCTGCTTTGTTTCTTCTCTGCTTCGATCTCTTCTTTCTTTTTTGTGCAAGTTGTGCAGGAATCTGTGGTGCTGTTAGATTGGTACGTACTATAAGTCAAGGTGTTGGATCATTAGAAGGAATCTGGTTTTGTTAATTGGGAATTCGGAAGCAAGAAATTGTTTGCCTTCTTCGGAGTGCAGGCATTGCTTTGCTTGCTGCTGGTTGGACCTTGGTTGCCTCCAAGGGATGACTAATCTGTGCCAGGAAATAAACAATAGAGGGAATCTCATCCTACATGCGCTTTTGAGATAGAGCCTGACAGAAAATTCGACGACTGGATCCTTCCCTGAAGATTAGCGCAGACAGATTCTAATTTAACCCGGCATACAAACTTAGATATCTATGGTCTGTTTTCCCATAACTATCACCAAGGGACAAAAAAAAAGTTCCGGAGGAAATTTCTGTTATCAACTGACTGCGGCTACATGACACGAAACATGTATGACTTTTGCAGCTATTGCTGCGACATTGCTGCTCTGCCGCACGTCTTGAAGCTGTGACTCCGTGAGAGTGACAACCTTCCATTCCTCTGTATTGTACGAGTATGTGATTGCATCGAATTTGGAGTCTCTCTCTTCAAGTCATCAAGAATTCCCATGTCTTAAGGCATAGTATAAGAAAAAGAAGGACAAGAGTTGAACGGACTTCTCAACACTGCTACACGCCGCCGCATAAGTTTACTTTCTTTTCTTCTTGGAAGGAAAAATGTAACAATCCAATGCGTCTCCTGTCATTTGTCTGTTTGGAAAATAAAAACTCAACTCAACTCGGTTTTCAGTGTCCCAGATGATCTGCAGAGTTACTCCAGCATTTGCAACTGAAAGCTGCTTGTGAGCTCACTCAGTTGGGGAAAAAAAATACCAATCTTCTTCCACGGAAGTTCTCTAACTTCTCTTGCTTGCTGGTGGCTGGCACACCATGACACCGTTCTTGTTACATGAAAAGCCGGCCGTGAGTGTCTGGAGTTGCAGGCTTGCAGCAAACTCGCTTCGCCCAGCAGGCAGCAGCGGTGATACAAGCAACGAGCTAGCCTCAAATCCCAGTCGCCTTGTTACTGTCGACAGGTCCACTTATCACGACGCGCACTGTACCACGGCCAAGTTCGTCAAGACCTTTGCGGTGCTTCTCAGCAACCGATAAACCCATCCTACCCAACCAACTTTGACCGATCAACATTCCTAGCAAAATACGTACTCGTAGGCGGAGTATCCGGAATCTTGCTACCCCGATGTCCGTGCAGAAGCTAAAATATCTCCAGGCTTCAATGCAAAGAACAAAGCCAAAGGGTGCATTTCTTGTGTATCTATTTCCCCGGCCACAGATGTGTGATCTCTTTCAGAGCACAGTTCAGGCTCCTGGGATTACCCCCCCCCCCCCCCCCCAAAAAAAAAGTTCAGGCTCCTGGGGAGGGCAGGAAGAGAAGAAGGATCACTGGATCACTTCCATTTTCCGACGCCACTTGGGTCGCTACGCCATCAACGTCAGAGCATACGGCTCAAGCGAAGACCAGATGCCGAGTGGCCCGGCGCATAAATAAATTCTCCAGGATCGGTAGGAGATCCAAACTTGCAAGCCAAGCACTGAATAAGAACAACCAAAAGTGCGCGGCGCGGAAATCTTACTGCCTCTATCATGGCGATTCTGTTGGCAATTGCAATGATGCGACTTGTTAATTCCAGATTAGTTGGCCGGCGGGGAGCGCTAGCTTTGCATAACCCTTTTTCCTGTGATGGATGGTGTCGGGAATTCGCTCGGGTTCCTTGATTCCTTCCTCCAAGGCCTGAAACACATGCATCAGTGGCGATTAGGTGTCCAAAGTGGCATCAATTCCATGTCGATCGTGAAAGGGAGGAGGGGAAAATGGCATCCATTCAGAGCAGATCTCCTTATCACTAGGAAGATGAGGGGTTTTAAAGCGATGGGGCATCTCATCCGTGCACCGCTTTTGGGTTCGTGGGGGAGGGACCCAATTCCTTTGGGGCGTTGCTTTCTTTGCACCTAACGATGCATCGTAGGGTCGGCGTCCAACAGTAACATGGGGGCGACGACGAGGACCACATGTGCGACCGGGACCTTGATGGGCTCCGGCTTGTATTTTTTGGGGCTTTTGATCCTGTTTTGTTTCCTGTTTGTTGTCACACCTCATGATGATAAACTGCCACCGATGCTGAGGATATTTTTCTTCAAAATGAAAGTTATACTACTTCAGAGCAAATGTTTGCGAGTGCACGTGGCGACATGTGGGAAAACATGATATTGATCCCCACCTGAAGTGAAATATGTTATATTTTATACATTTTTTGAATAAAATTATATTTTATACATTTCAATTATAGGTTGTGAACTTGTGATGTTTTCAAATGAAAATCAAATTGCATGTAAAACTACCGGAGAAATTGTTCTTCCTATTTATTCTAGAGTGAAATACACCAGCGGTCCTCAAACTTGTTCCGGGATGTCATCTAGGTCCCCGAACTCTCAAAATGCATACTTGAGTCCCTGAACTTGCTGAAATGTGCCATCTAGATCCAAAGTTCCAAAAATACCCCTATGCATGATGACATGGCTACCAATTAAGCATAAAATTTTATACTATTTCTCTAACCAAATCGGTTGTTTCCATCACAATAATTATGCAACTTTATTTGATTGTACTATAGCGATAATTATAAAACAAGAGATGGACAAACATCAGCAACATAGGGGTATTTTTAGAATTTTGGACCTAGATGACACACTTTAACAAATTTAGGGACTCAAATATGCATTTTGAGAGTTCGGGGACCTAGATGACATCCTGGAACAAGTTTGAGTACCGCTGGTGTATTTCACTCTTATTTATTTATTTTCTTGTGGGGACCAAAACTGAATATTCTAGAGTGTTGATGGAAGATGACGACATGGTATCTTGCCGTGCTTGAGATTCCCACAGACCATGGCCTGTCTGCAGAACATGGGATAAGAGGCAGGTGGCTTTGTTTTAGCTAAAACAACCTCGAATAAAAGCGACAAACTAACAACCTCATACAGCGATTTTGACATTATGGTTGGTGTGCACATTAATCAATGGTTTACCAACCAGATTAGACTTAAATAACCATTCTCGTTGGAAAAATAATAAAATCTCAGAGTGAAGTTTTGTTTGTTTATGGCTAACTTGAGCTCTCAGGCACACTGTTGCAGGTTGCACCTTGTACTTGCTCATAATTTTGGAGTTCACGAAGAGAATAGCCGAGGCTAGCTGTGATCTGATGGTTTCTTGTGTTCCCCAGTGGGCCAGCGGTAGGGATGATACCTTAGAAACCTCTCGATCTTCTCTCTTAATGAATCGGTGGATTATACAGATCGTGAGCTAGAAACCACCAAACAGCTGATTGAGGCGGCTTAAATTGAGTTATTATATGATGCAAAAACCAAATCTCTCTTTCTCAGCTTTACGTAGGATAATTTGGTGGCAAACTCGTCAGCCAACCATCTAGAAATTGACTACAACTCTACAGGTATATTTTAAATAAAATGTATTCCAAACTTGAAACACATAAGCAAAAATGGAATGCATACATTGATAATTGTAATTATATTTTGTTGGTGTACAGACACTAAACTTGAGGGAATGTATTTGAAATAAATATGAATGTAAATTACTGCAGGATAAATACATGCTTAAGTGGTCTATCAAGTTCACACATAAACTTAGCCACGGTACTATATTTACTTGCATAGTTTCTTTCTCACCTTTTTGTTCACCGCCAGGATAAGCCAAAATTTCTGAATTCATTGACCCATATGTTGTCATCGGTCATTTAGGCCAGTCTTAGTGCACGGTTTTACTACACTGTTACCTACACCAGAAACTAGGTAACCAAAGGAGTTTCATGGTGATGAAATTTCTCTCACGTACCACGAAACTCTTCATTCTCTCCTATACTATGTCAGCATATTTAGTGTCATAAACTCCCCATAAAACCCCACTGAGACTGAACTTAGCCGGTTATCTAGCAAAACATCCACTCAATTAGGCTAAACAGCCGTCCTATGGCGAACACAACTAGCTACCATGTAGCCTTTAAGACACCATGGCTTTAGAAACAATGAACACCAAAAATAGACACAACTTGGCTGAGGGGGGAAGGCTAGAGGCCAAATTAGAATGCCTTAAATTTCAAGTATCTTTATCTTTTGGAATTACTAGCAAAAACGCACGTGCGGCACGCACATTTATTGATAACATATATGTACTAAAAAACAGTGTTACTTTAGTGGGCCATGGTAAACAGACCAGTCGTGCGAAGCGCTTTTAAAAATACTTTATATTTGCTCTCTCATGTATATAGAGCTTTATGTATTCTCAAAGCTCCAATCAATCAAGAGGCATAACATTTTTGAGATATATAGTTGGCATTTATTTATATGGAGAAAAACTCTCCAATTTATTGTCTATTAGTGTAACACCCAAAAATGGCCTATTTAAATTTTTTAGCAATTAAATAAATTGTTTAATGTTATTTACTACCTTGCTCATAATTAATATAGGCTAAATAAGGAATTTCTGAAAATTAAAATCAATTATAAGTTGTAGAAACATTTATTGCTGCATTCATGCTGCTGCATTTATTTTTGTATTGCTTGTGGTTCAAACAAGAATTTAAATTTATTTAAATTCAAATTTGAATCACTTTGTTTGGAGCTCTTGAAAAGTTGTTAGGCCCATAGTTTGTTTTTGCTCCCTGAACTCTTTTTCCGGTTCGCTTTTGCCCCCTCTTCTCTTCTTCTGGTTCGGCCCAGCCATCTCCGCTCGGCCCGTCTCGCGCTCGGCCCAGCCCACCACACAAGTCTATTTCCACCCCCCAACTCTCCTCCCCCGGCTCGACTTCGCCCCTCCAACTCTTCTCCCTCGGCCCAGTCCGCCGGCCCACTCCCGCACTTCCCCTTCTCTTTCCCCCAGCCGTTGCCACGCGGGCCCCGCTGGCCAGGCCGTCTTCTTCTTTCGCTCGCCGCACCGAGCCGGCCGAGCTCGCGCGCCATGGCCTCGGCCCAAGGCCCGAGCGCCACTCCCGCGCGCCTTGGAACCCCTCCCCGAAGCTTCGCCGAAGTTCCCCTCCCTCGCCCCTTTCCTTTTCCGAGGTGCTCCACGAATGGAAGGTGCTCCCCCACTTGGAAGGATTCCCCGCCGCCGCCGGACCTTCCTTTCTCCGGCAACGCACTCCCCGGCGCCCTAGACCCCCTAGCCCCTATATAAACCGACCCACCGAGCCCCTCGGTCACCACCAAGTCCCCCAAGCCGAGCTCCAACACCACAGCCTCTCCTTCCCCCACAGCCCGAGCGCCGCCGAGCTCCAAGCTCCGCCGCCGCTCGCCGTCTCACCTCTCTGGTCCTATTCCGACCGATTCCCCGCGTCAGGAGCATCGCCACGAGGTAACGAAGCTCCCCATCCTCTCAATTTTGGCTCCCGAGCACCGTAACCCGCCTTCCCTCGGTCGTCGACGATGGCCGTCCGCCGGTCACCGTCGTCCGCCCCTCCCCTGCACGAAGTTCAACTAGGACTACCCAGGCTCTCTCTCCACCTTTCCCTGAAGCTCCAGAGCCGAAAACCCGACCCCGAAACCACCCGAAACCCCCTCCCCGTGGTACACCGGAGCTCTACTCCGCCGCGCGCCGTCGTCCGACCCCCCTCGTCGGCCAACGCTCGACTTGAACCCCCTAGGACGACTCGCCATGTCTCCCTGAACCTATAGGACCAGATCTCGTCGAAAACCGAGCTTCCTAGCGCGAGAAACCCTTAACTCCGGCGAACTCCCGCCTCGGCCGAGCGGCGCCGCCGCGTCTCCTTCGTCCCCGGCGAGCACCAGCGCCAGGGCCGTCCGATCTCAGATCGATGGCCGAGATTAGATCAAGCCATACCCCTTCGCGTTTTAAATCTCAGCCGCTCAGATCAGATCCAACGGCCGCCACGCGTCCGAGCCGGGTCAATACCGGTCAGCCGTGGAAACTTTGCTAAAGAGCCTCTGTGCTTTATCGAAATCAACCCGCGGTCCAGGCCAGTTCAAAAATAATTACAGATAGGTCCCGTTTTATTTGTTTAAGCCCCTGACCTTTTAAAAATTAACACCCGCGGTCCAGCCTTTGCATTTTTGCACGATAGCCCTCCTGTTTTAATACGAAATTACGTATAGGTCCTCGGTTTTTCACAAATAAGCCCCTGAAACTTAGAAATGCCATAACTTTCTCGTTTTAGCTCCGATTAGAGTGATTCTCGCGCTCACGTGTTCGTAGCGAAGCGTAGAATATTTCTAGCTCATGTTTTTGTACTGTTTTCACTGTTGGTGTACTGTTTCTAATAGAATACTCTTGTTTGCATGTATTGGCTTGTGTGGATGCTTGTGTGGTGATTCGTGTCCAGTCGGTGAGCCGTTGCCGTTGGAGTTTGAGTACGAGGACTTTCAGGAGCCGGACTCGCAGCAGCAGCAGCACTTTGAGGAAGGCAAGTTATAGCACGGACAATCCTTGCTTCCTACTCACTTGAAATACATTATTTCATATATGCATGTGTCTAATTTGATGTACCTTTAAGGTTGTACCTAGTTTTTGTTTATCCTATTCCTTGTTTACCTCGGGTTTATTGCATATGGGTAGAACTTTGCTAGGCGCAGCTACTGTCACCTTTATTTAACTGTTAAACTTGTATTAATGGTCCACTTCAACCTTAACGTTAAAACTTGCTTTTTAGCAACATGGATCAGGGAGCTAGAGCATGTGCTGTGTGCTTTGCTCTAGTGTCTCTCCCTAAGGTCTGGTTCTTAAAGCGGCAACCCAGGAGCCTGTCGCCACCGCCAGAACTATAATGGCTCTGGTCTTGGACAAGTAGCTTGTACGACTCTAGCTTGGCAGTGGTTACCGACGGGCCGACGACGTTGTGGGAGGCAAGGCACGGGGTGTTTTCCCGATTCCACCGAGGACGGTAGCCCCGTCGGCTAGGTCTCGTTAGACCCAGTCCCGTGTTGGGAGTCTCAGCGATTGAGAACTCCGCGCGTTGTGCATTGTTGGGGTGGATACCCGCGCTCTGGACGCCATCGACCCCCTTACGGTGGACTCCGTAGGCGTACATCGATCTCAGTGCCTAAGGACTCACCACCTTGTAGTACCCCAGCGGCTACTGTCTTGTTAGGGTGTCTTGTGAAAAGCCTTGTAGCGTCCCTATGCAGTCACACCTCGGAAGTGTCGATGTGCGTGGTTGGGTGCAAAGTTCCCTTGAACTTTTACGCGACTGTTGGGTAAAGGGCGAAACCTCTACAGAGTGTAAATCTATCATGATAGCCTTGCTCAGGGTCACGAGCGGCCTGGATCCTTTTTGATTAGAACTTGATGTTTATTTATGCTTAATGTCACTTACACTTTATTAATTGGGTTGCAACTGGGATTTCATTCACTTATAGTACCTTGGATAATGTTAAAATGAACCAACTAAAAGTGCTAATGCAGTTAAGCCGTGTCTAGCCTTTTTGAGCCTTCATAACCCTTGATATACTTGCTAAGTAATTGTTTTACTTACACTTGCTATTTATTCAACAAAACCCCGTACGGGTAACAGATTGGGATGTGCATGAGTCGGCTGCTGAGTTTCCAGAAGATCTACCATACTACTGAGTTGTGTTCTCCCAGTCAGAGTCCCTGTGGGATGCGGCTACGCTTAGAGAGAGTTTACTTAGTCTTCCGCTATCCATGTATTTCATTTATGCAGCACTCTGATGTAAACACTACTTTATGATGAATAAATGAAGCATTTGATCTCTGTTTTACCATATTTGTTTGCTATATGTGTAAATGGACTTCCTGGGCACACATATGGCCACATTCGGGTTTTTGTGAAAATCCGGGTGTGATAATTAGCAATACGGGATAATTGTGTATTGACGTGGGTATAAATGTGGGTATATTTAGGTGGGTCCTTTTTTGGGTGAAAAAAGTTTTGTGTTTCGAGGGGGAAATCACTTTACAACGTCGACAAAATGGGTCTCCCCCCTCCCTTTCGTAGTCCTTTTTTCATGACAGATGGGTCATCTGTGAGGTGGGCCTAATCTCGGTGAGAAGTGTTTTCAAATCTAATTCTCTTTATAGTAGTATAGAAAAAGGAAAAATGCAGTAAATTGGTAGATACTGCTAATCATTTCAAGAGGAGAAAAAAATAAATTAGTAGGTCAAAAAAGTGTTGCTCCATTGGACATCCGTCACTTGGTCACATTTTTGGCGGTGTCCCGGTCCTGCGAGAGCGAGAAAAAGCGACGCCAAAAGGCTATAGGGCATCTCACGTGGACAGCACGGGACGTGACAGGTAGAGAATCTCACCACCGAATGAAAAAAAATGTTTCTCCGCTCGTATATATTATTACGAAATTATAACTAGTTATATATCCACAAAGATATCGTGATAATCACGTTTGCTTATATAAGCAGGTAGCCTCTCCTGGTCTTCGATCCATAGGGGCAAGGTTGTCTTCTTCGCTCTTTTCAGATCTCTTCCTTGCCAACTTGCAGAGGTGCAAATGATTTTGGTCCCCAGGAGCATGTGGAGGGGCACGATTGGGGATTCAAAGTGAGGCCCACCCGTCAATGTTCCGTCCACTCGTATAAACCGTCAAGCACGTATCGTCCCGTTGGACTACCACACAGTCCATGGGATTACTGGGTAGATCAAAATTGATTCTGTAGTGGTTAAGCTAGTGGTATGCAGGTAAAACAAACACTCAACGGAGCCGTGCTGTAGTAACAAAAACCATTACTTTCTGTTGGGATTTTTCAACCTCAAGTTTCGCATGATGATAGGTGCTTGCATGTTCCGTCCACTCCTATATTTGGATGTTTTTTCGTGCACCGGTTTAGATATTGTCTATCATGTTTGGTAGCATGGTAGGACCGTAAGAGCAACTTCAGTAGACCGTCTAAACAAACACCAAACTTGATTTAGAGGATCAAATAAAAAAATTGCACTTCAGCTGACTCTCTACTTGGATCCATATTTTGGGAAGGCCTCTAAATTCATCCGCTACACTTCGTTTGTGAAGGGAGAGGGTCTGTAGGAGCCCTCCATTCTTAGAGTTTATCGATGGAGTTGAAACAAATTATGAGGCACTAAAAAAATAGAGACAAATTCTATTTATTATTGAGAGTGACCTATTTAGGAGCTATTTCTGAAGTTGTTCTAATGGCTGGTATCACCTGAAATTCTCCCTATTGCATATTAGATGGCCAATGTATCACGTATCATATGTGGCCTGCATTACTCCTTCAAATGGAGCTCATATATAAATTGAGAACTTTGTATTACATCGAGTAATCAGCACCATGGTGCCATGTGAAAGCTAGCGGTGCATTTGCCTTGGAAACTGTGAGCATTAGTGGAGATTTGCATGGGAATTGCCAACAACGAGCAAGTGGGCACCCTCTTTCTTATCGTAATCAGCAAAGTAGTGCTTGGATCTGCAAACTCATGGAGTACTTCCTCCATATAAATGTTCTCTTTCAAATCGCTACTCAAACAACCCACTCCAGATGTTTGACATTTCAAAGTACTTTATATTCTTTCTCGAACTTGTTATAGTAACATACGGACGGAGTACTAGCTCCAACTGTTCTTTAATCAGTATATAAGAAAACTGTTCTTTAATCCTTACTAACACCACTACTCAGCAGTCAGCACTGACAATAGAGGGAGGCTCCTCTTCGGCTCTCCACTTCGTCTGAACGAGTGAACGGGCAGCAAGAGACGGTGCAGCCCAAGCCGGAAGGGCTACAGGACAAGGCCTGGTGAGGAAATCAAGAGGGGACCCCCGCAAGGGGGTCAGACAAGCCAGGCGGGCGTCACGTGTGAGCGCACCGCGCACCTCCCCTCGATGGCTCGATCCGACTCCTACTGTAGAGCCCGCTTCCGTGGCCAGCTCCCCCCACAGCGTGCCGCGGACTGGCGCGGCCATTCCTTTTTCCCCCAAATGCTCATGCAACGCACCCTGTATCTGGTGCCCATGCGGGGAGCACTCGCGAGGCTTTTGCTGGCAGATGGCAGCGCTGAGTGCTGCCATGTTAGACGGATGGGGACCCTGGCCCGGGCATGGCATGGGGCCCCATGCGAACATGTTCGCCTGGCAGCTTATCAAATGCTCCGTGAGTCCAATGGCCCCAACAGCGTCCCTGCTTGTACTCCAAGAGCCAATGGACCGGGATAGGGATCCGGGGCAAAAAGAGGAAACAAGAAGACGACGTAGTGGCGGGTACCGTACATGTAGCCATGTAGGGTAGGGGGTTTCTTTTTTGGACCAAATTGAAAGGACTGGCAGGGGTTTCACCCTCGTGCAAATTCACCCAAAAAGGCTCCGCAAGTTGGCTTGGTTGTTAAAAACTGATACTGTGTTTACTGCACATGATATTTCTCAGGAGCTAGTATAATCCTGTAGAGAAAGTAGCAATATTTGCTTATTTTTAAGAAAATAATAGCATTTATGCATCAACAATAAATATTGTTACTTTAAATAGTCCAAATTTATTTACTTATGTAAAGTTTATTTGACATTTATCAGGTCGAATGTTCTTTGATTTACCAGTTCATTGGTGGTCCCAATTTTTGAATCAACAATTTTCCAAATCTTGGTTTATAACTTGATATTGTAACCAAATGATATGACATGATACCTAAGAAAACATAAGTTTAATACAATCCTGCTGCTAGCTACAGTTACATTTTTTCTTTTTCTTTAAAAAGTTGTAGACCAGGCTGGTCACTGATAAACGTCTGTATTTAATTACCAACAGAGATTGATCCATGCCCCCATGTTACGCCAACTAAATTATTGCAGATAATTCTTATAGGCTAAATGCAGTCAAATGCTCGCCTTGGATATACTGTATTAAAAGATGCGAAGAGTTACATATCCGGTAACTCGAGCAAGCATTGGCTGATCAGATGTTACTACACACAAAGTACATTGCATTGTATTCGGAATAAAAAAGAAAGGTGGTGCAATACATATCATGTCAAGGCGTTTACTTTTACAATTAGCAACAGGTACATGGTTGAAAACAATATCTGTGAGATACTTGGGTTGACTTCTCTTTCGAGTTTTATAACAACGCAAATAACAATAGGTAGAACATAGCAAGTTGAACCAAGGGATTGTGCAAAAAATGATGTGCTAGCAATTTATTAAACATGAGCATTGGTAGTGATATGAGTACTATTATAAGGGATAGTTGCATTCAGCCTAAATGAAAAATAGCACAAAAGTATTGACTGTATCGCTTGAGGGAACTTGACATCAAACTCTACATGATTTATATAATGTTTTCTATACGAATTTTGATACAAGTTAATTTGTAAGATTGACGTGCACAACAAACCTGACAAAAGGAAAATAAACCCGTCACAACCCTGATTATGCTGGCTTAGAGAGTACATGTTTTCCAGAAATGTTTTCTGGTTCACAAAACTTGAGTGATCTATGATGTTTGTTTATTACACATATGTTGATACTGATAAGTTTATTAAGAAATAAAAAAATGCTGGCGAATCATTCTCATCAAACAAAATTCGGGACCTAGTTCACTAATCACTACTATGCTGTGTAATTATCATATTGTAAAGCACAGTTGTAGGCTCGCAGCTGGAACCACACAAATTTTGTGCACCCATGTGCGCATAGTATTTTTGGTCAGGAATCTACGGGTATGCTCACCATTGCGAGGAAGAACACGTGCAGAAGAAGCTCTCCCCAGAAAGCACCTACCTCGCCCGACTTAAAATTTTTAGTATAAAAGTGAGGGGCCTTTAGCACCCTACCGACACGTAGGCCCCGCGCCAGTGCCCCGGTCCATCCGCTTTTGCATGCCCTAGGCCTAGGCCTCCCTGCGCACGACGTCGGAGGCGGCCACTAGCGTTGGAGTCGGACAAAAACAAGATTACGAAAATTTTCCAGGGCGTTTAATAAATCCAAACCCGTCCCATAGAGATAAGATTTAAAAGATAAGGCCCCGATAAACAAGCGGCGAGGTGAACTCCGAAGTCCGAAGCGGCTGTGGCTCTCCGCATCGACGGCGGCAGCGGCCGCGGCGCGCCGGCCGAACCGCGGCCGTCGGATCTCGGGCCCCACGCGCCACGGGCGGCTGTCGTTTGCTGAACTGGAGTGGGGGGCTGTGGACAGCACAGGTCCCCATCGCGTCTGATCTGGCTGTGGGCCCCGCCGGACTGCCGCGGTTCTGTTCTGTGGATTGGCACGGGGGATTTGATTAGTGGGAAAGTAACGCAAACGGGAGAGTGCAAAATTGTAACCGTCTTCTGATTTTATATTCCAGGTCAAAAAGATTCTTTCGGAGCAACCCCTTTGGAGGGAAGGAATTGCGCTTTCGTCCTCACTCCTTATTTTCCTTTTGGTTGTGATGGATACTAGTAGTTTTTAGTTTGACATAAATTATGATTTCAGGAAATAGTGCAATATACTTATTGAAATCAATAACTTTTTAGTGGAAGAAAAAATGCTGAGACCAATTTGTATACACTTTTGACAAATTATTAGATATGAATATTTGTGAAAATCCTAGTGCTTAGAGCAAGCTTAAAACCTTTGTCTCTTTTAAATAAACGCTATCGCCAACTTTGGTTAGCACAAATGAAATGAAGCATCTAATTAAGTTGTATCACTAGGGATAATTGTTTACCAAACAAAATCCTTGGAGATAGAACCGATGAAACGTTTTTTAGGGATGATGCAAACTTTACAAAAATGTATCGTGTTTTAGAATACAATTGTTAATACATACAAAATGAATAGAAACGGCTGGAGAATGCTAGCGGTGCACGGCATATCAGTATATCACTATACTGTTGGCGTGTTCGGTGGATTGCTAATTTATACCCAGCGGCGCGTGACTGCGTGAGTAACACCCTTTCGACGCCAGCTAAGCGATAATAATATTACATCTATTATGAAGTTCCTCATCCCTTTTCGCAAACATCCTTTCCATTTCTCATAATCATAATGCGAAGAGACGATATGCTTAGCCAGGTCTAAAGAGAACAAAAACTAGGAAGGGTACAAACAAGGTGTTTAGGGAGGGGGAAAAATCATGAAATGAAAGGGAGATAAACTTTACTCGAATTAAAAATGCTAATCATTTGAGTAGTACATACACATATGTCTGGCACACAGAACATGGTTTTATTTATCTATACTAGAGAAATATCTAAACTGATATCTCGTATGTGATTTATTTATGCAAACTCTAGGGGCCAACATACCCGCAAAGACAATTTATTGGATATAGATAGATATTACTGGTAAAGTTCACTTGAAAGGAGGCGACCGGATCATACACTAATAAGTTCAAATTATATGTCAGATCATGTCCAAAGAAATGTGTGCTTCAAAAAATATTCATCAATAGAAGTGCAAATACGTTTCCTTCTGTGCACTAAACAATATCGCCTTGTTGTTCCGCTGGACCCACGGCCAAGAATCCTGATTCTGACGGGGACCCATGCGAAATTACGCCCGAGACCACTCACCTAACAACAAACAAAATACTATTAAAATAATAATAAAGAAAAACGGAAAAGAGAACAAAATTCGCGAGAAGAACAGGGGCGAAAATATAGGCAGTGGCGTCTGCGCGCGTGGGGCCTGGCTGGGGACGCGACGCGAGACGAGGAGAGCGGGGCTGGTGGGTTGGCAGGCAGGCGGGGCGAGGGCGAGCTCACCACCACCCTCCCTCCCTCCCTTCCTCTATAAATGCAGCGGTGCCGAATGCTCCCCAACGCCCTATACTAACCCCGGAGGAGAGGTCAAGGAAGGCGAGCGACGCTCGGGAGAGGAAGGGCATCCCGCGACAGAGGCGGCGCCCCGCTCCCACCAACCCACGCCGCCGATCCCCTCCCCGCCGCGCCGCCGCCGGAAACGCGCGGGGGGCGAGCCGCCAAAACCTGAGACACCGATCCCCGGTCGCGGGCCGCGAAGCTAGCGGCGGAGAAGAGATCGGGGACGAGCGGTCGCCAGCCCGCAGCCTCCGGTTTCGGCCCCAGGTGGAGGAACCGAGGGAGGCTAGACGAGAGAGAGAGGTACCCGCTCTCTCCACCCCTGCTTGTCAGGACCCGCGAGACGCTAAAAAAACCAACGGGATTTAGCAACTTGGTGGTTTGGTTCGACTGTTGCGTGCGTGCGTGGTTGGTGACATGCGCGGCCGTTTCGTGGTTTTTATTATTCGATCAATTGCTGTTTGATTCTGCGTCCGTGCGTGCGTGCGCTCGTTTGTGAATCCGCCGTGTCGCGGCGGCGGCGGCGGCGGAGGAGGAATCTGCGCCGCCGTTCGGGGGGTTGGTAGATCTGTTCATCCCCGCGTGTGTTTCCGCCGCTGAGGCGTTTGTTTCGATTTTTTTTTGGGCGTCCTCTGTTCCGCTACAGAGTGGGACGCACGAGCTTTTCTGGATGCTTTTGGTGTTGACATGTGGGCGTAGCCGCGTAGGGAAGGAGACAGCTTCGTGCTTTCTGCTTGTTGTTGCCGAACTTTTTTAATCTGCTTTTCCAGGATTTCTGGCTCCTTTTTTTACCCCGCATGGCGTGATAGATAGATTAATCTCTAAGTGGACACCATCTGATGCTCGTCGTCATTTGATTGTTGCATTTGCATGCCAGGTAACAGTGTGAGGCGTGCAGTTCAGCCATGTCGACGGCGCAAGGGACAGCGTTGAAGTCGGCGCCGATGGGCGCAGGCCGTCGGGCCCGGCGCGGCCGTCCCGTGTCGGCGCCGTACCGTTCCGGGTGGCAAGCCTACGGTGGCATGTCCCTCGAGGGAAGCGGGTTCCTCGGCCGCATGCAGCGCACCGAGGACCGCGTAGCGCCGCGGGCGCCCCGCGCCGCGACACACGACGCCGAGGTCGTCAAGCCACTCTCGAAGCTCCCGGACAGCAACATTGGGCTCTACGACCCCTCGTTCGAGCGTGACGCGTGCGGTGTTGGGTTTGTCGCTGAGCTTTCTGGCGATTACAAACGCGAGACTGTGAGTTACAGCGTCTAATGGGTACTGTATGCTGTAGTGAACTCTTCACGTTTGGGATGTCAATTTTGCTCTCCTTTTTTATCACAGGTCAATGATGCTATCGAGATGCTTGAGAGAATGGCGCACCGTGGTGCCTGCGGCTGTGAGAAGAATACTGGAGATGGTGCAGGCATCATGGTCGCCCTGCCACACGACTTCTTCAAAGAGGTGAACTTTTTCTCAACAACAAAAAAAGAACAAGAAAAAGAAAAAACAAAAAGAATGTGATTTTCGACAGAGTTATTCAATGTTTTGCCTGGGTGTTCATGCAGGCCACCAAGGATGTTGGGTTTGAGCTACCACCACCAGGCGAGTATGCTGTTGGAATGTTCTTCATGCCAACTGATGAAAAGCGTCGTGAGAAGGGCAAAGCTGAGTTTAAGAAGGTTGGTGTAACAAATTCTATAAATTGTATACTCAGTGGCAGTGAGCAATGCAGGATTTGCATTTTAAGTCATTTCTCTGATTAATTTTGTCCATGCAGGTTGCAGAATCCCTAGGGCATGTTATACTCGGGTGGCGACCAGTTCCGACCGACAACTCAGACTTGGGTGAATCAGCAATTGAGACTGAGCCAGCCATTGAGCAGGTTTTCATCAGCAAGAGTTCCAGATCAGAGGCTGAGTTTGAGCAACAGGTCACAACATTAGTTTACACTTTGAAATTACAATGCATAAGTGATATATTGGCTTAACATTTTTCCATGAACTGTTGCAGCTATATATTCTTAGGAGACTCTCAATCAGGTCTATCCGAGCTGCTCTGGATATTCGGCGAGGAGGAGAGAGGGATTTCTACATGTGTTCTCTATCATCAAGGTGCTTCCCTTTCCTCACTTTAAAAATTTCTGTTTGTGCTTTTATTTCATTTTGTTTCATGGCTGAAAAAGATCGGGGTGTCTCAACTAAGCCTGGTTTTTGGAAGGGAATTTTGATAAGATTATTCATACTGTAAAGGGGGACATAAAGATGCCTTCAGCATGCTTTTAACCATTGTAAATATGTAGCCTAATGGCATTTTGGTTGATTTATGTTATTGAGTAATTCTTATTGTACTTCTTGTGAACTTTCCAGGACTATTGTTTACAAGGGCCAGCTTAAGCCGTGCCAACTTAAGGGGTACTACTATGCAGACCTAGGTCATGAAAACTTCACAAGTTATATGGCTCTGGTAAATACAAAACCTTGATACTATTACACAAAATTGTCATGATCGTAGTCGGCGGATGGGAACAAATAATAGCAAGGCCATTGTAAGATCAAGACATGCTCCTGTGCAGGCATCAAACTTTGAATTGTCTTACCATCACTGCTCTACTCATGCTATTTCAGTCCTGGTTGTTGATGCCTTAAAGTGAAGTATTAGAATGTCTATTAGTTGATACCCGATAACCATGTTGCAGAGTCCTGCTGCAGTTCTGCTATGGCCGACTGCTATGCCCGACTCTTCAGGATGTGACCTCCGATTAGGTGGTGGGAAGGAAATGTGTTTGGTTTGAGGTAGCATAGGGCTCCCAACTGTTTTGCATGAAATTATGTGCAATAACGCTTTCTTTTTGGTAGTGTTAGTTTTTCATTCTGATTTTTCTATTCAGCATCTTGAACCTGCAAAAATATGGCTATAATATGATTCCTAAAAGCCATACATTCAAACAGGTTCACTCAAGGTTCTCCACAAACACATTTCCCAGCTGGGACCGTGCGCAGCCAATGCGTGTTTTAGGCCATAATGGAGAGATCAACACCCTCAAAGGAAACAAGAATTGGTAACCTTACTAAACCTTTTTCCCTCTGCTGGTACCATTTTAGTTTTGGTGCGAACATGGTCCTCAGCTTGCCTCTAAGTTCTCTTGATTTATGACAGGATGACAGCTCGTGAGGGTCTCTTAGAGGCTGAGAAGCTTGGCTTATCGAAGGAGCAGCTGTCAATAATTCTACCAATTGTGGATGCTACCTCTTCAGACTCAGGTAGGAGCTTAATGCCTGTGCTACATGATCTGCAATTAAGCTTGTCAAATGAAAATCACCTATCTTTTGGAAACTTATTGATTGGAAAGATCATGTGAACTGTAGGTGCATTTGATAACGTTCTTGAGCTTCTTGTCCGAGGTGGGCGAAGCCTGCCAGAAGCTGTGATGATGATGATCCCTGAGGCATGGCAGAATGATGCAAATATGGATTCTGAAAAGAAAGCTCTCTATGA
Organism: Echinochloa phyllopogon; assembly: GCA_033239725.1. NCBI lineage: Eukaryota > Viridiplantae > Streptophyta > Magnoliopsida > Poales > Poaceae > Echinochloa > Echinochloa phyllopogon. Next base: position 41,817,276 of record BTCW01000005.1, on the reverse strand, counting down.
ATTTCTGTCAGCACTTATGGAGCCCTGGGATGGACCTGCTCTAATATCTTGTAAAAATATTTGACCCGCTTTCCTTTTCTGATGTTACTTCTGCTGATTGCTTGATCTAACTTAGCTTCACTTTTAGTTACTGATGGCCGCTACCTTGGAGCTACCCTGGACCGCAATGGTTTGAGGCCTGGTCGATTTTATGTGACCCACAGTGGACGTGTGATCATGGGTAGTGAAGTTGGCGTTGTTGATGTTCCTCCTGAAGATGTGCTGAGAAAGGGCAGGCTAAATCCTGGAATGATGCTATTGGTTGATTTTGAGAATCACACTGTAGTGGATGATGAAGCCCTGAAATCACAGTACTCTAAAGCTCACCCATATGGTGAATGGCTCAAGAAGCAAAAGGTTTACCTGAAAGACATTGTTGAATCTGTGCCAGAAGCGGATAAAGTTGCTCCAAGCATTTCTGGCTCTTTTCCAGTAAGTTCTTCACCATGCTTCAGCATTTATATCATTGGTCTATAGCAACTTGCCAGACATAAGTAACATAGCACTTATGGTGTCCTTTACAATACTGTGCAGCAAAAGAATGTGACCAAGGAGTGTGCTGGTGTAAATGGAATATTGACCCCACTGAAGGCCTTTGGGTAAGCAAGGTTTTCATTGTAGTTAATTATTGTTTCTGTTTTTACTGGATGCTGGATAATTATTCCTCTGATCAACTCCAGGTACACGGTAGAAGCTCTGGAAATGTTGCTGCTGCCAATGGCTAAGGATGGAGTGGAAGCTCTTGGCTCCATGGGAAACGATACACCCCTTGCAGTGATGTCAAACAGGGAGAAGTTGACGTTTGAGTACTTCAAGCAGATGTTTGCACAAGTTACAAACCCACCGATTGACCCTATTAGAGAGAAAATTGTAACATCTATGGAGTGTATGATTGGCCCAGAAGGTGACTTGTTGGGAACAACTGAAAAACAATGCAACCGCCTTGCCCTTCAAGGTCCTTTGGTTTCTGTTGATGAAATGGAAGCTATTAAAAAGATGAATTACCGTGGTTGGCAAAGCAAGGTGCTTGACATAACTTATCCGAAGAAGTCTGGGAGAAAGGGCCTGGAAGAAACTTTGGACAGAATTTGTGCTGAAGCTCGCGAAGCCATACACGAAGGCTACACTATTTTGGTTCTCTCAGATAGAGGTTAGATTTTATTTATTTATTTATTTACTAGAATAGTTTATTTGTTATTCTATACAACTATATGATTATGCTATAGCACTCAACGGTTAAGTGAACCTTCCCCACCGATGAATTAAATGCAGACAACAAATTTGTTATAGCTTACAAATATCTTCAATCACATAGTATAACTGCCTTACAAATTGATTATCATTGTTTTTTATCTATTGCTCTTTTCATTAGCACAATGTGTCAAATTGTTCCTTTTTTAGCTTGAAAACAGCTCCTTTGCAATTCAATTCCTATGACAGTCCATCAAAGTCCCAAGCCTTTGAGATCTAACTTTTATGGTTTTGCTTCAATTTGCTATGCAGGATTTTCCCCAGACCGTGTTGCTGCCAGTTCTCTCTTAGCAGTTGGAGCAGTACATCAGCACCTTGTTGCAAATCTTGAGAGGACACGCATAGGATTGTTGGTTGAGTCAGCTGAACCTCGTGAAGTGCACCATTTCTGCACCCTGGTTGGATTTGGTGCTGATGCTATATGCCCGTATTTGGCCATTGAAGCAATTTGGAGCTTGCAGAATGATGCGAAGATTCCTCCTAACAGTGATGGGCAACCCTTCTCAAAGGAAGAGCTTGTGAAGAAGTATTTCTATGCTTCTACCTATGGAATGATGAAAGTTCTTGCAAAGATGGGAATATCCACCCTTGCGTCATACAAAGGTGCTCAGATTTTTGAAGCTCTTGGTCTTTCTTCAGAAGTGATTGGCAAGTGTTTTGAAGGTACACCTAGCAGAATTGAGGGTGCAACATTTGAAATGCTTGCACGAGATGCTCTCCGTCTTCATGAGTTAGCTTTCCCATCAAGAACTTCTCCACCTGGCAGTGCAGATGCAAAGGCCCTTCCCAACCCAGGAGATTATCACTGGAGGAAAAATGGTGAAGTCCACCTCAATGACCCACTTGCAATTGGAAAATTACAAGAAGCAGCTAGAGTCAACAGCCGGGCAGCATACAAAGAATATTCAAAGCGAATTCAGGAGCTCAACAAAACTTGCAATCTACGAGGCATGCTGAAATTTAAAGATATCACTGACAAGATATCTTTAGACGAGGTTGAACCTGCAAGTGAAATAGTGAAACGTTTTGTTACTGGAGCAATGAGTTATGGGTCTATTTCATTGGAAGCGCACACTGCCCTTGCTATGGCCATGAACAAACTTGGGGGTAAATCTAATACAGGTATGTTCTCATCCATGTGTAGCATTTCTCTGTTACTATTGTTACAAATCTATTGTATCTTTTGCCATATATTAGCTCCAAGACAAGAACCTTACCAAAGAAACTCAGAACATATGGATTATCTTGTAACTTTTATATAGTGATGCGCTGTTGTTCTTTTTTCCTGAAACATGAGTGGCATGCTGTCCTATCTTTATTGCTTGTGCATTGGGCCCGTCACCTGCACTCAACATTTTGGACACTATCATGTACTTCGTATAAAACTATACCGAAGTTGCTGCTATAAACTTAAACTAAAATTTTAATTGCATATCTGCTCTTTCTAGATAAACTTATCCCATGCATTCTGGTAACCTTTTCTTCTTCCAGTTGATGTTGAACATTAGTTTCTGCAAATGTATTATCCCGAATTGTTTGTTACAATTTATTGCAAGATATGTTTGAACTAAATTGCATTTTTGTAATTTCAAAATATTACACGCCTGCAAGCTGACAAGGACATCTTATATAAGTTGCTGAGGGTTCAATTAGAAGTACTTGATTATTTTCCTCCTAACACTTGCCTGCAATATTCCGTTCTTGATTATAATCCCTTATATTGTAGTTAATGAGGATTAAACATTACTCTTAAACACATTTCTAGATCTTAATATTAAAAATCCTCAATCCCAAGTCTAAAACCTATGTGAACAAATGCACTTACGCTAGTATATCTGTGCAGGTGAGGGAGGGGAACAGCCCTCTCGTATGGAACCACTTCCTGATGGTTCAATGAACCCAAAACGAAGTGCAATCAAGCAAGTTGCTAGTGGGCGGTTTGGAGTTTCCAGCTATTACCTGACCAATGCAGATGAGCTGCAGATAAAAATGGCTCAGGTACTTAGCCGACATTATGTACTATGCATGCAGCCATGAAAGAAAATGTCTTCCATATTTCATGTTGAATTGACTTTATTTTGTATATACCTTAAATTACATAGGGTGCCAAGCCTGGTGAAGGTGGCGAGCTTCCAGGTCACAAGGTTATTGGTGACATTGCTGTCACAAGACATTCTACAGCTGGTGTAGGACTCATTAGCCCTCCTCCCCATCACGATATATATTCGATTGAGGATCTTGCACAGCTTATACATGATCTTAAGGTATATATCATCACTATATCATTGCATTTTTCTATACCCAAGCCAAAAAAAAAGGATTGACTTCTTGTTTCTGTGCTGTATTTAATTATTTGTACATGCTCCGTCTCTTATTAATTATGATTTACTTGGATCACTTGCATACGTGGGCCACTTTTGCTACTTTTTACTGGTGGACTTGCGCGTATGTTTGTGTACCTCCAACTTGCAAGTGTTGTTCAGTGTTATTGATATTCTTGTTTTTGTGCAGAATTCAAACCCTGGAGCCCGTATCAGTGTCAAACTAGTCTCTGAGGCTGGAGTGGGAGTTGTTGCTAGTGGTGTTGTAAAAGGACACGCAGATCATGTTCTTATTTCTGGTCACGATGGAGGCACGGGAGCTTCAAGATGGACAGGTATCAAGAATGCTGGACTTCCATGGGAACTTGGATTGGCTGAGACTCATCAAACTCTAGTAGCAAATGGGCTTCGTGGTCGAGCTGTTCTGCAAACAGATGGGCAGTTAAAGACTGGTAGAGATGTTGCTGTTGCTTGCTTGCTTGGTGCAGAGGAATTTGGTTTCAGCACTGCCCCACTGATCACACTTGGCTGTATTATGATGCGGAAATGCCACATGAACACATGTCCTGTTGGTATAGCTACCCAAGACCCAGTGCTTCGAGAAAAATTTGCTGGAGAACCAGAACATGTCATTAACTTTTTCTTCATGCTTGCCGAGGAGCTAAGAGAAATCATGGCGAACCTTGGGCTGCGTACCATTACTGAAATGGTTGGACGTTCTGATATGCTTGAGGTTGATCCAGAAGTGGTGAAGAGCAACGAGAAACTTGAGAACATTGATCTCTCACTCATCTTGAAGCCAGCTGCAGAGATTCGTCCTGGTGCTGCTCAGTACTGTGTTGAGAAGCAAGATCATGGCCTTGACATGGCATTAGATAACAAATTAATAGATTTGTCAAGAACTGCTATTGAGAAGCAAGTTCGTGTTTTCATTGAGACTCCAATCCAGAACACGAATCGGGCAGTTGGTACTATGCTCAGTCATGAAGTCACTAAACGTTATCACATGAATGGTTTGCCTGCTGGTACAATTCATGTGAAGTTCACTGGAAGTGCCGGTCAAAGTTTTGGAGCTTTTCTGTGTCCTGGAATCACTCTTGAATTAGAAGGAGACAGCAATGATTATGTTGGCAAAGGATTGTCTGGTGGAAAAATTGTTGTGTACCCACCCAGGAACAGTTCATTTACTCCAGAGGACAATATTGTCATTGGTAATGTAGCTCTATATGGTGCTACCATGGGAGAGGCATATTTCAATGGTATGGCAGCAGAAAGGTTTTGTGTTCGTAACTCAGGTGCTCAAGCAGTGGTTGAAGGAATTGGAGATCATGGTTGCGAGTACATGACCGGAGGTACTGTGGTTATCCTTGGAAAAACAGGACGGAACTTTGCTGCTGGGATGAGTGGAGGCATTGCTTATGTTTATGATGTTGATGGGCGATTCAGTTCCCGTTGCAACAATGAGTTAGTTGATCTATATCATGTGGAGGAAGAGGATGACATCATCACATTGAAAATGATGATTGAACAACATCGGCGCAACACTGAGAGTGTTGTTGCTAGAGACATACTCTCTGATTTTGATAATCTTCTTCCAAAATTTGTAAAAGTATACCCAAGGGATTATAAGAGGGTTTTGGAAAACTTGAAAGCAGAAAAGGCTGCTGCTAAGCATGCAAAGGATCCTAAGCTGACAAATGGTATTTCTGTGACAACTAAGGTAAGATACATTTTCAAGTGACAATTCTCTTTCATGTTTCATATCACAAATTGCTTCCTAAGATGCCCCATTTTATTTAGGGTTTATAATTCATTAGAGATTAGAGACTTAACACCATTTGCAAATGTTTGCCCACCAGAAAAGTTAAGAATGTAATTCTCTGGGAGGCTTTCATTGACTAATTATATCAAACTTTCATGTACAGAGAGTAGAACCTGACCAGTCAGCAAGCCGACCAACACGTGTTGCCAATGCCAAAAAGTACCGAGGTTTTATTACATACGAGCGGGAGAGTATTTCTTACCGAGATCCGAAAGATCGTGTTAAAGATTGGAAGGAAGTTGCAATTGAGTCAACACCTGGCCCACTGTTAAACACACAATCTGCTCGCTGTATGGATTGTGGCACTCCTTTCTGTCATCAGGTGAGATATTTGAATTATTTTATTTATTTTATTTAAGACTGTTGATTCTCTTTCCATCGTGGTTAAGGATTTACTTCATTCAGTTGCTGAATTTGAGTAAGTTGTTGTCTCTATAGGTTATTGTTTCTACACTAGTTATGTGATGCAACTTGTTTTTTCCTACTCTTATACATTGGTGACTTGATTAGAATTCATAACTCTTTGTAACTTCTTTACTTTTACAGGAAAGCTCAGGTGCTGGCTGTCCTCTTGGAAATAAGATCCCAGAGTTCAATGAATTAGTTCACCAGAATAGATGGCGGGAAGCATTGGATCGGCTACTTGAGACAAACAATTTCCCAGAATTTACTGGACGTGTTTGCCCTGCCCCTTGTGAGGGGTCGTGTGTTCTTGGGATAATTGAAAATCCAGTGTCTATCAAAAGCATAGAATGTGCAATCATAGACAAAGGTTTCGAAGAGGGATGGATGGTACCACGACCTCCACTTCAAAGAACAGGGTATTTACATTTAAGCTTTTATTAATAACTTTGCATTAAAGTTTCTCCAGATTTTCAGTTACATTTAGTTGCATTACGAGTTGACAATGTATTGTTCCTATTGCAGAAAGAAGGTGGCCATTGTTGGCAGCGGACCATCTGGTTTGGCTGCTGCGGATCAACTAAACAAAATGGGCCATTTTGTAACTGTGTTTGAACGTGCAGACCGTATTGGAGGTCTAATGATGTATGGTGTGCCAAACATGAAGACAGACAAGATCGGCATTGTTCAACGCCGTGTTAATTTAATGGCTGAAGAGGGTGTTACATTTGTGGTGAATGCCAATGTTGGTAGTGATCCTTTATACTCAATTGAACGTCTGCGATCTGAGAACGATGCAGTTATTTTGGCCTGTGGAGCAACAAAACCAAGGTAACCAATCTATGTCAGTCTAATTTTAAAAATTTATTTAAATGTCACCCATATAATGTTTGTTAGATACCAGAAGTCACAATTCTTAACTGTATAAAAAATAGCATGATGTAAAAAATACATCAAATACATTTAGTCTATTTTTGTGATGTATTATGAGCATGTTCTTTGATTCTAAACATAAGGCTGTCCTTGGACAGGGATCTCACCATTCCTGGACGTGAGCTATCAGGAGTTCATTTTGCAATGGAATTTCTCCACGCAAATACCAAAAGTTTACTTGACAGCAACCTTGAGGATGGTAAGTACATATCTGCCAAGGGGAAAAAGGTGGTGGTTATTGGTGGAGGTGATACAGGCACAGATTGCATTGGTACATCTATTAGGCATGGTTGCAGCAACCTTGTAAACCTTGAACTTCTATCTAAACCACCAAGCAAGAGAGCTGCTGACAACCCGTGGCCACAGGTAAATATCTCTCAACTATGTAGTTATTTATCACATTTGTTAGAGTACTGTATATCATCATTGTTAGATTGCTGAATGCAAGAATTTTCCAGCTTGGGTTCTTATTTGTTTATTTATCTTGTTTCCTGTAGTGGCCAAGAATTTTCCGTGTTGACTATGGGCATCAAGAAGCTGCTACCAAGTTTGGGAAGGACCCAAGAACTTATGAAGTCATGACGAAGCGTTTTATTGGTGATGAAAATGGCAAGGTTAAGGCCCTTGAGGTAATCCGTGTGAAGTGGGAAAAAGTTGATGGAAGATTTCAACTCAAGGAGATCCAAGGATCAGAAGAGATCATCGAGGCTGATCTCGTCCTTCTAGCTATGGGATTTTTGGGTCCTGAAGCGGTTAGTACCCCTCAAATCTATTCTAGCGCCTAAAGTAGCACTTATGTAAAGTGTCTGTGAATTAATAGTCTTGTCTTGCTGCAGACTATCGCCGAGAAACTGGGTCTGGAGAAGGACAACAGATCAAACTTCAAAGCCCAGTTTGGAGACTTTGCTACCAGTGTTGATGGTGTTTTCGCAGCCGGGGACTGCCGACGCGGACAATCACTGGTGGTTTGGGCCATCACAGAGGGGCGGCAGGCTGCTGCAGCAGTAGACAAGTATTTGACAAGGAACGATCCAAATGCTGCAGGCGGCATCACCCCATCTGGCGCAGGTCTCGTTGAGCCGGTTGCTGCATAAACTGAAACATGTTTTAGGTTCTCGTTAGGATATCCTGTGGTTGATCACATCAAAAGGTGTTCTTGTAGTTGTCCAAGAGAAACAAATAATGCCCGGGCTCATTAAGGAAGGAAAGGGAGGGCCCTTCTATATTTTGATGATAGATATACAGTTTGAAGTTTCGGTGGCTATTGTTTCTTCTTCTTTTCCAATTATAATGTCTTGCATGGCATGTGGTTTTGTAGTCCGAATAATGTACAGTCTTTCCTTGAATTAATAGATGTAAATTTGTCTGTTAATATGGCGTCTACATTCTCTGTGTATGTGGAAGGGCAACATGAGCCACCACAGTTTGCGACTTAGCTAAGACTTTACATCTTGTGATGATGATCTTGGCGGTACTCTCTGTTCTTTGCTAAAAACACATCATTCTAGTGCGTTGAAATAACCTGAAGCGTAAGAGTCGTCGCCTGGTTAGCCGTTTAGGTGCACACCCACCAAGCTTGACCATTCCCTTTGAAACTATAACGAATCAGAGGGTTGCTATCGTGGATGAAAATACCAAAAAGGACATCAGGTTAGACCATTGAATTATAGCGTGGATGAAAATTTAGGGGAAAACAGAGCAGAATAGACCATTGAATTCTAACGTGAATAAAAATATCCAAAAAATGACACTATGATGGTAAATTGGTAGTCCTTTTTTTGTAAAAAATTTAGCTTCAAACAAGAAAACAGAAGTTTTTCGAAAAAGAAGAAAACATAAGTGACAAAAGTACAGAGAACCGAGTTTTCTTCAACACGGGAGTAACACACACAGTCGCCCTGTTCGGCTGGCTGATGCTGGTGGTTGGTACTGGTTTTTACTGAGAGAAAAATACTGCTGGTTGGTTGGTGGTTGGTAGTTGGTAGCTGGTGCTGATTTTTGCAGAGAGAAAAATACCGCTGGCTGTTGCTGGAACAAGCCAGCCGAACATGGCTTGTAGATAGCCGCAACGATTTGCAACAAAGCCCACAAGGCCATAACCACAGCACAAAGCATGGAAACATACCCACAAGGCCATAACCACAGCACAAAGCATGGAAACATAGCCACATCACAAAGCATGGAAGTCGGAAAGTTGGCACACATCCATCGCCCATCGGTATGGCATCACCCGCAGAACGCCACAAGCGATCGCTCGCCTTCAGATTCTCCAACGCGCTCCGCGCACCAGCTTCTGGGAAACTCAAAACGTCCCCTCTTTCCAGAAAAGGGCCCGCATCCATCGCGCACAACGAAACTCCCCCCTACCCGGAAAACCCTCCGTCGTCAAAGCTCGCATCGAGGCGAAACGCGGCAGTTCCGCCCCGTCCCTCACGGTCGATTCGATTTCCAGCCAGCGCCCTGCACAGGCAAACTTTTGCTTCGACCAACAGCGTGGCGGTTAGCACTCTCACGCTCAGGTCAGGTCCACCCCCCACAAGAAGACGACGGAAACGAAGAAGCGAAAAAAGGAACACGTACGCGCGCACCCCGTCCTCGTCTCGTAGTTCACTTCCCCGTCGACCGCGAGCCCGCCCTGGTCTACACGCCGCGCGCACAGCGCACGTCCCCTCCCTTTTACCCCCGGGCCCCGGCTGAACGAGTCCTCCCCCTTCGCCACGCCACGGGGCGTGTAGCCGCGGGCGCGCACCATTTAAACCGGCCGGCCGGGCCAGCACCCGAGCACCACCGCCACCAACACCACCAAGCCTGCCTCCACCTCTCGTCTCGTCTCACTCCCTGACGATCACTCTTCCTTCGCCAGCCAGCTCAAAGACGCACGCGCAGCCATGGGCAACGCCGTGCCGCCGCGCATGTGCCGCAGCAGGGAGGCCGCCGCCGTGACGACCGCGGGGAGGCGCCGTCGCCACAAGAACAACGTCGCCGCCGATGCCGCGGCTCCTCCTGGTGCCGCGCCGTGGCGCTCAGCGGCCGTGGCGCCGCTCAACCAGCGGGACGGCGGCGAGCAGGAGGAGGAGGGAAAGGGGACGCCGGCGCGTCGTCGTGCGGCTGGGGCAGTCTCGTGGGCGGGCGGCGTCGGGGCCGGGCCCGGGCCCGACGACGCCGCCGGCAAGAAGGCCTCCGCGGCGGCCACGGTGACGACGGTGAAGATCGTGCTGAAGAGGAAGGACGCGGAGGCGCTGGTGGCGAGGCTGAACGCGCAGGGCGCGCGGGAGCGCAAGGCCAGGATGGCCGAGCTCAAGGGCGAGCTCCGGGGCGTCGACTGCGGCGGCGGGGCGAGCCCGGCGCCGTGCCGGGACGCTTGGAGGCCGCGCCTCGCGCCGATAAAGGAGAGCTAGATGCAGCGCGGACAGCTTAGTGTCCTGCTGCTGTTATGGAGTGTTCGTTCTTGGTCACCCGACTATGTGCTGTATGTGCAGTGGAAAGAGGTGGCAACTAGTTACATCAGATCAGCGTACATGTTTTTCTGCAGTAATGAGGACTGAGGTCGATCGATGTCGATGTGAATCCTGAATCCTGATTCATTAACAAATTTATCGGCGGATGTTTGGTTTTGAGTTAGAACTCAGTAGAACGGAGACGAATTGAGCAACGTGCACAAGTGCCCCTGTTCCTTCGATCCCAGCCGGACCTGCCTCAGGGAACTGGATCAAACACAGTGAAGTTCAGGCTCTGAGGCCAGGACACGATCAGCAGGCCGTATCGCCTCATTGCCGTCGTCAATCGCTGGCTTCATTCCTCCCCGAGGCTTAGGTGAGATGAGAACGTGATCGCCCATCTCGGCCGCGCAGGGTGGGCTCAGTGAGGTGCCCTGTTGGGGTCCGTTGCTTCTCGTGCTTACCTCGAGCAGAAAGCAACGCAACGGACAGGGTGGTACCCACGCACGGCCCCACATGTCTGCTCGGTTCCTGTCAGAGCAAGGCTTAAGGTTACGCCGCCTGCCGGCTGAATAAAACGGAGCGGGACCCGCCATTTAATGCAGTGGCAAACGCAGCACCTAAAGCAGCCGTGCATGCAGCGAATGACCACACAGCGCGGCACAAATGAGAGCGAGCCAGCGCGTATCCGCCCGCTCCCGGCCGGCGTCTGGTGGCTCGCCCGCTTGTTTCTCTCCTGTTTTCTCTCTCCATCTGATTGGATTTCACCGGCTCTCAGTCCCTCATTATACTTGCTCTCAGCCGGCTCCATGCCGGGCGTCTGCCAATCCGGTCCGTCTTCTCGTGAAAACCACCACATCTAAACGGCTAAACTCTTTTATTCAAAAAAAAACCCGGCTAAACTCTCAACCTCCTAAGTCTTCTTTTTGGTGACTTTTTTTTGCGAATTTCCTTTCTGTGTTTATGAAGGTGTAAGATGTACATATTACTTGAGCAAATCCATTTAAATCAACAGTGGCAAAACAGATAGGAAAGCCACTAATGTTCTAGACGGCTACAAATTCAGATAGCATTGCAGCGAATTTTCCATCGACCGCCGTGAATCGTAACAGAAAACTCAAAAATAGTTGGAATCTCTCGTTTCAAAATTGAATGGCTAAAATCAAACACGGTACCCTTCAAACCCCATGTTTTTATAGGCACTCTACAAACGGAACAGACCACGTAGTTGTAAGTCATCTCTTAGGGCAGCTCCAGTGCTGCTTCGATTTGTGCAGGTCGTAGAAATCGAACAAAGCTTTGTTTCATATTACCAGTGTCAATATCAATTCGTGGGTTCTATGTATACGATAAAAAATTCTCCCACTTGATCGTTTTCCACCTACACTCGTCCACCAAATTAAAAGCGTAGACAAGGAACTAGTTACGTGCTCCAAACCAACTTTTTTATTGGCAAGAATCGAACAGAGCTGGAAGATCGATTTTCAGCTATGATAGCCAAACATCGATACAGTGTGCGGTGTTTGTTTTTTCTAACCCACTGGAGTTGGCTTTAGGTGATTGGAAACTTCAAAATGAAACTTTCGTTAAGATTGATCTTATTGGAGCTTAATTGATAAAGTTCGCGTTTGGATGGTGTTTATAAGTGACCATGTAATAAATACATGAATCCGTATAGACCGGTTCAAGGCTGCTATATATCTTGATCAAATTTAAAAGGTCCCGGCGACTTGAATGATCACCCGAGACCATTTCAAATAAGCCATGCAGACAAAACATTATTGTGAAATCGAAGAGACATTAAAAAAAACTATTTGATTGTAACGGAGTCGTATACAAATACATTGCACTGACTGGAGTATGTGTCTATCTGAAGTATATTAGCCATTTTGAGTTCCTGCAGACGGTTCAGTACAGTGCCCGTAGACTGCGAGCAGACCTGTCTATATCGCGCGCTGTGTGGCCGTCCTTTCTGTTACCCGCTTGAACAAGTCCTCCCCCGTCGTGAAGCTGCAAATAAAGCACGGGCGCCCACCATTTAAAGGGCCCAAAGACCATCAGTTCCGAACACCACTGCAACACCCCGTGTCACTCCCTAAGTCCCTAGCAACCACTCACTTGATCAAGTCCCGCTCCACGCACGCACACGGGCATGGGCAACACCGTGCCGCCGCGCACGTCCCGCTCGGCCGGCAGCGGCGCCGGCGCCGGCGCCGGGACCGGGACGAGGCGGCGCTCCAAGAACGTCGTCGTCGTCACCACCGCGGCCGCTCCGGCAGCGTCGAGGCGCGTGGTCACCGTGCGGCGTGGCGATGACGTCGAGGAGGAAGCGACGACGACGCGTGCGGGGCGGCGTCCTCGTGCGGGAGGCGTTTCGCGGGCGAGTGGTGGCGGCGGCGGCGCGGCCCCGGCCGGCACGGTGGTGACGGTGAAGGTCGTGATGACGAGGAAGGACGCGGAGGCGCTGGTGGCCAGGCTGAACGCGCAGGCCGCGCGGGCGCGCAAGGCCAGGATGGCCGAGCTGAAGGGCGAGGTCCGGGCCGGGGCCTGCGGCGGCGGCAGCGGCGCGAGCCCGGCGTCGTGCCGGGACGCGTGCTGGAGCCCGCAGCTCGCGCCGATAAAGGAGAACTGATGAACTAGCTTTAGTTCACTTCACACCGGTGGTGTGACACGACCAGTTTGAGCGCCGGAGGTTAAGTTGCTTAGAAGTTAGAAGTAGTAGTAACCAACAACTTGGCAGCTGGTGTCCCAGTTGCAGTTTCAGTTGAGGTGAGCAGTGTATGAAAGTTTGGATGGTCACCCTGCCATGTTTCTGTACATGTAATGGAAAGATGTGGTGACTAGTGAGATCATTGTATATACTATTATTATCTACCTTCAGACTTCAGTATGTTCATATCCATGTGTCCCTGGTTCATTACCAAAATGACTGGATTAGAGCTCTCCGATCCGTTCCTTCTATCCAAACCAGGGATTCCATCCACAGAATTGGATGGAACAAATAAAGCTAAGTTTGGCTTCTCAGAACACAAAGCGTGCCATCGCAGTCGCCTCGTTGCCATCCTTACTTGATCAGTCGCTTGCTTTCACCTAGAGGATTGAAGTGTTCCCAACGGGGAGCCGAATCCTGCTAGCCACGGGCCACGGCTGAGCTGCGAGTGCTTGTCCCCTATCTTCTGCTCCGACCTTACCCTTTCACGCTTTACCTCGGGCGGAAAGCAACGCGACGGGCTAGTATGCTTTTGCAATGCGGTCAGTCTCGCCAGCGTCACGGTAGATCACTGTCAACTTGGCCCGCCGTTTTCACGCTCCCGGTAGTAACAACAGCGTGTTGCAGCGGTAACGCGGACGTGTCCTCGCCTGCAGCGTCACGTCCGGCCACGGCCTGAGCCAGTAACTGTGCACTCGCTGATTGGCGATGCAAAGCTACTCGCCTGACATAGATCAGATCTGGACCAAGGATGCACAATAGGCTTGTCTTTAATTAGAACGAACTAACTGTGAATTGCACAGGAGCAAGCCTGAAAACACCTTGTTTTTGCACTCAAATCAGCAGAGCTCTTGCCTTACGTCTTCTCGAGGAAAAAAAAACCATGTGCGCAGAGTGACGAAGACGTGTACTTGCTCCAGTTCTAAAAGTACTGGTATTTCACAGTTGGAAGAAAAGAGGTACGATTAGCTTACATGACGAGGATCACTTTGGCAAGTTGAAATCAGTAGTGCCTCGTTGAAGCCACCATAGGCCGTCGGTCACAATCATAGATAGACCGCTTCAAAGTTTTATCGTGAACAAATTTAAGAAGGCAACATGACGCTTATCCGGCCAAGACCGTTTCAGCCAAGGTAGAGCAGTGAAGTAAGTAAAAGCAAAATGGGGAGATTCATGACGTCGACGCCGCAATAGAAGCCCAACCTCATACTACTGTATTTGCTGCAAGTGAGTACAGTATCACGTAGCATTCCGTACAGCATTAACAGGTTGATTATTACTAAGGCGGGTGACGTAATAAGTTTGACCGGCGTTGAAGGCGTCTTGCCCCAAGAATGTGATGGCAAAAACCAAGTCCCGACGTCCCAAAAGTCGTCGTCTCCTGGACATACAGGCAGGAATAATGACTCTCTCTCTGGGCTTATTGGCCCCTAAATCATTTCTTGGCTACACACAAAGAGTAAGTTCAACAACCTCAATGCCTTGATTCACAGCAGAGAGGATGCGATGGTCAGAGCCTCACAGAAAAAAGAAAAATGATCGAGCAAAAAGCCTCTTCTGGCTTGTCTGGGAAGAATTCGCCCTGTTCGCTTGACTTATGCTTATCAGCCAACAATATTTTTCTCTCACAACGAATAAACATAAGCCATCAGCCAACAATATTTTTCTTTCACAACGAATCAACATAAGTCAAGCGAACATGACCAATGGAACAAAAAGTTGTTCGAGCGTAGCAAATGTTTATGGGCTAAAAGAACGGAACACCCGGTTGTATTGCTTGAGTACGAGAGGAAAAAGTAGGCCCACAAAAACTCCAAGTAATAAATGTCACTGATCATTAGAAAAGCAAAGAAGTGGAATTAAGTTTCTTCCCATCGCTCAGGTGGCAGATAATACTACTATTCAAATGTAATAAATATGCACAATTGAATCCTAACAAAATGGAGGGGAAATAGATTATCATGGATGCAAAATCTAGCGAATCATATGTCAATTGTTAACAATTTTACTATAAATTTGCCCCTTACTAGTTTTGCTTTAAAGATTCACAATTTTTTTCTGTGCACGGGAGCACAATATGTATAGCTTGTGTCATTACTGGATAGATATTGAATGCTGACCATTGGCGCACTGCATGGAACTACCAAAAAGGCCATAGATTAACTTTCAGTTTCTTAGTTTGTCTACATAACTGGTGATGAAAAAAGCAACAGAATGCCCAAAGTAAAATAATTCCTTGATTAGAATTGTTCTATCAGAGGTAGAGGACCGCTAGTAAAGACCAAGGATAAGGGAGGAGGGCCATATGACGAAGATCCGACGACTATTGTTTGTCGATTAAAATGAATTCTTTTTTTATGAGGTTTGAAGGATAGTGATGCACTTTTATTTTATTTTATAGGCCTGCTTTTAAACAATGTTTTGGATTTATACTTAAAAACGGAGGAAGAATTAGCTTATGTGATCAGGCTAAACGAAGATGTACTGCTAACCTTAAGGAGGTGATATTTGGCAACTTTGAAAGGAGCAGTGCCTCCTTCTGTTCTTCAAACCGCAATGATGCCTTCACAATTATAGACCGGTTGGTCCAAAGTTACCTTGACCAAATTAAGAGGGCAACGTGACCCTTATCCAATTCAATACCGTTTCAAACAAGTTACTTAAAAGAGAAACCAAGGCAGATTTCGGAGATTATTGACGTCCACGCCCGACAAGTAAATCAACCTGGTACTGGAGCCGCTGCAGGTTCACTGACTTGTATCTCAAAAAGAGAAGGAAAAGGCTCACTGAAATGATCGAAGCAATCTTTGTTCTCGTATCGTTGAATTTAGTAGTCCATAGGTGAATTTGAATTATGCCAGCAGGTTATGTCATCAGGTCCGCATGTTAAGCCTGCGTCTAGCTCAGCCTCTCAAAGAAGGCCCCTGGCAAAAGGCAAAGCCATGCCGGCCGCCGGCCGGTTTGGCAAGGGAGGATATGCCGGCCGGCCCAAATCCTATCAAACGACAAGGTTATTGGATTGATGCCATGGCTAACTGCCCAATGCGGCGAATAAATATACGTTTGGATGGACTAAAGTGCTATTGTTAAAGTTTAATATAGATTCATATTTTTCAGATAATATTTTCGAATCTTAGCTAAAGTTTAATATGACCTATTAGTATAAATGTTCGAATTGGCTAGTGCTAAAATTTGCCACTTACATCCATTAGTACTTGGATTCAAATATATCCCAAGCTTACCTCTCTCTGTCAGAAAGAGACTTGCCAACGCGTAAACCATATTTGTGCTGTTGATCATTCTCAGAGCTATCCTATATCCCATTCAAACAAAGTTGCAAACCATGGACGACTTGAGGAGCACTTCACGGAGAAGCGCAACAGGTACCGTCGCTCTTTTCATTTGCCAGCGTTTCACGTGCAAAGTCATCACAAATAAAAAAAAGACCTAAACTCAAAAAGGCCCAAACTAACGGTTCGGAGTGGTATTAGTAACAACATCGACCAGCAGCTAATATACATACAGACATATCATTGATTTCCAATGCCAAGCCAAAAGGCTTATCACATTACAACAGATTTATAGTATCTTCAAATAAAACTTAAAGCATTACATTTTGTTTCCTTGATCATAGAACTTGTGATATGCTATTACTACTACTCACTTTCCCCCAGCAGTGGGCTTTGCGAGCAGTTTCTTTGGTAGCTTGTCCAGTGGGGTTGTCTTCAGAAGGAAAAGTCGGGCTGCTCGCTCCTGTAAAGTTCCACCACACTTTAGTCCGCGAGTTTGCAGCTCCATCTTGAGCTTCTCCAAGCCAAGTATCTACAAGGAAACAAAGGCAACGAGGTTAGCAATCAGAGAAACAGGGAAGATCATAAATCAAAGATATGGATAAAGTTCATACAGAAAAGGAAAACACTGAGCGGTGCTCACACAGCCAAGTACCTAACTATTATATGGACAAACCCCAGACCTTCCTGTGTTGTAATATATGATATGTTTTTTGTACGGATGGATTGGGGTGGCGGAGGTTGGGGGTGGGGTGGGGTGGGGTGGGGGTTATCTAGTGAGCCGTGCTCACCCAGCCAAGTACTACATGGACGAATTGAGTTCCACAAAACAATAAAACCAAATGGATTTTATTGAAGTAAAAATAAATGAGGAAATGAATTTTACAAGTCCGCATAAGAAGCATGTGGGCTATAAATGGTCATTCTCATAGCACATTACAATTTGCAGGTCACCTATCTACAATCTACATAAGCTGGTTGCCCATTAATTTCCAAGCTGATTACCCATTTGCCACTTCATATGAATAATCAGAATTCAAATACCCACTGTTTTTGGAGTATTGAAGGCCTAACTATAGAAGCTAAATAGTACTATTAAGATTTATTTGGTACCTGTTGTAGTTCGAGATTTAAAAATACCATCGTGTTACCATGACACAATATTACCATCAATGGGTCCTAGCAATTGAACTGCCATCGAATTCCTAAACTCCTTCCTAGAAGAGGTACTACTATGTAACCATGATAACAAAGAAGTATTTCATGAAAAAGATAACATACCTCCAATTCTGCCGCTGAACTATACTTTGCCAGATCTAATGGTTCTGAATGAGAAGATTTGCTAACATCAGCAGATTCTTCTACTTGAGGCACCTCTGGGCTGTTTTGATTTGAGGCAGCTGAAGCAGTGTTATCCACATCTGCTTTTACTTCATCTGATTTCAGCGCTTCTGAAGCAACAGCACTATTCACAGAAATGGGCTGATCCACCATTCCTGCATCAATCTCAGCACTACCATCAGATTCAGAATCACCACCTTCAGCCCCTGATCTCGTTGTCAGTTCAACGGTTGACTGAACACATTTTCCATTTTCCTCTGAATTGCTGTGTCGGGACTTTCCACCTGAGGACTCTCCTTCTGAATATGACCCAGAAACTGAACCCAGATCAGGCTTCTCATCCTCACTTTTGCTAGATCCATTTGAGCAATTACCGTCATCAAGAACTATGGATTTGGCATCTGTGCCCTCATCACCTTCTCTATCCTCATCATCCATATCACTGTCACTATCGCTTTCGTCATCTTCTACCTTATTCTTTCCCAACCTGCACAACCAAATCAAATTAGGCACTTCACAGAACGAACTAGATAAACAAACACAAGCTATTGTCAAGTGCAATATATTTGATTTAATTAGCTTCCTGAAAACAAAATGCAGACTTGAAGACACACACACACACACACTCCTTTATTTACACCCAATCATCCATAAGCAACTTAAATTTGACGCTTACCAGAGCAATTATCAAACCCTATGATTAGAATTCAGAAAACCAAACATGAAATGTCTCTTACATATCACTTTACTCAAAAAATTCAGTAGTGCTAGACAGGACGCCAATCAGGTAAAAGTGTAAAACATATGCACGTCACAATTGATATCTGAGGGAAGCAAGATAGAACAGGCCTGGCATAATTCCCAAATGAAATGAGTACCAATGTTACTGGATATACATGGCTCGATTAAGGTGATGAAAAAGATGCTGCACGGAAGGACTGGATGCTAGTGCTACTCACCAAATCTTAAGCTTCTTGGAGTCTGCCCCAGGGGGCGGCTTAGGCGCAGTCTTCCTCTTCCCAAGAGACGCACGCACGGATTCCTCGACCGCGTTGACGCAGATCTCAGCATCCTTGCGGTACTTCTCGAGGTACTTGTCCACGTCGGCGGCTGAGGGCCCGCGGCCGCGGCCCGCCTCCTTGGCCTTTTTCTTGATGAAGTCCTCGGCGAGTTTCTCGAGCTGGCGGTCCGCGGCCTCGGCCTTCCATTCCTCGAGGCGGCGCTCGGCGTTGACGTGGCGGAGGCGGCGGCCGTTGATGTCGCGGCATGCGTCGAAGTTGCTGGTCTTCTTCTGGCCGGCCTTGGAAGCAGCCCCTCTGAGGAGGGAGCCGAACCCGCCCTTGCCTCCCCGGAGGCGGAGGAGCGCATACGCCGAGGGGAACTGCCCATCGGCGGCTGAGGTGAGTACGGAGGAAGGCGAGACGTCGAGGCGGCCGGTGACGAGGCGGAGGGCGGCGGCCGGGACGCGGGAGAGGGAGGCGACGGCGTCGAGGAGCGCGGCGCCGGAGACGGTGGGCGTGGTGAAGCTGACGCAACGGGTGCGCCCGTCGAGGAGCCGCACCAGGATCTGGTACTGGGGGACCTCTGCCATGGCGGACGGCGGTGGCGCACCAAACCCTAGCTCTCGCCGACGATGTCGAAGAGAGAGGGGAAGAGGGGGAGAAACTTTCCCAGAGACGTCCCCTTAATAACTGCATCAAGAGAAAGATACCGCCTTCGAACCCACCGACAGGTGGGCCCACATAATCTGCTCCGTTTTTGGTCCCACACGTCAGTCACGCAGTGTTCTTCGCTGCGCCGTGTGGAGTCGCCCGATTCCGTCCGCGTCTTCTCCCGCTATTGTCCTGGTCGGCAACGCCGCCCCCAACTCCTTTCTCCGATTCGATCTTCCCTCGTGGCGAGAATCGCTGATAAAGCAGCAGTCTCGGAGCCCGCGAAACGCGAGGCCGTTCGGTTCATCGAGGAGTCTGCCTAGTGAGAGCGTGGTACCCGGCGAGATGAAGCACCTGACCGGTGGCAATGGCAAGGCCGGCGCGGTGGGGCAATCTGTGCCGCGGTTCAGGTGCCGGGAGTGCCACGGCCCGCTTGCCGTCGTCGGGGTCGAGCCGTTCGCTGACAGGCTCTCGGCCTCCGGTAAACTTCGCCGCCCACCCGAAGATTAGTCCCTATATTACCTTTATCGCCCCGTTATTAGCCCATCGATTGGAACTGATTTCATCACTAAATTCTCGGATGATATTGGCATGAGGATTCAGGCACATTGAATCCTGATAACTGCACGTGCATTTTATAACAGAATGCACTAAACTGTAAGCGTTTCTAGAAATTGCAGTGGTTTCTGAGTCTGATTTGGATAGTGGCAGGTTTAGTGCTTAGTGGACTCATGATAGTGATAGGGATTCCGCCGATTGAATTGCACTTTGTGTGGTTGACAAGTTGAAGTCATATAGCTTTCATTTTTGGTTATTGATTCAACTGAAAATTAACAAGTACTGCACACACGATGAAACCTGCATGACCCCATTCAGGATAAGCTAAAAGGTTAAATTAGCAAATACTTGGGCATTTGACTCGTTCAGGAAGCTATAATTCTTTTGTTGAACTGGGAAGAGAGTTAAATTTCCTCATTGTTTCTGAAAAACTGGTATTTCTTTAGTTGCCAATTAAGCTAAACAATTAAGTTATTCTAGTGCATTGGTGCTAAGATCAGGGTTGGCACTTGTCATTTGCTTTTCAAATTTTACTCTAGATACCTTCTTTTAAATTTGATACAGTATTTTTGTGTCACAGGTTTGTCCTGACAATTGAATTTCCTATCTTGTCGTTCGAGAAAACAATTTCCTCTCTTGAGTAAATTGCATCCACCATACAACAAATTGTATCACTTTAGCCCAACAAGTTGCAAAACGTGCAAACGGATACATAAACTTGTAAATTGTGTGCATGTATGGTCACACGTACGCCACAAAACGTATTTTGCCACAGTGACAGGTCACATGGACTGTGACTCGATGAAAATATTGTTTTCTTTTCAATGTGTCATCTTTAGAATATCTATGCCATCTTTATACTGTTTTTTTATAACGATCAATTTACCGATGAACCAGTTATATGTGTGCTTCCATTTTGATGTGGTATTTGAATACAATTTACTTTTGCTATTTGTCCAATTTTTCTACCACCTTCGCCTACCTTCGTTAGTAGCAAAATTGCATGAAAGCTGGATGGATGTTTATGAGGCTGCTCCCTGCTCCCCACTTATCCCTGTGTGATGGAAGTGTCTAGTAAATACATGAAATTGGTTGCAAATTTGTTTTATTTGCTAATGATAAGTATTTCAAAAGTTTTTACCATGGCAAAAGACGTCTGGTGGCATCCTTGTGACCGCACATGCACACATTTGACAAATTTATGCATTTGACAAGTTTATGTATGTGTTTGCATATTTTGCAACTTGTTGGGCCAAAATGATACAAATTGTATGGTGGGTGCAATTTACTCCTTCATCTTTCCTTAAAGCACTACCTAGCTTCTCCACTGTGCAATTTTGTGATAATGGTGGATGTAACTTTTGTGCCATTAGTGAGTGCAGGCATGCATGCATCTGCTGTTCAGGGCACTATTATGGGCACAAGCAGGATGGACAATTCTTATGTTGTGTTATCGACGAAGAACAGATCTAAAGGTCTTGGAATCCCCCCTCGCTCACCAAGTGCAGCATCCCCACATATTGAAACTAACCAAACAACAAGGTTGATAGAGGACTCATATATTATGCTTCCACCTCCTGCTGCTTCCATATACAAGACATCTTCCTCTGAAGGAGATGGAGCACATCTACTGCCACCAAGCGTAAACTCGAGTAGCTCTTCGCTAGGAAATAATTCTGGATTTTTCTCTAGTGTTACTGTATTAAAAAGAGCATTTGAGATTGCTACCTCACAAACTCAGGTACTATTGCTTGCTTAAGATGCATCAATATTGATTGTGTTATCATGCATATATTTGCTACCACTGTCATTCATATTTTTCTGCATGTTTGTGCTATTCAGTCATTGCATTATGTTTTGTGCTGGTGATTTAATGATCTAACCATCATATGCAGGTTGAGCATCCACTTTGTCTGGAATGTATGAGGGTTCTTTCTGATAAGATGGATTTTGAGATTGCAGATATTGATTCTGATATTAAAGTTTATGAGGCTTGTCTCCAACATCTGGAGCAAGAATCCTACAGCATCCTCAGTGAAACAGATTTTCAGAAGGAGAAACAAAAGGTGACCATATGTTTGTTGGCATACATGATATTACTCATAAACTAATTAATGAAGTTATTATTCCAGAGTTTACTGTTTATTTTGTATACGTAATGTATTCTATCCACCTACGTGTAATAAGATGATATCAGAAGCTAATTAATGAGGTTGAAAGATGATAAATATGTAGCAGCAATGCATGTAAATCAAATTAGATCTTTTCACCATAAGTGGCGTGAAATGAGAGTATATTAGTCATTTATTGAAATATACAATAGTGCTTAAGCAGGTAACAGTCATATTATGGAATAGCCAAACATAAGCTATCAACTTGTAGCAGAATATACTGGAAGGCATTTCCATATTACCAACCTTATTGCAGGAGCTACAAGAACCGTTTGTTGGTATCTGTAAGTTGTAACACTTCTGTAAATTTCATTTGTATTCTGTGCTCCGAATTCAGTTTGAGGAAGAAGAAAATAGACTTAAAGCTGATATCGAAGAAGCTGAAAAGCAGTATTCAGAAGTTAGTTCCGAGATGAAAGATCTTGAAACAAAATCTAAAAAAATTGAGGAATTGGAAGAGCGGTTAGTATTTGTTCTCCTTGCCATTTTTCTTGGGATATCTTCTTGTTATTAGTTTTAAAGTTTGTCTACAGGCTGCATTGTCTTGAATCATTTTTTATTTACTTGATGCTAACAGTAGGCTCTCCATCTCTTGGACATGCAATGTTTCCTGTTTTTCTTGCTTTCATTTGTTTCTTTTCTGGAACAAGAGGTTAAGCAACTTTGCACATGTTTCTTCATAGAATTAGTAAACACTTTTGGTTCTACTATTTAACTAAAATAAAGCATTCTTGGCACTAAAAGATACCATTACTGGAGAATCGTTATCACATGAACATTGTTTCGCCAATTGCCACAACAGCATGCGGTTGTTTACACACACTGCAGTTTTCTCCTGTTGTTTAAAAAGCTTAACTGTAAGCAAAGCTTATGCGTCATAATTTTTGGCAGATATTGGCAAGAATTCAACAACTTTCAGATTCAGCTGTCATCTCATCAGGTATACTCATTACAGGTCATATGCATATGGATACCTACTCGTCAGAATAGCAATGCACCGACTTAATGCTGCCATACTTCAAAATGTGTTGACACCTTTAGTGAAATGGATAGACAATTAGACATGTGTTCTGTTCCATATCGGTCATAAAATCACAGTTTACCAAATCTATATTAATTTTTTGATAATATATTTCTTGTGTAAAATTGCTTAATGTTTATGCAATATTGCAATGTATGTATTCCCTGCATTGTTATGTTTCATACTGCATTGTTTGCAAATAGCAGCACAAATCATGATTCCTCATATATATGCATGTTTCCAACATTTTCTTCTGCCTCTAATGGTTTACTACCTGAAAAAATGTCCCTTCACTACTCAGAAAGAAAGAGATGCCATTTCGTCCAAAATAGAAATTTCTCAGGCCCATATGGAATTGTTAAAGCGTACAAATGTCCTGGGTGATGCATTCTATATTTCACAATATGGAGCATTCGGAACAATAAATAACCTCCGTCTTGGACACTCTCATGAGGTAGGTATCCTAATTGCAAAATGCAAAGACATTCACCACAGTCACTCAGTCAGTGCTTTGCGTACATTCTATTTGAGGTACACTTTGAGTACAGCTATTTGATTCAATAATCTATATCACTCTTGTCTTAGGTTGAGTGGGATGAGATAAATGCTGCTTGGGGTCAGGCTGCACTTCTGTTGCATACAATGGCTCAGTATTTCACCCCGAAATTTCAGTATCCTTGGCACATAATGACACCTTTCTATTATGTACCCGTCATTTTTTGAGAAGCAATATGCCACCTGTTTCTATGCATTTTAATAGGTTGACCATGTCAAAAGTGCTTTGTTTTTTTTCCTGGTTATTATGTTGCTGTGTTTTGTCCATGTGTTTGGTTTACTTGGCGCCCTTTGTTAGCCCCGAAATCCATGTGTGATGTGTCACATGTTCAGTTCTTTTTACTAACTTTTGCCACACTTGTGGCTAGGCATATGTTGAACAGAGAAACTCCAAAGATCCCCTTTTACCTTTCCACTTTTCAGCCATAAAGGGTATTTGGAGTGAATAAACCCACTCCAATAGATCCCCTTTCCATTCCCCCTTCCCTTTTATGTTTTCTCAATCACCTATATCCCCCTCCCTCTCCCCTTTAGAAAGGGGAATTGCCCCCTCCTCCCTTTCCTTCCCCTTTCCTCTGTTGGATAAGCCTTGTACTATCAGTCTTTGACTCCTTTGTGCTGCTGGTCCTGCTGGAGAGGACGGCAGTTAGGGTCTTTGTACTTTGGTCTTTGTGGGGCTGCTGCTGGTCCTTGTGTAGGACAGCGGTTAGCATCTTTGTACCTGGTCAATAGTGGGGCTAGTAGGGCTGCAGCATTAGGACTAGGACTGCAACACTTGGTGGTAGTTTGCTGCCCTCTAAGGACAGCACATGCTGGTGGTTTCTTGCTGCCCACTTGGACAGCATCTTGGACTAGCATATTAGGATATGCTAGGGGCTGGTTCAGCCTATAAATATGTAACCCAGCCCCCTTTGGGTTGGCATCGCATTGTGAAGAGAAAACAGAAAATTGCCCCAAACTTCTAGTGTGATCCTCTCTAGATGAGAGTTACTATTGAGCTACTAACAACTGGTATCAGAGCCGTTCTTTCCTGCAGCCTAAAGATTTCTTGCTCTACTCCCTCTCCAGTCCACAAACAGCCCCAAACAGAGGCAGCAACAGCAGCTGTCCCTGTCCAATCCCCTCCGCTTGAGCAGGCAAGCAGCCGCTCGGCGAGCAGCAGCTCGTCTGATGGAGGTTCCTCCGGGCGCAGCAGCAGCCCCCATGCAGCGCGCTAGGTCCGCAGGACCCTCTCTGCACTCGGTCGCCTCGAGCATGCGGAGCCGGCAGTCAGCCGAGCTCGCTGCAGCAGAGGAGCGCGAGCGAGCAGCAATGGAGACCGCGGCGTCTGCAGCAAGGGCATCGAGGCTGGCAGCAGCGGAGTTGGCAGCAGCAAGGGGCGGAGGTGGAGGCAACAGCGGCGGCCGACGCAGCGCGTGCGGCAGCAGCGGAGGTCGAGTTGCTGCGCAGCGGCGCCGGCAGCTCCGTATCGGCTGAGGACACCGCCGATGCAGACCTCGAGGTGCTGGCTGGTGGTGCTGTTCGAGAGCGAGTAGAGCGGTGGATAGCCGCGCACGACAGCGGCGCTCTCGCGGGAGGCGCGCCTGGAGGCGGCGATCCAGCAGGAGGCGCGCCTGGAGGCGGCGCTCCCGCGAGAGGCGCGCCCGACGGCGGCGCTCCCGTGAGAGGCGTGCCCGGAGGCGGCGCTCCCGTGAGAGGCGCGCCCGGTGGCGGCGCTCTCGTGGGAGGCGCGCCTGGCGGCGGCGCCCACTACTTGGTGAGGGACGTCAGTTCCGGCACCAAGTGGCCCACCCTCACCAAGACCAACTACGTCGAGTGGGCTGCACTCATGAAGATCAAGCTTCAAGTGCGGCACATGTGGGAGGCGGTCCAGTCCAACGACGTCGACTTCGATGAGGATCGACGGGCGTTTGAAGCTCTCCTCAACGCAGTTCCGGACGAGATGCAGTTCTCGCTTTCCCACAAGAAGACTGCCAAGGAGGTTTGGGACGCCATTGCGGCGGCTCGCATCGGCAGCGACCGCGCCCGCAAGTCCACCCTGCAGGCACTCCGCAAGGAGTGGGAGAGCCTGGCCTTCAAGCCAGGTGAGGATCTTGATGACTTTGCTATTCGCCTCGACTCTCTGCAGCGGAAGATTGTGCAGTTCGGGGACGACACCTACGGCGAGGAGAGAGCTGTTGAGAAGCTCTTCCGCTGTGTCCCCGAGAAATACAAGAACATGGCTCGCTCGATCGAGTCTCTGCTGAACCTCTCCACGATGCCGGTCTTGGACGCGATTGGTCGCCTCAAGGTCATCGACGTCGACGAGCCACAGGCTCCCTCGGGGCCTGTCACCATTGGCGGCAAGCTTCATCTCACTCGGGAGAAGTGGGAAGCCGGCCAAGGTGACAGGAAGAAGGGGGAGTCTTCCTCCTCGACTCGAGGGCACAAGGTCGGCAAGCCTCGCAAGGTTCGCCGAGGCGGACAGGGCGGCGCTGGCAAGCACAAAGACTCCCGCGACAACTCCTGCCACAACTGTGGCAGAACTGGCCATTGGGCCAAGGACTGCAAGCAACCGAAGCGCAAGGTCGAAGGACAGGCCCACGTCGCGCAGGCTCAGGCCACCGACGAGCCGGCCCTGTTCCTGATGCACGGGAGTGTCGAGCTACACTCCTCTCCCGTGCCGGACGTCACCGCGCTGCTCCACCTCGACGAGTCGTGTGCTCACGTCTTTCCCAAGAAAGACGTGAGCGAGGAGAAGATCGACGGCTGGTACCTCGACACTGGTGCCACCCACCACATGACCGGGCGGCGCGAGTACTTCTCCGACCTCGACACCACCGTGACGGGCTCCGTCAAGTTCGGGGACGCCTCCGCCGTGAAGATCGAGGGTGCAGGTTCCGTCATCTTCAAGGCAAAGACCGGTGAGCACACGGTGCTCACCGGAGTCTACTACATCCCGGCTCTGCGCAACTCGATCATCAGCTTGGGACAGCTGGATGAGATCGGGTCGCGCGTGGAGATCGAGCACGGGGTGTTGCGGATCTGGAATCCTCGTCGTCGACTTCTCGCCAAGGTGAGCAGAGGGAGCAACCGCCTCTATGTGATCCATGCACATGTGGTGCAGCCTCTCTGCCTTGCAGCTCGACGGGAGGACGACGCGTGGCAGTGGCATGAGCGCTTTGGGCACCTCAACTTTGAGGCCCTGAGGCAGCTCAGTGCCAAGGAGATGGTGCGGGGCATGCCGCACATCGACCACGTGGAGCAGCTCTGCGACACATGTGTGCTGACGAAGCAGCGGCGACTCCCCTTCCCGCACCAGGCCAGCTACCGCGCCGAGGAGAAGCTGGAGCTGGTGCACGGTGACTTGTGCGGTCCCGTTACACCGGCTACTCCTGGAGGCCGGCGCTACTTCCTTCTACTTGTCGACGACGTCTCCCGCTACATGTGGGTAGTCCTCCTCGACTCCAAGGCAGCAGCTGCAGACGCTGTCAAGCGTCATCAAGCTGCTGCGGAGAAGGAGTGTGGCCGCAAGCTCCGTGTGCTACGCACGGACAACGGCGGCGAGTTCACGGCGGCCGAGTTTGCCGCGTACTGCGCCGACGACGGCATCCAGCGCCACTACTCCGCGCCGTACAGCCCGCAGCAGAACGGCGTCGTTGAGCGGCGCAACCAGACGGTTGTGGGGATGGCTCGGGCCCTCCTCAAGCAGAGGGGGATGCCGGTTGTCTTCTGGGGAGAGGCCGTGGTGACGGCCGTCTACATCCTCAACCGCTCGCCGACCAAGGCGCTCGACGGCAGGACGCCGTACGAGGCTTGGCATGAGCGCAAGCCGGCGGTCTCCCACTTGCGGGTCTTCGGCTGCCTCGCTTTCGCCAAGGAGCTTGGCCACGTCGGCAAGCTCGACGACAGGAGCACTCCGGGAGTGTTCATCGGCTACGCGGAGGGCTCGAAGGCCTACCGTATTCTCGACCCGACGACACAGCGTGTGCGCATCTCGCGCGACGTTGTGTTCGACGAGGGCCGGGGATGGGCGTGGGACAAGGCGGTGGACGACGGCTCGACTCCGACGTACGACGACTTCATCGTTGAGTACGTCTACTTCGAGGGAGCTGGGGGAGTAGGCAGCTCTCCTTCGCCGAGCGTGCCTACCCCAGTCCCCGAGTCTCCACCGACTCCGGCAGAACCACGCTCCTCGGCCACAACTCCAGTTGCGCCGAGCTCTTCGCCGACTTCACCGACTCCGACTCCTGCCACTCCGGCAGCACCGCGCTCCCCAGCCTCGACTCCGGCTGCTGTGAGCCCTTCGCCGGCTTCGCCACAGCCGGCGACACCGCGCACTCCAGCGTCGACAGCCACCCCGCCGGGCACGTCTACATCAGCACCAGCTCATCTCGAGCACAGTCCGGTGGAGTTCGCTACCCCGCTCTCCCGCGACGAGGAGCGCATCGACGCGTACTACGACGGCGAGCCGTTGCGGTACCGTACGATGGAGGACATTCTCGGCGACCAGCCGGTGCCGGGACTGGTGCCTCACGACTTGGAGGCGCAGTTGCACCTTGCGTGCGATGACGGCGAGCCTCGGTCTTTCGCAGAGGCCGAGGGACAGGCGGCATGGCGTGCCGCGATGCAGTCGGAGATGGACGCGGTTGTGGAGAACCGCACTTGGGAGCTTGCTGATCTCCCTCGTGGCCACCGCGCGATCACCCTTAAGTGGGTGTTCAAGCTGAAGCGGGATGAAGCCGGTGTCGTCGTCAAGCACAAGGCCCGCCTGGTAGCGCGCGGGTTCTTGCAGCAGGAGGGGGTCGACTTCGACGATGCCTTCGCCCCCGTGGCACGGATGGAGTCCGTGCGACTCCTCCTTGCACTGGCTGCCCGCGAGGGCTGGAGCGTCCATCACATGGACGTCAAGTCGGCGTTCCTTAACGGCGACTTGAAGGAGGAGGTCTACGTGCACCAGCCGCCGGTGTTTGTGATCCCCGACAAGGAGGGCAAGGTGCTTCGTCTGCGCAAGGCCCTCTATGGCTTGCGGCGGGCACCGAGGGCGTGGAATGCCAAGTTGGATTTCACGCTCAAGAAGATGGGCTTCAAGCAAAGCCCGCACGAGGCGGCCGTCTACCGGCGGGGCAGTGGAGGACATGCCTTGCTGGTGGGCGTCTACGTCGACGACTTGGTGATCACCGGCACCAAGGCTGCGGAGGTGGCGGCATTCAAGGAGGAGATGAAGGCCACCTTCCAGATGAGTGATCTTGGGCCCCTCTCCTTCTACCTGGGGATCGAGGTGCACCAGGATGCCTCCGGGATCATGCTTCGACAGACCGCCTACGCCAAGCGCGTCGTTGAGCTAGCTGGGCTCACCGACTGCAACCCGGCTCTCACTCCGATGGAGGAGCGCCTGAAGCTGAGCCGTGACAGCACGGCGGAGGAGGTGGACGCTACGCAGTACCGGCGTCTTGTGGGGAGCCTTCGCTACCTCGCCCACACACGTCCAGACTTGGCGTTCTCCGTCGGCTACGTTAGTCGGTTCATGCAGCGACCGACGACGGAGCACCAGCAGGCTGTGAAGAGGATCGTCCGCTATGTTGCGGGGACCCTCGATCACGGTCTCTTCTACCCGAGGTGCCCTGGGGGGGCGCACTTCGTCGGGTACAGCGACAGCGACCACGCCGGCGACATCGACACCAGCAAGAGCACAAGCGGGATTCTCTTCTTCCTCGGCGAAAGTCTCGTGAGCTGGCAGTCGGTCAAGCAGCAGGTGGTCGCACTGTCCAGCTGCGAGGCCGAGTACATTGCGGCCTCCACCGCTTCGACACAGGCGCTCTGGCTTGCTCGTCTGCTTGGTGATCTCGGCAGAGACACTGAAGCGGTGGAGCTCATGGTGGACAGCAAGTCTGCCCTCGCCCTGGCGAAGAACCCCGTTTTCCATGAATGGAGCAAGCACATCCGGGTGAGATACCACTTCATTCGAGGCTGCTTGGAAGAAGGGAGCATCAAGGCGAGCTACATCAACACCAAGGATCAGCTTGCGGACCTGCTCACCAAGCCTCTTGGGAGGATCAGGTTCCTTGAGCTCTGTTCCAAGTTCGGGATGGTTCAGTCCTCCCACAAGACAACGCACAAGTCTTAGGGGGAGAATGTTGGATAAGCCTTGTACTATCAGTCTTTGACTCCTTTGTGCTGCTGGTCCTGCTGGAGAGGACGGTAGTTAGGGTCTTTGTACTTTGGTCTTTGTGGGGCTGCTGCTGGTCCTTGTGTAGGACAGCGGTTAGCATCTTTGTACCTGGTCAATAGTGGGGCTGCAGCATTAGGACTAGGACTGCAGCACTTGGTGGTAGTTTGCTGCCCTCTAAGGACAGCACATGCTGGTGGTTTCTTGCTGCCCACTTGGACAGCATCTTGGACTAGCATATTAGGATATGCTAGGGGCTGGTTCAGCCTATAAATATGTAACCCAGCCCCCTTTGGGTTGGCATCGCATTGTGAAGAGAAAACAGAAAATTGCCCCAAACTTCTAGTGTGATCCTCTCTAGATGAGAGTTACCATTGAGCTACTAACATCCTCCCTTTTCTTCCCAGCTGCAGGATCTTGTGGCCACGCCTTTACCTGGCCGTCCAATTTTATTGGGCCCAGGGAGATAGAATGGGAAAGGGAAGAGGGGATCTGCTGTAGCAGGGGCGGACAGATTTTGGCCCAAGGCCTAGGGCCAGTCCATGGGCCAATTCATAAATAATTGTTGGGCATCTTTATTGCTACAGTAATACTAGTGGAGAATTTCGGCCCACGCCTAGGGCCATGGCCCAGGTGGCCCTAGGCTTGTGTCCGCCACTGTGCTATAGCATTCATCTCTCGCATTGAGAAAAAATGTAAGGGGATTCCCCTATAGACACATAAAGGGGAAAGGGGGAAATCAATCTGTTGTTACTTTCAAAATAGAAATCAATCTGTTGGAGTTGCTCACCACACCTATTTAGTTCATGTCCATAGCTTGCCACAGTTATCTTGCCAACATAATTTTGTGGCAGAAAATGTTCAGGTGAGGAGAAACTTTGGGAAGCCAAAGCATAGACATTTAACAAACATATGCCATGGCATGGCCGGTCAGACTTGGTGGCTTAATATGTAGGAGTAGGTAACTGCAGTCAGGAGTCAAAAACCAATCATGCTCAACCCGCCAAACAGGGCTGTGTGCTTAATGTGTAGTATGTTGTAGCATGTAAGATTATCATTGGGTATTTTTGGTGCCTATTCTTCTCTCTCAACAGCATTAGCATTATAGGTCCAGTTTTTTTTTTGCACGTTTCACTTCATTGGTTATATTGCGATGGTAAACCTTAATACTTAGCACCCTACAACTTTTCTTGAAGGAAAATTATGCTTTTGAGTTCCTCAACGTGTTCATAGATACCGGATCAAGATTCGCGCTGAGGGGAGCAATCCAAGAATCACGGACATCAATGAGAAAACACATAAACTGTAAGCTTTCTGTTGGCAAAGTGGCAAGTTTACTCTCAGTGTTTGTCCCTTTCTACATGATTTGTACTTTCGTGTTCCTCAATTCTCACATCAATAAGAAAGTCCATTTCACTACCTGGAATGATTCAATTTGATCGTATGATCCTCTTACAATTTTTCAAACTCCAGCCAAACTATCTAAACTGGTCCAATATGGTGACTATGCAATTGGTTCTCAGTTTGTGCATCAATTCAACATGACAAATTCTTTAAAGTAATAATGAAATGTTGCAGTAAACTTCAAACGAAAACTATGTTAGAAGAAACCAGAAGGATATCTTTTTTTCCTTTCATTCGTTATTCCTTCTAACTGTTGGCAGATTGTTTTGTTCTTTTCTGCATTTTCTGCTTGCCTTCAATTGGCGATGCAAATTTATCATTCTTTGGGTGTGAATAAGTTCATGGTTGATGCTCAGGTTTGGTCCGGCAAATGTATTGTTTAGCACCCAATATGATGAAGCCATGATATGGTATCTGGCGTGCATGCAAGAGCTTGTTGAGTTCGCCGTAAATTTGGATAAAGAGAACAATGTTCCACCTGACAAGTTATTGAAGCTCCCCTTTAAGTAAGCTTTTACTGCAACAGCAACACTATTGTGCTCTCTCTCTCTCTCTCTCCCTCACATACACACGAACACACCAGATTTTCACTATTTATGCTTATGATATGACATCTTAAAAGCCCTGTTTAGTTCCCAAAAGTTACTCCCAAATACACTATGCAAAAAGTAGATTCTCCATCACATCAAAATGTCATAACATGCATGGAGTACTAAATGTAGATGAAATCAAAAACTAATTGTACAGTTTTGTTGTACTCTGCGAGACGAACATTTTGAGCCTAATTAATCAATTTTTGGACAATTTTTTGCACGTACAAACGAAATGCTACAGTAACGCAATGATTACGAAGTGACATCTTACTCCCAAATTCAACCTCCCAATTCTAACATTTAAACACCACCTTTATTTTGCAACTGCACCTAAAGAAATATTTTCATCATTGAAGATTCCCACCCTCTGTTCAATTTGTTTTAATGCGTTATGTTGCAGTTGTGGCCATTAAAATACTGAAATATGGCTTCTATGGTTGTGATCTCCTTTTCATTATTTTGTTCATCGGTACAACTTTCAATGTAGCCTACGTGCAGGAACTTTGTTATTTTGCTACAAAGCTTGACGATAGTAATAATAAAAAGTTGGAAACTATCTTATATCCGCAGTGTTGTCCACATTGTTGCTAATTAAGATTACTTGGTTTCACAGGATTCATGGTGACAAAGTAGGGGGCTACAGGGTCACCCTAGGCGATTTCAATACGAGGGAGAACTCGACAAAGGCGCTGAAGAACATGCTGTGCAATTTGAAATGGGTTCTCTACTGGTTTATCGGCACTACAGATTTTGCATTGCCCTCGGGATCATAGCACGTGCAGAGGTGAAGTTGTTTAGCTTGAACATTACATCAGATAGTTGCAGAACAGGCTGAATTATTGACCCCTAGGAGTAGTTTCAGCACAGGCTGAATTACTAGTCTCTAGGAGCTGATTTTAGCCCCCATAGTGACAACACAACGAATTTGATGTACATAACTAGCATATATAGAAGGCAACGTATCAGGTAACTACATGGACGGGTCTAGAAATGTCAGATAGCTTCCCAAACTCACAAAACACATATTTAGGTCTCTAAATCTATCTAGGCGTGCTATCTAAATCCCCAATGTTTCAAAATTTCCAGCATGTTATACAGGTCTTCAAATTCTCAAATAAGATGTATTGTTTTTGTGTTGCTCAGTTCTTGATAGCCAGTTTATGCGGATGATCACGCAGGAAATATGTGGGGAGCAGGAAATAAAAAATGGCAGATAATAGGCGGACAATGAGTAGGGCGAATCCATCCATCGACGTAAGTGTAGGCACAAGTCTCGCAGCCGGTCCGGCCAGATCAACTCTTAAAATGTAAAAAAAACATTTTGAGAGTCTAGGCATCTGAATGATATATTTGGATAAATTTGAGGACCTAAAAATATGTTTTGATAGTTTAGAGATCCAAATAATTTATACGGACAAGTTCAATGAACTGAAAAAACGTTTTGAGAGTATAGATATCTTACATGATATTTGATCTTACATGATATTTGGATAGAAAGACCGCTCATAGAATTTACTCGTATAATATATAGGTATCTTTGTCACTTGTTGCTTGGCAACTGCTCCCGTTCTACGTGTGCCCTAGATTGGGCAGGCCAGGAGCTATGTCATTCATTAAAGATGGGAAGAATGTTCTATGTGTGCTTGAGAAGTTTATGGCGTGTACGATGACATGTGCTGATGTGCAATTGTTTAATATACGGTGGACGGAATGGGAAACTGGAAATGTGATACGACCGGTGTATCGTAAGGAAATTAACGAGGCTGTGTTTAGTTTCCACAAAGTTCACAAAATTCTCTCTCCAAACTTCACTGTTCATCTATCACATCAAATCTCTCTCCTCATGTATGAAACACTAAACGTGGGTAAATAAAAAAATTAGTTATATGGTTTTAATGTACACGACGAGACGAATCTTTTGAGACTAGTTAGGTCACGATAGAACAACGGTTAGGCATGTACAGCGCGTCGCTAGGAGGCGTCGCTAGGATGGCCATTTTGCAAGAAACACCCCGTCGACGCGAGTAGACGGGGTTCCCGTCGCCTGATCAGCAGACGGCTTCGTCCCGTTCCCCGAGGCTCGAGCGACGCACGCGCACTGGGCTGTACCACGCCAGTCGACGGGGCGAGGGATCACGCGCGCCCGCGCTGCGCTTGCCCCTTCTCTCCCACCAAATCCAGGTGAGGGCAGAGAGCGGGAGAGGATGGAGGCGGACCACCAGTTCCTGAGCACGGCAGAGGGCGTGCTCGGCGGGGAGACGAGACGCCGACGAGGACGGGCTGGGGATCGGCGCGCGCGGGTGCTCCGCGGCGAGCCCCGCCTCCGCGCCGCACAGGAATCCACCGCGCGGGTGCTCCGCTGCTGGTGGGAGTCCTACTCCGCCGGATGGGAGAGGCTGCGGCGGAGGCCGAATCGGCAGCTGCGATGCTCGATTCAATGCCTGCGAAGCTCGTTTCGACGGTCGCGGTAGGGGCGGAGGAGACCGAGAAGCCCAGCTGCAGCACGGGATCATGATCTCGAGCATGAAAGGGAGAGCCATCGGCCATGGAAGCTCTCGCTGCCGTCGCCGTCCCGCAGATGCACGGCAAGCGACGCCTGGAGTAGCTGAGAGAGAAAAATGGAAATGAGTGGATGAGAACGATGCTGCTGCGTCAGATGGATGTGTACACGACGGGCTGGAAGGAATTCGCAAGAAAGCTTGGAGCAGCTCGCGCCACGTCACTAGAATTTCTATGATTTTTATAGTAGTATTTCTCATATTTCTATACTAGTAAACAAGGGTACTAGAAACATTCTATAATTTCTGTTTATAATTTTTGTTGTTCGAGTTTACGTCACTAGCCACACAATGGTATACATGAATACATTTGTAATTGATCTTAACCACATACATAAGATTAAACAGCTTACAGACGGCATCTCTGTCTATGGACTGTATAAGCTGTCTGTACTTCTGTCTGTACGCTCAATTCGAGGTTCTATAGACAGCTTCGTGTCTAAGGGCTGTACATGCCCTTACCCCAGACGAAAAGTGTTATAGTGTTCGATGTGACGTTTTCGTCAAATTTTATCGCTCTTTTTTTTTAGCTAAACACACCCGAAGGAGATATTGCGAATCCTTTTCCCCAAAAAGTAAACATCCCACGAAAATCATCCCAGATGATCGAGACGGGACTGTACCTGGCTGATGAGGGGTCAACTTGGGCTTCTACTCCCTCCGTCCGCAAAAGAATGCAATTCTCACTTACCGAGGAATCAAACAATTTCAACTTTGACCAAATTTATACAAAATACTACTAACATTTGTGTCTCAAAATAGATCTAGTAGGAAAATATATTACATGATTAATCTAATGATAGTTATTTTATATTGTAAATGTTAGTAAATTTTTATATAAATTTAGTCAAACTTAAAAGTGTTTGACTCCTCAGGATCTGAGAGTTGCATTCTTTCACGGACGGAGGTAGTAGAATTAAAGAAAAACCTGCCAGCTCCTGCGCGCAGTTATGGTTGTCGCAATAGCATCGGATCGAGTAATGGCCCGGTCGGCCGATCCCATCCGTGCAGCGCCCACCAGGCCCAACATCCACCACTCAACCGGCGCATACAGCTAACGACCGTTGAATTTGAAGCGATCCTTTTCGTTCGTTTCCTTCTCGCGCTGTCAAAGATTTCCACGGCACGGAGAGAATCCACGCCGCGCGCGGCACGCCCGATCGCTCCCCCGACCCCTCGGCCACTCGCCACCGCCCGTCCGGTCAGGGTCGCCGTGCCGGATAAACAAACCAGTCGCGCCCGCCGTGACGCAACGGAAAAGCGGCTCCGTCTGAACCATGCGGATCCTCTGGGCTTCGGCCGTTGGCGATCGAGTCCCGGTCGCGCCCGCCCTTTCGGATGCAGTACTTCTTCCTCTCCTCTCCTCTTTTCTTTTCTTTCTTTTCTTTTTTAATTCATTATAAAAATAAAATCTTCTAAAAGGATTTTTTAATAATTGAATAAAAGAGAGGTGTTTTCTAAATTATATTATACAAGTTATATATCATGTCTCAACAATCGAAGTGTGATAAATTCTTTTGATGAAACGTGCTCGTACAAATTTAATTTATGTGCACGTATTTTTTTTAGATATGGTGGCATTACTTTGTCAATCAAGATATAAATTAGCTTAATTTATTATAAAAATAGTATAGAGTTTGCGTGCCTATATTTAGATTATGTTTGGCAGAGTCTAAACAAAATAATATATGTAAATGCTCTAAGAGGGCTTCAGATTTGAAAATTCTTGAAGCTATAAATACAGATCTAAAATATCATAGAAAAACAATTTTTCAGTAATATATGGCATATCAATAATCAATAATTAAAATGTGGCTTAAATATCTGTTTGGTAAAAATCTGGTCATACAAATTCAACTTCTCGTACTCGTATTTACTGGATTTAGTGAGATGTCTCTAGTGAATTTCTCGATCTATTAAAGATGCTAATAGATATAGAATTTGTTTGCCTATATTTAAAACATACTATCCCTACTCAGAGTATTATTTCGTTTTGTCTTTTCTTGATACATAGTTTTTATATAATAGAAAATTCACAACGACTTACAAGATAGTTTTTATATAAGATAGTTTTCTGGATACATAGTTCGTTCTGATCTTGGACATGATATATTGGAATCCTAACGCTACCGTGCGTGCGCATACGCTGCGGTAAGGCACCAACAACAAGTCATCTCTGTATTTTGCCACATACATGGATTCGGTCCTCTAAGACTTGTAGAGCTCTTTGGAACACAAGGAGTATTTGGTGCAATTTAAACAAAATATTGTATGTAAATGGTCTTGAAATACACATGGCTATAGGAGAGCTCTAGATTTTAAAATTATTTGAAGCCATAAATACCAAAGGAAGGAGTCCAAATTACTACTCTCAAGTATGGACAAAGTCTGGATAACTCCCTAAAGTATGTTTTGGTCCGTTTTACACCTCCAACTATCTCAGTCGGTCCAGTTTACCCCTTTATAATATATTTTTTTGTTTCTCCATGTACACATGCTATTTTGAGTTGAAACTTTGTACTATAATAGAGTGGATCATATATTATATTTAGAAAATATATTATGATTTTTTTCACTATATTTTGAAAGACTATGATATGTAATAATAAATTAACTATATCAAACTAAATTTTATGAAAAATAATGACAACAAATTCATATTATATTTTTTACAAATCTATATGTGGGTCTCTATCATCCCACAAAATTTTAACTCAAAACACCACTTGTCTATGGAGAAATAATAAAGACAAATCTTATAAGGGATAGATTTGATCGATTGGAATATGTAAAATAAACCAAAATATACTTTAGGGGATTATCCAGACTTTGTTCATACTTGATGGTACTAATTTAGACTTTTTCCAAAACGAAACTCTTGAACATCATAGATTCCTATAGAAAAATAAAACTGTACTCCGTATATTAGAAGCCGTACCAAGTGTATGTGTACGTATGTGAAAACTGGCCGGAGATGGCTATACGTAACCTCCCCTATTAGAGACCGTGCAGGGTCATCATTTTTTAAGGGCTAGTACAGGAAGCAGTACGCCGTACACCGTACGCCGGACGCGCGAGGCAGGTGAGGGATACAAATAGACGCGGGCTGGTTGGCTGGCCCCGTCGTGAGTCGTGAGATTTTCGCTCGAGCTCAGGAGTCTGCATCCCCCCGCGCCTCAGCGCTACGTCTCGCGTGATAAATTCGTCGCCTCGCGCCGCTGCCGTGCCGCGTGTGCGCGCACGTACGAGAAAGCCAGAGAGAGGAAGGGGAGGAGAGCCAAGGAGTCAGGCGCGGGAGGAGAGAGACGACAGAGATGGTGGAGGGATCGATGAAGCACCTGGTGCAGGTGGAGGAGGGGAGGGAGGCGGCGGACGGGGCGCCCTCGGCGGGGCCGACGTACCGATGCGCGGCGGGGGGCAAGGGCGCCGCGCCGCCCGCCGTGCCGGGCCTCGACTGCTGCTGGGATATATTCCGGTACGTTTCCTTCTCACCTCCTCACCACCGTCGCCGGCCGCGCGTGATCCCCCGTTGCCGCCGCTCTCTCCTTGATCCTCCGCGCCCGCTCTGCATGGGCATCGAATAGATAGATCTAATATTCCTCTTGGGTTCGCAATGCTGGATTTTTCAATCTGGATCACCGTTCGCCATTAACATCAGTTACCTCGATTCTCGAAAATTATTTTTTATACATTCGAATCCGATGCTGACGTGCTCGTGCGCGTGATGCAGCTTGTCCGTGGAGAAGAGCCCCGACAACAAGATGCTGGGCCGCCGCGAAATTGTCGACGGAAAGGTAGATAGCCGCACGCGAGCCTCTCCCACCCCGGTTCCATACCTGCGTGCTTACGTTTCTCTGTTTTCCTGTTCCCCTGAATTGAATTCATTGGCGTCTACGTCTCTTGCGGCAGGCTGGCAAGTACACATGGCTGACTTACAAGGAGGTATACGACACCGTGATCAAGGTCGGCGCTGCGATCCGGAGCTGCGGCGTCGGCAAGGTACAGACGCTCTCGCTTGGATTATTGCCCTGCGATATTCCATACTGAGAATATGGGACAATTCTTGGTTTGTTCCATTATTCTCTGTATGGTGTGCTGATGGGCTGCTGACATGACCCATGTCTGATTGTCTGCAGGGTGGCCGGTGCGGCATCTATGGGGCTAATTCACCCGAGTGGGTTATCAGTATGCAGGTACGTGTATGGTATCAATATCCTAACTAAGCCGAATCAGAAATATTGAGTCTGCTTGCCACTATGTTGACTACAGTTTTACCAGATGTTTAATCTGAAGAATCAGTAGGTTCATAGCTAAAAGTGCTACTTCTACAACTTTCTTGTTAAACCAAAGAAAAAATGGTCAGAGCCTTTTCAACTTTCCAGCGAAGTGTTGAAATTTATTGGAAAGTAATTCTTCTTTAGTACATGTTTTTAGACCTTGTCAATTGGCTTATTTGGTATTGGTACTTATTTTGAGAACATGGCTGGAAAACTTTGTGTAAATTTCTATGGATGTGGATGCCCTAAATCTACCATCTTTTATGAATGTAGTTATGCATCTTTTCTTTCTTTGACCATACCACAAATTTCACATTGCTATCGTTTTCTTATTGCTTATTGTGCAGGCCTGCAATGCCCATGGCATTTTTTGTGTTCCATTGTATGACACACTTGGTAAGTTTTTTCTTTTCTGTGGAGCAATGAGAACACATGACATTGTTCAGGATTATCATAATCGCAAAGCAATTTTCAGTTACAACACATACAGATTTCCTGTTTGGTTAAGTTGTTAACAATGACCTGCTACCATTTGACATCAACTTTTATGGTTGTAGGTGCCGGGGCAATAGAATTCGTATTGTGCCATGCAGAGGTACAAATTGCTTTTGTTGAGGAAAAGAAGATGGGAGAGGTAATTCAGCCTAGTTTGATTTATCAGAATAACCCATACTGTGCATCTAACTTGCCCACCCTATCAAAAATATCCTGTGCCATGCTTTAAGCACCTCATTGTTCAGCTTTTTTGAGCATTTCAAATAATTCATTGTTCTTTTCAGATGCTCAAGACATTTCCCAATTCAACCAAGTATCTGAAGAGTAAGTTTAATAAATTTCTGGCTGTGTGAATAAGCTATAATATAATGGATATGACTTACTGATAGTCTTTCATTTTTGTTACAGCGATTGTGAGCTTTGGTAAGGTCAATCCTGAGCACAAGGAAATAGTTGAACAGAATGGCTTGTCCATCTACTCATGGGAAGAGTTTCTGCAACTGGTAGGATTCCCTCCCTAACCAAAAAATAGATAGAATAAAATGCTTTGCTCAAGCCATCAACTTTGTATACTTTTGGGATATCACTGTGAGTAATGTGACTTTATACATTAGAATGATTAACCTTTTTCTGTATTACCAACAGGGAGGTGAAGAGAAGTTTGAACTTCCACTGAAGGAAAAGGATGACATATGCACAATAATGTACACCAGTGGCACAACCGGTGATCCAAAGGGAGTACTAATCTCCAACAAGAGCATCATTACCATTGTTTCAGCGGTAGATGAGTTCCTTAGCAACTCAGGCGAGGAGGTAGGCTACTTATCTTTCAATTTTACTTCAGTCTTTTGTATCCCAATGCATTGTCTCTTTTATAAAATCTTATTTTGCTCCAACAGCTTCGCGAGGATGATGTTTATATTTCTTACCTTCCGCTTGCTCATATCTTTGACCGGGTGATTGAGGAGGTGTTCATTCACCATGGTGCTTCAATCGGATTTTGGCGTGGGGTAAGTATAGGAACCACATGTTCTATACTCACTAGCTTTTTCATGAGCACAATTTGATCATAAGCGTTCTATTTCAGGATGTCAAACTCTTGGTTGAAGATATTGGAGAACTCAAACCAACAGTTTTCTGTGCTGTTCCGCGTGTTCTGGACAGAATTTATGGAGGTACTCTAATTGAAAATATTCCTTATTCCAATGAACCAACCTTGCAGAGCGCCCACCTGAACTTTCAATTAATCGTATAGTATAACACAGTTGTCAGAAAGTGGTGCATTCAGATTTTCTTTTATCATACCTGGCATCAATCCATCCGTAGCAAATTCAATACCATTATGTTATTCGAATAGTACTCCAAATAATGATGTTTACTCTTTTATATGATTCAGGATTGCAAGATAAAATTACAACTGGTGGTTTCCTGAAGAAGACCTTGTTCAATGTTGCTTACAAATAGTAAGGCTGTTGCTAATCTTAATCATCAAGGTATATGTAGGCTAATATAACGATCAGGCTCTAACTTTTACCACAAATGGTTGTGCAGCAAACAAGGTAATATGTTGAAAGGAAGCAAGCATGAAGAGGCTGCTGCAGTGTTTGACAAGCTAGTATTCACCAAGGTATGACTAAATGGCGAGAAGCTAGAGTTTCAAAATACAATTTTATTTCTTATCTGTAAATTTTTACTGACTTGATTTGTTTCTTTGTACCATATATATAGGTGAAACGGGGACTAGGTGGCAGAGTTCGGCTGATTCTATCCGGTGCTGCTCCCCTGTCTAGACATGTTGAGGAGTATCTGCGTGTGGTGACATGCTCTCATGTACTTCAAGGATATGGTATGCTCATCAACACCATACAGTTGCAGGATACAAAAATTTAAAATATTGAGAAATCACCCAAAATGTCTGACAAGCTTATTGGCTATGCTTATTTTCCTCCTCTAGGACTCACAGAGACCTGTGCCGGGTCCTTCGTTTCGCTGCCGAATAACATGTCCATGCTGGGAACCGTTGGTCCTCCAGTACCCTATGTTGAAGTACGCTTGGAATCCGTCCCTGAGATGGGGTATGACGCACTGTCGAGTGAGACTCCTCGTGGGGAGATTTGCATAAGAGGGGACACCCTGTTCTCGGGGTACTACAAGAGAGAGGACCTCACCAAAGAAGTCTTGGTCGATGGCTGGTTCCATACAGGTATCAATCTCTCCTTGAGCATCTGATCAAAGTATGTCCACATCCTAAAAGAAAGGGGAGACGTCACTGTTCATCAATGTGTTTATAAAGTAGTAATTCAGGAAAAAAACGTGAAGGCTTTCATAGCCCTCTTGTCAAAAATTTATGGCTTGCATTCAACTCCTGGGAGATTGATAACCGTCTTGAAAGTGACCGTCATTCAACTTGTCACAAAAAAAGATCTTATATTTTTTCACAAATGAGGAAATTTTTATACGACTTCCATTTTTTCACTGCCAAATGTTACTATTTACCACAGGAGACATTGGTGAATGGCAGCCTGACGGGAGCATGAAGATCATCGACCGCAAGAAGAACATCTTCAAGCTCTCACAGGGAGAGTATGTCGCGGTCGAGAATCTGGAGAATATCTTTGGTCAGACTCCTGGTGTTGATTCGGTACAGCACAAAACAACCTTTACACAAATCGAGTGTTCTGCAGCAAATTATCAAAACAACAAATAGTATGTCCACTAAATTCCATTTGATATCCCCAGGTTTGGGTGTATGGCAACAGCTTCGAGTCGAGCCTCGTTGCGGTGGTGAACCCCAACAAGCAGGCTCTGGAGCGATGGGCAGAGTCCAACGGGGTAACTGGAGAGTTTGCCACGGTTTGCGAAGATCCGAAAGCCAAAGAGTTCATCTTAGGAGAACTAACCAAGATGGGTAAAGAAAAGAAGGTAAGCAGTCTGGACGACTGGGAAACATCAGCACTGGCCTATTTGCAATGCTGCTGGTTGCAGAGACCTCGGCAGCTAGATCTGACGCACCGTTCTATTTGTGTTGGCACGACAGCTCAAAGGCTTCGAGCTCATCAGGGCCGTTCATCTGGACCCAGTGCCGTTCGACATGGAGCGCGACCTCATCACCCCGACGTACAAGAAGAAGCGGCCGCAGCTGTTGAAATACTACCAGGTAGGGTGCAGCTTCAGTTTCAGACTTTCAGTTACCTCACTTGGTATACCCCCATCCTCGCCAAGCTGACCTTCGGTGTGGATATTGTGTTGTTTGTCTGCACTCTGCAGATCATCATCGACGGCATGTACAAGAGCATGAAGTAGGCCCGTGTCGACTGGTTTGCAGCATGGCACGGAGAATCAAATGGATTTGCTAGCTAGCGACCTCGGCAAACCCTAATGTGAATTTGGCGTGCATCATGTTAAGATCGTGGTTAAAAAAGTTATACACCTGGTGTTAGCTAGGTTTACTTTTATTCATTCCCTCATGAATTTCGCGTACAGAGTGGAGCTTGGATGAACGAGTGCTCCCGGTGTTTCCATCCAATATAAATCTTCAGATATGC
Source organism: Echinochloa phyllopogon (assembly GCA_033239725.1). NCBI lineage: Eukaryota > Viridiplantae > Streptophyta > Magnoliopsida > Poales > Poaceae > Echinochloa > Echinochloa phyllopogon. The sequence continues at coordinate 41,774,753 of BTCW01000005.1, read as the reverse complement.
GCGTGGGGGTGTTGACTGTTGCTTTTCTTGTTAGGGGAAGCGCGAAAGCTGGAAAGCCCGCGCCGCATGGCCATACGCAGCCCCACCTCTGCCGCTCTGCGCACTAGAGCTTTAGGAGTCAACTAGGTGTGGCGAGCGAGTGAGCGACGGTAGCCGGGAGGGTTTGGTGGGCAAGGAAAATCGTTGTGGCAGCGACCGCGCGTCGTCGCTTTGGGGTCCGATTGGTTGGCTGTTCTCCACATCCTGGCTCGCACCACCGGTACAGGCTCTGGCCAGCCAGGCTCCCAAGGCGCACGCATACATTGATTGGTTCGCTTCTCTACACATGTAGGCTGGTACGAAACTTTGATGGGTTGACTGCTCAATTGCATGCGCTATGTGCTTTTGTGAGTCTGCACGCTGGGCCAAACGTGTGCACTGCATGAAGCGAGCCTGGCTCTGGAGAAACGGTTGTTTTCTGCGTTTCCCGCGAGCCAGGCTCCGGCTGCTCTTTTGCATCCAGGGACAGGCCCCAAGGCTGGCCCAACAAACCAATCAGCAGGCCTTGCATCCGGGGAGCCTGGCTGGACCTAGATGCAAGCAACCAATCGGACCCTTGATATCACCGGCGCTGGTCCGCTGCCTCGGCGCTCACGGTTCGCAGTTGCCCGACCGAGACATCGGCATGGCGTGCTCCCTGCAGGTGAACACCGCTTTGCCCGCTTGACGCCATCGCCGCTCGAGGGCTTACCCACTTCCGGCGTGGGGACACGACATAGGATGGGCCTTGTCGGACCGAGGCCCAACTTTGGCCTGGCTGTGACCCCGTCCAGTGCGCTGGGCTCGGCTCCTCGGCAAGTCGGCATTGTCCGAATGTGGTAGTTCTAACTTCTAGTGCGCTACAGCTACCTGCATCAACTCAGCATCCGAGGATTTTGAGCTGAAATTTGGAATAAATGAAATAGTTAAAAAAACACCGTAGTATACATTTTCCTTCCTTGGCGAGCCTGCCAAAATGCGAAATTTGTGCGCTATAATTCAACGAGTTGAGGAACTATCTGTTGGTTTGGCTGTCCTGTTCTTTTGGCCCGCCTGTTGTCTACTCGTCTCGCATGGCTAGACTTAGAAACTGGCTTGCACGTACAATGTCGGTTTCCTCCGGCATCCGGGAGCTCATGAACTCAAACTCTGTGATTCCTCGGAAAAGGGCATTTGGACAAGTTTCACCGTGTTAACAGATCTGAACATAGTACCATGGAAGTAGTTACGCGTATGCGTATCCATCCATCCAAGACTGCTTAATTCGTAAGGCACATAAGGACCACCGGAAGCGAAGTGTGTGCGTACGCAAGCTTCTTGCTCCTTCAGCAGCAAGAAACGGAAGGAGTTTACCGATCTGAAACAGATGCGTGTATCTCACACACGAGCACAACAGTAAGGGGATGATATATGAACAAGATCAAGCGGGTGGCTTCAACTACCTCCTGCACTACCTAAATAGAGAGGAACCCAAGGACCAGAGAAGAAGGTAATAGACCAATAGCCATCAGAGATGGTTTCCCCAGAAAAATCAGCTGAGAAACGGCCGGCCAAGTTGGCCAACGAGACTACTTGGCCCATGCAACGGCATCGATTTCTGCCTGGGCGCTCCGATATAGCTCCAACCTCTTGGCAAGCTTTGCTCTGCGCTCCATGACCTCAGGGTCTTTATCAAGAAGCTTAGAAAGCTGCTTGGTCTGCACAAATGGATGTGGGGTTAACGACGACTGATTGTTTAGGTAGTGACTAGACAGAGGCAAACTTGTGAGTTGTAATATTCAATCAGGACAACAGGGAATATGGAAATAATTGCTTGGAGTAATAGACTAAAATGCATGGATTAAATTTGTAGGGCATGAAAATAGAGAAACAGACAAGCTACATAGCTACAAGAGCAAAATAGAACTTGTAACGACTAAGGAAAATACAGAGGTAGTATTCTGGTAGAGCTAACAGTATCATCTTGCTATCTTTCTGAACTGTTAGACATAATGTGCAAATGCGACTTTAGCATTTTATCGGGTATGATGACAATTATTGTGAGCTCCAGCTTCAAGAACTAAGCTAAGACATAGTAGAAAGTATAAGATACTATATAAAGCACAATCAAAACCTTTGTCAACGAGTACCATGTACGGAAAATTAAGTTAAGACATAGTAGAAAGTATAAGATACTAAAGTAATCTTACCTCTCTTGCTCCCAACTCCGTAAAAAAAACATCAAGTAGTGAGCGCTTTGCCTCGCGGACTTGGCAGTAAACGACAGATTTGGGGATGGAGTTCCTCAAGGTTGAGCATACCATGTTGACATATGCCTGTACATTAGTACCTGGAAGATGACAAACATCATGTTATGCTGTAAGTAGTCGTGCAATTAAGTTCTTGGTTGCACACAGTTATCCAAATACATGTCATGTGTAGAAAACTTTATATTATAATTTGTAAGAAGCGACATTAAATTATTTTAATTGCAGTAGAAAATGCTTAAATAACTTTGATGTCCTTACCAATTCGTCTGAGATATGAATCATTGTATCTATCAAAGATGGAGTGTGTTGGACTTCCACCCCTCTCAACATCCTGAGGAAGCTTCCTAAAGAAATCTACAGTTAAATAGTCACACTCCATATCGACAAGCATCAATGTATTTTTCTTGCTCTCGTCCCGCATTCTGTCCAAAGCTTTAAAAGCTGCACTGCTTACTTCCACGCGTAGAGTCGGAAACTGCTTCAACTCCTGCACGTACACAGTCAATACAATTCTAAGTGAAGTCACCATTCAAGATTTTCTTATTCTAGGTAACATTTTCTCATCACTACTATTGCTATATTCTACCAAGGTAATGATACAAAAATACAGGTTCTTGCTTATAGGCAGATAGTTGAGATCCTGAACTCCTGATGGACATCCCACATCATTTTTTTATAGCATGAAGAAATCAAATCATACTGGTGATTCTCTCACTCTCCTTACAAAAGAATGAAAGAAAAGGGATTCATTAGGTCCTACCTTAGTGCATAGACTCACTACAGGAGTAAACCATACAACCAGATCATAAACCAGTTTGTGCTGTAGAAACAGTTAATTAGATCAAGAGAGAAGAAAACATACATGTGTCTCTTTGATAGCCCTGTGTACTAGTTCCTTGAGTATTGCATGGACCTGCAAATTTGGAAAAAAGGTGTCATGTTCTGGAACTAAAGGAAAACAGCTGTGCTATCAAGGTTATGCTGAATAAGTTGTCAAATCCAAATCTAAATAAAAGGTGGTGAATGAAAACAGTATGAAGATTTGACAAAGATTAGAAGTATTTCCTTCCTACTATCCTGAACTCCTGAAAGTCATGGAAAACATATCCATGTAACAGAAAATTTGTGGTGCAATAATTAATACTATTCGCAGTGCTAGGAATGAAATATTCCCAATTAAATTTTATTTTAACATTTGTGGATATATTTTCATAAATCTTGTGATGGAAACATGAAATTGAGTTACTGAGCAAAACACAGAGCATACCGTGTCAACAGTTGCCTCAGCTGGACCTTTGATACTAACTAGACAAGACTCTATAAGACGCCGGTATCCTTGCTCTGGAGCTATTAAGTGTGGTTGGTATCCATCAGCTTGTGTTATAAGCTTCTTTACATTCTCCATGCTAAGTTGTTTCTCAAATTGCAAGCGTTTAAGAGCCGCTGGAAATTGGATGTCAAAGACATTGTAGATCTTCTCCCCACCAGAACGCCTGCCAAAATAGGAGTTACATAAATTATAAATAGATGTACATCTTGAAGAACAATCTGGAATGATATTATAAAGGAGAGGAATAAAAAATCATTTTTATTGGATACCTAAATGGACAGGTTGCATGAAAAAATATTCATACGATGATAGTAGAACAGATAGATGTGTTTGAGATAGTAGAACAGATAGCTGTGTTCGAGATAGAAGAACAGATAGCTGTGTTCGAGATAGTAGAACAGGTAGCTGAGAATAAAAAACTCGACCATGGTGGGAGACTCCCACCAAGCTTTGTTCTAAGAAGGTGCCGTGCTTCGAACCTGGGTCGGGACGGGAGTTTCAACAACTCCCGAAGTTGAACACTCTAACCGGTCCACCGCGAGAAGCTAGGCGATAGCTGAGAAATACTCCCTCCATTTTTAAATATATGATGTTTAGTATAAGCTAATCAGTGTTTAAATGAAACTAATTAGATTGTCCTCAACATCATACATTTGAAAAAAGAGGTAGGAGCACACATGCAACATTTTCAGCATTCCAGTGAAGAAAATATTAGTTAAACGTCACTAATTTGGCAGGTAAATATTTTTGGATAACTACCAGTTCTTATCAGATTGTTTATGCATGCCAGGTACAATATAATGCATAACACTATAATGTCACAATAGTTACGTGATTAGTTCCAAAGTGCGCCAAAACTGTGGCAGATGTTTTGTCCGCCGACCTTCACCGTCACTGGCGGAGCGTGGGGGCAGCGCCCAGGATGGCCTCCACTGGCGGACCACAGTGGGGGCCAAGCTGGGCTCCGGCCCCCCTTGTGCGGTGAAAATTTCTGTAATCTTGGATGTTGCATGCATGCATGCATTGCAAGGATGCTCAATCAATTCTTTCTCACATTATTAGATCCTATTTCTCAGGTCTTAGTTAGCTGCAATACTGAATTGCACCCCCCCCCCCCCCCAAATTTTTTTTTCATGTTCCGCCACTGATAGCCTCAACGGCGCTCTGCCACTGTTCAGCGTCGCTACAGGAAGGAACTGATCCACACTAAGCTCAGTTGGTTTTGGGTGTGGATGTACGCCTAGACCATCCAAGTTCAGGTCCTCGTCGAGACGAATTTGGGTGCCTGTTTTCTTTTTGATATATAAAAGGCACCTAGCTAGTTCCTCTTCCTCCTAGGTTGGTCTAGGGTTTATTTTTATGTCACAATGGAAGGCTGTTCTACCCAGGATAGCTTCCCTATAAACTACTGAAAACAAAAATAAACTTCCCATAAAAATTCTTGATAGTATTCAATGTATAATGTTCCAAAAGACATAATGAACAGAAAGCTCTCTATTTGAAACATACGCTCCATCCAGATGCTCCTTGTAGATACCATCAAACATGCGACATATTTCCATGATAGTGTACAGCTTTCCCTACATATCAGTAAGAAGTGTAATTAATACACTTATAACCAAGCTGAAAGTGTAGCTGCAGGAAAATTGCTGTGCATGTAGTAGTGGTTAGAGAGTGTATGTCTTATGCTGGAAGCATAAAACAAGAAAAAATATAACTGTGTCACAAAATGATGCATATAATCTGAAGGACTATGACAAATGCATATGAGTGTAGCTTGCACAAAGAAATAGCAATATTGTAGCAAGACTAATCATGCATCCATAGAATGGGCAAAACTAACATTGGAGGCTAGAGTAGTGTCAAAACATAGACATCATGACACACATGTAGATCGATAAAATGCAGAAGTGGCATCCAGTAGTAGATTGATAAAATGCAGAAGTCTTACTCCAGCATCTGCAGCAATGGGTTTTCCAAGACGACAAAGTTCAGTTTCTAGCTCTGCAGTGGCCTTGGTTATTAGAGACTGAATCCCTGGAATTCTTGATTTAATCACAGATTCCAAATGCTGCAGGAGATGGCTAGTAAATAGTTGTGAGGTCATCATGACAAATAATCAAATAGGATTGCACACAGCCAGACATAACAAAATAATTTATAGGACATACCTTTGAAAGCATCCTTGCTAAGTGCTCTGATCCCATCCTGTGAGCAAGGTGTTTATATTCTGGTATACTTGCAAAATATTCACGCTCTCTCATCCTAGCAGCAATCATGTCTACATTCTTGTTTATATCTTGTTGGGAACGATTGACGACACCAATCCATGGATATTGTAGTCGATAGGACCTTCTTTCTAGTATCTACAGAACAGAACTCAACTAGAATCAGGACATGGCTGTTATAAGCTAAACAACAGTTAGAGGCTTAGTGCCTTGAAACCATAAACAGAGGAGATATATGCATAAACCAAAGAGAATGGTGTTAAACAAAGCAAAACTGGCAATTGCTAAATGCGGGTAACCAAGTGATCACTGCTTCCGTTCAAAAAAAAGTGATCACTGCTGCACCAGAGAGGCACAGAGGGTTCTCAAAAGAGGAAACTCACAGATGATTAGGAGCTTTGACTAGTGAGTAAAATATTTGGGACAGAACAGTGAAACAACCTAATTGTTCAAGGGAATTATTAACTGTTATAAAATGTTCAGAGTAACAAATATGAACTTACGTCAACGGCATCTGTACCCTTATCCATTAGGTCAATTTTTGTAAGCACACCAAAGGTCCTTTCACCTGAATTCAACAACATTAGTGTTCAATAGATGATCGCAGTATTTTTTTCCCACAAGTATACTTTGGTCTATCAAGTTAATTTGGCAATTAAACATTTCATGAATTTATTCAGCACGTAATTAAAGATTAAAGATTCAAATCACATTATCTTTGAAGACAATCGAAAACCACACTACTCTTATCACATTCTTCATCAAATTTGTGCCTGTATTATACCTTTTGGGTCAACTTCCCGTGAAATCTTTATTGCATCTGAAGTTGCAAGATCCTGATTCGCTGGAGAAATTGCAAGAATGATGCAATTGGGCTAGAAAAAATATACAGACCATTGTTATATACATTTAAACACACGTACTTGAATACAAAAGACAGTTCAAGCGTAGCTTTTTAAAAAAAAAAGGAAAAAGGACATCAGAATTCAGAACACAAAATCAGTCAGACAGTTCAAGCATAGCTTTACAAAAGGAAAAAGGGCATCAGAATTCAGAACACAAAATTAGTCAAAATGCACGTGTGAATTGGAGCATGCTAGAACATAAGGAGAAACTGGATTAGCATACTGAACCAAAATTTCAGTTCATGTATAATTACCAATCGCCACTTAATTCAGTTGAAGTGGAAATTATGCTCAACAGCTATACAGAAAGAATGTGTGTGGGTTACTATAGAAGTACTTTTTCAATGAACGAGCGAACCATGTTTTCAATGTCATGCACAATACTATCAGGTTGTCCGCCTATTATCAAAACATATAATTTCAAGTTAGTAACAAACCAGTTCAATAGGAATAAAGGAGATAATATCTCAACATTAAGAATGACTTACCAACAGCTACCAACAGCTATACAGAAAGAATGTGTGTGGGTTACTATAGAAGTACCTTTTCAATGAACGAGCGAACCATGTTTTCAATGTCATGCACAATACTATCAGGTTGTCCGTCTATTATCAAAACATATAATTTCAAGTTAGTAACAAACCAGTTCAATAGGAATAAAGGAGATAATATCTCAACATTAAGAATGACTTACCAACAGCTACCTTAGTGAGCCCAGGGAGATCAATAAGAGTAAGGTTAACAACTGCAATGGGTAAAAATGTTTAGAAGACAATGGGAAGTAAACTTCGCAGAATCTCATTAACATAACGAAAAAAATAAACAATGGGCTACATGATTCTACAACAATCAGCAATCCTGCACCCAGGTCAACTACAGGAAAATAGATGAAACTCAGCAACTTTTCAGGATTTTCTCGGTACTGTTTGCTCATTATTTTCTTATATGGTTTTCCAAATATAAATCTCAGAGGACATAATAGACACATTCCACTGAAAGTATCCCAAAATAGGGGTCGCGATAATAATATAGGCTGAGCCGACTGAACTAGTTCCAAGGAGAGGCTGGAATTCTGAATTTCTCATAGTTTTTAAAGGGAAAGAGGGACATGTATACAGTACACAATGAAGGTTTCTCTAAGTACAGGTATGCTGGAGTAGCTAACTTGAAGAGTTCAAGCTCAAGATTAAAACAATCACATCCCGAATCCTGAATAGTGGAGAAGTGGCAAAGAAATAACAGCAAACAGAGCGAACTCAGCTAAAATATTGCCAGGATTTTAGTCTTACCATTTGGGGAATATATGCTCAAATAAATAGGCACAGTAGATATTTGTTTTGTGCGGCCAGTCGCTCGGTCAGTTTCATCTGCAATCTCCTTCCTCACTAGAGCTGTAAAAGAGAGTGTATCAGCTATGGCCTTTGCTTTTCTAATTATTACTGTTGGCAATCACCATGCATGCACAACTAAGGCAGACTTTAGACAGTTCGAAAGAGATAATTAAACCGCTAAAACATGCATTTTTTTCTCATGAAATATACAATTAAATCCACATTTAAGGAAACAAGAAATAACCACCAAAGTAATGCGGCAAGATGAGTGATCAAACGTAGCTACGATATTAGCTCAAGTTGTTGGGAACTCGAGATAAACACAGTACAATGCCATAGAGTGCCATGAGCTTCTTTTTGCATTTAGGCCTTATCCTAGAATGTTGCTCTGTAGTCGCTCTATTCACGAATTGGTCATTCAGTTCAGATGATCAAACATACCAAAGCGACAATTGACTAATTGAGTAAAGGAATTACCGAAATCTGTAAATCTTTTCTTCTTGAGGTGCATAAACTCTGCGTATTCTCCTGGCCCATCAATCCTGTTGAGTTGCAGAACCAGGGGGCGCCTTGTAACAATTCCTGCAGAATACCCATCAAACCATAATCAGCATAAGAAAATTGGACAACAGCGCTTATGGTGCATTGGTGCGCAAGCTTTTTCAGAAGATGGAAACCGTGAAACCACAGTACCTGAACCCCGAGGTAGGAAATCCTTCCCAACGACACTCTCTAACACCGAGGATTTACCCGAACTCTGTCATGTAACGGTCAAAACCCACATTGGTAATTAATAATTCCAAATTTTTTAAAGCAGGAACGACTAGCCCCAGCATAAATTGCGGAATAAACTACTAAGCGGCCATCACAAACTAGGGTTCGACACCACATTTTCGCCAAAACCCCAGCATCGCGCCCAAAAAGGGAAGCAGAAAAAAAAACAAATGCGAGATCGCCGGGCCTGTCACCTGGCCGCCGACGACGGCGATGGCCGGTAGCGAGTCCCACAGAGTGGGGAGCGCGCTCTCCTCGCCGTGGTCGCCGAGGGCGGTGCACGCGCGCTGCAGCTTGTTGACGAGCGAGATGAGGTTCTCCATGGCCGCCGCGCCGGAAACCCTAGGCGGACGGGGCCCCGGGCGCGGTGGATTCGGGAGACGGCGATGAGTCGCGAGGATGCGGGGCCGTGCACGACGGGGTTTGTTCGATCGTGCACGCGGCACACCAGCATTCGTGCCAGCCGAGGAGCTCTTTGGTTTTTGTGCGCTCCGACGGCTTCGTTTGTGGGTGCTTCGACTGGAAGTTTTGACCAGGTGCCACGTGTCGAGACGTGATCGCCCGCGTTGCTTGGGGTATATTTCGCCGGAAGCCCCCCCCCCCAGGTTTCGGAAAATAGCGGTGCAGAACTTTACGATGATGAATTTCTCTCGGGAATGAATCGAGCACTCGAGCGTGCCAACTGCCAAGTGATTGAATCGAAACCACATTATAATAAAAAATGAGACCTAAAATTGTATGGCCGGGGTAGGTTCGAGTTTCATCAAATTCACTCAAAACCGTGTTAAAAGTTTTCGAGCATGTTTTTATTTGATCTTTAGTTCAGCATGGACTTTTTACGGTTCAATCAATGTATAATTATACTCTTAATCGAAAGTAACCTCTTATGAAATTAAAGTTGTCTTTAAAGATAAAAATTTTTCTCTGGTTCCTTAAGATGGGAGCAACGCTTACTAAGAATAATCTAATTAAAAGGAATTGGAAAGGAAATGGAAATTGTTGTTTTTGTGGTTGTAAAGAGACTATAAAACATCTTTTCTTTGACTGTTTTATAGCTAGATTCATATGGAGAATAGTGGAAATAGCTGTTGGCTTGAAACCACCACGAAATACGCATCATTTGTTTGGCACGTGGTTAAATGGTTTTGATAAGATGACAAAAAGGAAAATTTCTGGTAGCAGCAGGCGCTATGTGCTGGGTCATATGGTTAAGCCGAAATGATATAGTTTTTGATAAATCATGTTTGTATTCTCCGTTGCAGGTCCTTTTCAGGGGTATTCACTGGATACGGTCATGGGCTGTCCTCCAGAAGGAGGAAGAAAGAAACTCCATAAGAACGGCGTGTCGCCATTTGGAGGCCTTATCCATGGAAGTCTTCAGCAGGTACGGGTGGAGGTTTAGCAATAGATTAAGCTTTTAGTGCGGTTGTTTGCTTAGTCTTCATTTGTTTATGTCAGCTTTTATGCTTGGGCCATGTGCTACGAGGAGACGCGGTCTCTGATATAGTAAGAACTTGTAATAATTTGTAAGCCTTATGCATTAGATTGCAGCGGCCGGGACACTTTTGTTCTCTTAATGAAAACTTCCCTTTATCTAAAAAAAGCTCGATCTACCTACCCTACAAGATCTATGGCTGGGCTTAGCGTGTTGAGCTCAGACGGGCACAAGGCAGATTTCCTCGAGTCTAATCAGTGTCAATTCGTGACACTCAACTATAGAAAACCATATGAAAGTTCTTATATATTTGAACAAATGTGTAAATAAATAAAGTTTTAAAATAAAATAAAATCATTGTTAAATTCTAGAATTGGGGCAAATACGTCATTGCCTCTCTAAACAAGTAGTAGTATGATCTAAAATTGTATAACATTCTTTTCATCCAGTGCATTTCCTTAAAGAATTCTCTGGTTGTGTCGTTTACTGTCATTGTCGTGTTTTTTTTTGTTTTTGCAAGTTGCTCCTTCTTTTTTTTTTTGAGAATTGCTTCTTCTATTATTTAAGCCCCGCAATTTCTTGCGGGTCCGTTTTATTAAAAAATCATTAAATTGATTTTTGCTCTCAAATCATTAAATTGATTTTTGCTCTGCAAGCTCTACAAAGGTAATTAAATTGGCCACTCTCTAGAAAAGTTCTTTCAAACTACTGTATCCTTTTTCTTGGTGCCGTGCGTGTGAACAAACTCAGCGAATAGCTCAAGTAGCACACACTCGTTCCCAATCTCCGGACTACGCGGCGTTGGCCAAATTTTGAGAGACTATTCTTCGGACACTTAACGACTTTGAGATCGACCGTGGCTGGGTCGAAAGGTTTGAACTCAAGCACGCTCGCACGTCGACGTCCCAGATTTGGTGAGATCAGGCGTCCAGAAATCCACCCGCGGCTCGCGCCACTGTGGGAGAGCCGTACACAACACACACTGTAGAAGAGCGCCGCCTGTTCAGACAGACCATCGATATCGACCATCCGAGGCAGCCAGCCACACGCGTCTGGCCGACGATCCAGGCACAGCGCGCCGTGCCGTGCGCCCGCGAGGCGCCCCGACGACGATGGATACCGAGGCGAGGCGCGAGGCCAGCAGGCTGCGCTAGACTGCCAGCGGCTGCGGCCACCACGCGCCGGTCGTTCAGTCGCCGCGACACACGTACACGTTCCGACGCAAACTCCGTCACCCGGTCATATGGTCTACTCCACCCGGCTGCTACAAGAGCTCGCACGCCGCGCAAGTCGCAGGCGACCGGTGCACGCGCGCGCGGTTTTCCCACTCCCCCGCCGCGGACGCCACCGCTGCGCTACTACCTACCGTACCGGCGTATATATACCTGCGGGCGCCGCGCGCCGCAGCCACGCAGCACAGCGGAAGGACAAGGAGATTTTATTCCCCCGCGGGGAACGCAGCACTCAGGCGACCCGCGCCGAGATGGATCGCGGCGGCGCCTCGCTGCGGAAGCGGTCGCTGTCCGTAGACACGGCGTCGGCGGCCGCGGCGATCGAGTTCGAGAGCAGGGGGGTGGAGGCGGGTGCCGTGGCGGCCGTCGAGGAGGAGGAGGAGCCGGTGAGCCCGACGGGGCGGCTGTTCCGGGAGCCGAGCTTCAACTGCCACATCGTGGCCGTGTTCGGGCTCGCCGCGCCGGTCGACCTGCCGGCGCTCCGGGCCGGGGTCGCCTCCACGCTCGCGCGCCACCCACGCTTCTGCAGCGTCCAGGTACGCGCACGTACGTACATATGCGGGCTTGATTTTTACACGTCGCGCGGTCCATTTTGTGAATTCCTCCGGTGGTCGTACGTGATGCAAGCTTGGATATTCGTCGATTTAGTGGTTGGGATAGGGAGTACCGGATTCCAGCGATCTATCGTGTGTTGCGACCGGCGTTGGATTGTCTAAAGATAGCTACTACGAGTAGAGCTTGTTTAAGGCGCACGAACGATTTGCTATCCGACTGACGTCTGAAGACAAGGTCAGCCATGGCAATATCTCCCTTTTTCACTTGCCGATCGATATCCGTATCCTCATCTTCCTCTAGAGACTAGCTAGATCAACTAGACCTATGCTAAAGCTACTTGCGTCTAACTGTACCGCTTTGTGTTTGAAAAGTAACCACACGTACACTTTGTTTGTTTTTTTTTGAAAGAGAAACTTTGTTTGTTTGGTACAACTATAATAAGGCATGCATACTCTACTTGACTGCAATATTAATCTTTGCCACATCGATCACTGTCTTTTATCCTAAGCTTGAGGTCACGTATATATTATGTAATCAGGAAGGGTTCAATGTTCAAATCATTCCCCGCGTCTTAGGTTGTATACTAGGCGTGGCAGACACTAGACACCAAATCTCTTCCAGTACGCATCATATCGCACCTGCGTTATCGCTACGTGAAAGGAACATACATGGTCTTGAGAAGTGCAGTTGCTTGGTGCGCGTTCCGGCCGAGTAGTTGAGCTATCATGGCAGCATATGTCCGGTAGTGGAGGGAAACAATCAGTCGCTTTTGCGCTCCAACGTTAATCCATCTGTTGACGGCTTGACGCTAGGAATTGCCAAAAGCTCATCCGCAGATATTATCAAAGTAGTCACTTTAAACCACATTTTGATGGATTAATGGAGGTGGAGCTCGATCTTTGATAGTGGTATCTGTACGTCTCTAATCCTCTTTTTTTTTGGCCGCACTGTATTTGGAAGTGCATGCAATAGGCATGCATACATACTTGTCTTTTCTTCATTGTTTCTTTCTTTGCTCGAATTTGACGAGAGAACACTGTCTTCAGGTGTTAAACGAGTTCGAAAAGGACGCCAGGCCCAAATGGGTCCGTTCGGCGGTGAACCTCGACAACCACATCATCGTCCCGGACCTGGACCCGGCCGCCACGTCGGCCCACCCGGACAGGGCCCTGGAGGACTACGTGTCGTCGCTGTCGACGCGGCCCATGGACCACTCCGTCCCGCTCTGGGAGCTCCACGTCCTCGACTTCCCCACCGCCGAGGCCGCCGCCGCGGTGGCGCTCCGCGTGCACCACTCCCTCGGCGACGGCGTCTCCATGCTCTCCCTCTTCATGGCCTGCACCCGCAGCGCCGCGGACCCCGAAGCGCTCCCTGCCCTCCCGCCTCCAGCGCGCCGCCGCGCGGGCCCCGTCCACGCGGCGCGGCGGGGGCGGCGGTCGCCGGTCTCCTCGGCCGCGGCGGGCGCCGCCGCCCTCGACGCGCTGGCGGCGCTGGCCGCGGTGGTCGTGTCCTTCGTCGTGCTCGCGTGGCACACGCTGGTGGACGTGGCGTGCTTCTTTTCGACGGCGGTGTCGCTGCTGGGAGACGCGCCCACGGCGCTCAAGGGCGAGGAGGGCACCGAGTTCCGGCCCAGGCGCTTCGTGAACCGCACGCTCAGCCTCGACGACATCAAGTTCGTCAAGAACGCCATGAGCTGCGTACGTGCTTCTCCTCCTCTTGCATTGGCTGCTGCTGCTACTAGTGCCCCGCCGATTTTTTTTCGGTTCTCTCTTAAAAGTCAAAGAAATTGTTTAACACATAGCTAAACTTGTCCTGGATCTACCTTTTTTCAGACTGTAAACGATGTTCTGCTTGGAATAACCTCTTCGGCGCTCTCTCGGTATATTTTCCGGAAAACAGGTGAGCGCCTGAGCGATGAGATCCTGAAATGCGCTTTGGCAGCACAATAGTGCACTGATTCAGCTCTCGCTGTGGACCCATTTCCATTTGCAAAGCAATTGATGCCGTAATCACAATCTCCAGGTGAAAGCGACGATCACAGCACCACGGTGCGATCCGCCGTTCTTGTCAACTTACGGCCGACGCCTGGCATACAGGTGAGCCTCTGCCTCTGTACCACGTCCTCCTCGATCACAATTCACAAGTTCACAGCACATGCAGTCTAGTGAAGTGAAGATGTACTCAGCGCTACCCATTTCTCTTTTGTGGCATGCGCAGACATTGGCGAGCATGATGGAGTCCGGCAAGGACACCGGCGCGAGCTGGGGAAACAAGATCGGCTACATGCTGATCCCCTTCCACTTGGCCAGGCACGATGACCCCGTCGAGTACGTCCGGAGGGCGGCCAAGGTGGCGCGCAGGAAGAAGAGCTCCATGGAGTCCGCCTTCACCTTCTGGAGCGGGGACATGGTTCTCAAACTCTTCGGCATCAAGGTGCGCTCGCTGGACTTCCTCCTATCCCTGATCCGGAGCCTCTGCCTGGCACTACCGCTGACAGAGTTTGCAACCTGGATGGATGCGTATATGCAGGCGGCAGCCGCGCTCTGCTACGGCATGTTCACGCACACCACGCTGTCCTTCTCCAACATGGTAGGGCCAACCGAGCAGGTCCTGTTCTGCGGCAACCCCATCGTCTACATTGCCCCCGGCACCTACGGGCATCCACACGTAAGTTCTTCCCAGGCATGTGCAGTGTTTATTCTGTTGTGGCTTCACGGCTCTTCTGTCCAGAAGTTCATGCCATGCATCCAATGGGCACTTTTTACATGTTTCTACACGCAATTCTGAAGAATCTGCCGTGACCGATCAATCATCTGGTCTGGATGCGTGTGTAGGCCCTGACGATACACTACCAGAGTTACGTGAACACCGTGAAGCTGGTCCTGTCGGTAGATGAATCACAGTTCCCGGATTGCCATCTGCTTCTGGACGACTTCGCCGAGTCCCTCAGGCTCATCCGCGAGGCAGCTTCAAGAAAATCAGAAGAGGCGCGGGATGGTACTCCCAGTTGAAGTGTACAGTAAAATTCTAAAAAAGGATTGTTGTTGTACCGCAGCCATGATCAGTGCTTATCAGCGAGCTGTTAATATCATAGGTGATGCCAGAAATAGTAGCGCTCAACAGAGGAATCATAGCTCAAAGAGACCCAGCTGTTACCAAATTGGATCGTCTTGCTGAATTCGCTGCATAGTGCATACGAAGTCCCTCCTTGGTGTTGTGGCGTATGGCGATGCTCGTCGACTTGTGCTTTTGTCCAATTAGCCGAGTTTTGGTTGTTTTCACAGCTTCTTTTCTTTTTCCTAATTATTAAGTCTCCTAGGGTATATTTTTTCTACTGTATCAGCAGAAACTTGTAGTCCTTCTGTTGTTTTAAGAAGAAAAATAACAGCTTATTTTCTTTTTCCTAATTATTAAGTCTCCTAGGGTATATTTTTTCTACTGTATCAGCAGAAACTTGTAGTCCTTTTGTTTTAAGAAGAAAAATATGTTTCTTGTTGGCAACTCATTCATTTTCTTGTTGGCAACTCATTCATTTTCGGGAGAGGCTCAATATAAGATGTTAGAAAATTCACTGAGATGAACACACGAATAACTCAGAGTAGCTGGATAACACACAGACTTGTAGTCGTACTCTCCTTGCTTCCCGCATCCCGCCCTAGTTCTTCTTGTCGTCGTCCGTGACCTCTGTCTCGTCATCCGCGACCTCTGTCTCGTCGTTCGTGACCTCTGTCTCGTCGTCCGCATAGCCCTTGGCTAGGTACTGATCAACAAGAGCCTGCTCGTAGGCCAAGAGCTTGTCAGCGATATACTTTCTTAGGGCGTAGCCTTCGCAATAATCTGTGGGAAGGGTGGCAAGCCTCTCTGCAGGGATCTCTTGGACGGGCTTATACGGCTTTTCCATCATCAATTTGATGAGCCCCAGGGGCAGCCTCTCCTTGATCACCTTGGTCTTCCTCTTCTTCCCGGCCGCCGTCTGGGCCTCCTTCGCCTTGGGCTTCTCCGTAAGCATGAGCTCCTGGGCCTCCAGCACCTCCTTCTTCAGCTTCAGTATCTTACCATCGTCCGACGAGCTAGCCTCCTTCCTCTTCCCCATCGCCCACGATCGAGCCCTAAACCCCTAACCTCTCCCTCTCGAAACTCTTAATAAGATCGAATTGCGAGCACGCGGCAGCTGTCGCCTGTCGACTTGGATTCGATAGAAGATGAGGGGGAAGAGAGAACCCCAGCCAGATATATATAGTCCCGCAACCGGCTACCCTAGTCGCTGTCGGATACAAATAGGCCAGGCTTAACCGTAGGCCCAACTCACTTATTACCCGGTTTTGGGCTTCAACGCTGACGTGTGAGATGCGCGGCTTTGTGGGCCGAGCTGCCTGGGTCTCCAACGAAACAACGACGTCGCTGGCAAATAAACCGGGCTTCAACGCTGACGTGTGAGAAGCGCGGCGGCTTTGTGGGCCGGGCTGCCTGGGTCTCCAACGAGACGCCCTGTTTAGTTCCCACGAACTTCTTAAAATTCTCTCTTCAAACTTTACTATTCATAAATCACATCAAATCTCCCTCCTCATGCATGAAGCATTAAATGTAGGTAAATAAAAAAAACTAAGTACATGGTTTTGATATACACGACGAGACGAATCTGTTGAGGTCATGGTAGGACGGCGATTACCACAAACAAACGAAAAGTACTACATTGCGCTACAGTGTCCGATGTGACTTTTCGACCAAATTTTACCCACATCCTTTTACAACTAAACACACCCAACGATGGCAAACGTGGAAGATAGTGATAGACAGAGGTAACCAGTTGTTTGGGAGACGTGCATGTAGGGTTGGAATGGACCGTGGTCTTAGACTATCTACACTCGTCATACTCTATTTTTATCCCCTAAATGGATATTCTTTTCTAATCATCGAGATTTTCTACCTATACTAGTTTTTCCTGCACTCGTCATACTCTATCTCATCATCCATATCAACTACCGACCCACGTATCATATATTTTTCTCTCCCTCCCTTCCCCTCCCCCCTCTCCCCATCTACCCCGCGCCCCCTCACCCCTCCCCTCCCCTCCCTCTGTCTCTCTGCTCCCCAATAGACGACGTGCGGGCGGCCGCGGGCGGCACACAAGCGGCGCGCGGGCGGGCACTGGCGGCTCGCGCGGCGGCAGCGGGGCGAGAGGCGCGACTAGGCGGCGACGGCCAAATGGCACGACTGGGCTTAGGGGGGAGGGGGGCGGCGGCCGGGACGGCCGCGAATGGCTTCCGCGGCGGAGGTTGTGGGCGGAGCGCGCTGTGGAGGAAGTCCGTCCGTCGCCCGACGAGCTTCCCGTGCCGCCCATGAGCAGTCCCGTCCAAGATTGAGGTGGAGGAGTCCGAGGAGGAGAGGATGCAGTTGTCTCCCTCGCCGGGTGTTCGCGCTGGCGCACGCGTCACCGCCTGCGCCGTCCTTCCTGTGCTCCCGCGCCGACCGAGCAACGGTAGCCGTGGCTGGACCTGGCGCTCGCCTCTCCGCCCAGGGACACCACCGTGTTGCTCTCCATCCAACACGGCGGAGGCAGGGGTGGCTCGCGCGACGTGGCGACCTTCGGCTGTGGGATTAGGGAGCGCTGCGGCGGTAGGCGGCGGGAGCCGGCAGCTCCTCGGTGCGTGGGTTGCGTTTCGTCCGTACGTGCGCTTGATGTACCGCGTGGAGAGCCGAACGGGATGGTGGCGTTCCTTTTAGCGTTCCCGCTGCAGCAAAAATCGGGCCACATAGGTACGCCAAACGCTTGGTGTTTGCTTTACAGCAAGCCAGTGCGGATAGCCCTATGCTTCTTCACAATCCAATTTAGTACTAGTCAATTTTAGCTCAAAAACCAATAGTATTGTGGCATTGCCGTAATACAATCCGATATTTAAATTTCTAGTATAAATTTAAGTCCCTTTACCACCCCTACGTGCATGTGAGAGAGAGCAGTGTGCAACACATGAGAGGAAGCAAGCGCTAACGTCCTGATTTTAGGCTCTTCGCAGTGGTGTACTGGGAGGGGGAACGCTACAGGCTGTAGCGTATACGCAAGCCCAAAAATGGCTGCAGCGGGGAGCGCTACCGCGTGCGGCATGCCCGCCGAGGCGAGTGTGACGCCAAATCGAGCGCATCCGAGGACGTGTGCTCCCTCGCCATGGTGGCGCGGGCCCGCGAGCGGCAACGGCTGCGTACGCACGAGGGAGAGAGAGGGAGGGAGCCGCTGGAGATGAGGAGGGAGAGGGATGGCCGCCGGAGCGGAGGAGAGGGAGAGGGAGGGACGGCGCCGGAGGGAGCAGCGTGGATGGAGGGGCGGGAGCTGCGCGGGTGCCCGCCGGCGGAGGGGAGGAGTGCGGAGGAGAGGGACAGGGAGAGGCGCCGGCGGAGGGGAGCGTCGCGGAGGGGAGGGAGCGGCGTGGAGAGGGAGAGGGAGGCGCGCCGCGGGAGAAAGCAGGCGGTGACGGCGGGGGCGGACGGGGGTGTCGGGAAGCTTCTGGCCTTTAGGTAATGGACCTCGGGTTTGATTCCCTAAAAATACGAGGGGATAAATGTAAAAGACTACGACCTCTGTTGCATCCCTAGCGGTTGGATCACGATCGAACGGCTGTAAATATTTACGCCGACGTAGGAAGCCTGGACGACCGACGGACCCGCCCGGTTGAATAAGTTTTATGCCGTTCGGAACCACGTGATCCTAACTCTGAGCCTAAGAGCATCTCCAAGAGCTCTTCTATATTTGCTTCACTAGCTAAAAAAGAAAACAAAGACAAAAATCCCCATCCAACAGACTCTCCATCCGCCTCGGTACTTTTCCCGGCTCGCTATCCGCCGCCCTCCGCCGCCCTCCGCTCGCTAATTTTACCCGCCTCCGACGCTCGCCATCCGCTCGCACGCTTCCCGCGCGCACGGCGAGCGACGCGGCGCCAGAGTCCACGATGACGCTCCCGACCCCGATGCGGCGTCTATGGCGAAGGCGGCCGGCGGCGGCGGGATAGAGAGCGGCTGCCCGCCCACGAAGATGCGGAGGAGCGGTGCCGTGACAGTGCCGGCCTCGTCGTCGTCACCGCCGAACTAGCCCCACGAAGAAGACGTAGAAGAGGACAAGCCCCATGGCCTGCCACACGAAGATCTCGGCGCTGAAGTAGATGTAGAAGAGCACGTGCGCGGCGAGCAGGTAGAAGAAGACGTCCATCGCGGACGACGTCGGCGGGACCGCGAACGGTGCGGCGATGAGCGCGACGGCGCCGACAATGAACCCGGATACGAAGGCCCGGGCAGAGAGTATCGCGGCGAGCCACGCCCTGGGCATCCGGCGGGGCCCCCGAGCACGGCGGTGGAGGCGAACGCGTCGGGCGCGCCTTTGCCGAGCGCGAGGAGCGTGATGGCAGCCATGGGCCCATGGACGGGAGAGGCGGAGGCGCGCGGCGAGGCGGGACACGGCGGGAGTAAAGTGGGCGGAGGCGGAGGCGGCGAGGAAGCGGAGGTGGAGGAGCAGGAGGAGCGCGAGGATGGGGAGGGAGAGGCGGGCGTCCCCGCAGAGGAGGCAGGAGTGGATGGCGGCGTAGTCGAGGAGGCCCGGTGGGTACGCGAGGGCGGAGGCAGGGAGGCGCAGGGTGAGGCGCACGGTGGCGGGGAGGAGCGGCGGGGGTGGACCGCCACGAAGAAGGCTACGCACGGCGGCTGGGAAGAAATGAGCCTATGAGGAAAAGACTGGTCTTGGATGAGAGCAACTCCAGCAATAGCCCTTAAATCAGGCCCTCCAAATATCAAATGGGGGCTTCATCTATTTTTTACGGGTCTCAAAACTTGTTTCAACTCCAACAATAGCCCCTAAGGATGGATGGAGGCCTCCCTAGAGACCCCCTAGGAATGGAGGGTGGAGGGATAAATTTGGAGGCCTCCCTAAAATACGAGGTCAAGAAGGGGCCCCGCTGGAGTTCAATATTTTTGTTTGGCCCTCTAAATTTAGCTTGAGGGCTTGTTTAGAGGGTCTGCTGGAGTTGCTCTTCCATATGTTAATCCAAATACCCCATACCAGAGTTACGTAAAGACCGTGAAGTTGGTCCTGTCGGTAGATGAATCACATTACCCGGATTGCCATCAGCTTCTGGACGACTTCGCCAAGTCCCTTAGAGCAACTTCAAGAGACTAGCTAAAATCTTAGCTATATTTAGAGTTTTAGAAGGATTCTAAAAAATAGACAACTCTCTAAATGATGGGGTAAACCAACAGACCGTTCAAAAAATTATCCATATTCAATTAATCTTTTGACAGATTGTTTTTTTCCTCCCAATCTGGCTTTGTTGCAAGGGTCCAAAAGGTCGAGGGGGTTTTCGTAAGATCAGCAAGACACATAAAAACCACTAAAATTTACATCATTTCTCAGGGACCTTTTCGCAAAAGCTTTTGAGAAGCTTCCCATTTTTTTTTTGAAAACAGAAATATTCCGGCCTCTACAACCGCACACAGCCAAATTCTTACATCATATTCAGCCTCAGAGCTGATCATAGAAAGCAAAACAAAGTTCACTAATAAAAGAAAGATATCATAAGCAAAGCCTATTATAACTTTTCCATCCGTTTTTTGCGAAGATATCCAAAGCAACGACCTTCAACGCCTTGCTAACCAATCGGATAGTTTCCCTTAGCTCCTCACGCTGCAATAGGGACCACGATCGCAACCAACAAGCTTCCCATGGTGGACGGCGGCCCTGGCTCTCGAAATCGCCGGTGTTCCGGGCGGGGAGAGGCTTGGACGACATGGGGGATCGAGAGAGGAGGTCGAGGGGGTCATGTGGGTGTGCTCTTCATCGATGAAGACGGGCAGTGTTGGCCGGAATCGAAGGTGCGGCGGCGGCGGCATCTCGGTGCCTTCCAGCATGTCACGGAAGTAGGCGGCATCCTCGTCGTCGAAGCCAGCTTCTTCTTCTTCTTTCCCGTCGTCGGCTGCGTGGCGGCGTCGCATATTACGCAGTGGCACGGCAAGAAGGCCAGCGGCTCCTTGCGCACGGCGATGGGGCGGGAGGCTCGGCGGTCGCGCAGCATCTGGAACGCCGGCCGGCTCCTCGACCTGCTCCTGGACCTGGTACCGGGTGGTCTCTTTTCTATGGCCATCAACTCCCACTCGTCGCTGGAGTTGTAGTTGCCCAGGCCTCCTCCGGCGAAGGCAATCTTCTTGGAGCTTTGGCCGTCTTAATGCTTTCTAATTAGGATTACTAGTCTATCAACCTGTGCTTCTGCACGGGCTAGAAATTTAAAAGATAAGTACTCAAAATAAAAAAGAGAGATATAATTACATATCAAAATTTGAGGACAAATTTAAAAGGCATAAGTTAATTAAAATTTCTAATATTTGCTCTCCCTTTTTTGTGCTTATTATTTCTCTATCATCAGAGGTATATATTCCACTCATAGTTCTTCTTTATTTGTGTTAGAAACTCAAACCATTTTAAGTTTTGTTAACCCTGCTTGTGCCACTATGAATTTAGCTTCCAATTTCATACGTGCCACAATTTGTAAGAAAAATATTTCTTTTGCATGTTAAATTGAAGCCCCAGTGTTTGTTCTAGCTCTCCTTATATACTCTCTTTTGATTTTGTTATGAACTTTTATTAGCCTACATCAAATTTTTTCTATCGAAGATATGCATTTAATTGTATATATTTTGAAAACCTTGGAGTGCTTATAATTCAACTACTCGCCCTCCATCTATCCCAATCTTATTGATATACCAACAGCTCTTCATTCTTCATCAATCTTTGATATTATGTATGTACATTATTAGTTGTATAATTACTGTGTACTCCAAATAGCAATTGTTCGATCCTGAGCAAGCCGTCGCGTTCCCTGTTGTCTGCTATGTCGTTGTTGTTGCCTTCACTGCTGAACAGCTGCCGGATCGCATTACATGTTGCTGGATCCTGTCATTCACGTGAAAATACACCTGACGTGCATCCAAAACACCATTGCTAGGTTTCTTCGAGCCTCTATCTAACCTCTACCATGTGGCCACTGAATGGTTGCGCCGGCGGCGTGATCTGTTTGACGGCCTTGAGGTCCTGTGCATGCACTACCGCTGGATCCTAGTTTGAGGTAGACTTGTGAGTTGTGACCATGGCCGCAGCTGGTAGTCTGCACATTCGCATTGATGACCATGCAGATCGATCTGCTGCCCGCCATGCGGCAGGCATCAACGATGATGTGATCACTTAAATATCGATTAATTGATATAACACTTTGATGGCATACATCGGTAATTCCTAGACAACATTAGGGGTTACTTTAAGCTTTTCTCTATAATGATAAAGGTGGGTAATTTTTTAAAAAAGTATAATAGATCTAAAGGCTATTATTCTTGGAATAATTAGACTTGATCAAATTGATGGCTAGATGTTTCTGATTTTTGTGGCAATTTCTAGCATTTATCTTTTTTTCTAGCGCGTCTCGTGTGAATTAACGTGAAGGCTCCAAAAGGAGCCTCCAATTAGTAATAGTAAGATTGTTGTACCGCAGCCATGATCAGCGCTCATCAGCGAGCTGTTAATATCATAGGTGATGCCAGAAATAGTGGCGCTCCACAGAGGAAACATAGCTCAAAGAGCAGACAGTACCCAGCTGTTATCAAATTGCGCAGATCTGTGTGAAGCTCTTGCTCCACTTATGCTTTTTTGCGTTTGAAATCTCTGTTGCTGGTCTGGACAAACTTTTTGGGTGGCTTGACAGTATACATAAGCACTCAACGTAGATACTGCAGCATTTTTTAAGGCAGTGATATTGAAAGCAAATGATTGATGAGTTTGTACAATAACATTTCTTTCTCGCCAAAGCTCGTCTTAGGCCTACGCACGTGGGGGCAGTTGTAGCAGTAGGCAACACATTTCAAAGGCTGTGTTTAGTTTCCACCAACTTTCCAAAATTCTCTCTTCAAACTTTACTATTCACCTATCACATTAAATCACATCAATTTTCTCTCATCATGCATGGAGCACTAAACATGGATAAATAAAAAAACTAATTACAATGTTTTGACGCACACGACGAGACGAATCTTTTGAGCCTAGTTAGGTCATGGTAGGACAATGTTTACCACGAACAAACGAAAAGTGTTACAATACGTTACAGTGTCCGATGTGACATTTTTACTAAACTTTCTCTTTCTTTTTTTTTTGAACTAAACACACCCAAAATCGAATCACGCAGCCTCCCACCGACGATAGGTAGAAGACGGCCCTCTGAAGGTTCCCTCTGAAGACAGCCATAGAAAATGCAGCAAAACACACGTACATCAGTACGTTATGCTGCCTACCGACACACAGCGTGTTGGATTCAGTCCATCGTCTTGCTGAATTCGCTGCATACAAAGTCCCTCCTTGGTGTTGTGGCGCGTGGCGATGCTCGTAGACTTGTGCGTTTGTCCAATTAGCCGAGTTTTGGTTGTTTTCACAGCTTCTTTTCTTTTTTCCTAATTAAGTCTCCTAGTGTGTATTTCTTCTACTATATCAGCAGAAACTTGCAGTCTTTTGTTTTAAGAAGAAAAAGACGTTTCTTGTTGGCAACACATTCATTTTCGGGAGAGGCTCAATACAAGATGTCTAGAAAATTCACTGAGCTGAATCTTCAGTGATCGATATTTTACATTCATCTTGATCTCTCCTTTCCTTTAACAATTGTGAAATATCATCTCTGAACTCTGCGATAACGATGGGAAAAAGGATTGAGGGTCTTCAGTCTTGATAGGCTAGGCATTAAACAGGACACAACTGATGAGGACTCGATATTTTTATCAGGTGGTTGCAGCTAACAACCTGCCACTAGCTGATTTTATATACTGCACGTTGAGAGGGTTGGAGCAAGAACATGCTTGCATGTGTAGGCGTGAAACTGAGCGTTTTTTTTAAAGACCCCAACATGGCAACATGTCTCTGCTGGTGTATTACGCGGCGTTGAAACGTTAGTACTCTGTAGATGCTCTGTAAATTTCTGATGTCCTCCGTATGACTGTATCCTTTGTTTGGACGAGGGCAAGTGTGTTGTGATATGTTAAGATCGAGCTGTAATTCGAACCAATACAATTTTTGACGTTTGAAAATCCATGAAAATATAGGGGAGACTGTTAAGAGTGCGATTCTTTGCTGGGTTTGCCAGAAACTATAGTAATCCAGCTCAAAGCGTAGCATAAAACACTGCACTTTCTGAATCACAACAAAACAAGGCAAGCACAATCCCAGAACGCTCCACTAAAGCAGCGCGTGCACACACATGGATGATCCCCTTTGCCTGTTCTGTTCGTTCTAGATCTAGCGACACTTGCACGCAGGAGATGCTCGCAACCCCAGCTCATGTCCACTAGCAACACGCCAATATCATAAGCATAATCGCAAGCTGCATCCCAGATTGCAGCTGCCATCTCCACCAGCGCGTACCCTGCTCCCAAGCAGAAGCAGCTGGTTCCAGAGGTCAGTAAAGCTAGCAGCGGTGGTTGGCACGTCGCAGTTGGATACGGAGGCGTAGGCTGCACGCCGGCCCGCACTTCTCCCACGTCGCCGGCTCCGGCTCCCTGACGGCGGGGATGGGGACGGGGCGCGCGTCCGTCGGCGCGCTGCTCGTCGCGCTCGCCGTCCTCGCGCCGGCGGTGGCGGCGCAGACCTGCGACGACGAGCTGCCGGCCCTGCTCGCCGGCAACTACTCGGGGCTCGCCTGCGCCCCCGTCTGGAACGGCTACATTCTCCGGGTACGTGCTTCGATCCGCGAGTTTCTCGCCGCCTCCCGCTAGATCCGTGGCGATCCGGCGGCCGGCGCAGCCGTGCTCCTCTCCCACTGAACTTCCTCTGCTCCGCCGTCGGCTGCAGTACGCGCAGGACAAGGGCAACGTGCTGCGGGTGGTGCTGTCGACCATGTACAGCACGGGGTGGGTGGGGATGGGGTTCTCCAAGGACGGACTCATGGTGGGCTCGAGCGCCATGGTGGGGTGGATGGGCAAGACGGGGGTCGCCCACATCAAGCAGTTCTCGCTGCAGGGCAAGACCCCCTCGCAGGTGGTCGCGGACAAGGGCTTCCTCGTCTCCAACGACCACGACCACGTCGTGATCGTGCAGAAGGCCAAGATCTACCTCGCCTTCCAGCTCAGGTTCACCGCGCCGCTCAAGCGCCAGAGCGTCCTCCTCGCCTTTGGCACCGCCATCCCCGTCAACGACCGCCTCTCCGAGCACACGGACAAGACCTCCATCACCTTCGATTTCACCACAGGTCTGTTTGATTGCTTGATTCTTTCTAGTGACACCTGACTGATACCAATCGATTTGGGACAGAGAGATGCGTGCCTTTAGTCTTTTGTTCTCTGATGGAGATTGGAATTTCAGTACGTTTATGTGTAGCTCAGTGGCTCTGCTTAGTGAAAACAAACAGTAATTTGAACCAATAGAAAGGGCTTGTGCAACAGCGTGATCTGATATATTCTTCCCAAATCAGAGAAGCATAGCCAGGCATAGCACTTCTGATCTGACGACTCAACCACCAAATCATTCTTCTCACGAAAAACAAAATAAAAAACTTGTTTGTTTGCAGGCAGCTCTTCAAGCTCGTCATCCTTCCCGGAAGGTCTAAAAAGGACCCATGGGGCGCTCAACTTGTTCGCATGGGGTGTGCTCCTGCCAATTGGTGCCATCGTGGCGAGGTACTGCAGGAGATGGGATCCTTTGTGGTTCTACCTCCATGCCGGCATCCAATTTGTGGGATTCATCTTGGGTCTGGCCGGCATTGTGGCTGGAGTATCACTGTACAACAAGATCCAAGCCGACGTCCCGGCGCACAGAGGCCTCGGCATATTTGTGCTTGTGCTAGGCATCCTGCAGGTATGTGCTCTCTGCTTCTGCATAGCTGAAATCATGTCATGTGCACCAAGTCAAAACAGTTTGAATTTTCAGAACAGAACACCTGCATTCTCAACATAATCTTGCTACATAGATCTGAAATGTCTCTCTACTTGTTCAGATTCTAGCAATCTTCCTGAGGCCCAACAAGGACTCCAAGTACCGCAAGTTCTGGAACTGGTACCACCACTGGGTGGGCCGGCTCGCGCTCTTCTTTGCTGCGATCAACATCGTCGTCGGGATCAAGGTCGGCGGAGCCGGCAACTCCTGGAAGATCGGCTACGGCTTCAACCTGGCCGTCCTCCTGATCACCATCATCACCCTGGAAGTCCTGCTGTGGACGAGGTGGAGAAACAACAGCAGTTCTGCAGCGACATATTAAGGATGATCAGTTAGGTTTTTGTGGGAACTGAAGTTCGTATTCTTTTGGTATTTTTGCGTTCTACGCTGTTGCTGTAGTGTTCGTGCATGCTGCGAGGTCTTTTATTTATACAGCAGCAAAGATCTGCAAGACTATAGTAGCATATATGACGACTTTTTTGGGCGTGTAAAACTGTGCAAGAGCATGAGGCGGTCTGCGGACTTGGATGTGTTCACAATTGCCGTTCCGGTGCTTTGGAGATAACGGAATTGGGATTGCTCGGAATGGAATGATGCCATGATGGTATACACATTTCCCTTTATATGCGAATGGCTAGATCTGGTGTGATTGCTTGACGTGAGCAATCCGTTCGGCTGGCTGGTGCTGGTTTTTACTGACAGAAAAACCTGGCTGGTGGCTGGTTTTTGCTGAGAGAAAAACAATACTGCCCGGTGGCTGATAAGCCAAACGAACAAGACGGTACCTCCGGTCTGAAACGTCATATAGAATGAATTTGAATTTCCGATTTTGGTCCTGTGAACTGCTTCAGAGTCGGTGTTGGCTGATGAAAAGAGCTGGAGATGACAGGCTAGAAAGACGCAACAGCAAGCAAAGTATTGGTGCGTGCCCGGCAGGCCAGACCATGACCATTATGTTAGGCTCAAGTACCACAGCTAGACTCTTGCGGAAACGGTTCCTCTGCAGTTACGTTACCTGTAGTTGAGTCACTGACAGGTGGGCCCGAGGGTAATTCTCTTCCAAAACACTGTACGGGAAAAGATATATCTTTTGAATCATACAGAAGTACCTTAATTTCCATGTCGCTTTGACAAACTTGGTTTCAACCCTCAAACCCTGTGAGGATTTCAAAAATGCGCAGACTGGTGGATCATACGTTCATACTGTTGTTCTTTCAGAACCGTAATAACTAAAAAAATTCTTCATCTCAGCTTGGAGATATCCTACAACTACAGAAACAGTGACTTGGTTCTTACAAATCAGAAATAAAAACTTTTCTGATGCCAACACATAATTGCTAATCAGAACCGAAGTTCCTGCAAACAAGTCACTGAATTCCAGTCGACAAATGGCGTTTGTTACCTTTTCATTTATACCATTCAAACTTATCTTTAAAACAAACTTATCTCCTAAGCAGATCAAACTTATCTCTTTTTTTTTCTCAAACATTAGGAGTGCTGCTCTTAGAACTTTTTTCCCACCATAGCATTCTGCTAAGTCCCACAGTGGCGACCTGCCTGACCACAATTGATTTTGGAAAGATAAGATGGTGGACAAACTTGACAGCTGGAATTAGCTAATGTCTTCATACTCAAAATGTATTGTGCCATGAACACTTGGAATATCTGCTATTGTCAGGAATCATATCAAATTACAAGGACTGAAGATTTCTATCCGTCAAAGAATAGCATAGAAAATGAATAGTTTGGACTTGAAGCTAATATATATTTAAATGGGATATTTGTCAGCTACAAGACATTCTTCTAGTTACAACTCCCTACATATATAATTAATTAATTTATACTGAGTCTCACTAACTGAACAAATTATCTGCAGGGCATAACCATGTTCTAAGAAGCTATTTTTTGTAACATACAAATGAAAAGCAAAGATCATACAAACACTGCAAGAATTTATTGGTGCCTCAACAAACCAAATGCGATTTTTCCTCACTCAACAGGTATACATCGTCTTGCTGAGACAAACCATCGAGCACGTGGTGTGCAACAATGGACATGCAATATAAATGAGAAAGCAAGAAAGAAATACACATCCAATCAGATAGTTTTTCACTACAAAGAAATAGAAGCAGTACCTGGCGGGAGAGACCATACCAAAGCAGGCGCTTTGCACTGGTGGATTGCTGGGACCTTGCGGCAAAAATAGCACAAGTGCTGCAGCTTGCAGCAAGGGAGCCTCTGAAGACCAGCCACGGAAGTACTCTGGATCAGAGGAACAGCGGCAGGGACGTGTCCTCCAAAACCAGCCGCACACCACAGCCCACGAGCTGAACCAACGCGTCGCCCTCCTTTCGTGGATGCCGGTGAAACTGTGGCAGCCACAGCCAGGAGAAGGCGTGGCCCGGAGCGACAACGGGCCGGCAAGCGGCGGACGTGCAAGCGGCGGCGGGCTTCAACGTCGGCGCCGTCTCCGCCGGGCCCCGCGGCGTCGTGCTAGGCCTCTCCCCGCCCCTCCTCCTGCCTTCCCCCTCCCCTGCGCCCGGCCAAGCGCGGCGGCGGCCCGCGTGGCGGCCAAGCGCCGCGGCGGACGCGCACCCCCCGGCGGCGGTGGCGCCGGCTGCGCGCGAGGCGGCGAGGGCGGAGGGCACGAGCTCGGTGGCTGCGTCGGCGGCAGCGGCGGTGGGGGAGAGACAGCGGCGGCGGCGGGAGGTGCGCGGCGGTGGCGAAGAGGCGGCGGCGGCGGCGGCGGGAGGTGCGCGGCGGTGGCGAAGAGGCGGCGGCAGCGGCAGCGGGAGGCGCGCGGCGGTGGGGGAGAGATGGCGGCGGCAGTGGGAGGCGCGCGGCAGGCGGCGGGCGGCGGGGGAGAAGGCGCGGCGGGCGGGAGGGGAGAAGGTGTGGCGGCTTCGCCAGGAAACGGCGCCCGGCCGGCGCGGCGGGGCGGCGGCGGCTCCCCTCGTCCTCCTCCGTCGCGGTGTCCGTGGCGCTGCTCCCGCGGTGGGGCGGCGGCGGCCAGGAACACGGCGTCTCGACGCCCGACCCCGACGCCAACGCGGGCCACCAGCCAAGCAGTGGGGACGGCTCGCCGGCGCCGCCCGACCACGACGGCCACCACCGGCGCGTCAGGAGCTCGGTCGTCGCCGTCGACTCGTCGAAGTCAACCCACCCCGTCGCCTCCGCCGCTGCGCCGGCCATCTCCGCTCGTGCTTCCGCCTCCGCTTGTCACCTGCGGCATCCCTTCCCCCGCTGCCGGACACCTCCACCGTGGCCCCGCCCCCTCTCCCCTGCTCCCTCCGTAGGCGGGGCGGGCGGCCGCGGGCAACGCGGCGGCGGGCGGTTGGCCGACGTGGCGCCTAGCGTTCGTTCGCGGAGACGCTGGATCTGGGAGACGGACTCGCCTCGGCCTCTGTACCGAACGGCATAGCGTCCCCGCTGCAGGCTATTTTTACGCCAGTACGTAACCGTCCCCAGTGCAGATAGCGGAGGACGGTTGCAGCGTGTTGGAGAGGGCGTGGAGATCGTGGGATCGGGGGTTACCGGAGGCAGAGGAGGAATTTTTGCGTGGTTCCTCTCTTTGGTTTTACTAAGTTGTAGAGATTAAGAGAGGAAATGACAACGAGGACTCAGGAGCATACATGGGTGAAACCCCCTGATATTTTTACAAATAAACCCACCGTCCCATTTGTTTGTAATAACTTTTACAAATTCCGATCCTTACCCTGCACGGACTCGGCTTCCCCTGGGATCAAACAGAGCAAGAACACAACACAGCTCCATTAGAAATCGATCGATAAGGACAAACAACATGAACATGAGTCGGTCCTGACACAATCGGAGCAACAACACAATTGGAGTCGCAATCAAATCAGCTTGAGATATGAGAAGAAATATAGAGAGAGATCCGCCAAGGGAACGAAGAACAAAGGGATAAAATTTGGGATCAAAATTTGGGGACGTTGCAAAGGTTTCCATCCCCATAATGCGGAGGAGCACGGACCGCCGCTGTCGGGCTGTCTGAGGTAGATGACGGCGACACTTCGGGAAGCTCCAGCTGCCGGTGATGAAGATGAATAGACGGCGCCTGGTTCCTTACCTGCATGCTCCGCCGCCACTGCCGGGCGCGGAGCGGCGAGGGCTGGAGTTGGCGCCGGTGTCATTGGACCCCGACGGATGGGCTCAACTTTGTCCCACTCCCATGCACGCCACGGCGCTAGCAAGCCGCACCCCCAAATCCTGCAGCTCGAGGTGAGTCCCCAAGGGGCATGGTCGCGCACCTAGCTGCATCCCCGCGCTCCACCTTCGCGCTCTTGGGCAGCCCAGCCAGCGGCGACTCGGCCCAACAGCGGGACGCTCCTGCTGAATCGAAACTGCATCCTCCCTTCCCCGTCATTCGCTCCGCTCTGGCGCTCTCCCAGACCACCAAAGCACATGAGGATCCGATCCCTCTGCGGCAGCAGCTGACCGTTGATCGTTGCGGAGCTGGTTGCGTCTAAACTCTTGAGCACGAAGGCCATCAGGTTGGGATCACTGGATAAGGTTGCCACAGTTTTGCAAAAAACATCTCTAGCTTTTCTTTAATTACATAGCAGTTGTTTATTGATTAATCATGTGCTACAGTTTTATACTTTAGTCCATAGGTTAAATATCGATTACATAATCAATCATATGTGCTTTATAACCACCCTCACCTGTACTAAATCATTGTGATATATTTGTCGTGAGTAGATTATTTCTGAGGACAAAGGATATAAGCTGCAAGGGCCTTCCTAAGTTGTGTGCACATGTCTGACAACTATATGCATATGTGTCATAAAATTGTGCTTGACTGAAATGACATAAAATGTTTATATTTTAATTGTTCCTTTATGTAAGTCTCAAACCGAGTTTACGAATAGTTGATGTGTGTAGTAAATTATGTTATCACATAAATTTAATCAGTGTTTTCTAAGCTAGAGACACAAGTAGTTTTTTTTCGTTGCAATGCACGGGCATAATTGCTAGTCACGTATTTATTTGTATATATCCAGAGCTAACTTGAACATAACAAGGCACTATATGAATTTTATAATGACCTTTTTTTATTTTCCGATTGATTCGTTAAATGTAAAAGTTAATTGAAAGTTCCTATATCTGCAAACAACGGTTGCGAAAATAAGACCAAAATCTGTCGTGTTACGAAACATAATCCATCACCACAACCGAGTAAGTATACCCACCAAGCATTAAAGAAAAGAATCTCAGACCATGATGATTACAGCAACATAACATTTTGGTCTTGAATTGTTTAGATCCTTTGTACACCAAAATTCGCTATGCAAAAAGAAGATTCCTATCACATCAAAATATCGGCACATGTATGGAGTACTAAATATAGATGAAATTAAAAACTAATTGCACAGTTGTGTTGTACTTTACGAGACGAACATTTTAAGCCTAATTAATCAATGTTTGGACAATTTTTCACAAATACAAACGAATGCTACAGTGACACGCTACAGTGCAAAGTGCTAATTTTGACTCCTAAGTTGGGAACTAAACAAGGCCATGTATGTATCCAATTTATATTGCTATTCAATACTTTATACCTGTGTAGGTACCATTATTTCTTAAACTTGATGGCACAAAACATATGGTACATGGTAAATAAACTAAAATATCTATATAAATAATCTTGAACTCGGAGTCCCCGACCAACGATTTGGCTAACACACTAAGTATTTAACTATATATATAGTTCCCCAAAAAGTATTTAACTATATATTAAACTCCAAATATCAAGATGTTTAAAACTATACTGAAACTCTGTAAAGGCATATTAATTATAATTTAAAATTTGTCTAGGCGTGATTTATTGCGAGGGACGTGGCTAGCCTTAACCCATTGTAATTTGGTACCGGCTAGCACAAGGCAAGTTAGAACTCAAGAGCATATAATAGTGGTTCTCGCTCCTTAGATGGGGTTGGATGTGTCATGTGTGCGATTTACTATTTTCTTTTTTTTCGTTTTATAAATGTGTGAATTTATTTTGTGTTAGCGCATGCGCTCATTTGCATGTGGGCGTGTGGCTGCAAGTGGGGCCCTTATCTTCACTGTGCGCAGCTGCCAGCTGCATCGGCTCATCGTGGATGGCGAGGGAAGGCCGAATCCTAACGGCCGCGATGGCGTAGTGCAGCTAATATACCTGTATGAGGAGGGTAACCACTAACCAATCACACCTTGTTTATGGGTCCCTAAAGGTGTGGAGAATGAAAAAAATGACGAAAATTGAAATCAAACCAATTTAATTGGATGTTTGGGCTTAACGTTTAACTTAAAATTATTTTGGTATCTAAAGTTGTTTGTTTTGGTTAACCAACAGTTTTATGGTTTTCCAATATTTAAAAGCCAAATAACCTCAACTTAGGATTAACTATGTTGTACAGCTTTTTTTTTTGTCTCGCAAGGTAGCTTGTACTGTTAAACCTCTCTAAAAAGGTTGGGACTAACTATGCCGTTTGAAGAAAATAGAAAAAACCTGATTAAAAAATATTTGGTTATCTAACTTTGTTTTTACGTTTCCCTTTGTCATTTTGGTTTCTAAAACCTGGCGCTGCTTGTTACTGCGCAAATAAGCTTCAACAGTAATTATTCACACCTCCTAACAAATTCTAAACCTTGGCTGTGTTTAGTTACCAAACTTTCTCTCTACAAACTTCACTGTTCACCTATCACGTCAAATATCTCTTCTTATGCATGAAGTATTAAATGTAGGTAAATAAAAAACTAATTGCAGTTTCGATGTACATGACGAGACAAATCTTTTGAGCCTAGTTAGGTTATGATAGGACAATGTTTACCACAAACAAACGAAAAGTGCTACAGTACGCTACAGTATCTGATGTGACTTTTTTACCCTATTTTCACCTCTTTTCGAAATGTAATAATTTGTAAATAACCTTTCGGTGTCCAAACTCCAAACCGGGGACAAGCCTCTGGCTCTCTGCAGCTGTGCCAATCCCGATTCCCGGATCCATAGCCGGGCTTCGCCGGTCACCACAGTCCACAGCCCACAACCATGGCCGGGTGTTTTTTGGGTGGAAAAATATTTCCACCCCCTTTGACCAATAATTAAGGGTATTAAATAAAGTCAGTCCACAAAATTAATTTCACAGCATTGAACTATTTCGCGAGACCTATCTAACGAGGCATTTGACCGTACGATTAGAGAATAGTTACTGTAGCATCACTGTAGCAAAACATGAATTAATTAGGCTCATTAGATTCGTCGCGCAAAGTTGCACTCATTCCTAAATGAGTTTTGCAAATAGACTTCATTTAGTACTGCATGCATGGAAGATTCTGTTTGAAAATTTATTTCCAGGAGTAAAGAAACACGCCATAGGTGCCGGTGCCGCCGGCCTAACACCCCGTCCGTCCGAGACGTTTCAAGCGATGGGTCGCATCCACCGCACACGCGACTACTAGCCCGATCCCGTCCGTTCCGTTTTAAAACCATCACCCACCGAGCCGGAAGCCCTTATCACGAGCAGATCTCTCTGACCGGTGGGCCAGAGAAACCCAGAGGCCCACGAAGTCAGTGGGCCAAAGTTAGGCGTGATCGTCAACATGTCCGACGGGCGACGTGCCAGGGCGTTACATGGCAGGGGGCCCATTCACTGTCGACGCGGCGCGTGATGATCTTACGAATGCCGTCCGTGTAAAACACCACCGACGGTTAACCCCACCGAATGTAGTCACTGACATGGTGGACACCAAGGGACGCGAGGCCCACCTGTCATCGATCACTCACTGTACGTTTCGGTGATGCTTGTTTGGAAAACCCGATCTCCTTCCGTTGTCTTGCAGTGCAAGAGAGAAGGCCGCACGGTACGCTCGGATCTTCGGGCTTACAGGCACGTAAGAGCCCCGGAATTTCCCCGCGAATTACCAAACTGCCACGGCCCGCGCTGGGGGCAGTTTGGGGAACGGAGAAGCGGTGGCAGAACGGGGAATGGTGAGCCATGCCGGAGGGTAGAACCGGGAGAGCGCGAAAGATAAAGCCTCTATTTGGACCCGGCGCTGCTTCCTATCGCCATTGCTGCCCCTCTTCTCTTCTTCCTCCCTGCCCTCCCACCCCCAACCTCCTCTGTTCTCACAATTTTCCTTGTGAATTTTCCTGCCGGTTTCCGGAGCCTTGTTTGCTCCTTGTACTGAAACGAGGACGAGGTGAGTAATTGGCGAGCGGTGGGAGAACGAAGACGAGACCGGCTGCGGCGGCCGGAGGCCATTTTTGATGCGTGGCTCCGTCGAGGTGCACGCGATTGGCACAGACGTCTCGTCGCCGAGCCCCCTGAGACTCAGAGACCCTCCGGCATTGGACATGATGAGGTAGACGGCAGATCTCTGGTCTCTCGCCTTCTCCCGCTCCTTCATCTGGTTTCTCGGTTCTATGTGGCTGTCCGCGTGACAGATCGAAGTGTGCTCTGTTTTTCATCCTGTTTGCGTTCGTTTTGCCTTCAGTTTCTGGTCTCGTCTTGTCTCTGCCTATGGTTGGTGAAGGATTTGGTTTCTTCGCCGCCGGCCGGAGCTGGTCGGCCTTGTCGATTTTCCGGCCTTTGGGTCTTCGGCTCTTCGCTTTGTTCATCCGCTTGATGTTTCCGCGCTCAGTCGTTTTGGTCTTTTCGATTCCATGTTCTTGTTGCAGTTTGGTTGATCTGGATTCCTGTATCTCCATGCCGGTTTCGCCAATTCGAGCGGCTGTGCTTACTCTCCTGGGTCGATGTTCTTCATCTCCTCGTTTTGCAGACTTCGATTCTGTCCACAACAATCTCGATGTTTTTGTTGCCGTCTCCCAAATTCCTTGGTTGCTCTCTGTTTTTCCGGTTGTTTTAGACTGGATAACAACAAGCAGTCTGTTGTTTGCTGTCTTGGATTCGAGACCTTCGATGCTCTTGCGGTGGAGAGAACCACTGCGATTCATCACACCGCCGTCCGCCGGAGTAATTTTCCCCGTTTCGTTTGCTGTCGTCTTCTCTTCCAAGTTCCGGTTGTGTTCTGTTCTCGCTTTCGTGCTCTTCCCTTTCGTGCTCTTCCAAGTTCGAGCTGTTCAAGTTGCAATTTTGCGGCCGTTTCGGGTCTTCAACCTGCTAGGCGATCGATCTGTTTGATTCCTCGTTTCACTGGCCGCTCCAATGGCAGCAAACGATCCACTACTTGCATTTTTTTGGTGGATCTCGCCGTTCCATCAAATCGCTCGCTGATACGCGTCCCTCGATTCACCGCAGGTACCAAAGGATCAGCCCGGACTGGCTGCCGCTCGGCAACGGCGGCGGCGGAGGCGCCGTGCCGCGGAAGTCAGTGTCGAGATCCTCCTTCAAGGACGACGACGCGCCGGCCGTGGCAACGGACGGCTCCCACCTCGCCTCGTACCTCGCGGCCTCCGTGCACGAGTCCAAGCCGCCGCGCGCCCGCGCGCCGCCGCCGCCGCCGCCTTTATCGTCCTCGGCGGCCGGCCGGAGCCCGGCGCGCGACCACGCGCACCACCACACGTCCGATTCCGACACCCCCTCCCCGAGCTCCACCGGCGGGAGCAGCGGCGGCGTCGTCGTCGGCGACGTGTTGCTGCAGTGGGGGCACAACAAGCGGTCCCGCTGCCGGCGGGACTCGGCCGCCGCCGCGCCGTCCGCGCAGCGCCGGCACGCCGCCGCCGGCGTCAAGATCCAGCGGCGCTCGTCGGCGCCGGCGGAGAAGCTCATGCCGCCGCCGCCGCCCGCCGCGAGCTCCTACACGCGCGGGTCCAACCTGCGGTCGGCGGCCTCCTTCCCGTCCCGCGCCTCCGCCTCCACCGCCGGAGACACCCGCCACGGCGGCCATCACCCGCCCCACCACCACAGGTATAACAAACGAACGAACGAGGCGGCCTCCCTTCGTATCCTGCGCGTCGTTTCCCTTCCGGTCTTCCCTCCAGATTACCCTCGGCGACTTTTTTTCTGTTTCCGGTTTTGCCCCCGCGGAAACTACCGCTGCCAATCTGCCATCTCACGAGTAGTTTTTGAGTCGCGTTCATTGGGTTGGGTCAGCTGTACCGCCACATCTTTCCGCACCGTAAGATAGTTGGATGGAACCTTCCCCTCCTTTCCTTCATCGCATCATTTATCACTTTTTTTTGAATTTATCATTTATTTTTTCTGAAAAAAGTAGTTTTTGTCTCAATATTATAGTATCGATTTGATCCAGATCATTTTTTGTGGTATTTATTTATTTTATTTATGATTTCTGGGGAAAGTTTGTGTGCCTGGATCTGCGGTGAGGTGATGATAGCCTTTGTTGCCTTCCGTGGATATATGGCGAGAAAGCAGTGGCCGTGTTTGTCACACATTGTTGCATCATGTTGCATGGGGCCTATCAATATTTCCACGTCTCCACGAATCGCCTCCACAAATCGCTTGACGGTTGCACTCGTCTCGTCGATTAGGAGTGATTTCGGCGGACCTTAATGAATCGCACAAAATCAAGAGGAGGGAAAGGTAGTACTAGAGGTAGGGTAGATGGTTATAAATATGCACATCTCAACTTCCCATCCATTCTTTCTATGTACACCTATTATAAACTGCAGGAGGGCAATAGCAGCGGCTCTGCTTTGCTTATTTGCATCCAGCGGCCCAAGAAGAGGACCAAGAACGTGGAGCAGGATTGAGCCTCCTCGCTCAACTCTCGTAGGCGTAGCACTAGTACCAATCCACCCCGACCCACCACCCCTTTTGCCTCCACTTGCCCACCCACCGCATCATCGCCGCCGCCGGCGCCACCACCACCACAGCAATCTCATCATTAACATCTCGTTCCTGGTGGTATGATCAGGTCCGTTGAGGAGCGATCGGGCGGCGGCGGGCAGAAGAGGTCGTTGCCGGACAAGGCGCACAAGTCCGCCATGGACGCCGTCCTGCACATGGAGTCCAAGAACCACCACCACCACGACTCGCCGTTGACCGCCAACGGCGCCGTCGCCGCCGGCGAGAAGCTGGAGCGGTTCGAGCTGCCGCGGATCTACATCTCGCTGTCGCGCAAGGAGAAGGAGGAGGACTTCCTGGCCATGAAGGGCACCAAGCTGCCCCAGCGGCCCAAGAAGAGGGCCAAGAACGTGGACAAGAGCCTCCAAGTATGCGCCTCTGCCACCACCTGGCCTCGATCCGATCCGATCCATTGCCGCCTCTTCTGTTCTAATCACAAAACTTACTCCCTTGATTTTTTTTTTGTGTGCGCAGTTTGTCTTCCCGGGGATGTGGCTGTCAGATTTGACGAAAGGCCGGTATGTGGTCCGCGAGAAGAAATGCGTGAAGAAGGTACAAATCCAATCTTCTCCTCCCATCTGGTTTTTTTGGGCACCTTTGACGTAATTTCATGCACCTTATTCAGCGACGAGCCGACGATAATCTTTTCCCAACTTTGTGTTTCATGTGGCTGAGAGAATAAAGAAAAATAAAACAGAACGACGATGAAAATCAAATCGCTTAGAATAGGAGGCATCTGGACATTACTGGGTTCGGTGCGAACGAACAAATTGCAAAATAAAGCTGCCGAGTGGGTAGGATTAGTTGCCCTTTCTTTCGGGATGGGCCCTCTCGCCTCACGTGGGACCCATGACCCGTGATCCTCCGTGTGTCCCCATTGATGACGCCACTAGTTTATTTGCTCCCCCGGCTTTATTGTTGCTGTGGACGCGGAGATGGATGGAACAAGCCGAGCGTTCTGGCTTTTGCTGAGTTGCCCTTAACCTGAGGAGTCTTCTAGGTTTACTTTCATTTATCTGCGATGGCATATTCGCTCTCCCAAATAAGAACTCTTCTGCTGCACTAAACATTGTACGGGCGGTTCACGGTGCCATGTCACCATGTGAATATGTGATTGTGAACCACACGTACTACGTCCTTACCAAAAAAAAAATCCACAGTTACACGGTGACAAATCTATTTACCGTGATCTGTTCATTTGGGTCGCCTGTCCGTTGGCCTCAAGCTGATGCCACTGGCAAGCGGTCATGGGCAAAGTTTTAATATAGACACATATATGTATATGTCGCTTGTTAGGACCACCGCCACATGACAGGGGCCCGGATAGAGCTGGGAATCATAACCATCGAAAAAAGAAAAAAAGAAGAACAAAAGGGTGCTTGGTCTCTTTGGATCAAATCGTTGCCTGTTTTTATTCGGATAGGATTTCGGCTCATCGCGCTGATGTGGATGTGGAAAGTCCTTGGCGAATAGCAACGGTCATATTTTTCAATCAAGGACCAGCTCGAATCTGAACTCTGATTGTTTAGTTGAGTACTGAAAGTTCTTGGTCTAGTCGTGCCTGGGGCTGTTAGAATACCGTACGAGTTTAATGTTCCCATGCCCATGACCTGAGTGCGGTCTTGCTTACGAAAACCTACCGGTTGATTTATGTTCCTGCATAAGCACGGCATGAGCTAACTGAAATCAATTTCCCTGTATTTGAATTGCAGAAGCGAAGAGGCTTGAAAGGGATGGAGAGCATGGACAGCGACTCCGAGTGACAGCGAGGTGATCAAGTGAGACAGCAAAAAGGGGGCAGAAAGATGGAGGTGCAGCCATGGGTGGGAGAGGAAGGAGAAAGATCACCGCTAGCTAGACCTTGGGAGAAAAGAGATGGCTTGGTGTTGGTGGAGTGTAAAAAATTGGGAGATGACGGAGGAGACGCCGAGGGCACGAGCCGTCGCCGTCGCCGCCGTTCACCTTGAGCCGCCGTTGCCGCCCTGGGAAGCGTCTGGGAGAGGGAAACGGTGCTACACCGGCTGTAATTTTGGTGGTGTGAAAGACGTGGTGGCTGCGAGAGATTTCATCTTGAGCTGTGTTTTTTTTTCCCTCTCCGCGGCCGAGAGGCCATTCCGCCGTGAGCTGCTGCTGTGGCCAGTGGATGGTTTGTTTGCAAAGTTACCCTGATGCGTGTGCATAGTTGTTCGCCAGTTCCTCTGTCGGTGATCCATGGCATCGAGTTAATATAACATCACGCGAAGTCAGTCTCTTACCTCTCTGCTCCACTATGCGGTTTACTACTGATCTGAAACGTTGAATCCGATGGTACCGAGGTCGTCTTGACTTTTCGTTTTTATAACACAAGTAGCGAGGGTGCTATTGCGCGACGAAATGGGCTTGTCTAAACGACTTGGGCCTGGGCCTTGGATGCGTGGAAACCGCAACCGCTGCTGTATCAGACTACTTTGTGGCTTGCTAGTTGCTACTTGCAGCTGGATAAAAAAATGGCAAACGCTTGTCGTGGACTCGTGGAGTGGCTGAGATCTCAAGGAGCATGACTAGATCCAGCGCAATTGGATTATTTGCAGGTGGGTGTTATTGTAGGGTCTTGACAATGGTGATGCGGACCCTGCGCTGAAACCTAACGGCACCGGGACGTCTTCCGGAAACCACATCCAAGGCAAGGGAGGCGACGTCAGATGGTACGATCAGACGGCCTCACGGTCACGGGGGCTACAATTGGGTGGGAGACGGGGGACAAGGCAATTAGACAACCCAGCCTTGTAATTTTTCTCTCTTGTTTTTTCTTTTCTTATAAAAAGGTCCCTTTTCTTTCTCGAGCACTGCTACTAGTAGTAGTAATATATAGGAGTGCCGTGAGGAAAGGAACAGACGATGGATGGCTCGGCCGGCAACGACGACGACTCACCAGCTGCTGCTGGTGAAGCGCGCTCGGTGTCGGTTTGCATGTGCATCAGACGGAGAAGACTTCGGCTCCTGCTCACGGAAGAGTTGGGCGAATAATGGGCGATGCACGAGTCAGAGCCCGTGCCGCTTCTCGTCGGATCGATGGAGAAGAAACGCCAGACATGGAGGGCGTGGCACGTCGGCGCGCGGCGTCCGCACGTGCACCCGCCGGAGGTGCCCGTGGCGTGGATTCGATCGACTCGCACGTGTACGGCCTGTCTGCTTGGGTTGCGTCCTAACAAAAAGAAGCCTCTCCGGCGAAGCACTGAAGCGTGGTGAACTTCCCGTTCGTCCGGACACACTTGGGTCTCTGTTTGGTTACCTGCATGTTGTAGCGCTCAACTTAGCCAGGCTGAGCACATACAATGTCAGAGTGTTTGGTTAGTTGTATCTGATGAGCCTGACTGATAAGAGATCATATTTGGTTGACTGCATGAAGATGTGTTGCATTACACAAAATAATAATAAACATTATTACTATAATATTTATTTTATCAAATTACACTCTTAGAGCCTTTATCTTATCTTATCACATCTTAATATTCTTTAAAATATATTAATTAGAATTAATATTTACTAATCAAGTACTAATTACACTATTAACTAGGTAAGCAGTTGTATCCAACGAGCCTGGCTCTCCAGAAACGACCAAAATCTACGTATCAGGCTGAGAGCACTTTTTGCATCCCATGAGCCCGGCTCTGAGTGCAATGCAGGCAACCAAACAGCGGAAGGTTGCATCCTGTGAACCTGGCTGAGTCATATGCAGGCAACTAAATGCCCCCAAGAAGTACGCCTGCAAACAAGTCGATGGTGGCGATGAAATCGGGGCACGTCCCAGGACGCAACTGCAAAGCACTGGCTCGGTTTCGAGAGACAGCCAACTTTTGGAGCTAACAACAATAATCCACGTCTTCCTTTGTCGTCAAGCTCTTGCTGGGATTTCAGATGCGTGTGACGGAGGGAGACAACTCTTGCTGGATGCATGCATGAGGGAGGCCGCCGGTCTCTCCGTAAATCCCGCTGCATGTTTTTTCTAACCTGGCAGCACAGAAGCAGCTGCTTTGATGTCACGAGTCGGATGAACTGTATGCCGAACTGTTCCAACCACGGCCTCCATGCTTTTGGTCTTCCTGCTAGCGTACATTTCGGAACCCCTATGAATGTTCCCTGATTTCTGTTGCATGCGTGTACACGATCGATTTGGCGCCGTCAATTTATGCAGGCACCTATACGGTACAGTATATCACAGGCTGCAGGGAAACTACAAGCAGCGGATCAACACATTGCCACGAACGAAGCTACAAGTGGACCATTTTTTCCTTTGAAAATGCGTTTCACTGTTTTTTCTTAAAAATCGGGTTAGATTTATATTAACGAAATTACATCCAACCCTGAGAAAAACCAGATACAGATCGCTGACGATGAAGACCAAAGCACCCTCGAAATCCACAGAAATTGCAATGTCCGCAAAGGCAATGGTGCCATATAGCGAAAACCACCCATGATGAGATTCGGCACATCTAGATAGAAGTTGCAACTCTATTTCAAAAAAAAAAGATAGAAGTTGCAAGTGCAACAACACCAAGTTTAGCAAGATTCGTACATATAGCACCGAATGGCTGATTATTCATTGTATACGTAAAAGTTTATTTCACTCATATAATCTTGGTTTATTTTGGTTAAATTAACTATGCTAATATAAATATATAATCTTTGTAAAGCTTCCTTATTGTTTCATGCTTACATAGGATCCATAAAAGGAAAACTCATGAACACCCGTCATCACTGCCAGAATTATAAGAACACAAATCAATGTTCGGATTCAAAAGATAAGTCACGGCACGATCCCCGAGACTTTTTCAGCATATATCAAGAACAGGTCTAATGCAAGAAAATGCATATGTTGCAAGCCAAACCTTGTGCTTCTTTTGGAACACAAACAGGTTTGACATTTAAATCCACCCAAATGGTACATGCAAATCAGATTTGTTCCATAGTCAAGACACAGGGAACATAAGACACATAGTTAGTAATCCTAGATTCCTAGCTTTACATTATACACAGCATTTTCCTCAAGATATGTAAGATGATACTTGCAATTACAAGGGAAAAAAGCACAGCCAATGTTCCACGCTTAGCATCATACTTTCATGTTTGCCAGAAATATCCGTCTCCATCCCGATTGATGTCAACAGAGATGCTTCAATTCTAACGGAAGAGCCTGGGAACAGATCGTCGCGGTATCTTTCCTTCAAGCTTCAGTCTTCTGTATGCTTCCCTGATATGGCAAGGCCTAATGGGTCCAGAATCCTTCCTCTCAGTCATCACTACCCGGGCTACAATACACACAATTGAATTGTTAGGGGGGAAACAGCAATCAAGAAAGGCATCACAACATTTTTGTTGAAAAGAACACTTGCTTAATATAATATATTAACATAGTGAGCCATACTGAAAATTCTGCTAGCCATGAATAGGCGTTTCATAAAATATAGTGAACTGAAAAGAAAAAATGGACCTCTGGACAGGGACAATTACAGTTGACGTTGTGTCATGCTTA
Organism: Echinochloa phyllopogon; assembly: GCA_033239725.1. Taxonomy (NCBI): domain Eukaryota; kingdom Viridiplantae; phylum Streptophyta; class Magnoliopsida; order Poales; family Poaceae; genus Echinochloa; species Echinochloa phyllopogon. The sequence goes on along the minus strand of BTCW01000005.1, from coordinate 41,732,485 downwards.
GGGCAGTCCCAACCCTTCTAGTAGGATAGTGTCCATAGAATTAATTACAGTGCCACATAGGATGTCTAGATGATGTGGCACTGTATTAAATGGGAGAGAGAAGGAAGATAGGCAGAAACTGGGTCTTGTTCTATGAGAAAACCAATGCAGTAGACACTACCAATTGCATTGGGGAAGACTAGGGTCTGTACAATTAGTGAGAAAGGAAAATAATTGGTGAATAGGACTCATAGAAAGAAGAGAATTGACTAACTAATTAATTTCTTAGACATGATGCATTGGGCATTATAGTTTCTAGAGTGGTGTCTATATGACATGGCATGGCATAGACACTACTACAAAATATTCAATTCATTGATATTGTAACAGGTTTCCACAGAAATAAAGTAAACAACATCCATAAGAAACTTTCGTTATTGGGTTAGCCATACACTTCACATGTTTCTATCGCTTCACATGGCATCATCAAGTGATACAATTATTCTGAACTTGCCTGTTTCAATTAGCTCGCCAACAAACATTTTTGCTATCCCTGATACCACAATTGATGTAGGGATAGAAATCTTTTGACTTCCGGTGATGCTTGTCAGTAGCTGCAAGTAAACACAATAATGGATAATTTCAGTAACTGGATAGCAAACACATGATAACAAAATCAGAGTCAGTTATCATCCTGTCTATTAATTGGATTTGATAGTAAGTTCTTGAGCTTTTAAATATTACAAGAGTACAGCATGATGCAGAAATCAGGTTCCCTTGCTAGGAAGAAATCCACTTTCAAACTAGGAAGAAATCAAGTAATCCATGCATTTTGAGAAAAATAGAACTCAAGACATGTAAGATGACCATCTCTTGCAAGGCAAGTAACAAAGTGATTTTCCCCAACTGAAGTTAAAATGAACTTAGCAAACAGCATTTATGAAACTTAAGGTACCACATAATGATACTGGGGTTAATACTGCACTCAAGGCAATATATATCCACACTCTTTATGCATATATTCATTTACAAATCCAAACACCAAAGCATATTTGGGAAAATATGCAAGATACATCATTCAATTTATATTATCGTTGGCCATACCCTTTTCATGTTTGATTTTTGAAATCCTGATCTTCGGAATGATTCATAACGGTTCATCTGCTCTTCTGTAAATTGGGACAGTATAGCACTGACAAATGAGAAAGTTAGAATATTAACGTAGACATGTTTTGTACCTAACAAAATAAAAGTCCTTTTCAATCTACAGGAAAAATATAAAACCCGAGCAGCAAGTAATTCAGAAAAAGCTTCGTTTCTAAATTACAAATTATCACTGAAAACATCCTACTATTGAACACTAACTGCACATAATATAAAGAGGAAAACAATGCTAAACACTAATATTGGCCAGTAACAGGATTCAATTGACAGCAGCTAGTTTTGTATATGTAGTTGGTCTCTGCGTGGTTTGCAAAAGCAGAGTAAGGGTCTGCCGACTTGCCGATCGACAAAAAAAAAATCTGTATATCTAAGAAAGAAACTGGGATTATGGGAAATCAACAAGTTTTTACACCAATAAGCCAAGGAATGCCCAATTACCCGGTTTCTATTTGTAAAATTGTAACAAATCTACGGGTAGTTAACATAGGCAGAATTAGGGTCAGCGGAGTGCTCAATTACCCGGTTTCTACTTGTAACTAATCTACGGGTGGTTAACATAGGCATAATTAGGGTTCGCTGACTTGCAGTTGCCTAATAGCATATCAGTTACTCAGAGAATTACTAGGAATACGAAGAACCAAAGAATTTCTACCGCTGACAAGGCAATAGAATTTACTAGTAGATATACGAATATTGAATAGGCAGGGCACAATCAGGCACGAACTTCATCTTGGCGAGCTTGTCGGGGTCGCCGGTGCTGGTGGGAAGCTTCTCGAGGTCGACCTCCATGTGGTCCTCCTCGTCGTCTTCATCCTCCTGTTGCTCCCTCTGGACCCGGCCCTTGGCCTTGGCCGCGGCCGCGGCGAGAGACGCCGGGGCCGACGGCTGCCGCGGTGGCGGGGCGCGCGGGCCGCCGTCGTAGTCCTCGGGGTCGTCCGCGGGCCCCGCGGCGCCGGCCTCCTCCTCGGGCGGCGCCGGCGACTCCGGCGGCGAGTCCTGCTCCTCGACGGCCGCCTCGAAGGGGTCCTTCATGGCGGCCGCGCGGCGGTGGATGAGCGAGATGGGCTCGATGCGAGAGGCCGGGGCACGGATGGAGAGAGAGAGAGAGAGAGAGAAGGGGAAGTGTGGATCGGGAGGAGTCCAAGACTATTTAATTTGGGGGGTCGGCGAGCTGACTGGGCTTTGGTTTCTCGGCTGGGTCGGTCATGCGTGGTGGGCCTTGGTTCCTTACGGCCTGTTTGCGAGGCAGTCGCGGTGATTTGCGCGATCAAAACGGGCCTTGTGGGCGAGGACACGCGGGGTTTAGTAGGTTGGGCTGGGAAGCTTTGCACCAGGCCAGCATCTGGCCGCAGCGTGTGGTGGACTGGGCTGCTGGAACGACGCGCCTTGAAGTGGGCTGACGTGCTAGTAAATATGGACCGAGTAGGGGTTTGGTTGGGTTACGGTGGTGGCTAGTCCACCATGAAGTGAGTCGGCCACGATTAGTCGACAGTGCATCCACTAACCACAGCACCAACATCTGTAATCCATTTCTAGTTCGTGGTAGCTACATAACACAATGATGATGTTTTGTAGTGTAGGTAAAGGTAATCAAGAACCACATCCTCATGCTAACAAGATCTCTCATTACCATCCAACCGTGCAACCATTATCTATCAATCCAGTGTGCTATCCTCCGTGTTTATCAACTCCTGATTTGTTTTCGGCTCGCGTTGTTCGACAATATGATTTGGGATGGAAGACAGGTTTTAGGTCCAAAACCCTTGTAAATTACAGGCCTGTTAATTTTTCCGATTTGATTCAGGATTTGTTGATTGGATGACCGGTAAGCCCACTATTTTTACCTCTGGTTTGGACCGAACCACCAGAAAAAAATAATTGTGTATCGAGGTCTGGAAAAAAACACGACAACTATCGGGGCAATCCTTTCGTCGCTCGACTCGGCGCTTCCACCGAGCGGAACCTGGCGGCGCGAGCGGCCGCAGATGCAATCGATCTGATTAACGCGGGATTAACGCGGAGGAGCCGAGCATATCCTGGAGGTGGCGGCGGCTGCGAGCGCATCGACGCTGGAAGTGACGGTAGGTGCATCCACAGAGCGGGCGAGCGCATCGAAGGTAACGACGAGTGAATCCATGGCGACGGCGAGCAAGTGCGCAGTGAAGATGATTTTGTGCCTCCGCTCTCTCATCTCTCTCAAATCTGTTTCGCTGACCTTCCAAATTTCAGGTAATCTGCCATCACCATACTTCTGATCCCCATTCTCCTCCCTGTATTTCGCTTCGATCTTCTGTTGTTGCTATGAATGCATCATGCATGGCTAGCTTTTTCTCCGCCAATCTCTCCGCCAATCGATGTGATGATGATTGTCTTTACTGCGCAAATGAATGAATCAATCTACAGGAATGGCAGCGGATTACTCTGTCTTCTTGCCTGACGGGATGGCCCATGTTCTTTCAGCGAAAGGGATGCACTGTGAGGTTTCTGTTCTTGCGGCAGCGGATGTTTTCTCTTTACCCAAACAGCTAATTCCAAGGGTGAAAATTAAAGAAACAACTGTATTCGTTGTGCACTTAAATTTACACCTGTAAACCAATTACAGGTCCAAAAAAATACTGAACTGCCAAACACGGCCTTGGTGTTTTCCTTTCCATGGCGCGAGAGCGCAAGTGCAAGCGAATCAGCTAGGCTAACGCGTGCGGGCTAGCTAACCCTATCCGGACAGGAATTTAGGATAGGATTTGCCAGGGCGCTTTCGTACAATTCGTATCACATGTAGTGGTGGCTTTGTTAACTTATTAACCTAATCCCAGCGCATAGGATTCTCGCTCGCTCTTCTTTGACCCCCTCTTTCCATCGCCAGGCTAATCAGGACTAGTTTATTCAGATAATCAGATGCAACCAGCAGAGATCACACATATTTTAGTCGCCCAAATTAGGTGCCATCTGCAGACGACAGAAGAGTCCTTTTTGGCGCCGGGTTACTCTACTCTACACTGCATATATATAAACATATATATACCGCGTCATCGTGCTAGCCTCTCTTGCCGTCGTCGATGACAGAGAGGCGAAAGAGAGCAGGTGAATACTGAATATTCGGCTGCTTCGTTCTCTGACCAACTCCCGGCGCCATGATTGCCGCGCTAGCAGCTGCGCTTATTCCTCCAATCGGCTGCGCTTATTCCTCCAATCGGCTGCGCTCGTCGTCTCGCTTTCGCGGAAAAGAGATGCCCCGCCCAGTTGCTCTCTTGTTTGCGCAATTAGACCTCGACAGCAGCTAGCATCATCACTGACAGAGTAATGCGCCAGTATTATACAATACACAGAATAGACTAGAGAGAGACCGTATCTGCTGCTGGGGGATCGTATCGTCGTGTACCTTTACCTGCAACTGCAAGAGCTAGCCGGAGCAAAAAGGGGAGGAGAGCAAGGATTGGCTTCATCTGGACGGTGATGTGTCGAGCTCTCGCTCGCGCTGGTGCGCCGAGACGACACGGGGAGACGGGGAGATGCATGGCTTGAGTGCTTGACGGCAGTGAGATGTACGCCATGCTCATCATCTATCTCTCTGCAATATGGGATGGGATGCCGGATGCGTATGGAAAGCCTTCTCTTTCCATACAGACAAAGTTTGATGAGCCTTTTGTTCCTGCTCGTTGTGGTGCAATTCCGCTTTCTTTTTCTCCCGGTCTTGTGCGATTCCCACGGGCCACGGCGACAACGATCGAGCATTGCTGCGTGCATGTATATGAAACCTTTTTCCCGTTGTGCGATTCCAGTGGCCATTATGGGGCAATTACGATGAGTTGCTTGCGTACTTTAATTAGTTCGTGCTATATTGTCTACGCATGCAATTTCCAACTATTTATATATTTGGAGCATATTTTGGCTACATTACATATATATGTAGCCATGTTCACCCAATCCAACTGTATGTTTAAAGATATTCCTGGGGAAGATAAAGAATGACATAGAACATGTGCTTAGTGCTAACCAAATGTTCGTGTAAGTGCAATGACAGCTGGCTCAATCAGTAACCATTACTTGATGATCCATCTTTTCTGGCATGCATGGGTAAATATCTCTAAAAAAAGACATGAATAAATCGACTAAATTAATAATGCTGTTGCTGTAGTTCATTCTGGAGAGACTACTCTACTGGATATCTTACCTTTCAGTAAAGAGCAGTAACCCTTCCGGTTACAGATATTTGACATTTTTGTTTACAAAACGACGTGGCCTATGAAATTTAGATTTATTTGACCACTACTATTTTCAGTGGAAATATGTTTACAAAATCTAAAGTTTGATATGATACAGTGACGGCAGCATATAATACATCTAGCCAAGGAGTAGTAATTTTTGAAAAAGCTACTAAAGGTGGTGATCAAAGTTTCAAAGGCTTGACCTGAACTTTGTTCTCGGTAGACAGTTTGTGAGAGCATTGCTATTAGGCTGTCAAAACTGAAAACCTTGAGCCCTCCAATGCGTCAGGAGAATATAATCTTCATTACTAAAAACGCCAAGTTGGCTGCTGGCTGGTCGGCATGAGCATCCATTATCGTGCAAAAGCTAATTTAGGGAAGGTCGAGATCGAATGTCATCGTCGCTTTTAGCCTGGTTGACACTAAAATTACCGTACCCAATCCGCGAGGACGGAAGCATAGTATTATTCCATGCAACAAACATTGCTGCCACTTGCATCCAGTAGCGGCTTCTCGCTCATTTCATTATCCAAATAAATTAAGAAGCGACAGAAGCATCCAATCATACCGGATCAGAGCGAGGTTCTTCTTGTTTGTCTCCTTGTTTACCTCTGATCTGGCTTCCGATTAGCGAGCTTGCATATGGAAAATCATGTTTGATTAGCAGAAAGGGTCGTCGCTGATGCTTATAGTCTTAGAAAAAGCTAAGGCGCGCAGCAGGTGGCGACGCTCACGACGATGGTGGTGGTTGGACGACGGCGAAATTTTTATGGGATGTGGCGCTGTCGTTGCGTGCGCGGCCGGTCCTATCAGCGGGAAATTGAGCGCGCGGGTGATCATTATATACCGATCGATCCACCATTAAGCTTCAGCTAGCTAGCTCATCGTCGCGTCATCATGCACTAGAAATATCAGGTTGCTGATGAACCAATAATGTCGTCAGAGTTGTCTGTAGTACACGTACTACTACTGTGTCTGCGTAGGTTGAGTGATTACTATTTACTAATAAACTACAAACCAACAAGGAATGTCGTCAGATCGTGAACATTTGCTTGCAGGGTTGTTGCTGCTAATTTTGTGTGCGCGGTTATGCAGCTTAGGTTTATATAACCTGCATTGCCATAAACAGTTAACTTTTTCTTTCCGGGGCCACATCACAGAGCAGCGCTGATTAGACTTAATTAGTAAGCTTGCCTTAAGAAAAAAAGGGGTAAGTTACCAGATTAAAAACATGCAATATATCGAGCATACTGGACAATCCGAACATGCTAGCTAAACAAAACCTAAAGTTGCATGCATGGGAAACCTTTTAAGAAGCAGTAATAATGATATATGAAAACCAAAACTATAAATTACATGTATGCACGATGCAGACCGTTGTATGGTTACACACTTTAAGGAGAAAATATGAGGATGCCACTCTCTTGTAAACCTTTTTTTTTGCCCCAAGATTTGCTTCAGAATTATTATGTTTCCTGAGGACAGAAAACATATATACATTTGTGAATTATTTGTCAAAATACTAGTTCCTAAAATTATTTATGTTTCATATATACTCCACCGAACTATCATTCATCAGATTTACCGATAAAGAAGCCAAGACATGATAATGTACTATATACTCATGGCACCGGTGCTTGGACCCCGCTCCCGCTCCTAGCCGTTGGACCCGGTGCTGAAGCCCCATCAGCACCGGGTCCAAAAATGGCTGAGGCGGAGGAGGCGGGCGGATGTGAAGGATTCTGGTAGTGTCACGTACACTCACCTAATAAACCAGTCACTTTGCATTTGTAGATAGAATACTATTGTAAGAGAAAATCTAACATATTATTGGATTCCTAAGCCGGCCCTATAATGATGAGCATGATATTGCGTTCCGTACAGATTTATTTGCGCTTCGCCATCATACAGTTGACTTCCTTGGTAGGTTAAGATCCATTTAACTGCTATCGAATTCGAGATATTCGACAGTGACGAGAGAAGGAAGATGGCGACACACACCTCATCATACAGCAGAGAGAAAAGAGAGAAGTAAAATTATAGGCATGTCAATATATGTGTTGATGAGGTGATAATGGTGATGGAAATTCCCTATTAATCAACAAAGGATTGAATCCGGTAAAATAAGAAATAGTAGAAGAGAAAACATATATACGAAATGATAATGGGATTGGAAGAGAGTATGTTTTCGATTAAAATAATGTAGGTGTACCATAGCATATTTACTTGTTTTTTTTTGAAAATTTACTTGAAATTTTTTGTGTGAAATTTTTTAACTAATCTCCCCATCATGCATGTTTAATTAATTTTGATAGCCACATAAGAGGCTTTTGAGAGAGTACAATACTAAACCTCATTTTTTCAGCTACCCTGAAACATAAGGAATAATCTGGACGAATAAGACGTATGCCCTTTTCTATAAAAGTTTCCATTGAATTTTGGTCAGAACCAACTCACAAAGGGCATTAGTTTCTTTTCTTCTTGAGGGCAGTATGAGGTGGTGGTGGTAACCATTTGTAGAGTAGACAACATATCTATGTAGCCAGAGATAAAGATAACTGCAAGTATGAGCATGCTAGCTTAGCTATAGCTAAGCATTTTGCTTTCAGTCTTCCACTCCAACGTGTATGGACTATTCAGGAACAGGAGGATAAGTGCTGACTAGTGCCACAAGCACGCGTGTGCTGCGGCTCTTTGTACGCGAAAACAACTGGTAGCTTTCTCACGATGGATAGCTACCACCGAGCTCTTCTCGTATCAGACATTCGACAAATCTGCAAAAGGGTGCTGATTGGCTGCTTAAAGTAAACTTTTTTCACAGGGACTTAAAAGTAAACCTTAGGATAAAGATCGAATGACTAATAAACCACATATATGAAACCCTAATTTGAATTTCATTAGTATAGGTAAGTAGCTAGAGGTCAGAGAATATCCTCAACAAATTAAGTTACCTAGAAGACTATGACTGATCAGGAATCACCAACAAGAAGACGACGAAGAACTCTTCAACAGTGACAAGGCATACACGTGAGAAGACAGGCATTGGCAGGCTCCAACTGCCCAGTATAACAGAAAAAGACAAGGCAGATCATGTTGGCAACCGTTGAGAATATGGGTCAAGTACATACATAGCATGCCCTCAGTGGTGGTGTGGCTTTCTTCTTTCTTGGGCAACATGAGTGTGCATAGTCAAAATGTTCTCACAAATTGCCATCTTTTTGCCCTGATTAGGCCAGCCACCAATCAGCTCATGAGCATCCCCTTAATTTGTCAATGTCATATAAGACCTGGTGCTGGCCCCTCCACTACGCGCCCCAAGTGTTCCTTATTAGAATAATTGTCACATCTCTCTCTCTCTCTCTCTCTCTCTCGGAGAGAGAGAGTGAGTCAGCCCTTTTTGACTTTTTTCGCGAACGTGCCTTGACACGTATTTCATTAAGAGGAAGAAGTGAATACAACAACACCCCTATGAGCAGAGTGTCATAGGGGCAAGATAGTTTCAGCTAAGGGATTACAGCACAGCAATATCGCGACCAAAACTACTAGCACTAGCTTCTTGGATGAAAGAGAGATCGGCACAGCCAGCAACTGTCCAAGCTCTAGCTTCTTCTCTCATCAAGTCTAAGAGGGCTGTTTCAGTCAAGGCGAAGTGCGTAGCCCCATATCTTGAGGTAAGGCAACCCCAATCCCCCAAATTGAGTTGGCACACACACATTCTCCCAAGCTACCTTGCAATGTCCCCCAGCCACCGATTCTGTTCCCTTCCATAGGAACGCACGACGCTTCTTATCTAAACGGGCTCCCCTCCATAGGATTCGCCACCGATTCTGGCCACTCCGGCGTCGCCCCAGACGGGCTCCCCAAGAGCCGGTCATACGCCCGAGCATACGGATTGAGGGACGAACCAGCGATCGGCCGAGATCCAGTGGAGGGACCAGATCCAGCCAAAGGCGAGGCAGATCTGTCACCCAGTGAGCGAGGAGCCTCACGTGGGGGGGATCTCGCGAGCGACAGCGCAACGGCAGCAGCGGCAAGCGGGGGAAGGGCTGGCTGGGGGTAAGGTGGTGGGGAGTCGCTGTCGGCAGATCTACCGTCATCCTCCCCCTCCGCGTGAGTTGGATCCATGGAATGCGACAGCGAGGGTGGTCCAACCAGGAGCGCACGGGGGCGAGGATGGGCGCCGGGGCCGGAGTGGTCCCCGGCGCTATGCGGTGGCCGCCGGGACCGGGGTGGTCACCGGCGCAAGCGGGGGCGAGAGCGAAGCGGGGGCAATCCACCCAACGTTTCTTTTATTTTATTTTCAGAATGGGTTCCTCAGCCCTTTTTGACATAGGGAGCGTGTCCATTTCTGCATATTCTGAAGACGTCGTCCCGGCCCTAGCCCTGCCTTTTGTGCCTGTTCCATGGCTTTCGTGGCACATACCAAGCGGAAGAATCATTGTCCCTTAGACGTACCTATACATGCGCAAACAACATCATACATTTAATGTTCACCCAAAATCCTAAATGCTAAAGAGTTGCTCACTTATCTTTAGTCTTATATATGGACTAAAGAACTATTTTTAAGAGATAAACACGGTGTAGCGCTTAAATGGGCTAAATAATCATCTACGTGAACAACAATACGATTGAATGAACTACTAGCAGAAGGCAAACTAAACAAGTAGTGTCTCAATAATGATTTTGCCTTAGTAACAAATTAAGGTTTAAGTAGTAGCCACAGACAATTATTGTTAACTTTGTACTAGCTAATAAGCTAATGTATTTTATATCTATTTGGTGCATATTAAATTTCCAACAGAAGGTGTTTGTATATGATGGAAACATGGATGGACACCACTGTGTTTATGTCAAGGAAATAATAAGAATGTTCTATGCAAAAGATCATCTAGCTGGAGAAGGACTTGACAATGCTGAGGAGATGATATTAAGGTAATCTTGAAAATGTATAAAGGTGGAGCACGTCAATCATCAAATATTCTAGAAGATCTTAAAAATGATGATTTCACCTACACCATTAGGTATTGTTCATATTGTGATCATGATAAACCGATATGTCTTTTAGTGCACTTATCTTTACGCATCTATATAATGGATTCAATTAATGTCATACACCATCTTATTAAATCTTGCCAAACAAGAATAAAGATGTAGATTTTATTTATTTATTACTCCTAGTAATCAAAGAACTTCTACGGTTCTTCTAAATTTTAGGAACAATGTGGTCCTTGAACTCCATAAACATGTAGATGAAAGGACTGTGGCGACACAAGCTAATAAGTCATAATTTAGCCATTGTGGTGATTGCTAATTTTTTTCATTAGTACATACTTTTTCCCTCTATTTCACACAGAATTGATTAGGTTCCTTATGGATTCAAGTATCAAACACATGGTATGTGCTCATATTTGCGGATTATTATATTTTAGAGTTAGACATGTTTTTTTTCATATCTATAGCAATATAGACACACTTTCATAAAGCGTGTTAGAAGTGTCTTCGTATGCACCGTGTCAGGCTGTATAGAGACGAATTCTTTAAGCGTATCTAAGAAAGAAAACAATGCTTCACAGACACGTTAGATTCATGTGTATACACATTGATACAATTTTGTAGACACATTTTATAAACAAGTCTAGTGATGACATACTCATCCATCAATGAGTTACCTATGGTAACTTTGACTTTGTTAATATCAACATCTACCATCCTAATCGCTCATAGACGTTAATAGGGGTAAGATAAGTGTATACCTCACCTATGTATGTGAGCGTCTATGTTTGCACTATAGACGATATATATAAAAAAATCTTCCAGTAGATATGCAATCCCTCAACTAAAAGAAAAGGAAAGTTGAACTATGGTGGCGTGCTTGATTATTCTCACCTTGACTCAGAGATTTCGATGGAGTTGTCCAAGTGTCAAGAGTATCCGATGGTATGACTCTTTTATTTATGTGTGTGTTCACAGAGTTGTGCAAAAAATCGAGTGACACTGATGGAATCCATAACTTATATTATTACAAACATAAAGGAAATAATAATCCTTTTTTACTGGAGTGTACATGTCATGCCTCTATATGCTCTTTCTAATTCTTTCTAGTTTCTCGTTTTGTCCTTGCAAGCCACATCTTCTTTGAAACTTTGCACTTCTACCTTGTGACAATTCTCATAATTATATGTAGACAAAATATGATTTACATCATATCTTTAATTAGTACTAATACAGCTCCTTAGAATTCCAAAAGGTTGCAACCTTTTAGTTCATGAATAGGGTTTCGCAAACTTGTTGTTCCTTTAATTTTGTATGGGTGACCTTCCTAGGTTGCATCCTAGGCCCCCAACAAATTTGGCAAAATACAATAAAAAAGACATATGCATTCTTAGTTTAGTACTAAAAGTTTATATTATATTTACATAAAGCTAAACAAATTATCAATTGTACTATTATGCACCCACTTTTTCAATGGAAGTTTTGTGGCATTGTAACTGCCAGAGATTTGTTTATAACACTGCCGTCGCTTCAAGTTGTTTAGTCCAAAAATGATGAATGAACACCATAACCACCAAGCTAACTTCCCACCCACATTACACATCATTCTCACTCAGCTCAACATTTTCTTTCTAACAAAAGCCACACATTTCTCCTTTACCACAACTAGCTAAGCATTACTTTCACTAGATCAAATAGTTTTCTCCTTGATGTCAACTTAGCTATGCAATGCACAATACCAAGTTTTAATTAGTACCTAAACACACACTATGATCATTGATTCTAGTTCAGTTTATATTAAAAAACAACAGTTCGTGCATTGCCATTTTGTTGCGGCTGTAACATCATTCATAGGCTAATGTCAACTTCACTTGATGTCCCCCTTTTCTCTCTCTTTTGTGTTGCTTCTACTTTTCTATTTCGCGAATGCCTCTAGGCATCCTCAACCCCCAATAACTCGAAGCATGATTGGCCGAGTGAGTAAAGTATTAACTATATGACCACTATGTAGTCCACCTTCATTTGTGTGGACTTAAATCTCTGAGGATAATTATTCCTCCCTCACCAGGAAAAAATTTGTGCGCCTATCCCTTTCATCACCCCTATTTTCTAATGTGGAGTTGGACAACCAACAAGCCCGCCTATATTTAACATTTGGATGTCATGCAATCGATCCACTTTGGTGACCACCCAAATGATGATGATTAGATGATGTATTCCTCAAATAGTGATCCTCACTCTCATGTCAAGCGCAGACATGTATATATATGTTTGTGTGACAATATATATGGGTGAAACTAAGCGGTCATGCAATATTGATCTAGCAAGGTTAAATCAACTTCTATACTTTTCTAATGTGGCATAGTCGTGCAATTATGGCTTTCTGAGCTCGATTTTAGAAGCTTCCTAAAGGTAAAAGATTAGTCATTAATGTATAATTGAAAGTATAGTAGTTTGTAGGGTAACATCATCCTAAATCCTAAAAGTAAAAAATCATTTAGGCATACACGAAAATGACCAAACAACTCATAGATATAAATTATTGTTGTGCTAGAAAACAGTATTCACACGCACAAGTACATAACATTTAGACCGACTAATGGGTGTACTTAGTCCGTGCTACTTATGCATCTAAAATCAACAAAAATCGAACAAAGTTACTGTCCATTAGGATGATCACGTACTCATGTTAATAGGTTATACCGCATCACAGGAGCAGTACTTGTAACATTTTTCATATAACGCCATCCATCCATCCATATCTATCCACAGTTACACTAAACCTTAAACCATACAAACAAGTAAGCACCAAACCACAACCACCACCAACCTGTCTCTACCCGGAGTATGTACAGAGAGCATTTGTCTCTTGTGCCATGCAGGCCTAGTTTATGTTGCATGCTGCATGCATTGTGCAACTAGCTAGACACAATTAATGGATGTACATGCATATATCCTTCACGATCCTCCTGCGTGCGCACCATGTTCTCCTTCCCTTCACATTTCCATGTTTCATATACTATGTGCTCTAGAAATGAAAAAAAAAACAGCCAGAGCTCAAACGTTTTCCACTGCACCCCCTCCTCCTCCCACGCCACCGCTCGCCGCGCTCTTGTGCGCGCCGCCGCCGCCGCTGCCGGACGCGGCCGCCACCTTGCCGTCGCCTTCCTGCGCCTTCTGCTGCGTCCTGTACTCGCCGTACAGGTAGGAGGAGAAGCCCCAGACGCAGAGCACCGTGGCCACGGCCTTCTCCGACCCGAACGGGTCGCTGAACACGAGCACGCCGCCGATCACGTTGGCCGTCAGCACGGCGGTCATGCACACGCCGCTGTGCAGCGACGACGTGAGGTACACCATCCCGGCGGTGCCCATGAAGCAGGCCTGCCACGTCACCACCAGCGCGGCCAGCACCGCCCAGTACGCGGCCGGCGCCAGGTCCCAGCGCGCCAGCTCCTCCCGCCACCCGCCGGCCGCGGCGAGCCCGGCCACCGCCAGCGCCGTCGCCGCCGCCTGCATGATCACCTGCACCTCCACCGCCATGCGGAACCCGCCGGACACGGCCCTGCGGTACACGAGCTCCATCACCGGCAGGTAGGCGGCGAAGAGCCCCGCGGCGCCGAGCGTGACCGCGAAGCCGACGAAGTACCTGGCCCTGCTCCCGCCGTCGGGGCGCTCGCCGGAGTCGGACGACCGGAGCGCCAGCAGCACGGAGCTGAGCGTGAGGAGCACGACGGCATTGAGGTTGGAGAAGGTGAGCGGGTGGCGCACGATCACGGCGGCCAGCACGAGCGTGAAGGCCAGCTGCGTCGACAGCAGCAGCGACGAGGTGGAGACGGGCAGGTACGAGGAGCTGTAGGAGAAGAGCAGGTTGTTGACGCCCATGAGCACGCCGATCACGACGCACGCCGCCAGCAGCCGCCGCGTGAACCACGCGAACGGCCGGGGCTGCGCGGCCGGCCGGCCGGCGTAGACGGGCACCAGCAGCACGGGGAACCCGACCGACTGCACCAGCGTGGCCACCCACCGGTTGTGCCCGCCGTGGGCGAAGTAGTAACGGGACAGAAGGCTGGAGGCCACCGAGCCGCCGAGCAGAGCGGCGTAGTTGGCGCACAGCAGCAGAAGCCGCCTGCGCCGCCGCCGCGCCGCGCCATTGGCGGTGGCGTCCGACGAAGTCGGCGACATGTCGAGGAGTGGCGCCGGAGTGGCGGCGTCGGCGGCGGCGATGGTGGTGCTGGTGGGCATTGGCGAGGGGAGAGTTGGTTGTGGGCGAGGTGAGAGGTGAGGTGAGGTGAGGTGAGGAGGGAAGCGGGAGTGCGGTAGTGGGGAGTATTTAAGTGAGATAGGTGCGGGTGATTTGGGGGGAGATTAGCCTGCTCTTTTTAAAGGGGAGGCGGGGCGAGGGCGATTACGACCTTTTTCGTGGGTGATGGGATCACCAAGCAATGCAAATAGTGGGAACGGAATAAACGGGCGGGGAGTCATTTGTTTGGATGGGATTTCATTAGTTTTCCGGTGATATGTTTTGTTATTGCTCTCCAACAAATTCGTATGTATCCTCACTGGCCTTGTGCTGGGTCCTAGTGCTGGTGCACTAGATCATTGCAGCTACTTCATCAAACCTCAAATTAAAAGCCCGAGATGAATGATGGCGCGGCAATAAATTGATCAGCATTCACCAATGGTAAGGGGTAAACTAAAGGTGATTATATATATACAGGCCAATGATCTTAACATAATGTGTAACTTTAATTTTTAGCCCCCAAACTTTACCAGCAAACTTTCATTATTTGTCCGGTGGGGAAACATATCAACTGAACCACAAGTTCGCTGCAAGTTGCTTGGAACACCGCCTCTTGCTTTTGGGCCCGAATGATCATTGACTTATACTTTTAAAAAAATTACTTGTATTTTCAATTTATACCTCTGTACTGAGACTCAGAGTAACTAAGATGAGAATAAATTAATATGAGATACGACAAATCAAAAATGGAAGGAAACGGATCCATTTATGATTGACACATCAAACTTTCTTTTATGTTTTCTGCAGCATTTTTGTGCTTGGATGTTAGATTTTTCAATGATACTCGAATCTTGTGTTAGCTTTAGACATAAGCAAAGTCACCTAACACATTACTTTGACTGCTAATTACCATTAGCATAAAATATTGTAAAATATACCAGACTTGTGATATTTACAATATAACCTTTAAAAGTTCGATAAAAGAGGACGTTGACCCCATTTTGTGGACCAGCTGGATGCTACTCTGAAGAATATATCTATAAAATTCTTCTCTGTGTTTTTCATGTTAATTTAATTTGTTATCAAATACAAAAGGATTTGTGAAGTTTCAATGAGCTAGACTCCTTTGGTGCTAAAATTTGCAATAGATTTTTAGAGCAACTCTAGCAGAATCTCTATATAAAAACAATCCTCTAACTAAAATTTAGAGCATCTCTAAAAGTGTCTAATTTTTTCAAACTACTAGTTTTGGGACCTTGTTAATTAAAAAGTATTGGGAGTAAAAAATATCCATCCAACCAATAGTTCTAAAAAATTGGTCCATAAGATTTAATTGTTGCCACATAATTCTCTATGGAATCAGCACCTATTTTTTCCCACCATAAACAGTAACACACAGAATTTTTTCCTCCGCCATTTTTTCGTGGGATTAAGAGCACGCAGAGAAGGGATTTCGCTCAAGATGAAGTCAGTACTGGGCACAGAGAAACATTGGGATCAAGATTAGACAAATATTGGAGTGTCGTTTGTTTTTCATTCTTGCTCACAAAATTAGTTATTGGGAATATTTATTAGACATCCTTGAAGATGCTCTTATAGAGCCAAGCCAAAAAAAATTATGTACATTCACCAGGCCCTCTACTAAACCCACTATTTTGGGAAGGTCTCTAAGGGTCTCTAGGAATCCATCTTTATATTGAATGCTATTGTTGGAGTTAGAGTAAGTTTTCAGACCTTCGAAAAATAGAGCTAGCCCCGTTTTAACATTTGGAGGGTCTGATTTAGGAACTATTCCTAAAATTTATGGCTCTTATGAATTTTTCTAGACTTATCTATGGATAAGTATGCTGGCACTTATTCTAAAATAAAGCATAAATTTTGTAGTAGTGTTTCTTCTAAAGCATTAAGTTCCAATTAGCTCAAGGGAAAATTAATCTTTTTGCATTGTTAATAAAAAGAAAACATTGCAATGTTGTTTCTCAACCAAACTTCATGCATGTCTGAAAGTCCAGAATTCAAAAATGCATATAAAGAGCGTAAGAAATACTTGGTATGTAAAAAAAAAGGGCATGTCTAACACTCGAGAATCCAAAAATGCACCTAAATAGCGTAAGAAATACTCCGTATGCGCAGTAGTATTTTTGGAGCCATCTTGTTGTATACTTTCACAGGAGGTTTAGTCCCGATTAAAACTTATTTAGCTATTATGTCTATATACCTGTTGTCCTTTATGAAATTTCCTAAATGGACCGTCCAAATTATTAACTAGCTCACACATGGAATATTGCATTCGGAACAATTTTGATAGCCATAGAACCCTATCAACCTAGCAAATTGGTCTATTGTTTGCAATGGTAATGAACATGGGGCTTGGGGTCCCTGACCTAAGACACCTAAGCTTTAACCTTCAAGAGTTTTGGATTAGAAGGTATTATTGTGATGGTTAGGATCTGGTGTGGAAGAAACTAGTAGATGTTAAGTACAACACAAATAGTTACAAAAATGTTAGGACTATAAGCAGTTTTGAAAAAGGGTGACATGCATGGGCTTACCCAAGTTACAAAGTAGGCTATAGTTGGAACTTCTTGGAAGATTGGGGATGGTAAATGATCAAATTTTGAGATAATGGTTGGATTAGGTTAGCCAACCTCACTGCAATTTTCTAGGACCTATTATAGCTAATGAGCAGAATCTGTGGGACAGGGTAACCTGAGTGTACTTCAAAGGTGTGCAGGCACAGCCTTGATGAGAAAGTGGTGGGAGGCAGTCCAACTAGCCTCAGCCGTTATCAGCGAGAAAGACGCATCAAGGGTCCACTCCTCACATTAATTCGCTATAACAAAATTGTCAGTTTCAGAGGTGTACAGTAAGTCCCATTTTATTCCAGTGGTGTGGAAGATACACAGTCTTTGATGCACGTCTTCTTCTGGTTATTATTGAGCTGCTTACACACACGCTATAATCTCGCTAGAATTCGAAGTGTAGATGGCACAGCCTGTACTTCTGTGTTGCGAGAGTGAAGTACAGGTATATAGGAATATATACAACCTGTACTTATGCGCCTTAACCACGCACCTTGTTTTCCAGTGTGTGATTTGCTAAACAGATTTTGTTAATTAGGCTTAACGGAAGCAGAGTCGCTGCATGCATATCACTCACGATCGAGCTCGAGCATGCTGTGTGCAGTACATCGCACATGGATATATAACCCGTGATACGCAAAACATGCGCAAACGGCGGCGAGGAGCAGGGGATCTCGCCGTCCCGGCTCCGACTCTCCGAGGCCGCGAGCGCGAGCGCGCGCGCGTGGCGCGGACGGAAACGACACGGGGGAACCATCCGCTGACGCGGCCCCCGGGGTTTTTGTGCCAGGGGCGCGTCACGAACCGAAGCCTTTTCTAATCGGCGAAATTTGGCATCCTTATCCATGTCCAGAACTCCAGATTGATCCCCAGTGAGCAGAGCAGATCACAGTATGTAGCTTGCTGGCCCGGCCCGCTGGCTGCCGCTGCACCGCTCGACGTCGTTGGGACTTGGGACCGAAGCTGAGGCGCGCCGGAAAGGAGGGGGCTGCAGGCAGGCAATGGCGGTGATGTCGCGGCGCCAGCCCTTCCACGAGAACGAGGGCTTCTTCAAATGCATGGAGGTCCCGGTCAACACTGACAAAACCGTTAGCCCTTGGTACGGCAACGGCGGTTCGATCCGGCTGTTCTGTTCTGCGCGCAGGGACCGCTTGCCCAAACAAGTATTAGTATAGGGGAGTACTAGGTCAGTAGGGTCCTGTGTCATTGTGTTGTACGCCGGGCGTCCTTGGTTTGACGCTTGACAGGGCGCCGCAAGTACATACCCTCGCTGCGGCAGGCTGCCGGCTGCTGCATGTGAAGTGCTCTCTCTGCCGCGGACCTGCAGTTTCAGGTTCCCGTGTGCGTGCGGCGCGCGGCGGCGGCGCTCCCGGTCCTGGACGGCGCCACCGTTTTATGCCACCCATTGCTCGGCTCCGCTCCGCTCGGCCGCGCCCCCGGGACCCAGCGGCCGCGGGCGGCGCCCGTCTCGGCGTCTCTGTTGGGACTGCCGGAGTGGGAGTCTGAGTGCCTGACAGCGCTGGCTGCCTGGTTTATCCACACTCCTGCAGTTGACTGCCTGTTCTTGTGAATGCTATGATCTTTTGTGCGTGACCGAATGGTTGTCCGCTACTCCGCTTGGGAATGGATGGACCGGCAGGCTGCAGCAAGTTAAATTGCGCTGTGGTTTTACTTGCCTTTGGGTTGGTCCTGGAACTCTGTGAGCCGTGACCGGTTTGGTTGAAGCTGTAAAAGAAGACCATTTGTTTTCAGAAGAAAATTCCTTTCGTAGGGCCTCGGTACATGTATACTGACAGAGAATGCGTCTTTAACGTTGTTTCACAAATGCAAACTTTCACAAACAATCAACTTAGCACTACAGCAGTTCTTGTCTCAAGTTAGTTGAACTGTAGAGATGGCTAGAGACAAACTCAATCCACTAACCAATGCCCTGAGTCTTCAGACCTACCCACTGGTTGTCTGGTTTCATCATCCATTAAAGACTTAAAGTTTGCGAAATCCGTTCGCTGTGTTTGCCGGGCAACGCACCGAGTCTTCAGACCTAACACTGCTGTCTGCTGTAGTGCTGTAGAGATGACTTCTGAATCGTTTAGGCCCATAAGCGGGAGATCAGCCCAGAGAAACCAGCCTAGAATTTGGGTTGGGCTGTCCTACATCCATGGACAGGAATGATACAAGTTCTAGTCAAGTTTGGCCAGATTAGACAAAGAAACTGCTGTTTCTTCAGCTGATTCTTCCCAACCGTACTTCAATTTTCCCCAGTAAACCTTTAATCACAATAACTCAACCTGGTGGTAACACCTATTGTCGATCAAACAAGAAAACAACTAGAGCAGAGATTGAAAACTGGCACAAACAACAAAAGCATTGTTTGTCTTCAAAAGAACGAAAAAATGAATCATGTGGATCTATTCTGCTAAAGGATCCAATGGTAAAATAATTCCACAACGTAAGCAAGCAACTGCCCTAAAAAACCGTAAGCAGGCAGCTGAAGCTCGGAACTTCTCAAACTAAGCAATCTGAAGGCTGCAAAGCCTCTGTGTTTCGCACTGAAGAGCAGCAGGCAATCAGCCGACTCAGAAACGACCGTCCTATCATCATATAAAATGGATTCACAAAACAAGTCCTCTCAACATTACAAAAGACAGTAGCATCGACGAATGATCTTTAATTCTTTATACATACACCATCCGTACGCAGAATCAGAAAGCAAGCAGATAGGAAGTCCCTTTCCGGAAGGACTGGATGTTAGTTCACAAACCGTCGAAATCATTCTGGAAAGTGCTCCACAGCTTTACACATATATTCATTCATCACGACGCAACGAAGGCCAGCCACAGATGTCTAAATCAAACACCCAATACGGCCAGAAAGAACCAAGCGAAAACGAAAGCAGCCTCATGTCAGGCTGCAAGACACGGTATCTGTGAAGCACTAGCAGCTTTCCAAATCTTTTTTGTTCCTTTTCTTGATAATAATGGAAGAAACAGCAACACGATATGATGTTATTATAATGCTAGCAATTCCTAATCCCACACCATCTCCCACCCTTCATCTTTTCTTCTATGTTAGTTTTTTTTTAGAACAAGGGCACAGGTTCTAAAAGAAAACACCCAACACAAACCACATCCTAGAGGACAACCCACACATACCACATCAACAAACATGCTCTAAGAAACACCCGGCCATGAGGCAAACTGGCTTCTTTGAGCCACAAGCACAAACTGCTTGGCAAAACCTCAGCAGCTCAATAGGGTAAAGAAGGAAAAAGATACAACAGAAGAAAAAAAATGCCCTCCAAGATGAAAAAATAGAGGAGCATGCTCTAATGCCTTTGATGCCCAGAGCCTCAGCCTACATTTGTCCTGGAACCTTTTTCCCAGTCATTGAATGATTCTCGTGGGAAGACAGTTTCATGGCTTAACCTTTTCCCTTTTCTGCTGGAACCCTGAAGAATGATTGTTTCTTGACATTTATACACATCGAACTTATCATTTCAGGTTGAAGTCCATTTCAGAGGCTATCTCATTTTTCCCAGTTCAAGTTGCCCTAACAGTAATCATCCTTCTGTTGCAACTTTGCTGGGTTGCTCCTTATTACTCGAGGACACATCAAGTACTTCTGCAACATTGTTGCTCTGCTCCTCATTTTTCTTGGTTGTATCAAGTACCATACCAACATTGGTGCCTTGCCCCTCATTACTCTTAGTTCTATCAAGCTCTGTGGCACTTACCAATTGTGTTTGCTTTTTAACTTCTGCTGCTTTTTCAGCTTTTGGCTGTGCAGAAAATAAACATCAGTGAGGAAGAAATAACCATCATTTGTCAACACTAATGTAAATGACAAATTACTTTTATTGCACAGAGTAATATATGGAACTAAAATCTTCTGTTACCACAAGGTAATCGATCTTAATTTGCAATACCCTTCCACCAATCATAAGTGACAAAACATAGCATTGCCGTTTTTATGGTATTTGAATAGGTAAAATCCGTTTCTTTTTAGTCCATAAATACAGTTAACAGAGAATAGAACCATATAATATGTTGTTATCGAAGAACACCCAATACTGCAAGTAGAAGTGCAAAACAGAGAGGATGTTTGAATTCACTCATCATCCTTGGAGCGTGGACTATATGGAAGCACCGTAACGACTGCGTATTTAATGGAGCCACCCCTTCTCTGCCTGCAGCCTTGACCCTTGCTAGGGAGGAAGCCCGGCTATGGGCTATGGCGGGCGCTAGGGGGTTGGACTGAGGTACAGTGTGGGTTCCTAGTTAGAGCCTCACTTGGTCAGGTCTTTCTTTTTAGTAACAGGTGATTAGTTTCAGGCAGTAGAGTGTGTGTGTGGGTGTGTGTTGGGTCTCTGTATGACTCTCTTCTTCTATTAATACAATGATGCGCAGTTCTCATGCGTATTCGAGAAAAAAAACAGAGAGGATAAATGTAGTGATACATAAGCAGTCCAGATTGCATACATACCGATGGTTGATCAAATGATGTAGTAACCGGCTTGCCCCTTCTGTCCTGCATTACTTTTTGCCGATTTTCGTAGAAGTCAAAGTCATCCAAAATTGACGTTTTACACGAGAAGTTCTTGAAAATGTTCAGCATCTCTGTACCTTGTGGAAATTTGACCTGAATTGGCAATGCATACACAATTAGAGGTTAAAATCAACTAAATCATCTTCTTTCAGTGCAAGAAAAGCATATTTATTCTAGAACAGAACACCCTAACTGATTAGTGAAATAGAGAAAACCAAAGAACATAACAGAAAAGAACCAAAGCTGCAATGCTTATAAAGATATCAGCATTTATTTCATACTAAAGAGCAGACAATATAGGACTAACATTCAGATCATGGGAGCAAACAAGTCATTCATCACGCAGAGCATAAATAGGATGGATTGTTCCAACTACAGGGAGAACCACATGGGCAGTAGTATGAAATCATATGCACACAAATTTCTTGACATGCTCTAATGAAACAAAAATTTACTTACAAAGCTCTCTAACCTATAAAAAATACCAAGAAACTCTTGTTAGATATTGGAAGGCATACCTCTTGTGTGTCCCTGCTATTTGTCACAGGTTTGTTCTCATTATTCTCCAAAATTATGTGGCGAAATTGTGGATTAGGCACATCCTTGATAATGTGCCATTTTACTGAAAAGAAACCATTCCACTTGTCCTGTTGCCAGAAGTTCATGTTCCTGTTAAAATCTACTGGACCAACCATCTCAGCCACGCCACAGAACTGACCACTTGTATTAACCTGACCATCATAGTTTAATAGTTAATATGAAAGGTCAAAAGGAAACTAATAATGTTGCCCTTTTCATAAAAAGGGTGCTTGAATATGCAACTCATTAACTTGCCACAGAATGTGAAGGGAAGTATGAACTATGGAGGAAACAAAGACAGCAGCATGTTATCAGACAGTTTAAACATAGGTTGGAGCTGCTCCCTGTTATACCCACGTAATGGTGCAGCAGGTTTAGACGGTTGTAATGATTACTGCACAAAAGTCTAAAGCTACATGGAACTAAGAAATCAAATACATCTACTTGAGCAATATTATTATATGTTCTCTTATTTTAAAATAAATAGAGAAATTAGAAGAAAAGAATCCTTCCTGTTGTGCAGTTCCTATGTGAAATTGAGCACCCAAACAACAATCAGCTAACTGAATAAGAACAAATGTCTGGATACCACAGGGATAGACACTACTCTGAGATTCACAGTGATGTTCATGAGAAAATAATTCTCCAGGAACAATTAGTAGCATGTAACTTACCGAGAAAAAAAGGAAAACAGGACATTTGGTTCCTTTCTCTGCCATCCTTTCCTGTGCAAGTCTATAGGCATTGTCAAGTCTTTTATTTCCATTAGGGGTACTTGCCCAGACATTGTACTTGATGCTCTTGTGAATATCATCTTCACTGTAAGATTTAATTACAAAGAATAGAGCTTGCTCATACTTCGTAACAAAATCTGGAAGATTATATGATTTTTTGCTTATCGTGACAGGTGAAGGTTTGATATTGTTAGCATCTTCAGCACTTGACAATCCAACAATACCACCTCGAGGGCTCAAACTGTGTTTTGGGTTATCAGTGTGGTTATTTTCATTAGATATGTCAGAATCACTATGTCCATTTAGCTTACATCCCGTCTTAAGCTTCTCACTGTTGTTCCAGCCTCTAGCACTTTCTTTCACATTGGTGCCTTTGCTTTGGTAAACACTGCTTTTTCCTTGGTTATTACTATGCGTCACAAACTTGCTAGATGGAAGATATCCTTTTGTTATGGAAGCACCAAATGCCTAGAATAAGAACAAGCATGTCAAATTAAGTCTCCTGCCTCTGTGGGCCAAGAGCCAAGATCTATGTTTTACAGGAATTTTCAAATACCTTGTTCGCACCCTTTGATAATGGGCTGCTATTGGCAACATTTGGTACAGTTTCTAGAGCTGATGATGATCCTTTGATAGATTCTGGAGCAGATTTTGCACTGCGGACAGCTTTTGAAGAAGGAACACCATGCTTATTAGAAGAATACTTTGGTCTTGCAGCATAATTTGTTTGATGCATACCAACTGGATGTCCCTGAACCCCGTCCAGAAGAACAAAAGAAGGGTCCCATGAGTATGCAGGGAATAGTTCAGATCCATAAGCAATTGGTTGAGCAAAAACCCCAGGTGTGCTAGGATCTTGCACTGGAATTGCAGTGGAGTAATATGGCTCTTTGCTGACATATTGACCATCCACACTAGTAATTCCTCCAGGAACAACCGGACTGTAGGAAGCATATCCATTTTCATACCCCGGAAGATAACACAAATATGACCCATTATCAGCCTGAACCACCTGAAATGGAACATAAAGCAGATATAAAAACAGTTGTCTTTGCAATTTGTCAGCTTTAACAGTTTCGCAAAACCTTCAAGGAACAGTTCATCCTGGAAATGGTGGCACCGACAGAATAGATGATAAGGAACACAAAAACGGCATCAATTCAATCACTGCTTTTGAAATTAAGTGCTCCAAACAACACTTTCATAATTTACTTCATCATTCAAGATTACGATTGGAAGTATATACATGGACCTTGACTGTAATTTCTTGTATAGCATGCATGCAACTAAAAAGACTATTCCTCACTAAAAACAGGTATACCCATCCACTGGCAATCATTCAGCTTTGTTTATCTGGAGCACCACAACACAAGAGTCATGGGGTCATGAACAGTTGAACACATACAGTGAAATAACAACTGGCAGAAAGATAAACAAAAATCATTAACATATCTTATAAAGAGATATTTGGAACAAGGATAACAATAGAAGAATAAAGAGTGGCATTGAAAAATAGTTGGCCACTTTCCCAAACATGGCAAAGAAAAGATGATAGCCAACAGGCGCAAAGTTTGCTGATACCACCTCACCACCAAAGAGACACACAAAATGCAATACTGTTTTGATTTAGATAGGACCACTACTGACAGCTATAAAAAAGGCATATCTAACACTTTATGAAGTACACTATTATTATAACTTACTGCTGAGTGCATCTCAAGGCCATTATATCCAACAAAGTAGCCATTCTCATCCCATCCTCCATATGAGCCTGCACTAAACAAACAATCAAATCATCAAATGAATGGACAGTGCTTTTTATAATCTTCAGATCATGATACTGGTCTACGCACCAGGATAGTAATATCCGTAGTAATACATCCCTTGGTCCCCAACAGAAGCTTCTTGGTTCATTTCACTTTCCTTCACGGTACTAGCCGCATCGCCCGAGGAAATGCAAGATACTGCATCAGAAGAACTTGTGTCTTTCTTAGCAGGCTACAAGGGTCAAAGATGAAAGGCATCAAGGAGAAGGTAGACATAACACAACTAACCAACCAAAGGGCAAAGAAGGAAATAAAAGTGTTCCTTATACGCTAAGATAAGCAAGTTAGTATATTGTGTAAAGGATTAATAGGAACGAGAATCTCACCAAGTTGACATTTTTTGCCTTCGTGCTACCATCAATCTTTAAGCTGCCCATTGCTTCTTCAATAGCTGGATGATAGAAAAGTCAAGGGTCCCAAACTGAATATATACTTCTAGGGGTCATTGTCCACGAGTAACCAATAAAATAAGCCAACCACACCACAATGATCAACAAACATAACACAAGGCTGATATTGTGCAGCTAATAATTGACATTTATCAACTCATCATGTGGACAGATCTAAAAATGTAAAAATACAGATCATTCGATTAAAGTAGAAACAATTTCATCTCTGCTCCAGAAACACAAGGGCAGCCAAGGAACTCCGATTGAGCTAGATTTGAGGGACTGAGACATGCAACACTAACCTAACCAATATACGGGAATCCTTCAGTGCAGGCACCATATTATTGGTGTACCTGTCAAATAAATGGGAGTTGGCTCAGCTCTCACCATCTCTCAAACCCCAATAATGAAGGGCACCTAATAATAGTATATATTACTGAATTGCTAGCAGCAAAGATAACATGATAGAATGGAAAGGCTCAATAATGTCAACTGTCAGGATCAAATTTATAACAGATCAAAATTTTGTAGAATTCTACACAACCAAGTCATGAAAAAGAAAAAAAACTGCACAGACAATTCGACGAGTTCCTGCAAACAGTGATCCATTAGGGCACCCCTGGATTTAAAGAATCTTTTTTCTTTCCCAGAAGACGGATGTAAACGAAAGCTTTTTAGCAGGGCAGCAATGGAGTTCGATAGAAAGGGGAACGACAAAATTCACCAGCACTCCAAATCAAAATATTTCCGGAAATTTTATTGATCCAACAGAAAGCACGGAAAAAGCACCAACAGCAACATGAACGCCACGAATCCATCCATGGATCCACCTCTCCTCGCCGGATGGAGCACGAAATGAGAAGGAAGGATACGCTTCTGGCCCAGCTCGCCCTTGGGCTCCATGAGGCCACACCACAGCTCGCCGCAGAAGAACCCGGGGCTGCTACGCGTGTCCTCCAGCTCGACCGAGAAGGGGACCCGGGGCCGCCGGTACCCTACGAGCCTGCTCCGGCCGCCGCTGCAGAGCGAGAAAAACGAGGCATCAGTTACACATGGCACAGGGTTCGGTGCGTGCGAACAGGAAGAGAACGGCAAGGCACGGGAGGTCAGTACGTCGGAGGCGGGCAGCCGACAAGGAGAGGAGGGCGGCGGCCGCGGCGCACGAAGGCGACGGAGGCGGCGGGCTGGCGCGGAGGTGGAAGACGAGGAGGGCGGCGGCGAGTTTCGGCGAGGGGGTTAATTGGGTGGGAGGCTTTTTCTGGTGGATGGCGATTTTCGGGCTGTGTGGTTTTGAACTTTTGATTCGCGAGACGGCGGCTGGCTGGGTGCGTGTGTTGCCTGCCTTTGTGGTTGCTTCCAGGTTTCTTTGCAAGAGTTTTGGGGTGTTCAGGATTGTGGTATATATATTTTCGTTTTTTTTTCAATTACTCATTATTCATCTGTATCCCACACGTCAGAGCAACTCCAGCCGGATGACTAAAAGAGCCTTTATCTAGCCTTTTAGTCGGTCAAGGCCAAAAATTAATCTCCAATGAAATGACTATATGAGTGACTAAAATTAATAGGCCACCAAATTGGAGAGCAAACCCCACAAATATAGGATCCATCTATCCTCCCCCTATCCCCCTCTCTCTCCTCTCCCTCGGCATATCCGCCCCCCTCCCCCGCGCGCCTGCACCTCCTCCCCTCCCCTTCCCCGCCTCTCCCCACCCTCTCCGCGAGCGGCGGCAGCGGGCGGTCGCCGGCGATGCGCGGCGGTGGCGGAGGCGGAGCGGTGGGCGGAGGCGAAGGCGGAGCAGCGGGTGGAGGCGAAGGCGGAGGCACAGCGGCGACGAAGCGGCGGGCGGCGCGCGGGTGCGCCAAGAACCGCCTCCTCAAGCGCCAGCTGATTCCCCGCTCGCAACGGCGGCGGCGGCGACACCACCACCGGCGCGAACGGCCGCCGCGCTCCACCTCTCACACTCCTCATCGGTGTGGTGTGCAGCAGCAGCAGCAGCGTCGGCGCCGACAGGAAGATGATGGTCCCGAAGGAGCCGAGCTCGAGCTCGGGCGGCCCGTGGAAGGGTGGGGGCAGCGGTGGCGTGCAGAATGGCAACGGCGGCGGCGACGAGAAAATCGGTGGCGGCTTGGAGAAGGGAGAAAGAACGGAGGAAGAGGAAAGGATAGAGCTGGAGAAATATCTAGGAAGACGAGAGAGGAAATGATAGAGCTGCCGCCGTCACCGGAGTATCTCCCCCCGCCGGAGGAAGGACCGCCGGATTCCAGTGGCGCGCGCCACTCGCTGGTGCCGGAGGAGAACACCTTCAGATCCATGGTGCTTCGGTGCCACCACGAAGGATGGCTGACGAGGACCACCCGGAAGCTCGTGATGACGCCGTGTTGTCCATCGTCGGCGAGCTCCAGGAGGCCCGAGCTCTCTTCGCCCCTGCAGCAGAGGAAGATGGGGACCGGAAGATGGAGGCTGCACGTCGAGTGCACGAGGAAGATGGAGTTCGACGTCGGCAGGCCGCCACCGGCGGAGGCGGCGGCGGCCGCGGCCTGCACCCGGGGCACGAAGCCGAGGTCCGACGCGAGGACGGGCGAGCAGCGGCGGCCCGACGCAGCGAGGAAGCAGGGGCGGAGCAACTTCTCGATCTGGAGGAAGCCGAGGACGAACTGAAATAGGGCCCACTGGTCAGATGGATGGAGGCCTTGTTTAATCAGTTGGGCTGGAGTATATTTTTTATTTGGGCCTCTAAATTTTTAAAACTAACTCTCAAAATGAAATATAGAGGCTCATTTTTAGTCAGTCCACTGGAGTTGCTCCCGGGACTATCTCCGGTGCTGGAACGCAATATGGAGACATGCTGAGTTTGTTTTGAACACATGGATTACATAAGTTTTACGGTCTTTTCAAAAAGGCTCCTTGCACACGCAGTAAAAGATTACTAGAAAATACCATAGGTAGGTTTTTTTATTATAGTGTAGTCTAATAAAATAAGAGCAATACTATATTGATACAAATATAGTGGTGAAAATATAAAAATTATGAAAAAACGAGGCTTTATGCAGACATAGAAATGAGAAAATGATATAAACAGAATATGATGAAAACAGTTAGACGTTCTTGATAACATAATTTATCTTAATAACACATATAATTAGTATTCTTTAGATTTTGGTTACTCTTTTTGCAAAGCTATTAGACAACCCTTAAATATACATTCTTCTAAGTTGTGGCCATTTAGCACAACATATAAGATAACAAAAATATCTTGCATTATATGTTGAACGATGGTCTTTTATTTTCAAAAATATGATATATTTATGCCCTGAGCTTGACATCTAGATCAATAAAAGGACACATGTTTTCATATGGGTTTTAGAGGAATGAATTTAACCAATAGTTTAATGCGCTATCTATTTAGCGTCAAGTACTCTTTTTTTTACTCCATTAAATCTAGATCAGACATTCATAGTCATATTTTTCTTCGGTCAGCCATGCCCTCATGCAAGCTCTGTCGCCACCCAAACAAAGTCTTACGAGACCCTATTGTTCCAACTACCAGCGGCAACATCCTCTTTACCCTTCTCGTCGACGTCATTGTTGTGGTCACCTATGTCTTGACCGTACCAACCGGACGTCCTCAACCGCTCTCTTCGACAAATTCGCATTACCTCACCACCTCATGCCTGCCAGCATCACTAGGCATGTCATCAGCAACTCTAAGACCATTCCTCTCTCGTCGCAAATCCTACCACCTCCAAACCTCTAGCTAACTCATGAAGAGATACTTGCTAGAGTTAAGAGAGATGATGGGAGCCAATAATAAACGCGGCTGCTAGACAACTCCAAAATTTTCAAGAATCCCTTTAGTTTTTTGTTAGCTCATTAATGCTTGGTCGGAATACTATAATTCAACAAACTCTTGTTTTAAAATTTGTTTCTACTTCCTGATTTAGATGTCGTTTTGGACAAGATTTTAGTCAAATATTGGAAATATAAATCACGAATAACTTTTAAGTCGTTGAGTTTGAAAATGTAAAAACCATACAAATAGATTTGTTTTAAAAAATAGTTTTATAAAAATATACATATATTATTTTTAATAAATATTTTTGTAAGTATAATAAGAAATCAAAGTTACGTTTTGTAGACCGTGTCGTTATCAAAACGATATCTAAATTCTATATGAAGGGAGTATGTGTTCATTCGAAAGTCTTGCAAGCGAATTTTTATTTTTATTTTTAGATAATAGATATAAATCCGGTCTCTATCCACAGAGGATATGCACGGCCCACGAATTCTGATCGCATACCCGGCAAATAAACTCTCGGCGGAGTTTCATTAGTGCGCATGGTAATACTTTAGACCGGGGCCAAAATGACGCGGAGAACTCCGTGCCAAGCGTGGGCAGGGCGGGGCGGCGGTGCAAGTGGCGCGACGATTGCCGTCCCCGCGGGCAAGGAACAGGCCAGAAAGAATCGTTTGGCCCTTGCAACAAGACTGTAGAGGAAGCAGGCCATGGGACCACGGAAACCAGTTGCAAACGAACCAGTGGCTGGAGAAAAAGATACGACGGCGAGCCCATGCTACTTTGCTACATGCTATAGATGCTATGCAATCACGGGTAACTAAATGTTTTTCTTTCCGAGCTATAATTGAGGTTACACTAATCTCAGATTTCTTGTGTCTATTTCACTTTCCACGGCTCGATTAGTTGCCATTTGTCAATAACGGATTGACAATTCCACAGCAACAACGTGGAGATGACTCTGCAGAAACGGTACTGTTCTTTAGAGAGGGAGAAAAAAGAGATCTTTTCAGCACCAAGAGTCTAGATGAAACTTTTCAGGCGCCTATTTCACCACGGTGGTTGCATGTGCTTGCAAGCTCTTTTTCTACCTACGAAACGTGGAGAAGATGTACGAAGATATACCGACAAATACATGTAAAAACAGGTGAGCATATAAGTATGGTAATAATTACCGAATTTTTAATTCAAAGGCTTTAAGCCTGTACTAGCTGAATTGAAAAGGAAAAATGGGGGCGCAATGGTCACCCACTGTTGACGACCAAAATTGGCACGGCTGTGCAAACCGGTCTGACCGGTATGCACAAACCGGTCAGACCGGTTTAGTAAACATTGTCAAAATGCAAATTGGACTTCACCATTGCGTAGCTCTCATCGAGACAATCAAGATGCATATGTGGAACGCCTATTTTGGACTCCGGATGAGAGAGTTATGACTTCGGGAAGATTCTGCACCTGGGAAAACCGGTCAGACCGGTTTGGATCTGAATTTGAGTAGGTTTAGGACTCTGAGTTTTATATCATATTGTAACCGACTCAACGGTGTAAGACTATCCCACCCTATAAATATAAAGGGCCAAGGCCGATTGAGAATCCCCAATCGAATCTATCAATTACACTTTTATCTTTTTACCTTTCGTTCCCTTTACCCAACTTTTCCAACCCCATGTGCTGTC
Organism: Echinochloa phyllopogon; assembly: GCA_033239725.1. Taxonomy (NCBI): domain Eukaryota; kingdom Viridiplantae; phylum Streptophyta; class Magnoliopsida; order Poales; family Poaceae; genus Echinochloa; species Echinochloa phyllopogon. Next base: position 41,701,780 of record BTCW01000005.1, on the reverse strand, counting down.
CTTCTTCTGTCTCCATGGCATGAGGAGGCGCCCTAGCTGGCCTGTCGAGCCTAGGGCAAACCAAGGTGCGCCTGCCCCGACGGGGTCCCTCCCGGGCGGGCGTTCGTTGGTCTCTCGCCGGGCACCGCCGACGAGACCGGTTTGACCGGCTATCATACCGGTCTGACCGACCTGCGTGGAGGAGCAGCAAGGAGCCCCTCCGTGCGCCGCACGTTCAAGTGTGATTCGTGTGTTTGCCCGAAATTGACGTCAACACCCACATTGCCATTATTTATAAAGGAGAAGGCTTTGCCACCTTTCGATGCCAGAAAAGGCACCTGGTGGGTGACTAGACGCGTACAATGGGAAGCATTTTGTGTGATGCTCCACTAGCCTCGATAGAAAGGGCAAGGGCTAAAGGAGCCACAGAGGAAAAACTAAAGTGCTGCAGGCTATTTTCTCCCATCCGATTTGACATCTGCAGAAAGAAAACTCGGTGATAGAATGACTCATAATTCCCCCCTTGATTTGTTTTCTCCCAGGGCTCTCAGAGACCATCCGTTCTTAAACTTTGATCACTTCTTGGTTCTTCCTTTCTCCCACCTCTGAGAGTGTTTAAAAAAAGCAGATAATAGAGTCTTTTTTCAAGCAAAAATTGCATGTAATTTTTGCAAGGCATCTTTCTTCGGTGTGCCAAAACAAAAGAAATCACTTTTTAAAAAAAACATAAAAGAACAGCGGCACGGCATCTTCCCTTGCAATTTCTTTTTGCCTTTATTTGTAGTGGAATAAATCTTGTCCCGTCGGCCAAGCAGGGTACCATGATCCTCACCTCTCCTTGGGGAAATGGGAAATTCCCTAGGGAATATATCTATCTCCTTGGGGGCCTACATGGATACGCTCATGTCGCCGTGATGTCACTGCCCGTTGTACTTTGACAATGCCAAAGGATGCCCTACGCCAGGTCATGGCCAAACGCTGCTGTCCAACCATGTTTTCCGGGCGGCCTTTGAGCCTTTCCCCCACTTCTTTTGTCGGTTGATGCCTTGAACGTGTCGACACAACAAACATTAAGCTCCTTAGGATTGCGTACAAAATTCACCAGGCTACAGCCTGCAGGCTGCAGCCGCTTCTGCAGTAGTCCTTGGACCATTCCTAGCAAAGCGAGCACACCGCAGGAACAACACTTCTTGAACCGTTACACGCCAATGCTATATAGGCGTGTATAAAAACGGTGGAGCGCGAATTGAACGTAGCTGCTGCTAAGGTTTTTTCTATGCAATCTGTCCATCCGTCCAAATCCTCAAGTCAGCTGGATGCTCGTATTTTTGTAAATTTATTTTAAAATTTAACGGTGTTATGTTTTCTAGTGTCAGACAACATCCTCTTCAATAGCGAGTTACATTAACGTACCTCTCAACAAGAAGAAGCCTATGGTGGTATTCATCAATCTCAAAATTAGTTAGCTTAGTCTCTCGAAGGTGTTTATAGGGTAAGGTTGTTTGTTTTTATAGGGGTGAGTGCACACACATGTATATGTAGTTAGGAGGGAGGAGAGCTTTATGGAGGGGATTCATCGAGATCGGGCTTACAATAGATGGAAGGTTAGAGGAAAGCAAGTCAAATCACATACTAGTCGTAGGCGCAGAGGCAAGGTAGTAAGACGATGGGATACCATCGATTGTGATGTCCATGGGGACGACGATTAAGTTATACCAGGGAGTGAGTGAAAGGAAAATGGTTTTGGTGGAGCTAGCTTTGTGTGGGGATTGGGAGGAAGGAGGGATACCCGAAAATTATGAAAACAAACATGCATAAGAGTATCTCCAGCAATTCCCCCATAATTCTTTCCCAATAACGGGTTATGGGGATATTTCAATACCATTCTTTAGAATTATTAAGAGAGTTGTTATTGGTGTTTCGTACCACGACTAGTAAATCTATGTCGTGCATCTCACGACTTGATGGCTATCACTCAAACATAGAGATGTATAATGGTTCAGGCGGGTTAGAGACTTAGAGTTTGTGTTCCTCATATTTGAGTGCTTGGGAACTTACAACTAGGGAGCTTGCAAATTAAGGAAAGAGAGAGTGGTATCCCAAGAGAGAAAGAAAGGTCCATCTCCCCTTATATGCATCTAGAACTTTATACGGTTGCTGATGTTGTAGAGAATCCTTCTTCTCGCATTGTTTCCACCACTTGCATGCAATCTTCTTGGATGATAAAATGATTGCAGCCAATGTCCTTCAACGCATGCGCGTCCGCCATGGTTGCATCCACTACATGGTCCAGGTAGCTCTGTTATGCCACTATAGTCTAGACACCCTCCCCAGAATCTCTAGCAACACCAATAATTCGTTGCATGTAAGAGCTGCAGTTGACACATTGCTGATCTATGGAGTCTCTGAATTGTTTCACCATGCACATCCTGCCTTCTTTCCCACCAACATTATTTAGTGATATATGGGATAAGCTCTGTTACACACATCGCTTCTTCAATTATAACCGATCCCAAGCGATCAACCTTAACTAATTCTTCGATGATACTCCAAACTCCTAGAGCTGTCCATATTTATCTCACCCTTTAATTTTCGCAAGTGAACATCATATGCTTAGTATCTTTACACACCTCCAAAGATGCTAATATATAGTTCAAGTGTAAGCCGACACTTGCCCATGACTAGGCGACTCAACAAACTTTAGGGACCTATTACATTGACTACTAGGGAGTACTAGGACTTAGAACTATCTCCTAATATACTTTCGGAGTCCCCATTAGCATTAGCATAACTTTCTTTTTGTCAATCACGGAGAGTTTACTGTGAGTTAACCATATGGCACACATATATGCCCTCCACAGGCCTAGCTAGCATAGCCTTGCTTTTCCAAAAGACGAGCGTCGTCGTCACTGTTGCAATAACCCCTGCTTGATCATATCCAACGACAAGTTCGGTTGGCGAACACGCGCAGGCCTCGGCGGATCCCCGCGCGTCGTGCTTCACTCTCCAGTCCTCCCGTTCTCGCAACGGCGTCTCTTTCTGCGTGACCGGATGTATCTTGCAAGCGCCTCGCCTGTCGTCTTCCTGGTAAGCCGTCGCGTGCCGCTGCTAGCTACGCGAAAGCGATGTGAAAGAGCAGCTCCGCGCTGCCGTGCCATGCACAGATCTTTTTTTTTTGCAAAGGGTGTTTGTTACTTGCTGCAACCTGCAACGGGTCGATCCTCTGCTGGAGTCTGGACGACCGCGTGACTGACTGACTTGGCTAGCACACAAGCATCGGGTTCATTGAAGCAACGTGCAACCGGCTTATTACTCCAATAGTCCAACGAGCCTTTTCGGTTGCTCGCAGCTTTAATCCTGGTGATGACCGAAGCAAAAAAGATTAAGGTACAAGAAGAAAAAAGATGCAAGGAGATCAAGTCAGGAACGTGTCCAAAGTTTGAACCGGCAAGTTTGCTTTCTGAAACTCACGCCATGGTCTTGGAGCAGCTGCCTTTGTAGTTGGCGCCTAGGAGTACGTACGGACCCGAATTATCACTGCAGATTAAGCGTGCAGCAACAAACGTGCGGCTTGTGAGCATGTGGCCCGAGCACTGTGGCGCTGGTCGTCGGTCGCCGTCAGCTTGTTAGCACCAATCAGGGCAGCGGCATTGTTTTATCGGTGGCTTAGGCCTCCACGATGTTCTGATGCGTGAGATCAATGTCCACCGACGTGGAGGATGCGTGAGATCAATAATGTAATGCCGCTCGAGGAGGATGCTGTTCCATCAACGTGGCCGCAACGGTGGTCTCATGTCTCTGGTGTAATTAGACCAGACGCTGATCGGCTGACAATGGGCCATTTTGCGAGTCTAAAGTGGAAGGCCCAAATACAGCCCAATATTTCTGACAATGGGCTGTTTGAGGGATCGAGGTCTGGGCCCAAGCACTGCGGTTTGAAATCTGAGGCCCATTCGGCCGTCATTCTCCCTCTGACCCAGTCCATATAACAACTCAAGGGCCCGGTCCATACACATCAGCGAAACCCTAGCGCCGCTATATAACTTCTCTTTCGTGCTTCCGCCTCGAGCCCTACCCGCATCTGCGCCGCCGCCGCCCGCTGCCGCCCCGCGCCTCGTCGCCGCAGAAGCCCCCGCCCCGTCGACGCGATGGTACGCCATTTCTCCACGCTCTCCTCCCCCATGCCCAACTCCTGCTGTACCTTCTGCGGATTTGCAATCGTAGATCTTAACTGTCACGCGTGCTGCTTTTCGGTTGAATGCGTAGTTGTATGCGGCTTGTTAGGATGTGTCTCGCGAGATCGTTCGTGGGCGTCGAGGCTTGTTGTTTGGTGTGCCGCGATGGGATCAGATACTCTTTTGGGGATTGGGGTCTGATTCGAGTTTCAAATACTTGGGACCGCTCTCCCTGCAAACTGCAGATATTTGTTTTGAGAATAGGTATCTTAAGGTCATCAAAGCGAGCTAGAATCACTGGAAGTCTTGAATGGCTTGTGTGCACCAGCGGAATAAGTGCTAGCCCGTTGGTAGGCTACAGGTCACCCTTTGTTAGTGAGGAGGTGAAGGCAATTGGATGTGACCTATCTTCTTTGCAGGAAAGGCACGAAGCACATGCTATATCACTAGTGTGAGTTACAGTAGGTCCTCACATTACAGTCAGCAACACTAATGGAAGCATGCCTGAGGGTGGTGGCGATCTTTGTCTGTTTTGGCCAAATGTTCCAGTTTTGTTTCACTTTGCAATTGGTAGTTACGAAACTAGTATTGGCACAGAGTGATGGTGTAGGATATTACATACATCTAGAAAGATAATAAGCTAGCTGTGCAATTAATCCTGGTCTAAGATAGGCTGAACGTTATCAGTCTAGAAGACAGTCCTTCTAATCATGAGTACCCTGTCTCTATTGTTTGTGCATGGTCTAAAAATTGTGGTTTTGATCATTATTTGCTATAGCAGTATATTTGTAAGAAAAGTTTGATGTTGCTAAAGTAAATTCCTTACCATAAGTTTAGCTACATGAAATTGGACCCAAAGTCTCAAAAGATGCATTAATAAATACTGCACTTATACCAGTTGTATGCACTGTATTGAAAAGACCTTGTAAGCTGCTGTGTAATCTGTTGTTTTTGGAATTTCTGTGCAGACGAAGCGTACCAAGAAGGCCGGAATTGTCGGCAAATATGGTACGTAATTTGAAATATGACCTGTATCTTTATCTATGCTTCCATGACTTTCTGAAGTTAAACCTTGCAAATTACAATGTTATAGGAACTAGGTATGGTGCTAGCTTGCGTAAGCAAATCAAGAAGATGGAAGTGTCTCAGCACTCCAAGTACTTCTGTGAGTTCTGTGGAAAGGTAAGTCTGGCAGTAGCTTACCGTTTTTGATCTATTTACTGCAGTTTTTATTAGGAACTGCTCTGTACTTGACTACTTGTTGCCACAATTAGACTTGATGATAGACTGTGTAGTGGTTTGAGCTCATGAAAGCAGCCTGTGTGAAATATATTTATTTTCAATTTTGTCTGTTTGACATCGAATTTCAATGGTTCATAAGATGTTTAAGAATGGTGATCAATTTTAACTTTAGATATAGATGTGAAGTATGTTATTTTGCCCTAATACTGCCTTTGCTATGTTAAATTGCCAGTTTGCTGTGAAGAGGAAAGCTGTTGGAATTTGGGGATGCAAGGACTGCGGGAAGGTCAAGGCTGGTGGTGCTTACACCATGAAGTATGTCCTCACGATTTACCTTCTTTTCAACCAAAAGAACCATATATTATCTTACTAGCTTCCTTTCTCCCTAAACCACCATACATTTTTGTGAACTCACTAGTATTTTATGCGTGTTTGCAGCACTGCTAGTGCCGTCACTGTCAGGAGCACAATCCGGCGTTTGAGGGAGCAGACTGAAGCGTGATCAGAGTTCTTATCTGCATGAGTGCTGGTTTTTGTAGTGTCAAGACTGGGGAATCACTATGTTAGCTGTTTGGCCTAAGAACATCCTTCAATATTTGTCTGGTTATGTAGGATCTCAAAAAATATGGTGCTAAAATTCGTACTTGGTTACCGCTGTGAAATCTGCCTGTCTTGATCGTGATGATGTGATATTACACTTTGCACCCTAAACCCTTTGCTACTTCTCGCGTCATTTCTGCTATTCTCCAAATCAATGGGAGTCAAGATGGGTGTTGTTTCAGTTGTCTTGATCCTGGCTTAAGCACCCTGATTCACTGAGCTTTTTTAAGAGGGGCAGCGTGACAATTGAGTAGGCACGGGCCGTATTAACTTATAGCCACTGGACCCTTGTGTTGTGCGGCCCTGAACGTTAACTCCATTTACGGTTCACGTTCGTTGAAATACGGTAAAGGTACGTAACAGCGACCTGTTAGGCTGCGACGTGAATTGCACGAGGTGAAGCTGTTTGTATTTTGGGGTCTATCTACCAATTAGCCTATGAAATTCTGTAAGAATGATCACATTGTGCACATGTTTTTACAAGGAACTGATGGAACTCATTTCGTACCTCAAACCATCACCGTCCCACTCAAACCGAACAATCCAAAAATGTCTGTTTTTATAGTAAAAATGTGTATGTTAATTGTTGAATACGGGGTGATTGTCAAGCCGTGCACATGTGATGATGCTTATTGAACTCCGCTAGTAATGAACCCCCTCATGTTAACTGATGAGGCCTAGCAATAGGAGATCCGCGGTCATCTTCAAATCTTTTTGAGAAGGGCCTTGAGATGTGGCTGTAGGCCAGTTGTGGTTGTTGCCATCTGAACGACGTACGATAACTCCCCATCTGCCACTTGAAAAGCTCTTGTGATGTGCTTCACCTGGCAAAATTAAGCAGTATGAGTGACAACGGAGAGTAGAAAAGACAACGGAGAGGCAAAATTAAGCAGTATGAGTAGAAAAGACAACGGAGAGGCTCAATCTATCTGGCTGGTTTCAAGGTCATCAGAAACAGATGAGACCCCATCTAATTCAAAACTGAAGTAGCTGTAAACAGATCCAGCTCTATGAGTAGAAAAGACAATGAAGAGGCTCCATCTATCTGGATGGTTTCAAGGTCATCAGAAACAGATGAGACCCCATCTAATCCAAAATTGAAGTGGCTGTAAATAGATCCAGCTTTAGGATAATCTGTGAAGGTGATGTGATCAAACAACAGAAGCTTTAAATATCAATTCCAAAAGAGAATGAACCTAGTGGACAGACCAACCAAGCTATACTTGCACTACCCATGAACACAAAAGGCGTCCACAATATACACAGAAATATAATAGCAGGCTTGTCCGTAGGCAAAGATGGACTTCTTGGTGACGAACCTCCACGATATTATTTATCTAGGGGATATGTGACAAGAAAATGTAATAGACAAAAAAGGACAACAGGGTATCATAGTTATCAAGTGAGCAGTACCTTTGATGCGTTGCCTACAAGTTCGCTTTGGAGTGTTACTGTTTTCTTTTCAGCATCATATGAACCCTTCTGCAATTTTATAAAAGCAAAGATGTGGCTCAATAACAGAAGCACATATTGTCTAAAGGAATATGAATAGCATACAAATCTTCCCCTTCAGAAGTAACATCTTTCAGCTAGTGGTCTGCCTAAACCTAATTTCTACCATGCTGAATCTTAGTTATGCATACCTATTAGCCCAACGCACAACATATTAAGTTTACATCAACACGGGTGTGAGTGTAGGTATCTGTCTTTGATTTTCTTGAGGGAACACACCAAAGACCACATGGAATCTGAAACTGGTGCCGGGCGTCCGACTCAACAAAAAATTAGGACATGAGTGTCTGCAAAACACTGAATAACTACAAATTGGTATGCCCTAAGAAAAGTTCCAAATTGATATTAAACTTTCCATTTATGAAAAGTTTCAAGAGGTCCACGTGATCATTATTAGCTGTAGCTATTTTGCACTCAGTATCACTTGCTTGTAGACTGTTTGACCATCTGCTGTTCCGGGTTTCTATTCATTCACGTATTCTATTCCCTGGTACTGGTAGCACAGAACATTTACAATGCCGAAACTTCACTTAGCTAATTTCCAACAATGCTGTTCACACACATTTCCATTTATCTTCAATAATACAATTTTCCATAATGCAGGAATAGAAAAGCTTCTGCAATGAAACACAGGTTTGATGCTAGTTTCAGACTTTCAGTGGGCTAACCAGTTTCAATATGCTAGTATCCTGCATCTATTTGCGCAGAAGTACAAACCACTAGTCCAATGCCAGTCAAAGCAACTTAATATGCAGTACTTCAATAGCACTAGGTATGCGACAGGCGATGGCATATATGCAGATTGCAGAACAAAACAGTACATCAAATTACAACTGTCCCCAAAAAAATGCACACCCCAGCTATGCTTGAAGAGAAGAAACGAACTAGCACTAGGAGCTCACCTGGACCTCGGAGAGGCCTGTGCTCTGTGCGATGACCACCTCAATGGAGCCGTCGGGCCGGGGACGCCAGTAACCGTTCTCAGCGTGCATCGGCTCGCCGGACGCCGCCTTCCACGTCTTCTGCGTGTACGAAATCACCGGCTGCACCCACCCGCCACCAATTCGAAGGAAAACATCTAAGATTTGGGCAACCAAAGTCCAAAGGGAAGATTTGTCGCGAGGGAAACAGAGCAGGCAGGGCGAGCCGCACCTTGGAGGGGTGGTGCGAGAAGAGGACCTCCTCGCCGTAGCGGAAGGACGAGATGGTGGGGAAGCTGCCCTCGCCTTCGCCGCGCCACTTGCCCAGCAGGAACGCCAGCGGAGCCACCGCCGGGTGCGGCGCCGGCGTCGTGCCTGCTCCGGTGGCTTCCATTCGGTTGGGTCCTGGATTTTCTCGCTGGTCAGCAGCACATGGCCGGTCAGCTCCTCGCTTTCTTCGCGGGGCGGCAGGCCGGCAGCGGAGAGAGTCCAACTGCGGAGAGAGAGAAGACGGACTGAAGGCCCTGTGTTTTGACCCATTGGGCCATGGATGCTGCCAACATTTGGGCTCTGGATGCTACCAATCTATTGGGCTCTCAATATACGCTAAGCAGAGGAACCATAATTTATTACTGTGTGCAGGCCCAACAGTACGAAACTAGATTTACAAAGTTCAGAAAGCACTACGTGGAACCCCGTGGCAAGGAAAAAAAAAGAAAAGAGGAAGGTAAAACCCTCTCAAAGAAAAAAAAAGAAGGGAACAAAATTCAGCAGTTCGGGTACTTGTTACTAAATTTGAGGTTGCTACATTTCGCTGTAAATATTTAAAGGGAGTGCCTAGATATCTGTTGACAGATTTATGACACAAAATCTGTCAGATTTTGAACCAATACAAAACTGCCATGTCAAAAAAAATATGACAGATTTATAAGACAAAAACTGTCATATTCTCAACTAATAGAAAGTTGCCACATCACAAAGAAAAAATATGACAGATCTATAAGATAAAATCATCAAATTATCAACTAAAGAAAAATTGTGACATCATAAATAAAAAATGCAACAGATAAAGCAACAAAAGATCTGTCAAATTATTAGAAATTAAGGGGGAATGAAAGGGGATGAGAAGAAAATCATCGGAGAAGAACCCACTTTTGTTAGTTTTGCATGCATCCTGAAGCATATCTAATGGACATAAATCTGACAGATTTTTTCAAAGAAATCTGTTGACAGATAAATAGTATTTCTCATCAATTAAACCGTCAGCTCAAATTCAAGCGGTCGCGGTGCACGCAAGGATCTCCCCGCGGCTGTCCATCGCTCTTCTTCCCTCCACTTCTACATTTTGTGGTGCTGATCTTGCTGAATCTTTTTTTTAACCTTTGTTCAGATACTAATGCAATGAGAAATGTACCTTCTTGCAATGCAAAAGTGATAAGCTGTAATCAGTTTTCCTTTTTCTTTTTCCACCCTGTTCTTCTCCTTCTGGTGAATATATGTCTAGAGCTACTTCCCACATTCATGCCTTTTTTTTTGTGTGGGGGGTGGGGGATGAGATTTGTGGCAACTTTCTATTAGTTGAGAATATGACAGTTTTTGTCTTATAAATCTGTCATATTTTTTTTGACATGGCAGTTTTGTATTGGTTCAAAATCTGACAGATTTTGTGTCATAAATCTGTCAACAGATATCTAGGCACTCCCTTAATTGATATCGAACACCCACAGGTGCTCCTGCTGCAGGATGTTGCCGAATGCCGATGAGCGATGACGGACACCCCGGGGCACTCCCCCTCCAGCACGCCGATGCACTTCACCCCCGGCGCTGCGTCGATCACGTAGCTCTTCGCCGGCGGCTGCAGCCAGGCCGACCCCGCGAGAAGTGCACCACCGCCAGCTCCGGGATGGGCACGGCCAGGTCCCCGCCCGTCAACGGCGATGTCCAGTTGTAGCAGTAGTCGAACGGGCCCATGGCCACCCGGGGCAGCCCCTCGAGCTTCCTGTGGATAAATTTACAAAGTCTACAATACCCAGCTTATTCTGAGTTTTATTTATATTCACCTTATCTTTTCAGGTTGGTAGAACTGAATAGTTCCTGATGCATCATCAATCTCTGCGCAATGCAAAATAAGCGTTCAATTATCATAAGATAGAATTACCATGTACTACCTCCATCCTTGAATATGTGAATTTAGGGCAAAGAACTATTTTGTTTGTCCTAAAACGCCGCATATTAAAAAGTACTTGTGCGATACATACACACAGCAGAATACATAGTGTCAGCATGCATGCTAGGCTTTTCCTTATGCGTCAATATTCATATGCAAAGATACAAATTACATGAAAGAACTCCAGATCAAGGTTCCAGCACAAATAGTGAACAAAACGAGATTAGTTGCATAGATGCCACACTGATCCTGACACAAATGCCAAGCTCCTTGCCATCGCCGCCTTCTCTTTCTCTAGATTTTGCAGAGATTGAAACAGAAGCAGCACACATGGTGAAACATGTCTGCATAGAGATGCAGCAGCACAACGGTATAGTGCACCAGGCTTACCCAGAAGAGAAGCACTAGGCGGATAGGGTTTCATCCCATTCGGTAGCATGGTACAGTCTCATCCCTTTGGGTAGGAATTGGATCGGATCAGGAAACACGAGAATGGAGGATGAGCAAATAAGGCACTCGTGGGTAGTATCTTCTAAACTCTAATCAGGTGATCTGTAGGAGCTACTCACATCAGCAGTGTATGAGATGGGTTGGATTGTAAAAGTCACTTCTCACAATCCGGGTGTTTTGTTTAAGATTCAGCTTTTAGAACTAGAGAACAAAATCCGAATCTAGATGCTCTTAGATACCCCCCCCCCCCCCCCCCCAAAAAAAAAAACTAATGTGCTCCCATTGCAGTAACAAAACAAAGTACCTACACTTCAGTAAAATGGTTGTCGGTTCAGATTTCAGTTCTGTTATTAAACGTTGTTGAGGTTAAAAACAAAGAACCTACAATTCAGTAAAATGGTTGCCGGTTCAGATTTCAGTTCTGTTATTAAACGTTGTTGAGGTTTTAACTTTTTAGAGCTTACAGCAGAACTCTCTTCAAATTTTAGATTGAAACACAATATGTTTGGTCATGCAGACAAAAACTTATATACTATAAATTTTAGATTGAAACAATGTTTAGTCAAAAGAATTATACTATAATTTTAGATTGAAACACACTATGTTTGGTCATGCAAACAAAGAATTATACTATCTCAAAGTAGATCTTACCTCATGAGGTCCAAGCACCACTAGGTGTCAACTGATGCTGCTGCACCGGAGGTGGTTGCTGCCAAGACCCACTGGCAGGCAGATTGTAAATAGGATGAAGCGATTGCCAGTGATTAGGAGGGAGCGACTGCCACTGCTGTTGATTAGGAGGAAGTGATTGCCACTGCTGTTGATTTTTGCCATAGACTAAGTATGGGCCATAGGCAGAGTTAGGGACAGGGAGTTGCTGCGAATACCCATCGTAGCTGGCACCATTGTGCTGGTTGAAGCATTGTTGTGATGCCTGGAGACAGCCAACAGCATATTGTAAGATGACAGGAAAATGGATACATAGGCAACAGGTCAAAAAACGAGTATAGCACTGAATAGCAGACATGGACAATTCCATCCTTGTTTGTTATATCACAAAAGAACTCAAATGTCAATTTACTTGGATAGTTTATTTTCTTTTAGAGTTCTTGATTGATTATTTTTAAAATCAGTGCACATGGGGTTCTTTCTACTTTCAAAACATATGCGTACATCACATATCATGTTGGGTTCATCAGCCATCAGCCATGAACACAAATGTGACGCGATTACTACTAATAAGAATAAGTAAACTTTTAGCTAGAGGAGATGATCCATTCTAGAACTGCAGATCAATAGAGAGGCAGTATATCATAAGCTCCACTAATGTTTTTACCTTATGAGGTACAAACTCGCTACTAGGCTGCTGCCGCCGATGCTGCTTCCATGGTGATGGCTGCCACAGTGGTTGATAGTTGCCATTGTCATGTAAGACGGGTAGGCGCCAATGGTGCATACATGCAGAATCCATAGAAGGATTTCCCCGGTAGCTGGAATGCCGAGTTCTAATTAATCATGCTGTATGACAATCTGAAAATTGCAACATGTAAAACAGGGGATATGGAATACAGCATACCAGTTTGTTTTGTTGGGGACATGATGATTTCCCTGGGTAGGACGGCGCATTCCACTTGTTTAAGCACTGTTGTTGGGACTGGAAACAGTACACTCTATTAATCTTAACAAATGATGACGGGGAAATGGATATATTGAAAATAAGTGCAGTATTCAGAATACCAGATCAACAGTATGGGTGTGCAAAGGAGGATCATTTTGTACGATACTCTGGGCTTTATTTGGTGACATGATGATTTTCTGAACCGATAGCCTGTTAAAAAAGCCAATATCAGGTAAAACAACTAGCTAATATAGCTATCGAAATATACAATGAATTAATATAAACAGGATCACTGGTGCAAACAGGCCTTAACAGATCAGATATTCCAAACTTGCCTTTTCTGTTTCATCCTTGATTGATCATTCTGTATAGAACTATGAGATTCATCCCGTGTGCGCTTGAGTTTCTCAAGCTTCTCATCCACTAGCCTGACATACAGAAAGTCCAATCAAATGCAAGGTCTCCAATAGACAAAACAAGTTAGCAAACACAGCTACAAAAAACTACAATGAGTTGATCTAAGCAGAATCATTGGTGTACACAGAATAGTTCCCATAACAGACAAAGAAACCTGCCTTTCGAGGTCGCTCCTAGATTTCCATGACACATGCTTGCCCACATGGATCTATTCACAGAAAGGAGAGAGAGTTAGTTGGCAGCAATAATGCTTACGAATAAAAAGTGATGCAAAACACTTACTGTTGCATTGTTTGGATTATTTGCAGACCTGCCCACCTGTGTGATCTTGCGATATGCTGAGACTTTAATACCTACAAAAGCCGCTAAATTCATAAGCAATGCCAGTCAAGCAGGGATTTTGTAGGGAGCTATCAGAAATGCAGAAAACACAAACAAAGATGATTAAGGGTTCAGGTGGCCATCAAACTGGTACAAAAGCACCCAGCTTGTATGCAGTGCACAGGTGTGTACGCGATAGGAGAAGCTAACAAATACCTGGAGTAATGACCAGATGGCAGGAAAGTGTGCTGGTACGAAATGCTTTCTTGGTAGGGTCATAGTTCTTCAAAGGATATGCTCTAAGTGATTTCAGTGCCTTGTTCCTAAGGTCAACAGCGACCATCCATCCATTCCGATCATTGGGTTGCGCAGCAGACTTGAGGTAAAGAATATCACCATTGTCTATGCCCAAGGTGGGGAAAACAGAGTATAGGTCCCTGAATTTCAAATTCCCGGCAGTTTCACCCCTTGGCCCAGACAGCAATGTTGAATCATCAACCGAGATGTCAGCAACATCAATAACGTGTTCCTTGCACCAACAATTGGGCGAGACCATCCGACTCCATGTCGTGGCCCTCCAACCATGCCTTGACTTGGGCTTGCCATCCATGTCTTTACTATCGACGAGAAACCTGATCAAATCTGAATCATAGACGACATTATCATTGCAAGGCTCCATCTCTATAAACTTGAGCATGCCATCTGCACAGATTAAATCCCGAAACAACCTTGGGGAAGCTCCTGGAAGTCTTATCCTGTTTGCAGGCAACGGCTTGGGCAAGGGAATGAAACATACACTAGGAGGCTCCTGACACAAGTTGCACACCAGCAAGCCGTGTGAGAAATCAACCCACCCTAATACACCTTCACCAATTGTGATCACCTTCTCCGGTCTAATTGTCATGACCCCAGTATTTTGCAGCGTCTTGGAGTTCCATGTTTTACTCTCGGATGAGTAGATGTGAAGATGATAATCCAACGAGTCATCACGGGCGTCGCAAAGAGCGGCCACGAGATAGTGGAGGCCTCGGGGCACGATTCCGAACTCTCTGACTCCGTGGAGACAATCAATGGCAGCAGTAAAATCATCATGAATATCCTCATCATCAGGAAGCGGAAGCCGTTCCAGCGATGGGGACTCGCCAGCCGTGTACATGAAAAGTTCGTCCTTGTAGTAGCGGCGGGAGTAGAAGCGGGCGCGGAGGAGGACGAAACGGCCCTCCGCGCCGACCACATATGGCGGAACTCTGAAGCCGGCGTTCCTGGAACCGAAGTCTTCGGGGGGTTTGCAGCAGACCACGGAGAAGAAGGACATATCTGGCGGATCGGCGACCCAGAAGGAGATCGCCATGGTATGGCCGCCCCTTGATTTTGCTGTGGCCGTGGTCTCGTTGCTGTCGTCGGCGATGTCCGGCGGCTGATTGATGGGAAGATCGGAGTTGTACGCCTTCTGGTAGAGGAGAATCGAGGCCGGCCGGCGGTAGTCATCGGATGCGACGCCGGGGGAATCGAGGGAGTCCATGGATCTGGATGCCATTATCGAAGGTACCTAATTCCAATTCCAAATGTCAGCCTCCAATGTCTACTTCCAAACGGGTTCTTGAGACTAACCAAGTGATCAAAATTGGTAGGCCACCCAATTTTAAAGCAAACCCCACAAATCTGGGGTCCCTCTATCCTCCCCCATCCCCTCTCTCCTCCTCTCCCCTCGGCATCCCGCGCCGCCCCGACTCCCCCGCGCTGCGCCGCCGCCCCGTCTCCCTTCCCCCGCGCCGCCGCCGCCACCCTCGCCTCCTGCTCCCGCCGCCGCCAGCGCCAGCTGCAGGCGTAGGCGCAGGCCGCGGCAGCCGCGGGCTCCTCATCCTCATCTGGATCTCCACCTACGAGCGGCGGCGCCGTCCTCGCGCCGGCGGCCTTGTCGCTGGGGATGTTCGCCCCCGGATGACCAGCCCGCGCTTCCCGCCCGCCAGCAGCTCCGCGAACCCACACGAAGCTCCAGTGTGCACCACGGAGTCGGCTGGCCTCGCGTCGAGCCACCGCAGGCAGCCGTCGGCGTCGGGCGAGATCCCGCTGCTTGCGCCCCTCGTCGCGACGTTCTTGCTGGCGAGCGCGGCGCGGGCCCGGCCTCCCCAACGCGGCTGCGGCGGCGGCAGAGCACCGCCGCGCCATGCCCTGGCCGCCGCCCCGTGCGGAGCTGGCGCGCGGGCTGGAGCTCGCCGGCCACCGGTTCCTGTGGGTGGTGAGGAGCCCCACCGACGGGTCTCTGGCCAACCCCGGCGACATCTACTACGACGGGTCACGGACAAGGGCGGCGGCGGCGGGTTCTTGGAGAGGACGAAGGCGCTCGGCTGTGTGGTTCATGCCCGGCCGGAGGAGTTCATGCCCGGCCGCGGCGGGCCTCGGCGAGCTGCTGTCCTCCTCGTTCGACCCCTTCGCCGACGCGGAGCTCGGGTGGTCATCGTGACATGAGGCTCCGGCGGCATCAGCGCCGCGGTCGCGGCGCACCTGGCTTCCTTGGGCGCCCGCGTGGTGGTCGGCGGCGTGGCCCCCGCGGACCAGCTCGTGGCGGCGCTCAACTCGGGTTCCAATGACCAAGGTGCTGGCGGAGGGAGGAGGGAAGGAGGGCCGGCGGCGGTGGCGTCCGGGAGCGTCGCGGGGGCGGCGGCGGGTGCGGCGCGAGCGAGCGTGAGCCAGAGCGCGTAGGGAGTGGGACGGGTGCACTCTCGTCAGATGGATAGAGGCCGTTTAGTCAGTTGGGTTGGAGCATACCTCTTATTTGGGCCTCTAATTTTTTAAAATTGGTTCTTAGACTGAAATATAGAGGCCTATTTCTAGTCACTGAGTTGCTCTTAGGAACGAGAACGAAGACGATCGCCTTTTGCCGGGAAGGGCTGTTCGGCTTTCCTTCAATGTCCCGGGATGAACCTCTCTGTTGAAAGTCGGTAACTAAGACTGGGCCGGATTCGAGCTCCCTTTTCCCTGTGACAGGATTAGGGCTCAGCCCAAGAAGGGCTCGGCCGAGCGCCAAACCTTGAAGTTTATATATACTACCAGACAGAAATGACCCTGCTTGCTACGGATTTTTACTCACTTTGATTGATCGTGTCATAATTGACTCAATCCCAGTTCGCTCGGTTCTCTTCCTAGTCGCCGGTGTGTTAACTCAAGGAGAGAAAAGGGGACGCTACGGTGTGCTTTCTAGGGATGAAAACGATTACGGAAATTCCCGATCGACCGAACTTCGTTTCCGAGATTTTTCTGTTCCGATGAAACGGAAACGATACACGTCGGAAAATGATACTGGATTTATACCGCCGAATAGCTCTATCGACCGAATTAATCGGAAATTTTCCGTTGGAATTCCGAATTCGGCCCAGTTAAATCATTGAGGCCCAAAATGCACAGCTACCCCTTCAACTTCGCCTAAAATTTCTTTATCGCAAATGAAAATGAATCCCCACCCTACATAGCTCCATTGTTTTTATCTTTTAATGTACATGCATAAATGATATATAAATATGTAGTAATATTGGTTGTTGAAATTGGTCTATAAAGTTTTCGATTTGATGTTTTCGACGTTTTCGTTTCCAATATACCGATTTTTCCGTTATCGCTATCGTTTCCGAACTTATCGTTTCCGTTTTCGTTTCCGAGTAAA
The DNA here is from genome assembly GCA_033239725.1 of Echinochloa phyllopogon. NCBI lineage: Eukaryota > Viridiplantae > Streptophyta > Magnoliopsida > Poales > Poaceae > Echinochloa > Echinochloa phyllopogon. The sequence goes on along the minus strand of BTCW01000005.1, from coordinate 41,684,721 downwards.
AATCATAGTTAGAAAATAATAATGAAAATTTTCGATCGTTTTCGACCGATTTCATCCCCAGTGCTTTCCTTGACACCTCCTTCACCGGTGAGCCAAATGGCATAACACTCCAAGAGAACCTAATACTTCTACATGCAGGAGACACGAGAGAGAGAGAGAGAGAGAGAGAGAGAGAGAGAGAGAGAGAGAGCTGAAGGCCCTGTGTTTTGAGTATTTTGACCCATTGGGCCTTGGATGCTGCCGACTTTTGGACTCTGGATGCTGCCAATCTATTGGGCTCTCAATATACGCTAAGCAGAGGAAGAACCCCGTGGCAAGAAAGAAAAAAAGAGAAAGGTAAAACCCTCTCAAAGCAAAAAAAAAAGGCCGGGGACAAAATTCAGCAGCAGGCTATCGGGTACTCGTTACTTGAGGTTGCTACATTTCGCTGTAAATATTTAAATCACACAACAAAAAAGACCAAGGCGGGAATGTGGAAGAAATGAGCTCTGAACAGATATATTCACCGCTCACCGGAAGGAGAAGAAGAACAGGGTGGAAAAAGAAAAGGGAAAACTGATTACAGCTTATCACTTTTGCATTGCAAGAAGGTACATTTCTCATTGCATTAGTATCTAAACAAAGGCCAAAAAAGAAAAGAACAAAGAAAAAAAAAGAATCAGCAAGATCACCACCACAAGGGGTAAAAAATGAAGAAGTGGAGGGAAGAAGAGCGCTGGGCCGCCGCGGGGCGATCATTGCGTGCACCGCGACCGCTTGAATCTGAGCTGCCGGTTCTTGATATCGAACTCCCACAGGTGCTCCTGCTGCAGGATGTTGCCGATTACCGACACCCCGGGCCACTCCCCCTCCTGCACGCCGATGCACTTCACCCCCGGCGCCGCGTCGATGACGTAGCTCTTCGCCGGCGGCTGCAACCGCGCCGACCCCGCGAAGTGCACCGCCAGCTCCGGGATGGGCACGGCCAGGTCCTCGCCCGTCGACGGCGAGGTCCAGTTGTAGCAGTAGTCGAAGGGGTCCATGGCCACCCGGGGCAGGCCCTCGAGCTTCCTGCTCAGCGCCGCCACCATGGCGCGGTACGCCGGGCTGGCCAGCACCGTCAGGCTCGTGCCGGAGTCGAGGATGGCGCCGCCGCCCTTCTCGATGTCCCAGACGAGGCGCGGGATCTTGAGGAGCTCCCCGTCGACGGAGATGTAGTTGACGGCCACGGCGTAGAAGGGGCGCATCCGGTGGTCGAGCAGCAGCGGCGTCTGCCTGGCGCCGGCGGGCGGCGGGTGCGGCGAGGCCGAGCAGGCGGGCCTGGCGACCGGCGCCAGCGCCGGGTTGGGCCCGAAGGTGAGGTAGCTGGTGGCGTTCCGCGGGGCGAGGTGGTCGACGAGGCAGTAGGAGAAGCGGCCGCCGAAGCGCGCCGCGGCGCGGGACGCGAAGGAGATGTTGCTGTAGCCGAGGCTGAGCACGCCGTCGGAGGCCAGGAAGCTGTCGCCGTTGTAGGAGGTGGTGCAGCCCAGCACGACGCCCCGCAGCTTGGCCCGCCTCTGCTGCTGCTGCTTCTTCTTCCGGTTGGCGGTGGCCGCCGCCGCCGCCGCCGCGCCGGGGCCCGACAGCGCGATGGTCGCCGAGTCGGTGCCCACCGTGCCGCGCGCCGCCGACCCGTCCTTGTACCTGCAGCATTACGTGGCGGTTAGTCACCGCATGCAGCTAGGGCACATGGCGCGATTCGAGGATCGAGATCTTCGAGACACAGCCGCTACTACGTACTACCTCGGTGAATCCTCATCGACTCCGTCCGAATAAACAAACTTTTCTGTTTCTTAATTTTGCAAATTGCGGTTAAAGAACTGCTTGGTTTAGCTGCTTATATTATATGCTTATCGAAACATCTCCTGAATGCTACTACCAAGTTTGACCAAGACCCAAAATGGTACGGCTTCCCAGCAACAAAAACTGGCGTATGTATCTTATCTATGCAGCATGCAGTATGTTACTTTCAACTTGCAGGCAGCAGCAGTGGGACGCCATGGCTAGCTTGCAAGTTACTCCCACACTCAGCAGATGCAGGCCCTCTCGAGCCAATCATTCAACGGCAGGAACGGGGAGAGAAAGGTGTTCGTGGGCCTTTTCATTATCTGTGCTGTGCATCAAAGGATCTAAGAAAGTAGAAACGGACCGAACATCAACATGGCAGTCCGATGGCAACCGGCTAGCTCGATCACGATCAGGCCTCATCCGTGTGGTGGTCTCAGTGCCAACCAGATTTGGCAGCCCTACGTTACGTGCCTGGGCAGAGAGACAGCGATGGCAATCATCAACACTGAACGCCAAGCCATTTTTGTTCCCTAGCACAGTGCATTTGAACTGGGGGATTAGCCATTCTATAATCCGGCCACAGGGAGCTAGAGCTTTGACCAGAGAGAACGTGCACCGGCCGCCCGGGTATGGTCCAGGAGTGTGGATTACTGGATTGTATAGCCTTATCCGAGACGCTTGGCCATTTCGAAAAGGAAAAAAAATCAGAGAGATAGACGCTTGGCGCCCTCCCCATTTCAGTAGTATCTTGTGCGTATCCGACGATATACCGGTAGGTACTACGGGTAGAGAGTATGCTGATAAGGCACTAATAATAATACTAGTTAAATCGGGGGCATCAAAATGTTGAGGAAAGAAATAATTTCCCAGACAGGGAGGCCGGCACTTGGCTGTCCGTCGATGATCAAGTTGCGAGCTGCGAGGTTGCCAGGCAAAGGAACATGATGAGACCGGGATGTCCTTTTGGGCCATGCGGCGAGACATGTTGCTGTGCCCTCCACATGAAGCGAGCCCCAGAGCCCAACGAATCCGTGGAATCCCGAAGCGTTTTTGTACCGTAGCTACAGCGGCTGTTTTGGCGAGCGCGATGCATCAAGCAAAAGCATCATCATCCCTCTTCCTTGGCAGATGGCATCCGATCCGGGCGACGCCGAATTGGCATTTGGCAATGGCAGCGGCAGTGAGAAGCAAATGTGAGCGGAGGGAGGATAAAAAAAACATCACATATTTCCACCGACCCCTCTGCCTAGGAATATGTTCATGTCCTGACAAGCTGACACGGCCACCGATGGGGCGGGAAGGATGGAGTGCGCCCCAATCCGCCGCGCACATGCCGGCGCAGGCGCAGGGCGTGGCCGCTGCCCTGCTGCTGCTCCGGCACGGCGCCGCTCGCTGCTGGCAGTACGCGGCAGCAGCAAGCGCCAAGCCGAGGGAGATACGGGCGGGCGCGCGGCCAGCATAGCAAAGCAACCCCCCGCGTCGACACGCGAACAGGAAGGGGAACGGAGGAGCACGGGCGGACACATACATCGTCGCTATGGCGCGTCCTTTTCTGGAGCTAGGATAGGAGGGATCCAGCGGCACATGCGCGCGCGCGTGCGCGTAACATGATGCTTATCGGGACGCCGACGCCTTCGAGATCGATCGATCCATCGGTGAGGAGAGATCGCCATCGGCAGGCGTCAGGGCAGTTGCTCTCAGCGTCTTTTTGGTTGAACGCATGATGGATGGCTCCGTGCCTCCGTGACTGCAAAAAAAAAGGGACGGCGCATTGAACCCGCTCGCTCCACGCGACAGCGACGACCCGACCCGCGAGAGCTCCGGCGCAACGCAACCGTCGTCCACCCTCTCGAAACCGGCCGGAGGTGCCTCCGCTAGCATCGCGTGACCCCCAATCACAGGAGCACGGTGCTACCCCTGCCGCGGCGATACGCTGGTGATGGCGAGGCAGGGAGCCCGGGAACCAGTGTGCCGCATTGAACACGCGCCCCCGATGCCCACCCCGCGCTGCCTCGCCGCTGCCGGCGCGGCGGCCTTGGCGTCGCGTAGCCGCATTGCAATTGCAATGCGAGATCTCCCCCCTTCCGGCTCACTCACACTCACCCACCAACCAACAAGGCAGCCACTAATTGCTGGCTGGCTGCCGCAGCTGCTGTTGCTGCTGCTTCTGCTCGCATCTCATCAATGCCAGGACCCGAATTAACCACGCACGCCCCACACCCCACCCCCGAATGCAGATCGATGATTGATGGGCCGATCGATCGACGGGAAGGACCGCCATTAACGCGCAGAGGTTTATATAGTAAAGCACGGGGTTAAGGGCTCTGCTTAGTATGTTGTCTTACGAGAGGGGGGGATCAATGGATTGTTTGGGAATGCGGATGAGAAATTGAGAATGCGAGCGCGTGGCGGCGGGGGGAGGGGACTCACCGGTAGTCGTAGGCGCAGGGGCTGCCCGGGGTGGGGCAGGCGGCGAGGGAGAAGGGCAGCGACGCCGTGCAGGTCTCGGAGGAGCACGGGATGGGCTCCCACGTCCGGGACCTGTCCGTCCGGAACACGCGCCCGCGCGGCGCCGGGGAGGCGTTCGACGCCGGGGCGCCGTAGCCGGTGTCGGGGGCGGGGGCGGCCGGGGATTCGGCTTCGGCGGGGCGGCGGCACTTGACCCAGGTCAGGTCGCTGCCGGTGTCCGCCACGAGCAGGAACGGCTGCGCGGGGGTGCCCACGCGGAAGCGCACGAAGTACTGACCGGTGCCCGTGTAGGCGCCCGAGGAGAGCGGCATCGCGAAGGCCTCGTCGCCCGCCGGCGCCGGCGCGGGCTTGGGCATGGCGTCGCTCCCGGCCGTCTCCGCGGCGCGGCGCCGCTCGTGCGAGCCGATGTACGCCATGCGCTCCCGGTCACTGCGCGCCAGCTCGGTCCAGGCCGCCTGCTCCCGGTGGATCAGTTCGAACACCACGGAGGACTTGCCGGCCGGGGCGATGGCGGCGGCGGCGGCCAGGAACGCGGCCGCCATCAGCAGCAGCAGCAGCAGACGGCGGCTCGCCATTCGCGGGGGCGCCGCTGGGTAGCAAGCTGAAGCCCGGGAGGCCAGCCAATCCAGGGACGCAATGGGCGCCGGCGATCGGCGTTCGGCGGTAATACCGCGCAGCAGCTCGCGCCGGCGGCGGCGGCGGCGCCAATGCGCGCGCCTAGCTAGCTCCTCGCTCCTTGGTTGTCGCTTAAGCGAGACGAGCTGCCGGTGCGAGCGCTGCTGCTACGCCGGCGGCGGCTGCTGCTGCGGCTACTGTGGTAATGGAGGTGGTGGTGTAGATTGTGCTCGCGTTTCGGGCTGCGTGTGTGCGCGGCCTCGGAGTGCGTATTTATCTTGCGAGGCGGAGGCGGTTCCAGCTAGTTTTATTTTACCGGGCAGCAAGCAGCTTTGTTTAGGGTCCGATTGGTTGCTCGTATGATCCTGGCCTGGCTCGCATCCACCAACCAGGCTCCCGTGAGCCAGGCTGAGTGCATGCAATTCTGTTGTCTGTACGTGTCCAGTCTGGTTGAGAAGAGAGGATGTTTGGTTATCTGGATGTGTCGGGTCGCATGAGATATGATTAGCAAAAATAAATAATTTTACAATATTTAGCTTATTGAGTTGCGTTTTAATGACTTTATTTTACCTTTGTAAACCTTAATACAATTTAAAATATATTAATATTACTTAGTATATGATAATTATATGCTAATAACATTATTAACATGTTAATCTCTGGCTCCAGCGAGCCTGGAAACGCCGGGATACGACTGCATGCATGCAGCCAGGCCCGGCCGCTGCCCAGGCATCCAATCACCGTCAGTATGCATGTGGGGAGCCTGGCCCGGAGGAGATACGCCAACCAATCGGACCCTTGGTTTAGGTGGCTGTAGGAGACTAGGGCGGGCGGGGCACCTGCCGCGCTTGGCGCTGTTGGCTGGCGCTGTGGCTCGTGGCCAGTCATGGACATGGGGGAGGCCGTGACCGTGGCCGTGGCCGTGGGTGGGTGACGCGCTTCGTGCGGCGCCCTGTGCTTGTGCGCGCCCTGCTGGCCGCGGCAGGCAGGTGCTCTCGCTCGCCGCGGCGCGGGTCAAAGCTTGCTCTTCCCTCGCTGTCGGCTGCGCCGGGTTTCGGCTGGAGTTGGATCCCTCTTGTTTACACGGATGACGGATGCTGCTGGGTGTGGCCCCGCCCAGGAAGGCTGCTGGCTCGTCTTCCCGTCCCGTACAAGACCCCATGGTGTGGCGCCGGGTATTTCATTACTGTCACGTTTTTAATAACGAACCCAGACACCCAGTTTTTTTTTTGATACTGGGCACCCGTTGTGAGAGACTGAGGTACTCCATCAAACATCTTGTGGTCCGAAAGGTTTGGTTGTTCCAATGTGCTGATGGAGAGTGGAAGTAGAACGCATGCGAAAACAACGTGCCGAACGGGAAAATGTAGCTACAAACATGAAATCAGCCATATCTAGAGTCAACTCTTTATCTTCTTCTTCTTCTTGAAAAAAAACACATCTTGGCTCCGAATCAAGCAATTCCTCGATTCATCGGCCCAATTTGGCCTCACCAGAAATTAAGTCTGTGACAACAACGTGGGGAACATAGAAGACACCGCGCGCGAACTGACAATAGTGTATTGACAGTCGTCTGACTGGCGACTGCGAGCGGTCAAGCTCGAGATGACCAACCGGTTACCGGTGTAATGACAAGGGACAACGAGGGCCGGCTGCTGAGCAGATTGGTTCATTTCTGGTAACCACTGGTCACCTACATTGAGCGGAGCTGCTGATGCATCTGTTCCGGATCAAAGTTGCTTGTAGCAATGTAGCTTATGACTTGCTACCAGTGACTTGTTTCAATGTTGTCTGGGTCGATTAGATTTCACGACGGTTCCCCAACTGTTGCAAAGGTGATATCTAATGAGGTTTTTAATGCGAAACTATGTTCCCATGAATTAAACTTCCAAGGCTATTTGTTGTGTCTGCATTTTTCTTCCTGAAGGAAGAAAGAAGAAACTCATGTTTACCCTTCGAAGTATTTTATAATCGAGAAACTTACGAACGAAATATAATAATATATAATAAGTTCTTGTTATGTTTCTATTTTTCTTGATGTTTAACTAGAGGGTACTGCTTCTAACATATGATTTTTCAGGACCTGGTAAATACTCGTGTTTCCACGTGAAAAGTCTCTTTTTGAGTGGAAATAATTGACACAACAATATGGAACATCAAACTTTAATTATTTCTCCTATGTCGGAGACTCGGAGAGGAAGGGGCTTCCAGTGGTTGAAATCCTTGCTAGGAAGTCAAACTTTTGGATTATGAATTATTTATTCTAATGACTAATAGTATACTCTCTGTTCTAAAAATATACTCCCTCCGTTCCAAAATATGGGTGGTGGCTTGCTTTATTCAAAATTTTATGTAAATTACTATATTTTTTGTGGTGGCTTGCTTTATTGATATGAAATCTTCAAAATACTTTAAATTTGACTATATTTTCATAAAATTTTTTGAATAAGACGAGCGGTCAAACTTGTGGTTGAAAAAGTCAAATGACCTACATTTTGGAACGGAGGGAGTAAGATATTCTGGATTGTCCTAAATCAAATTGGTCTAAGGTTTGACTAATTAAGGTTATAGAAAAGAACAATATTATATTTGCGATATCATCAGAGAGCATAATAATTAGACTAATTGTATTATTTATTACTTAGAACAAATCAAAATGTCTTGTACTTTAGGTTGGTTTGGGTATTTTAAACATTAAAGAAACAAACTATTCGGAGATAATACTTCTGCTGTTTACATCAGTCCATCAGCAACAGATGCGTGCAAGGCGATGTCGTTCCATCGCATCTTCATCTCGCTATCTGCCCCAGCAACGCAATCCGTGGCTTGTTGCCTGATCCCCTTTAAAACAAAACGGCCGATCACATCCTTGTAGCTAGCACGCATAGGACCAAAATGTCAAAGCGTCGAAGCAACTTCACGTACACTACTGAAACTGCCATATATGGAGCCAAAAACAGACCAAACTGTATACGATCACGTCCGCACTCAACCACAGGCATCTTCCCTTTTATTTGCTTTCAAGGCTGCGCTGGCCGTGTCGGGATCGAGCTCGCGCTCTGCAATGCCGGCACGCAACGAACGGAGGCCACGCACGCATCATCGCTGCCGTGCCGTCGCATTCATTCGGGATCGGGATAGACACACCGTCCGCCGAATTGCTATACGCATGCGTACTTGCGTAGGACGTAGCACGCGTGTAGTGCTGGCGCAGGGCTATACTATGCTGTGCCCAGACTGGTGCCTTCACCTTCATGCCTGTGTTGTGCACTTCTATGAACCAGTCTTTAGGTCGCGTATTCAGAGAGCCAGAGAGAAGGTCTGGCGTCAGAGCGGTGTGGATGTCCTTAGAACAATCCAAGAAGAGGACCTCGTGGCGAATTTTCCTATGCAGGCTCTAAATAAAGGACCCTTATCTTATCCTGCACCTACACCCCAGCCAGCTACTCGTATAGAGCTGTAGTTGTACCTTGTACGTATGACTACTAACTGAATGCACGTAGGGGACACCTGTTCTTAAACTAGTGTACGTGCTAGTCCTAGGTCTGCTCTCGCCGATATATAAGTATAACCTGAACCTCAACGTTACCCCTCAAACAATTATACCCCGGCCGGCTTGGAATTTTGCCGTTGGCCATGCATGTTCCTGAAGGCGTCGTGGTCGTCGCGGTCGCAGAGACGACCAGCAAGCGGCCGGCGGCGGCGCGCGCGAAGATAATGTCACGCCTGTGCGCTGTACAGCAGCATCCCCTGCGGCGCGCGGATTGGATAATGCGTGTGTGTTGGGTTGGGTTGGTGCCGGCCCCTAATGCCCGGCGCTGAACGCGGCGGCTCATCGCGCCCGCCCGCCGTAAGCCACATGCTTCGTACTATAAGCCTGGCCCGGCCCAAATGATCGATCACCGGCAAAAGTCAAGTAAAGTTCCTGTTCGTTGGCTCATCCCGTAACGACTGACTAGCTCAAAGTTGAACTAGCCAGCGATAAATATTATGGCATAGAGATATTATAATAACAACGCGAGCGAGCACGTCGACGCGACGGAACGAACCGAACGCGTTTCGTACGTTCGGGCCGGGTGCGTGCGTGTAGGGCCTGGCCGGCCTGTAGGAAGGGCAGGCGGGCGGGACGACATGGTTGCCACGTCTCGCTCCGTGCTCTGTAGGTAGTCTGTGCCGGCGGTGTACGGGGGCGGCGCTGGGTGGCACGCGCGATGGTGGTCGCCGCATCACCTGAAGCGCGTGGACCAAGGAAACTCGGCCCACGATGAAATACCACGGCTCGCCACAGCTTCCTCCTCCTCCTTCCTCGCCGCTCGCCCCGGCCGCCGCCGCCTTCCTCGTCTCCGGCGGCGGCCGCCGCCGGATCCGCCTCCGCCACCTACCGTCACACTAACCCGATGGGTCTTGGCTTCTTCCTCGCCGTTTGCCCCCGCTGCCTTCCTTGTCTTCGTCGGCTGCCGCCGCCGAATACGCCCCCGATGACCGCCGCCGCACTAACCAAGCTCGCCTCGCCGTTCCAGTAGAGCTCGCCGACGCCCCCGCTGCCGACCCCGCCCATCCGATTGTCATCCCGCCGTCGTCCTCCGCCGTCTCGCCCGCCACCATCGCCGGGCCTCCGACCACCCCGACCTCTTTCTTCTAAGCCCGGCGAACATCGGAGAAACCCACCTCGACAACCCTCCGAACCCTAACCGGCGGCGGCGGCGCGCGGCGGCAAGGAGGAAGAAGGAGATGCCAGGGGCGAAGCCAGACGAGAAAACAACCGGGGTCGGCTCCATTTTTTTATATTACACAGTATAATGCAGACGCACACACACTCATCCCTATGAATACACATACACAAACCCTACCTTTATGATTACCTCCGAAGGACTGAGCACCCGACAGATCTGGAGATTCCCGAAGTCACCGTTGGTGCCTCCTTGTCGATGGGAACGTCGCTTACCACTTAACGCATAGCGCCGGTAAATCCTGAAAAAATCCCAGAAAAAGGTGCGAGCACCAGTATTTGAACCCTGGTGGGTAGCGTCCCACTGGACCGTCCTACCATTGGACTACAAGCCAATTCGTGGGGTCGGCTCCATTAAACACCGGGGTCAGCCACATAGATGAACAGTATTTTCCATTGATTTTACTAAATTTCGCCGGGGTCCGGCGACCCCAATGCCATAAGGCAGCTCCGCCCCTGGGAGATGCTGACGGTGGGGGCCCACCTGTCAGCGTCTGTCGCGTGCGCGTGGGCGACAGATAGTCGCGGCGGGTGTACGGTGCCATCAATGCTATCGTGACAACACTTGGAGGGCTGGGCTAGCCGATATCGTTGCGGATATCGACGACGTACCGTTGACTACCCTCTCGGACTCTAGCGTACTGCATGGTGCATGCGAACAATCGGCATCATCGTATGATTTGAGCAATCATCGAGGGAGCCAACTGCCGTGTTATGGTTATGGTTCCACGAGCAGTTAAGTTCAGGGGTTTATGGATCGCCGCTGTCCCGTTCCCCTACGGAGATGTTGATCCAAAGACAGCATCAATGCTGTAGGGCGTCACCCGAAATGATTGGGGACGTTGAAGGGTCCGGGCCGGGGAGCTAGCTGCATGATCATCCTTACCGTATCATTTATGGACAGTGTGCGCGGAATTAGAGCTATTACCCTTGAGATGGAGGAAGGCAAGGAAAAGAGAGAGGGAATTAAAAGAAAGCGCATGCGGTAGAACCGGCCGTCACCGCAGACGCGACGCAGTCAGTACTCAGTAGTGGGGAACAGAAGAAGCCAGCGGCATGCGGCACTAGCGTGTATGAAATGAAGCCACGACGTTGTTAGCTGGATTATTGAAATGAAGCTTGGTGATGGTGCCGATTAATGACAAAAAGGCCGTCCTCGTCACGGTCACATGGGGGATCGCACAGCTCCGGGGCCCTCCAGCCAGCAACCCACGTCAGAACGCGCGTGGCCTCTTCCCTCCACATCACCCGCCGCACGCCCCGTCCGTCGCCACCAAGGCCACCCCCGACGGCGCGCGCGGCTGTTTATTATCGGAGCGAGACCAACGACCAACCCCCGACGGCTCGCCATGCGCGAGCCGGGTTACCCGGCGCCGGCGGGGTGCTGGTTCGCGATACATCGTGTACGTACGGGCACGCGACGGGACGGGTAGCTACATGCCACACGGTCGGTCGGTTGGTCATTCGCGAGCAGGATGGCAGCGGGTCGGGTACGTGCGGGCAGTGGCGGATCCAGCTTTTGAGCATAGGATGGTCGTCCTAAAAAAATTTCTTATACTATCCAGTAAACCATTTACAATTCGATAAAACCATATTATAATTTGGTAAAATAATATCGAATCTTAATATCAATTGTTGAAATGGAATACAAATACCTCAAAAAATACGATCCGTGGCTGTTCAGTTTCTTTTTTTCCTTTTTTACATAGAAGATATATATGTTGTATGTATGACGGACGGGCCACAGGGTGGTCCATGAATGGACCACCCTGACCACCCTGTGGATCCGCCCCTGCGTGCGGGTAAGGCATTTACCCGCCCGCGAGCATACCCGCGTTGCGAGTCTTTACCCGCCCGCGAGGCTGTCCGCAGGCGAAAAACCTTGCCCGCGCCCGCACCCGACGGATATCCGCAGGTATCGGGTTTTCCCGCACCCGCAAAGAGGTAACATATTAATATGCTCATTTCAGCAAGAACAACAATAATTTGAGATATTTCAACAAAAATAACCAATAATTTGATAGCCATAATGCAAATAAAGGTCACGATCACCACAATTTGACAACCATAACGCATTGTATCAATTTGTCACAAACGACATGTTGACATCTATTTATTAAAAACATAAATTGTGTTAATGGGCTTTGGTTATATTTATGAGCCTTCTATTTTAAGCGGGTAGCGGATATATCCGCGGGTGAAAGTTGCCGCCCGCTAGCTGCCCGCGGGCGGATTTTACTGCCCATATCCGTGCCCGCGGGCGGATTTCTCTGCCCGTACCCTTACACGTCGGGCCGGGTATCCGCGGATACCCGCGCCCGCGGGCAAAACTACCATCCATATTCGCGAGAAGATGGATGGATGAAGCGAGCTCTCGCGTAATCGCGTCGCGCCCGTCGCGGCGCGCGTGGCCGTGGCGCAACCAGGCTGCCGGGGCGCACGCGCGCCTTCCGAGCGGAGCCGTCGCTACGGATGCCGGCCGGCGGGAATGGGATGTCACCCGGCACAGGCACCAGGCAGTCGAGAGAGCAGGTGCAGATGGGCGCCGCTGCTAGTGCTAGCTCGTCACGTCACGGGGCACGCCTCGGGACTTGCGCTCTTCCTTTATCGCAGCAGCAGCAGCAGCAGACTTCTGCCCCACCTGGGGACTGTGGGGTTCGGGGTTCGGGACGCCAGCACGGCCTGGTGCCCTTGGGCCTTGGCTGGCTGCCTGTCGGAGCTTTGGCTTTCCTGGTACATACTCGCAGTCTCGTGCAGATGCAGTCATGCAGTGCACGAGTTCACTAGTTCCGTTGCACTTGGCGGACCCGTTCTTCGTCTCCGTCCGGCTCATTCGTCATTTCTCGTATTCGTGGCAGAATCAAGGGTGTGCCGTGTGCATGATAGGGGGTACACACGCAATTTCCATATTGTCGTGCGCATGGCAGATTCTGCTGAACATGGCACTGACGCCACCATGGATCGAGAGAGAGCTCACATGGACGATCCAAGCTCTTCAGAAGGGCCATCAGATAAAAAAGACGCATCAATCTAGTACAGTAACGTGCAATTAGTTGCGTGGACTAATACGACTAATATGTTCACGAGACAACATACCGTACTGATTGGGCCAGATCGTCAGCGGTTGCTACGTCCAAATCATTAAACCTTTTCCCCCCCTATCTGATCAACTAAACAAATGCAAAATTCCGTTTCTGGCCAACAACTGTATTCCATTCCGTGCTAGAGGAAGGAGAGGAGTAACATGAGTTCTTGTAGGCGGCGTCCGAATCCCACTTCCACGCGGGATTATATGCCTCGGCCGGTCGGACATGATATAAAAGCGACGTCGCAGGGCGGCTCGGAATTTGTCCGCGACTGCTGGTGGTGATTGGGTTGAGACGAGATGAGAGCGCGGCGGAAGGAGCAAGCCCACATGCCCAGGCAAATATGCTGTCACGTCACATGGCTGTACTGTGCACGAGCCCCAGGCCGGGATCGGCAGGAGAGGGTGGTGGCCATTGCCGCCTCGGGCTCCAGCTCACCATCCATTGACTGGGGTTCGTCGGGGGAACGGACAGGGTAACACCACCACATGTGTGCTTGGTGCTACGCCATCCGCAGCAGTAGAGAATACATTTAGGGACGCTGCACGGGTCACCCTGCAAACGGTTTAGATTCAAATGGGTTTAATGGGTTGGATTTTGATATGGAGTGTATTAGAGTGGGTTGAAATGTGTTATATTAGTTAATGAGGTGGGGTGGAGTAGGTTTTATGTAAATACGAGTTGGGTTGGATTGGATTGGGTTGAAATGGGTTCTCTGTGTAGAGCTATGCCTGACAGCTCCTCTGTGCAAAGCAGTGTGACAAGAATCTATATTATAATTTTTTAAAAAAACGGGTTCTCATTGGGTTGTAACCATAGTTTGGCTAATAGTTATTACATTATGAGTTCAAATGTTTGGGTTGGATTGGTGTGTGGTGGTGGTAGTTTGGGGTGGAGTGGATTCATATAATTTCACTCATGAGAATGGGATGGTGTGGGTATAGTTTGGTTTCCAACCCATTTGCAGGCATGTGCACGGGTCAAGGGCCTTCCAATCATGCGTAACTGGTGTCTATTCTGCTTTGCAACCAATCAAAAGGATTCCGTGACCTCTATTTTTCTCGTATATGCGTAAGACCGTAGGCTGGTACTCGTAGATTAGTCGTCACAGGAGGATGCATGTCTGCCTCTGCGGTGCTCAGTATATAATTCAGTATATCATGGTAGCCTGGTAGGTGACAGGGTTACATGGTAATCCTTATTATAGAAATCCAAGCTTCCCAATCCCAGCTGATATGCTGAAGCCTGAAGCTGACTGGTATTGCTTAACCTTTTCTTGGGAAGGCAGGCAGAGCATGCATGGATTGCTTGCACTACAATGTACAGCAACTTGTCTCAGCAGCAGCAGGCGCACACAGGCTCGTCGCCGTTCGGCCAGCAGTGGGGGTGTGGACGGTGGAGCTTTCACTTCAAGAGACATCAAGCTCTGCCAAAGTGCCAGCCACCGAAGACACGTAAATGTTCAGAGAGATTTTTACAACTGCATACCACTACACCCACTCTGGATTTCCCGTGCCAGAAAACGTGACGTTTTTGCCTCGAAACAGGGAATTCACGCTTGAAAAAGCCTTGCTGTGACGCAATAGTGGATGGATCACTACGAAATGATGAGTTACCTGCGATCACACAGACAAATGGTGATGTACAAAGAAAAGGCAAGTTCAGCTTGTGATTTTCAGAAACCACTTGGAAGGACCAACAGTACTTAAAAAGTTTATAAACGCAATATGCGCCGTCCGCTCAATACAGCAGACACGCATGACGCACCACATACTACGTCTATTTGGCGAAATTAAAGGGCATCTCGACAGCTGCTTCCCATCGTGTAGATACGCATACGCATGCTGGATTGGCGCGCGGATACAATCATGGATGCAAGTACGTACGGTATTTGTCTTGTACGCGGAACACTTTTGACTTGTGCACAGCCTTCTTTTCATCCTCATGTGGTGCGTCGCCGAACATTCCCTCGCATGGAACAGACAGAGCGGATGGATGATATGATCGTAGCTTCGGTGGTTGGCTACGTATTTGGTTCCAGCTAATTGCAGTTGACCTGACGCGGCAGTGTATCCTAGCTGGAAGTGCTGGTACGCACATGGACGTGATACGGTAGTGCACGTCTCGCGGAAGTCCATGGTCTTACATGCATGCCCACGCGGTTGCGACCTCAGTTCAGACGATAACGATGATGGCCGCTCCAAGTGGCGCAATATCCGAGCCCTGGCAACTTGATTATCCACTTGCAATCATCGGTGACAGGCCGGTAAGAGCAGGATTTGGTCAGCGACTGCTTTTCCCTGATCATTTGGCACCATGGCTATTGCGCAGTGAACCCAAGGAAAAATCGGAAACAAAAGGTCGGTGCATATCAAATTTGTGCTTATGACGTGCGTGAATGCGTGACACTGTTTCGAGAAGACGGATAGAGTCCAGTCAGCCAGCAATGGGGAAAATGCACGCCAACCTTTTCTGACAAGCGGAACCAAAGTTTCCAGTTTTAACCAAACTGATTAAACCTCTTTAACACGCATCAATTCACCTTCATCCAAACTACAGACAGTTTTGTTAACTCAAATGAATTTGCATTGCCAGTGGCTTTGCAGTGTGGTAAACGCAATATGAACTGACAGAAACCACCTATGAGAAAACAATGACACGACGCAATTACCAAAATCGCACCATTCTGATGCATTTGTATGATATGAAAGACCGAACACAGCTCCCAACTCCCTATGGTAAATGCAATTGTATCTAACATCGATCAAACGATTAAAAAAGTGGAAACGACATCTGCAGAAAGGTAATCTGCGATATCCTGTTATCCCAAGTTCACATAGTATGGCATGTTAATATGAAATACCAGCATATGTTCTGTGCTCTCAAAAATCATGGAACAGCATGAGGGACTCGTCATGTCTAGTGGCGCGCTGGGCCTGCACAGAGCTCCCCGCAGCTCGGCGCGGCTTGCGCCCCGCGCCGCCGCAGCGGTCAACTCGGTCCTCAACGCATAGCCGGCCACCACCTCTTCGACGGCGACGGCATGGTCCACGCCGTCCGCATCTGCAACTGCGCTGCCACGCCTCGTCTACGACTTCGCCGTCGGCGCCGAAAGCCTCTGCTCCCTCCTCCACGGCGACGGCGACGGCGGCGGCACCGGCGCGAGCCCCACACGAAGAGAGCTCCTGCGGGATGGCGAGGGAGGATCCGGCCGCGGCGGCGCGCCAGGCGAAGAGACGGGGCGGCGATGGGAGGAGGCGGCGGGGGACAGAGCGAGCCAGGCGCCGACGCCGGAGAGCGCATCGCAGAGGCGGCGGTGACCGCGAGGAGGTCGCGGGGGTGGAGATGCGGCGGCCGTGTGTGTGCTACCTGACGTGTGACGCCGGCGCCGGAGTCCGCTTGTGCTACTGACATGTGGGCCCGCGCCGGATGATGTGGCGCCACGTCGGACAATACCGGGTCAAAACAGCTCGGGAGGTTACGAGTCCGGGGAGTCTGAACGGACGGTTTCTAAGTCCAGGGAGGTTTCGCGAACTCGGTTCATCATTCAGGAGGTAAATGAGATTTTTTCCAACAAAATAGGTTCGGCCCATTTCAAATCCGAGCGTTTTGGGCCTTCTGTCAGAAGCTAGTCTGAACAGTGAACACTAATAAAACTAGGTTCGGCCCATTTCGAATCCGAGCTTTTTGAGCGTTGCTGACTCGCTGAGAGAGATGAACCCCGAGTAGCAAAGGACACGACGTCTTACCCCTTAGAATTAACATTGACCTGCACTAGTAATTAGTGTCTTCACGATTCGTTCTTCAATGGTAGCAAATGGCCTTTTGGAATATTCAATCCAGTGACGAGTTACTGTCAACCACTAATATTGCTATGTACATGGCATGAATTATGATATTGAAGACACTAATTACTAGTGCAGGTCAATGTTAATTCGAATGGGTAAGACGTCGTGTCCTTCAGTCTTGATGAGGTGTAAAGTGTGGACTGAACGGGACATCTATGTTAGATAATTCTCCTGGTAAAAAATGCAGTGGGCGCAAAAAACAATCTATTTTCCAGTTACCCAACACTGAAGACAATGTGCCCGACATTTGATTTTGTCGTTCTTGTTTAGCCTTTCGGAAGCAAGTGGTAACCCTATAACATCAGGAGAGTAGGAGACACCAAACAAACCGAGTGGAAGAGTATGCAAATGAACAAACTGCAGATGTGATACGTACTGTTGTCACCGTGATAGATACGCACAATAGATAAGTCCGGCCTCTCCTTTCGTGATGAACAAAGTACGCAGGCATATCTTCGACACCGTTGCAGCAGTGCGTTCCGACTTCCGAACTGCTCACTCCGTATCGAAATATTTGTCGCCGTTGACTTTTTCTTACAACTTTGACCATTCGTCTTATTTAAAAAATTATCGCAAATACGCAAATGGGTAAGTCAAGCTTAAAATACTTACAATAGTAAAGCATGTGACAAACAAAATGAATGATACTTGCATAATATTTTGAATAAGACGAACAATCAAAGTTATAGAAAAAAGTCAATGACGACAAATATTTCGATATGGAGGGAGTACCATTTTCTGGTGGGCTGACGTGAGGACAATCACATTAACATGTTTGGTTTGAAGAGTGATTCTGTCTGGCATCAGTTGGCTCCGCATGGCATGAGCATCGATAGGATCGGATGACTCTGGCTGGGTGCAGGATGAGCTCGTCCGATGGTTTTGAGAGGAATCGGTTGGTCCATTACTTTAGCCTGTTCGTGGGGTGATCCGATGACGGATGGACTCGTCCGGTACGTGAAACCAAACAACGAGATTAGGCTCGGACGGAGGATCGGATAATTCCGCACCGTTTCATGACGCCAACCAAACACGCCACTCAACCAATAATACCGTGAAAGAAGTTTTGGAAAGAGGAACTGATGCAGATGCGCGATGGTTGCTCAGAGGCAGAGAGGCTCCCTGTGAGCAGTGGCGGAGAGAGGGGGGGGGCTGGCACCCCCAACAGTCTGCTAATACTGTATATATAATTCAGTCCATTAACTATTAAACCCATTAAGCCTTTGGTCCTTTGCGGTGGCTACAGAAAAAAGAACGTAATCGCAATTGACGCCGACCGACCGCCGCCGTGGCCGTCTGCCGGATGCCCAGCCCGACGCTGCCGGTTGCCGATTGCATCTCTCAGCGATTAAATCAGGTAACAGAGTTTCTCATGTTCTTATCTAGTATCTAATCAAGTAATCAACTCAATAATTATCATCTAAAATTCTTCTTTTCGTTTTAGATAATATGAAGAAGAGAAAGACTATTAATAGTTTTTTAAGCCGGTTGGTTCAGCTGCTAATTGTATTGAACAAATTAGAAATCGAGGAACAAATGTAGAGGAAGTGGAAGCTTCTAACGTGGAAAGAGAAACTCCGAATGATCAAATTTAAAATAATAGATATGTAATTTTCTCTTAGTTGAGACTTGTGAAACATGCTACTATTATTTATGTGACTGGAAATAAGCTCATATGGCTATCGATTTTTTTTTGTCAATTGCCCCTCCTATGCTCAATTCCTGGCTCCGACCCTGCCCGCGAGTGTCACTAGTATGTTGTATTGGCAAAATGGCAAGTTGAGCCGAAGAGGCAAGGCAGGTGATCTGCGATCCGCGCCAAGCCGCCAAGGCGCGCAGAGCGTGTATCTCTTCTGTTTGGCAGTCGGCACCAACCAGAGGTGGGATTTGAGAGCGGGCCGGGCGGCAATAAACAAGCCTCGCATTCAAGCAATCAGCGGGCAACAGCCAACAGCAGCTGAACGTGATAGCAACTACGGAGTAGTTTGACGGGTGTGTTTAGGCTAGGCTTCCGTGCTGCGCCGGCTGCCGGCTTGGTATGCTACTCCCAGTGAGACGAATTGAAGCAGCAGGTGGTGGTTGTTTTACTCCAATTGCCCGTACGCGTGGAAGGATCAGGGGAGACGGGACACCCTCTCGCGCCGTTTCCGTGAACAATAAGCGCTGGCCGGAGGAGGATTACAAAAGCAGTAATATTGTGGTAATAATATTCACCATATTGTTCGAAATGCATAGTGTCATACACACATGAATAATAGGCGCTTGTCTGGCTTGGACGCGTTTGGATTCTTTGCTGGCCTTTGCTTTGCCTGGTTGGCCAAGGATAACAGCCTTTGTCTCGCTTGCCTCTTGCCTCTGTGATTGTGCTGTCAAGCTTTTTCTTCACCAAAACAGGCCAGCTAAATCTCCTCCCCGGCTATGACAAGGTTAACCTTACTAGGCAAAGAGAGACAAGGCAAGTAGGCATACAAACCAAACGTGCCCAAGTCAGGAGTTTGATCGCGTTGCTGACTTTTCTCCATTTCAAAAGCACGTATTTTCTCCCAAGTTCGTAATGAGTACTTTATTAAACCTAACTAAGGCACCAAGGTGATCATGCCTCATGCCTACTAGCGTTTCGCATCTTTTCTGGCTACTTCCATCAGTCTAACACCCTTTGAGCACATAATATTTTTATAATTTTTATAGAGAAGTACCTTCATTATATCGGAGAGACATCTACGTTTTATTTATTTATTTATTTATTTAGTACTCCAGGAGGAAAGAACCGTCAGTCAGCAAACTGACAATCTACGAGTAGTTCTGCTCCTCTGATTAAGCTGAACTGAAAGTGTGAAACTAAATCCCAGTCTATGCAGAAACTTGGAGCCGAAGACGCTTAACAAGGCAGAAATCAAATCCCTTTTCAACGCATCTCTTCTCCTGTGACACCGATACCTACACTATTAGATTCCCAGGAACCTTCGGAATCGGCGTTCCGGGATGAGAAGAGAGCAGCAACTCGGTCTAACTCAGCGACACTACACCAATACTAAAAACGATATACTAGTACTAGTGCACTACAGCTTCTCTAATGGTATTTTTTTTGAACGAAGAACACTCGACGAGTGCGTTTCTATTGATATAGCAGAAAAAAATACAAGACTATGACCCTGAAAGGTCATAGACAGGAAAAAAAGAAAAAGAAACAAATAACAACTCGCCCGGTTGGATTGGGACATCAACACGGGTTACCGCTCGCCTACACTCGCTGGCCGGTTGGATTGGGACATTAACACGGCCACTCACTACACACGACGACACAAGGGACAAGCATAGACGCAGCTTCAACCTACAACCGCCCACCTGCAGGTATCGAAGCCTCTGAAGCGATCTGACGCCGATACAGAAGCCGGAGGGGTAGACACCACAACACCTAGAGCGCCACCGCTGTGCAGGACCCACCGCCGCTGCGCTGCTGCATCCAAACCAACCGCCCGACGGCATAAAACCACCGAGTCCGAAGCAAACTCAACGAGCGGGGGCCTCGCCACTTCCGCCGTCTCTCGCGTGCGCGGGGACCTCCAACCCGCAACTCAGCACGCCTCGCCCTCGTGCGCGGGGGCCTCAATCCCGCCACACGGCTCCAGGCTCCGAACTCGTCTCAAGGATTGCCGTCGTGGAAGCAGGAAGGGGCACCCCACCCCCCAGGGACTGTCTCAAACCTCCAGATCGCCGCCGTGGCTCGAATCATCACGTTGCTTTCCCCCTAGCACAAGACACCACCATCAGGTCGGGAGACCGAAGATGTCGCCCGCGCCGTCTTCCGACGTTGTACCGCACCAGGAGAGTTCAGCCATGCTGAACACCCCGCCGCGATCCGCTGCAGGCCAAGTCGTCACCGGTTGGTGTTGCCGCAAGCGCCGTTCTTCAACGCTGTCCCGCACCGCACTAGAGTTGCCAAGCAACACAAGGCGCCGCTAAACGCTGCAAGCAGCCGAACAACATCCGAATGAAGACCGCCGGCCACCGACCGTAGAGCAGATGTCTTGGCGGGAGGTAGACAACCCCCATGTTCACATGCCCTCCGACAGATTTGTCACCGCCAGCCGGAGCAATCGTAGTTGTAGGTCGGCCGAGCCACCGGGCGGAACGTGTCTCTAGAGACGACGCCTCCAAGGAGGTCACGACGCCCGCAAGCGCCGCCGTCGCTTGTCCAGGAACTGGACCGGGTTTTCACCCCGAGACTCGTGCAGCAGGGTTCTAGCTCCCAAATGACGCCCTCAACAGGTAAAGTGACGCCCGAAGGCTCCGCCGTCATTCCTCCAGAAAGAATCTGGCGGTGGCTTTCGCCCGGAGTGTCGAACCCTGCTGCACGCGTTCGCCGTAACCGACCGACACCACTGCTGTGACCGTCCCAGCCGGAGGACGCCGCTGTTGGAGTACCAAGCCATGTCGCCGCCGAGCTGTGTCACCCTGTCGTCGTCTTCACATCGGTGCCGAATCGCCAGCCGCCGCTCCCGCGGCCTCGTGCAACACCGGCCGCGCGCCCGGGACGGCCCCCGCCGGCCGCATCTCGCCGACCCGCGCGCCTCCGCCGGTCGCACGCCACGCCGGACGCGCGCGACGCCTCCTCCCGCACGGCTGTCGCCCTCCCGCAGCCGGCACACACCGCCGCCGGCCTGCACGACCACAGGTCGCATCGCTGCTCCGCATCTCCCTCTCGCACGCGTCTAGCAGCACCACCTCCAGGTAGCCGCGCCGCCGGCCATCCCGCGGCCCGAGCGCCACAGCAATCCCCCGGCCGTCAGGGCCCCGGATCCGGCATCTCCGGCAGCGGCGGCGTGGAACTCACGCCGAGCTGAGTGGCAGCGTGCAGACCTCCTCCTCCCGTGCGGCCTCGCTACCGCACGTCGCTGTGGCCGGCCACCGCTTCAGCCTGCCGCTGCCACCTCCTGGCTCCTCCTGCCGCGCGCTGCCGACATCTCGCGGCCGGCCTGCCGCCGCCGCTCGTCGCAGATCCGCCCATGGGGTGGCCGGATCCGGCCTTGGGGGCACCGGATCCGCACCCCCAGCCCCCGCCGCCATGGCCGGCAGGCCCACGCGCCGCTCCGCCGCCCCGGAAGGACGCCCGCGCCGAGAGAGGAGGCCCTGCCGCCGCCGTCCTGGAGGCCCGCACGGGCTTCCGGCCGGCCTCTCCGGCGGCGGCAGGGGAAGGGAGGAGGGCGGGGGAGGCTGGTTCGAGGGGGCCTCGGCGCCGCCCGCGTCGCCTGGGCGGAGGCGACCGAGCCGGACCAAAAATGCACATTTCTCTGATGGTATTACGTTACGTATTAGTCGCGCTGACGTTTCCTAGTTGCCACCTACTCTAACCTGTCATTTCGTTCGTTAGCAAATTATCTAACAGAGAAGAAGACCATCTAACACGCATTAGTACACGTCAACGGCTGCCATTGCGACATCCAGGAAACCAGAGCAGGAGGAACATGCGCATCCTCTATCCATTCATCCCCTGATTAACCAGCAAGAGGTTGCATATATTCTCTGAACTGGCTGTTGAGAGTACCAACTTGCCGCGATCTTTTTATATCGTGAACAGCCCCATTGGCAGCGATTTGGCATATCTTATGATAGGGAAATGATTTCGACATACTCCACGCCATTTTGCTTCAAAATAACCCCAACGACCGTGTCCCTAGTGAGCTGCACCTACTAGTAATTTTGACTTGCTTGGTCTCAATTCACACAATTCCGCACCAAAGATTTTATATTTGTTTTCCTTGAGGAATAATAATTGGGCGGCCTGTTTGTATACGGCCCTTGACCCCGTCAAGGACCCGGTATAAAAGCTCCTAGAGGCGAAGAGGCTTTTTAGCAGAGCTTAATTCTAGGCACTCTGCCAATTAGCAACCCCAAGTAGTAGTATATCCAGAGGATCAACCTCGCGGCGACGATGAAGGTTAGCATTTAAATTTTCTGTTGCCGATTCAAATTTCCATTCATAATCCTTCACAAGCATGTGATTTTTTACTGGTTTAATCACCGTTGGTGCGCATCATCAGATAGTGCTCAAAGTGGCGATCACCTGCAAGAAATGCAAAACCTGCGTCCTGGGGATCTCCTCCAAAATCAAAGGTGGATTGTCTTTCTTCCTAGCCATGCCCAGCCTCTCTCTGTATGAACTTTCTTGGTCATTATGTGATCACTCGCGTGTGTTCGTGCGTGGTCAATCGATGCGAGATGTGTGATGAACCGGTAATTAACGATGACAGGGATCAAGTCTCTGACGTACGACGACGAAAAGAGCACGCTGACGGTGGTGGGCGAGGTGGACGTGGTGGAGATCGTGGCGGCGCTGCGCAAGGCGAAGCACCCGGCGGAGGTGGTGTCCGTGACCGACGAGAAGAAGGAGGCCGAGGAGAAGAAGAAGAAGGAGGAGGAAGAGAAGAAGAAGAAGGCGGCGGAGGAAGAGGCCAAGAAGAAGAAGTGCTGCTGCCCCATGCCGTGTTCGCTGTGCCCCAAGCCGTGCCCTCCGCCATGCCCCCCGCCGCCGTGCTCCCCGCCGCCGTGCCCGCCGCCGTACATGAAGCAGTGCCAGCCATGCTACATCCCCATCCAGGACGAGTACCCCGGCCCCTGCACCATCGTCTGAGACTCTGTCTGAGAGAGCAACACCATGGCCATCTCTAGCAGTTTGTGTTGTTGGCTTGTTGCTGATGAAAAGGCCACGCAATCTTTCAGCAGGCACTTGAATTCCATGTGTAGCTCGCGTCAATCGGTTTGACAGATTTGGTTTCCATGCACAAACACACTCTCTCGCTCTCAGAAACTTTTCATTCTTGACTCTTGAGTGGTCTTCCATCATTCTGCGGCCCGGATTGATAGGTGCCTGAATGATATCATGTGATGGCGACATTTAGGCAAGTGCTATGTGTGTAGCTCTGTAAAACAACCTTCCGATCGAATGTCAAGATTAAGATGTCATCGAAAGAGATTCCAAGCAAGCATTCCAAGGTCTTTGTGAGAGAATTATATGTCTTGCTTTTTTTGCTTGAAAGATTTTCTTGTTCTTGAAAAGTTGAGGATGCTAACAAGATCGCTTAACTGGTCCATGAAAATGCAACTTGGACACATAGGCAGTTCTCATGATGGGTTTGCCAGTTCTTTCCCACCAGACCCACAGACAAGTAGGCTAGTCAAAGCTTCCTGCAATGTCAAAAGTTGATTAAACTATGTCAATTTGCTATTGATAGACACGATTACTTCAACATGTGGAACAGACTGTCTTCTTCTGGAGGCAAACATATTTGTGCAGAATATAGATTGAATGTCATGTCATGTCGTGCGGGGAAGCAACGTGGTGAAGTTGAACTACAGAGGCGATCCAGTTGTTTTGGTAAAATTCTTTGAAGGTGGGGCAGCCATGCTCGCTATCTTGACAGTAACACAAGAAACGAGTCCGGAGCACCCCACGTACGAGAGAGGAGGTGTCCAACGGCGGACGAGGCAAGGCCCCCATGCGTTGTGTATGTTCGGATTCGGTGGTTTTCACTCCATCGGACGGTCTGCATTGCTGCAGCGGCACCACGACAAAAGGTCTTGTATAGTGGTGGCCTTCTTGGTGTGGTGGTGTCCGCGTCCTTTGTTTCTCTATCGGTGCTGGATCATTGCGGAGGTTTCGATGACTACAAGGGTGCGGAAGATGGGTGGGAGCTGCGGTTTGTTTTTGTTCTCCGTTGTCGTCTTCGTGGGCAGTGGACGGTCGCGTTGATGTCCCAATCTAACCGGCCGGCGAGTGGTTTTGAGTGGTAACCTGCGTTGATGTCCCAATCCAACCGAGGGAATTGGAATGGAAGTAAACTTTGTGCTTTCTGTTCTAATGAAGAAACAATTCAACACCTCTTTTTCGACTGTCGTACGGCTAAATTCCTCTGGATAGGCTTTTAACTTACATACACCCTATAACTTTCATTATTTATTTAATACTTGGCTTGCAGGGAGGGATGGGAAGTTAAGGAGTCAAATTTTAGTTGGGGCCTCTGCTTTATGTTGGGCACTCTGGCTCAATAGGAATGATTTAGTTTTTGACAAACCTCCCATAAAAACTTGCAGGTTTTGTTCAGAGGGACATACTGGCTACGGTTCCGGGCGCAGCTTCAACGGCATGAGCAAGACAAACAAACAATAAAGAAGGCATGTCAAACGCTAGAGGCTTTGGCAACGCGTTTCTTCGCATATCATGGATGGAGATTTAGCAATAAAATTGTAAGCAAATTTATCTTCAAACTCTATAGTGTGTTTTCTTTTGATTTTTCGTTGAGAGAGCAGACGAAAGTGCTGCAAATTTGTAAACTCTATGCTCAAAGCTGGATTAATTTTCATTATCTAAAAAAATCCGAGGGAGCATAGTTGTTTTCTATTACTTTTATGTTTCCTACTTATGGCCTCTCAGGTTGTAGTCTTATATTTTTTGTGTTATATCAAAGAAACGGACTCGTCGAGTGTAGTTCGTTCAAAAAAAAGTATACCGACTTCATGTACAAACTTATTGGTTTTTTTTGGCAAATATGAATTAGTACAATGAAGAAATCGGAAAGTTTGCTCAATCATTTTCATCGCATTTCTTCTAGTATAACAAGCGTCTTTGTGCCGTGAAAAATTGATTTTTGACACAACCAAATAAGTGTGTTACCTTTGGTGCGCTTAAGCATCTAAGATGTTTATGTGAATACTCGTATAGCTCACCCTAATGTGTAGCCAGCTAGATTGATTCAAAGTGTTTCTAAGTATAGAAAATGATAACTTTTTTGTCACTTTAGTTTAATAGTAGGTATTTATATTGGAAATAATAAAAAGGAAGATACTAAAGCTTAATCAACGGCCAGATATACCTCTTCATCATCCTTGGACTCGGAGAGCACCGTAATCCTTCCAACCCCACTTTCCTACTTTCCTTTGTCCCCACTTTACTCTGTCCCTCTCCTAGGATAGCACCGCAATGGCGCCCCGCTGCGGCGATGTTGCGGCGGCAGCCGAGTTGACCAGCCTGCGCATCCGCGATGGAGCCGGGCTCCCTCCGCTTCCCGGACGGTACTGACCATTCTGTCGCGCATTTTTGATTCCTCGACGAACTCTTTATGTCGGCCTTCAAGCGAGGGTTTTGGGTTTTGGGGTTTTGTTGATGCAGCGGCGGCGGCGGCAATGCGGCCGGGATGGAGGAGGGTGATAAGAGCAAGAAGGTGAGGAAGCAGTAGCGGACCTAGACATCGAATATTGGGTGTACATAGTTTATAAAAACATTTTTATTCTTCAATATATCCTAAATAAATGTCATTATAATATGTTGAAACTATAAATTACTTAATAAACTAACTAATTATTTTCCTTATGATTTATATATACATTCAAAACAATATTATGTATTTAGATGCTTATGATATGATCATTCAAATATAAAATTATGTGATTTTATACACCAAAGTGCAAGCTATATGCTTTTTGTATGTAGCAAGTACAATCCGCTAGATTCTTTTGTGTTATGTGGTGACTCTATATTAACTTTCTAGTGTTGATCATCTATGAAAAATTTAGTTTTAATGCACTACATCTCAACACCTTTTAATAGATGATTTCTCAAAGAAAATCAATAATGGTTTCACATGCTTCATATATGTGTGTCTCAATCTCTATTTATAGCTTCAGTTAGTTATTACATAAGTGACACATAAAATATCTATCATTGTGATTTTTTGCTATACTATGTGATTTCAAATATTGTGATAGCATAAAAATATTTTTAGTTATGATAATTTGCTATAATATATTATTTAAAATATTAGAAATTAGTGCTTAATAACATCTATTGAAAAATCAATATAGTATAACTAATTGCGATTTTTATGATGTTGCATGAGATGTTCTCGATTGTTTCAATAACTGAATTACAAAGTTTTAGTTTTCCTAGACAAACAAGGAATTCCGGTTGATTCTTGTATAAACATCACCACCTATTATGGTAGAATTTTGTTTTTCTTCGAATCCCATAAAATCCGATGTGTTATTTTGGCATATACGTACGACGTTGCAAAAAATATATTTGATGTTGCGTCTTCTAATTTTTTATGTTGTGATAGACCGTCTGGTGAAAAAAATTTATGGAACGTCCAGGCGCTAGCAGGACCGTAATTTTTTTTAACTCCTCAAAGTAGGGGGCCAAATAGAGGGCCTGTTGAAGTAATTTTTTTTGGAAAAAGTCCAATTACTACCCTCAAGTATGGACAAAGTCCGAATAACCCTCTAAAGTATGTTTTGGTCCGAATAAGATTTGTCTTTATTATTTCTCCATACACAAGTGATGTTTTAAGTTAAAATTTTGTGAGATGATAGAGACCCACATATAGTATTTTTCAAAAATATAATATGAATTTTTTATCATAATTTCTCATAAATTTTAGTTTGATATAGTTAATTTATCATTATATATCGTAGCCTTTCAAAATAATAATGAAAAATATAATATATTTTCTAAATATAATTTATGATCCGCTCTATTATATACCATAAAATTTTAACTCTACATAGAGAAACAAAAGAGGGAAATATTACAAAGGGTAAACTGAACCGATTGAGATAGTTGGGGGTAAAACGGACAAAAATATACTTTATAGGGTTATCGGGACTTTTCCATATTTGAGGGTAGTAATTTTGACTTTTTCTTTTTTTATTTGATCCTCTAAATTTGGATTAAAGATTTGTTTAAAGGGTTTGTTAGAGTTGCTTTTGTTTATATCCAATCAACATTCGGCTATAATTAGGTTAGTGATTGGCTTTTAGCGGGTCTATATGCTCCTGAAAAAGAAGGAACCATGTTTATTTTTATTTTTCACACCGAGAGCACCCAGCGGCCTGGCCTACTCGATCTCGCCTTATCGATTCACGCATGCGCACACAGCACAACGACGCAAGGAGGCCGTCGGATCTCCCAGGGGAGAGAAGGATCAGCGCAGGCCGAATCGAGACCCGAGGCTGCGAATCGAGACGAGCCGCTGGCGGATTGCTCCTCTCCAGTGGTCTAGCCCCCCGCAGGCGGTCGCCAGCAGTCCCTCACCCACAACGGAGAGTATAGGTTTCTCTATTTCCTTTTCTGGCGGCGACGATTGGGAGAGCGGCGGCGGTCTTCTTCCCCAGCCCTTTGCCAGCGGCGACAATTGGGAGAGAGACGGCGGCCATCTTCGCCCAGCCCCTTTGTTGGTGACGAGGTATGCAGTAGCGTAGCTAGAAAAAAAATATAGCTAGGCGACATCTAATAACTGATTAAACAAAAATATATTAAATCATATTGCATTATATTGAGCCACGCTGCCTTCCCGCGGCTTCAAGTCGGTGGCGCCAGCCGGTACTTGCAGTCTCTCTTCTACCTCCGTCCGAGCCAGCAACCTAGCAGCCGCCGCCGCGCCATTCACTCATCCAGGAGGGCTGACGGAGCTCGGAAACTCACAAGAGCTCTTCTACCTCCGTCCGAGCCAGCAACCTAGCAGCCGCCGCCGCGCCATTCACTCATCCAGGAGGGCTGACGGAGAAGGAGGTACTCGTGCAATTCCAGATCTAGCTGGGGCAGTCGCCCCAGCTCGCCCCAACGTGGATCCGCCAGTGGAGGTATGCCGCCACTTCCCTTCCTGCTGTGCAAAACGGTGCACGCCAAACCCTTCCGTGTGGCGTGTTTGTTTCGGATCTACTAACTTGGATTTTGTTTGCAAAGATATCGGGTGTGCATGTGTACACCCATGTCCTATGCTGGGTCCGCCCCTGTGAGGAAGGCGAAGTCCGGCGCGCAGCGGATCGCCGGGTGGGGGCTCCGCGAGTACAGCAAGATAGGTGAGACAACGCGCCTCGCCGGAAGACCATTTGCAGCCTCTTTTCTCGATCGAGGGCGTGTGGGACTGTGGGGGTGTGACATTGAGCTGTAGGGGTAACAGCTGGGGGAGCAAATTTTCCACTTGATCCGATTTTGATCTAGTTGTATGGAATTGTGTGTAGAGTTTCGGTTGGGAAATCGTCCTCATGAGGTAGGAAATCCAAACCCTAAGGCAGCAGCCCCTATAGGCTACATGCCTACATCTGCTCTTGGTGTTAAAAGATTGTGAAATCTGGATGTGTGTGTGACCGTCTAGTCCTGTCTAGAGAATAACTTGTTGTAATCCCACGAGCTTACCGTGGAAGAGATTTGGCTGGGCTTAGGGGCTCGTTTGGTTTGTGGCCACACTTTAGGCAGCCACGACCAACTGTGTCAGTTCTTTGGTTAGCCCACAACTTAATCGTACCGATCATTCTCTTTCACTGGGATCCTATTGTCAGTGACTCATTTTCTTGCCAAGTACGACACCAGTTGTGTGGCCGTCTTGCCCATGTTCTACCACAAAAGCTGCAATGCAACACACTTGTGGCAAGAAAGTGTTGTAACCAAACAAACCCTAGGTCTCGTGTTTTTGCACCGCTTTGGGTGGTTTTCCATGTTGAAATTCAGTGTCCCTTTGGTTGATGTCGATGCTATTGCCTGTACCTCCATATATGTAGGTACTGAAATTAATTTGCTTCTGCTGAAGCAAATTTTGTCGGTGTGGTTAACCCAGCACTTTCCATTTGTTCGGGCATAGTGCAGGTGAATGTTTCTCGGCTCACCTTTTGGCATAATTATGTAAAGCGCGTTTAGGTTGGGGAAATGTTTGCTGTCTTTGAGGCCCTCTTCTGTGGATTTTGGTCAGAAAGATACGGAATTTATGTGAGTTTGACATTGTTTACATTAGCTCAAAAATGTTATTGCTTAGCGTGAAGCGAGGTTGCACTTTGAGCATGCTATGTTGGGTGATGCGGGCATCTAGTTGTGCAAATGCTATACGTGCAACATTATTCATCCACCACTGAGGTTCTTTGGGTTTACAATTCGCACATGCTAGGACATAGGCGCTAGTGTAATAGAATAGTATAATCGTGAAGACGTAGATGTTTTATGTTTAACACTTATAGTATATGTTTTCCTTTCATGACGTAAACTTAAGTTGCTAAACTTCTACTATGATGTAATCAGTATTTGATTTGATATTGCAGTTTCTAAAAAAGTTGAGACCAAAGGACGCACTACTTATAATGAGGTATTCTCTTGTATGTGCATCCCTCAAACTCTCTCTCATTAACAGGCCATGGCTCATAAAGAAGGCTACAAACAAACAACAAAAAGAACAAAGCCTTTGAGTCTAAGGCAAGTTGGGTTAGGCTATAGATAAAACTCAACGTGAAGCACCAACAGAAAGAAACAACTCAAATGCAATATTGAAAACATTAATAATAATAATATTACTATCGTAGGAAGGCATCTACATAGTATTACATTGGTAGTTTGGCACAGTATTGTCATCGAAGGATAATTCTTTTGACAATGCCGAAAGGCATCTCTACAGTATTGCATTGGTAGTTTGGTACAGTATTGTTTTTTTTCCTTGAGACATAGAGCATGTATACAGATTTTGGCCTAGAATGTGATTCTGTTTTCTCTCCCATTTTGGGTTGTAAGCTACCTCAGCTAGTTACTGTCTATTCCAGGTCGCGGATGAAATTTGTGGGGAGCTAAAGTTAACACTTAATGGTCAAGAGGTTAGTTCGTAAGTTGCACAAATTTGATATGCCTGTGTATCCCCCCCACCCCCCAAAAAATAAAAATAAAAAATGCCGATCTAAAGAAAATAAGCATTTTCTTTGTAGTTTGATGAGAAGAATATTAGGAGGAGAGTGTATGATGCTTTTAATGTGCTAATTGCACTACGTGTTATTGCAAAAGACAAAAAAGAGATAAAGTGGATGGGTCTGTCTAACTTCAGATATGAAAAGATAAAGAAGCTGGAGGTTAGTATTTGTGCTTTGCAGACAGATAAATGATTAGTGAGGATGATTTGCGATGTGATTAATGTCATGTTCTATTTCAAAGGAAGCTCACAAAGAACTGATGACCAGGATTAAGAACAAGAAGAAACTCCTTCAGGAAATCGAAAAACAGGTAAATTGTTGAATCTACAAAAAACTCTTCTTTGTTTTCATGCAGAGATATAGCTACCACTGTATAACTGGTTAGTTATTGTTGTCTGATGATTCTTTCTTGTCTATTTCAAGTTTGATGACCTCCAGAATATCAAGTTTCGCAACCAGGTACTAGAGAGGCCAGCAGAGAGTGCAAATGGTATCTGCCTTCCATTCTTATTGGTCAAGGTATCTTTCTTGATCTACCACTGTCAAAAATACTTACCCTGCAAGTCACTTGCAACCCAGTTGTTGAGCTGTAACATCTGGCTGTACATAGATTGGGCTTGTATGTGTTTTAAATATTCAACTAACTATGGTTGACTTGGATGGTTTGGTCCAGACTTGTTTCACTGCATGTTCCGAATGTTCCATTACAGATGGTTGACTAGATGATCTGGTCTAGCTTTTTATATCTGCAAAGACGCCACCAGCTACAGCTAGACAGTTACCTTATTTGAAATGTGGATTATTACAAGTGCTAGTGGTTAGGCACTACTTTAGTTGGTACAGTTATTTTGATTTTATGGCATGATATCGTATATAGGAACAGTATAAAATCGATCTTGTCTTATACACTGGTTATAACTTGTGTTGGTTCAGAACTTAGGATTTACAAATGCCAACTTAAGTATGCATGGTGAAAAACAACACACGCAAGAACACGCCAGGCAGGAGATGAATCTGATACTTACATTTCTTCTCAGCGCATCTTAATGCAAATTACATAGCTACATATAGAGGTAGTGCCTAGCTGATTCAACACTGGTGGCTCGTCCACACAGATTTCTGAGTTCACAATGATCTCTATCTACTCCTTGGTGGTTCTTCAAGTAGCACAGAACTCCTTGTTTGAGTACACATGTCAAAAGGGTTCACACCTCATGTTTGCTAAGCAACAAGATCAACTTTAGTAACTTTTGCTGGTCATCTTTGGTAGTCTTGTAATTAGTAACCTATGGCATTTATTTTTGAGCAGGCATCCAGAAAAGCAAGGGTGGAAATTGAGATTTCAGAGGACTCAAAGGTTGCACGTTTTGACTTCAACTGGTATGTCTCTGGTTACTACCAAAATTCAAAATTGATTATCCCTCCAAATTAGCATGTCCTATTCCTAAGTTCTAAACCTGTATTTACCACTCCATTTTTCAGTACACCATTCACCTTGCATGATGATGTCTCAATCCTTGATGGGATCAGGCGAAATAGCATAAGAAGAGCTGGCTAGCTTCACTGATCTTCAATATTGTGCTCGAGGATGTGAACCATTAGTTGAAAGTGACGAGACCGGGATAACCCTATGTTTGCACAGCCGTTAGTATATTAGGTATATATAGTATGAAAACTTGACCTAGTCTTCGGTGCAGCCTATCAGCCGTATGAAGATTTAACCTGCAAATTTTGCCCCCTTTTTTGTGCCTAGCAGGTTATGAGGTCTGAGATAGATTATTCTCATATATGATGCTATGTATAAAACTTTGTGTACAAGCTTTGCTGGTTACCATGGTGTCTGGGCGCTTTGCCGTTGACAATTCTCTACCTGCACCGACTATCGGAATGAATCTTCCGTTTAACATTAACGGCTGCTGCGGTTTTGGCTAAGCAGCCTTGTGAAGCATATGCTAATTCTTTTAGTTCTTTGCCGGTCATGTTTCAGAGTAAAGAAAAAAATTGTTTAAAGCACGAAACATTCTTGTTAATCGAACCTCCCGACGGCCATACCCACATTCTTGTTAATCGAACCTCCCGACGGCCATACCCTTAAGTTTACCGGTGAATAGCAAATGTGTGGAAGAAACTACTTAATTATGTAACCTAATGCAAGTAAGCAACAGTACTCAGCATGGCCAATTGACCCGAAACTAGTGGCAAGAATTGGTGTTGCTCCAGTTAATTACACGAGAGCAACATGCCAAGCAGCCTCCCGGTTAAAGGCCAGCAACCCTCCCGGTTACTTCAGCAGCATAGGGAGAAGAACTTTCAGCGTGTTTGGATTGCAGCACAGGTGGTTACGGAATGATCCGAAGCTATTATTTTGTTTGGATTGAGTCACGGAACGACCTCGTCCGGCGCGAACCATCCTGTGTAACAATCTCCGCAATTCATTTTTGCCGGACCAACTCATCTGCAGGATAAACAACTGACCACCTCGTCCAGATCCCGCCTGACCTGATGCCGCGAACCCAACGCGCCAAAAGTTTATTCAGTACACCGTGGGCATTCTACAGAAGTTTAAATTCAGTACATCGTGGCTGCTGGCAATCTCTTCCTGAAGTTTGAAATATATTGAAACAATCCAAAAAGGATCATTTTGCTAAAAATACCAGGGTATTTAAGCAATCCCATAGAGAGCTATCCCATTGCTAGTTACAGCATTCAGAAAGGAAGCAACATGTCATCCAGTCTCACGCCTTGTCCTTCGTACCAAATAAAATAGCTGCAATGGATATCTAACCATTTGCACTACGGGACGGAAGTAATATGTTAGAACATGCGTACGGATATATTTTCTCCAGCTCAAGAAATCTGGACAGACCAGAGGACAGCTATATTTCAATTTTTTTCGATCTTAAGTTTTACAGAAGTGAGGTGAACAATAATAGAAACAGGGGTGAACTGGCCAAACTAGTCACGGCTTCTAGTACAGAGCAACCACATAAACATAGAAGATGGTACAAAAGGTATAAACAGACCACTCGAGCAGTTGAGATCCTTGAATAACATATGTTACCCAAAATTGGTGAGCTTTGATGAAAAGCTGCCACAAATCCATGATGATGATTTCTCAAGAACCCTAGGTGGCAGCAACAGTTTCAGCGTTTGGAACGTACCAGCCACGGAGTATCTCGATGGCCTTCTTCCTCCTTGCCAATCTGGACTTGCGATGGTTCCCAGTGTTCCTGTGCAAGGCACCGACTTGCACTGTCTTGTCGATGGCTTTGTATGCCTCAGATATCATTTTCTCTATTTCAATTATTTCTTCAGGCTGGGCATCAGCTTTCTTCCTAAGCTTTTCAAGTGCTCTGAAAACCTAATGAACGTGTAAACAACTTATTATTTTTTAAGAGAACAACACTATATGACACTTAACCCCATGAAAAACGACGTTGATACTGAATGATGTATAAAAGTGGGAATTCATATCCCGTCTCCATTATCAGTTTCTTTCATCCAGAAGGCAACTGTAGTTCACATGCAAGATAACCAGGGAATGAAACCCACTAATTAGGTGTCTCCTGTTCCTAGAGCTGATTTTTCTTTGAAGGCAGTCATTCGTACACTATTACCTTGTAATCGAATAGAAAAATATTTACTTCCACATATATTCATATAATGAACTGACATTTTAATATTTCAATTAACACCAACTCAATCTACATTATCAAACTGTTTATTTGTTTAACTCTGCAAATGCCAAGGCTAACAAATTCATAGACTCTACGCACTTCTCAATGCCCTTCAATCCATACAGATCAGCACATAATATATACCTTCTAAGATAAACAACCAGCCAAACTGCCAAAGTAAACAAAAATTCCCAATTACTTAATGAATAACAAACTCAATAGTCAGTACAGAGTGGTCTAAATGGTTCACAAATAGAGTCCATCTCACAAGCTGATTTCAAGACAAAGCTAATTCAGTAAAGCCGATTACTACAATCTTGTCAGTTGCCAGTGCACGTCCAAAACTAAGCTCCCTTTCCAATTGCGCAGTGCCACTTCATTTCTACCACAATGCGGTCAAATTGCTGGTGAAATTAAGATGTACTAGTACTATAATTCAGTTAGTTACCTTCTTCATCCTGGTGCGCATCTCAGCTTTGCGCGCGTGGTTGCGGATGCGGTGCTTTTCGTTCTGGCGCTCCCTCTTCGCGACCGAGTCCGGCCGCCGGCCGGTCGTGGCCTCGCACACCACCTCCAGCCCTCGCCGTCTCAACTTCCCCGCGGACGACGTCGACGTCGCGGCCCATACCCCGTACCCACCTGAAACAAATCACACGCCACACATCCACCGATGAGGTAACACAGAGACATTGTAGAGGAGGGGAACCAAAGGGAGCCCGTACCGAGTGGGGAGGCGAAGGGGACGGAGGCCGAGAGGCGGGCGCGTGGGGAGGGGGCGCGGAGGGAGAGGGAGGTGCGGAGCCGGGTGGGGGAGGGGAGGTAGGCGGAGAGGGAGGAGAGGGAGAATAGCGGGGAGGTGGAGGTGGCGGCCATGGCTGGGCGAGGAGGCGGACGAGCTGCTGTGCTCGTGCTCGAGCAGGCGTGGTGTTATCTTATCCGGGTCTAGTTTGGTGCTGTGGGTGGGGTATGGTTGTCAGACTAAGGGGTTCGAAAGCGGAGGGTAGATCTACGTGACCGTCATGACAATACGGGATCATCGCGTCATGTATTCGTGTGTGTTCCCTGTAAGCATAAATACCGAGGAAATGCACAAAGTTTTTTAAGAAAAAAAACATTTGTGCGATCATCGCATCATGATATAAAGTTGTACTATAAAGTTGTAGGTCGCGTCGAGGGCTACAATTTAGATATAAAGTTTATCTTAATTAGAGTGCACATGAAAAAGTTATGAATTATTTTTTTATATAAAGTTTTAGACCGTCATGTTTAGAGACTAGGATGACACAACTGAACAAGTTAGAGGATCTAAACGAGTGATGTATAAGTTTAGGGACCGGGATAACACAATCGAATAAGTTTGAGAACCTAAACGATCGATTTGCGAGTTTAGGGATCGGAATGACACAACGGTACATGTTTAGAAACCGGTGATGGATTTTACTCACGAAATTATAAAAGGAGTCATGCAGCCTCTTTGAAGGGAATCCAAGTTTCTTTCTCCTAGAACAAAACAAAGTTATTGCAAATCTGGCAACAGTGCATGGCAAGACTGTATCTGCCCTGCCAGATAATACCCTGGGACCTCATCCCTCCCAGCCCCTATCCGTTCCGAATGGCGAAAGCTACCTGTTTTGGGGACTTTCGGCCGACGCGCACCGTCAACGTCCTTGCAAACAGCAAACACCGTCCCTCACCAATCAACCAGCACGCGCTGCTCGCGAGTCGCGGGCGTACGCGTGTCCGTCGCGACGGTGCCCCGCTAACGCCCGCTCCAAGCTGAAAACCGCGACATGATTACGACGGACATGTTCGCGAGCGTGGCGGGCTACTAACTGAACACGTTCCCGTCGGATTACTTAATCCCTTTCCCACTCCCACTTCTTCACATGATATCACTCGTAAACTAATCCCCAGCGAAGCCCAGTTCTGCAGTTCAGATCGTCGTTACAGTTACAGATCTCCGCCTGCGCCCCCCGTCGAGAAGGGGGAACGATGAGTGAAGCGGAGGCGCCTCTCATCAGGGAGGCGGAAGGGGAGGAGGGCCGCGGCTCCTCGTCGGCCGGTGGGGGCCGCTCTGGCGCCGGCAGCGGCGTGCGGGGCGCGAGGCAGTACCACCGCCGCTCGGACGCGCTCGCCTACGGCGACCGGTACCAGAAGGCGGCCGCCCTCGTCGACCTCGTCGGTTCCCGCTCCTGCTCTCGCTCTCCCTGCTCTGCTTCGCTAAACGAAATGCTGTGCTGCTTTGCTGACTGAGAATTGAGGTGCTGGCTATTGGTTAGGCTGTTGATGCGCTGGCTGGTCGGCGATGTAGTGTGGTTGTAGGATTGGATGGCTGGATGACTGGTGTTTGACGGATTGCCTGTTCGAGCCCTTCGTGCTTACAGAGTGAAGTGTATTGTGTGTCAAGCTCGGGGAGTCCGTGTGCCCTGCTTAGAACGGCGAGATGAGGCTGAGGTTCTGCTTCATGTGTGTTTAGTTTTGGGGTGGGGTGGCTTGAGTTGTTTACGTGCCAGTGCTTGTGGAGTTGAGTGTGTGGCTTCCGTGCTTTTAGTGTTTGTCTGGAGACGATGAAGCCAAGTTGTGCCATGCTGTAGTCACATTTTACAAGTGATTTAGACAGCCTGAAGTTAGAAAAAATGTTTGTAGTTGGCACATAATGGTTACCTTTAGAGAATTGACATTTTATTCTAGTAATCGTGGCATTTCATTTTTAAATTTTGATTGGCACCACAAAATAAGGTAGAAATCACTTTTTTCTTGAGAGTTAATGAGGAATAAGCATTCAAGCTTATTTGGCAATCTGAAATGATGTTTCTGTTGCCGTTTCCTTTGGCATGTTTGAAAATCTCATTATAGTTTTGATTCACAGGCAGAAGATGGTGTTGGTATCCCTGAGGATGTCTTGAATGACACAAGGTTTGAGAGGGCCATGCGGTTTTATTTCGTGTATCTCCGACTGGATTGGCTGTGGTCACTTAACCTATTTGCTTTGATTCTATTGAATTTCCTCGAGGTTTGTTCCCAAAAATTGGAGCATCCATTTGTTATGCTTCTTAGGTCAAAAATTGACTTTGTGTTAGCTTAGCTGAAACCAGGCTTCTTAAGTCTACCAAATTTGCGTTGGCTATAAAATGACACGTCATCGCAGGGATCATTCCAGCACTTAATGAGATATTTCATTTGCATTTTCAGAAGCCTCTATGGTGCCAGAAATATGCCGTGCATACTTGTGATCAAAGGGATCTTTACTTTCTTGGGCAGCTGCCATACTTAAGCAAAACAGGATCGCTTATATATGAGGTAATGCTTCCTTGACAATAACTTAATTTCACAAATCTCAAAGCAGTATGTTTAGTAGTGGGTAGTTTGTCAGACCGTTTATTTGGAAAGCTCCTAATTTCAGGGGGTTACCCTTGTCATTCTTGTCTTGGATGTATTCTATCCACTTTCCTATGAAGGATTACATCTTTTCTGGAAGAACTCCATGAATAAATTGAAGGTAATACATCTGTCTTCACTTATGTCTTCTTAGATACATATCAGCAAAGATCTGAGAGCTTGAATATTAACTAATTTGTAGTTTCGGGCTTGAAATATTGAAAGTAGGTTTAATGCATTGTAATATCTTCCATCTAATAAACCACAGGTGACACTTTGGAATGCATAGTTAAACTTTTTGTATTTTGGTTATCCATATACCCACGCATATTTGAATTGGACATATGAAATTTGATGTAGAAATCTGCCTAAAAAAACTTCCATCATATAGTGTTTGTAGGTTCTGTAAATAACAATAATAGTTTGTGTGCTAAGGTTGTGTTTTGGAGACCATGCCAATATCCCACATGCCTTTTGTTTTAGTGGAGTAAATGGCCCTAATGATATTAAATAGAGGCAGCAAAGTAGATATCAGATAACTGAACTTTTGGTAATGCATAGTTGTTGAATCGAAATAATTACAGTAGCCTCTGTACATTGCAATTTAGATGTAAATGATTATGAGTTGAAAATAGAGACTGGTATTTACTTTTCAGTTGGCCCAAGTTCAAAGAGAAAGGCCACCTCAAAAAGTAATGGAGAACGGTGAATTGTTCCAGCAAAATGATTTGGAACATTTCTGGCCCTTATTCACTACAACATATTTCGGCACAGAAGTTTATGAAATAGTAAATTTAGGAGTATATGCTTGATTTTTTGCTAATTTAGTAAATTTGTAATAAAATATATGTTGTTACACTCAGGATAAGTTTCTTACTGCCCCAAATTCTGTATTGGATTTTCTAAAAAAAATTGTATTGGATCAGGTGAACTCCTTAAATTCAGTCAGTAGCGGTTTTGGCATTTTAGATAGCGCCTATGTTCAAGCAGAGTATGTTTTTTTTTTATAGTTTTACCAAATTTACTGTGTTGGATTTGGGTATACATTTTTTGTGTTCCAGTCGTTGTAATTTGTCCATGGTTTTGCTTTGTATTCTAGGTTGTTCTTCTCTTCATCCTAGCATGCGACATATTGGTGTTTATGTTTAGCTCTGGACCTTTCAGAATAGCTCCATACATCCGTGTTGCATTTCTTATTATGACTATCAGGTACGTGTTTTATATGTCCAAACTGACGCTCCTGCTACCATAATGAACATAATAGGTGGGCTTCCAACTGAGTCCATTTATAATTGATGCCAAATAGAAAGGGCCAGATGCGGGTGCGGGTCACGCTGTTTAGAAACAAGGATATTGAGAATTGAGACACAAATACACATGCATAGAACATATTCGTTATAAGGACTATTGTGCATTTCACACTCTGATTAATGTTCCTTTTCTGCAATAGGGAACTGCGAATGTGTGCTGTTACACTTGTTGGTATTGTTGGGACATATCTCAATGTTTTGGTAAGGTTTTGCTATTATACGGTACCACTTGTATTATCATATATCTACATGTAGCAAGTTGACTCCAGAACAAACCATGATTTTTTCCAATGCCTACAAAGCATAACTCACAATGATAAATCGTCAATTATGGTTCAGTCATTAGTAGTATGGAGTGAAAGTTACATTTGGAGTGGCTGCTAAATATTTGGTGTGGGTACATCTTATAGACAAGGTGGGTGGTTAGCTAAGTAACCCACTATATCTTTGAAATAGAAAAGAAAGAGAGAGGAGTTCGGCATAAAACACCAGTGAAACCAGGTTGCTCTGTTATTGCTTAAAAAGCAGAGTCCAATCTTACCATTTCAAAGCAAAAAAGAATATTTGATAACCTTTATCTGGAAATTATTTTCTTGACTTTCAGTCCACGAAAATGAAATTTAGATTACCAGTGCTGTGAAGTACTAAATTGGTCTCTGCCGGTAAAGGGTTATATTTGTTTCATCTGAGAATGCTGACATCTGCCCAATGACTTCCTTTCTTCAAGGAGCAAAAGGACAAAATAGAATATACAGGTTCATGTCGGATATTTCAGTTACACACATATTTGCCTGTATTTCTTTGTGCTTTTCGATAGTAAAGTAAGATTTTTTTCGTAATCAACCTTGCATTGAATACTTTTTTAGATGTAGTTATGGTGATACTGGTAGCTAAGGTGGTCATCTTTTTTTTATCTTTTATTGACTTCATTCCCCAGTTGAGCCCTTTTCCATGTTGAGATTCTTGCTTGCAGTAGTGCACTGTGCACATTAAATTTTCAGTTTCATCACATAATTTTTCCATCTGCATTTCTAGGCTCTTTCGCTGTTGTTCCTATTATTTGCTAGCTGGCTAGCCTACGTAACATTTGAGGACACACCACAAGGAAAGACCATTTTTACATCATATGGTACAACATTATATCAGATGTTTGTCCTCTTCACCACATCCAATAATCCTGATGTATGGGTCCCTGCTTACAAGTAAGCTGTGCGTCAGAATTCCTGAAGTGTATACGATAATTCCTTCTGATGCACTCATATATGCTCACATGTATTTGAGCAGGAGCTCTCGTTGGTACGCCCTGTTTATTGTTATCTATGTGCTGTTGGGAGTTTACTTCCTAACAAATTTAATTCTTGCCGTCATTTATGATAGCTTTAAAGAGCAGGTAGATTCCTTCCAGACATCCTAGTTATCTTGATCATTAGTATGTTCTTATATTCTGAATTCTTGTGTGTTCTTGCTATGCCAAAAATTAATTTGAATGCACACATTGCATGGTTTTTGTGATCCAGCTAGCAAAACAACTTGCTCAGATGGACTCTATAAGGAAAACTATTCTACAGAAGGCATTTGAGCTCATCGATACTAATGTGAGTGCTTTTTGTTTTTGTTCCCTTGCACATGTATCTAACTATGTACTATTTCACTTAGCTGTGTGTGTGTTGGGTGATTGGGTCTATGTATGACTCTTTCTTCTCCTATTAATACAATGATATGCAGCTCTCCCGCGTGTTCGAGATTTTTTTTTCGCTTAGCTGTAATACCATTTACCAAGTTACTTGTTACTGTTTTGCTGTTGATATTGCTTTCTTGCTCTTTGTCTGCATCAGGGTCAGGGCTACCTCAACAAGGAACAGTGCATATCATTACTTGATGAGCTAAACAAGTACAGGTAACCAAAGCATCTCCTTTCACTCTCTGTGACATTACATTATGTAAAAATCATCCTCTTGCATCATTTTTTATTGTTATAGTGAAATTCGTTTTTTTTTCAAAAAAGTTTCAGCACTGACACTAATCATCACAATATCTAAAATTATCCAAACAAGTCAAAATAAAATATAACAATATTTAATTCCCCATGTTGATTGGAGGGGAATGAGGGGGATTGACGGGGAAATTAGTCCTAACTGTATATTGGCATTCACAATCTATTTTTTTTGGTTTTCATCTCCATAATTTACTAATACATTTATTTTCTTTATATCATTGTTGCTTTTATTTACTTTGTATCACTGTTGGTGTTCTTGTCAGGTTTTTATAATTTTATCTCTAGACTACAGTTTTCTTGGGATTAAAACGCTTTGTTTTTGTTGTATTGTATACTCAGTTTAAAATTTCCTCTTCTATTTAGGAAATTAATAACTAACCTCAGAACCAATTTTGTATAAATACCCTCATTCGAAAACTAGAATATGGATATAGTAAATGCATCATATTACGCCATGTGCTTTTCAGTTTTGCTTTTGAGGTTTAAATACCGGTACAAGTAATAATTTTTTTTGAGCTTCTACTACTTTTGAGTTAGTTTACTTGACCTTTTCCTTATTCATCTTATCATAGTAGTGACTGCACAAGTTAAAAATGTAACTTTTGCATTAGAAATCATTGAGTCCCTGCTGGTTTTTGGATCATAATGGCCTTATGGCTCATGTCATTGAATCTCTTTTCAGGTCGTTGCCCAAGACCTCAAGGGAGGATTTTGAACTAATCTTTACCGAGCTTGATCAGAGTGGGGATTTCAAGGTATGATCTGTTATTATTACATTGTAATACCCCACCCCCCCCCCCCCCCCAAATAGTTTGTTACTACAATATTCAAATACTAATTCTTTTATTTTTTCCTTTGGTGATTTGTCTAATGCCTTATTGGATTTTTTTGGGATTTTAAAAATAATTTACTGTACATATTCAAAATATCATCTTGAGTTGGAATCTTGTTGGGCTCCTAAAATGTTGCGATATGCTTATCTATTTTTAGAATTTATTTGGCATATTTCAAGGGCATTTGAATCTCTAGCATTTATAAATCAGAATAAATTATTTTTCTGAGTTCATTAGCAATTAGCACCATGATGAAGAAAAAGTAGACCTCTTAGTGAGTACTCCATCCAGTGGAACAAACGCCAGTGTACAGTTTCTTTTGATGCATGTTCATGCTTAAGAGTTGGTGTAGAAAGCTGAATTTAAGATTCACTTCCGCACTTTGTGAATTTTCAAGTATATAGATGATTTTGAATTGTATACCTTCACACAGGTTACCCCGGAGGAATTTGCCGACCTATGCAATACTATTGCAATAAAATTCCAGAAAGAACCACCAGTATGTTGACTTCTTCAGATGCTCATAATTATATGCTTTTTTGTGCCGTGAAACTTTTTCTTAGATTTTGACTAGGATAGATCCAATGTGAAACAGAGAATTTTGAACCAAATTTTAGATCTCCTATGTGTTCGAGAAAAAAATAATACAACATATTCAAACTTATAACGAAATCATATTACGCAAAGGCCTGTACCAATACTTGCAATATATGAATAATAGTGTTGTTATGCTCACCCATGGAGAGCTGCAAATCTGAAAGTTAACAGCAGGGCTTCGTTTGTGTCTGTGTGCTGTTCCACTACTAACAATGCCGTTCTCCCCAATGCTTGATGTATTTCTCTATAATGTAAAACAATTCATGTGAAGTTGTGAACAAGAGGAAAACCCTATAATCAGAACTCTCAATGTTTAATTACATAAAACTTTCTGGCTTCCTTCCTGTATAAAATCAGTAACTGATAGCACTAGTGACAGTAGAAAAATATGACCACTGATGTAAACTTAGTGTTCTTTTCAGATTAAAATTGATACTACTTTGATCCGTTACTTCAGTGCTGATCTCATGCTGTTGTAATCAATATTTTCACTTGTTTGACTTAATGTTGCGCATGTCTTTGCAGCCTTCTTATCTGGAGAAGTACCCATATTTCTACCATTCACAACAATGTGAAAGGTTGAAATCCTTTGTACGCAGTCGCCTGTTTGAGTATATTGTTATCTCTGTTCTTCTGGTGAACCTAGTCGCTGTCATTATTGAAACAACGGTATGTCAGTGGCAGTATTATTTCCTTTTTGTTCACATTTACATTTGTTCAATCTCATAATCAATAGTCACGGTTTGTTAATATTTATCTGGTGGGGTAAAATGTTGATTTGATGGGTAAATATGATCTATAATGTCCATGCTTCTGACAGGTCAAATATTTTGGATCTTTGGAATCTATGCAGAAACTTCAAATAATCAGTGTTTCTTTACATTTTTTTTGGAGAGCTGCGTATCTTTGTATTGGTAGAGAAGTTTCTTTACAAAATAAAAAAAACAATGCTTTCTATTAAGTGGTAAGGAAAGTAACAGGTTCCACGCACTAAGTGTGCATTCAAATAGTAGAGATGTGGACATATTTTGTCCCATATGGCCATATGGCAAGAAGTTTGGTTTTCTCATATTCATGTTAGTACTCCTAATACAATAGGATTCCTCTTCTAATACAAGAATTTATGCTAACAATTAGTTAGAGTTTAGAGGAGTGTTAAATAAGTGTTCGAGGGGATTTTAATAGTTTTTAAGAAGCATGAAGTAGCTTTTTTCTCTGTGGGTAAAGTAGCTTTATTTATTCCCCTCTCACAGTCATATCTCGTGTGGTGCGATCTATCCTCTACAGTATGTTATCTAAATGGTGGATACCACAGTACCACTCTCAGTCTCTCTCTCACACATCATGACTTAGTTTTATGTTATTGTCTGGGCACTTGCACGGAATGCACATGAAACAAAATGCGTGAATTATATGCCGTATATTGTATGTACTCTTGACATTTTTTCCTGCTAGAATTGAACAGCTATTCCAGAACACAAGTTTGCCAGAACATCAATTAGCATTTTAGAAGGATTCCACACCATATTCCTTCACAGGCAAATTTATTGAATTACATGGCAAAATGAACAGCTATGCTTGCTTTGTTTCATTGAAAGCAGGGTTCTTTGCTCTCTCATTTCTGTTGATTGTTGAAACAAAACATGTACTCCCTCCGTTCTTAAACATATGACATTTAGGAC
The DNA here is from genome assembly GCA_033239725.1 of Echinochloa phyllopogon. Lineage (NCBI taxonomy): Eukaryota > Viridiplantae > Streptophyta > Magnoliopsida > Poales > Poaceae > Echinochloa > Echinochloa phyllopogon. The sequence continues at coordinate 41,640,979 of BTCW01000005.1, read as the reverse complement.
AAGCGAATTAGTCCATTTTTGAACTAATTAACTTGTCCTAAACGTCCTGTTTTTAAGAACGCAGGGAGTATTTGCCTCCCTACAAACTTGGAATGAATTAGTGACCTTGCACACTGAGAGTATGAGACAAATCATATGCGATCTGTTGACTGTGATCTTTGCAGCTAGATATAGAGAACAGCTCTTCACAGAAAGTGTGGCAAGAAGTTGAATTTGTCTTTGGTAAGTATATTGTGGTTGCCCTCTACTGCACTGTTTAGCAAGTATTAACTTACCTCTCTGCTGGATTTTGTCAAAGGCACATTTACCTTTTCATTCATGTTGTAATATCTGATAAGCTGTTGTGCAGCCATAGTAATGGGGCAAAATATGAATCATTGCAATGATCTGTAACATGTAAACATGACAGAAAACGCTCAAAGTACACATCTAATTTGAAGTTTTTAAATGAAAAAACATCTACATTTCCTTTTCCCCCTCGAAGAGCTGCGTCTCGTTTCATTAAAGAGGAGAAAAGAAACCCATGCACATCCCACACTCAACACTTGCACACCCATAACATCCCTAGAACAAGATAGCCACAGTCAAACTGGATAAATGATCCAGATTCCTCAAGGACAAGGGGATCTAACGATAAGAACCATACTTGCCTTGCAAACGCACAAGATACTAACGGTGTATTAATTGACTCATCATCTTGATCACAAAGGGGACACGTCGACAGGTGAGGGAGACACCGTTTCGCCAATCCTTTTGCTGTCTAACAGCGATCAAGTATGGCAAGCCAAATGAAAAACTTGCATAGTTGCATCACAATGGTGCCCAAGATTTCCACTCTCTTCCATGGTGCGAATCTGGCCGACCAAATATTCTGACTTGCTGCAGTACTCTACACCATAATTTGAAAGTTTCCAAATGTGTTGGTCTTCCACTCTTCCAGAGTTCCGCACCTTCCTGAGGTTCTGTTCCTTCCATGATATCCCAAATTCGTAAATATTCAATAATAATAGTTAAAGATAAGGCACCCTTGATTTCAGCCACCCAGCTTAGGAAGGTCCATAAAAATCATTTGATAGATGGAGTCACGGTGAGTACAACTTTAACCGTGACCAGGCTGCCCTTACGGTTCATTAATGAAGCTTTCCAACACCTACATCATTTCATAAATACAGTTACAGAAAACTGACTGGTTCTAGTGACACTTTTTTTTCCTAATACAAATGTCTATTGTTGATACCTTAGTGCCCAAAACATGCCAACATTGACCTAATTGGGTATCTTGGTTCAGTTTCTATGTATTGGCCTAGACTAGTTGCTAAAGTTTTAGTAATCATGCATACCTATGAAATCGACACTTGGTGCATATGCTGCATGCTGTACTAAAGTCTCATCTGGGTGAGACTGGTAAGTGGGTCTTACATTTATCATATGAAATTGTAGATTTTGCAAATTGCAGTGCTTCTGCACAGTAAGCACTGCCTGGTAAAATAGTTATAGAAGACACCTGTTTTTTATGTTGTGAAGCTCGTATGAAATATCATAAATATGCAAGTATCATGATTGGTATCAACTGGTCGATGGTTTTCTTAGTGGGATAACATATTATAGTACTAGTGTTAGTGTGTTACCACCACGTAAATTGCATGTCCTACAGTTCTTCCTTCTTTGTCACCCTCTATATTCCCTGTTGGCATCTAACTGAGCATTTGAAGTGTTTCAATGGTGCTATTTCATCCCGGAGGGGCACAATTTCCTAAAAATTATATTCCATTTCCCTTGCTATCATGAGTGCTAATACTAATACTATGCTGCAGGATGGATCTATGTTGTGGAGATGGCACTCAAAATATTTTCATTAGGATTTGGCGCCTATTGGATGGAAGGACAAAACAAGTTTGATTTTGTGATTACTTGGACTATATGTAAGTATTCTTTCAGTTCTAGAAGGGGAGTTTATTTGTACTCTTCCATTAATTTTTTTAAGTGATTAAACCACAAAAAGATAATCATTTTTCTATCAAGCCATCCGAGGTACAGATAAACATTTCCTTTATATTAGGGGAGTTTGAATCCATCTGCTGTAGTTCTCAGTGTAAACAAGTTAATGCCTACTATAGCTCTATGACTTGAGTTGTTTATTTCATTTCTATGGGGGCATCTTCTGAAGTCATAGTGTTTTTTTTAAAACAAAACATATATCATTAGATGGTTGTGTTAGTATCTAACATCCCATTTCTGTGTAGTTATTGGAGAGACCCTGACATTCGTCTTCCCATCACAGCTTCCTTTTCTTTCAAATGGAGAATGGTAAATCACTGTTTTGGATGCATTAGTTTCCAAAATTTAGTTAACTCATAAATATATATATTATCCTTACAAGTATGGTACCATGCCCTTTTTTTCTATTCCTGGAAACTGAATGAACAAGATGCTACCCTGTAGAAGGGCAGAACTCAGCCCTACACTAATGTACTATGATAAGGCCTAAAGGTAACACAGCAAAACGAAACAAAGTCAGTATGCTTGTGAAGAAATCTACAGTATGCATCTATACTGTTCCCTTGTATTGTAATTGCAAAATGTCAAGAACCTGCTGCTGTTTACAATCATGTGACCTGTATGTGATGATGAGTCAGGCTGTACTTCAGAGGTCTCTTTATTTCTAAGAATTCTAAATTCAACGTTTTGATCCTCAGACAGGTTTCAAGAGGATACTTTGCTGAGAAAAAAATCTAATCTCTAACAACTTTTTTGGTTGCTTGTTGTAACGATCGTGCTATCAAAATGTGATTCATTTTCCTTATTTTTCCCTGAACAGGATTCGATATCTTCTCCTTGGAAGGATGTTGCGTTTGACAAGAATTTTGTTGCAAGTTCGGCGATTTAGAGCATTTGTTGCGACATTCTTTACCCTGATGTCTAGCTTGTTGCCATACTTGGGGATTGTGTTTTGCATACTTTGTGTATACTGCTCCATTGGTTTGCAGGTCCTAATATTACTTGTGCTTCCTCGTGTTAAGTTTTATGCATAAACTAATTTGCCTGAATGCTTAATTATTAAAAAACATAACATTTATGATTATATACCAACACCATCAAGTTTAGGGTTTTAGCCGTCTTTTATGAAAAAACAATTTTTAGCAAAGTCTACAGCAAGGAAAAGGGCTGCAACGAACTGATTCAATTTGTTTAGTTGAACACATTGGCGGACCCAGGGCTTGAGCGCAGCCTGGGCGAAGCCAAGGCAGCGCTCCCGTTCCATCTCTGGCAGAATTGGGCTATGACCACAGACAATCGTTCACCTCTTGTGGACATTGCACCGGAGTCTGGGCTGATGCCCACAGGGTTGGCGGGCCCTGGGTCTGCCCCTGGTTGAACACTTGTGCAACTACATACAGTCACCTGTTATTTAAGCCATATATCTTCTTTCACTTTGCTCACAAACTACTTGTAACACCTGTTACTTGAGCTTTTTCTGAGCTGAACTACATGCATTGATTGTTGAAGTATCATAGGCACTTTAAAATCTTTCTGTTTCTCATAAAATGATATTGGAGGCTCTTTTGTTTGCAGATTTTTGGGGGCGTTGTGTTTGCAGGAAACCCAAAGTTGGAAGAGACTGATCTGTTTGGTAATGAGTATCCTTTTTCAATCTTGTTCTCCATGTAGATTCCCACAGCTTGCCATGGCTCACATAGGTTCTACACTAAAACATAGCCATGCAATCAAAATGTACTTTGCCCTGTCATTCTCAATTTTTACCCTTGACATATTCAGTTATCTTCTTTTTAACTTCAATGACTACCCAAGTGGTATGGTTACGCTGTTCAATTTGTTAGTGATGGGCAATTGGCAAGTCTGGATGGAGGTAAGAATATTTCAACCACCCTAAGCTTCAATCTGCTTTGTTTCTTGCCTCATCTTATTATGCAGGTCTGATAAGTATCCAGCTGTGTATGTTTATTCTTTTATTTTTTTTTCACTCAACTTTATGTTGCAGCATTAAAGGATTTCTTTTACTGGTAATGTGTTTATCCTAACCTCTCCCATTCTTTCAGAGCTATGCACATCTGACTGGAAGTTCTTGGAGCCTGGTTTATTTTGTCAGCTTTTACCTTATTTCAGTACTACTGCTGCTTAATCTGGTAAGATATTGAATTTTTTTCTTTTTTCGCTACTTGCATGGAAGCTTTGCCAATTATGACTTACGATTGGTTTGTGCTTAGTTTTGTTGTTACATGTTTAGTTACTGGATAGTGACGCAAAGAAGCATCTCTCAAAATAAATTATGCATTGCCTTTTCTCTTTTCAGATTGTGGCATTTGTGCTGGAGGCATTTTTTGCTGAGATGGAACTGGAGAAAGCTGGAGAAGCTGACATGCAGGTTAGATTAATATTTATGCTCATAACGAAACATTATTACACATTACTAAGAAAACCAGCAGTAAGTCTGTAAGTAACCAGGTTTGCTGATCCCTTAGATGCTATTGAGGCTGGAACACTATCCACTTTTAACTTTCACATCCCTCTTTTTATGTGTATCACAATGCCACAATATTGTTTGGAAAGGTTGGAAAATTCGTATCTGGCACTGATATCATCGTTTCAGCAATTTTTAGTGCGCAAATACTTGCTAAGAACAAGTTGGCATGCATAGATTCTTTTGCCGTGTTATCAGTTGTCAGCGTTTTCAAATTTGCTACAAAGTTTTTTTTCCCTTGAATACGCCAATTGCTTGTCGTTGCATTAAGAAGAAGAATCATAAAAGTGTACAACACCTCCCCACACACTCACACACCATGACAAACACGTTACATGCACGCCACAGACGGAAAAATGACCACACCCCAAACACAATTCTACTCTAGCTGTCAGCTACACACCTAACTGTGCCAGCCCCCTAGCTCCCAGCCTCCCACAAGACACCATAAGTTATCATTTATCTAAGGACCAGCTGCACACTAGGGGAAGCTCCTTGGAACACGTAGCTATTACAATGTTACCAAATTACCCAAGCGTCCAAACTATTCAATATGTTGAATCCTTGTTTCATGTTCCAAGGAATTGGATTGGATCGTTGATCTTGAGCCACCACTAAGTATTTCATTATAATAGGAAATTATATGGATCAAAATAAATAATACTTGAGATCATTTCTTCCATCCTCGCAGGATGCCACTCCCCAAGGACGAAACAAGCGGCGATCTATGCGGTAATCCACTTCACAATTGTTTGCATGTTTGTTTGTACCTATCTGTTGAGCCTTTACTTAGCGTGGACATGTTGCAGTGTGAAGACAAAGGGTACAATGGTTGATATTCTTCTGCACCATATGCTGAGCAATGAACTTGATGGATCTCAAAATTCGGATTAATAATAGCTCATCTTCATGGTAAATACCCTGCTTCTTTCTTTAACTTCGACCACGATTTTGGTCGTGAACCACACAACGTCTCGTTTTACAGCATCAAGAGATACACCGGTCGGTAGTATATGCTATTTGTATAGCTTAAAAACGACACTACTGATTCTGACAGATTGTTATTTGTCTGCTATTTGAGACGATATGTATGTACTCCAATTTTTTGCTTGTATATCCAGAAGCCTTTTTATTTCAAACTTGGAATATGCAGTGAGCAAGGGGCTTCAAGTCATTGCTCAGTACTTATCTTCTAAATTACAAGTCGTATTGGCTTTTCTGCATACATACTTTTTTATATGCATCTAGAGAAAATCTAAAACAAATTGTAATATGGAACGGAGGGAGTATTAGCAACTGCTATGAAACTAAATGAACATTGTGGAGACCAAAGGTGCCCAATACAATAAGCGATTCTTGTCTCTTGAGAAGAAAATGAAAGTAGAGACTTGCTAGCGAAGTCTGAAAGTGCATCATGGTTTCTTGCTAAGAGTTTTTTTTTTCAAAAAATATTCTTGCTAAGAGCTAACCGTGGAAACTGGAGACCATCTGGTACCCACCTACCCTGCTCCTCGAGCGACGGGAGAAGTCACCACCCTGTCGCTGCTGCAAGAACAGCAGCAGCGCCAGCGACGCCGCCCCGCACGGTACGACGACGTCCCAAGCGGCGCCGAAGAGGCCGTCGCTCGGACTCGCGTACATGTAGGACGGCTTCACGCTCGGCACGTAGCTCCTCGCCCTGGCCGCGTCGTACAGGTGAGGCGCCACTCGGATCGCGGTGGCCCCGACGTAGAACCACGGCGAGATCGCCGCCCTGGCCCCGGACCCGGAGAACGCGTTCAGGACGACCTGGGGCAGCAGGAACCCGTCCAGCACCAGCCCCGCGTACGCCGCGATGCCCTGCCACAGCGTCGCCGGCGCCGGACCGAGGCGAACGACCAGGCTCGCCCGCGCGGCGCGGGTGTTCACCAGGTGAACCATGCCGGCCACGGCTCCCCCTACCAGGTACAGGGGCAGGCACACCCGCAGCGCGCTCCGCTCGGCGGCCTTGCTCTCCCCGCCGGCGTCGGATCCCCGGGCGGACCACGCCAGCTGAAGCAGGCGCAGCTGCAGCACGAGGGCGATCACCGCGGGCGCCCTCAGCATCATCTCGTTGAGCTCGAGCAAGCCGCCGTTGCCGGCGGAGAGCTGCACGAACCGGTCCCTCCTGTCCGCGAGCAGGGCGTCGAGGCTGACCACGAGCGGGGCCGCGTGCCCCAGCGCCATGACGGCGAGCATGGTGAGCGACGTGGTCGGGGCCGCGTCGCGGTGCCTCTTGGTGTGGAGGATCTGCAGGGCGGCGAGGACGCAGGACAGCGTCGTGGAGGCCACGGTGGCGAGGCTCTCCAGGCCCATCCTCCAGATCGAGTCCGACGCCTGCTTGCTGTACACGCCCCACAAGGTGATGTCCCTCGCCTCGAAGTAGAGCTCGTCGGCGCTGTCTCTGAGGCTGCTGGTCCTCCCCTTCCCGGCGGTGTCGAACCCCATCCTCTTGGCGTCGAACGAGGTGAAGTGGACGGTGATCAGCACCTGGCAGTCCGTCGAGCCGTTGAGCTCCCGGCAGGCGACCATGGTCAGGTACCCTGTCTTGGTGTCGTAAACGCCCTCCGCTTGGAGTCTCTCGTGCTCAAACGGAACGCGATGCGATCGTTCAAATCGGAACGAGCTGATCCAGTTAGGAGGAAGAACTGAAGAGAGTATGAAGTAGCTGACGTTCACCAGCCGGCTCCTCTCCATCTCCGGCAAGGCGTGCCGGACGAACGAAGATTAAGCTGCCAGCTGTTCGCCGATTGGACTCACGTCGCCGTTTACACTTTACACTGGTGATGAAGTGACGATCGATTCTCGGATCACCCGCTGGATTGCATCGCCAGAACCCTCACCTTTACGAAGCACTCCGTCAAATCCTGGCGACGCAGGGTTTTGATACGGTCATCTAGTAAGGTAAATTGTCACCAAACGGTAAAATTACTGGAGAAGAATTTTAGTGAACCACTTGCTTAATTAGTAGCGCATGAGGGTTCATTTTATAGCATCGTAGCGCTGGTCCCTTTTGATATACTTCAATATTTTGTGTCATCGTGTGACCACAAGAGCGTTGAACAGAACTTTCGGAGTTGCTTCAGATGCGTCACACGTGGTTTGATTGCATCGATGATTATTACATTGCGTCACGAGGAAAACGAAAGGACAGCATCCGCTATTCTTGTTCGTTTTTCCGTGTCCGTGCGTGCTCTAAATTATCTAAGCTAGGGACTGTTGCCATAGACCGACATACTCGATCTCGATCACGGTCTCGTACAGCCTGATGCCTAACGTACTTCTTGTGACGGGGAATAAGGGTACTGTTTCTTCCTCAAGGGAGCAGGTGATCGAGGACTCGAGGTTGCTTCCGAGATGGTAGTAAAGAAAGAGAGATGGTACAGTCGTTGTGTGCATGCATGTGACGACCCTTGCTACTTTTCCAAGTAAACGTCAACCTTTGCTATTCCTATGGCACTGTTGTTTAACAAAGAGCTGGCATACGGAAACCAATATAGGGAAGCTGCGTTTGTGCAAGCTGATGGCTAATTTTCTGAGACACTTGCAGAAGGGTACCATATCTTCCAGTATCTTGATAATGTTGAAGTGTAATGTTCATCTTTCCGTCTTATCAGTTTAAACGTGCATATGGTGGTAAGTTTTTGGGTTGAACTAGTTGATACATACAGCTCAATATAGCATCAGAGTTAAAGCTCTCGAATCAAATCTTGACTGGAGCAATAAAATAAAATGTAATTGTAACCAACACTTCCCACTTTTGAGTTATGGTGATCAGTTTTTGGGTCGAACCTGTTGATGCGTGCAGCTCAATATGGCATCTGAGTCAATGGTCTCGAATACAAATCCTGATTGGAGCAATGAAATAAAATATAATCGTAACCAACTCCGATATATTTTCATATTTGAGGACCGTGGGAGCTTGCATGAGAGGAAGAGTAATGAAGTATAAGTGAATTTCCATGTTTCATTATAGCAACTTAATTTTAAGTTGAATTGATCTATGTATGGAGAGATCAATCACACGGGTTTTTGGAGTTGCGGATGTAGCATGAAGGCAATCATAGCCGGTGTATATATACAGATATAGACGCTTACATGAATGTGTACTCACCTCTATAAATACACGCACCTAAACCCTCGTCTCGTTGTCGATGGACAGTTTGTCTACCACTAAAAAAATAACACCCGGATCACAAGAGTCTTACCAAATAACCTACAATCAGTTTGCGTTGGGTGATTAAACTCGAGCACGCCGTTTGCTCTTGATTGTGAGTTGCTAGCAACAATGTTTGTAGTACCAAAGGAATGGCCGTTATACTATATATTTAGAGCATCTCCAAAAATGCCTAAAACGTAGTCCTAAAACTCAGTTTTGGGAATAAACTAGAGAAAAAACCTGCTCCAACAGTGGCCCAAAACAATGCCCAATTCTAACTGCAAAAAAGAGCTAGATTTGCCCCCTCATATCATCTCCAACTCTCCAAGAGTAATAAAAAAATAAAGTCCCAATACATTGGTTTTTGGGACCTTGCCAAAAATTATTGGGTACAGAAAATATCTACCTTTCCAACAGCTCCTAAAAAATTAGTCCCAAAATTCCATATGTAGGCCCACGGTTGATTTTCCCTCCATGAACAACAACTCGGGGTTTCTCTTTTTTTTCCCCCGGCAGTTTGTTAAGTGGGATTGAGAGTGTAAAAGGAGAGGTAATTTTGGCTCAAGATGGAGCAAGTATCGGACACATAGAAAAATTGGGACCCATAATAGACAACTGTTGAAGTACTTTTTTCATCTTCATTTCCAAAACTAATTATTAGGAGTATTTTTTGGGTACCGTTGGAGATGCTCTGGCGTGCCTAATCCTGAAGAATCAGCCGATGCCCATCGATTTTTCCCGTGCGTGTTATCGACTGGTCTTTCTTTCTTTCTTTTTCCTAGGGTCCGTCTGGTTGGTCTACGGGATGGAGATCAAGTAGGATATATTATATCCTCTTTTTTCACAGTAGTAGTTCTAGTCAAGGTGATCTAGTTCGTCTAAGCGCTGAAGATAACCACGCCTCTCTTTTTTTCACAGGAGCATGTTGTAGTCAAGATATTTTTTAACATAATCTCAGTGAGTTTCATCAACGACAACATGAGCGGCATTCAGTAGTCCCCTAATGTCGGTGTTCGGACTCGTGGCCCGACACCAACTAGTAAAGTGCGTTGTGTCCTGTATCTCGATGGTTGATGCAAGGGCTAACACAATGACACAAGATATATCCTGGTTCCGGCCACGGGGCCATACGTCTAGCAGAGGGTGTGTGTACTATATTATCTTGCACCTGGGTGCTCGTAGTAGGGGTTTACAAGCAAGGCGAAAGAGGAGGTGAGGCCTCCAAGTCCCAAGCATCTAAGACTGATTGAGACAAGTCCCAATATCGGAGGGAGTGATCTTGATGTGTGTGGCCGTCCCCCCGGCCGGGCGTCTACCTCCTCCTTTTATAGGTCAAGGAGGGGCAGTGATTATGCGTGCGGTACAGTGGAGTCTACAGTCATTGTGCACTGGAGAGCATGGCATTGAGCATGGCCTTCGTCCTTGTGGATCCTTCCGCCGGCGCGAGTAGGTGGGTGTCCTCCGGCTCCAGTAGGCGGCATGATGGTTTCTGTGGAAGGCGCACGTTTCTGTACCTGTCCTAGGGTGACTTCGAGGGGCAGTGATGACCGTCGTCCGTACCCAGTCAACGCCCGCGCACCCATTGGAGGGTTTTCCCATGCCTGCTCGAGGGCTTCGTCATGAGGCTAGTACCGGAGTTGGCAGCACAGGAGCGTGGAATGACGTCGACCTGTCCGCACAGGACCTCGTAGGCTTGCACAGTGTTGGGGATGGCTGCACAGTGACCGGAGTAGGCGAACAGGACCCAGGCCACGCCATCTGTGCAGGATGGCCTGTGATTTGCCTTTTAACTTCGGTGTCCCGTGGCAGCGCAGGGCATTGAATGCGCCTGTCAGCGGAGCAGACGGGCGCGCGCCCCGTTGGCCGAGGGGTAGCCTCGAGCGAGGCGGAGTTTTCCGAGGGTCATGCGGGGCTCGACTAAGGAGGCCTCGATCGAGGCGGAGCTCGCTGTTCGCTCGAGGGGGGGTCGGCACCCTCGATCGAGGCGGAGATGGGGTGCGCGCGTCGGAGCCTTCGACGAAGAGCCTCGAGTGGGCCGTTAGTCCGTGGTGGACCGTGGGCCTTGCGTGCCAAGACCCTCTCTGGTTTGTGGAGATTTGGTAGTGGGCTATTTGCGTTTTTCAAGGGTGATTATCCCCTAGGTTAGGGAACCCTTTATGGTTGTTCTCGACACCTAAGAAAAATTCATGCTCTAGGCTTACCGATGATGACATGGCAACAATTAGATTTATTTTGGGAATCAGTTGTGTTGGTGGAATGATATCTTTTTACTATAAATACTTTTTGGCAAGGTCCTAAAATCAAGTTTTAGGACTCTATTTTGTAGACACTCTTGGAGATGCTCAGGGACTAAATTTTCTCTATGATATGTTGAACGGTGTCTATTTTCGAAGTTTTGGGTGAAAGTGGAACTGAAGGGATTCAAATTGTGCGTGCTCCCCCCTCCCGCGTTGGAGTGACGTGCACTTGCAACTGCCGGACGCAACGCGAAGACGAGGACACACGCACAAACGCCATCATCTCGGAAACAGAGCACGGTACGATGTTTTGCCCTGCGGCATGAAAACGCCGAAGCTTTTCTAATGTTCATTTTCTTATTGTATGATCGATGAGGTTACAGAAAGACCGTCGGCCTCGACGTGAACGCCTGCACTGCACGCCTTGATCGGGGCGCTGCTAGCTAAACATGTAAACGAACGTGACAAGAACAAACACCCAGTGGGACAGGATCAAGTCCAGCACGACGCACCCCAGGAACAGAGCCACAAGCCTCGTCATCGACATGGCACGATCACGAGGCGCCTCTTTCCCCCCCTTGGCGTGGATCATCTGGAGGATGAAGAAGACGCAGAGCAGCGTGGTGGAGGCCGGCCACGCTCTGACCATGTTCTGCAGGTCCATGTCCATGCTGGCCGGACAAGGTGGCGACACGGTCGTCGGGAGCTTTGGCCGGCGGGGAGGAGCTAGCAGTGGGAGGAAGAGGAGGAACAGGCGGATCTATGACAGCCTGACAGGAGCAGGAGGGTGCGCGTTTGAGCCGGGCGAATTGTGGTGTGCTCTCGTCGGCGGTGAGGCTGGAGTTTAAGTAGCGGTGGAGGAGGGATGTCGCCGTCGTCGTCTACACTCTACTACACCCATGACCTTTTCGTCGGTTAGAGCAGCGTTGATTAGAACTTTCCTACGTACTTTTCTTTGAGTGAGTTCAATAAAAAGCGAGCTCCACCACTATACGAGGCGGTGGTCGCATGCATCCACGGCTCGTTAGGCCGGTCATCTCATCTCATGAGGAAAACGAAAGGAAAGCCCGTCTCGTGTGCGTGAGCATGGAGTATTATTTGTTGTGTACGTCACCGCGTCGTGCTTCGGATTCTACTATTAGCAAGTGTCAATAATATTATTGACAGCCTCACCGAACACGATGGATCGAGAACGAAGAGTTGTGCCCTTTGCATGATCTTATATGCACTACTAGCGCAGATTCCAGCTTGCTTTGCTCCACGGCGAGCTTAATTACTCTGACAGAGCGATGCTACTACTTTCTCAGGGAATTGAAGCAGGTGGAGCTGCTTCGGAGTTCCTATCTGAGAGTTGCAGTAAAGAAAGAAAAAAATGCTACGGTGATAGGCTCCCTTTGCTATCTGAGAGTACTTGGCTTCTCTGCTCTGGTGGGTCAAAAGAGCTACCTTGACATTCCAAATCTGGGCGGGTCTCCACCCAAAAAAAGATGAAATTCTGGGCGGGTCTCCTACGGAACGTGTTGAAACAACCCCGGAAAAAAGTATTTTTCATTTGATAGCCTGCTATTTTTCCAAGTTTTTAATACAGTTTCTAATGGTAAAAAATCTTTCCGATATGTGTGTGTCAAAATGCCTGCATAAAGTTTTCTACTTTCTCTTTAATTTGCTTAAAGCCCAAGACCCAGAAGCTTGTTCATCCGGGCCAGGTCCAAGACAGCCCAGCTAGAGCTAGACCTCACCGGAGCATGACCGGCGGCCGCAGTTCCGGTGAGACAAGGCTGGTGAGTGGTGATGCTGCAAGGAGCAAGCTCTCGCGAGGCGCGCGATCTATTTGCTGATGTGTGCCGTGGCCAGCGACGAGTTCGACCTTTGACGGTAGCGGCGGCCGGCGGCGTCGATGCATGGCGATGCGGCAGGCGACACTGGAGCAGGCCACAGCTCCGGTTGCCGGAGAACCGCCGCAAGTTAATTTGCGAGCATCTCATTCATTCTGTCATGTCACGGGAAGCTCCCTACACTGAGAAATAAGACTGAAAGTGTCAATCTTTTGCATAGTTATCGTCGTTCAAACATCCCGGCCAAGCTGGCTGCCAAAGATTTGTCGGCCAAGTCCAATTGACTGCGGCTGCAGGACTCTGAAATCTCCTGGACCGTTGCATATCCTGCGCACAGGTGCACATTCCAGTCCAGGACGGCAAACTACTTGGTAAGAAATTCTTTGTACGCGGCATCTCAAGATCTAGAACAACGACCGAACATTTCTGTAGAGGTCAAGTGTATCAGTATGACAGCCACGTAAATGAACCCAATCAGATCAGAAAATGACCACGCCTGCGAGCGCGTGGTCCAGTAAGCAGCAGCCTGGCTAGAGCTGGGACTTCGGGCCGTGCTATTTATGGGCCACCCGAAGCACGATGTTTTGGCACGACCCAAAGCACGGCACGGCACGATAAATTACGGGCCGTGCCGGCACGGCACGAATGCGAGGGCCGTGCCATGCCTAGAATCTCGGCACGATGGGCGGCACGGCACGGGGGCTCCTATATGGCTTCCATGTGCCAGTTAAGCAACATAGCTTAGAGGCCTATTTAGGTCCAACACACTAGTACTATCTATGGGTATACGTGCGTCCATGAGACTTTTTCATTCCGTTGAAAACTAAGACCCACACATAGCTGTATTCGAATGTTTTTTGAAACAAAATTTTATTAGCCTCCAACAGTTTCATATGATATCAGATTCAATATTTTTATCAACCCAATTCAACATTTTAACAATATTGGTTCAACTTTTATAGAAAACTGATTCAACATTTTCTAAAAAATGTTGAAATAGTAAATTACAAATGTTGAACTTGTATTCGACAAATGTTGATTTAAAAAAAACTATCAAAAAATATGAAATATATTTAAATTGGAGCTTGTTTTGTCGTATAAATTCTAACGAATACCATGGTTCAAACGGATTTGAAAAATAATTTACAGTTTAAGAGAAAATTGAAATTAAAGATCGAAATCTAAAAGGAATCCTGTCCAACCAGCTCATGCATGCTGCATGCGTGTACCGCTAGCTGTCCACATGCTCTTCTCTCACCGTCGTTGGCTTTTCTCCCACAAATAATCTGGTTTGTTTATATGACGTGCACGGATCTCAAACATTAAAAGTCACCTAGCTAAAAAAACTTCCGTAAGCCATATAGGATTCCCGCCTCTCCCCCCACCCCCACACTGGGGCTCCTATGTAACTTCCGCAAGCCATATAAGTCATATAGTGCACGGCCCATCAGAGCCCATCATTCCACTGGTATACGGTCCACCAACCACAAACAACACAGCGACAACACATATCAGCGATCGAACAAGCAATTATATTGGTTGTTGCCGCTCTGTTGTAAGCAGAGAAGAAGAATCAATCATCGAGCATGTTTTATTTGTTAAGTGTCTTATATTTTTATTAGTTTTTCTACTATAATTCTCGTAATCCCCGTAATATTATATTCAACATTTTTGTTAAATGGATTCAACATTTCGAAAAAAATCAATTCAACATTTTAAGTAAATGTTGAAATAGTATATGACAAATTTTGGACTAATAAATTAAAAATATTGAATTACTACATTAAAATGTTGAAATGCAAAAATAAAATTTATAATAATATATTGGATCTCATTTTGTTACATTAATTCCAACAAATATCACAGTTAAAACAGATCTTAAATCGGATGCATAATTTAAAAGAAAAGATCGATTGAAGTATGTAGATGGTTTAGTTTTCTTACGTCACAACGCGGGCACTCCTGCCAGCTATGTCCCCCACGTGATGTTGCATGCTGGTGCTATACCTCTCACTTCCGCGCACGCGTCTTCTCCACAGCATAAGTGCATGAATCTTATACATCAGAAGCCAAGTAGCTAAAAAAATTCCGGAAGCCCTATAGGATTGCCGGCACGGCACGACACGAGTTTTGGGCCGTGCTTGGGCCGGCACGGCACGAAGATGGCCCATTGTACTAACATGTATGGTTATCCATATATTTTTTTATTTGACTTTCCTCAATCCTCAAATAACTACTATTATATAAGAAAATCATAAAAAATATTTATAAAATAGGAAAATTGGTACCATTTAGTATGCCTACATGTCAATCCTAATGTTCACTAACAACATCCAATGATAAGATTCATTTAATTCATTAGTTTTTTAAATTCTTGTATCATATAGAATAATAGTATATATGAGTCGTAAAATACAAACACATGTATTTTGAGGGTTGTGCTTGGGCCGGCACGGCACGAACGCGGGTCATCGTGTCGTGGGCCGTGCTTGGGCCTAGGTAAAAGCTCGTCGTGCCGGCACGGCACGGCACGACGTGCCTAAAAGTCTAGGCACGAAGTGGCCCCCGGCCCAAGTCCCACCTCTAAGCCTGGCCATGAACATGAACATAGTGTGAACCTGAGGACCATGTGTGTCCAAAGACCGGTGGATGGTCGCTTCTCAGTGTGATGAGTGATTGACAACGGTGTGTGGACTGACTCTTGGTCTAGTACTGCAGGTGTTGGTGCGACTTGGTTTGCGTTGGTGCAGGTGAAGAACAAGCGTGGGAGGTCTTAGCCAGAGAGTGGCCTCCGAGGTGTGGAGAGACAAGTAGGCTTGGTTCGAGGGACCCGGTGGCCAGACGGGATCAAGTGCAGTCAACATGGTGCAAGAAGAGCAAGACGAGGTCGTGGACTTGGAGCCGGTGCAAGGTGGCGGCTAACGACCGAAGCTTGTACGCGAGGTTTGATGGTTGGGCCACAAAACCATCGGAGGAGGGTTTCTCGGTTTGGGCCTCAAAACCGAGCCCGAAGGCCCAACGTGACGGAGACGGTGATCCGGGCGCGTTCGGGAAGCTTCGAAGCGGTGGACGCGTGGCGGGATCCGGGAGCTTGCGTCGGAGGGAAGCAAGGCCGGATGGACGGCGTGACCAGCCGGAGGAGTTATCTGCAACTTTACCGTCTTGCCCTTGAGGGTGTGTTTCGTAGAGTTAAGTTGTAGGGGTAGTATGGTCACTTCCCTTCACCAGGACACTTAATATAAATAGGAGGTGGAGGGGATGGCAGTGAGTCTCTTTGGAACCCTAGTTCATTTCTTTCCTACCTCTCTAGGCTAGCCTGTGCTTCATGTCGATCTGAGCGGGAGGATGTTGGGAGGATGCTAGCCTTGTACAAATCGTGACCTCTGTGTGTTTAATTCAAGTGCTAGTTTGAATTCTCTCGTGTGTTCTTCCCGAGCTCTTTTGGTTCATTTTCTTGTTTCTCTCGATTCGTCGTTTCTAGATCGTTTGGCTTCGAATTTGTTTGAGGGGATCATGGGTGAGTGCCTTGCGCCTCTTTGTTGATGATCTTGCCCCCTCAAACGCCGGGAATCGGTCTCGATTTGGGAATTTTGGGATGAACTCGTGGGAAGGGGCCTTGTTCGTGTGATCCGCGATTTCTCGATTTGTAGGGCGTTAGATGCCGAGATTTTTGGGGCATATCTTCACCTTAGGGTGCTAATCATCTCCCCAAAGTTTCGTCTCAAGAGCTCTAGCAGGTTGGGAGATCCGGTGATCGATTTGAGAGAGGGAACCCGCGATTTACTGTAGCAGTTCGTTCTGTTCGTCCGACGATTTTTACGGACGGTCCGCGCGATCCTGTCGGACGGTCCGTCGTCACCGCGGACGGTCCGCACCTGCTTGGCGGACGGTCCGTGCGGCTTGTTGGTTTCGCCGAGCGTTGGATTTGGCTAAGTCTTTTCACGGACGGTCCGCGTGACCACCTCGGACAGTCCGCGACACTGGCGGACGGTCCGCGGTAGGAGCTCGGACTGTCTGCTCAAAGTGCCTGGAGCTACTAGAGATTTGAGGTGTTGTTACGGACGGTCCGCCTTGTCTAGACGAACGGTCCGCCACGACCACGGACGGTCCGCGACCCCTGTGCGGACGGTCCGAGCTTACCTAGGCAGACTGCAAACCGTCTTGGTTCTTGAGTTGTGTTTCCGCTTGTTAATTTGTTCTAACTTGTTCCTAAGGTTGGTAGGTCCGTTGTGACTACGCGACCTTGACAAGTTTGTGAGGATTTCCCGGGTTGTGAATTTCGGGACATAGGCCGGGTTTCGAAAGAAATTTTCATCGGCTCCCATTCACTCCCCCCTCTCCGGTCGCCATATCGATTCTTCAGAACCTTGTCCAGTGGCGTCACGTAACAGAACACGAGACTTGCATGTTGCCAGGCCTTCTTCCTCTTCCTGCTTCCTACTGTATAAGAGAGAGCCTTGTCGAGTGGCGAGAGCGAGATCACAGCCAGCAGCCTAGCACCCAGGCCAGCACTGATCCAAAACCAACCTAGCTCACTGAGCCTATTGAGGCTGGGGCTCCGTCCTTCATGATCTCTGCAAACTGTCACCATCCTAGCTACTGGATCCCAACTCTGCCGAGCTGTCTTGCAACTTGGGAAATCACCACTTGCTGCGCTGTTGATGATGGTGTTTTTGTCTGCTGACTTATTTTTAATTTAGGGACCTCATATACAATTCCAAATACAGGGTAACCACATGTTAGTTCCTGAAAGGGACAAATTGGAATAAATGCTTGAAAAAGTAATATGAGGGTAACCACATGTTAGTTCCTGAAAGGGACGAATTGGAATAAATGCTTGAAAAACACCATCAGTTTTCTGCATAATGTGGTAGCAAGAATTTCTTGTAGAATTTGAGAGAGCACCAGGATTAATCAGTGTGTTATCCGTGTGTCTGCTGGGTATCCCAACTCTGCCGACCATTTGTCTGCTGGGTACCTCATATTACTTTTTCAAGCATTTATTCCAATTCGTCCCTTTCAGGAACTAACATGTGGTTACCCTGTATTTGGAATTGTATGCGGGCTATTTCCTTTTGTTCTACTCTAAAGCATAATCAGATACATCACATGGTTCGACTACAAATGGTGCCAGATAAATATCGAAAAATGGTAGGCTTGCTTTGTCCTGCTATTTTTTGATTATTTGTCCCGCACCATTTGTAAGTGTAACCATTAGTGCTTGCCTTTGCAGTAGCGAACTAGGGATACTACTTGCTCGAATATATGGAACAGGTTGTTTGGCTCCAGCAGCTGCTTGCACGGATCTTTGGAACATATAGGTGGCCACCACCAGCTGCAGTCTGAGACGGACATCTTCATCTTGAGGACTTGAGCAGCAGTAAAGACGTTGACACGGCGCTGCCGTCGTCATCTTGAGCAGCAGGAACCACACCACCATTGTAGCAGATGATCATCAAGCCGGCACCTGGATCAGGCTTACAAGCTGAGAAAACCGAAAACGTAGGTTATTGTGCAAATGTGATCTTCATTTGTTTCCTTAATCCTGTTTCTCTACACCTCTCTCCACATTCTCCATTGCATGATGCTCTGTTGAGTGTTGACACAGGGACGAGGTTAAACTCGAATTCAGTTAGCTCCTCATGAACTCCCAGAGAAAAATGACTGCACCAAAATAGAAAACAAAAGACTGTGTGCAACAAAAAACAGGGCATAAGTGGGTTGCATCAATGCGTAAATTCATATTAACAAGGCCTGTCTAGAATTGGCATAGCTTAATTTCTTTGCCGATACTAAAAAATTTTACATGCCTTTCTCTTCCAGTTTCGGTAAGTGCTTGGTTTTTCCTTATCATACACCATTACACCTTGCACTCAGCAACAAGGTGGAAATGGGTGAACAGGCACACATCATATTTGTGCAGTGATATGTTTTTTTATACATCGAAGAAAACATTCAATGTCGTACAGGTCTCAAATAAACGTGCCACGGTAGCTCACAGACAAGGGTGCTTAATAGACCCAAAATGCCTTTTTTTCGAACAAATACAAAAGGCCTGGCTATGTCACACTGATGAAGCCTGGTGCTCTCTCAAATGCTACAAGATATTGTTGATTTGTTGCTACCACATTATGCAGAAAACTGAAGTAGCACCAACTGACAGGCATTTGGTGTTCATTTTAATGGCACATAACTTGATGCATCACTGGAAACTCCTGTGAGGAAAATAAAGCAAAGCATGAGCAGCAGAACTATAAACTATAAACATAGATATTGCATACTCACAAAAATTATAATTCCTACAGTGGACATGTTAGAGACATTAAAATGGTGTAACGCCCCAGGAGAGCGCTATCCCTGAAGAGAAGACGGAGGACGAGGGTGACGCCATCGACGTGGCAGTAGTGTGAGTCAGGCGTGTGTTGGGCATGTGGGCCCAGGATGTCAGGGTCTCGGTTGCGTGAGTATGTAAGCGGCGTATGCCGGAGTAACGGACGTTTTTTTGGAAAAGGGAAGTTTTATTGATCTTAAACAATTACATCGAGATGATACAATTATATAAGATCCAACCCGACCTCTGCATAACTAAGATGCACACAGCCAATGAAAAAAATGAGAGCACCATGACCTAGCAAACTACCACAAGCGCCTTCATCTTCATCCGCTTCACAAACCAAAGCAACTCTTGGACTATGAAGTAGGCTCCCAACACAACGCCTCCAACGAGGAAACGGCACGCACACGTGCCGACATTGTAATGACCCAACCAATTAAGACCAAATCAAATGTTTTCATGAGAGAGTAATTCATCTTAATCCAAACAATGCAAGGTCACTGCCAGGTTCAACCAATCAAGGTCAGACCTAGGAATTTCTTCCCGGAACCGGTGAATTAGTAGCAATTACCACCACGACCAAGTCACACGTGTTGCCTCCCCCTTCTTACCAGGCCAATGCTTCCATATAGACCAGCCCTGACCCACTTTAAACAGCCACGAACTCCAAATCCGGCAGACCATCTGAATTCGTAACCTGAGATACCATGCTGCAAAGTAGCCGCTGGTTACCCGTGCATAATCCACCAGGAATAAATTGCAGATGAAATCCGTCTTCGAGTAAGAATCCGCGAATGAAGCCAAGGTGACGCATGTCTCTTGGTCTATATGAAAAGGAAAGACAAAATTGAAGATGTCATCACCAGATGTAGTTGCAAAGTCCGGAGCTAGTCCTTCCAACACAAGGCCGAAGGCGCATCTGCCGAAGAGGAATCACCACTAGAGGCCAAGCCGACGTCAGATCCAGGAAACCGCCATTGTCACTTGCCGCCTCCGCAACCTCCATCCGGAGTCAACCCTCGCTGGCCGCCCATGCGCCGTTCGCGGCCGCGGCTTTTACGCTGCACCACGCCAGGCGCCGGATGCTTTCAGACATGAATGCTTTCACAAGTAAACTGATGAACGCTGAGGCAAGGGCGGATCGCCCCCTCTGCTATCGTGAGATTTACCCCTCTGTTTTCCATTGTTGATCCTCACATCACCGGAGCTCATCTCGCCGGCGATCACGAGTATTACAAATGGCTACCTGAAGCATCTCTCTCCTGAATCGAATGTAGCCTGCAAGGAAATATAATGTCATAATAATTTGCAAGCGTGTGAAGACTGAAGACAAAGTTTGAATACACGCTACTCACCTCTTTCGTCGAAGAAAGACACGGGAGAGATCATCTGCTGCGACGCCTTTGGGATCCCCGTGCTCTGCTTTGTGAGTTTGACAGACAGGAGAGTTAGGTGCTAGGGATATTGTATAAAGAAACAGATTTGCATTGGAAGATGAAGTAGGGGCTAGGGATGAGCCAAGATGAGAGAGCATACTAACCCAATGATAGGAGAAACCTCCCATGGCATATTGGCATTGGCCTGTCGCGTGGCAACTGCAGCTTGCCTTTTAACTCGACAATTGGCGACGAAGCGCATGGCTGCACTGACAGCATCAGGTGCGATCTTCTGCCAGAGCATGTAGGCCCTGCATTAAGAATTGATCAAACCAGATTCAGATGAGGCCACGTCCCACGTTCCAACTTAATACTCGATGTGCATACACATATCAATATATCATAAAGCAGGCAACTAGCCGCTAGTGTACGTTGTTAATAAAAGTCTGACAAGCAGGATATATTGACATCGAGCAACTTTTAAGATTATCACTGGGTCTATCCGCCTGAGGCAAATTGGAGAATGAAGATGCTGAGGTAGATGACCTGGGTTGGTCGGCATGCATTTTGTGGAGTACCTTTCGGAATTTGGCGGTGTGTGGCCGTGTGGGCCTTGGAATAGGTCTTGATCGTCGAACGTGGAGGCGTGCTCTGCGGCGAGGATGCAGGCTGAGCGAAGGTGAACGATGAGGGCCATGGATTGCGGGCTCCTATGCTCAGGCAGGAAATACTGTAGGTAGCGGTCGGCCTCACCCCATTATCCCAACCTCAGCAAGTGCTCCATGTGACCGACGTCGAAGAAGACGCGTGTCGCCTTCCCCACCCTAGCAATCGAGGTGCAAGCAAAGTGTTGACGCAAATCTCGGTCAACACACGAGAGTACTTGAAACGAACGAAGATCAGCAATGCAAGTTCGCACGAACCGGTCTGACCGGCTTGCTTAACCGGTCTGACCGGTTTCTAGGGTTTCGCTAGAATCGACTGTTTGTGAGGGTAACTACCAAGCTTACGTGTTGGAGGACGGCAAGGTTTACGAGCAAACCAGCAAAGAGATAACCAACGCACTTACGTGACGAAGAACGACTAGTTTACGAGCAAACTAGCAAAGACCGTCGAAGCTCTCACCCGGGAGGGACCCCGTCAGGGTGTGAACGTTGCCATCGTGCCCTAGGTCGACCAGCGAGCCTTAGGACGTCATCTCTGGTCGTGGAGATCAGCGGACGAGTAGCATAGAGGTTGAAAGAGATTAGGGTTTGAGATAAAGGGTAAAGTAATGTTTGATTCGATTGGATCTATCTCAATCGGCCTTCTAGCCTTTATATTTATAGGCCGGGGAAGTCTTACCCCTCATGAGTCGGTTACAATATGAGATTACATCAGAAAACCTAAACCTACTTGAATTACAGCTTCAAAACCGGTCTGACCGGATTCCAAACCGGTCTGACCTCTTTTCCCGAGTGCAGATCTTGCCGAAGTCATAACTCTCTCATACGGAGTCCAAATTAGGTGGTCTACATATGCATCTTGATCGTCTCGACGAGAGCTACGCAATGGTGAAGTCCAATCTGCATTTTAACCATATTATCCAAACCGGTCTGACCGGTGCACAGCCTGCCAATTTTGGGTGTCAACATATGCCCCCCTGTTTCTTGGTAAAGCTTGCGTATCAAGAAATAATCTTTGTGCTTGATTATTGCTGACCTTGCTGATACTTCATCTGCAAGCTGCTCCATTAATTCTTTTTTACGCATTCCTCTTTTGAACATGGAAGAAACCTGAAGAACACCACTTCAGTTGTAAATATCTTGATTCTTGCTTTATATTCTTCTTATCCTCTCTGCTGCTATCAAGCTTACTCTTGACCAGATCATTCCTAGAAGTAATCAGCCAACTAAATCTTTCTTTTAAAGACGAAAGTATCTATCTGCCATATTGCTTGATTCTGTCCAATATGAAGAATTTAGCATGCTACTATTATCCGGACGCCTTGTGTGAGTGAACTAGTCTAAGTACATGCTGTCAGCTATGAAATTTTGAAAAAATCCATCCTCACACTTGTAAGCCATCATGAATGCATAAAACGACCAAATTACTTTCAATATCAATTGGTCATTGGAATACTCCTCAACTTAAGAATGAAGAACAATAATTTTAATATTGCATCCAGAAATTATTTTGATCACAAAAGGTGAGTAATCATCCCAAAGGATGAATATGACACAACTACCTTGAAGCTGATAATAGCCGGATTACTCTTGAACTCCTTTTTTTTGTCTTTCTCTTGATCTTGTAATGCATCTTGGATCATGCAAATATTCAACAATAAGCCTTCTCTAACTACTAGCCTCGGCCTCAATAAATTCTATAGTTTCAATAGCCAGAATAGTAGACATACACCGGTCAGACCGGTCTCACAAACCGGTTGGTTGAACATCTAGGCATCTTTATGATACTCCTTTTGTGAACAAAATAATCATCAGTTCAGCGTAAGCACTTGAATTACCAAACGCTTTTGCCTATTCCACACCAATGGATCACAAGATTTCTAGCTCAAATACAAAACTTCATATTCGGCCTAAATATTGATATAAAATGTTTAAACCGGCTATAGCATCATTTGATGAAACAAAAACAACACCAATGCCTTGATAACTCTTTCAAGCCGATCCAAAAAGAATACCAAATCCATAAGGAAAAAATGTTCATTCTATTAATCCTGGGACAAACCGGTCTGACCGGTTTGGGAAACCGGTCTGACCGGTTTCGCCTGATCAGCTGACCAACTTTCTTTTGATGAACTTTCTTGCCCCCCGGGCATTAAAATAACCAAGTGATATCTGATCGGGAAGTTTAACACTTCAGGACGATGATCAAAAGCATTCATCGGCCATATATGTTGCCAAGGATGACACAAATTATCATCTACAGTAAATTCATCCATAAGAATATGTATAGCCGAAATAGTGTAGAGAGATATATAAATCCAGAATAAAAACCATCTCCAAAAAGTAAATATTTCGGCTTTTGAATTTAATCAATAGGCATAACAATTTAGTGATAACCCTCCTTGATATAAAGACCCATATGACGTCCAAGGATCAAAATAAGAGCATGAGGGATAACCAAACATATTCATGGATGAATTCCAATACACAGGCGTATATGGTATTTGTGAACCAAATAGACGATGCATTGACCAATAATTTTGATGATTTGGTGCAAACCTTATATTTGAAGATCGTCTCTTGAACCTTCTATTCTTCTGTAATTGCATTGCGACTTCTGTGCAAACATCATCTTCGTCTTGAGTTTGAATGCTTCCTTTAGGAACCCACGCCATGCCTTTTTCTTTTAACTCTTGGGCACTAAGTCTCTGGAGCTTCTTCTTTTGCCAACTTGACGAACCGAGTAAATGCCTCGGCTGTGCTTGAGTTTTGGACAGCGACAACTCTTTCTTGATTTTTGGCTCCTTTAACCTCTTTTGCTCAGATTTAGCATTTGGAATATCAATAGCTGAATTTTTCTCTTCATTGCCATTAATAGCCGAAGTCTTTAACACATTAATTGGCTTTTCATCAATTGTATTCAGATCTGAACTTGTAGCTTTGCGACCATCCTTCTTCACTACATAAATCTGCTTGACAATCTTTTTCTTATTTTGAACTCTAGACCGATTTTTATGCTCGAAACGGTCATTTTTAACATAAGGTTGTCTTACATATGATGATTCTTGTGGAGCTGCATACTCTATATAATATGGCCTAAAATATGAAGGAGTATGTGCCCATGAATCATTCCACCCCCGTGATGAGTAAGAATAAAAATTAGTGGGATGTGGAGCACATGGAACTGGCATTGATGGACCAAAAGAAGAATATGGTGCTGCCTAATTAAAACTCTTCCATTGCCAATTCCAATTCCCAGAATTATATTTAGGAGGTGATCTTGATGATTTAGCTCCATTTGACCGATTAGCACGCTTGGCCTCATTTTCTTTTTGATATTTAGCCAGAAGTTCATTAAAAGTGAGCTTCGGCCTTTTACCATTGTGCTTAACATGGTATTTACCTCCATTCATCTTAGGACGCTCTGATTTTAATATTTTTGGGCATCCCTGAACAGAACCGGTCTAACCGGTTTGAACAACCAGTCTGACCGCTTTTGTACCGGTCTGGCCGGTTGAGCAAACCGGTATGACCGATCTTGTCAGTGCAGCAGGAGTAATCGGTTCTTGTTCCGATTCTGAAGAACCTGTTTGCCCCCCAGTATTTTCTAGATTTGTATTAAGCTTATCGTCCTCCGAAACATCTTCAATTTGGACGATCTCTTCTATACCACTTGAGGGCTTACAATCTTCCTCTTTGGCAATTAAATTTGGATCTTTAGACAAATCGGTCAATGCTAACCGATTTAATGATCCTTTGGCATCAAAACCAATTGTAGGCAATTGGTTATCCTCTTTTGTTTGAGAAAATCTCAATCGTCCGATATTAATGGCCGATTGGATAAATTGGCGAAACATATTGCAATCACTTGTATTATGATCAAAAGAATTATGCCACTTGCAATACTTCCGTTGTTCTAATTGAAGAGGTGGTGGAATAACTTTGTGATCAGATAGCTTAATAAGATTGTTCTCTAGCAAAATATCAAATAAATCATCACACAAAGTTAAATCAAAGGTATATTTCATTCTCTCTAACCGATGCTTTTGTGGAGAAGGTTTTAAAGTCAAGCAAACGAATGGTTCAAATTTTTCATTAATCCATTCGGCTATACTTTTGAAAGTGCATCTAGGCACTCATATGTTTTGGTGATTTTGGATGACAACATGATTAGTCATTTAACTTGTTTGTTTAAGCATATGAGCAGGGTTTTATTCTTATGGATATTCATGTAATATGATCGTTGAAGAATATGAGCCCATTATTGGTATAAATGAAATAAGAGCAAACAAGTTGGTAGTCATCCCATGCAATCAAACTAAAAAATGACAAGTGATTGGAAATGACAAATGAGACAAGAATTTAAGCAAATTGGTTGGTCTCATTAATAAGATGCTTGTCAAAGGTTTTGGGATAAATCGATTGAAGAAATTGGAAGTTCTTTGGGCTTGATCCATGGCAATGGTTATATTCAAAATGAGACATGATTCTATGGTTAGTATATAGTCTCAAGTACATTGATGCTTATGGACAAGTTAATTACCAAAGAATATATTGAAGACATTTCAAGTTAATAGAAGACATGGATTTCAATGTGGATTTCGTTGATGATGCAATGCAAAGCGAAGCTTAATTTGGCAAGAGAGGACGGAAGGGATCAAGCTAGATGTCAGTGACATTCCTATCAAAGTGAAGGGCAAGTTGGTCTTGTAGCCGAGGGACTTTGTTGATGGAAAGGTCTAGCATTATAGTTTGGTTCTATATGTCAATCAAGTCATATCAAGTGAAGCAATGCGAAGCATCTGATCTTTATTGATCATATAGTGGAATGACTTATGAATTGTTCCATTCAATGGAAATTCTAAGTCATTAGCTCAACATTGGATTTGCTCATCAAGACATGAAGTGTTGAAGCCCTCAAGTTGAAGAATGATCAAAGTATGGCATCAATGAAGATATAAAAGCTCAAGTGATTGATCCTATTTATTGTTTTAATCTTGAGTTTAGGAATGCCGTACTATCAAGAGGGATGCAACATTAGTTGTCTTGATAACACCAAAAAGTGCTCAATAGATCAACCCATGAGAGATAACCTTTAGAGAGAAGTCCTTTAGGGACTTTATGTGCTGAGGGGACCAAAACCGGTTAGACCGGTTTTGGTAAGCAGTCTGACCGCTTTCTTGGGACTTAGTGGCTGAGCCGACCCAAACCGGTCTGACCGGTTTGGGAAACCGGTCTGACCGGTTTGGGGCTCTGACAGGTGCAACGGCTACTTTGGTTTGAAAACCGGTCTGACCGGTTTGGGAAACCGGTCTGACCGGTTTCCAACGGCTATAACGGCTAGTTTGTGTTGTGTGGGGTATTTATACCCCATACTCCTCTCTTGTGAGGTGTGCTGGTTCATTTGCCTTAGTGGCTCGTCCCAAGCCTTCCAAGCACCAGCAAGCTCTCCCCAAACCTCTCTTTGTGAGAGTTGGTTGATTTTGATCATATCTCTTGATTTGGGTTGAGGGATGTATGTGTTGTGAGCAATAGATAGCTTGTGAGAGCTAATTTCAGCTATAGAGAGCATATCCTTAGTGTTGAGCACTTCTGGTGAAGTCTAGCAACCATTGAAGCATTTGTTACTCTTGGAGGTGATCCTCCTAGACGGCTAGGCGTCGCCGGTGAGCTACCTCGTGTGTGGTAAGCCACGGATTGGTTGTAAAGGCTGGCCTTGCCTCCTTCGTGGAAAAGGGTCAAAAGCTAGTGGATCCGAGGAAAGTGGCTTGGAGTGAATAAGCCCGCCTTTCGTAGGCCCTCAACGGAGACTAGGATTCACTGTGTCTTTGTGACAGCCTTAGTGGCAGCGGTGAACTCCGAACTTCGGGAAAACATATCTTTGTGTCTTGTTGTTCTTCACAAGTTCATTTCTAGCATTCATATTCGCTTCCGCATCGTTCTACTTGGTAGTGCTCTACTTGCGTGCAGGGACTAAGTGGACCTGCTAGTTATCATCTACAAGAGCCCATCACCAAGTTTGGTTTGTGCTAGAACTCGTAGAGGGGGTTAATTTACATAGTCGGTTTTCTCTGTGAAAACCAGTCTGACCGCTTTTGCAAAGCGGTCTGACCGCTTTCTTGAAAGCGGTCTGACCGGTTCTGGAAACCGGTCTGACCGGTTTCTGTTCTGACTGTGTGAAAAAGTTTGTAATTTGCAGATTCACCTATTCACCCCCCCTCTAGGTGACATCAAGGTCCTTTCAATTGGTATCAGAGTTTGGCCTCACATCCAAGCTTAACCGCCGTGAGGAAAGATGTCGACCACTTGTGAGGTAAACTATGAGCCACTAGCTAGTGACGGCTCAAACTACTCAACTTGGTCTTGTCATGTGCTTAATGATCTCAGGGCTATGAATCCTATTCTTGTGAGGGTTGTAGTTGAAGGCATTGATCGTCCGAATGTTGATTGGAGCATATCCAACCCAACCGAAGATGAGATGAATTGCTTTCAACTCAACTCTCGTGTCGCTAACTTCTTATTTGATGTTGTGAGCGATGAAGTTAGAGAATCAATTCTAGAAGATGAAGCAACTCTATTCGATGCTCATCTTATTTGGGCTCGAATTGAGAAGCTATATGGCAACATCAAAAGCGACACGCAAGACCAAACAAGAGCCAAGTCACATGAGGAGTGCTCTACATCAGCAAATCCATGCACCAAGCCTCATGTGACGACCACCGTGGATCTACAAGAGCAAGAGGGCTCAGCTGCCTCTTCCCTGCAGAAACCGGTCCAACCGGTTTCCCAAACCGGTCTGACCGGTTTGGGCAGGAAAGGAGCAGCTGGCTCCAAGAAGGGAGGCCGACACCGCGCAAGCAAAGTTTCAAGCTCACAAGCAAAATCATCCCCCAATGATGAGGCATTCATATATTACAAGTCCAAAGAAGAAGAGAAGGCGAAAAACTCAAAGGATGAGACTATCCTAGCTCTCATCAAAGAGCTTGAGGAGGTCAAACTCTCAAACGCCGCTTTGGTTTGTAAGTATGATGCAATTGTTGATGATTATGCTTGTGACACTATTAATATGGCTTCCATAGAAAAAGAAAACAAAGTGCTCAAGCAAAAGTTGGAATTAATTGCTAGTAAGCATGAGATGCTACAAGCGACGCATGAAAAACTCTTGTGTTCTCATGAAGAACTTGTAGAATCATATGCTTCATTAAAAATTGCTCATGAGGTTATAATCACTTCGGTTAAATCAATTGAACCTCAATTTCATGTTTGCACATGCTCTCAAATTCAATATAATCTATCATGTGCTAACCCATGTTGCTCTCAAGCAAAACAATCTTGGTATGATAAAGTGTGTGTAGAGTCTTGTGATGACCTCATTGCAAAGAAAAATGAAGAACTCAAGCAAGAGGTGGAAAGACTCACAAAGAACTTGACAACTCTCAAAGGGAAGAGCCATGCACAACCTTCTCAAGATAACCGTGAATCCATGGTGAAGAAGCTTGAGAATGGGTCAACCGTGCAAAACTCTTGTACAAGTCAAGACAAGTTCAACACAAGCCAAGATCAAGGCAATGATGAAAAGATTGCTCACATCATGTGCTCCATCAAGAAAGAGGGCAAACCAATTCTCTCCAAAAGGCAAAGAAATATGGAGAAAAGAAGATGCTTTGGGTGTCTTGAGAAAGGGCACCAAATTGCTTCATGTCCAAGCAAGGTGGAACTTCATCAAGAGAAGCACCACATCAAGCTAAACAAAGGCTTTCTCAAGGCACAAGCAAAGTTCAAGGAAGAATTGGTTATCGAGCAAGACAAGAAGAAGGCAACCAACATCAAGCACAAGACATGCTACACATGTCGGGAAAAAGGACATCTTGGTAATGATTGTCCAAATGGTAAAATAACTAAACCCGACATTGTCCATTCTATGCATGAGAAGCTTGGGGATTCTCCAAATGTCCCGTGTGCTTCCAAGGTGATTTGTTCCCCTAGGAGCGGCACAAGAGCTATTTGGGTTCCTAAGCATATTTGGACTAACAACAACGGACCCAACATGAGTTGGGGACCAAAGCATGCTTGATGAGTTTATAGGGACTACGAGTTGCATTGGTGACTTGGCTTGAATGACAATCTTCAATGATCCACTAGCAAGCCAAGAAAAGTTGCTTCCACTTCATACTCTATACCCAATGACATCTCGGTAACTTTGTGCCCAAATTGATCAAGTTTAAGACACTAGTGCCTTTTGTAGGATCAAGTGTTTCTAAGTGTTGAACTTGTGACACTTGATAGTGGATTAGACTACTTTCTTGAATTCTATTCATATATGCCATGTGATGCTTTTAATGGCTCTCTAGTAGAGCAATATTGTGTTTAGTTGCAGTGGATCAAGTTCCGATGAGATTTGAATCAAACATCGGAAATCCACGCCAATTGGTAAAGTCTGGCAAAACCGGTCTGACCGGTTTGCCAAACCAGTCTGACCGGTTTGCCAAACCGGTCTGACCGGTTTGGCCCAGACACTTGCAACTTTAGCACATTCATAAGAAATGAAGATTTTTATTATTAATTCAAGCATATGCCATGTGGTATGTCTATTGGCTCTCTAGTAGAGCAAAGTTTCATTATTTTCAGGACATATCACACAAGATCCGACACTGAGGCCGGAAGATCCGACCAGATGATCCGGGGGGCTCTGTGGTGAACTTTTCCCGGCCGGATGATCCTTCGGAAGATCCGAGCTGAAACCGGTCTGACCGGTTTCCCAAACCGGTCTGACTGGTGTGGCTCAGGGAGTTGGAACTTGGCCATTTGTGTGAGAAATAAAGACGCAAGTAATTCATTTCATGAATTTCTCACTCTTGGCATATGTTGCATATATTATATCTTCATGATGGTATGATTACTTGGCATATTTCATTTTGAGTAATTTATTGTGCAAATTGACCAAATATTGAATTAATCCCTTCCATGTCATTTACAAGACAAAGTGCATGTCTCATATTGTCCACATATGATGGACATATTTAGTGGGAGATTATTTGAATATTTGTGTCCTTGAGACTAACATTTCTTTTAGTGAACTTGTAGTCTCAATGGTGAGAGAGTATCTTTCTCAATTGGAGTTGTCAACTCAACTTGTGATTCATGACGGTAACACTATATTCATTCTCATCATGAATCTTGATCCCAATTTATGTTTTGACAACTCAACATAATATAGCTCAAAATTCCTTAAATTGATTTAATCTTTCAAAACTAGTGCATATGAGTCTTTACGAACCACATCATCACAAAATGCACTAAAATAAGGAATTTGATCTATATTGTGTGGCTTCGTAATTAATGACCTATGTTTTCATGCTTTTATTAAAGTCATTGATTATGAAGTTATGTGTTGTGCACATTAATGTTTTCTCTCCTTGTTGGTCAAATTAATTATATCATGAGAGAACTCATATGGATAAAATTGACAAGTATTGCACAACGCATTCTTCTAGGGGCCAAGGTATGTTTTCTTTGAACTAGTTTTTACCTTGTGCATCTAGGCCCTTGTCATGCTAGAGTGTGCATTTGCATGCAAATATATCAAGCTCCCATGCGTCCATTATATATTTAGTTAACACTTTCTTGGTGAATGGTGTAAGCTAAATATGTTAATGTCGTCATGAGCTCAATATATGTGCATGTACTTGGGTGACATAGGATAGATTTTGGAAAAACCCAACTAGCATGATAGGATTGTGTGATCTTGAAAATATTTGAGTTTTGGTCTTTTGACCTTTGTCGATCTATTTGTGACTATTGTTAACTTTGGTTGATTGATGGCTAGTCACAAATAGTGAGATTTTCTCAACTCCATAAATCTTTATCTATCTATCTTCTCCCATTTCTTTCGGAAGAAACGAAAGAAAATTTGATTTATTGGAAATCTTATCTTTTCTATGGACAATCTTGAGAAGTTGAAAAACATGCATATCTGATACACTCTCAGATCAAGTGAACAAGTTTTGGAGCTCATTTCCACCATTTCGGACTAATCTCAGCTGTATGGGAAAACCGGTCTGACCGGTTTCCCAAACCGGTCTGACCGGTTTGGGCCCAAGCAGCTGGGTGAACTTTTCTGTGGAAATTCTTGGATTTTTAAAGGACAAATTCATCATAATATCATCTCAGATCAAGGGAACAAGTTTTGGAACTGTTTTGAAGCAAGTTCCGACCTTGGGTCGGAAGATCCGACAATAAGTTCCGAGCAGCTCTGTCTTGAGTTGTTTCTGGCCCGGAAGATCCGAAGCTTATTAGAAGATCCGACAAAATGCCCGGAAGATCCGAAGCTTATCAGAAGATCCGACAAAATTCTCGGAAGATCCGAAGTTTCTGGCAGTCTCAACTCCCTGGGAGAAACCGGTCTGACCGGTTTGCCAAACCGGTCTGACCGGTTTGGCCCAGGAAGGTGGGCCACTCGTTTTTATGGTCGCCCGTGATTCCCTCTCTCCTTCCATATCCATTCATCACCCCAGCCTCTCTCTCTCCTGTTCTTCACCGCAAGAAGGCGCCCCCTTGGCGATTTGAAGATTCAACCAAGGAAAAGGAGATTTCTCTTTGGATTTGGAGTGCCCCAAGGCTGGTGATTGGATTCCCCATGAAGTTGTGCACTCAAATCTTCATCTCTCTCAAAGTTCTTGGCTCTCAAGGTATTCAAATCTTCCCATCACCCAATCTATGAGCTCAATGCATATCTCTCGAAACCCTTCGGTAGAACATCTTCTGGCATGCCTAGGAACCTATCCCTAAGAGATGAAACAATTTGGTTGGCTACATTTTGCGGAACAAGGATTTGCATCCTCACTGCCAAAAGCGGTCTGACCGGTTTGGCAAACCGGTCTGACCGGTTTTGGCAGAGGAGACTCAAATCCCTGTTTTGCAACGTGTTTGCTCTCATATGGACTAGGGATAGCTTGTACTGCAACATCCTTTCAATTTCCAGATCATACTCTGTCCAGATTGATTCCCAACTCGTTTTGGCTCAGCTCAGGCAAAAGCGGTCTGACCGGTTTGGGAAATCGGTCTGACCGGTTTGGCTCTGAGCTGACCCAAAACTTGTTGGATGCTCTTAAGTTGATCAATATTTTTATCAATCCTTTTCTGGGTACTTATATCATGTTTATACATCTGTCTTGACCCAGAAAGGACAGTGAAAATGCCGAAAGGATCACATGCCGAGAGAATCAAAAAGGTGAAGTTTGATATGGCCGGGGGCAGTAGCTCGGGTACGACTAGTGGTCGAGCTTTGAGGCCTAGGAGGACAAAGAGAACAGCTGAGCAGGAAATTGAGGAGGTGGATGAAGTTGGGAACACCACTGATGATGATGAGGTTGAGGATGAGAACTTCAGGGTTGAGTACCGTCATGGTTAGCAGGGACATGATGATGATGTTGATGAGGAGATGGCAGCGAGAGATGATGTGGAAGAGGGGGCAGATGATGATGACAATGCTGATGAAAATGTTCCTCTCGTTCTTGAGATTTGCCGACCCACTGGCCCAGCTAGTAGGAGAGTGACAGATTATCTTGCCAGTGGGATGACTGATGTTGTCAGGAGGTTGAGGAGGACTAGTCCACTTGATGTTGATAGGACAGCCACTGACTACATATTTTGGACTCTTTTTCAGCAGGACTTCTATGCCACAGCTATTATGAAAAAGACCAAGATCACATCCGATGCACAGTATGTAGATTGGGAGTACCTGAGCAAGCATGACAACCCGGTGTTCAATGAGATTATCAGAGTTTGTTCTGACAAGCGAATCAAACATCTCATGGGATTCAAGCATAGTTGGAACAAGGAGGTCATTGTTCAATTTTATGCTACTGTGTTCTTTGGTTATCATGAGGAGAATGGTGAGCGAGAGAGAGCTATGCATTGGATGACAGAGGGACATCGCTTTCATGTCACCTTTTCTGATTTTGCTTCTATTCTCAGAGTTGGACATGAGAGTGATGACACAGTTAGGATACATAACCGGGGTGTTATGGAACCATCAGAGATAAAGTTCATGTATCCCCGAGATCAGCGTGGCAGTTGGGGGAAAGTGAGTGGTCTTTACACCTACTATGGGACCCTTTACAGATTGCTAAGAAAGACACTCGCTCCTAGGGATGGCAACACCTCAGATATCTCACTTTACATGAGGAATTTGATGTACTATCTGAGGATTGGTGAGGAGACTCCTCCATTTAGCGTTGCCGACTTCATTTGGCATGAGATCAAGACTATTTCTGAGAGTCCTCAGAAGATTTGTGCCTATAGCCCGTTCATCATGTTTATTATTGAGAGGGTTACAAATTTGAAAATCAAAAAGGATACCCCACACAAGCCACTTCACCCGCCTGTTCCTCACAAATTTCGGATGCCTTCTCCACCACATGAAGATCCACAGCAGCCCGATCCACAGCAGCATAGGGGGCAGCCACAACAGCTTACACCGCTGCAGGCCAGAACCGGTCTGACCGGTTCTGCAAACCGGTCTGACCGATTTGGGCCTGGCAGTGGTACACAGTCTGAGGGACGGACATCTCCGATCAAGAAGTTCATATCGATGTTCACAGGCATTTGCAAAGGCCATAGGGATGTCCAGGTTGACATTAGGCAGCAGAGGATAGAGAACAAGAAAACTCGTGATGAGTTCAAGAAACTGCGCGCCGCATTGAGTCCAAATGATCCGCCATCACCTATCTCACTACCTCTTGAGCTACCTGAGATTCCCCCGCTTAGAGACATCATGACCGATCACATGAATGCGGGATACTTTGAGGAGTATGGTGACATTTTTGGATATGGACACGTCGGGTCGAGCTCACAGCCTCAGCCACCTCATCCACAGTCAGTTGGTGCTCCAGGAACCATGCCTTACATGCCTACCTCTGAGGGTGACTTGTTTGGTTCCTCATTTGGATTTGCACCTCCAGGACCATCTTATGCAGCTGCTACACTCCCGTCCTCGTCATATGCATATGGTGGTACATCTTCATCTATGGCGGGAGTTCAGTTCTCAAGTGCACCATCTCCATCTCCCGGAGATTTTGCTTCTCAAGCAGCAGCTTCCATCTTCGGACCCTCTTCAGTTTCTAGTCATGATGATCATAGCCCGACTTTCTAGCGGCGAGGAATGGATGTTTGATGGGAGCGTGACTACAAGCTTCTCCAGGCCCTTTATGGATGATTGATGACAAAAGGGGAGAAGAATGGATTAAAGCCTATTTCTAGTTGATCTTGTAGTCATGTCAATTTGGATGTAACAAATTCGTACTTTATCTCTTTGTGGACTTGAGAATTTGTAATGTGTGCTACTCCTACTCTGTGTGTTGAACTTATTTATGTATTCTAAGTGACCATTTGCTAGTGTGATTTACATGTATTGGTTGATGCAATGTTGTTTCACACATACTTGCTGTTGGGGTGAAACCGGTCTGACCGGTTTCCCAAACCGGTCTGACCGGTTTGGCCCATGGAAGCGGGGTGAAACCGGTCTGACCGGTTTCCCAAACCGGTGGCCGTAACAGCAAGCATGTGCTTCTCTTTGTTTTTTTTAGTGCTATACATGTCATATGCATCACACATTGTTTTATTATGTCACACACATTTGTTGCACATGTTGGATGCTGAGATATAGGGGGAGCTCTCATTTTTCATTGTTTATATGTACATTTGGCATTTGAGGCCGAATTTTTGAGAATTTTATTCAAAGCACATATTAAGGGGGAGCTCACTATATATCTTAGTAATCTAGAGCTTAAATTTCATATATTTTGTAAGCTTTAATCATGTTGTCATCAATCACCAAAAAGGGGGAGATTGAAAGTGCATCTAGGCACTCATATGTTTTGGTGATTTTGGATGACAACATGATTAGTCATTTAACTTGTTTGTTTAAGCATATGAGCAGGGTTTTATTCTTATGGATATTCATGTAATATGATCGTTGAAGAATATGAGCCCATTATTGGTATAAATGAAATAAGAGCAAACAAGTTGGTAGTCATCCCATGCAATCAAACTAAAAAATGACAAGTGATTGGAAATGACAAATGAGACAAGGATTTAAGCAAATTGGTTGGTCTCATTAATAAGATGCTTGTCAAAGGTTTTGGGATAAATCGATTGAAGAAATTGGAAGTTCTTTGGGCTTGATCCATGACAATGGTTATATTCAAAATGAGACATGATTCTATGGTTAGTATATGGTCTCAAGTACATTGATGCTTATGGACAAGTTAATTACCAAAGAATATATTGAAGACATTTCAAGTTAATAGAAGACATGGATTTCAATGTGGATTTCGTTGATGATGCAATGCAAAGCGAAGCTTAATTTGGCAAGAGAGGACGGAAGGGATCAAGCTAGATGTCAGTGACATTCCTATCAAAGTGAAGGGCAAGTTGGTCTTGTAGCCGAGGGACTTTGTTGGTGGAAAGGTCTAGCATTATAGTTTGGTTCTATATGTCAATCAAGTCATATCAAGTGAAGCAATGCGAAGCATCTGATCTTTATTGATCATATAGTGGAATGACTTATGAATTGTTCCATTCAATGGAAATTCTAAGTCATTAGCTCAACATTGGATTTGCTCATCAAGACATGAAGTGTTGAAGCCCTCAAGTTGAAGAATGATCAAAGTATGGCATCAATGAAGATATAAAAGCTCAAGTGATTGATCCTATTTATTGTTTTAATCTTGAGTTTAGGAATGTCGTACTATCAAGAGGGATGCAACATTAGTTGTCTTGATAACACCAAAAAGTGCTCAATAGATCAACCCATGAGAGATAACCTTTAGAGAGAAGTCCTTTAGGGACTTTATGTGCTGAGGGGACCAAAACCGGTCAGACCGGTTTTGGTAAGCGGTCTGACCGCTTTCTTGGGACTTAGTGGCTGAGCCGACCCAAACCGGTCTGACCGGTTTGGGAAACCGGTCTGACCGGTTTGAGGCTCTGACAGGTGCAACAGCTACTTTGGTTTGAAAACCGGTCTGACCGGTTTGGGAAACCGGTCTGACCGGTTTCCAACGGCTATAACGGCTAGTTTGTGTTGTGTGGGGTATTTATACCCCATACTCCTCTCTTGTGAGGTGTGCTGGTTCATTTGCCTTAGTGGCTCGTCCCAAGCCTTCCAAGCACCAGCAAGCTCTCCCCAAACCTCTCTTTGTGAGAGTTGGTTGATTTTGATCATATCTCTTGATTTGGGTTGAGGGATGTATGTGTTGTGAGCAATAGATAGCTTGTGAGAGCTAATTTCAGCTATAGAGAGCATATCCTTAGTGTTGAGCACTTCCGGTGAAGTCTAGCAACCATTGAAGCATTTGTTACTCTTGGAGGTGATCCTCCTAGACGGCTAGGCGTCGCTGGTGAGCTACCTCGTGTGTGGTAAGCCACAGATTGGTTGTAAAGGCTGGCCTTGCCTCCTTCGTGGAAAAGGGTCAAAAGCTAGTGGATCCGAGGAAAGTGGCTTGGAGTGAATAAGTCCGCCTTTCGTAGGCCCTCAACGGAGACTAGGATTCATCGTGTCTTTGTGATAGCCTTAGTGGCAGCGGTGAACTCCGAACTTCGGGAAAACATATCTTTGTCTCTTGTTGTTCTTCACAAGTTCATTTCTAGCATTCATATTCGCTTCCGCATCGTTCTACTTGGTTGTGCTCTACTTGTGTGCAGGGACTAAGTGGACCTGCTAGTTATCATCTACAAGAGCCCATCACCAAGTTTGGTTTGTGCTAGAACTCGTAGAGGGGGTTAATTTACATAGTCGGTTTTCTCTGTGAAAACCGGTCTGACCGCTTTTGCAAAGCGGTCTGACCGCTTTCTTGAAAGCGGTCTGACCGGTTCTGGAAAGCGGTCTGACCGGTTCTGGAAACCGGTCTGACCGGTTTCTGTTTTGACTGTGTGAAAAAGTTTGTAATTTGCAGATTCACCTATTCACCCCCCCTCTAGGTGACATCAAGGTCCTTTCAACTTTTTTGTGTCCTTCTCACATCCGATGCTTTAGAGTTCATCACTACATCATCATCGGATTTCACAACGCTTTTCGGTTTTGGTTTCTTATTTTTAATCCCAGAATGACCATAAGTAAACCATGTAGAGAAAAATTTTGGCAATGATGAGGAGAAATTTTAAATGTCAAAATCTTGCTGTTATCGGCCTTTCTTACTTTTACATTACAATGGCCAACATAATCTAAAGGTATGACATTACTAGCAAGTAAATTACCATCCTCAATCGATCTTTTAGAAATATTCATAATAGCATCACTAGTAGATGAATTAATTAATAATGCATGATCTGATTGGGAGTTTCTTGCAAAGCATACCTTGCTGAAAATTTTAGAGAGGTGTGGAACCTTGATGTAGATGGTGTCGTATTTTTCTTGATGGCAGCCCACAATAGTTGCTTTCTGTAGAAACCGGTCAGACCGGATGGTAGGACCGGTTAGACCGGTTTTCCCAAGTTTACTGGGAATCACCAAGTCGTGACATGTCAATGTCTCCTCTTTGCCTCCAACGCCATGATCTTCGTCATTTTGGTTGGATGAACTTTTCCCAGCCATGAGTTGACATTTATTGATAACAGAATAATCGCTAGACAAATACACAACTTCTCGTGGGAATTCAAGCACAGCTGTTTTCTTACTAGTGATAAGGTTTTGTACAGCCAAGCTTGTTTCTTTTGTTTGAACAGATCCAGATCGTTCGGTTGTTGTAATTACCGAACTTTTAGTCAAATCTGAATCGTTCTTTTTCTTATTGTCATGAAATAAGTTGATATACTTCTCAATAAGTTCATGTGTCTTTGCTGAAAATTTAATTTGGCTAAAGTTATCAGAAGTATTTTGAGCCAAATCATGATTATTAGCACTTACATGTTGTGCTGAAAAAGTAGATGCACCATTCACTTGAGGGACATGTTGTACATCATATGACGGTTGAGAATAACTGGCCGGATATAGAAAATTAGTATGGCCAATTTTCTCATTCATCGGCATGCTTTGAGTGAAATATTCTAAATTTGCTGCCGATGAATAAGTATATGAAACACCTTGCTGAACAGTATTAAAATCATTAGCACATGATGTCTCATAAAGATTGGCCGAACCCACTATGTTAGTTTGGCCTTGATAATTGTTCATCGGCATGTGAACTTGTTCTACAGCCGATGTGTTAGAATAATGCTGTATGTTGCTAGTAGCATTAAAATTTAAAGCATACATATTATTTGGCAATGGCTTTTGCATAAAAAATTCAGAATTATAATTTGCATAACTAACTCCATCTGAATAATTACTAGCCGATGCAATATGCCTACTAGTATCATATCTAGCAACATCAACATGAGAATTTGTGGTACTAGCAAAATAATCATTAGAAACATATGATGTACTTGCATGCTGTACCTCAGGCGTGGCGTAGTAATATTGTTGTGGTGCATATGAATAACCCGCCATAATAGGTCTTGATGCTTCCAGTCTTGTGATAAATCCAGATATTCAAGATAATCCAAGCAATCAATGACCAAGACTTTGCTTCTACTTTAATCTTCAATATGAAGTAGCAAGCAAAACACAATGCAATCGGTTTGAGCAACCTGATGCAAAGTCACAGGTATAGGTGCAATCGGTCCAAAAAGACCAGATGCAACTATAGCGGCGAATCAAAATAATAGATCAATTAAGTATAAGGCTAGGGTAGAAAAATTCGGTTGTTAACTAGAATTATCGTTCCCCAGTGGAGTCGCCAAAATGTGTTGACGCAAATCTCAGTCAACACATGAGAGTACTTGAAACGAACGAAGATCAGCAATGCAAGTTCGCACGAACCGGTCTGACCGGCTTGCTTAACCGGTCTGACCGGTTTCTAGGGTTTCGCTAGAATCGACTGTTTGTGAGGGTAACTACCAAGCTTACGTGTTGGAGGTGTTGACGTAAAATCCGCACCTCACGCCAAGCACACAGCAAGCCGAATTAGCTAGCTTCACACGTGGCCCGGGCTTTTGAATCCGGAAGCGTGCCAGTCAGTTTGCCTGAAAAACTAACAAAGGGACAAAACGTTTAGATCAAAACCTGGAACGTGCCGGGTGAGACCAGACAGTTCCATATTTGCGGCTATGGAGCCGGTTTCGAACGACAAATAGCTACAGAGAAGCTATCTGTCGGCAGTTAAAGCCTCATTCGGCAATCGGCAAGGCACGCAAAGAGCGCACTGCCGAATGCGTGACGTAAGCATGACGAAAGATCGGCTTTCAACCGAATGAACATTGTAACACATACTCATAGCCGATTAACGAGAAACAGAGCATGATAGATAAATAAAAGGGTGAAACAAGATCATAAATTCGCAGTAAACAAGGAATGCATAGGCCGAAAGCAGCACCCGTCAAGCATGATAGCAAACAAGTTAATCCACCGCATGATACGACTTGTTTGAGACCACACCACCAATCAGATTAGATCAATCCACCGCATGATACAATCTAATCGTGAAAGGCTAAAAGCACTCATTGTCCAATGCAAACCCACGAACACACGTTCACTCGTGAGAGCACTACCGAATGCGGCTATTTAGCCGAATCGGGGTCCATGGCGAAGGAACAAGCCTAATCGGTAAAGATAAATCTATCAGATCGAATCGAATTCTAATCCACCGGATGATTAGCTCTAAGACGACCCAAAAACCTGCATCTACCGCATGATACCCGGTTCTGTCAAGATCTACACGATACCGACAAGTTCGAACCCGCGACACGTAGCAACCTAGATCGGTTTCGGACTCGGCTATGAGGGGATAAGTCATCGCATCGTGAAGTAGAGCCGATTCTAGCCGACCTAGATTGGGCAAAGGAGTGTTGCATGAATTAAGCACAGAGTAAAAACGAAGCAACACGGGGTAACTTAATGAATCTGTTAGATCTTGCCGAAATCTAACAGAGCCGATAACTTGGTCCATACTAGATCTTAGCCCACCGCATGGCTCATGACCTAACAGAGGAACCTTCTTGAGACCACAACTTAAATCCACCGGATGATACTAAGCATGGTAACGAGACTACTTGCATCAAAGCTTAAATCCACCGCATGATACTAAGCATGATACAAGGTTGCCGGTACTTACGGAGGTCGACGGATCGATGACTCCTCTCGAAGAACTCGACGACTCGACTAAAGGACTCGATGTTGGCACGGGGCCGGTTTGTTGTGTTGATTGATTCGATGATATTCTCCATACAGCTGCCATGGGTTCATATTTATACCCAGGTCTTGATACAACTCCTAGCCGGACACGACTACAATACTTATTTCTAAAAATAAATGACGAATCTTCGCGTCCATATTGCGTTCCTTGTTCGAACCGGCCTTTTCCTTATATTGATCCACGTCATCATGTCTTCCCGAACGCTACCACTCTTTGTCTGCGGAACAATGCCTCTGCCGAATGATGACGCATTCCCGACCGCAGAGTATCTCTGCCGAACGCTTCAGAGAAAACCCCTTAGCCGAATGGCGACGCGTTCCCGACCGCAGAGCATCTTTGCCGAATGCTTCAGAGAAAGCCCTTTAGCCGAATGGCATCCTTCCACCAAATCCGGCCCACATGTCAGCCTCTTCCTGGTGCTAATTTTTGGTGTCAACAGGAGGACGACAAGGTTTACGAGCAAACCAGCAAAGAGATAACCAACGCACTTACGTGACGAAGAACGACTATTTACGAGCAAACTAGCAAAGACCGTCGAAGCTCTCACCCGGGAGGGACCCCGTCAGGGTGTGAACGACGCCGTCGTGCCCTAGGTCGACCAGCGAGCCTTAGGACGTCATCTTTGGTCATGGAGATCAGCGGATGAGTAGCATAGAGGTTGGAAGAGATTAGGGTAAAGTAATGTTTGATTCGATTGGATCAATCTCAATCGGCCTTCTAGCCTTTATATTTATAGGCCGGGGGAAGTCTTACCCCTCATGAGTCGGTTACAATATTGTATTACATCAAAAAACCTAAACCTGCTCGAATTATAGCTTCAAAATCGGTCTGACCGGATTCCAAACCGGTCTGACCTCTTTTCCCGAGTGCAGATCTTGCCGAAGTCATAACTCTCTCATACGGAGTCCAAATTAGGTGTTCTACATATGCGTCTTGATCGTCTCGACGAGAGCTACGCAATGGTGAAGTCCAATATGCATTTGAACCATATTATCCAAACCGGTCTGACCAGTTTGTGCACACCAGTCAGACCGGTTTGCACAGCCTGCCAATTTTGGGTGTCAACACAAAGAGATCGATTCACACATCCAAATATCCAATCTTAATTCGTTTCAAACAAAAAAAAAATCCAATCCTAATTGTACCCTAGAACAGAACAGATAGTGGTGGTACGTACTCGCGGGCGGCGGCGGTGAGGCCGTGGTGCTTGAGCAAGCAGAGCAGTCAGCAGACGCGAAGCTGCGAGGTCATCAGGTGGCTGAGGTCGCTCTCGCCGTCGCCGGAACGTCGCCGCCGCATCGCAATCACGCAATCGATCGCCGCTGGGTGGTTGTTTCTGTATCTCGTCT
Source organism: Echinochloa phyllopogon (assembly GCA_033239725.1). Lineage (NCBI taxonomy): Eukaryota > Viridiplantae > Streptophyta > Magnoliopsida > Poales > Poaceae > Echinochloa > Echinochloa phyllopogon. The sequence continues at coordinate 41,599,297 of BTCW01000005.1, read as the reverse complement.
CGATTAGATTACATGAATCGGCGTGTTGCCTTTTGTGGGCTGTGGCCATGGGCCCGTGGGCAGGCCGGACCAAGATGACCAGCCCGATGGTTTTTGCTGTCCTTTGCCAACGAACCTAGCTAGAACACCAGGCATCTTATATGGTTTTCGGGATTTTTTTTGAGGTGGTGACTTTCGGTATTTGAGATTCGTGTGAGGTATATCATATGTCCGATTCATCCTTCATCTTCTTCCTCTGTTGTTCGTCGACGGGCGCCGCCGACGGGGGAGGGGGGAGGCGGGCGGGAATGCTCGGCGGCTGTTGGCACTCCTTACGGCCTACAGATAAATCCGCAAGCGGACGGATACCGATGTAGCTTTCACCCGGGAGTATTCAAAGGTATCGATTTTCACGGAGAACGAGAAGTGGACTGATTCTAAACTAATTTGTCTTAGGTAGATGGAATGGAGTGAATGGTATGGATGAGGAGGATGACAACAACAAAGAGAGAAGAGGAGTGATAGGAGGGTAGAGAGGGTACGAGTCTGGTAGAGGTATTCTATTGATTGATCGAGCAGATCAGAGGATACAGATAGATATTTGCTTCGGGACAAGGGAACCGGTGGACACATAGAAAGGGATGAGAAGGGGTGCCACTATTTCCCAACTGGGGAATCCTACGGACCGGAACTAACGTGATGGGCTACAAAGACCGGAAGGGCTGTCACCACCTTACGGCTACCACCTCTGTTGCGATGGGAATAAACTAAGTTAGTCTCAAGTATAGGCACCACGCCTACACTAGTCAACTAATACTTATCTCCTATAGAAAGATAAGCACACAAGCTAACCAACCAGTATACAGTTATACCAATCAACTAAGCATTGAACTTAGAACCAGCAAGCATATAAAAGTAAGAAATGAATGCTCAATTAATCAGAGAGAGATACAAGAGTTACCAGACACGACCCGGATGTTACTCGAAGTGAAGCCGCATCCGTAGAGGTACAGCGGGAAGAGGGGCCGACACTTCGGCTCCTCTCCGGGACGCTCACCTCTACTCTCTCCCTATTCTACTGGTACAAGTGGCGGAACTTAGCAACGCTCACTCTACTCTTGTGTTGTGTGTTGTTGCAGGGGCTCGAGAGTCCTATTTATAGCATGGAGGGTCGGTTTGAAGTGGAGCAGTGGCCAAGAAAGCTCAGGGGCGGTTCCAGCATCTTCGGGCATAGATCCCGTGTTCGGCCGAAGGGGGTCGGTTCGGCCGAACTGCCCAGTTCGGCCGAACCACCCATTTTGCACCGCCTCTACCCTCTACGGTCAAGATCACTTCCCAGGGTCGGTTGTGAGGCGGTGGGCTTGATTCGGGCGAACTGGGGGGTTCGGCCGAACCCGGGAAGTTCGGCCGAACCGACCTCTGCGCCGCCTTCGTCCCTCCCACGTGCTGGATCACCTCCTGGGTCGGTGGGTAGGTCGGTTCCTCAGTCTGGGCTGAGCTGGAGGCCTTCTGGTGGACTGACAGGCTTTGGTCGAGATGGACTTGGGCCTCTCCTGTCTTCCGGTCCACTGGGTTCATAGACGGAGTTCGGTCGAATCACGGGATTCGGCCGAACACATCTTTTCTTATGCTTTTTGCCTCAACTCTGGTCATGTGCCTCCTGGTTAACTTAGTTTTATTCCACTCTACTCTTTTCAGGATCCTATCTCGGCGTTTTTCACCCTTTTGTGAAAAGATAAATTGTTCCTCATTGGCTCACTCAATCGCTCAAGTGTATTTGAATCCTTACCAAAGGCTTTGCCTTCTTTTCATCCTAACATCTAATTTGGCTTTTTGTGTGGCTCAGGGACAAAGAATGAAGGCATACAAGCATCTTATATTTTGCTAAGTCAAAGACCGGATCTCTGAGGAAACAAATCATACCTTAAGATCGAGAAGTGCAAATGTGTGGGATATATGGAGTGGAATATGGTGGGATGGAATATGGTGGAATGGTATATGGTGGAGCTCCTTGGGATGAATCTCCCTCTCCTTGATTTATTTTCGAGAACATGGGCTATCTTTTATTCTCATATTTTTGCCATGCCACTTGACATGCTTTTCTCTTTTTTTTCTCTTTCTTTTTGCTATGCTTTTCTTTTTCTTTTTATTTTTTCCATGCTTCTTTGGCATGCTTTTCTTTTTGCATAGCCCATGTCTCTATCAAGAATATTTGGAGAGTGAAATCATAGAACATGAAGCATTTTATTTTTGTGGGTGGATGATGGAAAATGTTTGCTAACTCCCAGTGTAGGAATTGCAAGTGAGAGGTGGTGTGTGTACGTGGATCTCGATCTCTAAGAATATGAAAGCTTCACTCAAAGGTCACAACAATTTGACAAAACTCACTAAGATAACAAGCAGCATATGATTAGAAAGTTTGAAACTAATCCTATCATATGGCTCTGGTAGGAATGTTTGACCAATGAGGAACTTTGTTTTGAAAACATAAACATCCGAGATTTTCACCATACTAAGAGCAGAAATAGAATTCAACCAAAGTATCACTATATCAATCCCCACAACAACCTAGACTTGGAATACGGCATATGCTCCCACAAGGTTTTCAGGTTCATTTCTACTCATGCCAAATAACTCAAGCATAGTCAAGCAACTAGTTGCAACAAAGTACTAGCAAAATTAATGACAGAGCAACTATTCATCATTTCCAAAGTGAGAGACATATGATTCATTCCATGTATGGTTGAGAGTTAATTTTATTCAAGGGAAGTATTTTCAATTGAATGACCAAAGTGCTGAGTAATTCGGAACGTACCTGATGGGGGTGCTCCCCCAAGCTTGGACTCTTCACTGGTAGGGATTCAACCTTGAAAGGTACTGAGTCAGCTGGTCGGCCTGCTCGTTCTCGTCCTGTTCCTCCACTGTGTCATGCCTGTACTCATGTATCTTTTCGTTAAACAGGGCAATCTCCGGTTGGCTCAAATGCACCAACCGGAGCGACAATTTTATTCTTTTTGCATTCAACTCTAATTTTATTTATTCTTCGTTGGTGGACTTGTCATACTCATGGAGAGGGAACCCTTGGGTGAGGAAAGGTCTTTGGACAAGGATTGGGTGGTCATGGCGGCTGGGAAATGTGAACACTTGGTCGTGTTCGGGAAAGTGATGGAGGATGGTTTCTGACTTGAGATCGACAAGCAGCTTTCCCAACATTTTCCTAGCGACTTCGAGACAAGATGGGATAGAGATAGGGTCAAGGGTCCAAAAGGACGCTCAAGGGGAAAAAGAGGGGTCCTTCGGTCGAACCAACATGGTTTGGCCGAATTGTCCTAATTTTCCCAAACTAGAGTGGTCTAGTTTGCCCAAAGTGCTTCAGTGAGTCTTTCTCTTTAGTTCCTACCCATCTCATTGACGGTCTTTACAGAGTGTTCTTGATCTTCAGCTTGACCACTAGCTTGGGGGTGTTAAGGTATGGCTATAAAATGCGGCTCCCCCAAGCTTAGATATTTCCGGGAGTCAATGAGATGGGAGCCCCTATGACTAGCCCAGGGACGCCAAAGCGAGGAAAGATGTTTTCATGGGTCATTTGCTCAGCGTGCCTAGTGGCTGCGGATCGATAGGGCTTGGCTTCTACCCAGTTAGAGACGCTATCTACGGCTACCAGAATAAACTCGTAGTTCTCTGAGTTAGGGAAAGGACCCATGGGGTCTATTCCCCTTACATCAAAGATTTCTACTGAATATTACTGGTGAGTGGCTTCGCGTCTCTTTCCCGTGTTTCTGGCAGTGTGGGCATCACTTGCTAAGTTTCTTAGCTTCTCCATATTGCCAGACCTTTATTCTGAACACTCCATAATGTCCTTCAGAAGGTGCTCCATGATATCTCTCCCAGGTTTTATGTGCCTCAGGTGCAGGTATGCATTGTCTGAGTCCATTTTGTATCCAGAAGAGATACGGATCGTCCCATAGGTGCAGTCTGCTCTCATAAACCAATCTTTTCCTATTTTCACCTGATGGGACGTACCCTAACACCATGAAGTCAACTATGGTGGCGTACCACGGCTCTAGTGTTGTGGCCTTGAGGAGCGTATCACCCCGTAAGAAAATCGCTGATGGAAGGATCAAACGGGACTTATACCCGAGACAGACCCAACGAATGAGTCTTGGGTTCGCATCCTTTTTGGCCAGGAAATACTTCAGAGCAGCATGGTCTGAATAGACTATGACCTTAGTCCCAACTTGGTAGGACCGGAATTTGTCTACAACAAACACAGCGTCTAAGAGTTTCTTTTTCCATGGTTGCATAGCTGAGCTGGGGCCAGTGAGCATAATGCTTCTTGTCCTTGATTTGGCCCACAACAGCTCCTATGGCAAAATCGCTCGCATCCCACATGATTTCTAGTGGAATACTCTAGTCGTGGGACTGGATGATGGGAGCGAAACTGAGTGCTTTCTTGAGGGTGTAAAAGAGAACTCTTGATCAGAGAAGAGAGGGGTTTCCTTGGCTAAGAGATTGGTCAACGACCGGGCTATTTGAGAGAAATTTTCGATGAAACACCTATAAAGCCCGGTGCGGCCAAGGAAACTACGAATCCCCTTTAATCGTGGGAGGTGTAGGCAGAGGATCGTATTAGGGAGTATGACAAGGGAAGATGATCGCCTCTGGCTTTAAATCTAGTCTTTCCCCGGTCAAAGACGAATCTCCGTGACAATTGCCTAGCGACCCCAAGATAAGATGAGACAGGGATATGATGTGTATGAAGGTTAGGAGTAATCCCTTTGAAATCTTGTATCGAGTGTCCTGAGACTGATCGATCCTCCTCCAGGATCGTGGAAGTCGGTTGGGTTCCAGGGGGTCTGCCACTGATGGTCACTAGAGTGTATTCGTCCTTAAAGAGAGAAGCGTACTTCAGTCTAGAGGAAAGAGGCTTAGGCTCGATTGGAGGATGAATTTCTTCTTCCTCCATAAGGAATTGGGCATCTTCTTCTAGGAAAGGTTGCTCAAAGTCTGCCAGAGTTGTTGACATGACTTCCTCTATTGGATCAGGATCGGGGTCTGTCTCTATTGGGGTACTCAAGGAATAGGAATAAGAGACTGGGACAAATTCTTTTCCGATCCTAAGCTCTAGCTGGTTTATTGGTGAATTTTCTAGGATTTTCATGATTGGCCTACCAATAAAGATGGACTGAGTGGAATTTTCAGGTAAGTCAAAGATATGGAAATCCAAGAAAAGTTCAGGGTCATTAATCTTAACGGGTATGACCCACAAGATCCCTAAACAGTCGAGGACCCTTCCCGATATGAACCTTAGATGTTTCTGAGATGATGACCATGGTTCATCGGGAAGTTGAGCTCGCACCAAGGAACTAGAGATTATGTTGATTCCGAGGCTCGGGTCATACCCGATTTCCTTATTAATGCCCATAACTTCACAAAAGATTGTTTGGATCCTTTTGGACATTTTAACGACCTCGGTCGAGGCTTTCGCCTCGTCTAGCCATTCCCGACTTATAATAGCAGAGAGACGTCCTAAGTACTCTCTTTGATATTCTAGTGCTTCCTTGTTGGGTGGTGGATCCTTTTGCTCTACACATTGTCCCCGTGGGAAACGTATGGCACAGTCGATGTCATCGAATAGACCATCGTCAAAATTGTAGGGAGTGGTGTAGAGTGGAGGATAGTAGTCCAGGCTAGAGTAAGGTTGTGGTTCGAATTGAGCATCAGGTTCTGATGGAATGGAAGAGCTGATAGATTTGGATTGTTGGTGTACAGGCTCTTCAGGTTTAGGCTGCTTCTCTTCTTCATCGGGGAGTTCGTCATAGACTCCAGTGTAGGGAGTGTCATCCAGGATATGCTCCAGGACTATCCTCGCTTCACTGAGAGTCAAATGAAAAACGACCCTTTTGAAGCAGAGTCCAAGAAAGTGGTGGCTACGGGACAGAGGCCAAGGCTGAAGTGTTGTAAAACAACAGGTTCTGGTAGGCTTAGGTCCGGTCCTGAGGCCAGTATTTGCTTGAAACGAGCCCAGGCAGCTCCTAACGATTCTCCCTTTAATTGTGTTGACGTAAAATCCGCACCTCACGCCAAGCACACAGCAAGCCGAATTAGCTGGCTTCACACGTGGCCCGGACTTTTGAATCCGGAAGCGTGCCAGTCAATTTTCCTGAAACTGACAAAGGGAGAAAAGATGTTTAGATAACACCTGGAACGTACCAGGTGATACCAGTCAGTTCCATATTTGCGGCTACGGAGCCAGCTTTGAACGACATATAGCTATAGAGAAGCTATCTGTCGGCGTTTAAAGCATCATTCGGCAATCGGCAAAAGCACGCAGGACGCGCACTGCCGAATGCGTGACGTAAGCATGACGAAAGATCGGCATTCGACTGAGTAGACATTGTAACTCATATTCGTAACCGATTAACGAGGAACATAACATGATAGATAAATAAAAGGGCGAAAACATGACCATAATTTCATAATAAACAAGAATGCATAGATCAAAAGCACTAGTCTACCGCATGTCTAGGTACTTTTCAACCCGTCGAGCATGAAACAAGCAAGTTAATCCACCGCATGATACGACTTGCTTGGAATCACACCACCGACCAAGAATAGAGCAATCCACCGCATGATACACTCTAAACGTGGAAGGCTAAAAGCATTCTTTATTTGAAACAAAACCGTGAGCATGTTTCGCTCGTGGCGATACTGCCGAATACAGCTATATAGCCGAATCGGGTTCCATGAAGAAGGAACATGCCTCGCTGGTGATGATAGATCTATCAGATCGAATCGAATTCTAATCCACCGGATGACTAGCTCTAAGACGACCCAAAAACCTGCATCCACCGCATGATACCCGGTTCTGTCAAGATCTATACAAGACCAACGAGCGTGAACCCGCAACACGTAGCAATCTAGATTGACTTCGAATTCGGCTATGGAAACGCAGTGCATTATGAGCTGGAAACCGAATCTAATCAACCTAGACTGGGCAAAAGAGTGTTGTAATGAATTAAACATAAAGGTAAAATCCAGAGCAACACATGATAACTTAATGAATCTATCAGATCTTGCCAAAATCCAATAGAGCCGATAACTTGTTCCAAGCTAAAACTTAGCCCACCGCATGGCTCATGCTCTAACAATGGAACCTTCCTGAACCAAAGCCTAAATCCACCGCATGATACTAGGCATGGCGCAGGGTTGCCGGTACTTACGGAGGTCGACGGATCGATGACTCCTCTCGAAGAACTCGACGACTCGACTAAGGGACTCGAAGTTGGCACGGGGCCGGTTTGTTGTATGATTGATTGACTGATTGTGCCTTTTACAATTACCATGGGTTCATATTTATACCCAGGTTTCGACACGACTCCTAATCGATTACGATTACATTTATTTATTTCCTAAAAAGATAATCGTCGGGGCACCGTATCCGCCTTGCATTCCAAGTTAAACCAGCCTTTTCCTTATGCTTGATCCACGTCATCACGCACTTCCCGAATGCCTTCCGCGGAACAGCTCTCTTGCCGAATGACGATGCGTTCCCGACCGCAGAACGTCTTTACCGAATGCTCTGGGGAAAAACTCCTTTGCCGAATGATACCTTTTCAACGAATCCGGTCCACATGTCAGCCTCCTCCTGGTGCCAATTTTTGGTGTCAACACATGCCCCTTCAATTTCGGGATAAGAGGTAATTTTATCTCGGAATTGACCAGAAGCACTCAACATTCCCAAGTTAGTTCCGCTCGGCACCCGCTTCTCCTTTTGAATCTTCAGAGCTCTCATCCGGATCCGAACCCTAGGTCATCGACTTCCAAGATCCAATCTTCAAATGGCGGACCAAGATCTTGCTCTCCAGGTAAACTTCAATCCCCTCAAGCACATTCGGTATTCTTCTTTCGATTTGCATCTTTAAATTTCTTCTCACCCCTTTCCATTCTTGATAGGCCCTAGCTGCCGAAATCCTCATTCCCGTTGAGGAAAAAGCTCCATCCTACTTCCTCGGCCCTGTAGGGGATTCAGATCCTTCCGAAATCATCGCGGCCGAATCTCAGAGGGTTCCTTTCAAGATTTCACTGACAAAACCTCATGAGTGGCAAGACGCCTTCAAGAACTGGCCTTTGCCCCCAATTGCCGGCTGGAGAAATTGGTACAAGAGGATATCTGATGACAAAAGCCCCCAAACACAGAACTGGGATCATCTGCATATCTCTCATTGCCTGGAGCTGTCATTAGCCGAAACACCAAAGAACGAGAACCTTCTGATTGCAGCTTGCCATTTTTGGTCCAATGGTGCAAATGCTTTTCTCTTCGGTCATGGCCCAATGTCTCCCACTTTGGCCGATGTCTACATGATGACCGGCCTGAACGTCACAGGAACCATACATCCATATGTCCACAAAGGTTCCTCCAAGCAGACAGGAGTAAAAACAGGGGTTGGATACAAGAGATACATCTAGAACTATATGTCTGATGGCCCTCTGACCGATGTTGAATACAGAGCCTTCCTGAACATGTGGCTATGCAGATCAGTCTTCTGTGGTAAAGCCAATGAGCCAACTCTGAATCATATCGTGATGGCTGAAGAGCTGGCTGCCGGAAAACTCATCCCACTCGGGAAATACCTCCTGGGGAGTATCTACCATATGCTCAATCAAACCACCTAGCTGATGCATACCAGCAAGAAAATCCCCTGTGTTAATGGTCCCTGGTGGTTTGTCCAAATGTGGCTGCAGTTGTACATGCACCAAATCGTCGCTATTGATCTCAACAGCCGAAACTTTCCTTCAATTAATTACAAAGAAGGAGAAACTCGGAGAACCAAAGGTTGTCAAACCTATGGAGAAGCTGCTTCCACTGTATCTATCAACAAGAACATCGGTGAACTATTTGAGCTCTTCTTCAGAGGTTTTGCTCACCCTCTTTGGTTCCTATATTTGGACAACGACAACCTCACTCTCCCCTGCGAATTCAGCTTTGAGACTGGATGCACTGATGTACAATCTATAGCAATCTTCAATGCCTTCATCCAGCCCTGCATCTTGCCAGCCGAATTCTGCGGAGGAAGGCTGGTTCAAAGCACTTATGAATACTATCAGCCCAACATGATGGCTAGACAGTTGGGATGTGGCCAAGTGCCCCCTAGGCTATTTCTCCACGAATTTCTCAAGCCTAGGGAGATTGTCAAGGATTCCACAGAGACAAGAAGGATTTTCACTTATAAATGCTGTGGAACTATTTATGCACCTGAGCCTTTTGTGCCAATAATATCTGCCCATCCTTCTTTCACCCTTTGGTGGCAAGAACTCCATGATCATATCTTCAACATGCCAATTCATCCCTTCTGTCTCGAGTTAATGCCTGATTATCAGCCAACTTCAGAGGTAATATGCTCATCCCTCATTTGTCTCAATAATATTAACCCCAATTGATTCTGATTCTGTCATCTTGCAGGATATAACACCTGCCCCTCTTGCCAGGGTGATCTCATACAAAGCTGCAGGCCCAATATCTGCTCTGGGGCACCAATCTCCTACCTTGGCTCAACTGATGGCTAGACAGGCTTCTCTAGATCCAACACTTACCAGACCATCAGTTGTCAAAAGAAAAACCCTTCTTTTAGCTGCTCCCTCAGTTGTGAAGAAGAAAAGAACAAGCAGCAAAATCAAGGTCAGAGCCTTCTTTCCTTAACCATAATGCCATTGGTATTTTGCTCAGTTTTATCTCTTCTTGGTTTCAGGCCAGAACACAGCAACTAGCAATCAGTGCAGATCTTGCCGATGCTTCATTGACTGGTAAAATTCTACCACTTTATTCTTTTAACTTCTTTCTCATCGGCACTCATTCTTTGTTAACTGCAGAACAATCCTCAATGGACCCAATCTTGGAGAGCTCTTCTTCTCATCACGATCCATCTTCAGCTTTGCAACTTCTTCCTCAATCAGAAGCATTATCTCCACCAAGGAATCTTCCAGCTTCTCCTCAGCAAGATACACAGATTCTTCCCATTGAGCCTGAGAGGCTTCCTTTCCCCACTCAGGAAGTCAGGGACGAGGTAAACATAATCATTCACCTTTTCTACTCTTTTATTTAGCAGATTATCACTAATTCGGCAAGACCTTCTTTCAGGAGAAACCCATTTCATCATCCAGCTATTCTTTCGCTGTGGATGACTTGGTTGCCGAACAAGGGGAAGAGACATCTTCTGGCCAAACTTTGTCAGAAGAAAATCAATCAAAGCTGAGAGATATCCTTGCTTTGCTGCACAAGAGCATCCAAGATCAAGTTAAAGATGCTGATCTCCTAAGGGATGTACTGGAATCCATTAACCAAGAGCTTCCTGATGATATCAAAATCTCTTTGGAACCAGTTTCTCATTTGATTCAACAATATGCTGCAGTAAAGCAGGCTCTGAAAAACCAATCTTCTCAACCAGCTCTGGAACAGAGGAGATCCATAGCCAAACAATCCGTGAAAGACCTGCATACTCAAGCTCAGAACAGCAAAGAATTACTGACCAAACTGGAATCTGAACTTGAAAATAAGAAGGTCAGGAAAGCTGCACTTGAAGCCGAATTGAGAGATCTATCGGCCGAAATCGAAGCTGATGAGAAGAAAATGGCTGAGCTTCCCAATTTGACAGAGAAGATACGAAAGGAAGCTTCAGCAGCTCTGACTGAAGAAAAACAACTCAAGGCAAAGCTTGCTGCTCTGGCTAGAACCCAAGAAGCTGACAAAAACTTATTAGAGAACATTAGCAATATGATATCGGATGCTAAAAATGTAATCTCAAAGCACTTGGGTTTGTAATTGTAACAAACAGTCGATAGCCGAATGCTTTATCAATCTTGCAATCTTGTCATTCCTTAACTCTGCTTTTCTCCATTGTGGATAACTCATTCGGCAAAGCTGGCTATAACAGTGTCAGACCCGAAAACGCTTCAAACACGACATAGCTGAATTTCACTCAGTCAAAACCGAACACGACTCAGCAAGAATCCCAAACGACATGGAAACCGATCGGTTGGAAAATCCTTTCCACCTTCCGAACTCCTTGGAATATGCACCACAATCTTCGGCCACGATCTCTTCGTTAGTTCCATAAATAAGAACCTTGAGCACTCCTAATCTTCCACCAAATCTTTCAACCCGAGCTCTCTGCTAGCCTGAGTCTCTTCCTCTTCCAGCACAGTAACCTCCAAGAAACCCTGATGTCTAACAACAGAAGACGCCCGGCTGTAGACGAAGCCGAAGGGAGTCGCGCCGACGCTCGTCGGAGGTGATGACCGTCTGCCTCTCCTTATCCTTTCCTCTAGATTTTGCCTTATTCTCAACTTCCTTTGTATTTTCAGGCCCATCCAATGGAACCCCGCCACTGCCTTGACTGCGGCTCCGGCTGCAGCGGGTGACTCTTCAGAGTCATCTAGCCGATCCCCAAGGCCTAACTGGGATCTGCCCTACTCGGACAGCGATGCCCGCCGATTCAAGCAGGAACGTGACGACATTCGGCGTGAGCTGGAGGTCATCTCCAAACAAGCCGGGATCGCAGATCTAGAGTGGCAACACCAGCGTAAACAACTGCTCGAGACCATCGACGGTAATTTCTGCGGTTCGCTTAACTTTTAATCTGATTTTGGACTAAACCGCCGTTGCTTTGTAACCCTACAGATCGCGACGCCGAACTCGATCGGCTGAAGACATTGGTTGAGTCTTTGGCAAACAAGGTGAATGCTCCTGGGGACACGCCAGAAGCTCGCCTCGGCGCTGTAGCAGGCCGCATCGATGAGGTGGCCTCACACGGCATCCGTCTTGGCACTGCCACAGGCCTAGTCGCCATGTCGACGCGCACTGGCGCCGACTATTCCAGGCTACCGCCCGGCTTTGACAATGGCAATCCAGAGGAGATCGACGATATTGAAGCCTCCATAGATCGCCTTGATGCTCACGGCGCCGCCATTGCCGATTCCACTCATCCCTAGTCTGTTCTGAACAGGTTGTTCCATTAGTTTGTACTAGGGATTATGGAATTTCGGCAATAAAACTTATCTTTTGCAGTCTTTATGTGATGACTCTGTCAAGCTCATTTTTTGTAATATATTTGCACTAAGGGCAATACGCTTTGGTATTGGCCATTTCTTCTTCTGTCAATATTTTTGTTCTGAAGACGGCTCCTTCCCGAATGCCGGCTACTTCAGTCATTCTGACATTAACTATTTCAATCAGCGATCAATCTCAATACTAGGATAATATTTCTTCAAGTATCTCCCATTGATAGCAGCAGTAAACTCCTCTCCTAGTAAAGTTTTCAGGATATATGCATTTCCAGGCACGCATCTGGCCACTCTGAAAGGACCTTCCCAGTTTGGAGACCACTTGCCGAATGCACTGTATTTAGTTCCAATCGGCAATATTGCTTTCCAAACCAAATCTCCTTCTGCAAATTGCTTGACTTTCACCTTCTTGTTGTAATATTTAGCAACTCGCATTTTATTTTTCTCAACATTTTCCAAGGCCCTGAGACGAATCACATGCAAATCTTCTAATTCGTCCATCATTAAATCATTATAATCTTCAGAACTTAAATCCTTTTGCAACTTAATTCTCCTTGAGTCTGACTGCATCTCCCATGGAAAGATAGCATGATGTCCATATACCAATTCATAAGGAGAAGTCTGTGTAGCCCCATGTGGAGCCATTCGGTAAGCCCATAAAGCCTCATTGAGTACCGAATGCCACTTTCTTGGCTTCTGATCAATCTTCTTCTGTATAATTTTAATCATAATCTTGTTAGAAGCCTCCGCCTGACCATTAGCTTGGGCATAATAAGGAGAAGAATTCAACAATTTGATGCCCATACTTTCGGCAAAATTTCTGAACTCTGAAAATGTAAACTGAGTTCCTTGATCTGTGGTGATTGTTTGAGGAATTCCAAATCTGTAAATAATGTGCTCTTTAACAAATTCAACCATATTCTCTGATGTCACCTTCTTTAATGGAATCGCCTCAACCCACTTAGTAAAATAATCGGTTGCTAAAAGCACAAACTTATGCCCCTTGCTAGATGGAGGATTTATTTGGCCAATCAAATCTATTCCCCATCCTCTGAATGGCCATGGCTTGATAATAGGATTCAGGACCGATGCTGGAACTCTTTGAATGTTTCCAAATCTCTGGCAATCCTGGCATCCTTTGTAATATTCAAAGCAGTCTTCTAGCATTGTGGGCCAATAGTACCCAGTTCTCCTAATAACCCATTTCATTCGGTAAGCCGATTGATGTGCTCCACACAGTCCATCATGCACTTCACTTATCAGCCTTTTTGCTTCTTCTTGACTTAAGCAATGTAACAGCACTCCATCCAAGGATTTATAATATAAATTATCATCAAGAAGAACAAACTTTAAAGCTCTATACCTGAGCTTTCTAGAAACCTTTCGGGATGGATTCTCCAGATAATCAACAATTTCTTTTCTCCAATCATCTTCTGCTAGATTACTCCCGAAAGCATATACATCATTAGCAGAAACCTCTTGAAGCTCTCTATAACCCGAAGCACTTTGAGCTAATCTGTTCGCCTCTTCATTGTCTTTCCTAGGAATATGCCGCAGAATTACTGACTGAAACTCCTCTAAGATTTGCTTGCATTCTTCATAGTAATTCCTTAAGACATCGCTTCTGCACTCATATTCGCCATTTAGTTGCCTTATGACTAGTTCTGAATCTCCAAAGACTTCAACTGCAATGGCCTTTGCTTCTCTCAAGTATTGAAGCCCTCTGAGCAACGCTTCATACTCGGCTTGATTATTAGTGACAGTAGGTTGAATAGGAATAGCAAATTCAAATACCTCTCCTTTTGGCGAAATTAACAAAATACCTACTCCACCACCTTTGTCACATGAAGATCCATCGAAGAATAATACCCAAGGAGTAATTTCAAGCAAATTAGCTGATGAATCGCGATGTTCAGTAATGAAGTCAGCAATAATCTGTCCTTTAACAGCTTTTGCCGATTCAAACCTTAACTCAAATTCAGATAAAGCTAAAATCCATTTGCCAATCCTTCCATTCAAAATTGGCATAGACAACATGTGCTTTATCACATCAAATTTTGAATACACAATGCATTCGGCATGTAGCAAGTAGTGCCGAAATTTCGTACAGGAGTAGTAAACACATAAACAAAGTTTCTCGGTAGCCGAATACCTCGTTTCGGGATCAAGCAATTTTCGGCTAAGGTATGCAACTACCCTTTCCTTTCCCCCAAATTCTTGTATGAGGGCCGATCCAATAGTTTGGGTATCGGCCGCCACGTACAACTTAAAAGGCTTGTTCAACTGTGGAGGTACCAATACTGGTGGTTCTTTCATGTATTCCTTGATTTCATCAAAAGCCTTTTGTTGTTCGTCACCCCATACAAATTTCTGATCCTTCTTGACTTTTAGCAGTGAAGAGAAAGGTAACACCTTCTGCGATAAATTTGATATGAATCTTCTCACGAAATTAATCTTACCAAGCAATGACTGTAATTCCTTAAGATTAGTTGGAGGAGCAACTTCATCAATGGCATTCATACTTTTCTTGCCAACTCCTATTCCTCCTTCATGCACCAAAAATCCCAGAAATTCTCCTGCCGAAACTCCAAAAGCACATTTATTCGGGTTCATCTTGAGCCCATGTTTCCTAGTGCACTCTAGAGTTTTCCTTATGTCGGCCAGATGTTCTTCATGATCCAATGACTTAATCACAACATCATCAATATATATTTCCACAATCTTGCCGATCAACTCATGAAAAATATAATTCATGGCTCTCTGATAAGTTGCACCAGCATTCTTCAAACCAAATGTCATGACAACCCATTCAAACAACCCTATATGTCCTGGACATCTGAAAGCTGTTTTCGCCATATCTTCCAATGCCATAAAAATTTGATTGTACCCTGCATTACCATCCATGAAACTAATCACTTTATATCCAGCAGCAGCATCAACCAACGAGTCAGCAATAGGCATCGGATATCCATCCATGGGTGTAGCTCTGTTTAGATCTCTAAAGTCTATGCAAACTCTCATCTTCCCATTTTTCTTGTACACAGGAACAATATTAGAGATCCATTCTGCATATCTGCATGGCCGAATAAAATTTGCTGCTATTAATCTTTCCACTTCTTTCTTTACATCGGCCAACACTTCATCTTTGTAGATTTTCCGGGGTGGTTGCTTGTAAGGTTTATAACCAGGCTTGATCGGCAACCGATGCTCAACAATGGAACGATCTAAACCAGGCATCTCCGAATAATCCCAAGCAAAGCAATCTTTGTATTCTTTTAACAACTCAATCAACTTTTCTCTGAAAACCGAATCTAATCTAGCACTGATGAATATCGGCCTTGGTTTGTCACCATCTCCAATGTCTACTTCTTCTAATTTGTCAGCCGACACAAATCCATGTCCTAGCTTCCCGTCAGTCCCATCGATTGGGTTATCCATTAAAAATTACTAAAAGAGCCGACTGCTTCGATCGGCTGTTGATCACTGCTGACTGGCTCAACAGGACCTTCTCCCCAGTCCTTGCCTGAGAAACAATCTATGCCTTGATATTCCCAGAAGGCTGGTTCCACATTAGCCACGCTAATTGAATCATCTGCAGGGACAATTTCCACTTCATCATCTATCCACTGAATAAGCTGCTGATGCATAGTAGATGGAATACAGCAATTTGCATGGATCCAATCCCTTCCAAGTAGCAAGCTGTATGCCCCTTTGCCTTCAATAACAAAGAAGGTTGTAAGCAGAATCTTAGACCCAATCATCAGATCTACATGTACACATCCTTTGGTGTCCGAAGGATTTCCAGCAAAATCATTCAAAACGATACTTGTCGGTGTTAAATCTCCAGGGCTCATGCCAAGTTTCCTGAATGTGTTATATGGCATCACATTAACAGCAGCTCCACCATCAACAAACATCTTCGTCAGTGGCTTTCCGTTGACATATCCTCTTAAGTACAGTGGCTTCATGTGCCGATTCTGGACTGGCTTCTCGAAAACAGCTTGCTTATTCAATACCAATTGTGCCATTAACCCACATTGCTCGGCTTCATCCACTTCTGACAATATCTCCTCCTGTATAATTTGATTAGCTGGAGCCATGAATTCATTCGGCAAGAAACATACCATGCATGTAGGAGCCGAATGGCCCGATTCGTCGGGTTTGTCTTTTGGACGCCATATCGATCTCAACCTGGTTCCTGCTCGTTTCAGCTCTTGATTCCTCAGGCGCTGGATTCTTCTCTTCTGGCTCCTTCTTAAACCAGGTGGACACCACTGTCCTTTTTGCCAGACATACTCATGATCTTCTTCTTCAGCATGTCTTTTCCTGGGTTGATCATCATTCTCATATATTTTTAGACGCCGATCATCACTAGGATGTATCCTTCCAATTCTTTCGTGGACGGATCGGCGACTGGCACCATTTTGCCTATATTCAATAAATCCATTATTGCATTCAGGACAGTTATTCCATGTAGGCAGCTTTAAACCTTCGTTCCAACAGTGTCTGAAGAAGGCACAATCCCAATGTGCACGTTCTTGTTCTCGGACATATTCTTCTTGTTTTTCCCTATACCTTTTTTCTTCGCACCTCCTCTTCTCCTCCTCGTATTCACGTCTCTGATAGTGTTCTTTTTCTTGCTGACGCTGCCACTTATTGAGGAGAATGCGCGATGTGACTCTGGGCTTATAAGATTTCCCAATTTCAAATCGGCTATTCGGGAAGCGAGACTTTTCCTGCCGAATCTGTTCGATCGTGACTTGCCGATTAGGATCGACTGAGCCATTCTGCTTCGCTTCTTTCGATGTCAGGACTCTCATCTTTCCCTTTTCTCCAGATTCGGCAACATTCACCATATTGATTGAGAACCCAATCATGTTCTGAGGAAACGGGTTATTGTCCAACTTCATCTTATTGTCGAATTTCAGATGCCCTTCTTGGATAGCTTTCTGAATCCTCACTCTAAAAACCCTGCATTCATTGATGGAATGAGAATTTCTATCATGGAATCCACAGTACCTTTTATCTTTCACTCCATTAGGCCGAAGCATAGAATGCCCTTCTGGTAGCTTGATTCGGCCTTCTTTTACAAGATAGTCAAACAATTTATCTGCCTTAGTTACATCAAAATCATAGGTGCCCTTATTCTGTTTAATCCACCTCTGATTCACCATGACTGGTTCTTTGCCCCACACTATCTCTGCTGCAGCTATCTCCTCACTATCTTCATACTCATCCCCTTGATCTGCTCTTTCAAGGAATTGGTTATATATGTCAGCTACATCATTATTTTTAGTAAATCTGGCATCTTTCTTGAAACCATATGCCTGGTTACTCATTAAGGCCAATCTGTGTGACAACTGGCCCAGATCATCGAACTCCATCCCGAATAGCTTTTCCCGAATGGCAGGCAGCATGCCAGCTACAGCCATACCAGCTAGCTGGTCATCAGGTATGTTCAGAGAAAAGCACATGCTCTTTGTTTCCCTAAACCTTCTGAGGAACTCCGTAGGTGTTTCATTATTCCTCTGCCTTAAGCTGGTCAAATCAACCAACTTTTTCTCGGTACTGCCGATGTAGTAATGAGCATGGAATTTCTGCTCCAGGTCCTTCCAAGTACAAATTGACTGAGCAGGCAAAGAAGCAAACCACGTAAAAGCTGGACCCGTCAGTGACAAAGGAAAGTATCTGATTCTAAAAGCCTCGTCCGCTGAAGCTTCTCCAAGCTGTATCAGATATCGAGCTATATGTTCCACAGTGCTAGTATCATCTTGTCCTGAGAACTTAGTAAACTCTGTAGGCACCTTGACTCTATTCGGCAATGATACCCTCTGGTACCATTCTGGGAAAGGAGACGAGTACATGTACCCCTGATTTTTAGGCTTCAAACCGAATTGATTTTGCAATACATCGGTCATTTTTTGCACCATGAGATCAATATTGGTATCTTGATTCCCTGGTCTTCCAGCAGGTATCCCTGTAGTACCACCATACCCGGGATTCGGGAAAGCGTCGATAGCATTGTAATCCATGAACTCTGAGTATCCGTTCCCATACACGTCTCTTTGCAACCTGTTGTTCAGAGGGGATATCTTGTAAGCAGAAGCAGGTGGATTTCCCGTGGTGCCGAATGCCATATCACCATATGTACGAGGTTTCGGCAATGCTTGCTGAAGCTCTTGCTGAATCGGCTGTCCATTCGTGTCTTTGGTTCCAGAAACTTCAGTTTCTTCAATACCTTTACCATGACGTTTTGGGACCGATGCTTGAAAATATGTTGGTCCTCCAAGTTGTCCATGCGCTTGCTCAAAAGGTTTATCCACGTGTTGACCAAAGATGTTGACCAATATGAGCCGAAAACTGTTCAGGAATGCAGCATTATGATTGGTCATTGTTTCTCCTAAAGCCTTGTACAACAAGCTAGAGAACTTCTCCCTTTCTTCTTCTTCAGTAAGATCAGATTGTCCTGGCAGAAGAACTCTTGGCAGATCTGACTTGAGAAACGGTGCACCACTCCTGTTTTTAGCAAAAGACAGCAAGCATTTCTTGATGAACTGATCTGCAGCAATCTTCACCATTTGTTGATGTTCATCAGACAATTCTTCAAAAGTGACATCCAGAATGTCTTTTAATTCAGGCATCTTCGAAGCTTGTGTCCCACCGGGCGTGCCAAAAAGTGTGTTGACGTAAAATCCGCACCTCACGCCAAGCACACAGCAAGCCGAATTAGCTGGCTTCACACATGGCCCGGACTTTTGAATCCGGAAGCGTGCCAGTCAATTTTCCTGAAACTGACAAAGGGAGAAAAGATGTTTAGATAACACCTGGAACGTACCGGGTGATACCAGTCAGTTCCATATTTGCGGCTACGGAGCCAGCTTCGAACGACATATAGCTATAGAGAAGCTATCTGTCGGCGTTTAAAGCATCATTCGGCAATCGGCAAAAGCACGCAGGACGCGCACTGCCGAATGCGTGACGTAAGCATGACGAAAGATCGGCATTCGACTGAGTAGACATTGTAACTCATATTCGTAACCGATTAACGAGGAACATAACATGATAGATAAATAAAAGGGCGAAAACATGACCATAATTTCATAATAAACAAGAATGCATAGATCAAAAGCACTAGTCTACCGCATGTCTAGGTACTTTTCAACCCGTCGAGCATGAAACAAGCAAGTTAATCCACCGCATGATACGACTTGCTTGGAATCACACCACCGACCAAGAATAGAGCAATCCACCGCATGATACACTCTAAACGTGGAAGGCTAAAAGCATTCTTTATTTGAAACAAAACCGTGAGCATGTTTCGCTCGTGGCGATACTGCCGAATACAGCTATATAGCCGAATCGGGTTCCATGAAGAAGGAACATGCCTCGCTGGTGATGATAGATCTATCAGATCGAATCGAATTCTAATCCACCGGATGACTAGCTCTAAGATGACCCAAAAACCTGCATCCACCGCATGATACCCGGTTCTGTCAAGATCTATACAAGACCAACGAGCGTGAACCCGCAACACGTAGCAATCTAGATTGACTTCGAATTGGGCTATGGAAACGCAGTGCATTATGAGCTGGAAACCGAATCTAATCAACCTAGACTGGGCAAAAGAGTGTTGTAATGAATTAAACATAAAGGTAAAATCCAGAGCAACACATGATAACTTAATGAATCTATCAGATCTTGCCAAAATCCAATAGAGCCGATAACTTGTTCCAAGCTAAAACTTATCCCACCGCATGGCTCATGCTCTAACAATGGAACCTTCCTGAACCAAAGCCTAAATCCACCGCATGATACTAGGCATGGCGCAGGGTTGCCGGTACTTACGGAGGTCGACGGATCGATGACTCCTCTCGAAGAACTCGACGACTCGACTAAGGGACTCGAAGTTGGCACGGGGCCGGTTTGTTGTATGATTGATTGACTGATTGTGCCTTTTACAATTACCATGGGTTCATATTTATACCCAGGTTTCGACACGACTCCTAATCGATTACGATTACATTTATTTATTTCCTAAAAAGATAATCGTCGGGGCACCGTATCCGCCTTGCATTCCAAGTTAAACCAGTCTTTTCCTTATGCTTGATCCACGTCATCACGCACTTCCCGAATGCCTTCCGCGGAACAGCTCTCTTGCCGAATGACGATGCGTTCCCGACCGCAGAACGTCTTTACCGAATGCTCTGGGGAAAAACTCCTTTGCCGAATGATACCTTTTCAACGAATCCGGTCCACATGTCAGCCTCCTCCTGGTGCCAATTTTTGGTGTCAACAAATTGCTTAAAGTTAATGATTTCCGCTCGGAGACTGGCTACCTTGGAGACTGGGAAGAAGTTTAGGCAGAATTTTTCCTTGAGAACTTCCCAGCTCCCGTCCATAGAACTGACAGCTAGAGAGTACCATTTCTTTGCTCTTCCCACTAGTGAAAACGGGAATAGCTTCCATTTGAGTGTCTCTTGTGTCATGCCCGCAATGGTCAGGCATGAGCAGAGTTGCTCAAACTCGCGCAAATGCGCGTATGGACTCTCGGCCTTCGTTCCTGAGAACGATAGCTCACGAACCATGGCTATGAAGCCGGGACGTAGCTCATAGCCGGGTGTGGATATGGGATGTGATGATGGTGGTGGCTCCAAACAATCGCCCGTTGGAGCCAAGTGTTGGCGTAAGGTGAGAGTGGAATCCATATGGATGGTGGATGGTGGGATACACGGACAACTTGGGTTCGGAATCAAAACAGCTACCGTTCCCCGGCAACGGCGCCAGAAAGCTTGTTGGCACTCCTTACGACCTACAGATAAATCCGCAAGCGGACGGATACCGATGTAGCTTTCACCCGGGAGTATTCCAAGGTATCGATTTCCACGGAGAACGAGAAGTGGACTGATTCTAAACTAAGTTGTCCTAGGTAGATGGAATGGAGTGAATGGTATGGATGAGGTGGATGACAACAACAAAGAGCGAAGAGGAGTGATAGGAGGGTAGAGAGGGTACGAGTCTGGTAGAGGTATTCTTCTGATTGATCGAGCAGATCAGAGGATACAGATAGATACTTGCTTCGGGACAAGGGAACCGGTGGACACACAGAAAGGGATGAGAAGGGGTGCCACTATTTCTCAACTGGGGAATCCTACGGACCGGAACTAACGTGATGGGCTACAAAGACCGGAAGGGCTGTCACCACCTTACGGCTACCACCTCCGTTGCGACGGGAATAAACTAAGTTAGTCTCAAGTATAGGCACCACTCCTACACTAGTCAACTAATACTTATCTCCTATAGAAAGATAAGCACCCAAGCTAAGCAACCAGTATACAGTTATACCAATCAACTAAGCATTGAACGAAGAACCAGCAAGCATATAAAAGTAAGAAATGAATGCTCAATTAATCAGAGAGAGATACAAGAGTTACCAGACACGACCCAGATGTTACTCGAAGTGAAGCCGCATCCGTAGAGGTACAGCGGGAAGAGGGGCCGACACTTCAGCTCCTCTCCGGGACGCCCACCTCTCCTCTCTCCCTATTCTACTGGTACAAGTGGCGGACCTTAGCAACGCTCACTCTACTCTTGTGTTGTGTATTGTTGCAAGGGCTGGAGAGTCCTATTTATAGCATGGAGGGTCGGTTTGAAGTGGAGCGGTGGCCAAGAAAGCTCAGGGGAGGTTCTAGCATCTTCGGGCGAAGATCCCGCGTTCGGCCGAAGGGGGTCGGTTCGGCCGAACTGCCCAGTTCGGCCGAACCACCCATTTTGCACCGCCTCTGCCCTCGACGGTCAAGATCACTTCCCAGGGTCGGTTGTGAGGCGGTGGGCTTGATTCGGGCGAACTGGGGGGTTCGGCCGAACCCGGGAAGTTCGGCCGAACCGACCTCTACGCCGCCTTCGTCCCTCCCACGTGCTGGATCACCTCCTGGGTCGGTGGGTAGGTCGGTTCCTCGGTCTGGGCTGAGCTGGAGGCCTTCTGGTGGACTGACGGGCTTTGGTCGAGATGGACTTGGGCCTCTCCCGTCTTCCGGTCCACTGGGTTCATAGACGGAGTTCGGTCGAATCACGGGATTCGGCCGAACACATCTTTTCTTATGCTTTTTGCCTCAACTCTGGTCATGTGCCTCCTGGAGTCGAATAAACACCAAAACTCATGGAAATGGTTAGAAATAAGTCCTATAGCTATGGTGTGTGATTCCATTGTGTTCATTTTATACTTGGTTGGAGGTCGGAAATCGGTCTGTAATGACCGCCAACAGCGGCGAGGGCGCCGTCGGCCGCAGGTCAACCTGGGAATGGTTTGGGTGAAAACCGGGTTATACGGTTTGGTTTTTGTTTTGGGCCAACTAGGTTCGGTTGTAAACAGGCTGAGAAGATTAGTGGGTTGGATCGGTTGAGGTCGGCTATTACAGTGGATCAATTCGGCGTGGTCTAGTCTCCTAGTGGTCCGACATCGCTCGACACTCCATCCCGTCGATTGTGGCGGCGCAGTCCCCAACCCAAGCCCTGGCAGTGAAGCATGCTGATCCATCGGTTTAGGGCCTGTTTGGGACTACTCTGCTCAAATATTTTCAACTCTGCTCCACCAACTCCACCATAGAGCAGCTCTACTGTGGAGTTTCTGGAGACAATGTCCCGTTTGGCACCAATCTAGCTCCGGCTCCTGAAATATGTGGGACCCACATGTAAGGTCTTCTTCAACCTCCTCCTCACCTGTTCAAGCTCGCGACACTGTGGCTCGCGCCGCCGCCGCGGGGCTCCGCGTCCACGCGCTCGTGTTGCCGCCCGAGGCCGTGGCTCATGGGCGGCCATGAGAGCGAGCTCGCCGGGCCTTTTGCCATCGCCGTTGACCTCCACCGAAGGAGCAGGGAGGCTGAGGCGGAGGAGGGATGCGCCATGTCATCGCCGGGCCACAATAAGAGCAGGGAGGCAGAGGGAGGGATGCGCCGTGCGGCCCAGGCAGAGCTCGGCTCGCCCCTCGCCGCCATCCCCTCCGTCTCCGCCCGCGCCGGCGGCATAGCCATGGAGGTGCAGGGAGGCGGAGGGAGGGATGCGCCGCACTGTTGCCGTCGCCGGGCCACTAGAGGAGCAGGGAGGAAGAGGGAGGGACACGCCGCGCGGCCTCGGCAGAGCTCGGCTCGCCACTCGTCGCCTCTCTGTCTCCGCCTGCGCCGGCGGCATGGCCATGGAGGAGCAGGAGGCGGAGGCAGGGATGTGCCGCACGGCCACGACAGAGCTCTGCTCGCCCCTCGCCACAATCCCCTCCGTCTTTGGTGGACAGGGATGGCGCAGGATCCGGCGGGTGGGCAGGCAGCGCCGGGAGGAACGGGCGGGCGGGCGTCGGCGGGAGGAAGGACGGGCGGCGGTGTGCGTCGGGAGGAGGGGAAAGAAAGAAAGAACAAACCGTTACCTGTGTAACCAGTGGCATGGTGGGTAATTATCCCCCAACTCTAGCGTGGAGCACCCCTTGAGAAGCTCCCTAAAAAACGTGGAGTTGGCTCCCAACTCCACCTTTTTCCTGGAGTAGAGTTTTTGGAGTCGGATCTGTTTGGCTGGGTAGTTTAGGAGCAGAGTTAAAAAAAGTGGAACAGAGCAGTCCCAAACAGGCCCTTAAAACTGTGGCTCGAAGTTGTTGGTTGGTTTGGTTGGATTAAATAATACATGTAGTTTGGTGCGGGTTGGTTTTTGTGGGAGAAACAACGCGGTGGGGTCGGGTGAGATTTGCAGGGAGGCCAAATTAGTTTGGTCCGGTTATGGTGCAGATCTCAAACCATTTCCAGGTTGAGCCGCAGGTGGTGGCCGAGGCCGCCGGCGTCGGCAGGGTTAGGATTTCAGGATTGTCGGTTCCAATGGCCACCAGCCATAGAAAAGAGGGGGGAGGGGGGAGGTCCGGCGACTCATCTGGCGGCGGAGGCGAGGCGGCGCGGGAGTGCCGGGGCCGAACAGGCGGTGGGCAGTGGCTGGCGGCAGGGCCATCACAACCGCCGGCCGCAGGGCGGCGGCAGAAGGGGCAGGGCCGGGTGGCGCGAGGAAAACGAAGACCGCTGATGGGTCGTCATGGGCTCTAAGCCATGGCGCCTATCTGGCTTCCAGAGCCCCCAAGAAGACACCCGTCGCCTTCCCCTCCCTACCGATCGAGGTGCCAGCAAAGGGATTCATCCAGCCATCCATTAGAGCACGCAATCCAATCCTAAGTTGCTAACTCATTTCAAACAAAAGGAATATAATGCTAATTAATACCCTAGAACAGAGCAGATAATGGTGGTACGACGGCGGCGTCGGCGGCGAGGCCGTGGGGATTGAGCAAGCAGAGCCGTGATGGTGGAGGCAAAGCTGCGAGGGTCGTCATCAGGCGGCTGAGGTGGCTCTCGCCATCGCCATAACGCAAACGATCGCCGCTGGCGTTTGTTTCTGTCTCCCCGTCCCGTATTGCTTTTTGTGGGCTGTGGCCGTGGGCCCGTGGCCAGGCCAGACCATCCCAATGCTTCCAACGAGGTTGTGAGTAGTTTAGATGAAAAAGGGTGGGGATCTAGGGTTTGGAGTCACTTCGTAATTATTACGACACTGTAGCATTTCATTTGAATTTATAAAAAAGTTGTTTAAAAATTGATTAAGTAGGCTCAAAATGTTCGTCTCGTCGAGTACAATAAAATTATGCAATTAGTTTTTGATTTCATCTACATTTAGTACTTCATACATGTGCCGACATTTTGATGTGATGGAAATCTTCTTTTTGCATAGTGAACTTTGAGGGTGAAATTTTACATCTAAACAAGGGCTTAGATAGCAAAAGGCCCATCGACGTCTAGCGGCGTATTTGTTGTCTGTCATTCGATTTGTCCATGTTGCGAGTAGTTTAAGTTTATTGTGCGAGCAGTCGCACTCGCGCTTTAGCGTTCGACCCGCGCGGTCTTCTTTCCCGGCAGGCCGCCGCTGCGCCCCGCCTCGCTGGGCGCCGCCGGTCGGGTTAGCGGCCCGGGATTAGGGATCCGGGGTTGTTGGAGGAGATCCACAGCCGGTTGACCTAAAAGGAGGGGTCGGGGGCGACGGGCGGAGGGTCGGGCGGTGATGGCGCCGCCGGCCGGGCGATGGGGGTCTTCCAGTGGGCAGTGCCGACGGCGGGGGCGGAGATGAGGAAGAGAAGACGACGGCGGCGGATTAGCGTGGAGGCGGGCGGTGGGCAGCGGCGGAGGCGGCGCGCGCCACCGGAGCCGGGGCGAAGGAGGCGGCGGAGGAGACGACAGAGGAGGGGTTAGCGTGGAGGCGAGCGGTGGGCGGCGGCGGAGGCGTCTCGGCCGCCGGAGCCGGGAGCGGAGGGAGGCGGCTAGGGTGAGGAGGCGAGGAAGGCGACGGGGTAGCCTGGTCCTTCACTTAGGTCAGTCCCATCCCAAGGTAATAATAATGATGTCCATAGTCTTCACATCGTCATGAAACTAGTGCAATACACTATTCTACCAATACAAACACTATTATTCCATACTCAAATTAAATGTCACTCATCTCTCACTGTGTCTTGGATAATGTGTAGAAATTACGTCTCCTCTTTTTTCATTAACTCATCTGACACATCATCTTTTATCTTTTGTGACACACCATTTAATTCTATATATCGACACCATTTTAGTCGGAAAAAAATTCCATACAGGACTCTGCACATACCGCTTCTGATTTGTACCACGTGTTGCTTCCTGGGATCGGATGGAGAGGCATCGCTAGGCTCAATAGGATTTTTTCTCCGCTCGATGCTCGCTCAGCCGCTCCACGTGGTGCTCGCTCGGCTCAGCCGCAGCCGTCTCCTCCTCGTTTCCCTTTCCCCGCCTCCTCTCGTAAATCCCCGCAAGCCGCCGCCGCCATCAGAACTTCAGCGGATGCATCAGCGACTGTGTGAACTTGAATGCTTCAGCTCTTGACTATGTCAATCTCGACAAATAATTCCTGCAACTATGGTTTCGTGCCCGATAAAGACTGGTAGGTAACGAGATACAGTGATCGACAAGACATGTACCGTCCTACTACGGGTTCTCATCTTGCGATCAATTATATTAGAGGGCTTTAGTATATTAGACAT
The DNA here is from genome assembly GCA_033239725.1 of Echinochloa phyllopogon. Classification (NCBI taxonomy): domain Eukaryota; kingdom Viridiplantae; phylum Streptophyta; class Magnoliopsida; order Poales; family Poaceae; genus Echinochloa; species Echinochloa phyllopogon. The sequence continues at coordinate 41,573,187 of BTCW01000005.1, read as the reverse complement.
GGACGAATAATGGACCGAGTACATATTGATCGATTTCACTCTTGCAGCCAATGAGAATTGCAGCGGATCGTGAATCCGTGATAAGAACTAGATAGATCTCACAATTTGTTTGGGAACATGACTTGCGATTACATCTCCATCCAATTCAGGAGGGATCAAGCGCGTCCGGTCCAGTCCTCACATGACTTCGCAAATCCCGGTCAGGAGACGAAGCATTCAAGTAAGCTGATGCAGTTGTTGATGGTTCCAATATAATTGAGCCGAGCAGAGGCTCTCCGTCTGATACCGCGAAGCAACACGTGGCATAATCAGACGCGGGTCCTGCACCGATGGGGTCGTGCAGGAGTCCTGCATTGATTTTTTTTCCTCCTAGTCACGGGGTTAGGAATATGGCCTTACCCGGTAACTCCTCGCTTCCGTGCTTAAGCGCCCTGTTCGTTTGGCTGGTGGCTGGTGGCTGGCGTTGGTTTTTGCTGAGAGAAAAACACTGCTGGTTGGTTGGTGGCTGGTGGCTGGCGCAGGTTTTCGCTGAGAGAAAAACATTGTTGGCTCGCTGGAAACAATCCAAACGAACAGGGCACAGGTACCATTTCACCGGTTGTCCTTCGCCGCCCGCAGCCAGCGGTGCCCTGGCTATGATCCGCCACTACCATTTTTTTTACCGAAGTCGGGAGGGGAAGCCCCTACCTATTTTTTATATTTTTTTAATTCTGAGCCAATTATTCGCTTCCATAGAGAGTCGAACTTGGGTCTGCTGGGTACTAGTTCACTAACCACTAGGCTAGAGGTCCTTCCTCCGTCACCCCATGAACCTCCTTCTAAGGCCAGGAGCCCACAATCTGACTAGGCAACCCCTAGCCCAAACCCCCATAGTGGAGGTCTAGAGAGGTGGAAGAAGCACGGTAATAGTTTGGCCCACCTGTAACGATTTGATGTCTTCCTCCTATAACTTTAGTCGCACGGGCAACTTTTTACAATTCCCATCTCGAGGGAGTCTTGTTTTCCCTTAGAGCACTCCAACGTCAAGTTCTGGCTTGGTAAGGGCCTGATAGGTGTGCGAGATTTGCAGGCAAAGAGGTCAATAGAGTTGTGATAGCTTTGTCTTAAAAAAAAACAGCGTTTGACGTTTTAGAAATTAATAGTGTTTGACAACGAGATACATTTGAGGACTTCCTCGATCAGTCTTAAGATACACCAAGAGAGTTGTGGTGATTTCACTGGAAAACATTATATCGAATGCTCATATATTTTATGCATTTATTCAAAGAAATAATAGCATTTGACAATGACATGCTTGTGGTAATTTAGTTCAATAATTAACATGTTCATGGCAATATATAGTGACTTTGTCAATCCAAAATTTTGTAACCCATAAGAGCTATGGTGACTTCATACAAAAACATACATCAAAATGTTCATATTTCCTTGAATTTATATCAGAAATTACTCAAACAAAATAATGTTCACCAATCTAAAGAATTGTGGGGCAAGAAAACTGTGGTGACATCATCTTGCAAAACAAAAGACTGTAGAACCAAATGCTCCCATTTTTCCTAAAATTATTATAGGAATTAATGATGTTCAATGGTAACTTTGTCAATCTTAAGATTTGAGATTTTATTTTGAAAAAAATATATTGATACAATTTTCACAAATTTATTTCAGAAATAAACAATCAATTGGTATTGAAGACCAGTTTGCATATAGTTCTATTTAGATCATGATTTCTGGTTTTTGTTTCCACGCTTATTAAAATTCGAGATTGCAACCTAGTGCAGACTAGCAGCATCATATTTTGGGCTAGTAGTCGATGAGAAAAGTGAATGGTATATATATGGCTCGTTGTATTAACAAACTCCACCAAGAACAAGAACTAGTTTACTATTAGTTCCTCACTCTGTTATCTTTTATACTTTTAAAAGTCTATTCGTTGTCACACCCTCTTTTTTTCTCTCTCGACGGGTAACTAATGGTTACGATTCACCAAAAACGAAAAGCACATCGACTTCATCCCTCACAGCTCCCCTCTTCTCGCACACATTTGTTTTCTTAACTTCATTGATCTACTTGCATGTGACATGTTTTAGCTACTACTTTCTTCATGGATAGAATTATGCACTAAAATTTGCTTTCTTATTGGTTGACTAGCTGTCCTTATGTGCGATCTATATCCATTTGAGTCGACCGATGATGACTACTTAATTTAATTTAGAGATCATATATCTAAGAATTGTTTTGATATGTTTGTCTGTCTCTGCTTGTGTACCATCCAAGAGTTAGTTGATGGTGAACCGTATGTCTAGTTGTGTTTGCACTAATATGCTTGCTACCTTCTTAATATATCTATTTGCATAAAAAATTTCGTTTATGGATCAGTCAAACCGTTAGTGTGTACGCGTGTAACATTAATATTTTGTTTCTAAAGATATGATTGTACTATATCATTTCAATTCCACTCTATCTTCATATATGTCAGAACACATCTCAACAAATATTGGCGGTAATCATTTAGCTTCCGTCATAACTAAAATTTCAAAAAATACTTGTTCTTATATATAACCATTCTCAAAATATATATCTTTTTATGTAGTGATGAAAATATGTTTTGTGTATAAAATCATTATCTAGAAATATCTTTAAAAGTAACAAGTTTTTTTGTGATTTTTATATTATTTTCTAATAATTATATATCTATTAAATTTAAGTAACATTCTAGAATTTTTCTTAGCAAGGTGTCAATTGGCATGCAATCTTGTAAGCTTGGTGTGCCGGAGCCTTGGAATCTTGAGTGGCTCTCCGACAAGTGTTCGACCCTGTTGGGGTTGGTTTGAAAGCGGTCACCTCCGCACAATTAGCGCTAGTTGGGATAGAGTCTCCGAAGGTAGACCAAGGGGAAGAGAATCAAGGTTACATAGTCTAAAGTTGCCATATGATCCTTCCGAGGTTATAGCCAAGTTCGGGAGGATAACATGTTCTATTCCCACCTTTGAAGTTAATACAGCTTGTCTTGCGACTAAAAGTGAAGGTACTAACGGAGGTAAAGGCTAAGGTGCCATTGAAGGGGGACAACCAACAAGATAGATCTCTCAGTGGTCTGCAAGGGACCTTCGACTACTTCAGATGACTTTGGAGGAAATTCTGCTATTGCCGAGAAACACTTGCGACGGGAATGGATCATATCATGGCATAATCGTCAAAGGTATCAACATGAGGCCTGAGAAGCATGGGGTAAGAAGCAAAAGTCAATTTGTACATAGCTGGTGTGTGTTAGTACTAGATTGCCCTCAGTGCTTGGTTAATTGTTTATAGAAACATGTATAGGATATGAGGGCAATGATGTATTTTTCTTATGATTGCTAGTCCTATATAAGGGGGTGGGCCTTTGGTGTAATGGGATCATTTCCCATATAAAATAAAAAAAGAAAAATGATTTAGTGATTCAATGTCTTTAGGTCCCTCAAATTTAGTGATTGATTTACTGGTGGTTCTAGTTGTCGGACTAGGCATCAACAGACCCTCTAGCTTGGTGTGGAGCGGCGTTGATGACCGTTTAGGCGGACAAGAAGATCCCTTCCTCTATTGAGAAGCTCCATAGTGAAGACAACATAAAGGTGACCAGAAGAGAGGGAGTGTTTGTCTTGCTTTAGTGTCAAGTTCATCATCCAGCTTTGCGGGAGCTTTAGTGGCGAGTCTAAGACCTTGACAAGGAGAGACTTAGTTACCGGAGCATATCCTTGGTGGAGCTCTAACATGGACTAAGGGTGGCATTTGGCTATTGATACCACGGGATAAATTCATGTGCTGAGAGATATCTCTCTAACCAACTCCTTTATGTTTCTACATTTTATACTTGTAACTTGACTGCCTTTACCTTTTTAGAGTAAAATCTTGTTATGATTGGCTCTACGTTGCAAAAATCTATATGGGTGGGAGATATCACTACTAAATCTTAGTTGCGCATCTAAATAGTATGATCTAATTTATGTTTTGTTCAAAATAGTAGAAGCCATAGTTTAAGATTTTTAATAAATAGTTTAATTAATCCCTCCCCTCTTAGGTTATACGAGCACCGATTTCCTTTCACTAGGCCCACAAAATTGTTAGGCCTGACCATTTTTTATCACAACACTATTTTCATCTATAGTCAAACGAAATCTATATTTCACCTAATGAATTGATAAAAACTCCATATTTCATCTACTCATCGAAGAAAATGGAATTTCGTCTAACCGACAAACGATTGATCTATATTTATGTAATTTTTATTCGATAATCTTATTTTTAATTGTAGTATGTTTTTAATATTAAAATAATAAAAAATATGAAAAACATGCTAGCTGATGATGGTGGTGTATTCTCACAATATACTAGAAAGAATGCAGGTACAACATATATGTTCAATAGAAAATAAGACTACACATAACACTCGACGATATCAAGCTATGTTATTTAATATGTAGAATATATGCAAAATCTCATAGTTGCACAACAATCATTTATGATATGTAGTGTTGAAAGAGAATTGTGATTGGGGGCTTGGCAGGGGTGACGTAGGGTTGGGTAGTCAACCTTGGCCTGGCCAGCTGTGGCGGCCACAACTTGGCTAGGGGCGGCCATAGCCTGATTGGAGCAGACAAAGGAATTAGGAAGGACATAGCATGGCCAGATAGGAGTGTGCGTATGAAATGCGGGTAAGTTTTTTTTGTTGGTAAAAATGGTAGCTTTCAAATGGTGGAAACCCTTTAGAAAGTGCTCGTTTTCGTTTGACATTGTAAAATTCATCAACACATCTCTCTCACGGACCCCTGTAGGATCCTTATAGTATAGATATCCTCATTATTTTAACATACAATGCATATATGGGACAATGAAGGGATTGTGAATCTGCCATGAAATATTTCTGGGTAGTGCATTTATTAAAATCTTTAAGTATTTCAAAATCTAAGGTTTCATTGAATCTAAATAGAACCTGCCCACCAAGTTCGAGTCCTCGACTCAGCATTGGTGTTGCATTTTTCTGGATTTATTCCAGGATTTAACCGGCGTTATTCTTTCAGTGGTAGGCGATGTTCCCGTCGACAGCGAGGCGCCTGTGGTGACTTCGTCAATCTCAAGATCTGTCGGCTTAGTCTCTCGGAGGTGCTTATAGGGGTAGGGTTGCGTGCGTGTATTAAGAGGGGGTGAGTGTACGTGCGTATTTGTGAGCGTTTGGTACTGTGTTTCTAAAAAACTACCATGAAAAATTTATTGACAGTGTATTTATTTATACTCTATATGTTATTATACTTTTATATAAATTTGGTTAAAGTTAGATAAGTTTGGTTTATGACAAAGCCAAAATAAACTATAATTTAGAATAGTGGCATCATTGATCTAGCAGCTTCCAAGGGACTAAAAACACGGTCGTTATGTATCTTTTTGTTGGGCCGTGTTTGGTTTGCTGAGCAAAATTTTAGCCCGCTATTGTTCATTGGTTTGACCGCTAATCTATCTATTATATTATTAGTAGGGTTAAAAGGAGCCACCACATTCGTCGAGAGGGCCAAGAAATTCCCACGTTAATGGATATGCACCGTCGGATTTTATGAAGATCTAACGGTCTATATTATCAAGTTAATCCAAAAAAGAGAAATACATAAGCCATCGGATTTTACGAAGATCTAATGGTCAATATTATTTTGCCTGTCACACGGCCATCCGTGGCCACCGTCGCGCAGCCGTCCATGGCCGCCGTAGGAGACCTCCACCGTCGCCACGTGGCCATCCATGGGAGCCCTCCACCACCGCCGCGAGGCCGTCCATGGCCACCACGCAGCCGTCCATGGCCGCCATAGGAGGCCTTCACCGTGGCCGCGTGGCCGTCCACAGGAACCCTCCACTGCCGCTGCACGGCGTCTGTGGCCGCCGTGGGAGTCCTTCGCCGTTGCAGCGCGACCGTCCGCCGCCAGGAGGCCGCCCGCCATCGTCGTCGGCGCAGGAGCCATCCGCAACCATCCGTGGCCGCCGCGGGAGTCCTTCGCCGTCGCCGCGTGACCGTTCGCCACCGGAAGGCCGTCCGTTTTCGTCACCACCGCGAGAGCCATCCGCGGCCGCCGCGGGAGCTGCCTGCACGTCTTCGGAGTTGAGGGTCCGGCCGCTCGAGGCGCCGCTGGAGGCCACGGGGATGAAGGCTGCTGGCCGGAGAGACCGGCACCTCTCACCGCGGCCCCCAACAAGCCCTTGTCCCAAATTTAGAGGGTCTAGAAAAAGTTGCACTCTAACACGCACTCTACTTGCCCCCTATTTGGGTGGCTTCCAAATCCACCCTCCATTTTCGGGGTCTATAGAAAGCCCTATATTTATGAGGGCTATTGCTGGAGTTGTAGCATTTTTGTTGTCCTTAAAAATAGAAGTAACCTCCATTTAGTATTTGGAGAGTCTGATTTGAGAGGTATTGGTGGAGTTAATCTTAATAATATAATGTTATTATCATATTAATTGAAATAAAAATAATACACAATGTTGGTTTTTGGTAAGATCTAACGATCTATATTAACCCTTAAAGTTCATTGATTAGAATAAATAAATAGTTAAATTCTAAATTAAATAAATAAGAAAATTATAAGTTGATCAAAGAATCAATGTCAAATACAATTAGTAAATATAAGCTTGCATTATTAATTCATAACATGTGCCACATGATGATAAAAAATGATACATTAGTTTGTGCACACTTGGACAAACCGTATTGACAACGAAACAATGAATATTTAGAGAAAATTATATTAAAGTGAAAAAAAACTAAATATTAATATTAAAACTAGCTACAACGCAAATTTACGTGGGCCACCTTGCTAGTTATATTAATACAATAGTGTTAAAATGAGCCACCACGTTTGCCGAGAGTATGGATGGCAGTTTTGCCCGCGGACACGGGTATCCGCGGATACCCGACCCTATGGGCAAGGGTACGGGCAACAAAATCCGCCCGCGGGCGCGGATACGGGCAGCAAAATCCGCCCGCGGGCAGCTAGCGGGCGGCAACTTCCACCCGCGGATATATCCGCTACCCGCTACCCCCACCTTATCCACCCAGACCCAAGCACCCAGCCGGTCAGCCGCCTCCCCACCCGCAGCCCGCGCCCCCCTCTCTCGTTTCTCTCTCTGGATCTCGCCTCGCGTCGCGCAGTCGCGGAGGCGCACGCGCACCTCGGCGGCGCACCGCGCACGGCCGCACGGGGAGTCGGGTTCGGCGGTCGCGTTGGCGCACCTCGACGGCGGCGGCTCGGAGGGCGCGGTCGCGGAGGCACCCCTCGGCGGCGGCGGCTCGGCGGCGCACCGATGCACTACGCACGCCCGCACGGGGAGTCGGGCTCGGGGATGAGGCCACGAGGGTCGACGGCTTCTTCTCGCCCCTGCCACCCGGCCGGCCTGCCCTCGCGAGTCGCGGTCGGCATGTCCTCGGCAGCGGTCGGCGGCAAGCGGCGACCGACGCCCAGGCACGCAGCGCCGCCCCTTCCCTCGCCCTCGGCCCTCACTCGCCCGGCGTAGGCGTGCAGCGCCGCTCCTTCGCTCGCCCCTCACCCGGTGTAGGCGCGCAAACGGCCGGCGCCCGGCCATCCCGGTCGCCCATTCACTGCAGCCGACAGGTAACCTCTCTGCGAGTTCAGGCAAACCCGATATCCGCGGATATACGTCGGGTGCGGGCGCAGGCAAGGTTTTTCGCCCGCGGGCAGTCTCGCGGGCGGGTAAAGGCTGGCAGCGCGGGTATGCTCGCGGGCGAGTAAATGCCTTACCCGAACGTACCCGACCCACTGCCATCCCTAGCCGAGGGAGCCAAGAAATTCCCACGTTAATCTAAAAAAGAGAAGAATATATACCGTCGTGAAAGGGTCTCTAGCCTAGTGGTTAGAGCACCTGGGTAGCACCCTGCAGACCCAGGTTCGACTCCCTGTGGGAGCGAATTAACTGGGTTTGGAATAAAGAAAATTAAAAAATAGGTAGGGGCTTCCCCTACTGACTCCAGTCAAAAAGAATATATACCGTCGGATTTTATGAAGATCTAACGATCCATATTATTTCATTAATACAAAAATAAGAAGAATATATGCCGTCGGATTTATGAAGATCCAACGGTTCATATTATTCCCACGTTAATCTAAAAAAGAAAAAAATATATGCCGTCGGATTTTATGAAGATCCAACGATCCATATTATTCTGTTAATTCAAAAAGAAGAAGAATATATGCCCTCGGATTTTACGAAGATCCAACAGTCCATATTATTATGTTAATCTAAAAAAAGAGAGAAGAATTTGAACCATCGGATTTTATAAAGATCTAACGGTCGATGATATCTAAATAGTCCAATATGGAATACAAGTAATAAATTTAAATAAAAAATAGACCATTGAATTTTAAGATGATCTATCAACTCGACGACAAACAATAATCACAAAAGTGGTGCTAGGTTTTCTTTGTCAAATACCATTGTTATTATTTGATTCCTTACATTGTGAATTACACGGCTGTCACCATAGCGGTAATCTTCTATTTCTTTATACGTATATCGGTGGGCAATTATATTAGTAAGCTTGAACAGCTCTTCGGTTGCAGTCACAAGATGAAGAAGTGACATGATATAGGAATGAGCTAGCAAATTGTCGATGAAAGCAGCTACGACCGGACTAACGCTCGACGGGTCGCGCGAAAGGGAAGCATTCGACCTGCCGCCATTGCCACCTTGAGCCCCCGCCATCGCCGATCACCGTCGCGACGAACGCTAACATGTCTGTCGTCGTGTTCTTCGTCGGTTTCGTCGCCTCCTCCGCCCCGGCTCCGACGACGCCCACCGTTGCGGCCGACACTATCCGTCGGCCACTGTGTCCTTCGCTCCCGCCACCGACGACCACTGTCATTGTGATTATTTGATTCCTTACATTGTGAATTACACGACTATCACCATAGTGGTTATCTTCTATTTCTTCATACGTATATCGGTGGGCAATTATATAGGTAAGCTTGAACAGCTCTTCGGTTGCAGTCACAAGAAGAAGAAGTGACATGATACAGGAATGAGCTAGCGAATTGTCGATCAAAGCAGCTACGACCGGGCTAACGTGCGATGGGTCGCACGAAAGGGAAGCATTCGACCTGCCGCCATTGCCACCTTGAGCCCCCGCCACCGCCGATCACTGCTGCGACGAACGCTAACCTGTCTGTCGTCGTGTCCTTCGTCGGCTTCATCGCCTCCTCCGCCCCGGCTCCGACGACGACCACCGCTGCGGCAGACACTGTTAGAAATCTAGGCATTTTTCGGTACATTTTAATTCCAGAAATTATCAACAAATTCATGACTATTGTGAGTGATCCAGTGCATACAAAGCATGTGCTAGTGTTCAGGTTAAATCTCAAATAAAACATGAACATCAAGCATAACCAGAGAAGGTTTAGTTTGTACCCAGGGACGGAACCGGAACCGGAGGCACCGGTATCGCCGTTACCAGTCATTGTGACTAGCCTGCTTGAAGTAGTCGATCCAATTTGAGGCAGTGGCGAGGCGATGCAGTGAAGTCCCTCGAACGGCCTTCGGGATGTAGTCGTTCGCGTGATGGAGAGGACGTAGTCGTACAGCTTGTGGTCGCCGGGTTGGTGGAGATGGCCGCCGGGAAGTAGACGAAGTAGTCGTTCACAGCAACGAGCAGGCGCGTACGAGTACGCTCCCCAAAAACCTTATCGCCTGCCTATCCCGAGCAGGATCTCAAGGCAGACGGGGTTTGGAGGCAACTGCTCATGCAAGCAGAGTGCGCGCAAAGCTTGTGTTGGGAATGCAATGCGAGAAAGCAGCAGCAAACAACAGGGAGAAGAGAGTGGTCTCCTGAAAGGAGTACCAGAGAAGAAAGAGAGCTTTCGGGTGTGTATCGCCTGGGCGGAAAGGCCTCCTCTTATAGGCGCTCAGGGAGAAGGAGAGGATGAACCTAGACGCGTTCAGCAGGGCAGCAATGACCATTATGCCGTCAGTTACTAGTCAGCCCAACGGTTACACAGTAACGGCTATGACTTAATGACTGTCATAAGTGGCAAAATGTTCATCACACAGCACACGCAGAGCGGCTCGGCTCGGCACGGCCACGGCCACGGCTTGGCGAGGCGAGCGAGCGCGCGCGCGTGTGACACGCCCTTCTCCTTTTACCAACTTTACAATCGGTCCACATTTGGTCCACCATTTAAGTTAGTTAGGATTCCCGTTGACTCTCAATCCGGGATTTAGACCCCTAGCATTTATTAGTGGACCTTTAATTTCTTTTGATTAATTGAGACTAAAATGGGCCAATGGCCCAATTAATCCAACAATCCCCACCAAGAATTTCAAGGTTCACAACAAATGCCCTCGACTCAAATGTTGTTTTGATATACCGGCTTCATGGTGGAGACTGTTAAGTTGAACATCCACCTGAGGCAAAAGCTACACTCATTCACAACTGACCAATGGACTATGCCTTGAATTGACAGTTTCGTGCAAACAAGCTTGACTAGAGCCCCTTACCAGTACTAGGCTGCTGTAAGCATCCCCTCGGGTTGGAGCATATAAGTCATACTCCGTGCCTTTCATGGGTATCTAGAGATCACCCTATCTCATAGATTGTGACTAGCAATCGGACCCATATAGGTGTAATCCTTTAAGATGTTCTGTAGGCCAACATCTTTGCTCCTCACTGAGCCACTCGGATCACATTAAGGTTTTCACCAACCTGCCATATAGTTTTAGAAGAGAAATGCACCTCTATCGGAATGAGCCTTTTACAAAGGTTCTCTTCTCTCAGTTAAACACTAGCTTGTTTCACCATCCTGATTCACGGGATCTCCGATCACATAGGAAAGGTTACCACTACTGAGTAACATTCATGGGTCTCAAGCCCAATTCCCTGGATGCATTATCTATCACGTTACGTGAAAGACCCTTTGTGAATTGATCTGCCAGGTTCTTAGCCGTTTGGATGTAGTCCAAGGCTATTACTCTGGAGTTTCTCATTTTCTTGACAGACTTCAGCCGCCTCTTTACATGCCTAGATGACTTCATGTTGTCCTTTGAACTGTTCACCTTGACAATCACCGTTTCATTATCGCAGTTCATGAGGATAGCCGGTATCTGTAACACCCTAAAATTCCATCACAAATAAATCATAGCAACTTGGTTAAATTTAATTTTTCTAAGGACTTCATTAAATTTTTAAATTAATTTGAGTCTAAAAATATTTAAACATCATTTAAATAAATTTGGAGCAATAAGTGCATGTGCATCATATTTAAATTGCATGTCTTTTGTTTGATTTGGGTGTGTATTTCAAAACCATGAAAAAGTCCAGGAACGCTCCCTCAACTCTCTCTCAATCTTTCTTTCTCCCTCGGCCCAGCCCGTCTCCCTCTCCCTCTCTTTTCTTCCGCGGCCCATCTCCCCTTCCCTTTCTTTTCGGCCCATCAGCGCGCGCGGCCCAGCTCTTCTCTCCCCCTTCTTTCCTTCTCTTCGGCGCAGCCCGTCCCCGCTTTCGGCCCGGCTGCGGCCCAAGCCGCTTCCCCCTCTCCTCCCTCTCACCGCCGCCGACAGGTGGGGCCCACCTGTCGGGCTCACCCCCAACCTCCAGCGCCCCTCCCCTGCCCCGCCGAGCGCCGCGCCACTCGAGCTCCCAGCGCCGCTCCCTCTCCCGCGTCCCTTCCCCTCCTATCTCCACTGAGCCGCAGCAACGACCACGCCACTCCAACCCCTCGCTCTCCCACCGAAACGGCCTCTCCACCGAGCTCTGCACCACCGAGCTCCATTCAATGGCCGGCCACTCCGACCTCCACCGTGCCGGCCTTCCCACTCCCCTCTCCGCCCTATTTAAACACCGGCCGAGCCCCTGTGCACCGCTTTCCCCCGCACGCACTGCCCAAAACCCGAGCAGAAGCTCCAATTCACGCCGCCGCCACCGCCCGAGCGCCGCCGCGTCGTCGATCCGCCGCTCCGGCACTGCTCCACCCCGTCCAACCACGCAGGAAGCATCGCATTGAGGTAACGATGCTCTCCATCCCCTTCTCGCTCTCTGTTTCATCCTCTAGCACCCCGACGGCCCTCACCGGCGCTCCGCCGCCGCCGTTCGTCGGCGAGCACCGCCACCGTAGCTAGTAGGACGACGAGAACCCCTTGAACGCGTTCGCCAACTCCCCAGCAACACCCCGAGCCTCTTCTCGCCCTCTCTCTCGCGCGCTAACACCTCCACGCACCTCGCCGGAGTAGCGCCGCCTCTGTTCACCGTCGATCGCCGGCTTCGCCGCGCAATCCTCGACGAGATCACCCCCATCATGTTCGCCAGCTCACCACGGTCCTCTAGCACCAAATCGCGTTCAAAACCGAGCCCGGCAGCTCGAGTTCGAGCTTCGCCTGCGAGTTTCCGGCCCGGCGCCGCCGCACGCCGGCGTTCCCGCCGCCGCCCGAATCGCCCCCTCTCTGTCAGTCGTCCGATGCTCATCCAACGACCCACGTTCACCCCGACCCGAGTCAATCCGGCCGAGTAACGGTCAGCGCCGGCCATTTTGCAAAAGAGACCCTAAGCTTTTCCTTAATCAACCCGTCGTCCTGTCTAGTTCAAAAATAATTAGATTTAGGTCCTGATTTTTACAGAAAGCACCCTAAGCTTCTCTGTTTTTATATCCCGAAGCCCAACCCCTGTCTTTTTACGCGTTAGCCCTCGGGTTTAATGCGTATTTATGTTTTAGCCCCTGGTTTTTGCAGTTAAGCCCCTGTAAACTTAGTTTCTTTGCCAGCAAGTCCCTAAAACTTGTTTTGGCCATATCTTTTCCGTCTTAGCTCCGTTTTTAGCGTTCTTGGTGTCCAAGCGTTCGTCTTTTCGAGCTTATTAGTTTTAGATGCTTGTTTTAGTCTGTTAAGAATGTTTGATGTACTGTTTTCTTATTGTTTTATTGTGTTGATCGTAGACCTCGTGCCAGTTGCAACCGAACCGCCCGTCGACGCGGATCAAGAACAGTTTTACGAGGAAGAAGAGGATTTATTTGTAGAGCAAGGCAAGTGGCCCTCCCCGCATATTCTTTTTGTCCTATATAACTGCATGTCAAACTAAAATTTACTTTTATTGCATTAATATGATGAGAATACCTTTTTAAGGATTTATCTAGTCTTGTAGCCATGATCCCTTGTATCAACCCCTGTTTTAAATAATATTTTTGGGTTAGTTCATGCTTAGTGTTGCAACACCTTGGGAATGGTTAAAATTGAATCTTTATAAAATTATTGATCATGACAATTTTGATAATAAATGTTGGTTAATACAAGAGAACAATTATTTAATCAGAACATGGAGAACCACCCAAGAAAACAGTGCAACCATGGTGTCAAAATGGGCTTTGACCTTAGCCAATTAATTAGGTGTGTAATTGTACTGATGGCCTTATCCGAAAGGAGCAGAGGGGGTCTGGGGTTGCAGGGGTACAGCCCGGTCCTTTTGGGGTAGCAGCCTTTGCTAAGGTGTTGACCATTAGGGAGGGTTGTGGTCCACCCTAGCTGTAACTCTTGCGGGTTATTGGACTTTTGCATATCTTTGTAAAGGCTTCGAAGTGGACCCCTAGCCACTCATCTTGGAAGTGTTTAAGGGTTTGGCCAACCCGGGCAACATGGGGAACACGAGCTATGGTGAAAGTGTACAACCTCTGCAGAGTGTAAAACTGATATATCAGCCGTGCTCACGGTCAAGAGCGGCTTGGACCCTCACATGATAATTGAACTTAAAGATGGAATCTAAATCGTGGTTTTACTCGTGGGAGATGATTAGCACACTAAGGGGAAGCTATGCCCCAAAAATCTCGGCCTCTAACTCCCTACAACTCGAGAAATCGCGGATCACACGGAAGAACACCTTCTCACGAGTTCATCCCAAAAACTACGAATCGAGACCGATTCCCGGCGTTTGAGAGGACAAGATCACACACAAAGAGGCGCTAGGCACTCACCCATGATCCCCTCAAACAAATCCGGAGCCAAACGGTCTAGAAACGAAGAATCGAGCCAAGAACGAAAATAGCACAAAAATGAACTTGAGGAGAAACAAAGAGATTCAACTAGCACTTAATTTCATTCCAACAAACAAAGGTCAGATTCTATACAAGGCTAGCAACCTCCCAAACATCCTCCCGCTAAGATCGACACGAAGCACGGGCTAGCCTAGAGAAGCAAGAAAGAAATGAACTAGGGTTCCAGAGAGATAACTTGCCATCCCCTCCACCTCTTATTTATATTAAGTGTCCTGGTGAAGGGAAGTGACCATACTACCCCTACAACTTAACTCTACGATACACGCCCTCAAGGGCAAAATAGTAAAGTTGCAGATAACTCCTCCGGCTGAGCACGCCGTCCATCCGGCCTTGCTTCCCTCCGACGCAAGCTCCCGGATCCCGCCACGCGTCCACCGCTTCGAAGCTTCCCGAACGTGCCCGGATCACCGTCTCCGTCACGTTGGGCCTTCGGGCTCGGTTTTGAGGCCCAAACCGAGAAACCCTCCTCCGATGGTTTTGTGGCCCAACCATCAAACCCCGCGTACAAGCTTCGGTTGTTAGCCGCCACCTTGCACCGGCTCCAAGTCCACGATCTCGTCTTGCTCTTCTTGCACCATGTTGACTGCACTTGATCCCGTCTGGCCACCGGGTCCCTCGAACCAAGCCTACTTGTCTCTCCACTCCTCGGAGGCCACTCTGGCTAAGACCTTTCACGCTTGTTCTTCACCTGCACCAACGCAAACGAAGTCGCACCAACACCTGCAGTACTAAGCCAAGAGTCAGTCCACACAACGTTGTCAATCACTCATCACACTGAGAAGCGACCATCCACCGGTCCTCGGACACACATGGTCCTCATCTTCTCCTATCAACAATTTACCTTGGTCTCTGAATAACTTCTCAGTAGCACTCATAGGTGTTGATATATCTTTACACTTGTCCATTTTAGCTTTCTTGAGTAGATCTAGAGCATAACGCTTCTGAGAAAGTAGAATCCCATTTTGCACTTGCTTAACCTCAATTCCCAAAAAGTATTCAAGAGGCCCCAAGTCTTTCACAGCAAAATCAATCATCAGTTTCTGAATCAATTTGTCAGTAGCTGCAGCAAATGAACTGACAATGATAATGTCGTCTACATAGATGAGCATGTAAGTGGTTACTCCACCTTGTCTGAACACAAACAGAGAAGCATCATCTACTGAAGAACTGAATCCCAATTCCTTCAACTTACTAGTCAGCCGAGAGTGCCAAGCTCTTGGTGCATGTTTCAGTCCATAAAGTGCTTTCTTCAATCGACAAATGTAGTTTGATGGCTTATTGGGATCAACATAACCTGGGGGCTGCTTCATGTACACTTCTTCCTGAAGAAGTCCATGCAAGAAAGCATTCTGGATATCTATTTGTCTCATGCTCCAACCTTGAGAAACTGCTAGCGATAAAATTATCCTAATTGTAGTTGGTTTAACAATAGGGCAATATGTGTCAAGATAGTCCACACCATACCTCTGCTTATATCCTTTAGCCACAAGTCTTGCTTTGAGCCTATCAACTGAACCGTCAGCCTTCCTTTTCACCTTGTAAACCCACCTATTGTCAATTAGATTGATCCCTTGTTTAGGAGGTACTAGCTCCCAGGTTTCATTCCTTAACAGTGCAGAATACTCATCATCCATGGCCTTCCTCCATCCTGAGCTTGCCATTGCCTCCTGAAGCTTGCACGGCTCTGAAAGTGTAGCAAGGGCCATTGTCTGTATTTTTTCAGGCACTGAACATGCGAATCCACGGGCATTCTCTGAATATCTGATGGTTCCATCGGTGAACTCTTTGGGCTGTACAATATTATTGCGAAGTCTTGTCCTCATTGGATGTTGTCCAGTTACTTTAGGTGGTGAGGATGAGACAGAGTCTTCTCTGCTAGGACCTGAACCTGAACTTGGATCATCTGACCTGTCATTTGTGACACCTGCAGGGGATAGACTAGCACTAGAAGGGTCATTGTTAGTGACAGGATTAGATTGACCATTGCTCACATTGACATCATCTAATGCTGGTTCAGTTGGGATAAAGGTGTCATTGGTTGGAGGAGTGATGAGGGAATTTTCAGTGTATTTTGTAATTTTGGCTAGTGCTGGCAGAATGGTAGGATGGTGAGAATTCTGTGGAGTTGGTGCATCTTGAGGTGAGTTATTAGCAAAGGGAAAAACAGATTCATCGTACACTACATCGCGAGAGATGTATACTCGGCCAGTAGTGCGATCAAAACATTTATATCCTTTATGTGTGGAGCTGTAACCCAAGAAAATGCACGGTTTGCTTCTGAAACTCAATTTCCTATCATTGTTAGCTCTCAGGTTTGGCCAGCAAGCACAACCAAACACGCGCAGCCAAGAATAGTCAGGATGTGTGCCAAGAAGTTTATGGAGAGGAGTGTCGTAGTCAATTGTGCGGCTGGGCATTCTATTGATCAAGTAACAAGCTGTGTTAAACGCCTCATCCCAGAATCTGAGTGGCATTTGAGACTGAGCAAGTAGTGCAAGCCCGGTTTCAACAAGGTGTCTGTGTTTTCTCTCTGCAAGGCCGTTTTGCTGGTGTGTGTGTGTGGATATGATACACGATGATCAATGCCAGAAGCTTGGAAGTAATTATGTAAGCGATGATACTCTCCTCCCCAATCGGATTGAACCGAGCGAATTTTAGAATTAAGCATGTGTTCAGCGTGCTTTTGAAACTGAAGGAATACGGGCTCAACATCAGACTTGCATTTGAGGAAATAAGTCCACACATATCTACTGTAATCATCAATGAATGAAACATAATATCTCGAATTATTTACTGATGGGAGAGCTGGTCCCCATAGTCCATTGTTCCTTTAACAATTCGAAGGATTCTCTTCACGGCAGCCCAGTGTGCATCAGTGGGAGATTGAATGTATTGACAAACTCGATTCACTGCAAAAGCCAAATCAGGACGGGTCATAGTTAGGTACTGTAGACCACCAACTATGCTCTGATACCATGAAAGAATTTTCCAAACGCGCTGATCCTCTTGGGATCACCTTCTATTTATATCAATCAGATGGATTACATGGTTACATGGATCTGTGATCCGATTCTACAGGTACGTGCCTGCATGCTAGCTACAGAGGACGCGGACGCCGTGACCCAGTCATCTCGGCAGCATCGCTGAACGTTACACACACGCATACATTGATACGTATGTAGATGATTCTCTAACATGAAGTACCGGGCGCTGCCGAAAAGGGTTAAGGTGCCGGCGACGTAGGAGAGGTTGGAGGTGGTGGAGTGCTCGACGTGGATCGGGAGCAAGGAGAACGAGCGGGAGAGAAAGGAGTAGTACGTCTCGTTGCTCTCGTCTTTGGTGAAGTGGATGTCTTCGCCGCCGAAGAAGTAGCCGGCGCTGAGCTCCAAGGAGCGAAGGAGCGGGAGGGCGTCCTCTCCGGCTGGCACGCGTTGGGGAGCGGGGGAGGGCATGGTGTAGAGGGAGGGGTTCGAGGGCGAGGTGGAGGCAGTGGAGGAGAGGGCGGCGGTGGAAGCGAGGAGGAAGAGGATGCAAAGGCCGCAAAGAGCCGAGTTGTGAGCTGCCATTTTGGTTGGAGTAAAATGCGCGAGCGGTCCTCGAACTTGCGCTGCTGTGTCATGCCGGTCCACAAACTCACAAATCGTGCCGTTATGGTCCCTAATATCTGTTTGGGTCTCATTAACCATCCAATCGGATGCAAATGAGGGATTAGTGCCGGCGTGGCATGCCAGCTTGGACGGATAACATGGCAACTACTCCTACGACGGCCGCAGCATGCCGTTCTCTTCCCTCATCGCCGGCGTTGGGTACATCTGCTCCGTCGGCGTCGCGGCCCGCGGCGCTGGTGCGGCGACGGTCGGGGGTGGGGTGAGCAAGGTTTTCGACCGCATCCTGCCGGGCCCGTGCGTGCCATGGGCGTCGTGCCTGTGCGGCGTCTGGTCGAGCTCCGGGCCGGCTCTGCGGATGCCCGGGCAACGCCGCCATCTGCTACCCCTGCAGCTACTCCAAGGGCCCCAACATGACGGTGGAGCAGTTCCAAGGGCCACGGCCGAGTTCACGCCATCCCACCGCATCGGCTCCGGCGGGTTCGTTTGGCGGCGGGGGCTGCCTGGCGAGGCGGGAGCCGAAGGGGAGCCACGCCATGCCCAGCGGTAGCAGTTCATGGCGCCCGACACTCGGCATGGCGGAGCAGATAGGTTGGGTCACCCAAACGGCCGCGCGAATGGGGCCGACGCGGAGGACGACGATAAGCTGACGACATGCCCGGCTCCACCTCCCCTGCTCCGCCGCGCTGGCTTCTCCGCGCCAGGATCCGGCTGCTGCTGCTCCGGCCGCCGTAGAAGAGCTCGTCATCGGCCTGGCTTGGTCGCGTCGGATCTTGGGAGGGCGGCCGGCGAGCGCGAGGAAGGAGGCCCACACTGGCTCGCGGGCGAGGTCCTCCAGGGCGTAGGCGCTCCTCTACTCCCCCACCGCTGACCCGCGCCAGGAGGAGAGGAGACAGAGGGGCGGAGGGCCGGCACCTCCGGCCTGGATCCTAGCTCCGCGCCACCGACGATGGAGGCAGGAAGGCGCTCGTGGGAAGGAAACAGAGGCGGCCGCCCCGAGCTTGTGCCGGAGGGGTGCCGGGAGACAGCGCAGGGCTCCTGCTCCACCGGCACCGGGGGAGGAGCAGTGCCGCCGAGCACCAGCAGGGAGACGAGCACCAGCAGGGAAATTAGCCACGTTAGTATGCCACGTCGTCGCGGGTCACGGGTCTAGACCCATTTGGACCTGCAGTGAGACCCGAATATCGATTAGGGACCTCAGTGACACAATTTGTGAGTTCGTGGACCGGCATGACACAGCAGCACAAGTTTGAGGACCGCTCATGCACTTTACTCTTTTGGTTGGGAGGACGAGGGGAAACAAGGCAGGGCTACGGTGGCGAGATCGAGGTGTATGGTGTGGTGTGTTTATAGATTGGAGGTCCGTTGACGCCGTGATGCAATTGATTCGCCTTTGCTCAAGTCTTGCTCAAGTCTCGCAAGCTCAGCTCGAGTGCCCCATAGTGTCTGCTGATACTGATTTCTAGGTGTGTCACTCACACACCTGCCGTCCTGCCCACGAAGCTTTTTCCCGGCCATGATCCCGACAAATCTTTTGTTGACTTGACCGTAAGAGTTAAAACATAAAACGGACTGAATATGATAACGAACTACTGGCAGAGAAAATCCGGTTTCGGAATATCGCTTCACAGACGCATACGTAGTATCACTATCAGAAATTCAAAATCTCGGGTCTACGCCGCGGAATCCACGAGTGTTTAAAGGTCTTTGTATCAAGATTAATATTAAAATTAGCTACATTTCTTTTATTTATTTAGACATGAAAATCTCTAAGAGTTCATCTTGACTTCCCGTCCATTTTTTTATTTAGTAGGTGTTTTGATTACTTATGTTTTGATTACTGATATATTTTAAAAAACTCACAGCACACTCATTCACCTCTATTAATATACGCACACAAATACTTACCAATCAAGAAAAAAGTAGCATGGCAAGAGCAGAGCCCCATAAACAATTATATCATTTACAAATACGTGCCACAGTGATGTCTAAAGAGAAAAGAGCATATAGAGCATGACTTCTCATGTTGTGATCAGACTATGACTTCTCATGATTTCTCTAGCGTGTTGGGATAACCACACTAACACAGTAGGATAGTGTCAGTGGAAACAATCAATTTCAGCACACACTGAAATCAACTCAAAATATCAATCTATTCGCGGAAAGGAACACATGCATCACACATAATATGGAGAAAATGACAACAACACATTAATTAATCAAGAGACACCAAATTTAACGTGAAAGGCCCTAAATCAAGGAAAAATCACAGGACCAAACTAACCAAAATCTTCTTCCACTATTATGCGCTTGTGGGATTATAACAAATCCTTCTCTAGACAATACTAGAGGTTCTTGTACATCAAGATTACATCATTTTCGACAGCAACATCAAGATTGTGAGGCTACAACTTAAGGTACAGAAAGATCCCACCAAAGAGTAGTTGAACAATATATTGGAGGAACCAAGGATATGAATCTGAACCTTAACAACCTGGTAAACGAACTTCCTTGCTCCCTTGCAATCTTGCAAGATCTTCTCTCCAATCACTTTTTTCTCCCTCATTTCTCTTTCTCCCTTTCAGGCGTTGTTTTGAATTTTTATGGCTCTCTATCTCTCTCTTTTATGCCCATATTATTATGAGGGGGATTTTCCAACGTAGCGCATTGTGGAGGGCCTAAATTTACTTCCCGCAGGGTTTTGTAAAAGGGAATGTATCTAGTGCAAACCAACCCCTCCGTGCAAATTTTGAAAACCAACATGCACATTGTATCCTCTCTTTCACCTACAAGGCAAGTACATTCTCTTTCACCTACGAGGCAA
Organism: Echinochloa phyllopogon; assembly: GCA_033239725.1. Classification (NCBI taxonomy): domain Eukaryota; kingdom Viridiplantae; phylum Streptophyta; class Magnoliopsida; order Poales; family Poaceae; genus Echinochloa; species Echinochloa phyllopogon. Next base: position 41,552,698 of record BTCW01000005.1, on the reverse strand, counting down.
GTTGTTGACCGGCAAGCTTAGTGCCTTAGCATCAAGTGATCAGGCAAAGAGTGAATTACTCCATAGCTATGACTGCCTTCACCGAGAGAGGTAGGACCTTGTAGAGCATGGGTCTACAGACCCCGCACGTGCACGTCAAAAGAGGCACGGAGGCACAACTTGTGCTCCAACGGAACTTGCTGTTTCGATAGCCACTTGCTCTGAATATAGGGGTGTGTATGGGAGCACAATAGCAATAATGACACTTTTGTTGTGGTCCGTGGTACTCGGCTATAGTCAGCAATGTGGAGCTTAGGGTGTGGTACAGTTCACCGGCACTCAATTGATACTTGATAGGAAGAAAAAGTTTGACATGCGGTGACTTGATATATTGCGGTCAACCGTCTACATCACGGGGAGCATAGAGAATACTGATATGAGGCTAGTACAGTTCTGAATATTCAGAGGAAGACGCACCTCATTCTAGCATGGAAGACAAACTGGACTAATAATTGGACAAACCCACGACCACGAGGAGGCCTAGCACGGTGGGTCCATTTCTTTTTCATGGCTACTTTTCAAAGTAGTAATCGCCAACCATTTAGACTTGAGCCAACCAAACTAACGCTCGAGTTCAGTAGAGACCATCTCATACTCCCCTGATGTCCTCCTCCTCGAACCAAACCGCTGCTGCAAGAACAGCAGCACGGCCAGCACCGCCGCCCCGCACGGCACGACGACGTCCCACGCGACGCCGAACCGGTCGTCCCGAGGGCCCGCGTACACGTCCGACGGCGTCCTGCTCGGCGCGTACCCCCGCCTCCTGATCGCGTCGTAGACATGGGGCATCGCGCGCGCCGCGGTGCCGCCGGCGTAGAACCACGGCGAGAGCGACGACACAGCTCCCGCCCCGCCGCCCGAGAACGCGTTCATGGCCACCTGAGGGAGCAGGAACCCGTCCAGCGCCAGCCCCGCCGACGCCGCGAGGTCCTCCCACACCGTGCCCGGCTCCGGGCCGATGCGGACGGCGAGGGAGCCCTCCCGCGCCGCGCGGCGGCTGTTCCACACGTGAGCGACGACGGTCAGCGCTCCGCCGAGCAGGTACAGCGGCAGGCACACCCAGAGCGCTCTCTTCTCCGCCGCCGCCGCCGCCGACGTCGCGGCCTGCTTGCTCCGGCCGGCGGCCGATCTCCGTGCGGACCAGGCCAGCTGGATGAGGCGCAGCTGCAGCACGAACGCGACCAGCGTGGGCACCCTCAGCACCGCCTGCCTCAGCTCGTGCGGCACCGCCCTCTGGAACGGCGCGTACTCGTTTCCCCTGCTCACGAACAGGGCCTCGGTGCCGATCACGAGCGGGGCGACGTAGCCCAGCGCCATGACGAGGAGCATGGTGAAGGACGTGGCCGCGGACGCCTCGGGGCTCCGCTTGGCGTGGAGGATCTGCAGGGCCGTGAAGACGCACGGCAGCGTCGTGGAGACCACCAGCATGACGCTCTCCATGTCCATCCGCGAGATCTGCTCCGAGGCCTGGCCGGCGAACACCCCGAACAGAACGATGTCGATCTTGTCGAAGAAGAGGGGGTCCGTCGCCTTGGCTCGCAGGCTGCTGATCACTCCTTTCCCGAAGCCCTGCTGCGCCGCCTTGGCGTCGGGCGAGGGGAAGCGGGCGGTGATCAAGACCTGGCAGTCCGTGGTGGAGCCGCCGTTGAGCTCTTGGCAACCGATCATGCACAGGACGCCCGTCCTGGGATCGTAAACGCCCTCCGCCGTCATCTGGCGTTCTTCGATACTGACTAAGGACGTCAGGTTAGGACGCATGGGGTTCAGATTGTTGGCCCAGCTCTCTCTCTCCACTCACACAGGAACTCACGATGATGAAACAGGCTAGTGGATGAACACAGAAGCACTCACGCATAAGCACTAGATGCACACAGAAGCAATCCCTTTTGTGGCGCTGCACACCAGCGGCCCTTTTTTTTCACCACTCGCTCACTAAACATAGCTGATTACAGAGGATTTAAATAACACTCACACACACAGGCTCAGCCACACGCCGGCCGGTGCTCACGACTCCACAACTCGCGGATGACTCGGCCAGCACTTCATGCACACCCCATGATTAGGCCAAAGACTCCCGCAAGTAACTCTCCACTAACTAACTGTGCATGCAGATCACCTCCACCATTTTCTGCATGCCCCTGCGCGGATATCTTCTGGCACCTGAATTCAGTTAGCATCCGCATGCGTTGGATTGCTGATCCGTCGACCACACACGCATGCACTCTGTGCTTCACCATCCACAGACCAACTCTCTACACCATGCAACATGCTAGCTACACTGATCAGAACACTACACCACTACTAACACGTAACTAAAATAAACTAGACCACATAACAAGATTAAGTCTAACAATCACCCCCTAATCTTGTTGTCATTATTCATCACTTCTTCATCGAGCTTCAAAGTAACGCCGGCTCATCATCAGCATCTACAATGGCAAGATGTGACACTGCTTTTTCCATCGTCTTCACTGTATCACACTCGTCAGCAAAGTGTCCGAGCTCACCACACTTGCGGCAGTCGATCTTCGACTTGTCGAACTTGCTGCGATACTTCTTCTCACCGCTGCCGGAGCCACCTCCGCTCCTCTTCTCTTCAGCAACTTTGGCCTCCCACTCAGCACGTGTGAATCGCGGCTCAGCTTCCGCGATCAGCAGCTGCTGCTCACCCTCCCTTTCACGACGTCGCCCCTTTGAAGACTCCTCGAACGCCCGCAGACGCCCGACTGCCTCCGTCACCCTCATCTCCGACACATCCCCCCACTGCTCGATGGTGCTGATGAGGGGTAGGAACTTGTCGGGGACGGAGTACAAGATCTTCTCGACGACGCTTGTCTCCTCCACTTTTGTGCCGAGAGAACGTATCTCGTTCACAATCGTGGTAACCTTCAAAGCAAACTCATTGACTTTTTCAGATTCACCCATATACATACCAGCAAGCTCCCTCTTGAGGGTTTGTACTCGGGCCTTCTTGATGCGCTCTTCACCCATGTGCATCTCCTGGAGGGCATCCCACGCATCCTTCGCCGTCTCCTTCTCGGATATGGCCATCACCATGGCCTCCGACACAGCTTGGACAATGGCGGCGAGAGCCATTTGGTCCATCTTCTCATCGACACCTCCCTTGTTCGCCACGGCAGACCACACACCTTGTGCGCGCATGAAGATCTTCATCTTCACCGCCCACACGCCGTAGTTGTTCTCCGCGAGCATGGGGTAACGGAGTGTCACCCCCGCCTCCTTCACTTGCTGCACCACCAGCTTGTTGTCGGCGTCGTCGCCGGCAGCCACTTTACTGTTGTCGCCGATCTTCCCCATCTCTCGAACGTGGCTCTGAATACCACTTGTTGGCCCAGCTCTCTCTCTCCACTCACACAGGAACTCACGATGATGAAACAGGCTAGTGGATGAACACAGAAGCACTCACGCATAAGCACTAGATGCACACAGAAGCAATCCCTTTTGTGGCGCTGCACACCAGCGGCCCTTTTTTTTCACCACTCGCTCACTAAACATAGCTGATTATAGAGGATTTAAATAACACTCACACACACAGGCTCAGCCACACGCCGGCCGGTGCTCACGACTCCACAACTCGCGGATGACTCGGCCAGCACTTCATGCACACCCCATGATTAGGCCAAAGACTCCCGCAAGTAACTCTCCACTAACTAACTGTGCATGCAGATCACCTCCACCATTTTCTGCATGCCCCTGCGCTGATATCTTCTGGCACCTGAATTCAGTTAGCATCCGCATGCGTTGGATTGCTGATCCGTCGACCACACACGCATGCACTCTGTGCTTCACCATCCACAGACCAACTCTCTACACCATGCAACATGCTAGCTACACTGATCAGAACACTACACCACTACTAACACGTAACTAAAATAAACTAGACCACATAACAAGATTAAGTCTAACACAGATTCCTAGGAATATCGCGTATGATCATGTCGTAGCTGACGGTCAGCAGCTTATCATCATCCTTCATGGCGACCTCGGCATGTTGGGAGAAGGAAGCGTCGGCAGCTAGCTTGTCCCCGTAGACCATCGCCGCGCCGATGGTAACCGGGTGGGCTTCTCCAAGCTCCGTGAACCCGTCAGTGCTATCTCTGTAGAAACGGAACTCGAAGTCATGATAAGAATACTTTGCGGCCGGGAAAGGCCCCTTAGCCTTGTTCTTGTGGCTTCTCAGGACATCTTTGAAATAGCGTCTCTTTGCCTCATCGACCATCGTGTATCTGTACTCGACGTCTGAGAAGTTGCCTCTGTTGCTGTCCATGTCGATGCTCGACACCGATATCGCACCGGCGGCGGCGGCGGCGGCGGCGGCGTTGCTTTCGGCAGCGGCGGTGCCATGGCCGCTCGAGTTCCACAGCGTGCCGGCGACGATGCTCCGGTCATGAATCGTCCAAACGGCCGGGAACCAGAAGCTCATCCCGATGCCACAGTCATGCTCCTCCACCGCCAGCGACGCCGGCCCCGAGCGCACCACCCGGCACGCCCTGAGGCAGAGCGTGCCCACGGCGGAGTCCCAGTGCCCTTCCGCGACGACAGCCGCCTCCTTGACCATAAAGCCTGGCCGCAGGTGCCCCGTGAGCCACATGTTGGTGTCGCCGGAGAACGTCGCGTACAGCCGCACGGCGCCGCCCGCGGTGCACTGCACCTGGCCGATGTGCATGCGCGGCTCCTGAAGCCGCAGAGGCGCCGCCGGAGTAGATGCGCTCGAGCTCGACGCGTGCGCGCCGCCGCCGCCGCCGTGCCGCAGCTTGTAGGAGCTCACGAGCAGCTCTCTGAGACGCGCGCACGGGAAGCTGCCGCCTGCAGGCGCCTGGAGCGCGGCGCCGGCGCCTCTCGCAGCAGAAGGCGGCCGCAACGGCGGCGGCGGCGGCGGGCAGGACGCGTGCTGGCCGTACATGTACCCGTCGCCCTCGGCGTACGCGACGAGGGTGATGGCGTCGAAGCCGGCGCCCTTGAGCTCGCCGGTGACGAAGGGGTCCGTGAGGCTGGGCGGGCTGGGGACGCGGAGGCGGAGCACAGCGTCCGGGAGGTGTTTGAGCAAGCCGTCCTCCTTGGTGTAGGTGCCGGAGCCGACCATGCAGAGCTCGGCGGAGGCGGAGGAGTAGTAGCCGTCGAGGTGGAAGGAGACGGAGTGGGCGCCGGGGCGGTGGCGATATCTCTGCCGGTAGGCCGCCACGGCGCGGGAGGGGCGGTTGCCGGAGAGGGTCAGCGTGGCGGAGACGTGGATGAGGGTGGCGTTGGTGGTGCGGTCGACTCGGAGCGGGAGTAAGGTGAACGAGCGGCGAACATGGAACAAGCCGCCGCCGCCGCCGGTCTCGTCTCTGGCGAAGTGGATGTCCTCGCCGCCGGAGAAGTAGCCGGCGCTGAGCCGGAAGGAGTGGATGAGTGGGAGAGTGCCCTCGCCGCCGGCGGCGACGCGTTCCGGGGCAGGGGAGGGGATGCTGCAGAGGGAGGAGTCCGTAGCAGAGACGACGACAGAGCAGAGCGCGGCGGTGGAGAGGATAAGGAGGAAGCAGAGGTGATCAGTGGCCAGGTGGTTGCGATTCTTGTCTGGCGGCGCCATTTTGGTTTGGACGAAGAGCGTGGCGGCAAGGTGTGTGTGTGTGTGTGTGTGTGTGTGTGTGTGTGTGTGTGTGTGTGTGTGTGTGTGTGTGTGTGTGGCATCGGAAGCACCCGTGCGGAGCGGTGTTTATAGAGACACCGTGAAGTCGTCGAATGCGTTGCGTTTGCTGAAGAAATGCTGAGTTTCGATCTGCCTGCACCTCAGATTGCGCTGGACATTCACCTCTCTTACGTAGCGTTCAGTATACTAGTCTGCCAACGACCCAACGTTGTCGTGAGCAGGTGACGGCTACTACCCACACGCTCTGCACGAAGCTTCCGATCAAATCCTCCGTCGACTTTAGGAGGAAAATCCATGCATCCACGTCTACAGTGAGTTCAATAGCGCAGCGGACACTGAAATTCGTGGACTTTCTACAGAAGCATTACATGACCTCCGGAACTTCCGTGCATCCACGTCTCCATCGCCTTCGCCTGAACCTGAAATTTGCGGACTTTATCCTCACGTTCAGTGTCTGAAATTGGCATCATTTTCAGGCGACAGGTGTTCAGCCACTACCGTTCTGGTTCAGGGCCGAGGGCTTCGAGTGGGTGCTTTCATTGCTGGCGACCTTAGGCCATCTCTAGGGCCTAGGGGTCGACCCATCGTCTCATGTATGTGGAGGTGATGAACCGATTCATGGTTTCTGGAAGCAATCTGATGATTCATTGAGAAGTGAAAGAAAAAATCAACTGTTATTTTTGTCTCGATTCATAGCTACTAAAATGTTTCAAAAACTATAGAACTTACGCACCACATGGCTCATGCTAGAGCGAGCAGTCACGGAAGTTATTATTGCTGGAGGGAAACTCTAAAGCGAATCTCAGGACATCCATTTTTTTAGGAAGAATACATTTTTGACCATTTAACTATAGCCACGGTTTGGCTTCAACCATCATCCCCAAAAATCAGGAATCATTGATCATTCAACTATCAAAACCGTTCACGTTTGGCCCTCTGGTAGTTTTGGTTGGTGGTTTTGCTTACGTGTACGACATGTGGTTGTAGGTTCTACATGTAAGCAATTTTTTCTTTCTTCTTTCTCTTCATGTATACGTTTACGCCCAAAACTACCATGTTGCCGTACGTAGAGTCCACCGGCCGTCAACCACCAGCAAAATGGGCGGCGGCGGCAGATTGGCCATGAGGGGAGAGAGAAACAGAGAGGGAGGCAAGAAGAAGTTGTTGACATGTGGGCCCCGCCATCACATGTCATCAGCAAAACTACTAACCAAAACAGTTAGAGGACCAAACGTGAACGGTTTTAATAGTTGGATGGTCAATGATTCCTAGTTTTGGAGTTTCATGGTCGAAACTAAACCTTGACTACAGTTGGATGGTCGAAAATGTACTTCTTTCTTTTTTATTACCATGAATTATTCACCGCTGGACATGCTCTTAGAGGAAAGGACACGGGTGAGGCAGTACCGCAACAGTCATCTTAACTCAATAACTGAGATGGTGCACCATATAAGATAAAAAGTAATGTGACAAGTGAGTAAGAAACAATGAAGTTGCCGGTGCTAAGCTAGGAGGAGTGGATGGGCGGGAGCATGTCCTCGCCGGCAATGACGCGTTCTGGTGCAAGGGAAGGGACGTGTAGATGGAGATGACCATGGCAGAGACAACAGAGGAGAGTGTGGCGATGGAGAGGAGGTAAGTAGGAAACAAAGGTGGTCGGTGGAAAAGTGGTTTTGATTCTTGGCCGGCGGCGCCATTTAGCCGACAAGTGGAAAAGTCATCTATCCACATATTTTAGAGGTAAAATTTTCTGTATTTTATTATATTCCAGGTGTTATTCTCACATATTTCATATAGCAGAAATATTGAGTACTATGCAATTCAAAAAGGAATCCGATTGGTCATGTATAAACGTGGCTGAAAAAAATATTGTACATGCTTCTTTTTTTTGTCACATTAAAAGGAATAGAGGGAGTATGTTGTTCCATCCGTCCATTTCAAATTATATTACACTGTAGTTCAGCTTGTCTAACTGTGTCCATTTATAGAAAATATATATATTAATATCTCTACAATATCGTACTCCCTCTGTTTTTATTTACATGTCTATTAGTTTTGTATTAAGTCAAATCTACCTAAGTTTGATCAAGTTTATTTAATTGACGGGAAGTTTGATCAAGTTTATTAAAAAAATATAAAAACATCTATTATCCAAAAAACATTTCATGGATCTATCAAGATATATATGCTATTATATTTCTCTATAAATTTGATTGAAGTTGGGCAGATTTAACTTAGGACAAACTTAACTTGACATATAAGTAAAAACGGAGGGAGAATATATGCACTATCAAGATATATTTAATAGTGGATTCAATGAAATTGGTTGGATGTCAAATATATTGATGTTTTGTGTTAAACTTAGACATGTTTTTACTTAGAACAAAACTAAAGTGATTTATAATTTAGAATAGCGAGAGTATTCATGAAATTGCCGGAAACAAAACATACCGTTAGTAGGATTAGCCATATATTAGTTGATATGGTGTTCTTCAAACTATATTATGTTTTAACAATAAAGCTCACATATATATTATAAAGGGAAATTTTAGAGTGGCTTATTTCTTTTAGTTTTTGGAGGTTACTGCAATAAGATTATATAAAGCATGATAGTGACTATTGAGGCATTCACAAAGGATGGTTGATTGTTTAGTCATAGGATATATGGATAAGTTCAATGTCACCTTTCTTATCTCTCATTATCAATAAAAAATTAAATTATTCCATGTTAGGATTCCTTCCCATTATTAAAAACAAAATTATATATATGTATCTATATACCTATATAGACCTATGCCAATATTTGTGTCCATATATCTATCTGTATAAGTATACCTATACATGTGTTCGTATCAATATTTGTACCAGTCTCTATATCTGTATCTATATCTATATCTGTATCTATATCTATATCTGTATCTATATCTGTACCTGTATATATACCTATATCTGTATCTATGTCATAAACTTCCACGGGGAGTAGTCTTAGATACATCTTGTAGTTGTAAGGGCTAAAGAATTAGGCAATTTTGATGCGGCTATTTCAAGCCCGTGGGAATGCAAATGTGTGGTCGATCATTAGTAATAATTAACTATATATTGGTGTGTCACGAGGTTGTGTGGACCATGCTTGTGCTCCTTTCATTGGTTTGATTTTCATAGTCCATCTTTAATATTTGTTAAGCCTTTCGTGGTTTCAAATTTGGCATGACAATCAAATGTTGGTTTGACTGCCCTCCCACTGATGCCATTTTCGTCAATTGTGATTATGTTTGGTGACATGCAGGAAAATTGCAGCCCCACTGGGTTGGTGGAAGTGATTAATGGTGTTAAATAAGCATGACCTCAATTTTGCTGCTTCATAAATATACCATCTGTACCAGCTTCAAGCTTTAATTTTTTTGGTTGACCTTCATTTCCTCTGATACTAGTTCCTTCCCCACCATTTCCTCTTTTACTCAGAAGCAAAACATCTCCGGCAATGTCGTCCCACACCGTCTGCATGGCGCCCGTCCACAGCTGCGGCGTGGAGGTAGAGCTGGTCGCCGCCGGTGACCATGTTCAAAACCGCACGGAGGCAGAGCCACCCAAGCCGCTCGTCGACGATGACGGCCGGCCGCTGCGCACGGGCACGCTGTGGACGGCCAGCGCGCACATCATCACTGCGGTCATCGGCTCCGGCGTGCTCTCGCTGGCGTGGGGCGTAGCCCAGCTGGGATGGGCAGCAGGCCCCGCCGTGATGGTGCTCTTCGCCGCCGTCATCTTCTACACCTCCACTCTCCTCGCCGAGTGCTACCGCTCCGGCGACCCCATGTTCGGCCCGCGCAACCGCACCTACATCGACGCTGTCCGCGCCACGCTTGGCGATTCCAAGGAGAGGCTCTGCGGCGTCATCCAGCTCTCCAACCTCTTCGGCATCGGCATCGGCGTGTCCATCGCCGCCTCCGTCAGCATGCAGTATGTGGCCGGTAACCCAAAAACCGCTCTCCTTCAGAACCGTGCCACGCCTCCATGGCCATAACGAGTAGTTTTGTTACGCGAGCAGGGCGATCAGCAGGGCGGGTTGCTTCCACTACAGAGGGCACGAGGATCCGTGCCACGCCTCCACCAGCCCGTACATCGCCATCTTCGGGGTCATGCAGATCGTCTTCTCGCAGATCCCCGACCTTGATAAGGTATGGTGGCTCTCCATTGTCGCCGCCATCATGTCCTTCTCCTACTCCGCAATCGGCATCTCCCTTGGCCTTGCGGCGATCGTAGGTACATCCATCTCTGCAAATATGGGACAAAATTCATTCTCTTCATTCTCCTTGTGACCTGTTAAGTGTTGCTGATGTTTTCAATAATTGCAGCAAATGGAGGACTGAAGGGCAGCCTCGCCGGCGTCATCGGCGCTGGCGCCAGTGTGACCTTGATGCAGAAGGTCTGGCGAAGCCTGCAGGCCTTTGGGAACATCGCGTTCGCTTACGGTTTCTCTATCATTCTGCTCGAGATCCAGGCATGCAGCTTTCGCTGTCACTCATCTTTGCCAGTCTGTAGGAGAATGTTTATTTGTTACTACTACTTACCTAAAACATGTCCGTGCCTGATGTTTCTCTTTCATTCAGGACACGATAAAGTCGCCGCCGCCGTCCGAGGCTAAGGTGATGAAGAAGGCGACGGCAGTGAGCGTGGTGGTGACCACTGTGATCTACCTGCTGTGCGGGTGCGTGGGGTACGCGGCGTTCGGCAGCACGGCCCCGGACAACATGCTGACGGGCTTCGGTTTCTACGAGCCCTTCTGGCTGCTGGACGCGGCGAACGCCTTCGTCGTGGTGCACCTGGTGGGCACCTACCAGGTCATGACCCAACCGGTCTTCGCCTACGTCGAGCGCCGGGCAGCCGCGGCCTGGCCCGGCAGCGCGCTGGTCCGGGACAGGGAGGTCGGATTTGGCCGAACCATGGCGTTCTCCGTGAGCCCGATCCGGCTGGCGTGGCGCACGGCGTACGTGTGCGTCACCACGGCGGTGGCCATGCTGCTGCCGTTCTTCGGCTCCGTGGTGGGGTTCATCGGGGCAGTCTCCTTCTGGCCGCTCACGGTTTACTTCCCCGTGGAGATGTACATCGCGCAGCGCGGGGTGGCACGGGGAAGCGCGCGGTGGCTGCTCCTACAAGCGCTGAGTGTTGGGTGCCTCGTCGTGTCCGTCGCCGCCGCGGCTGGGTCGATCGCTGGCGTCGTGGAAGAGCTCAAGGCGCACAACCCGTTCTGCTGGTCATGCTGACCGAACCACCAACTCGTCTGGCAATGCTCTCTGAGACACTCTGAGTGAATCCCCACCTCGAGAAATGCATGCTTTAGCTTTCTTCTCGATGGTATTATATCCAAACTACAAGCAAGAAGATGCTCGTTTGCAATTTGCAGAGACCGTGCTGCTAATATTATCTTACTATTACCAATTAAACACTCCAAAAGAAGCCTCGGCGTTAATCCTTGCGAGAAGTGCTAGAAAAAAAATAAAAAACCTAGAAATTCTCACAAAAATCAGAAACATCTAACCATTAATTTTGTATGCATAATCACCCTAACTGTTGGATTTACTCTATTTTAAAGAAAATTATCCGCCTATGCTATTATGAAACAACCTAAAATAACCCCTGTATATACATATAAATTTCCCACCACTGTCATTGGAAAAAAATACATAACTCAATAACCAAAAAAGTACTGTACCGATCCATGAAGCCTAACTATTCTTTGTAGGTCTTCTTTTCGGTTTCAGAGAAAATTTATACTATAAAGATCCAAAACTTTCGAGGCCGACGGACCCACAAATCAGCCACAGTAGAATTTTTCCGAACCCACGATTTTCATCAGACTCTTTAGTCACACTTTTGAAGAAATTATAAAACGTTACGCCTCGTCATTGTAAAAACAAACACGTGCCTACGTAGAATCGTCGAGTTCATAATCAATAAAGTCTATGACCAACTATCGTTATATAATCTTATTTTCTACTAATCGTGTGTTTCTATTAAACGTGTGTGTCACACGTGCGTTCTTGCTAGTAATATTAAATAACCAACTGATCTCCATGGCTCTTTAAATGTTCTTATTAAAATCTTAGAGAGAATCTTGCCAATATCTCAAAATAATATTCACAATAAAATGTACGCGTAAACACTAATAAAAAATAATTATATCATCAAACCTTCTAAAATAAATGGACGCCGGCAACAAGTACAAATCCAACCCAAACAAAATATTTTAATCACTTCATAAATAATTTTTAAAATATTACTAATGTCGTTCCTTCCCGCAAAATATAAATGGATTATATAAAGGCAACAGAGTTAATTACTATTCTAGAACCACTTAACAGCCATAAATAATTTGAATAAACTGTTCATATGTATCTAATTTTAAATTGTTGTGGTCTCATTGAGGAACCAGAAAACACATCATGCATAGATATCTTGAGTAACTAAGACCTTGGCGATGACTACGTCCTAAAAATACCATCTGCAAAACTGGAGAAATTATCATATTTCCTATGTTAAAATCATGAAACATCACATAATATTAATATATATTAGAGGACAATATGTACAGCATTACAAAATTTGACATTTTCTCCAAAAATACGTGATATAGATAAATAATCTCATTAACAAATATAAGTTGGATTGTGGGAGATATGCCCCCTACTTAATGTGACCTTAGGTTAAAGACAAGTCATCTAATATCTTGTATATCTCTACGTAATAACAAAGTAATGATTGATTAAGTGTTACATCATATTTTTATAGAAAATTTCCTAATATTTCTTAAAATCACATCATTTCTTATTTGTAGCAACTTTTGCAAAAAAAGACCTATAATTTTATCGAATCAATCCACGTTACTTTGTCTTCTCCCACCGTTCCACACACTGCCAAAATATTAGTGCGTAGTTGATAATTGACCAAGCGTCAACATATGGACCACGTTTGCACCCAGCGAGACTGAGACTCCACCACCATGCGCAGCATAGTCATGACTGATCAACATGGGCATTGAAGGGAACACCAAGTCTCACTCTGCTCCACTTCCTTTACCCAGAGCTATAGCGGCAGACGGTAGAGCGTGCAAGGGGGCGCCGTTCGCGACGCCAGCTGACGGACGGAGCATAGAGCTCAGAGCTCGAGCGCGGAGTGCACATGACAAGGGATCGGAGCTAAGCAGCGAGGGATGGGAGTGAGCGGAGAAATAAGCATGAGAAGTAAGGTCCAGAGTCGGAGCTTGAGCGGTCAGATGTACTGGAATGTTGACAGCCATGATCTGAGTATGGCCCTGTTATCCGCGTGTCCACATGGATATATTTGCTAGTACTACCTCCATTCCTTAATAGATGACGTTTAGGACAGAAATTTAGTACTGGAGGTAGGCTAAAAGGATTGGTCCTAACGTCAAATAAAAAAGGATGGAGGTAGTATGTATTTATAGGTGTTTATAAGTGTGTACGCGTGTGAGGCTTCACCGTCAAACACGACTTTAGCATCACGACAGTTGAACAGTTGCCTTGTGATCGGCTCATACGCTAGCTAAGAGCTAACCGAGGAGGCCATCTCGTATCCTCCCGCCCGTCGTCTGCTCTTCAAACCGCACAAGAACGCTCCCCCAAGCCGCTGCTGCAAGAACACCAGCGCGGCGAGCGCCGCCGCCCCGCACGGCACGGCCACGTCCCACCCGACGCCGAAGAGGTCGTCGCGGGGGCTCGCGTACACGTACGACGGCCTCCAGCTCGGCACGTACCTCTGCTTCCTGAACGCGTCGTACGCGTGCGGCGCCGCGCGGATCACGCTGCCGCCGGCGTAGAACCACGGCGAGAGCGCCGGCGCCCTCCTCGTCCCGGCCCCCGAGAACGCGTTCCACACGACCTGGGGCAGCAGGAACCCGTCCAGCACCAGCCCCGCGTACGCCGCGAGGTTGTCCACCACCGCCGGCCCCGCCTTCGCCGCGAGGTTGTTGTCCACCACCGCCGGCCCCGGCGGCGCGTTCATGTGGGCGATCCAGACCACGACCGCGCCGAGCGCGTACAGCGGCAGGCATATCCAGAGCGTGCTCCTCTCGGCGTCGGCCGGCGACGGGCCCTCCTCCCCGTGCTTGCTTCCCGCCGCCTGGTCCTGGTCCGTCGACCGCCGGGACAGGGCGAGCTGGAGGAGGCGTAGCTGCAGGACGAAGGTGTCACACCCGGTTTTGAAGGCAAAACCAGATGCATCTCATATGTGCGCCAGGATCAGTTTACACACATATGGTAGACGTCACAAGTGAATATCCATAACCATGCATAACGAATGAGTATTAAAGAGTACTTATTACAAACTCAGAGTTGACTCAAAGGTCATAGCGGAAGACTTAAAATAAACGTTTAACTAACGAAGCCAAAGTGACTCCAACTCCACAGGCATTGACTGGGGGAGACTCGCCTAGAACTCCTCAAAATCCTCAAAATTCTCCCAATCTGAGCAGCATTCCGGTAGTAGTTGATGCAGTAAAAGAAAGAAAGAAAAGCAACAAGTATGAGCACATACGTACTCAGCAAATGTAATATGACATACAAGGCTGAGGCAAAAAGGTTGGCTGACCATACTGCAGTAAGCACTTTTAGTTGGTCAAATTTTATTAAGCAACTATTTACTAGCAAATGAAAGTATATACCACCCACAAGTTAATGAATGTCAATTTCCCAACATATTCAAGTAACCACGATTTAGATCATGTTCAAGTATGATTATCATGTAAGGGTCCAGGCCGCTCTTGACCGTGAGCACGGCTGTTATAACAGTTTTACACTCTGCAGAGGTTGTACACTTTCACCATAAGCCGTGATTCCCATTGCCCGAGAGCATTGTACCCTTCCCACACCACGTGGACCGAATACTGGGTTTCACTATGAGACCTTTACAAAAGCACTCTAATAAATGATAGCCCGCTAAGGTTTCAGGTTCAGCAAAGCATAACCCTCCCTAATGAGGTCTGTCTCTTACCAAAGCCCACAGCTCAAAAGGACCGAGCTATACCTCGTCATTCGCCACCCCCCATGCCCCTTTCGGGTAAAGCTACCAAAAACTAGAGCACCTAATTAGTCAGTCAAAGCCAGAGCCATATAGCACTCATGGTTGTACTGTTTTCCTGGGTGGTTCTCCATGTTCCGATTAAAAAGATATGATCTTGCCATTAATTGATTAAAAAGGTAGTAATGGAACATAGAGTGTGGGTTCAATTAACCAATCCCAGTTGAGCAAGCTAAGCAGCATCTACCATCAAAGTTAATTAAATAACCCAGTTTCAGGGACAGGAAAAATATAGTGGCTAGGTAAATCCTTAAATAGGAACCCATCAAATTAAGACACATGCATGGGTGGTGAAATTAATAATTATTAGGACATTTGCATGACATAATACACTTGCCTTCTTCCCAACTCGGTTGCTGCTCAAATCCTTCTCCAAAGCTTGGATCTTCAGAGAAATCTTCAAATTGCTCGTTTCCTAATCGCATCACACATTCACATGCAAGGAAACAATACAACAAATAAGAAACAGTACACCAAACAATTCCAACAGAAGAAAACAACAGCACAAAACTAATCTACACGTTACAACGAACGCGTGAGCGCGAGAATCACCGAAATCGGAGTTAAAACGCAAAAGATATGACTTTTCTAAGATTTAGGGGCTTTCTGGCAAAGTTTTAATAATTTCAGGGGCTAAAATAAAAGAAAAAGGACCTATTTGTAATTATTTTCGAATAAAATTGGACTGCGGGTTAATTTTGAAAATCTTCAGGGACTCTTTAGCAAAAGTCGCACTGTTGACCGGTATCTAGAGGTTTGACTCGGGCTGGAATCTAATCTTGACCGTGGGTTGCTGATCGGACGGTCGGGAACAAAACAGCCGAAGGGGGTATCGCCGGCGGGGAAACAGAGCGGCGGCGCCGCCCGAGTTCGCGGCGGAGGGTCGCCGGAGAAGACTCGATCCGGGGCTACAGCGCACTAAACTCAACGAGAATTGGCCGGGAAGGAAGATAAGACCAAGGCGAACTCACCCCGGGTGATCTCGGCGAGAACCTTGCGACAGGGACGTCGGGCGACGACGAATGGCGGCCGACGGCCCTGAAGATCGGAGATGGTCGAGATTAGCACGATGTGGGGCCAAACTCCGGGCAAGAACGCGACGGAAAGCTTTAGGGCATCAAGGCGAACCTCTTGGTGCGCTTCTCGGCGAGAGCGGAGCTTCGGCGGTGAAGTTCAACGGCGGCGGCGCACGGGTCGGCGATGGCGGCTCGGGCGCTAGGGTTTGCGGCTCGACTTCGATGGGAAAGAACGACGGCCGGGTGCGCGCTTAAATAGGTCGGGAGAACAAGGCTTGGCGAGCGCGCGGGAGCAGGACTCGGCGGCAGAGACGGCGCGAGCTCGGACTCGGAGCAGAGTCCGGGTCGGACGGGAGGAAGAAGGAGACCCTGACATGGGGGACCCACTCGTCAGCGGCTCAAGAGAGCGAGAGAGAGACGGCGGAAGGAGAGTAAGGACGGGCCGCGCTGGGCCGGAAGAGGAAACGGGCCGAAGAAGGGAAACGGGCCGGAGCAAAAGAAATAAGAAAACGACCGGGGAGAGAATGTGAGCTGGGCCGAAAGCTCAGGGGTGAAAAGTGGACTTTCAAAAGAGTTCAAGGCCCAAACTAACACAGCCTAAATAATTTCTTTTTTTTTTCTAAAACTCAAACAAATGCAAATCAAATTTGAATTTAAACAGAATTTAAATTCCAATTTGATTTACTAGCAACCAAAAAAATATATGCAACAGCATGAATGCAACAAAAACTTATTTTAACTAAAATAATTATTTAATGTGATATTTAAATTAATAAAAAGGCTAGAAATTCCAATTAATTCCTAGAAAAAATTATTTAAGCCTTAATAAATCCTAGAAAAAAAATTCAAGGGTTGCTATAATTTAATTGTGATGAATTTTAGGGTGTTACAAACCTACCCCCCTTAAAATGAATCTCGTCCTCGAGATTCGGACGGACTAGAGAACATCTGAGGAAACTCTGCCATCAACTCATCCTCTCTTTCCCAAGTTGCCTCACTTTCTGCATGGTGACTCCACTGAACTTTACACATCTTGATCACCTTGCTCCTAGTAACTCTCTCAGCAGTTTCCAAGATTTTAGCTGGGTATTCCTTGTAAGTCAAATCATCTTGCACATCCAACTCATCCAAGGGTAATTCCTCCTCAGGAACTCTAAGACACTTTTTCAACTGAGAGATATGGAACACATCATGTACATCTGACAGTCTGGCTGGCAACTCTAATTGATAAGCAACCTCACCTTTTCTATCAATAATCTTGAAAGGTCCAATGAAACGAGGAGATAACTTTCCTTTTACTTTAAACCTTCTCAAGCCTCGAATAGGAGATACTTTCAGATACACATAATCACCTACTTCGAAAGTTAATTCTCGTCTTCTTGTGTCTGCATAGCTCTTCTGCCTGGACTGAGCCGTTCTTAAATTTTCTCTGATAATCTGAACCTGTCTTTCTGCTTCCTGCAGTATCTCTGGACCAAACAACTGACTCTCACCAGTTTCACTCCAATACAACGGTGTTCTGCACTTTCTACCATAAAGTGCTTCGAACGGGGCCATCTTTAGACTGGTCTGATAACTGTTGTTATACGAGAACTCTGCATATGGAAGACTCTTGTCCCAACTACCTCCATGCTTCAAAGCACAAGCTCTCAACATATCTTCCAAAATCTGATTAGTCCTTTCTGTCTGACCATCTGTCTGAGGATGATATGCAGAGCTGAAATTCAACTTTGTATCCATAGACTCATGCAACTTCTGCCAGAATCTAGATGTAAACTGAGTACCTCTATCAGACACTATCTTTTTAGGCACACCATGGAGACAAACAATTCTGGACATGTATAACTCTGCTAACTTAGCACTGGTATAGGTAGTGTTAACGGGTATAAAGTGAGCTACCTTAGTTAATCTGTCCACAATAACCCATATAGAGTCATATCCTCCACGAGTGCGGGGTAATCCTACAATGAAATCCATGCTGATTTCTTCCCACTTCCATTCAAGCACCTTGAGTGGTTGAAGCAAACCGGCAGGTCTCTGGTGTTCAGCCTTGACTCTCTGACAAACATCGCACAATGCCACATGGGCAGCCACATCTCTTTTTAATCCATACCACCAATACCTTTGCTTCAGATCCTGGTACATCTTGGTGCTTCCAGGGTGAATAGAATATGCGGAATCATGAGCTTCTCTCAATATCTGCTCTCTGAGAGACTCAATATCTGGTACACATATCCTCTTTCTAAACCAGATTGTACCTTGATCATCTTCGGTGAAGTCAGGAGCTTTCCCTGCTAACATGGTTTCCTTGATTTCCTTTATCTTCTCATCAGTAAGCTGACCCTTCCGAATTTCCTGTTCCAGTGTGGACTCAACTTCCATTGTCACACCTTCTGTCTGATTCAGTAATCCTAAGTTCAGCTTTTCCATCTCTGCAAGCAACTCATCTGGTAACTGGCGGCCAAACATTGCATTTACTTGTGACTTCCTACTTAACGCATCAGCGACCAAATTAGCCTTGCCAGGATGATAGTTGATTCCTAGATCGTAATCCTTGATCAACTCCAACCATCTTCTCTGTCTCAAATTAAGATCCTTCTGAGTAAATATGTACTTCAGGCTTTTGTGATCAGTATACAACTCACATCTGTTACCTAGAATATAGTGCCTCCAAATTTTTAAGGCATGAACAACAGCTGCAAGTTCTAGATCATGAGTAGGATAGTTCAGCTCGTGTTTCCTCAACTGTCTGGATGCATAGGCTATAACTCTGCCTTCCTGCATGAGCACACATCCAAGACCTCTACGAGAAGCGTCACAGTAAATATCAAAGTTCTTGTGAATGTCAGGCATAACAAGCACTGGTGCTGTAGTCAACTTCCTTCTCAATTCTTCAAAACTGGCCTGACACTCTTCTGTCCAAACAAACTCCTTGCCCTTCTCTAATAGCGAAGTAAGAGGTTTCGCTATTTTAGAAAAGCCTTCAATGAACCTTCTGTAATATCCAGCTAATCCCAGAAAACTTCTGATCTCAGAGACTGTGGTAGGAGGTTCCCATTCCAACACATCCTTGACTTTACTTGGATCCACTGCAATACCTCCATCCGTAACCACATGACCAAGAAAAGACACTTGATTCAACCAGAATTCACATTTACTAAACTTGGCATACAACTGGTTTTCTCGAAGAGTTTGCAACACCAACCTCAAATGTTCTTCGTGTTCTTCCTCATTCTTCGAGTAAACCAGAATATCATCAATAAACACCACCACAAACTTATCCAAGTACTCCATGAACACCTTATTCATCAGGTACATAAAGTAGGCGGGTGCATTTGTTAATCCAAACGACATCACCGTATACTCATATAATCCATACCTGGTGGTGAATGTTGTTTTAGGAATGTCGGAACTTCTGATTCTCATCTGATGGTAGCCAGATCTCAAGTCAATCTTGGAGAAAACCTTAGCTCCTCTTAACTGATCAAATAAGTCTTCAATTCTGGGTAATGGATACTTATTCTTGATGGTTACCTCATTCAATGAACGATAATCTACACACATCCTCAGAGTACCATCCTTCTTACCCACGAATATTACAGGTGCTCCCCAAGGTGATGAACTAGGACGAATGTAACCTTTATCCAACAATTCCTTAAGTTGTTTCTTAAGTTCTTCTAGTTCATTAACAACCATTCTATATGGTCTTTTAGAAATAGGAGCAGTACCAGGTAAAAGCTCAATAATAAACTCAATGTCTCGTTCGGGTGGCATACCTGGCAATTCATCTGGGAAGACATCTGGAAACTCACAAACAACTCTGATATCCTCCAAAGGAACACCACTGGCCTGATTCACTGAGTATGTTGAAGCTGAGGGTTGTGTGGCTCCGAATTCAATCTTCTCTCCCTGAGGACTAGTCAACAACACGGACCTCTTGGCACACTGAATCACCGCATTAAAAGCAGCTAACCATCTCATTCCAAGTATGACATCGATTCCCTCAGAGTTCAGGACTATCAGATCCGCAGGAAAATCTACCCCAACTATTTTCAGGTTAACTCGGGGACAGATAAAGTTAGCTTTCATGTTTCCACCGGGTGAGCTAACTAGCATGGAATTTTTCATAGGGACCATGGGTATATTGTACTTAGCTACGAATTGAGCAGTAATAAAAGAATGAGATGCTCCAGAGTCGAATAAAACCGATGCAGGGGCTGAGTTGACGAGGAACATACCAAGTACCACATCCTGGGACTCCTGGGCGGTCTCTGCAGCAACATGGTTCACCTTGCCCCGCATCTGATTCTGCTGGCCCTTGTTGCCCTGGGGCGTCTGGTTCACACTCCTATTCTGCTGCTGAGGGGTATTCTGAGTAGGTGCACTGCCACTCTGGCGCTGTGGGGTCTGAGCATTCCTTTTAGGACAGTTGTGAGCATAGTGGCTGGGATCTCCACAAATGTAGCAGGAACGAGGAGTAGGAGCACTGCCGGGTGCAGGTGTCTTCACTGGAGTTTGAGTAGGGGTGGTTTGGCGGTTCTGCTGAAACGCTGGACGCTGCGGTGGAGGTGCTGACCGCTGACCCTGACTCTGCACAAAGTTACTCCCTTGCCCACCAAAACGAGCGGGCATGTTCTGCTGAGGTTGCTGGAAACGAGGGCGGGTGTTACTGCTTGACTGTCCTGAGGACATGAACTTCCTCTTCTGCTCTCCCAACTCACGGCGCTTGCTCTCCAAGCCAATAGCCTTATCCAGCAGCTTCTGAAATGTTGGGAAGGTGTGAGACATGAGTTGATATTGGAGCGGTGGAATCAATCCTTCCAGAAATCGCTCCTGCTTCTGCTCATCATCCTTCACCTCATCTGGGGCGTAACGGGACAACTGGATAAACTTATCCCAATACTCACTGACGGTCATCCCACCTTGCTTAAGTGAGAGGAACTCCTTCTTCTTCAGCTTCATGACGCCAGCAGGAATATGGTGGCTCCTGAAGTTGGTTCTAAACTCCTGCCAGGTGATAGCATCAGGGGTGGCATGAGCAGCAAGATAAGCATCCCACCAATCTGAAGCTGATCCTTCCAAGCGTCCTGAGGCATACAGGACCTTCTCCCTGTCATTGCACTGAGCCATATCCAGCTTCTTCTCAACGGTCTTCAGCCAATCATCAGCATCCAGTGGATCTGCCGAGTGGGAGTAGGTAGGGGGTTTGTGACTCATGAACTCCCGGTGCTTGTCCCTCTGCTGGTTGTTGTTGTTGTTGTTGTTGTTGTTCTGTGCTTGCATGGCTGCCAAGGTGTTAGCCATGCCCTGGAGAATCTGAGTCTGGTTGGCGAGGATCTGATCCATTGCTGTAGGTGCTTGATTCGGCGGAGGATTTGGATTGGGGTTGGCACGTCCTTGACGAATCACAGGTGGTCGATCCACTCCACTTCTAGACCTGGTGTTTACCATCTGGTGGTTAGAACATGAGATTCAGAGAGTGGTAAAAAGATATAACTCAAATCATGAACAGATAAGAGTTAGTGTAAACGAGTTTCCAACGTCAGCCAATCCAAATTCTGAAACAGATTCTGTTCGTCCTAATTAAACAGTTGTAACTCTCATTCTGTTTATCCAAAAATCATGATCTTTTGTCAGAACGTATATTATAAAATTCTGAAACTAACCCAACTTGAATCACCTCGATCGGAGTTTTGTAGCTCGAGATATAAAATAAACAAGACAGCTGTGTCAGGACCACGGGACAGATTCTGGTTACTCCAATAAAACCATTATATCTCCCTGCCAGAACCTCCAAAAATCACGAAAAATTCCCAGAACCTAGGTTATCAAGTCCTTATTCCAACCCAACTGGATTTACGTCAAACGGGGTTCTGAAGCTCCAGAAACAATTCTGACAGTACCAGGATATCATGCAGCGGCGAGAACAGATTGTCGCATCACATGATTTTTAAGAGGGGTACGATTATATGGATAAAGAGATGGTTGAGGGCTAAGATCAGAGACCAAGATAACCCAAAAACTAACTAACTTTATTTATTTATTATTTACTCAATTGTGGTCATCACTCCACAATTAAGTTCACTCATTACAAAGATCCAAATCAGACATTAACACAAAAGCAAACACGAGGCATACACTCCTAAACAAACTAAAGCACATGTTACGCACGACTCTAAACGTACTGAACTAACAAAATAAAGGGTATCCTATCTTAATAGGTATGGGTAAAGCAACTAGACAATCCACCAAGCACTGTCTAGCGAGGCGGTGAATGACCCAACAATCCTTCTATATCTTCATCCAATGGCGGAAGTGCTTCTCCTTTGAGTTCAGCTATCAACCTCTTGTTCTTCCTTCGTTCAGCAGCGAGTTCTTCACGCACTTCTTGTAGTTCCCTTGTGGTGTCATCGGCGTGCACGTTGAGCATCTGGGTGAATGCCACCTGGACGTTGAGTGTAGAGTCTAAGCCAGGCGGTTGCGGTACAACACCAGTTGGAGTGCCTTGCTGCCTTCGAGGAAGATATGCCCAAGCAGTGTGGCTTACTTCAGCAGCCTCTTCATGACAAAACACAGAGAGTGCCCTCCTGGCTGCATCCTGAATTCCAGCTTCGAAAGTTGATCTGATGGCGATGGCATGATGCACTGCAGCCTCTTTGGTTCCTCCAAACTCATAATCAGGCTCCCTGATGTATACAGCGACTTCCCAGTCCTCTGGGTGATCTGGGTGTGTCCTCCTCCTTCCACAATATTCTATCTCCACTGGGTAGTTCAGACGCTCGAAAAGCATTCGAAGCATCATCGGAAACCCACTGTTTCCTCCGTCGTGGTGGTGAATAGTCACTACCCACATGTCAGGCGGCGGAGAGGGTCCTTCACTTCCTTCAGATCCAGCTGGAGCATTCCCTCCTGAGTTAACTTCTTCGTCCATCACTTCCATCTCTTCAGGTTCCGATTCCTCTTCTTTCACTGAATGCGACGCAAGCGAGGAAAGAGTGCTTGCCAATCTACGAGCACCTTGCCTTGTCAGCACCATCTATGGTTTAAGCAAGAAAGGGGTTAGAAACAGTTCTAAAGATACCAGAATCAGGTGAGATGGAGAAAAGAGAGAACAGAAAAGGCAAAATCAAGGAGGAGACAATTATCAATGGCCTGGAATACTAGCAAATTAAACCAAGAATAGCTAGACCAAGAGTAGTTAAGCAAACTAATCCTTAGAGAATGACCAATGCTATCTAGGCTTGCGTCCTACAGTCAACATAGCTCTGATACCACTTCTGTCACACCCGGTTTTGAAGGCAAAACCAGATGCATCTCATATGTGCGCCAGGATCAGTTTACACACATATGGTAGACGTCACAAGTGAATATCCATAACCATGCATAACGAATGAGTATTAAAGAGTACTTA
This sequence comes from Echinochloa phyllopogon, assembly GCA_033239725.1. Taxonomy (NCBI): domain Eukaryota; kingdom Viridiplantae; phylum Streptophyta; class Magnoliopsida; order Poales; family Poaceae; genus Echinochloa; species Echinochloa phyllopogon. The sequence continues at coordinate 41,529,489 of BTCW01000005.1, read as the reverse complement.
TTACAAACTCAGAGTTGACTCAAAGGTCATAGCGGAAGACTTAAAATAAACGTTTAACTAACGAAGCCAAAGTGACTCCAACTCCACAGGCATTGACTGGGGGAGACTCGCCTAGAACTCCTCAAAATCCTCAAAATTCTCCCAATCTGAGCAGCATTCCGGTAGTAGTTGATGCAGTAAAAGAAAGAAAGAAAAGCAACAAGTATGAGCACATACGTACTCAGCAAATGTAATATGACATACAAGGCTGAGGCAAAAAGGTTGGCTGACCATACTGCAGTAAGCACTTTTAGTTGGTCAAATTTTATTAAGCAACTATTTACTAGCAAATGAAAGTATATACCACCCACAAGTTAATGAATGTCAATTTCCCAACATATTCAAGTAACCACGATTTAGATCATGTTCAAGTATGATTATCATGTAAGGGTCCAGGCCGCTCTTGACCGTGAGCACGGCTGTTATAACAGTTTTACACTCTGCAGAGGTTGTACACTTTCACCATAAGCCGTGATTCCCATTGCCCGAGAGCATTGTACCCTTCCCACACCACGTGGACCGAATACTGGGTTTCACTATGAGACCTTTACAAAAGCACTCTAATAAATGATAGCCCGCTAAGGTTTCAGGTTCAGCAAAGCATAACCCTCCCTAATGAGGTCTGTCTCTTACCAAAGCCCACAGCTCAAAAGGACCGAGCTATACCTCGTCATTCGCCACCCCCCATGCCCCTTTCGGGTAAAGCTACCAAAAACTAGAGCACCTAATTAGTCAGTCAAAGCCAGAGCCATATAGCACTCATGGTTGTACTGTTTTCCTGGGTGGTTCTCCATGTTCCGATTAAAAAGATATGATCTTGCCATTAATTGATTAAAAAGGTAGTAATGGAACATAGAGTGTGGGTTCAATTAACCAATCCCAGTTGAGCAAGCTAAGCAGCATCTACCATCAAAGTTAATTAAATAACCCAGTTTCAGGGACAGGAAAAATATAGTGGCTAGGTAAATCCTTAAATAGGAACCCATCAAATTAAGACACATGCATGGGTGGTGAAATTAATAATTATTAGGACATTTGCATGACATAATACACTTGCCTTCTTCCCAACTCGGTTGCTGCTCAAATCCTTCTCCAAAGCTTGGATCTTCAGAGAAATCTTCAAATTGCTCGTTTCCTAATCGCATCACACATTCACATGCAAGGAAACAATACAACAAATAAGAAACAGTACACCAAACAATTCCAACAGAAGAAAACAACAGCACAAAACTAATCTACACGTTACAACGAACGCGTGAGCGCGAGAATCACCGAAATCGGAGTTAAAACGCAAAAGATATGACTTTTCTAAGATTTAGGGGCTTTCTGGCAAAGTTTTAATAATTTCAGGGGCTAAAATAAAAGAAAAAGGACCTATTTGTAATTATTTTCGAATAAAATTGGACTGCGGGTTAATTTTGAAAATCTTCAGGGACTCTTTAGCAAAAGTCGCACTGTTGACCGGTATCTAGAGGTTTGACTCGGGCTGGAATCTAATCTTGACCGTGGGTTGCTGATCGGACGGTCGGGAACAAAACAGCCGAAGGGGGTATCGCCGGCGGGGAAACAGAGCGGCGGCGCCGCCCGAGTTCGCGGCGGAGGGTCGCCGGAGAAGACTCGATCCGGGGCTACAGCGCACTAAACTCAACGAGAATTGGCCGGGAAGGAAGATAAGACCAAGGCGAACTCACCCCGGGTGATCTCGGCGAGAACCTTGCGACAGGGACGTCGGGCGACGACGAATGGCGGCCGACGGCCCTGAAGATCGGAGATGGTCGAGATTAGCACGATGTGGGGCCAAACTCCGGGCAAGAACGCGACGGAAAGCTTTAGGGCATCAAGGCGAACCTCTTGGTGCGCTTCTCGGCGAGAGCGGAGCTTCGGCGGTGAAGTTCAACGGCGGCGGCGCACGGGTCGGCGATGGCGGCTCGGGCGCTAGGGTTTGCGGCTCGACTTCGATGGGAAAGAACGGCGGCCGGGTGCGCGCTTAAATAGGTCGGGAGAACAAGGCTTGGCGAGCGCGCGGGAGCAGGACTCGGCGGCAGAGACGGCGCGAGCTCGGACTCGGAGCAGAGTCCGGGTCGGACGGGAGGAAGAAGGAGACCCTGACATGGGGGACCCACTCGTCAGCGGCTCAAGAGAGCGAGAGAGAGACGGCGGAAGGAGAGTAAGGACGGGCCGCGCTGGGCCGGAAGAGGAAACGGGCCGAAGAAGGGAAACGGGCCGGAGCAAAAGAAATAAGAAAACGACCGGGGAGAGAAAGTGAGCTGGGCCGAAAGCTCAGGGGTGAAAAGTGGACTTTCAAAAGAGTTCAAGGCCCAAACTAACACAGCCTAAATAATTTCTTTTTTTTTTCTAAAACTCAAACAAATGCAAATCAAATTCGAATTTAAACAGAATTTAAATTCCAATTTGATTTACTAGCAACCAAAAAAATATATGCAACAGCATGAATGCAACAAAAACTTATTTTAACTAAAATAATTATTTAATGTGATATTTAAATTAATAAAAAGGCTAGAAATTCCAATTAATTCCTAGAAAAAATTATTTAAGCCTTAATAAATCCTAGAAAAAAAATTCAAGGGTTGCTATAATTTAATTGTGATGAATTTTAGGGTGTTACAGAAGGCCAGCATGGTGCTGGCCCTGAGCATGAACTCGTTCAGCTCCAGGGAGCCGCCGGTGGTCAGCTTGACGAAGAACTGCTTCCGGGTGTCCCTGTACATGTCCTCGAGGTTGAGCACGAGCGGGACCACGTAGCCGAGCGCCAGGACGGCGAGCATGGTGACCGACATGGCCGGGAGCGCCTCCGGGTGCTTCCTCACGTGGCGCAGCTGCAGGGCGGTGAAGGCGCAGGACAGCGCCATGGAGGCCACCAGCATGACGCTCTCCATGTCCATCCTGGAGCTCGACTCCGCCCACTGTATCGCGGTCATCCCCTCGGCGACCAAGTCCAGTGGCTCGAAGAACAGGGGATCGCTCTGCTTCCTCAGGCTCCTGATCGTCCCGACCGCGCGCTCCCTCGACATGGTGTCCGTCGGAGCGAACTGGAAGGTTATCAGGACCTCGCAGTCCGATGAGGCGTTGATCATCACTTCGCAGGCAACCATGCATAGGGATACTGCCTTGGTATCATAGACACCTTCTGCTGAGAAACTTCGCTGGTCCCCCTGCGAGAAATTCCTAGATGTGTGATCGAGATGCTGAAGCCAATATCCCACATCGTAGCTGACATTCAGCAGCCTCTGCTGCTTGCTCATCTCTCCTGCCTCATGGAAGGCGTCGTCATCGGACATCAGTCGGCCCCCTTGGACAAAGTCGGAGCCGATCGTGAACGGCGAGGCGTACCCGTTTGTTGACGCTTTTTCTGGCCAACACACGCGAGCGCCGAATCGCGCAAACGAAGGAACGATGAACTCGCCTCAACTCCACCCAAACCGGTCAGACCGGTTTAGGGATCCGGTCAGACCGGTTTCCCTCGGGAGCTTCGGGATGAACCTTGGATCACCACCTCGGGAGGGACCCCGTCGGAGATGGCGCGCCTAGGGTTGCCCTGAGATCGGTCAGGCCACTCAGAGCCTCCTTGAACGCCGTAGAGACAAGCAAGGAAAGCAAAGGGGTTGGAAAAGATAGGGTTTGGAGATAAAAAGTAGAAAATATATTGATTGATCGATTGGATGATGACTCAATCGGCCATGGCCCTTTATATTTATAGGGTGGGGAGGTCTTGCCCCGCACGGAATCCTTTTACAATTTGTAAACAGCTAGGACTCCTAATTCTACTCTAATTCGGATCCAAACCGGTCAGACCGCTCTGGCAAACCGGTCAGACCGGTTTGGCTGTTGCCAGATCGGCTACAGGGAAACCGGTCTGACCGCTTCCTGAGGTCGGTCTGACCGGTTTGCACTTAGTGCCAATTTTGGGTGCGAACACATGCCCCCCTGTTTTCTAGTAAATTTTATGCACTAGAAAACATGCTAAGGTCGATGCTTACAGAATTCACCGGCCATTTTATTCTAAGGACGATTCCAACATGAATCGGCTATATCCTATCAAGCATTTTGCCAAACACTTGGATGAAACTTCTTCAAATATCTCCCATTGAGAGCCCTAGGCAGTTGTTGACCTTGTAAGGTTTCCACTATATAAGAATTTCCTGAGCAAACCTTTACAATCTTGAAAGGACCCTCCCAACTTGGAGACCATTTGCCAAACTTGTTACTCTTCATCCCTATGGGCAAAACTGTCTTCCAAACCAAATCACTTACTTGAAAGGACTTGAGTTTCACTTTTTTGTTGTATGCTCTCGCCACTCGCCTCTTATCTTTCTCAATCTCTTCCAAAGCCTCCAAACGCTTGTCAGTCACTTCATCAATATTGTCCATCATCAAAGCATAATATGTATCAAAATTAAGATTATTTTGCTTTGCAAGTCTATATGCGCCAAGATTCACCTCTACAGGTAAAACGGCCTCTTGACCATACACAAGCTCGAATGGAGTAACTTTAGTAGCACCATGTTTAGAAATACGATGAGCCCATAAAGCTTCAGATAGTACCTCATGCCATCTTTTAGGATGATCTTCTACCTTCTTCTTGATGAGCTTTATCAAAGTCTTATTGCTAGATTCTGCTTGACCATTGGCTTGAGCATAATATGGAGATGAATTAAGAAGTTTAATACCATAAGAATTGACAAACTCACGCACCTCTTTGGATATGAATGAAGTCCCTTGATCTGTAGTCAAAGTTTGTGGAATGCCAAACCTATGTATAATATTTTCTCTGATAAACTCAATCACCTCTCTATGCGTCATATTCTTCAAAGGGACTGCTTCCGTCCATTTGGTGAAGTAATCAGTTGCTACAATCACAAAACAATGACCTTTTGTCGAAGAAGGATGAATTTTTCCAACAAAGTCTAACCCCCATCCCCGGAAAGGCCAAGGCTTGATAATTGGATGCATCATTGCTGCTGGTACCAACTGAATATCTCCATGTTTCTGACACTCCTCACATCCTTTGTAGTATTTAAAACAATCGGCTATCATTTTAGGCCAATAGAAACAAGCTCTCCTAAGGAGCCACTTCATCTTGGGAGCCGATTGGTGAGTACCACAAATCCCTTCATGAACCTCTGCCATAGCCAACCTAGCTTGGTCAGGACCCAAACATTTTAAAAGTAAATCATCAACAGTCCGACGATATAACTCATCACCGTCCAAAACAAACTTGAGCGCCCACCGTCGAATTTTTCTGTCAACTGCACTGCTAGGATTTTGTAAATAACTAATCAGAGGCCTTCTCCAATCATCTACTTCGTCTTGATTGCAAAGAACATCCGAAGTAGCATCTTCACCAGACAACCGGTCAGACCGGTTCTCTAAAGCGGTCAGACCGGTTGAACCGGTCAGACCGGTTTGAGGAAGCGGTGCGACCGGTTCCTCCAGAACAGAACACTCGGCTTCCAAAAACACCGGTCTTTGTTCTTGAAAATTTCTTTTCTGAACATTATAACCAGATGCTTGTTGAGCCAGAGCATTTGCCTCTGGATTCTTTTCTCGTGGTACATGGCGAATTATAAACTCATCTAAACAAGATATGATATCAAAGCACTTATCAAGATAAGCATTTAAAAAGCCATCTAAACATTGACATACCTTAGAAACTTGTTGTACCACCAGCAAAGAATCACCATAAGCTTCCACATGCTTTACTCCCATGTCATGCAAAATTCCCAATCCGAATAGAAGAGCTTCATACTCGACTTGGTTATTAGTACATTTATGATCTAATCGGTTAAATGCTTCAAAAACGGCCCCATGCGGAGAAGTAATAACAATTCCAATACCACAACCACTTTTGCAAACCGATCCATCAAAATGTAACTTCCATGGAGTAAAAGTAACATAACCGACATCTAAATCAAGTTGCTTATCTATTCTATGTCCAACAATAAAATCGGCTAATATTTGACCTTTCATTGAAGTTAATGGCTCACAATGTAAATCATATTCAACTAAAGCATAAGCCCATTTGCCGACTCTACCACTCAAAATTGGTTTGTGCAACATGTATTTAATTATGTCGGTTTGACATGCTACTATGCAAGTGCTAGGTAAAAGATAATGCCTCAACTTGGTACAAGTATGATATAATGATAAACATAACTTTTCAATAAAAGTGTACCTTGTTTCGGCATCCAACAATCTTCTACTCTCATATGCAACCACATGTTCCTTTCCTTCGGTTTCTTGAGTCAAAACACCTCCAATGACATTTTCCTCCGCCGCCACATATAACTTGAACGGAACTCCACTCCTAGGCGCTTGAAGGACGGGTGGCGAAGATAAATATCGCTTGATCCCATCAAATGCTTCTTGTTGTTTTTGCCCCCCAAGTGAAATCAATGTCATTCTTCAACCGAAGTAAAGGAGTAAAGGCATTCACTTTCCCAGACAAATTACAAATAAATCTCCTCAAGTAATTTACTTTGCCTAAGAACCTTTGCAACTCTTTCTTGCAAGTAGGAGCCTTTACATTGCTGATAGCTTCAATCTTTTTAGGATCTATCTCTATGTCCTTTTCATGCACAATAAATCCCAAGAACTTTCCAGCCGATACACCAAAAGCACATTTGAGTGGATTCATCTTCAATTTATATCGACGCATTCTTTCAAATGCAAGTCTTAAATCAGCCAAATGAGAATCTACTCCAGCCGATTTGACAACAATATCATCGATATAAACCTCTACTATAATGCCAAGCAAATCATGAAAAATCAAATTCATAGCTCTTTGATATGTGGCACCAGCATTTTTCAAACCAAAAGTCATTACTACCCACTCAAATAAACCAACAAAACCTGGACATAGAAAGGCCGTTTTGGCTATATCCTCTTTGGCCATGAATATTTGATTATAACCAGCATTACCATCAAGAAAGCTAAGAATTCTATGTCCAGATGCAGCATTAACAAGAAAATCGGCTATAGGCATAGGATATTCATCTTTAGGAGTAGCTCTATTAAGATCTCTAAAATCAATGCAAACACGAAGCTTTTTTGTTCCTTTTTTCTCAACAGGCACAATATTAGAGATCCAATTAGCATATCGACAAGGCCTAATAAATTTAGCATCTAGTAACCGATTGATTTCTTCTTTCACTCGGTCATAAATATCAGGATTAAAGTTTCTACGAGATTGTTTAAAAGGCCTAAAACCAGGTTTAATGGGTAGACGATGTTCAACTAAATCACGACTTAAACCAGGCATTTCATTGTAACTCCATGCAAAACAATCAACATACTCCTTTAATAACTTTATTAACTCAGACTTAAACGAAGGATCAAGATTCTTGTTTACAAATGTCGGCCTAGGCACAGTACCATCACCAATGTCTACCTCCTCTAGAGGATCAGCCGACGTAAACCCTTGTCCTAACTTGCTCAAATCATCAAAATCTTCAATGGCTTCACACATATCGTTCTTATGCGCCCGATAGTGCTCACGCCGCTGCTGTAACCACTCTAGATTTGGATCCATCAAATCACAAGAGATGGTATGGCTAGATCTCCAATCGGCCTCATAACAGCAGTAGCAAAGCCATCTTTAGTGCAACCAATGATCTCACAATCAGATAAATCTAAACCAGATAAGCATTTAAGATTCTCATGATCATTCATAGTAAAACTATCGGCCACTGCAACACAAGCCGACGTATCTCCATGAACAACCTCTACTTCATCATCTATCCATTGAATTAAAAATTGATGCAAAGTAGAAGGCACACATTGGTTTGCATGAATCCAATCACGACCAAGGATTAAACTGTAGTTACCTTGTGTCTCAGCGACGAAGAACGCAGTAGCCAAAGTCTTGCTTCCAATAGTAAGCTCCATAGAAGCAACTCCCTTGACACCCATAGGTTCACCTCCTCCAACGCCGCTGATGGTCATGTTGGTCTTGATCAACTCTTCATCTGAACCTCCCAGCTTCTTGAATAGAGAATACGGCATCAAGTTAACTATTGCCCCTCCATCCACTAGCATGCGAGAGATAGGCTTCCCATTAATATGACCCTTCATGTATAAAGCCTTCAGATGACTCTCATCAGCTTTGGGCTTCTGGAAAATAGCCTCCTTTGGACCAAAATCAAGTTGAGCAACGCTTTCTTCTGACAATACATAACCATCCATAGACATATGAATTACGTTAAGCTCAAAATTTGTATGTTCAGGAGAAAAACCATAATCAACAAGCTCTTCATCGTCCTCTGAAATAGATACCGATGATAGCTTGCCATCACAAATCATAGGAGAAGAAGAAGAAAAACCGGGTGGCGCGTCGGGCAAAGCGGTCTGACCGCTTTCGTCAACCGGTCTGACCGTTTCAACCGGTCTGACCGACTCCTGAACCGGTCTGACCGGTTCTGTCTGAGAGCTGGTCTTAGCTTTCCATTCTTTTCCTTGTGGAATCATGGGCCTGTACTTGTTGAAAGCTTCGTCCCTCTGCTTCTCTAACTCTTTCTCCTTCAACTCCTGAAACCTCAATCGCTGAAGCTTCCTTCTTTGAGTACGAGATAAACCAGGAGGACACCATCTTGGCAAAAAATATTTGGAGTTGGAACCACTCCCACTGGCTTCACCATCAGCAACAGAATCTTTCTGAATAGGTGTCTCAACCTTATTGTCCATGACAATCGGTCTTTTGCCACCGTCTCCAATGGGAACGTTCACCAACCCAATCTGAATAACATCCTGATTTGTAGTCCTCTCTGGGTCAATATCCATCTTATGCACCTCCTCACGCTGTTTTGGCCTGTAAACTTGCTTCATAGGAGGCTTTACCGATTTCCCAAGGAAACCGGTCTGACCGGTTTGTGAAACCGGTCTGACCGGTTGGGTCCGGTGACCCTGACCAGATTGGCAAGGTGCCAAACGGTCCTGTATAGGCCTCGATATTCTGTCCAATGCTGGCCTTCGTGGTCCTCCCCATCCATGTTGAAAAGATTGTTGATATGGTACCCACATCACTCCATTATCATCATAAACTGGACGAGGTGGACATGGACTTGGTGCCTCCCGATGCTGAACAAAATTCCTCTTTGGCTGAGGATATTCTTCTTGATATGGAGGCACTCTCAATCTCTTTTTCACCGGCCGATCACTTGTAACGGCCTTTTGCTTGGAGTACTTATCAAATAACATATCAAAGGTAACCTTTGGTCTAATAGTACTCCCCTGATTCTTCGCAATATTGATTTTCCAATTTCCAATCTCCGGACGGCTTGGTTTAATCATTTTTGGCCGGCCCCTAGGAGAACCGGTCTGACCGCTTGCCATAACCGGTCTGACCGGTTTGTCCTTTGAAGGCTCAAACGGTCTTTGCTCGGTATGAACGGTCGACTCTTGCCCCCCATGCTCAGAGGCTCTCACAGTGACTTTGAATGTCTCCCTGCCATCTGGAGTTGTCTCACATACAACTTCTCGAACCAGTTCCTTCCCCCTCAAATCAGACTTGGCTTCACCAATCACAACATTCTTCCCTTTGGTTGCTTCGGCTTGATGCGGCCGAACCAAAACCTTGGGCTGCTGTAAATCCATAGTGTTGACAGGGAAAGGAGCTTTGTCCACTTGCATCTCATGAAATGTCAAACGACCTTCATTTATGGCCGATTGAACCTGTCGACGAAACACATTGCAATCATTAGTGGCATGAGAATAAGTATTATGAAACTTGCAATATGCACGCCTTTTCAATTCTTCAAGTGGAGGTAATTTATGAGATAATTTGATATTTCCAGATTTAAGCAATTCATCAAAAATACGATCACACTTGGAAACATCAAATGTAAACTTAACCTCTTCTTGCCGACCTTTGTTAACCGGCTTAAGTGATGTACAAGAGTAAGTTTTTTTCTTTAGAGGGCCATACAAATTCAGCAGCAAATACTTCTCTATCACTATCACTCGAATCATCAGACTCATAATCAATTATATGAACATTGGAACGACGTGATCTAGAAGTATCTCTTTCTTTTTCTTTATTCATTCGGTTTTCAACAATTAAAGCTCTAATTTGAACTTGTGCAACCGAAAGAAAATCAGAACCTTCTATCTTATCTCTAATGGACGATCTTAAACCTTTTAAGCAAATATCAGCAAGGTCCATATCAGTGATTGACAAATTGAAACAACGGTTTTTAGTTTCTTTAAATCTCTTAATGTAAGCAGAAACAGTTTCATCTCTACTTTGTCTAACCGATGTCAAATCTGTCAATTTCAATTGCAAGCTCCCACTATAAAAGTGATCATGAAATTTACGCTCTAACATATCCCAAGATATAATAGAACCGGGAGCAAGTGAAGAAAACCAAGCAAAAGCGGTGCCAGTTAATGATAAAGAAAATAAACGCACTTTAAGAGCATTATAAGCACCCGCTTCTCCTAGTTGAGCTATGTATTGACTAATATGTTCCCACGTGGTTCGGTCATCATCTCCACTAAATTTAATCAATTCTGGCATACGCCAACCACGTGGAAGAGGAAAATTATCAAACTCAGCATTATATGGTTTTTGATACAAATTTGTGTTACCAATATCAACACCAAGTTTGCTTTTTACTACATTAGCTAAATCTTCTCTAAATTTATTAAATTCAGCCCAGTTAGGATTATTTGGCTGTTGGGTTTGCACATTCTCCAAATTCATCTTATTTAAGTAGGGAGCAACCTTAGCTTGAGCTAGCCTATAACTTTCAAAAACATCATCAGGTATAACGTTTCCTTGAGCAGATGTATTAACTGTTGTACTATATTGAGGTCTAGCAGTACCTAAAGCATTAGTGTGAGCATAAACCATCGAATCAGGTGAAACAGAAAGCGGTATAGGCTGCTCATGCACCAATTCAAGCGCACTGGTCAGACCGGTCTGACCGGTTCCCTGATCCGGCCTGACCGGTTTGGCCGTGTTCGGCCCGGTCGGTTGGAACGGTAGGGATTGACCAATGGCAAACTCAGGTGGCATACCATACATGTATTTTTCAGTATTAACATTGGGTATGGGTGCCAAGCTAGGAGAAACTCCACTACTGGAATTAATTTTAGGAGCGCTACTACTAGTTTCATTATTGTTAAGGCAAGCAGTGGTCCTATCTTTCTCAAGATCTTCTAATCTTTCTAAACGAGCAATGTAAGAGGCAAGCAATTCATCTCTTTCTACACTATTTTTAGGAACAGAAGTAGAAGGAGAATTCTGTGATTTACTTACAGTGGGTATTACCTCAACTCGATTGTCGTTCAACTTGATCGCCGGCAGCTCAAATTCTTGCACTCTTGCCACCTTGCCATGACGATCTTTCTTGATGCCAGCCATGAATTGCATCTTCATGAACTCTTGCAGAGCATCCAAATTCTTCTGCTCCTCCGGAGTGAGATCTTCCATTGAAGCCGCAATGATGTTATCTGCGTCAAGATCACATCGAGATCCCATCTGGCCCGGGACTTAGATCGAACGGTCTTTGACAACCAGATCTTCTATGTTCCCCAGCGGAGTCGCCAAAAGTGTGTTGACGCTTTTTCTGGCCAACACACGCGAGCGCCGAATCGCGCAAACGAAGGAACGATGAACTCGCCTCAACTCCACCCAAACCGGTCAGACCGGTTTAGGGATCCGGTCAGACCGGTTTCCCTCGGGAGCTTCGGGATGAACCTTGGATCACCACCTCGGGAGGGACCCCGTCGGAGATGGCGCGCCTAGGGTTGCCCTGAGATCGGTCAGGCCACTCAGAGCCTCCTTGAACGCCGTAGAGACAAGCAAGGAAAGCAAAGGGGTTGGAAAAGATAGGGTTTGGAGATAAAAAGTAGAAAATATATTGATTGATCGATTGGATGATGACTCAATCGGCCATGGCCCTTTATATTTATAGGGTGGGGAGGTCTTGCCCCGCACGGAATCCTTTTACAATTTGTAAACAACTAGGACTCCTAATTCTACTCTAATTCGGATCCAAACCGGTCAGACCGCTCTGGCAAACCGGTCAGACCGGTTTGGCTGTTGCCAGATCGGCTACAGGGAAACCGGTCTGACCGCTTCCTGAGGTCGGTCTGACCGGTTTGCACTTAGTGCCAATTTTAGGTGCGAACACCGTTGCCGGTAAATCCTTTTCTCTTCACGGAGAAATACAACGACAAGTCGGCATACGAGTAGTTGCCAGGGAACCTGCCCTTCCTCCCCGTGCTCAACTCCGGCATGGAGTCGTAGTGCTTCTTGGCCTCCTTCACCAGGGTGTAGTTGTACCTGATCTCGGACATGTTGCCCGCGTATCCCCCGGTTCTCGACACCGAGATCACACCGTCCATGCCGCCGCCGCCGCCGCCGCCGGTCGCGTTCCAGATCATCCCGGCCGCGACGCTCCGGTCCCGGATCGACCACACGGCCGGGAACCAGAGGCTGACCCCGATCCCGCACCCGCCCACCGCCAGGTCCGCGCTGGACTGGCCGGAGCGCACCACTCGGCACGCCCTCAGGCAGAGCCTGCCCCGAGACGAGTCCCAGAACCCATCGGCGACAAGCGCCTCGTCGCCGACCAGAAAGCCGCGCCCGCGCCTCCACCGTCCCGTGTAGTTGGATGATGGGAAGGCGTCTGGCTGGTTGTTGTTGGTGTAGAACACCATGTACGCGCGCATGGCGCCGTTGGCGGCGCAACGCATCTGGTTGACGTACATGACCCGGTGGCCCAGCCGCAGCGGGAAGCCGCCGCTCGCCGCGTGCCCGCCGCCGTTGGGGCGCCTGTACTCCAGGCTGTAGGGGCTTCTAGTTCCGATCAGCGCCCTGAGGCGGCCGCACCGCGAGACCCCCGGGCGGAGAACGTGTCGTCGCGTGCCGCCGGCGGGGGGCGATGGCGGCGGGCAGGAGGCGGCGTTTCCGAACTCGTAGTCATCGTCGTCGGTGTAGGCGACGAGGGAGATGGGGTTGAAGTGGGCGCCCCCGAGGCGGCCGGTGACGAAGGGGGTGGAGAGGTTGGAGGGGTGCGGCACGCGGAGGCGGAGCACGACGTCGGAGAGGAGGACGACGCCGAAGCCGTCTTCTCTGGCGTAGGAGCCGGAGCCGACCATGCAGAGCTCCGCGGTGGCGGCGGCGGCGGAGTAGTAGCCGTCGAGGTCGAAGGAGACGGAGTGGGGGCGGGCGCCGCGGCGCCGGGTCCCCTCGAGGGTGAGCGTGGCGGAGAGATGGGTGACGGCGGGGTCGGTGGTGGCGCTGGCGGAGCTGTGGCGCGGGGAGAAGGAGAAGGAACGGAGGCCGAGGGCGAAGAGGAGATCGCCGCCGCCGGAGAAGTGGCCGGTGGAGATCCGAGGGAGAGGGAGCGGTGCGCCGCGGGAGTGGTCGTCGCGGGCGGCGGCGGGGGAGTGGCAGAGCGAGGCGTACGACGCGGCTGTGGCGGCGGGGAAAAGCAGGAGGAGGCGGAGGAGGAGGAGGAGAAGGGAGAGGTGGCTGTGATTGTGAGGCCGTGCCATTCCGGCGAGATGAGGCAAGCAACACGATATGAGACGGAAATGCTGTGCCTCACTGCCTGCCGGCTTTGCCGGGCAGCGTTGCTGCGGTTGTTTTAGTAGTGGAGGAGGGAGACGAAACCGAGGTGCAATTTTGCGAGTCGTGCAGCGTATTCTGTACGTCCATGCCGTCAACCATGGTAATAATGGACTTCTAGCTAGAATTATATTTGTTGCTGGAGTGGATTGCTCCATGCATCGTCCTCATGGCTCATACACGCCATAATGGCAGCAAAGGGGTACTACGAATTAGTAAACGTCGACTGCCAGTGGCCTCTTGTTACGTACACTTTGCTCCACTGCAGACCAAAGATGCACAACTTGAGGCAGATAGATGCCGTGGTCAGCACGTGCTGGAGACTCAAGTGTGGATGCTGACAGCCCGAGTGGGGCAGGTCCGGCAGGATGAAGACGTCTTCACCGTTACCCATTTCGGCATTTCCACAATTCTTTTCCGAATTCTGAGAATATCGTGTAGAAGGAAAAGGACTGGTGATGCCGAAACATAGAACCACTCTAGCACAGATTAGTGCACACAAGCTGGCGCGTCCGCCCAAAGCCGTGCCGAACTCCACCGGCAGCATCCAGCCCTGCCGACTTTACACCGGCCGGCTCTGTAGCTCAGGAACCATCCGGCCATCCATCAATATCTTAGCTGCAGCAGACAGAATAGGCTACATGCCAGGCATAAGCTGACACGGATGGCTGAGATTACCAAGAAGGAAACAAGGCATAATACTCCAGGCAGCAGACAAACAGCATTGGCCGCGTTTAGTTCCCAAATGGGGAATCCCAACTTGGGACTGACGCGCGTCAGGTAATAAATGCGCCACTGTAGCATTTCGTTTGTATGTGCAAAAAATTGTCCAAAAAATTATTAATTAGGCTCAAAATGTTCGTGTCGCAGAGTACAACAAAACTGTGTAATTAGTTTTTGATTTCATCTATATTTATTACTCCATACATGCTATGATATTTTGATGTGATGGGAATCTTCTTTTTGTATAGTGAATTTGGGAGTGAGAATTCTGGAACTGTAGGGTCTCAGGTGTAAACGACAAGAGCAATGCGCACAAAAAACCGGCCGGCACACACCAAAAAGGCGCGCAGAGTAAACACCAGACAAATGTCAAAACTACTGTGTATAATAGACGAACACATGTAAAACTTGTCTATAGAAAATACTGGCAGAAGCGAAATATGTCAATCTCCTGTTACTAAGCGAAACCTGCCAACCTCCCTACTTTTGAGTCTTGATTCCTTGCTCTTCCTATGTCTTTAACTTCAATGGGGTCCCTGCTGTAGCTTTGCCTTAGCTGCTCCAGCATTCGTCGCAATTGACACCAATGCCGGAGAACTGCTTCAGTAGCTCCGCAAACAAGACTTTCAGCGACGCCTTGAACTTGGTGGAGCAGCTTTTGTCACCCTCGTCGACATCCTGCACTCCATCTCCGACAAGGCAACCAACTTGGGCACCCGCCATGTAGGATGTGCATCCGTTCAGGATTTTGTGCCCGTAAGTGCGGAAATGGCCAACAATGAAGTCCTCAAAATGCTGTAACAAGTGAACATTCATCAAATTTTGAAGCATCAGGATCGTGAGACAGGTTCAGTTTTTTCTTCCATAAAAAGGTTTAATCGTTAGCTTCCTCATTCTACTCTTCCACAAAGCTCTGTGAAGCGGATTCAATGGATCTTACTCTATACATGCTTTTGCTCACCCAGAAAACATTCTTCACCAATGAAAATAAAGATTAAACACTATTGTTGCTTTTAAAAACTGAGAAGATAAATATATTCACAGAACGTAGCAAGGAAAACATAAGCAGGGCAAACATCTCCGTACCTTTGGTGGATTGCGCAGAGAGTACTGCATTGTTCTGCAGGATAGCAGAAAAATTTCTTCATTATACATCATAGATAGCTTCTCCCCATGAGGAGAGTTAGCAAACAATTCATAACCAGGTTCATTGAAATAAGGCTTGGCATTCAACACCAAGGCCTGAATGGAGACCAAGACTTGCAGCATAGTTGAATTAGATGGGTTCCACTTCTCACATCCAGTACCTTCCCAGGTGTTTAGGAGGCTAAGACAGACTTTCCCACTATCATAGAGATTTGGGTTAAGCCGCAATCCTCCGGAGCGGTAATTCACTTGCTGAAAGAACAGATGAATGTATTGACATGCATATTCTTAATAATGGAAACAAAGGAAAAACAAGCTATCATAGATGCACATGACATCAAAATATTACTTACCGGAGGCTTGCTTGGATATCGAGAAGGGAAATAGACATCAAAGAAGAAAAGCCCGTCATGGTAAGGAGTGCCTGCTGGTCCAACAATGACAGCTCTAAGCAGGTCCATTCTATCCTCGTAAACTCTTACATATATTGTATCTGTTCAATTTGGAGAAAACACCAGTAAGTACATGAAAACAGTTGTGTCCCATGTAATTGTCTGATTAGATTGAACTCAAAGTCATTTTGGACACACATGTGACATGTGAAATGGTAAAGATCAACAAGCTCGCTCATCTGGTGAGCGAAGAGTAAAGGACTGATATTATGAAACAATCAGCATTTAACAAAACTGTAAAATCTTTAGAATATTATACCATGAGAAACACATTAGCAAACTTACCTGGCAAATCATTTTCTAAGACTTTCCATTCATGTTGAATCCGCTTCACCCAGGCCTTTGATGGCTGTTTAAAAACCAACTTAATATTGAATTGAGGAAATAAAGTGAAGATAGAGCATATCCGAAGTTTAAAATAGCTACCTTCTTAACAGCTTGAACTTTGCTTTTGCCTGGTAATGCGTAGTAATGATCATCATGGTCATTAACTGTATCAAATTGTTTAAATGTCTTGTACTTCTCATCAACTTCACTATTAGCAACCTTAGTTTGACTGGACTGATGTGGCATCTCGGCAGAAGTCTCCTGTGGTAGAACTGTTTCCACACCAGGTGGAATGTCCATGTAATTATTCGCACCAGAGTTAAAGCTGCTACCACTTTCCATCAGTGAAGTGCTGCTACTATCGGATTCATCGTGTTCCACTCCAGGTAATACAACAAACTGATCATAAAAAGATGGAGGAAGCACTATGCCATTCCACGGAATAAAATCTGTGGCAGGAATAGCATTTGGGACGGCAACATTATTATGATAACCTTCCAAGTCATTCCATGGGAAAACCTCCGTGGTAGGAACAACATTTGGGCTGGCAACATTATTATGATAATCTCCCAGGCCATCCACTGGGCATACCTTTGGGACAGGAATAGCACTTGAACCGGCAACATTATTATGATAACTTCTCAAGCCATCCCATGGGCAAACTTTTGCGATAGGAATAGCATTTGAGCTAACAACATTATTAGGATAACCTTCTAGATCATCCCATGGGCAAACCTTTGGGATAGGAATAGCACTTGGTCCGGCAACATTATTATGATAACCTTCCAGGACATCCCATGGGCAAAACTTTGTGACAGAAATAGCATTTGGGCTGGCAATATTATTATGATAACCTCCTAGGCCATCCAATAGGGAAACCTTTGGGACAGGAATAGCAATTGGGCCGGCAACATTATTTTGATAACCTCCCAGGCCATCCCATGGGCAAACCTGTGTGACAGGAATAGCATCTGGGATAGCAATATTATTATGATAACCTCCCAAGCCATCCAAGCAAACGTTTGGGACAGGAATAACACTTGGGCCGGCAACATTATTATGATAACCTCCCACACCATCCCATGGGCAAACCTTTGTGACAGGAATAGCACTTGGGCCGGCAATATTATTATGATAAACCTCCAGGCCATCCCATGGGCCAACCTTTGTGAGAGGAATAGCACTTGGGCCAGCAAAATCTGCAGACATACCACTCTGAAGTTGCCCAACAGAAAAGGAAAAGTCAACTAACATAGTGTAATAATAACCAAGGATATCGAAAAGAAAGCAAGTCTACAAAATACATCACCTTTGCATGCTCGGGCAAATTCATATGAACAGCAGTTTGCTTATTCTTGTGAATATTTATGCTCTCACCAATTATCATAACTCCATCAGGATCATCGTCAGCATCAAGTTTAATTATGTCAGAAGTAACAACCTATAGATTGGACATGTAACGTATTTAAAATAGAAAGGTTCTGTGGCATCTTAACAACATGTTGGAGCATTCATGAAAAACCAAACATAGATACTGAAATTAATGTACCAAAGCATAAGCTTGAACGAAGCTAGAACCAAATTTACCATTACCAATCATCTCTTTTCCAAAACATGAGAACAAAATCGAAAATACTAAGTAAAATTGGAGAAAAATAGCCCTAGTTAAGAATCATTGCCATTTGCAGTCTGTAATGAAAGAGTCACACAAGAAGGTCACAAACGCTGTTACTGCATAGGTGAATCACATGAATGGTAAAAAATATTGACAAACGAAATTATAAGGCACCCTAAATATTACGTAAATCAATCACTATAAGCACATTAACTCCATTTGACAGTAGATAGAAGAAGGCAAATGTAATCACCGCATGACATCTTGAAAACACCATATCCGATGACAGACTTGCAGTAATCAATACATGCTATGTACATGTAACCTTTGAAGAAAAAATTGTCGCTTCAGGTGAGGATACATGTAAAGTACTCATGACCAGCCATGGTAAAGATTCCATAAAATGCAAAATGTGAGAAACAGGATGCTAAAAAACAGCCGGTACTGCTTATGAAAAGAGCGGCATATCCAAATGAACCTTAGATTTGGATGATGCACAGGTATATTCTGATATGCTAAGAGAGTGTTATCAGTTTAGAGACTAACACAGCTTTCAATTGATTGTCCAACCCAAATGCTGAGTAGAAAAGACTGACAACACAACAGATCACTACAACGAATTCCCCATCACTACAACACCCAATCGGACAATCAACAAGAGCTGACTGAAAGACCAGACACAATTTTGGATTCTATCACCAATGCAAGCAGGATTCAGATAACACATTTCAGGGTGAAGCACAGAATTGAATCACAATCCGATACAAAAGGTTTAAATTGGAAACAAAAAAAGGCCCCCAACATTAAACGATTCCTATGGCTATACACGACCAAAGTGCGATCACCATCGGAGGACCAAACACGACCCAAAAAAACTGTGCCCCTAATTCTCACTAATCGCACACCACAGTCGCGCATCGGAACTTGCCTATCGAGCACGCGAACAGCCCGCAGCCGCGGAGCATGGACGACAAAATTTTCCTTAAAAAATAGTGAGAAAGAGAAACATGTTTCCAGTGTCTGCCTCACCTGCGCCAGTTTCCGCTTCTGGCGGCCGGAAGAGCTCCACCCGGTGGCGGCCTCTGCCGAAACCTCGACGACGTCGGGGTTGTCGAGCCACGATTTCCACTCATCCTCAGAGCCGGCGGGATTGCCCCTGCAACCGAAACCAAAACCAAGCACGCGTGAGAAATTTCAAAATTCAGCCCCCAAACGCGCCACGAGGGCGCGAAAACGGCGCGCGGACAGGATCGGGAGCGCTCACTTGGAAGAGCCCTCCTCCATGGCCTGGAAGCACGGGCGCCGACAATGCGATCACTTCAGCGGTGAGGTGGGCGGCGGAGCGCGTGGAGCCGTGCGGGCCGGAGCGCAGATAGAGAGATTTTGTAGACTAGTATATGAAGGCAGCAGGGTGGGGGCGAGAGAGGAAGCAAAGGAAGGGGGTCAAAAGGTCTCCAAATTTTGGCGTTTGCGTTTTTAGTTTTGTACTGGTTTGGGGAAGCCGGGAAGGAATGACGGGCCTGCATGACTGCATCCAGGGGCTAGGGTGGGGCCCGTGTCTGACGCGGTCGTGGCTTCTGGGGATGTGGGGACAGTGGAGTGTACCGCAACACCTGTCCGCTCCGGGCAGTAGAGCCTAGGCGTTGGCTGGCACAGCGGCGCAGTGTGGTGGGCGGCGGCGGTTTCCGTCATTTCCGCGTGGTTTTCTTTCAGACTCCTTGTTTTTTTAGGCAAATTCAGACTCCTTATTATGCCACTGCTTAAATCTCTTTCTGTAATCGCAATTAATATTTGTCATCTTTGGATGATTCTCTAAGATCATATTCGTATATCTGTCGCAATTAAATTACCAAATGGCATTGTTTGGCTATTGTTTAAATCTCTACTAGTAATAAGCAATTAATATGGTCTTTGGAGGATTCTCTAGATCTATATCTGTAGTAGTAATCAAAATCTTATATACTGTATAATTTTTTAAATATCTACTGGAGAGTAGTTCACGATCTATAGTAGCAATTAATATTGTCAATACTAGATATCTTGTGCATCTGTGTACTTCACTAGTAGTAATTAACATTACCCATTTTTGATGATGCTGTAAATCTCTAGTAACAATTAATATTACCAGCTTTAGAAATCTTCTAAAGAAGACAACATTAATTATTACTAGTGGAGTAAAAAGATTTACAAGATCATCTAAAACGGGCAATATCAATTACTACTAGTGGAGTAGAGAGATTTACAAGAACATCTAAGGATGGCAACATTAATCGCTGATACAAATAGTGGACAACATATATTTGTAAGATCCTATAAAGTTGGTGTATTAATTACTACTAGAGATAGTTTATCTATTGGCTTCTTCTGAGTGTTTATTTTCCCTATGCTTTAAGAAAACTGATTTGGTTTACGCTAACGCTCTTGTTGCAAATTTTAGGTATCAAAACAAATCAAATAATGCACATGGATTGTCCAACCTTATACCAATCAAATTGGAGAAATTTAAAAGGTTAATCCCTCCAATTCAAAATACAAATTGTTTAGGGTATCAACAAGATGTACAATGTAACACTTGGACCAACATTTTCTAAGAAAATAACATACTTCAAAGAGAAATAATTAAAACTTTTGAAAGTTATATTCATGATCCAATCTAACAAAATCACTTTTCAATCTACATAGTTTTTCAAGAGTTTTTCATCTCTTGATGATTAACCAAGAATTATAAAATAGATTATATTTTGCGCTAAGTGTAGTATCAACTAATTTAGGGAGGCAAAATTTAAGAAATTTCATACCGTTGAATTCGATTGAAGATGTTTTCCTTCTTATTCAATGAGCTTCTTGTTATCTCTTATGTTGGAGGACCCCGTTGGTCGTGGGCGATGACAAAGCAGAGGGGAGCCATCATCCATGGGCATCAAGGGACCACCGGTTGGATGGAGATGGTAGTGGGGCATCATGGTTGGAATAATTTGTGGCTGTAGTGGTGAACGGATCTAGAAACAGTGGTCATCAAGAGCGGTGGATCCGGAGAAGATGGGGGAAAGGGGGTACATAATCCATGGAAGATGAGTCAGCAACAATGAAGGGTGGTGGATTTGTCAATAACAGCGGTCGAGAGCAGTGGATCTGACGACGATGAAGGCAGGGTGACGATTCCATGGAAGATTGAGTCATCTAAGGTGAAGGGCAGTGGATCTAGCGGCTATGGAGGAAAGGGGGTGCTGAAGCCATGGAAGATGAGTCGAGGACAATGAAATACAACTGATTTGAAAATGGTGGCGACTGAGAGAAATGGATCTAATGATGGTGGAGGTGTGGGGGTGCCGACTCCATGGAAGATGACTCACCAATCATAAAGGGCGGCGGATATGGAATGCGGTGGTTGAGAGCTGTGGATCTCACAATGACAGAGGCATGGGAGCACCAACGCCATGGAAGATGAGTCGTCAACACTGAAGAGCGGTGGATCTGGCGGCTATAGAGGCAAGGGGGCACCGAAGCCATGGAAGTTGAGTCGGCGACGGATCTAGTGACGATGGAGTCAAAGGGACGCCGAAGCCATGGAAGACGAGTCGACGACAGCGAAGGGCAATGGATCTGGAGATGGCGATGGTCGAGAGCGGTGGATCTGGCGACGATTCTAGGACGCAACAAACAGGTGGGGAATTGACCAGAGGCGGCTGTGTAGGGAAATGGGATGAGGAACACGAAGGTCAGGTCCTCGGGCGATCTACTTATATAGGCAGGTAGCTGCATCGGGGAGGTTGATTTCCATCCGATGGTCGCAAATTCAAAGGATCGAAGGCCTCCACATTTGCCAACACATAGGCAACATATTCCAATAAAATTTAACTATATTTAGATGGGACTCAAGTGTGGTGTAGTAAAGCAAGAGACCTATGGAAACATTTCATTTTCATGGTATTGTTTTGTTGGTACCAGAAGTGTCCCTATGACAGTACTATTTTTTTAGTAAGTTGGGACTAATCATGCTAGATCAAGGAATGTTTTTCTTTTGGGTGATACCACTAGAAAGTATTACCTCCCATCACAAATACCTGACATTTTGTCAATAGTCTAGTTAGACTTATGAAACTTATACTATCAATAATTTTAAAATATTTAATATAGAAAACATGAAAATCATACATACAGTTTTTCCTTAAAAATTCTATTACAATCCCATAAATTTATTTTGGAATTTATAAATATATTATAGTAAAAACAATAATTAAGGGTAAGAATGCATATTTAATTTCATTGCAGATTTTGCAGTATACTCACCATTAGGTGGAGGTGGACTGCTGATGGTGAGTATACTGCAAAATTTGCATATGAACTTCAATTCATAGGATCATTCAGCACTTTCACCGGTGATGGGATCTAGAAGGCTCGAGCAGAAGGCAAACACAAGTTTTTTTGCCTGGCCTCTAGTGCAAACCAAGCTACTGACAGCAGACAAGCTCCAAGCGAGAAAATGGCCCTGCAATCGGAAACATCTAAACATCTGATTCTTTGCAGTGCTCCTTTTCTAAGTCCATTTGGGAGCAAATTGGTGTCTAGTCGACAGAATTTGTATAGGCTCCTGAGTCCTGAACTAGACGTGGAAGTGAAATCATAGTGGACTGGAGCCCTAAAGAACCAACCAAAGGAAATGAGAAGAGCCAAGGTGGGCGAGCGGGGCGGCCGCCCCGGGCCCCCGGGAGCAAGGGGCCCCATCGCATGCACACCCTGCCTTTGCGGTTGATGAGAAAATACTACGTACGACGGAAGGATACGATTAGCTCTTGCCTCTTGCCTCTTGCCTCTGCGGTAGATGAGTTAACCCAATAGATCATGGGCCCCGCAAGTAAAAGCTAGAGAGAAAAATACACCACAGTAATATGTCCGTCCGTTGGTACATGATAATTCATCATGTTTATGCTACTATTTCACTTCTATTTAATACTCCTTTGTTTTTCATTGTTATTATTTGATAATGAGAAGAAGATATATAACATATCTAGAAGCTACTCGTACTGGCCAGATGGTTTTGTGCTTTGGTGCAAGTCACTTGAAATCAAATATTACTTGAGCATATAAAGAACATGCTAGGAATAAAATGGCAATAAAATAGAGTCGTTGGTGAATTTAACTCTTAAGTAGAAGCTTGGGTGTGTCCAGTGACTTAACAGACTTATCAAATTCTTATGTGGTAGATCTGTGCCTGAACTAGGAAAACAAAAGAAAGTTTAACATGTTTATTCTTCAAGAAATATAATATATTCTCACTTTTATCTCCGATCTTTCATCAAGATCAAAATCTTTTTATCATAAAATTCTAGTATTTCTTTTTTGTAAAGAATCACATGAACAATAATTTATTTCCGTGTTTAGAAATAGAACATATAGAATTTTAAAATAAAAGCTAATTAACGTTCACATATCACTATTTTACTACTAAAATTTAGGTATTTTGATAAACAAATGGCCCCTCAATTTTTTCTCGCCCTGGGCCCCTGAAATCTCAGGACCGGCCCTGACAACCTAGAACCTTTGGAAGGAAAGAAATCGACAAATCTTCGAATGCAAGGAGATGGATGCCTTGCAGATGGAAAACGAAATAAAGGCGAAAATTTCATTGCAGAATAGGTCCAAATCTATGTTAGTCTTTATCAAAGTCATGAGATTATGGAGAGTGTACATTTCATAATGACAATGAGCCAAGGCCTATGGATGGCCGATGCTCCTCTATGTTAGTCTCTATGTTAGTCTTTGACGGACATTTCATACCTGCTACCTCTCTAAAATGACAGTGTGGTTCTCCTGCAATCTTAAAAAAACTACTCACCCGGTTCATATTTTTCTTGATTTATTTTATGCAGTAGACGACATGTCCGTCAACATCTAGGCGCATATGATGACTTTGTGACTCTCTAGATCTCTCGGCTCCATCCCTTGGGTGTGTACATAAGGATAAGATTTGTGTTAGTGTGTTGTGTGTATATGAGCATTGTGATGTGATTCACAAATAATATTAATAATATTAATAATAATTATTATTATTATTATTATTATTATTGTTGTTGTTGTTGTTGTTGTTGTTGTTGTTGAAAAGAAGAAGTTCATAAATACTAAAATAGACCATCTGTAGTTCTAACTGATTTTGGCATTGGGCAGGAACAACTACCATTCATTTACACAGACACAATTTCTAGTCTGTAGTTTCGAATTGACAAACTAGAGACACATTCCAGATGTAATTTTGAGGAACATGCTCCTTCCTCTCAATCTGTCGTGCACTATTTCTCTGCACGTTGATCCAATCTAAAGTTCTAAGCCATACGTTCTCCATTCCTGTCTATGTACATTTTTCCTGTATTTCGAACCGTAAAAAGAAACAGAATTCTAAGAGGACAAAAGGAGGTTCATTGTTGAAGGTGTGAATCTCTCTGACTGTTGGTCCATGGAAATTGCCGATTCTTTC
Organism: Echinochloa phyllopogon; assembly: GCA_033239725.1. NCBI lineage: Eukaryota > Viridiplantae > Streptophyta > Magnoliopsida > Poales > Poaceae > Echinochloa > Echinochloa phyllopogon. The sequence continues at coordinate 41,505,121 of BTCW01000005.1, read as the reverse complement.
CCAACAAATACTTACGATCAAGTATTTTTCGGCCCAAGTGCCCAACACAACTGTTCTGAGTCAGCTTTGTAATCTGTTGATTGGTCGATGTGATCTTGTGCATCGCGGTTTCAGAACTAGACCTGGTTGTCCTTGTCCAACTGAAACTTTGGGGCTCTACCGGAAGGAGAAGCCGTTGGACTAGGGTTCTGAACCAGCACCAGTAGCGGCTGCGCAGAACAACCTGAACCAGTCCTCTGCAACATTGCAAGGCGTCAGATTGACAGGCAGTGATCCCTGCATTGTACACATACAGAATAGTATAAATATTTTTTGCGAGGTCACTTGTTCCTACCACTCCAACATGCCATTGATCCGAGGCGAGGCCTTTGAAATCGGCTGCGTCCATCTCCTGTTTCGTCAGAAACAACAGTATGGAATGTTTCAGTCTTGTCTGCTGAATGGCCAGTGTGAGAGCTAGAAACCTTGATGACACTTACCACACTGTAAATGGGAGGCATGACGATCTCCCATGCTGATGTCACAAGGGGTATGACCGGCATATGAAGCGATGCTTCAGGGATTCTGAAGTTCCACCTGGAAAAGAAAAAAAAGAGATGGGAACCAAACTGAATACATCACTTTTGAATTTTGGAGGGAGTTTTGTTTACTGTCGGGCCGTGATCTTTGACTCACCCAATGTACATGAAGATGCAGAACTGCACCCACTCACGCACTAATACGCGGAACCAGTAGTTATCCGGCGTGTCGTCAGCTCTCATGTACACCTGAAATCGCAGAGTCAGAAGCACTGCCAAACCAAATGATCATACCACAAGAAAGTGCTGCTTGCTAAATCTCATACCATGATGAATGCCACTGCTGCCACCTGCATCGTGCCCTGAAATCTCCTGAAGAAAAAGAAGACCGGGAGCTTAAGCATATAGCAGTTTCAGGAGTTTTGCACCAGGAAAATGCTTTCAAGGCGCTATCAGAAACGAAATGGTTGGGAAGAACCGCGTACTTGAACATTGTGTACTTGGTGTTCAGAGTGCCGTGCAGTGAATGGATGTCCTCCTCCTCTGCGAAGCTGAGCTGCTCCCGCAGAACTATCAGATTCTGGGACGTGCGCCGGAATATGATGTAAAACGACGCGAAGTAGTTGATCAGCAGAATGACCTGTTCCAAGTCACAGGAAAATTTTCAGAACACCGCCGCCGAGTGTTCCTGTACGCAAGTTCAGACAAAATGTTGCAATACTGAAGCAGAACATTTCACATAGCTTCATGTGTTCAGCGAGGACTCACTGTGAAATAAGGGACTGCAGCCTTGTAGCCGATGAGGCTCAGGTACAGCAGGCACCCCAGAAGGGCGGTGGTTCGCCTCTCCCGGATGGAGAGGCGCTCGCACATGATGCAGTAGCCGTGCGAGATGAGCATGAAGGAGACGAAGGATGCCGTCTGGAAGAGGATTCCCGTCACGTACGCGCCGAACGACATCCACAGCGAGCATGTCTGGAGGTGCACGCACGAGTACCTGCGCAGCAGCGTCTGAATTCAGCCGTTGCTAAAAGGATTTGGCTAACCAACTGCAGGTGTTCAGGGAGAGAGATGCCAGACAGAGCAAAGTGAAAGAAAGGCACCCGAAAGCTCACCAGAACAGGAATGAGAGTGCCATTTGGAGCGCCTTGATCAATGGGACCAGAGCCAGTATCCACTGTAGGTCACTCGCCTGCTCGAAACAAACAGAATTACCACATCAGAATTACTCTGCATCAGGTTTCTATGGTTCTTCAGAGCAGACCAAAAATTCAGAGAAGTTGTTGAAACCCAAAACAAAAATAAAGGACAACAACGTCAAACACGCTACTTCACCGCAATGCTCATCAGAACGCGCTGTAAGCAGGCAAGAGCGCTACAATCAAATCGCTGGAAGGAACCTGACGACATGAAGAGAAACGGAAAACACCAAATGGTGCAAATTCAGGGATACAGTCTCTGAAAGTACCTGGAAATGGCGGTTCCTCCAGGAGCTGAATGCCCAGGAGAAGCCAGAGCCCGCCCATATCGCCAGGAACCCCAGGTAGAGGGACGGGAGCGGCTGGTAGCCATTGCTGAGCACCGGGAGAGGAGACGACGCCTCCTGCATCTTCTCCCTTGCACAGCCACCAAGCCCCTCTCACCGCACAGGTCCTTGCCCGCCTTCTTGCTCTCCTTGGTAACTGACGAGGATTAGCGAGACACGAGAGCTCGTACGGATCGAGATCATGGGGTAGCGGTAGCGGTGACCGCGCATATAAAGAAGCTTGGACTCTGGTTCTTATTTTATCTGATGCTTGCGCGATGGTTGTGTTGGGTTTGGCATCCGCGGGGAGGCAGGGAGGGAGGGAGGGAGGGGGAGGGAGGGAGGGAGTTCGTGCGCCCCCTTTTTTCTCACCAGAAGCGTTATGGGGAGTGTAGGAGTAGTTCGGGTTGGTTAGCTTATTGGAGGGAAAATGCTCGAGGCAACGGCTCTGTCTCTCTCGAATCAGAAATTTTTTGTATGTGTTAGAGAAATATAAAAAGACAAATCTGTCGCTATTCGCCGCGTGTTCGTTTTGACTCGTGCCTGGGGACGGACGGCAGCGTGTCAGGTCGTACATACGCAAGCATACGCACTCGTGGGCCGTAAAGAAAATCATACTGATGACCACATGCTCCACATGCATCAAGACGACGTCACAAGGTGCTACTGTAAACAATACTGGTAGCTACGTAGCTACGAACAACAGATTCAGAGCCAAAGAGAAAGAAAAAAAAATGTGTGCTAGAGTAGTAGCCCGTATGACAGATGAGGAAGAAAGATCGTGTCGCGGGTTAGCGGGGTTACATACAAGGCGCACCAGACAAATTAAATTGCCTAATAGCCTGATACTATACCGCTTTGCATAGCGCCAGAAAAAAAACTTAATCTAGCAAGAAATTGTAATAATAATCCTGGCGCCGAGTCAACACATATTTAATTTGGCCTAATTTGCCAGCCACCGGAAGGATCTGAAGCTATCTGGAGTTCTAGACACGACGGGAGTGCCACATATTTAGTGAAGACTAGTGAACCACACGTACTTCTTGGCCGGCGGCGCCGCTGCAGCAGAGCTGCAGAGCCCCGGGCGGAATTTGTTCGCGGAAGCGTGGGGTGGGAGGTGGCGTGGATCGAACTCAGAGGGAGGAGGGGAGCAGTTGGTGCCGTGGTAGCTCACTGATTCCACAAGCTGTCCCAAGAAGGCCGCTTTGACTGGAACAGGTGCCGGAGGGAGATTTAGGTGGGGCAGGCTAGAGCATTAGGTAAACCAACCTTCACCCAGGAGTGGAACGGATGGTCCTGTATCCCATTCCCATCCTTCGTTACTGGCTTACCGGGCAACACTGCTGCGCATACGGAGTAACATTCGACGGCACGGACGGATAGTTTTACAGGATATTCATATTGAGTCAGAAAATAATCCTTTTTCTAGAGGATACTCATATTGAATCAGTTGCAGAATTTTTTATAGTATATTTTTCGTGTTGAATTACTAACCAGCAGGGGATAAGAAGGATTCATCAGAATGAGCCCGGCCCATGGCCCCATGCTCAAGCTGGGCTGGAGTAGATGTGACTACTATTTTGGCAGCCCAGTCCTGAAGTGCGGACCAAACGAATTTCCTCCCGTCGAAATGAAAGCATGAACTCGGCCATCGGGAGTCCGGGATGTTCCTCTATGAAGAAAGGCCTGGTCAAAAAAGGTTAAGTGCATCGGCAGTCCCCTAATTTTTCACGTTGTCTTGTCGCAGTCCCTAAATTTGCAAATTATATAGTTTCGAGTGTTGTTTTGATTTCTGGACTGGTAAATTGACAGATTTGACCCTTTAAAGTTAGTCAGATGTTATTTTAGTCCCTAAACTTGCACATAATACATTTTTAGATTCATAATCATTCAATAAAAAAATACTTTATGTAATTATTTATGCACTGATTATTAGGATTAAGCTAAACATATACTCCATCCCTTCTAAATTATTATCTAGTATTGATTTTTTTCCACAACATTTGACCATTCATTTTATTAAAAAAATTAGTTCAAATATACAAAAAATAAGTTAAACTTAAAGTAGTATGTGATGACAAATTAAGTTAAAAACAAAACGAATGATACTTGTATAATTTTTTTAATACGACAAATGGTCAAATGTTATGAGGAAAAAATCAACATCAATTGCTCCAGAGTTGGTATATATTCCAAGAGAGTTTTATCTGGATAAAACCAGTTCTTTCTTTCTCTCTCATCTGATGTGTTACTGTATTTAATGTGTATGAAATTCCTACGAAACTAGCACTAAATTACTTATAGGAATAAAATTCATCTCTTATTTTACAAAATTGTTCATCTTCTCTTCTCATAATGATCCTAGTATATTAACAAATTTACTGATATGTGCGCTTTGTGACCAACATCCTGAGACGATTGATCATCTGCTCCTCGAATGTGTCTTCAGTAGAGAAACCTGGTACCGTGTGCTCAGAATGTGTGGTCTGCAGAGGTTGGTTCCGACCCCGGATCACAACCTGGTACAACTCTTTTTTTTTCAAGCACCGCGACGCCCCTCGGCCCCCACGTCGCCTTGCGAGGGCGACTCGGGCGGTGCCGCCGTGTCTGCCGAGCCGCCGCCTCCGCGCGTCCACCACCGTTGGTCCTCCTCCCTTCCCACCTCTGGCATCTCGCCGGAGGCCGGAGGGAGTGGGGATCCATCTCTCTTAATAGTCTCCATTAGATCGAGTTTAGGTTAGGGTTAGGATTTCTCCATACCGCGGTTCGTGGTATTGGAGTTTTGTTTCCTCCTCCTCCTCTCCGGCAACGGCGAGGAGACAGGGTGGATTGGGGTTCCTCATGGCGGCTCCAATGAAGGAATTGGCGGCATTTACAGCGTTGACAACTTTCTTCGGAAGGTGACATGGAGATTTAGGTTTCCGGTTGGCGACATCAAGGCGGAGATGGTGCCGTCATCATGGAATAATTTTCTCCAGCCACTTCTCCGTTTTGTCGTGGTTAGATCCAACCACGGTGAAAAGGCTTGGGAGAATAGATCTGTCCCCTGAACTGGCATCGATCAGTTTTGCGTCGGATAGATTGGGATCAGTCTCTTTTCTTTATCGGTGGCAGAAAGATGAAGAAGAAAGACGCAAGAAGGAAGAAGAAGATTGTGCTCGTTTCAGCCTACAGGAATGTTGGTCGTTGTTCGTTGGGCGAGTGTTCTCGGCCTGTTTGCTGAGCGTATGCCTGTGCGGCCTTCTAGTTGCTTTTTTACACAGGTTCGGAATTGAGATTTGAAGCTGCTTAGTGTGGGAGTATATTGAGAGTGCTTGTAACTTGATGATGTACTCAATTTTGATATAATACAATTCTTCCTTTGATCTCAGAAAAAAACCTGGTCGGTTGGTGGTTGGCCACCAGGAAATCAATCCCTCTTGCGGTCAAGCGCTCCTTCGATTCCTTGGTCCTGTTGGTCTCCTGGAGCATTTGGAAGGAACGTAATACCCGGGTGTTCAAAAGATCTGCGCGAATGTCGGTCGCTCTGGTCGAAGCTATTCTTGCTGAAGCGGAGCTCTGGAGAAGGGCTGGGTTGTTGTCGTTTTCGCTACAGGGCCTGCTGTCGGCTTAGTTTCCTGGTCGTTTCATCTGTTTGTTTTCTTTTTTCCTTTTGGCCTTTGTCGGCCTCTGTACTGGCTACTGTTGTGTTTCTCTACTTCCTTCTTAATAAAATAACGTGCGAGCTCTTAAAAAACAAATTTACTGATATGATATAGAATTTGTTGACGTGATCTTGGTATGTCAGCAAATTTATATTACTAAAACTTGTTATAAAACCTCGACTGGCCTTAGAGGCAACGTGACAGTACACTGTACACCACACCCTCCACGCAACGTGCAAAGTCTTAGTAATAGAAGACCATAGTGTGTCACGCTTTGTTCAGCTCGAAGAGATCGGGTCGCCGGTCGGCAAGGCCGCGCATCCCGAGGCTGTACGCGACTACCAGGAGCGTTCAGCAAGCGTGGCTCCGGCCGGCTCGTTCCAAAATCCAAATCCCCTGCCCGGCTTGCCCCAGGCCACTCGACCCGAAGCCACGCGCCCGCGGTCGCGCCGCGCGCGGGAGCTCCCCTCGCCCCGCACCCCGGGCGCGCACGCGCGCACTACTCCGGACTCCGGCCGCGGTCGCGTGCACGCGCTACCCCAAATTCCGGGTCGCGCGGCCGACGTGCAGCAAGCGCTTTGGTAAACACGAGCCGCGCTCTGCTTTTCGCCGTCCGGGCCCCATGCACGCCTTAGCTCCCACTAATCATCATCATTACACAGGCGACTTGTGTTGGATTACCATCCGGCACCCGCTGAGAAAAAAAGAAAGCGTTTATAAGTTTTAACCATACTGGAACTTGCCCAATCAAGAGGCTAAGAACAATCTCGAAGTGAACTCGACCATGGGCACGAACACGAGCATGATCTGTCAGCCTGTCAGGGTAGTACTAGTAGATGCTGGTACTAGCTTGTTCGCACTAGACGGACAACATTGGCAGTGCATCGAGTATTCCTTCTCTTCAGTCTTCACCACCAACGAAATGCACGTGTCCGTTTGCCTTGCCGGCTAAGCGAAAACCAACCGTATAAAACACAGCGCCGAACACTTTTGTTGCAAACTAAAGAGTGTCGCAACAACCTTTCGACATTGTGTGTGTCTGGGCATTTGTGGTAGGGCCTAGTTTTCGCGCTCCTGGGAGTCATGATCAGACGGAAAGCCCCTCGACGGGGAGCATGTTTGGCGGAAGCTACGACTGAGAGCAGTATAGCATCCTGTGACAACTTTACCGGACCTCAACCTCAGTGTCGTTGTAGCCTTGTACAGCAGGAGTGTGCGGTTGCCACGCCGATCGAACAGCAATTTTCCTAATGTCGCCACAAATGCTTGTTTAGTAGCAGGTCAGGACATCACCGGCTCGGGACTAGCTCTATTTATAGGGCCTCATCTTAGCTTATCATAAACACACAGGCACGAGGCTCTGCAGTCCGTCCGCACCCACAGGCAGCAACACCACACAAAGTCACAGTCTCACAGACATACCGAGTAAGAGTACTAGACGCTGATAGACAGCAGGTAACCACTTATCATGTCCATTAACATTTTTTAAAATTTTCTTTGCATGCATTCTCTTCTTTTCCTAGTGTAGCAGTGGAAGATAATGAAATAAGCTGACATATCATCTGCTTTGTACTACGCACTGTTACAGGCAGAACAGCAGAAATGGAATCTGCGGCCGTGCAGCTGCCGCGGTACGTCGTCTTCGACCTCTCCGGCGTGGGGCTCCGATGCTTCACTCCACCTCCGCCGGCCGAGCACCTCGCCGCCGTTCCCTTCGACACCCAGGCCATGTCCTTGCAGGCGCTTCACCGGACACGGCCGGCGCCTCGTGGCGACCTCGTCGCCGCCCACCGCCACCGGCCGGTCCAAGTTGCCACGGCGACGGACAGCTGTGGCCACCATGGGCAGCTCAGTGACCCCGACACCGTGTCGGACGCGGGCACGTCGGGTGTCCTGGTGGCCGGTGAGTCCGAGGACGAGGCGGATAGCTCCGACGAGGCTTTCTTCGAGGAGAGATTTGCGAGGAAGATTGAAGCGTTGGCTGAGCTGGTGGGGATGAAGGGCGCCCACGAGCCTGCGGCTGTGCTCGGTGAAGTTGTCAGGGTGCTCCAGGAGATCGATGGGAAGAAGGAGCGTTCTGTATGTGCAGCGAGAGCCCTCTGATGTAAATCGGGCAGCCGTAATCGAAATGCTTTTTTTTTTCTGTTTGCTTTCCGAAGAAAAAAGGTTGCTGCCAAGGGCCACCGTACCATTATGTTATACAGGTCTGTTTACCAAGATGTCACCCAAAAGTGTGACAGTGCATATTGCCACAATGGAAGAATATCATCAAGTGTGTCACAATTTTATTTGCTCGGCATTTTGACAACTGAGTTTCAATGTAGCATTACGGTATTACGGTTGCAATACTCCTTTTCTGAAATGCACAATGTGTCTTTTTAGATTGTCCACTAAAGTTGTACATATTTTCCATTTTATAATGTTTAAGTAGGTGATTTTTTTTTAAAAAAAAGTTTTTGGAGATGCCGCTGATTCTACTAACACGTTTGGCAAAGCTCTGGCTCTGCCCATTTCAGAATCAATTTCCATAGAAAATCAGGCAGAAGAAACTCTACCAAAATACTCGCGAGATAGAATCACTGAAGTCTTGAAATCCCAAAAGTTCCACAGTGGATCCACCTAACATTCATTTACTGTTTACAATAGCAACAAGATAACGGAGTCATGATAAAGGATAGTAGCCCCCGTGGCCCCTCCCTAAATATATAAGGACTTTTGGAAAATTTAGGACAAATTTAAACACGGAGGAAATTTATCAACATGGATAATTTTCATCATCGGTTCAGTCGATGTATAAACCACGAATAATCATATAAACTTTTATGTTAACTTTGGTGGTTAAACTTGAGAAGGGGAGTATTTCTGACTGAAAATATTGTAGTTAAATATTCTGACTGAACAATTCAAAATGCTTCAAAATTTGACTGGGTTTGGGGTTTTGGCGATTGTAAAAAGTGTAGGATCATTTGATGCAACACGGATGATAGGTTTTCATGCAATGCTTAAATTAGAAAATGATTTTAATGATATGTCCAATAAAATAAAGATAAAATAATTTAGTTGTTGGAAAAATTTTCAACAGGCTCGAAATTTGAGTGAATTTTAAAATGCCCTAGATACCATATTTAAGGTGCATATCGTCATTGTAACTTTGAAGATACCATTTTTTAATTTAATTATTGGACTGCATCTTCGTGTAACCACTGACCACCTGCTCAGAATACACGGGTCGCGTCGGAGAACAGGAAGTACACCTGCATCCAGATTTTTTTTTCATTTCTCATATGTGCAGTAGAAGAGGAGAAATAGCGTGTCGGTCTCGACCAGCTAGCCGGTACAAAAAAAAAGTGTGATTTATAATGTATATACGAGAAGACAGCAGATACATATTTCCACTGTCGTCTCCACATTTCTGCTCTTCCATGTCATTACAAGACGACTAATAACACTATTAATAACCAGAGGTCGCCACCGTTTGGATGGGCCGATAAACTTGACTCGATCCAAATCCCTATGCCAAACGTATATATTTGCCAAAACTATTAGCTAGTGATGCAAAATTCATAGAGAGAGAAAAACAAACCAAAACCGATATACAGGCACGCCGGCCTGGTGCGCCATTGCCAAAACTCCTATGCGCGGCCGTGCGGCTACTCCGGCGAGGACATACACACACATCTCCGAGTCGCCAGCTTCTCTCACTTGTGTACCTTCACCCAGGCGGCCTTGCTCGGCACCCCCTTCGCCAGGACGTAGAGCAGGTAGTACCCTGGCGGCGCGAGCTCCGGCTTCCCTGGCGCGTCGACCGTGATCGTGTAGCTGTGCGGCCCAACGGGCGCGAACGCCGAGACGGACAGCACCAGCAGCCGCTGGTTCATGGAGTAGCCGTGCGTCGTGAACGGCGGCGCGTACATGGTGACCTTGAGGTCGGCCTCCGCCACGGGCTGCGCCGGCGTGGAGAACTGGAACACGAGCCTGGCCCCGTACGACATCCCGCCGCCGGGGACGCTCCCCATGTCGATCACCGGCCGGTTGGCGGCGCGGTCGGCGGCGAGGTACGGCGGGGTGAACCTCTCGACGCGCACCTCGGTGGGGAAGTCCACGCCGCTGAAGTTGTAGGCGGAGTTGGTGTTGCTGCCGGCGACGAGCACGGTGGCGTCGGGCAGCACGGCGCTGGTGGCGTGGTACATGCGCGCGATGTTGGTGGCGGCGAGCGCGCGGAACCGGGAGCCGCGCGGCTGCCGGGGCGAGTAGAGCAGCGGGGTGAGCACGGGCTGCCGGCCGAAGCCCCAGCCGGAGCACCCCCTGGCGGCGCCGTTGAGCATGAGCAGGTCGCCGGAGGGGAGGATGAGGAGGTCCCCCATGGTGCGTGCCACGGGCATCTGGTCGGTGGCCCAGCGGGCGTCGGGCTTGAGCGGGTTGATGCGGGCGCAGTCCTTGAGGGCGGGGTTGAACGTGTTGGTCTCGCCGAGCTTGAAGGCGTTCTTGGGGGTGCCGCCGCAGACGATGACCTCCGGGCTGAGCACGTCGCCGCGGCGGAGGTCGAGGGGGAGGAGCGCCGACATGCCGGAGGCCGGGTAGTTACGGCCGCCGCCGGGGAGGACCGGGAGCTGCCGGACGACCTGGCCGGTCCGGTAGTCGAACACGATGGAGCGGTCGTTGGCGAAGATGAAGAGCGTGCCGTCGGTGAGGAGGTGCACGAACGGGTACAGGTTGTTCTCCACGTCGTCGGTGGTGTCGCGGAGGATCTGGAGGTTGGTGGCCTGGGCGTTCGCCTGGCCCTCCGCCGGCACGAACTCGTAGCTGAACGCGCGCCGCCCGCCGAGCACGATGGAGCGCCCGTCCGGGAGAATCTGCTGCGTCCCGTACCTGCTCATGAACGCACGCATCAAGGCATGCCGATCGATCACGTAGTTGCACTGTTGCAGTATATGATGATGAACATGGATGCATCACGTACCATCTTCCTTCGGCCAAGCTCGCCGGGTACTCCCTCCAGTCGCAGGTGGGGCACGGGCTCAGGTACCGCACCACCTTCTCGCCTTCGAAGTAGCCGCCGGTCTGCACGAGGTTGCCCTCCGCGTCCATCGCGCCCGACGAGCACCACACGTCCGTCAAGATCTGCCAGTAGTACGTGGTCGTGTCGCGGCTCGTAACATTATCCATGGAAATTGGAATTGAACCAAATCTCAACGGGGAGCACCAGGCCACGAACGAACCTTGAGGGCCCTGACACCGCCGGTGGCGTAATCGAACTCGACGGCGTGGGCGGCGCAGTCCTGGGTGCCCTGCTGCTTGCTCCGGAGGTCGAGGCGGCAGTTCCCCTTGGGCAGCCTCAGGAGCGACGGGCCCGTGGTGACGGTGTCGAACATGATGGCCTTGTCGTTGCGCAAGATCACCATGTGCATCGCGGACACGCCGGCGTTCTCGGTGATCATGGACCACTGCCCGGAGGGGCCCCCGGCGTTGTCCACGGGGAGCACGATCGTGTCCTGCGCCGCCGCGGTGGGCGCCGACCGGGCCGGCACCTTCATGAGCCCGGTCCGGCTCACCGGCGCCGCGCCGAGGCTCTGCTGGTCGCTGGCCCGGGGGATCACGTGCTCCTCCTCCTGCTGCCCCTGGTTCGCGTTGTGGAAGTAGTCGTGCTCGTTCCGGGGCCGGAAGATGTTGAGGAAGTCGCCGACGCTGTGCGCGTCGCCGGCGGCGGCGAGGGCGAGCAGCGCCGCGGAGAGGACGGCGGCGCGGAGGAGAGGCCCCATTGTCGGAGAGGGTACGTAGGTACGTCGTGGATGCTCCGATCCGGCTCCGCGCTGTCCCGCCCCGAGCTGTGTCCCGGCCTCCTATAAGATCGATGGGGGAGGAGGGGGGCCTCGTTGCATGCTCGCCTTTGTTCATCGGCGAGCTTATAATTGTATGGTGGTGGGTGGGTGCTTTGTTTGGGTACGGAGAAGCATGAGGAACGGGAGTTCAAATATAGTAACGGTATTCTGTGGTTCGCGCGAACAGAAGGAGAGCTTCTCCAGTCCACTCTCCAGTAGACCTGAAAATGGGCAGAATTTCCTGGGCTGTAGGTACTCCAATCGCGCACGGTGTGCTTGGAAAGGCCCACGCCAGCCCTCCAGCACCTATCCGGCCCAAACCACCTCCCGCATATTATCATAAAGTGGCGGCCTTGTTCGGCCCAATAGTGCGATGCCGGCCGTCCGTCCGCGCCCGCGGGAGGGCGCCAGGCCGCCAGCCGCCGCCCGTGCCGTGCCCACACATCCGCGATCACGGCGATGCACGCGCAGCGCCGCAAGCATCGTCCATCTTGCGCGGGACGCGGGAGCACCTCGCCGCCGGCGGGCGGCGGCGGCGGACCGAGCAGAGAGCGCGCGTGGCTGCGGATCGAATCGAGCACGGTGACGAGCACCGGGCAAGCAAACACGCGCCGGAGTACGGCCGACGTGCTCACCGCCGCCCAGAGATCGAGGTACGGTGCGCGCACACACGCTAGCTATATATGGCCTGTACTAGTTAGTTTTCTGCTTGTACGTTCATGGCACGAGTGAGAGTACATGTACTACCTCCATCCACCTCCAGCATAGAAAGTACATTTTGCTATATGTGGTTTACCCTAGATAATTATTACAAACAAATTGGCACGACGCATGCATAAACAATTAGCATTAGTACCCTGAAGCATGCATCACTTGATGGGCCGGCCTGTTGCATTGCACCCCGAATATATTAACTCATCCGCTGCGTTATCGCCAATAACATCTGGTTTGTATATGTGTGGTCTCAAATCTCTGTAAGCACGTACGCACGGCCCCTGTTGTCTAATCCGGCCGGCCGGCCCTCGATCGAGTGGCCGTGCGCTTTTGCTCTGTCAAATCGGCAACACATGGATCCCGTTGACACAGCATGCAGCATGCCAGCAGCCAGCTCTGAAGCATGGATGCGATCAGAGAACAGGCACGCGCGTACAGTGACGACAGAGCTAGCTAGAACAAGCAATGATCACAGTAGATAAGGAGGCAGCAATGCAAGCAGTGAGCAATGCAAGCAGATTCGCCACCAGCCCTACGTGAAATTAAAGCGAATCTGCTTCCTGATCCACTTTTGGCCAACATTAGGTGTGCCAACGTAAGCTAGGCCTGTCTGTTGATTGCATTCAGCTCAACAAATTAATGCATGCCATTTCACATCAGAGAGGGAAATAGAACATATATATGATTCCTGATGTCTTCGTCCTTGCTTAGAACTGAATAATTAGCGCAATAAACAATGCATTAAGAATCCAAAATGGCAGAGTACCGGTACGTACCATAAATAATGCATCACCTGCATGGATCCATACCTGTTACTAATTACCCATGTGCACTCAATCTGTCTGTTAACTGTAACACGAGATCAGTGTTATTTGCCTAGCAGAGTAGCAGCCATACGAACAAGCTTACCGTTAACCAATAATATAAATTATGCAAGACAGTGTGCAGATCGCATCTAGCTTAGCGTATATAGTCCCGCTACCAATATACGATCGTTTTCTGGCCACTAGTCCTATATATACTACGTACTATGCTCCCTAGCTAGGCATATGGCTGTACGGTTATACTACAGTGGGTACAAAGAGGCACACACTGCACACATCATGACGACATCAAGTGGCATATATCTCCAGTTGAACGATCAATAAGTAGCATTACATGCATCATATCCAACTGCTCCAAGTGCTGCATGTTGGTACTGGCAGTTGTGCAAACTAATGGCCATCCGATCCCCTCCCAAACTTAATACAGACGTACTACGTACGTACTAAAAGTTCTTTGGGGATGTTGGCGGTTAAGCACACCACTAGCTAGTTCGCAAGTTGCCGCTGCCGTAACGTGCGTCCATGCATATGCGCCTCTCACCGCTCTCTTTGCATGGCCTGCGGGTGGTACACGTATAAAATATACGACGCCATCGTCATCTCTACGTGTAGCAACTTGCATGATGTTTTGCAGCAGGGCATTCTTTTTTCCTCTCAAACTGAAAAGATTATTGTCTGGCCGGGTAGGCAGCAAATGCAGCAGCATGCATATGCATATATAAAACGCAGTGCTAGCTGCATATGCATGCGATGATGAACTGAAAAGGCTTCGATTAGAAAAGTACCATTTGGGATTTGGTGCAACTCGCATCGGATCGAAGACGATACGCCTTTGGGGGGACAGCGAGGCCTCATCATATGACAGTATGAGTAGGATCTTTCCAGGAAGATTCGTACACGCGTAGATGGAGATTGAGAGGATGATCTGCTCCGATTATGTCGGTAATTAACTATAGTTTATGGATTAGTCTGTCATGCAATGTCTCCACAAAGGTATGGGCATATAATTTGTATGTGACAATAATCGTTTATGTATCAAATGACGAATCATCTTGGGGCAGAACGAAGCAAAAAAAAGTCATGGTGGTGTACTGCTAATAATTGAAAAAAAACATGCCTCTCACGCCTAATTCTTTTGTTCACAAAAGATGCTACACAATTATGCTCTTGGTGTTACGGGTACAGTAACGTACATATACTACCTATATATACTTGCATTGCATTAGCTAGTTCCATGGCCATATAACATTCTCCATTACAAAAACAAGGGTAAGATTTGATTGCATCCTGCTTTATTATTATTTTTTCCTTTTGAAGAACATGCAACACCTCTTTGTCAAACTCATCAGTGGAACGAAATGCATATTTAGTATGAACATTGTGCTTTATTATGTGGCAGCAGAAGGAAGTCTGAAACTTTGAATATGATATGATACGTACTGGTGTCAATATATAGTTACGTGTGTGCCAACCATGATCTAATTCTGGATTTGAAAGGGAAGCCATAATTGTAAAATTCTATACCTAGGAGATAATAATCAGTATTAGTAATTAAGCAGTACATACGCATGTAATCAAATAAACTATATACATATACATATAGTACATGATATGCATGCTCGTGTGGAGGCATTTCATATATAGAGAAAATTTTGCATTAACAAGGAGAGAAACTCAGATCATATATATACCAAGTGGTGTACAATTATGATAGTTCATATAGCAGTGGAAAATATGTATACATTAATTCGAAACCCCCGAACTGTTATAAGCTAAACTAGCTAGCATACACATTATATCATCCTATGGTTAATTATGTTAATCACTCACTTAACACACAATATATATACAAAATTGGAACTTGTATTCATACTGTGCATGCTATTAATACGATGTGATTAATCTGCATTTATACATAAACACTGACACTTTTGCATGATCTTAATTTAGACGCGTTTTACATGTATATATAATGCGTATATATATTATACTACACTAAACCACTAATAGGTTATTTTCTTTATTGATGTTAAAACTTGCACACATACCATTCCACGAGAAAGTAGCTAGTTTAGTAGATAAACGAGCATGCATGGTAATATAGAATTTGAGCATGAGCAAATCATACCTTATTGTAGCAAAGATGAGCTAGCTGATCAACACTATTCCAGCATGCTGATAATCTAATGTGTCTTGCATAAATCTACAAGTTCTAAAACCACATATTACTGAGAACATATATACGGAGTATGAAGTCTGAGAAAAGCCTATATATATAGAACATTTATACCTCTTGCCTAGCCAAGTATGCTGTTTAATTTGCACACACTGCAAGGCATGATCACACGTACAGATGCATTACAGTACATAATTCTGTATGCCCAAGGTAGGTCAAGAAGCCTCCTTTGGTGCAGACTGAAAGATGATTGCAGTACAATGGAGAAACTAGTAGCAGGATGAGACGTACAAGCTGCATTAAAAGTAGTACAAAAGACAGCTGTGTTTGAGATAATGCAGATAAAGTTATTTATTATTATGTTCCATCTTGTGCTTCTGGATCAAAATATTCAGCTGGCACGCATGCAAGTGCTCATACACATATGAACATTCTCTCTGATCTCAGCAATGATGAAATTTGTGTTGCATAAATTAATAACAACCATGTACGAACTGTGTCAGTGTATGCCTGCAGTTGCAGGCAAGAGTCAACACTTCTATGCATCACAGTACAATCAGAACAACTGCTAGATATGATCACCAGATCCCATGCCCATGCATGCACACAACATGCATGTCTTGATTAAAAAAAGTGCATTACTATTCCTCTCTTCTGGTAGGCATTACAGAAGACGGCAAATCCTTTTGGTTCTGGCTAGTGGCACCAATTCAGAAACTTATTGCACCACAAAGAGAAAAGGCCCATGAAGACTATCTAATAAAGCTACCACATCACATCGAAGGAGAGGGGAAAGGAGGAACATTTTAGGATGATCATAGCTTGAGCTCAAGGTCGACGTCTTGTGGATCGTCAGAGTTCATACTAGTTGAATCAGCTGACCGACTTCTATCATGATGTCCCCTCATCAATCGAGTGGATTCCTACCAAAGTTTGCATCCAAACGTGTGTTAATCAGAAAACTGTAAAGACAGTAATGATGGTATGATAACATACATCTACCTAGGTGAACAATGGTTAGATCGAATATCTACCTGTGGCTCAAATAGTGGCAATGTGATATTAGGATGCGCATAATGTGGGGCGCCATAGATAGAACTGCTACTCGGTGATCTGTTGTTGACACACAATTGCAAAATCAGAGTTGTTAGTTGGAGCTTGATCACGGGATTTTTGAAGTAAGACTTCTCTGAAATTCAGTGAGTGAGCATATATGCAGGTGATAATATATAAGCTCACCTACCGTACCTTATTATGGGAGCTTGGAATTCACTGTATCGTAGGTCTCCGCCTCTCTCTCCATATGGCATCTACATGATAAAGTCAGAAATAACATAAGAACGCTATCTTGGTGGTGCAATAATCCATACACTACATGTGTTCCGATGGAATTGAAAGGCGCACAAGATGATGTGCTGCTTTGTTAGTAGTTCGATTGTCATGAACATTAATTTATTTAATATCAAAACAGTAGATAAGACTGAGAAGAACCACACAAACAAAGAAAACATATGGAGCTAATAAGACGATCAAGAAAAAGGTGACAAGAGACGAATCGATCATAAGGTAAGAAAAAATTAGAGCTATCTATAGCCAAATTAGCTAGAAACATAAGCAACTCAACCGAAAGTGATAGAAGCATGACTCTTCAGTGGATTTTCTTGGGGACAAACGAAAGACCAATCAATTCACTGTTGGTCGCTGAGAATTATGCTTAACACCCCTACCCTCGAAACCCCTCTTATGTGTTCATGAAAAAAAGGACTAATTCCTACTATCTTCACATGCATGTGCTACATGTTAAATACGCAAAACCACTGAATCATGCATCAAAGGAAGTTCCATTTGGATTATCTGTCTTTCATGTAGAAGCAAGATATATATCTAAACTTTTGATAGACTAATTTCTTCCTAAACAACTAGTAATCGTTCCAGGGAAAAGTTGTCTATGTACCGCAAAATTTGGATGGACCGGAAACGGCGATGAGACGGCGGTAGGGTAAAAGGAGGAAGATGGCGACGACGACAGCGAGGACGTCGACGCCCGTGCATCCTCCTGCTAGATCGATCCATTCCCAAAAGCACAAGAAATTAGGACCCCTGATCATCATAAACTACACTGAAGGGAAGCGGTTTGCAAATAAAGACGCCCATCACTTACCAAGTTAAGGCTGCCTGTTCTTTGGATCAAGCTGGGGCCCTGGCCGAGAGGATGGAAGTACTCGGCCATTTCGCTCTGTAACCTAATCTTCTCCAGCTGCGCCACGCCGAGCCCACGCTGCGGCTGCTTGGGCTTGTCGGCGCCGCCGCTGCCGCCGCCTCTCTTGCCCCTTCTGGAGCCGGACGATGATCTTCCGCTACTGCTCCACCCCATGCTGTCCCCGAAGTTGCTCCCACTCATATCCAAGAACGAAGACCTAGCTAGGAGGAAGACTTGGAAGAACAAGATGAACAAAGCTAGGTGGAGGAGGGGGAGAGGGGGAGAGAGAGTTGATTGGATGATGCACGGGACCCTTTTAAAATGGAAGGGGAGAGATCTCCTTGCAGAGCAATATATCCCCCTCTTATTAAAAGGGAGACTTGGCCTCCCAAGCTTTTCTTGCCTCAAGTTTTAAATTGCGCCTGGTGGCCTGGCTGTCTTTAGATTATAGTTTATACCATGTGCCACAAAACCCTATCGTTTGCAAGAAAAATCTAGAGAAAACTAAATATAATGGAGTGACTCATTTTATTTTAGTTGGTGGCGATCTCCTAGGATCTTTGCCATCAAACCCCCTTGTTGGTTAGTTATAGAAGTACTAATTTACATGTAGATGCTCCTACTGTATTTGCTTACTTGACAATGCCAGAGCATATATATACAGCAAGAATGTCTAACTATCAAGGAGCTTCTTGATGATAAGTTTGCCAGAGCAGCTCTCAGAAACCCGGCCCAGTCATCAAAAGAAAAAATGGATGTTGTCTATATATGAGTAATCCAAATTCAAGTTTTGCATATTCAGAGATCTACTAAGTTAGGTTCAAGTTCTTTTTATTGGGATCCTGAATACTTACTCTTGTGGTTTTGACATTCAGTGTATACATTACGGGAGTATACTCCTATGTCGACTTTGGCATCATTTTTGAAGCGTAATGCTGGCATCGATCATTGGTGAGTTCATTTTCTTTAGCAATAGTATGAGTTAATGGCATCATTATCATTTAAATATGGATGGAGTTATACTTTCCGACATGTCAAGATAGAAACACCATTAAAGAATAAGAGGGGGAAAGAAAGGCAGTGCATGGGGCCGGGGCCTTTTTGTTCCTCCAGCTGGGGTGCAAACTCTGGTGGGATCTAAGAAATGAAAAAGATGGCTTGGGCCAATTTGACAGTGATCCTCTGCTTTGTCACATAGCGCTCAGGTCACTCTGCGCACGACGTTAGCGCTGTTGTAATTAAGCACCTAACCTCTAGTTCAGACGGTACCATCAGAATAATAATCGTGTTGCACGGCCAGCTAGAACGGCGGCGACGACGACGGCGCGACTTGGTGGCGCCCCGGGCCGGAGTAGGAAATATAAATGGGGAACGAACGTGTGCCACGCCACATGTACGCTTACGTTACGTGCTCCCAAGGGAATCGATTCTGCACGTCCGACCTGCATATATGTAGCCTCGTCACTCTCACCTGACCCTCGATCATTAGCGTGAGAATAACGTGAACTTTTCAAGGCCACGCACATACTTTATATTATATAAATAAAACCGCAGAACAGCGCCAGAAGACCAGTAGCGAGTTCGTCCCTAGTACACACTGTCACATGATCTAACAGATCGTGATCTTGCTTTGGCCACGACGATGGGCGCCTGATGACGATACGATACACTTGGCCCTCGCCGGCCTGCAGAGATTCTTCTTGACCTGTACGTCTGTCATTCCCGCGCTGGCCGGCACGCAGCAACACCTCTGATCGTGATTCTGCGTTTTCTTTGCTTGCGTGCGGATGGCGGTTTGCGAGACCTGACCGGAACGAAATCCTCCCCTGCGATTCTCTGATAGCTCGCTCGATCAGCTCATCAGCTAGCGACATCTACCAGTCTACCACTACCATCCGGTCGCGTCGCGGCGGCCTCGCCCCGCACGCTGCTCCAAGGGCGCACGCCATTATTATCGCGTTCGCGTCCCCGCGGACTTAGTTCATTCCACTGCGGGGACAGGAGGGGAGTAGTAGAGAGGACCATGTGTATCCGAGGACCGGTGGATGATCGCTTCTCAGTATGATGAGTGATTGACAACGGTGTGTGGACTGACTCTTGGTCTAGTACTGCAGGTGTTGGTGCGACTTGGTTTGCGTTGGTGCAGGTGAAGAACAAGCGCGAAAGGTCTTAGCCAGAGAGTGGCCTCCGAGGTGTGGAGAGACAAGTAGGCTTGATTCGAGGGACCCGGTGGCCAGATAGGATCAAGTGCAGTCAACATGGTGCAAGAAGAGCAAGACGAGGTCGTGGACTTGGAGCCGGTGCAAGGTGGCGGCTAACGACCGAAGCTTGTACGCGGGATTTGATGGTTGGGCCACAAAACCATCGGAGGAGGGTTTCTCGGTTTGGGCCTCAAAACCGAGCCCGAAGGCCCAACGTGACGGAGACGGTGATCCGGGCACGTTCGGGAAGCTTCGAAGCGGTGGACGCGTGGCGGGATCCGGGAGCTTGCGTCGGAGGGAAGCAAGGCCGGATGGATGGCGTGCCCAGCCGGAGGAGTTATCTGCAACTTTACCGTTTTGCCCTTGAGGGCGTGTATCGTAGAGTTAAGTTGTAGGGGTAGTATGGTCACTTCCCTTCACCAGGACACTTAATATAAATAGGAGGTGGAGGGGATGACAAGTTAGATCTCTGGAACCCTAGTTCATTTCCTTCTTGCTTCTCTAGGCTAGCCCGTGCTTCATGTCGATCTTAGCGGGAGGATGTTTGGGAGGTTGCTAGCCTTGTATAGAATCTGACCTTTGTTTGTTGGAATGAAATCAAGTGCTAGTTGAATCTCTTTGTTTTTCCTCGAGTTCCTTTTTGTGCTATTTTCGTTCTTGACTCGATTCTTCGTTTCTAGACCGTTTGGCTCCGGATTTGTTTGAGGGGATCATGGGTGAGTGCCTTGCGCCTCTTTGTGTGTGATCTTGCCTTCTCAAACGCCGGGAATCGGTCTCGATTCGTAGTTTTTGGGATGAACTCGTGAGAAGGTGTTCTTCCGTGTGATCCGCGATTTCTCGAGTTGCAGGGAGTTAGAGGCCGAGATTTTTGGGGCATAGCTTCCCCTTAGGGTGCTAATCATCTCCCCAAAGTTTCGTCTCAAGAGCTCTAGCCATTTGGGAGATCTGGTGATGGATTTGGAAGGAGAGATCCGCGGGTTATTGTAGTTGTTCGTCCTGTTCGTCCGTCGTGTTTCTCGGACGGTCCGCGCGCGGTTGGCGGACGGTCCGCAAGGTTGCCGGACGGTCCGCATGTGATTGGCGGACGGTCCGTGCAGAAGAGTTCGACGGTATTGTCTTGGATTTGGCTAAGTATTTTCACGGACGGTCCGCGTGACCACCTCGGACAGTCCGCGTGACCACCTCGGACAGTCCGCGACACTGGCGGATGGTCCGCGGTAGGAGCTCGGACAGTCTGCGAAAGGGCCAGGAGCTACTGGAGATTTGAGGTGATTTTACGGACGGTCCGCCTTGTCTTTACGGACGGTCCGTCGAGACCACGGACAGTCCGCGACCCTTGTGCGGACGGTCCGAGCTGACCCAGGCAGATTGCGAATCATTTTGGTTTTTGAGTTGTGCTTCCGCTTGTTAATTTGTTCTAGCTTGTTCCTAGGGTTGGTAGGTCCGCTGTGACTACGCTACCTTGACTAGCTTGTGAGGAATCTTTGGCGAGTGACTTTGGGACATAAGCCGAGTTTCGAGAAGAAATTTTATCGGCTCCCATTCACTCCCCCCTCTCTGGTCGCCACTTCGATCCTTCAATTGGTATCAGAGCCGGTTACGGATCTTCGTGATTCTAACCAGTCTTAAGATCCAAGGATGGCGTACGCCGGAAAGGGTTCGGGTCCTCCTCTCTTCAATGGGAAGAATTACCGGATGTGGTCGGTTCGCATGGGAGCTTTCCTCCGAAGCAAGGGACAGTTGATATGGGATATCACTCTTGATACGACCTATATCACCCCTGCTTCGAGAGAGACACAAATTGCTAAGGACAAGTTTGAGGCAAATGCAAAAGCTGTAGATTTCTTGTTCAAAGCGCTTGACGAGCATGAATTCAATCGTGTGATCGAAGAGCATCTTGCGTGGAAGATTTGGCAAAAGTTGGAGATCGCCCATGGAGGTGATAGTGGGGTTAAGGCTCGGCTCTTTTCGACTTACCGGAGGGAATATGAGAACTTCTCTCATCTGCCCGGTGAGTCAATTGATGCCATGTTCCAGAGGTTCACCGTGATAGTGAACAACATGAGAGCCAACATTAACAACCTCCCGTATACAGACCATGATATGGCTTTGAAGCTCTTACACTGCTTGGATATGTCTGTATGGGGCACTAAGGTTGAGGCGATTATGGAGTCGGCTAGCTATCTGACACTCACAGTCGATGGATTGTTCTCAAAGCTCAAGTCCTCAGAGGTTGATAGGATAGCTAGAGCCAAGCTTGAGAACCCGACTGATTCCCATAGTCTGGCTCTTATGAGTGGTTCTAGTTCTAGACCTGGTGCTAACTCTTCACGGCAGTTTGCCTTGTCTTTGCTTGTGTCTTTGCCAGATGAGGAGTTCGAGGTGCTGAGCGAGGAGGATCTCGCGTTGCTCACCAAGAGGTTCAGGCGCATGTACGAGAACCGCAAGAGTACAAGGCGCTTTGGGAGTACGTGCTACAGGTGCGGCAAGATGGGACACTTCATCGCCGAGTGTCCGGAGCTAGCAGAGCCGGACCGCAAGCACAAGCATCGCTCGAGGGATGATCACAAGAATCACAAGTAAAAGTACAAGGACAAGGACAAGGACAAGAAGAAGCATGGTGACCGCAAGCACAAGCACAAATACAAGCGCAAGGAACGAGCCATGGTGGCCGGGGCGAGCGATGTCGACACAAGTTCAAGCAACTCTTCGTCAAGCTCAAGCAGCGAAGATGAAGATCAAGGTCGACGCCAGAGGAACGAGAACTTCAATGGCTTGGCGTGCATGGCGTCTCGAGGCTTCTGTACCATGGCGCACAACTCCGACAACAAGAAGAGTGCAAAAGAAGACTCTGAGTCAGAGTCTGAGGATGAGGTAAATCGAGATCCCAACTTCTTGCTAGAGGAGAATGCTAGGTTGAATAAATTGCTTGATAATCGTGATGATGTGCTTCGTAAGACCAACAAGGAGAAGAAGGAGTTTAGATCTTTGCTTGGTGAGTCTAAGGAAAAAGTTGTTGATCTTGAGTCTTTGCTTGTTGCCTCTAAAGATCAAATTGCTCAACTTGAAATATCACTTGCTAAATCTCAATCTGAAATTGATGCTTTGAAAATTGCTCCTGTTGTTTCTGATGAGCATACTTGCAATGATTGTGATGCTGTGATGAATGAATTGGTTGAGCTTAAAAACAAGCATATGTCTAAAATTGAAGAATGTGACTTGCTTAAGTCAAATCTTGAAGAATTGAAATCTAGATCTGCTTTGCTAGGAGCTTGTACCTCTTGCCCTGTATTGCATGCAAAACTTGATGATGCTCTTGCTAAAATCAAATGTCTCGAATGTTCTGCTAAATCACCTGCATGTGCTGTGTGTGATAAAAATGCTTTGAAGAACAGTGAAATTGAGGATGCAATGAATCGTGTGCGAAAAGAAAATGACGAGTTGAGACATTGCTTGGGTTGGATGTCAAGTCGAGAGCCTCAGTTGAAAATGATGATGGCTGAGCTCAGAAGAGGTGATTCTCGTGGGCTTGGCTGGGAGACGATGGTTAAGAATGAGGGAATGATTTGTGAGGGTGTGTCATTTCCTCCACAAAAAACCCCAGCCAAAAAAACCTTTGATCCTAAACCCAACCACCTGAGAAACAAACTCGATACTATTCTTGATCCACCAGCTTCTATCACACCAGCCAACAACTTCCAAAAGCGAGTGATTTTTGTGGGAGAGTCGAGTGGTCTCAAACCTAGTGAGAAGCCAGGGCCAAAAGGAGATCCAAAGCCAAAACCAGTCTGTTACCACTGTGGGTTTTGTGGTAAGGATGGTCACCAAGAGGAGTTCTGCTTCAGGAAAAAGAGAGAGATGAGGCGTGAGAAGGAAATGGGTAACCGGGACAGGTACCGCTCTTCTCATAGCGTACCTGAGCCTCGTGCACCTTTGCCTAGGGGTGATGGTTTTGTTCGTTCGATTCCTAGAGAGGATGATCGTGGCTTTGCTCCTCGTGGGAGAGTTCCTCAGAGACGTGGTGGTTTTGCCAGGCGTCCTCCTCCTCGTGGTCAGTACGAGTTCAGGAGAGACGACCGTGGTTTTGGTTACCGGAGGCAGCCTGGACCGCGTTTTCCCCCGCGTGGTGTTCCTCCGGTTAGGCGTGAGAGGTTTCCACGGTTTGATAGGTTTGGTAGAGTTGATTTTGCTAACCCTTCTTTTGAGAAGATGGCTCAGCACTGGTTTGACTCCTTCTGTTCTAACCCCAGTGTTGAGTCGTTTGCTCATTCTCGATCTTGTTTTTTATTTTGCAGGTGGGAGGCTTGAGGAGCTTGTGGTTGATTGACTCCGGTTGCTCTCGACACATGACCGGAGATCAAAGGTGGTTCTCAAGCCTCACCCCGGTGATGACAAGGGAGTACATCACTTTTGGGGATAATGGTAAGGGTAGAGTGCTCTCAGAAGGTGATATTCAGGTGAGCGAGAAGTTTGTGTTGAAGCGTGTTGCTCTTGTCAAGTCGCTTGGCTTTAATTTGCTTTCGGTCTCTCAGCTGCTTGATGAGGGCTTTGAGGTTCGGTTTGTTAGTGGTGCTTATCGGATTCTTGATTCTCGAGGTGACCTTGTTTGCATGATCATTCCCGAGAGTCAAGTTTTCGTTGCTTATTTCTCGAGGTCTTTTGGTGTTGCTCGTTGTCTCGTTGTTGGTTCCTCTTCCGAGCTTTGGAAGTGGCATAGGAGGTTGGGTCACTTGAGCTTCGACTTGCTCTCTCGTTTGAGCAGTCTTAACCTTATCCGAGGATTGCCCAAGCTTCGGTTTGAGAAGGATTTGGTTTGTGCACCTTGTAGGCATGGCAAGATGGTCGCTACTTCCCACCCATATCTGACCGATGTGATGACTGAGCGTCCTAGGGAGCTTTTACATATGGACTTGGTTGGTCCAGCTCGCGTTCGCTCAGTCGGTGGGAAGTGGTATGTCCTTGTGATTGTGGACGACTATTCCCGCTATACCTGGGTGTATTTCTTGGCAGCTAAGAATGAAACGTTTGGTTTTGTTCGAGATCTGATCTTGAGGTTGAAAAATGAGCGAAATGGTGATGCCATACGAGCTATACGCAGTGACAATGGCACGGAGTTTAAGAACACTCGATTTGAAACCTTCTGCCGTGATCTAGGTTTTGAGCATCAGTTTTCTTTGCCTTATGTCACTTGTCAGAATGGTGTTGTGGAGAGAAAGAATCGGACCATTTGTACTATGGCCAGGACGATGCTCGATGAGCATAGGACTCCTAGGAAGTATTGGGCCGAGGCGGTGAGCACCGCGTGCTATGTGTCTAATCGGATTTTCCTTCGTGCGTTCAAGAAGAAGACTTACTTCAAACTCTTTCATGGGAGAACCCCCAAGGTGAGTCACTTTCGAGTTTTCGGTTGCAAGTGCTTCATTCTCAAGAAGGGTAATCTAGATAAGTTCGAGTCTCGGTCTCATGATGGTATCTTCTTTGGTTATGCTAATCATTCTAGAGCATATCGTGTGCTCAATCTTGCCACTAACCAAATCATGGAGACTTGCGAAGTAACATTCGACGAGACAATTCCATATAGCTCGTCTGTCTTTGAGTGTGCAGGTGATGAAGAGATGGGACAGACGATCTTTGAAGACAAGGATGGGGATGATGAAGATGACGATGGAGATGGTGATCCTCCGATGGCGATTGTACCTACTACTTCCACTACGACGACTACGGTTGATGATGGTCCATCCACCACTTTGACATCAACACAAGTACATGGAGATCAAGTGGAAGCAACGGTTGAGGGGGAGGCAATTTCAACACGTGAGGCACCAAGACACATTCAAGCTCGCCATCCACCCTCAGGAATGATTGGAGACATCGATGAACGTACTACACGGTCAAGGTCAAGGAACAATTCTAACTTTGCTCATTCTGCATTTGTTGCCTCCTTTGAACCCAAAGATATTGGACATGCTTTATCTGATGTGAATTGGGTCAATGCCATGCACGAAGAGCTTGAGAACTTTGAGAGGAATGAGGTGTGGGAACTTGTCGAGCCTCCACCAAATTGCCACCCTATTGGAACAAAGTGGGTTTGGAAGAACAAACAAGGTGAAAATGGTGAGGTTGTGAGAAACAAAGCGAGGTTGGTTGCCCAGGGTTTTTCACAAAAAGAGGGAATTGATTATGAGGAGACATTTGCTCCTGTTGCCCGTTTGGAGGCAATTCGAATCCTTCTAGCATTTGCTGTTGCTAAAGGGTTCAAGTTGCACCAAATGGATGTGAAGAGTGCTTTTTTGAATGGGGTGATAGAGGAAGAAGTGTATGTGAGACAACCACCTGGGTTCGAGAGTGAGAGATTTCCCCACCGAGTGTACAAACTCCACCGAGCACTATATGGCCTCAAGCAAGCACCTAGAGCGTGGTATGGAAGGCTGAGAGCGTTCTTGCTGAGTAAGGGGTTTGTGATGGACATCGTTGATAAGACCCTGTTCCTGCTTCGTGTTGGCAAAGATATCTTGATCGTTCAGATTTACGTGGATGATATAATCTTTGGTGGCTCTTCTAATGTGCTTGTTGCCAAGTTTTCTGAAGATATGAGCAGGGAATTTGAGATGTCGATGATGGGAGAACTACAATACTTCCTCGGGCTACAAATTAAGCAAGTCAAGGACGGGACGTTTGTCCATCAAGCCAAGTACACGAAAGATTTGTTGAAGAAGTTCGAGATGGCAGATGCAAAGTCGTTGTCCACTCCCATGTCGATGACACCAGCTTTGGATGCGGATGAAGATGGAGAACCGGTGGACCAGAAGACGTACCGAAGCATGATTGGCTCACTCTTGTACCTGACGGCGACGAGGTCGGACATACACTTCGCCGTGTGTCTGTGCGCTCGCTTTCAAGCTTCACCAAGGACGTCACATCGCCAGGCTGTGAAGAGAATCATGAGGTACCTTCGTTTCACTCCTGAGCTTGGTTTGTGGTACTCTGCCTCCTCCACACTCACACTCCGTGGATATTCCGATGCGGATTTTGCTGGGTGTAGGATGGATCGCAAGTCCACTTCTGAGACTTGTCAGTTTCTGGGTTCGTCTTTGGTTTCTTGGTCCTCTCGCAAACAGTCAAGTGTTGCTCAGTCTACAACCGAAGCCGAATATGTAGCCGCAGCCAGTTGTTGCTCTCAGCTTCTTTGGATGATTTCTACCTTGAGTGACTTTGGTTTGAGTTATACCCATGTTCCACTTCTATGTGATAGCACCAATGCCATAAGTGTAGCCAAAAACCCGGTGCTTCACTCAAAAACCAAGCACATAGACGTGAGATACCATTTCTTGAGAGACAATGTTGAGAAAGGACATATTGAGTTATCCCATGTCTCCACCCAAAACCAACTAGCCGATATTTTTACCAAACCGCTTGACCAAGCTACTTTTGCCCGTTTGCGAGGGGAGCTTGGGGTGTGTTTTCCCTTCTGAGTTGGTTTTGGAGCTCACTTTGTAGCATATGTATAGCCTTCTTGTATATTTTGTATATCATGTTTTTTTGTTGCATGTGTATCATATGTCTTGCATTTGTCATATAGGATGCATTGTGATATACTTAGAGCTTGTTTCTTGTACATATTTATTTTGAAGCATGATAGGATGAGCTTCTCTTATATGGAGTGACCAATATAACTTGCTACATTTTAGCTAATGAACTTGTGGATAGTCTTGTCGTGTTGGATAGCTAAGCACTTGATTGATTCTTTGTATATCCATAATGTGCTTGCTAAATATTTTTTAAAATGTTAAACTTGATCTCACCCATGAGCAAATTGGTTAAATGTTTGAGTTCAAGCCTAAATGCTTTTTCATGCTTAGGTTGTGCTTGGGTATCTATTTCTTGCCATTTGGGTTAAAGATCATTTTATCATTGCAAATGTTTAGCCCATTGTGTATGTTGTGGAGAGGCATAAGCTTCTTTTTGCCGCAAAGGCATTTCATGTACCATGTTTAAAATCTGAAAAAGAAGTGTTAAAAATTCAAATATATGCTCTCCAATTGGTTGATCATGTCATTTGTGTTTAAATGTGAAAATTGGGTGCTAAACCGTTGCATGTGTCTACCAAAGAGAAGTCTCTTGTTGGAAGTAGACACATGGCTCGGTAGCTTTAACATGACATGAACTAGATTGTGGGTGTTTGCAATAATCTCTTGCTAAGAATAGGTAACCGGGGACAACTTTTGCATGATATAGCTCTTTTGGCTTGAAAATGACTTTTTGCTCATGAGGTGGTGAATTTTTGAAAAACTTGGTTAAATTGGAAACTACTTGGCCATATGCTTATACAATCATAAAATTTTGTTGGCAATGCTTATACAACACCTAGGAATATCTTACTTGCTCATTTGGCCATGTGTAGCATTTTATATTGTTCATTGTATATTTGAGAAGCTCTAGGTTGAATCTTTTGCATTTGTGTCTTGATTCATGCATTGGCAACAAGGGGGAGAATTTGTTCCAATTTAGTATATATGCATTGCTTTGCATTAAGAGGGATACTCAGTTCAGGGGGAGAACTTGAGTTTGTATGCACTTGTTCAGGGGGAGTATGCATTTCTGCAGGGGGAGCTCCTTGTGTTCCTGATTTTTGTGTTTTGCTCTTTTGCCGATGGTGTTGAGCCCTTTCTGCCTCTTCTTGAGGGGTCGGCATTCGGAGCTCGTTGTCTCGGTTGTGTTGAGACGTTGCCCTTGTCTTAGGGGACCGAGATTCTCTTTTTCGAGTGACTTTGTTTTCGGCTTGTTCTTCGCTTTGGTCACTTGATTGAGTCTTCTTTTCTTTTCTTTTTCATATCCTGAATTATGTGTGTGTTGTCAATGCACTCATCAAGGGGGAGATTGAGGACCATGTGTATCCGAGGACCGGTGGATGGTCGCTTCTCAGTGTGATGAGTGATTGACAACGGTGTGTGGACTGACTCTTGGTCTAGTACTGCAGGTGTTGGTGCGACTTGGTTTGCGTTGGTGCAGGTGAAGAACAAGCGCGAAAGGTCTTAGCCAGAGAGTGGCCTCCGAGGTGTGGAGAGACAAGTAGGCTTGGTTCGAGGGACCCGGTGGCCAGACAGGATCAAGTGCAGTCAACATGGTGCAAGAAGAGCAAGACGAGGTCGTGGACTTGGAGCCGGTGCAAGGTGGCGGCTAACGACCGAAGCTTGTACGCGGGGTTTGATGGTTGGGCCACAAAACCATCGGAGGAGGGTTTCTCGGTTTGGGCCTCAGAACCGAGCCCGAAGGCCCAACGTGACGGAGACGGTGATCCGGGCACGTTCGGGAAGCTTCGAAGCGGTGGACGCGTGGCGGGATCCGGGAGCTTGCGTCGGAGGGAAGCAAGGCCGGATGGATGGCGTGCCCAGCCAGAGGAGTTATCTGCAACTTTACCGTTTTGCCCTTGAGGGCGTGTATCGTAGAGTTAAGTTGTAGGGGTAGTATGGTCACTTCCCTTCACCAGGACACTTAATATAAATAGGAGGTGGAGGGGATGGCAAGTTAGATCTCTGGAACCCTAGTTCATTTCCTTCTTGCTTCTCTAGGCTAGCCCGTGCTTCATGTCGATCTTAGTGGGAGGATGTTTGGGAGGTTGCTAGCCTTGTATAGAATCTGACCTTTGTTTGTTGGAATGAAATCAAGTGCTAGTTGAATCTCTTTGTTTCTCCTCGAGTTCCTTTTTGTGCTATTTTCGTTCTTGACTCGATTCTTCGTTTCTAGACCGTTTGGCTCCGGATTTGTTTGAGGGGATCATGGGTGAGTGCCTTGCGCCTCTTTGTGTGTGATCTTGCCTTCTCAAACGCCAGGAATCGGTCTCGATTCGTAGTTTTTGGGATGAACTCGTGAGAAGGTGTTCTTCCGTGTGATCCGCGATTTCTCGAGTTGTAGGGAGTTAGAGGCCGAGATTTTTGGGGCATAGCTTCCCCTTAGGGTGCTAATCATCTCCCCAAAGTTTCGTCTCAAGAGCTCTAGCCGTTTGGGAGATCTAGTGATGGATTTAGAAGGAGAGATCCGCGGGTTACTGTAGCTGTTCGTCCTGTTCGTCCGTCGTGTTTCTCGGACGGTCCGCGCGGGGTTGGCGGACGGTCCGCAAGGTTGCCGGACGGTCCGCGCGGGGTTGGCGGACGGTCCGCAAGGTTGCCGGACGGTCCGCATGTGATTGGCGGACGGTCCGTGCAGAAGAGTTCGACGGTGTTGTCTTGTATTTGGCTAAGTATTTTCACGGACGGACCGCGTGACCACCTCGGACAGTCCGCGACACTGGCGGACGGTCCGCGGTAGGAGCTCGGACAGTCTGCGAAAGGGCCTGGAGCTACTGGAGATTTGAGGTGATTTTACGGACGGTCCGCCTTGTCTTGACGGACGGTCCGCCGAGACCACGGACAGTCCGCGACCCCTGTGCGGACGGTCCGAGCTGACCCAGACAGATTGCGAATCGTTTTGGTTCTTGAGTTGTGCTTCCGCTTGTTAATCTGTTCTAGCTTGTTCCTAGGGTTGGTAGGTCCGCTGTGACTACGCTACCTTGACTAGCTTGTGAGGAATCTTTGGCGCGTGACTCTAGGACATAAGTCGAGTTTCGAGAAGAAATTTTATCGGCTCTCATTCACTCCCCCCTCTCTGGTCGCCGCTTCGATCCTTCGAGTAGCTTGCTCGTCGTGCCGTGCCGGCCGCCTCGCTGGCTAGTGCGTGCGTGCGTGCGTACACACCAACTCCGTGGGGGGCCGCGCGCGGCCAACGGCGGGTCGACATGTGTGCT
Source organism: Echinochloa phyllopogon (assembly GCA_033239725.1). Classification (NCBI taxonomy): domain Eukaryota; kingdom Viridiplantae; phylum Streptophyta; class Magnoliopsida; order Poales; family Poaceae; genus Echinochloa; species Echinochloa phyllopogon. The sequence goes on along the minus strand of BTCW01000005.1, from coordinate 41,474,720 downwards.
CGCTCCGACACGGCGGGGTCGTCGCTCCGCTCCGACACGGCGGGCGGGCGGGAGCATAAAGAAACCCCCGCGGCGCGGGCCATGGACGCCAACGCCGACGAGTAGTTTATGCGAGCGCCTACTATACGTACGCCAGCAGCCAGCCGGGAGCGGATCGGCCTCGATGGGAACGTCCAACTCAGAGGCGATCTACCCGGAGATCCGGGCGCGATTTATTAGCTAGCCGGCGTCGCGTCGGGGAGCGCCGATGTGATCCGAACACCTGCACTGCCCTGCCCTGCTCGCGATCCGCTCCAGCAGAAGCTTCGCTGGTGGCCATTACAGGCCAGGCTCGGCTCCAGAGCGGGCGCGCGGTGGGTGGGTGGATCGGCCGCCACCGCGGATGGATACATGGCATGGAGATGGATCGGAGTTGGGTTGATCGATCAGTGGCCGGGCCGGCGCGGGGACATGCGGCGTGGGCGCAAAGATATGATCGCGCGCAACCGATCGAGCGATCTCGCGGCCGGGCTCGAGACGCCCGTCGTGTCACGACTGGTATGCTGCTAGCTGCTGCTTGTTGCCGAGCTGACCCGTGGTGAAGGAACGATATGATGATAATAATGTGCTTTGTGAGCGTACGTCCAGCGTAAAATACAGAGCAGCTGCTCCGGGCACACAGCAGCTGGCGCCCCCACCTGTCTCCGGCCAATGGTTGGGCCGGGACGGGATCCTTGCCGATATTCGCTTCACGTGCGACCGGGACCACGGCTAGATATGCCGGCACGGCGGCCACCCGCGAGAGGCCTACATGGCTGCGGGCCGCGGCACGCGGCTGGCTCGGTGGTTGCGTCGTGGTCTGGCCTCGTGGGTTGCAGTTGGGGTGCCAGTTTGCTTGCGATCATCATCGACCGCGCACGGCCGCACGCACGCATCGCCCGCCGCCGGCCGGGGACGTGGTTTTGGCGGTGCCTGATTCTTTTAGGCCATCTGATTCTTCTGATGATTCCGTGACTGGGCGTCGGTGAGGGCACTCACTTGTTGGCCGGGGGCAGGCCGGGGTCAGCACGCAGATGATCGAGAATATTGCAGCCCGGTCGACAGCCGGCTTGCACTTCGAGAATATATTTGACTGTGCAGCGGCCTTCTCCCTCTTCTTCCAAGATCTTAGGTTTGGTACTCCCTCCGTCCCGGTACGTTAGCATTTATAGGGTTCAAAATTTTTATCAAAATGTAAGCATTTCTATATATAAGACAAAATTAGATGGGTTGGTAGGGTAGGTGAGAGTTGATGGGTAGTGTAAAATGAGGGGTATAAATGTCTTTTAGCAGTTCGGTTATTTCTTGAGTTTGAATGCTTGGAATGCTAATATTATGGGACGGAGGGAGTACTTTCGAGAGATTATATTCCCGTCAATTCGTTGGGTGCTGCTGCCGACTGTCGTAGGTAAACTAAACCGTCACGGATCTCCTTCCATTCCTCAATTTTCACAAACAAACTGATTTTCAAAGGGACCACTGAACTCACATAGCCCCGGCTGAATCACGGATCGTAATCCATCACTTGCAGGTTCGTCTCTCTAGCTCCTTTTATTGATAAAAAAATCTTTATTAATCTCCGACAATTACACAGTAAACGTACTGATACAATCATGTTAAGACCAATTAGTCTGTGTTGATCTCTCTACCTCTACCTCAATAGATGATATATCCATCAGTCTAGAGTTTTAGCTTGGATTTATTTTACTTTCAATAAAAAGAAATTGGAACATGTTCACCAAGATTTGAGTAATCGACTTAGTATGGGTGCTCGTGCTTTTTTTTACATTTATTCTAGAATTTAACCGTCAATATTCTTTCAGTGGTAGGCAACATGCCCTTCGATGGTGAAGCATATGCGGTGACTTCATCAACTTCAACATCCGACTATTCATAATGTTTTCCATAAGGGCTAATAGGGTTAGGGTTAGCATGCGTGTATTCATAATGTTTAAGAAGTATATTTAAGAGTCTGTTTGGCACTCTAGCTCCAAGATCTAGGTTGGATCCATGCTTTATAGACTAAATTAAAGTGGTTTAGATATCCGTATTGTGTCTAAACTATAAACAAAATCATTCAGCTAAGTGCTCCTGACATACCTCTAACTCCATATACAGGATTTCTTGGAGCTAGCAATACCTAGCTCCAACTAATCCACAAGAATTATGGAGCTCTCCCAAATAGGGCATTAGCCCTTTGTCTAACCTGCAATACCAAGGACAAGATGATCAAATTGGACTCAACTATATCCACAAACAAAATAGAAAAGGCGCAAGGACTGGTGTGGGTTTGCCATGGAGGAATATATTGCATGGTATACGTATATGCGAAATTGAATTCCTTCTTTGCATAGAGATCATACGAGAAAGGATGATATCTTACTATTACGTACTAATATTGAAGAGAGGCTCCATATTAATCCTCATAAGATGAGCTAGAAGAAAAATAATACTAGAAAGTTTCATAGAAAACAAAAACATCATGCCATCCATTTAGTGGACTCAAATCATCACTCCATCATAATGAACTATGCTAGTTGCTACTTTAGACAACATTATACATTTTTGGCTTAAATATTATAATATACTTGTATTAGTAGTTTAGTTATAAGCAACTTTTTTTGTAAAAACAACATATACTACTGCATTCATAATTCTCTAATAGAGAAAATTCAATATTTTGAGCATTGTGGTCTAGACACTTGATTGTTTCATTAAATTAAGTAAAAGTGCACTATATGATCGAGAATGTATATTTATAATAAAACACACGCGCACACACACAGAGTATCATGACAAACTTGAACAAATAAAGCAGCATCTATATAGAGCAACAATTTATTTTTAATATATAAATGTAAACATGTTGGCCAACTGGTTATTATCATACATCTACATTAAATTGCAAGTGTTCATATTGTTTTTAAAGTATACTACTGCACTTATAATTCTTTGGTGGAGAAAATCAATATTTTCAATGCTTTAGTACAAACTAAAACACATGTTTCCATTGTAAAAGCTAAGATAAAAGTCCACTCAAGGGCATAGAATGAATATTTCTAATAAAATAGGAACAATGAGTTTTGAATAAGAGGTAAAATAAGCATTAGTATTTTGATTTAACATGCATTGGTAAAAATGAGAAACTAATAATATTAGAATTAGAAACTAAAATCCTGATTCACTAACTCATCACACGTCTGCTACAATAAGAGCTGAAATAACTCAATCTAAGGTTTCAACTAAACACACATCAAAGAAAATTGTGGTGTGATGCAAAGGTGACAAACTATGAAGAGGGATGGAAATGCATATATAGAGTAATTGGTAACCAAATTTTATCAACTGGATAGAGTTTATAGAGTATCTATATTAGCATTGTGTTATAAAATTATCGAAGAAATGGAGAAAAATAAACAATTTTAGCTGTTGGTTAAAACTATTCGGAACAATAATGGTTGCTCTGGTCAACGGTCAGCAATTGCATATACCACTGCTAAATTAAGCTAGCAATCAACTATCCGAATCCTAGAAGAATAAAGTAAAAAATGGCCGATAGGTCAAACCTGAGGATAAACTTTTCTGGAACAGAGTCCAAGGTGTCTCATGTACTAAATAAGAGATAAAGTCGATGCTGTTTAATCAACATTGATCGCCGAAATGAATACATCTTGGTTCAATCCCTGTATCTAGTCAAATAGTATGTGCAGAAAGAATCTTTAGTCAGTTTCTACTGAAGAACAACAAAGCATGGATATATCATGCATGGTGAATCTGACGGTATGTACTGACAATCCAAGATCTGCATATACTATTAGAACATAACACAGGACTGAACAATATTCCTCCACATCAGCTCGGATAGATTTGATTTGATCACGACTCATACGATCAAATGGGGCCAATAATAATAAACTAAAAAAACATTGCGTCGTCGACTCCAGCCTGGACATCCAAGAGTACGGTCAGGTCAAATAATACAACTGAAACTCCTCAATAATGCAGAGCACAAATGCTATTAAAAATAGAGAATATTTCGCAAACGGATCGACGATCTCAGGTAAAGATTTTGCAAGAAAGGAGTTGATGGGCTGATCGATGAACCGGAACGAGATGGCGGAGGAGTGGAGAACATCTTGTCATCAAAACCAAATCGATGGCTGCTGCCGTGTCTAGCTACGAACTTGGCGCTAAATAAACAGGAGAATCTTTGAGCATCCGTCCCCATCAAACTCCTTAAAGGAGACAACATCTACCCCGCATGGTCCTTTTTCTAATCTGCGTTTATTAATAAGGGGTTAGTGAGCAATCGGATTAGAAAAATAATGCATCACGCCTTGCATGCACCCAGTTTTAAATTTTATCGCGGTTTACCTTTTCAAGATCCATTGCGGCTAGGCAGTTGTTTGCATCCCTTAGTCACATCTGTAAATATTTTTTTAGTGCCCCAGATGCCTCGAGAGTTTGACAAAACTGCAAGACCTTTATGAAAGCAGACTGTTTGCCATGGATTTAAGAAATTTCCTTTGTGTCCCGGTGCTTATTGCTGATTCGGTGATTACATGGTTACATTTACATGTTTTTTTTTAACATAACATGTATATGAAGGCATCCTGAAATCTGAAACTGAAAGCCTGAAACCCTGATCGTTCTCATTGCGCGCACGTGTAATGTTGTGTGATGCGACGGGAGAGGTTGAGAAGAGATTGAGTGAGTGGAAAGTAAGGCATCTTCGTAAGAAAATGGAGGAAAAATCGGATCTAATCTAGTACTAGCTGGGAAGACTCCAGCTCCGATCCGAGCACCACTTGTACTGAAGCTCGCTAGATTTCTGCGTCACCCTAGCCTGTGCGTATAGCGGCTGCAGAATACTAATAATTAGCAGCACGTCAGATCCAATTTCTACCTGACTTTGTTACCTAATCGAATTGCCTTCTTTTTACCTTTCTTTCCGACCAACAACTTCCCCTTTCTGTCTCCCTCTCGCTCTCTGTCTCTCATGAACTTCCAATATGTAATTAAGTATATGCCTTACTGCCTTTACCAGAAAAGAGACTTCCATACGCCTTATGGAAGGTAGAACCGTAGAAGCATATATACATTAATTTAGGAGAGGGGTCAGTGAAGCTCATGGCCATGGATCAGCCAAGTAACCTCCCTGGATTCTTGCATTCAAAAAATCAAGCAGCACTAGGGAATGGCTTCTTGGCAACATCAGTCACCACACATGTAAAAGCCTGCACTAACGTTACATCACGAGACCATTTCCCTACACGCTTGGCACACAGCTGACCTTTCTCAGTTCCTTTGGGGATGGGATTTGCGGATAAAGAAGTGATGGAACTAGAAGGGAGGCCGCTGTCTTGGCTCCAAAAAAAGAAAAGAAGAAATTAGGAGTTGCGGCCAGGTTGTTATCGGGCTTTCTCTGGCTGACGCGCAGGCTCGCATTTGACTAACGCTAAAATCCCCGGTCGTCATAGACTTCATGATTGGGTATGGCATGCGTTTATTTGTATGAATCAGGCCAATTATGCTTCCATGAATATTGAATAGCCAGTATCTTTCATCTCTACATACTGCAAGTTTAATATGTTGGACATCTGTTGGTGCATCAGAGGACATGTTGAAAAGGTTATGATGCTGAATGTTCAAGTTATTGGAATGCTTGTTTGCCATCTATATGCTATTCCAGAAAATGTTACAAAGAAGTCCAGGCCCCGTTCTTTACGCTGGGCAAAGTCTCTTGTTTAAGATCTAGATGCCATTCGGGTCCAGATCTCAGTGGAAACTGGAAAGGCCGAACTACAAGCCCATCTATAAAGGAGAAACTTGGAAAAGGCCACACTCTCGCTCAATCACGCTGGACCCATCTCGTTGTGGTCAGACTCATTTCGGGCCGGATCCTTCCTAATAAGAAAGAACCTCGGCTGGCCATATTGCTTCGCGAAGGACAGAGGGAAAAGGAAATTACTGCAGAAATCGACCGAGTGTCAATCCAAACGGACAAACTGAGGACCTAGATCAGTAGAAACTTATCCAGCTCCAGGTGCTAGTGGTCTGAGAACCGAACCATAACTACACAAAACAATTTTACTAGGACTGAAAAACTTAATTCACTGAAAAATTAATTGACCTGACAACTCAGATTTTTTTTAAAGAGGAAAACCTCTGCTTTTCTTGATCTGTGTTCACTTCCCCCGAACTCTCCAAAATTCTCTTTCCAAACTTCACTATTCACCTATCACATCAAATCTCTCTCCTCATTCATGGAACACTAAACGCGGGTAAATAAAAAAAGTAATCGCATATTTTTGATCTACACGACGAGACAAATCTTTTAATCCTAGTTAGGTCATGATAGGACAACGATTACAACAAACAAATGAAAAATGCTACAGTGCGCTACAGTGTCCGATGTGACATTTTCACTAAACTTTCCAACCTCTTTTTTGGAACTAAACACACCCAAGCATATAAAAGTTCGATACAAAAATCTGGGGGTTACCCAGTAGCAAAGAAACACAGAGATATTGAAATGAACCGGATTCCCAATTACGAGAATCCGACTCCCTGTACCCTTGTGATAGTCCCAGGAACAACAGCTATCACGTACAGAACTCATTTCAGCGGAAATCACATACATACATTGATTAAGGTCCTCAAACATGACATAAATACATAGAGATATGGTACAAGCCCTCCGGGCTAAACGACAGAAGGAAAACAGCTACGCAGCGGATAGCTATAAGCTTCTGGAACTTCGGGGCTTCACCTCCACAGGCATCCTTGAGCGCAGCGCACAGCCCTCCTTTGCATCGTCCGTCATGGTTGATCTTGTACTCGGAGTCTTCACCTGTGTACCCAAAGACTGTCCCCAAAGAAATGGGACAGGTCCACGTCACCAACCATAATATGCAGCAATGCTTTATAATGGCCTAAACTATTAATGAAATATTCAAGGGGTGTAAGCTGGGGTTTTTCCTATGCGCGCAGCAGCAATAACCAAGTTCATCTCATCAACAACTCCTTTCCTCACCAGAGAGATCACACTCCCCAAAGCCAGCCATCAATCTCACAACCACATCGGGCTCGTCCTGCCTCAACAGGTTCCCTCAATAATCATCCGCCAGCACCTTTCACTCACTAGTCGACTTGGTGAGCTCCCTCCCCACCTTGTCTCAACAGCAAACGCTGGTCCAACCTCTCATAACCCAAAACAAGGATAAGGTAAGAAAGCAGAATCCCATGCTAATCTCCATCGATCCAGATGCGGTCGTCCATAACCGTGGACACGGCTACACGTATAGTTTTCACTCTGCAGAGGTTGTACTCTAGGAACCACCCGGGTTGCGAGCTGGTGCCCCAGCTCGAGACGCAACCCACAGCAAAGACCCTATAAAGTAACGGTACCATCCTGCTTCCCCAGGGATGTGATACCTTCCCACCGGGGCCAGTCGGGGGCAGTGGTAGATCAGGGAGAGTACGCCGCAACGAGTCCCCCTTACACATATCAAACTCGAATCTCCTACAGTCCTGGTACCGCACTAGATAGGCTTGTTGGAACCCTCCCCATTCTGGGTAGATGGTGAGCACTGTAATCCACGTCTAAAAGGTGACTTCGAACCGGGTTCTTAATTGTCGGCAAGGCGAGTATCAGCGTCCAAGCGGTCCGCCGCAACGGTCCGCAGTCGGCACCCATTATAGGTATTGCCGCCCAAACTCCTCAAATCCATCAATCTCAAGTAATCCATAAATGTACCCGCAACAAGTACTCCGTAGGAACTGTCCGAGTGCAGTTTCCAAGCACCCCGGTCAAACGACCGGGTTGTTATCACTCGCCTCCACCGCCTAGCTGCACTACTCCTCCCAAACCACCCAACTCACGCCAAGAAGATCAATCACAACCATCCCAACACATGCAAGCATAGCATTCTCATAAAGTGGATAATAGGTAACAAGGAATCATGGTAGATAAATGGCAGTGCAGGCATATCATCATCATGCGAGTAAAGTAAAGCGCTAGCATACTAGTTGCATGTCTAATAGGTATTTCAGAGAATGGTTGGGCGTGAACCAGGGTATTGCTCGCCCCCTTCGTTCCAATGGTTGGTGTAGTCGTCGGCTTCCTTCGGCGACTCCGGAGCTCCTATTTACGCGGAAATAAAATAAAGACGGGAGCTACTAGCAAAGAAACACCAAAACAGCGAAGCGAGAAGACCCAAACAACACCAAACTCTACACTAACGCGTAGGTCATGATTTTAGAAAAATATAGAAACTGGTTTCATATTTTTCTGAGCTACGGTTGATTTATTATGAATTTTCTAAGTTTAAATCATTTTCTGAAAATATTAAATAATTTCAAAAAGGAAAAACACTCTGGCTGGGACACGTGGCAGCACCAGGGCGTGCCACGTCATCACTGCTGACGTCAGCATGACGTCATCAGTGGGGTCGGCTTTGCTGACGTCATCGTGGGGCCCTGATGACGTCAGCGTTGACTTGGTCAACGTTGACCAGTCAATGGTCAGCGGGGTCAGTGGGCCCATAGGTCAGCCTAACAGAGTCAATGGCAGGTGGGGCCATGGTGACAGCGATTTAAAAGAAAAAGAAAAAATGGTGAAAGTCTTCGCGGGCCGGTTTTGGGCTGAAAGGAATGGGCCGGCCCATCAAGGCTGACATTCGGCCCACGGATGCGAGGTGGATGAGGTCGGCTCGGTGGTCCGCGTCCACGGTGAACCGAGAGGTTGGTTCACATGAGCCGCGTCCACGGGATCAGGGTGCGGCTTAGCTGGATCTTCTGCGGTCACGGATGGCTGGGCTCGGTGTGGTTCTCCGTGTGGCCTTGGCTGACGCGACGCGGGAGCGCGACGGCGCGCTCTGGTGCACGGCGCCGGCAGTAACGGCGACAGCGGTTAGAGTCAAGGGAAGGCCGGTGAGGCTGGGTTTCGAAGGGAAAACGCTCGGCTTGGTCTCGCGAAGGCGAACGACAAGAAGGGAAGGGGAGTCTGGTCGGTGTGGTGGCTCCAGACACAAGGGGCGGCGGCGCGGTCATGGCGTCCGCACGGCCCGGCATCCCGGCGCATGGCGACCACGGCGAACAGGGGCAACAAGGCTGTACAGCGCGAGAGGGTTCGAGTCCGCGACTTCGTCGGAAACGGCTGGGTGCGCGTGTGCGAGATCGCGGTCGCCCGCGTTCGCGGCACGGCCTCAGCTCGCGCGCGGGTTCGGCATCCCGGCCCGCGGCGGCTTCGGTTGCGGCAAGGTCGTCGGCGGGCTACGCTAGGTGGGGAGCGGCGCGAAGAGGAACCTGCACAAGATCATCGGCACGAAGGCCGGGATAGGGGCTAGCTGCGGCGGCGACACGACGGCACGGCGGCGCTCGGACGGAAATGGGGGAAACGGTGGGGAGAACAGGGCTGGACGGCGGCAGCTCACCACGGTGGACGTCGTCGTACGCGGCAGCTCGGGGTAGTCTCGTGGCGCACCGGCGAAGCTCGTGTGCCCACGAACGGCTTCGGTCTTGCCCAGCTCCGGTGCTCCCACTGACGGCGGCGCTCCGGCTTGATCGCGCGTCAGCGGCTTCACGCTCCTGCCGCTCTTCGTCACCTCCTCAGCTCGCCCTCGGCTTCTTCTCCCACCTCTGCTCCTTCTCCATTCTCTCTTCCCCTCGGATCTTGGACTGGTAACCCCAATTGGGGCGGCGGCGGCTTGGAGGGAGAGGCTCCCCTGGCGGTGGCTTTATAGGGGAAGGTGGCTAGGGTTTGGGAGCTCGGACGGCTAGAGATGGTGGCGTCCATGCCACCTTTCCACGCGTCGACATCCGGATGGGCCGCCAGGGTTCCCGCGCCAGGATTGGCCGCGGCGCTCTACTCTCAGCCGGGCGTGAGGGAGAAAGGGAGGAAGGGGAAAGGGAAACAGTGGCCGTGGGGCCCACTGGTTAGCGACGGGAAGAAGGAAGGGGGGGCGTGCGAGTGAGTTACTGGGCCGGTGTGCGCCGAAAGGCTGGCGGCTGGGTTGGTTTGCGATCCGAGGAAAAGCTCAGGGAGGTTTGGCAGACTTTGGTTCGGAGTTTTGGCCCACAAAGGGTTAGTCAAGTTTGAATTGATTTGGGTCAGTTAGAGTTTGAATTCAAATCTAGAACTTGAATTCAAACCAACCAAAAATCCAACAAAATCAAGTAAGATCCAAATCACAGCTATTTGATCCTTAGCACTTCAAATTATTTTTAAATTTAAATTTAAATTCACCTAGGAATATAGGGGGCAAAATAGAAGACATTCTTATATGTTTGTTTGCTTGCACACAATTTCACCAAAAATTTTTGAAATTCGGATTTTTGCATTCAACATTCTCCTACGGAATTTTTGGGATGTTACAGATATGACAACTCAGATATGACACGACACAGGCAAATTGTTATTTCTGCAGTGGTAAGCCATATATGCAAGCAGGTAATCAGAGATACAGTAACCAACTAACCATGCAGTCGTCCTAATTAATCCCAATTGAACAGAGATGGAGTAAGGTATACTGTCTTTCACTAATTTTATGCAAGATGTTCAGAAGATTCAGTGCATCTGCATAATAGCAGGGCTATAAAGATTGAGCAGATCTCTGAAGCCTTGATCCAAAAAAGTGGATGGACAGGACACAAAGAGACACCACACTTTCTCAAATTAGTGAATTAGAGTATTATTATGTTTGTGCAAGTTTACAAGTAGACAAGGGAAGGATTAGCAATACATGCTTAAGCTAATTATAGATAGGTAGTGATGTATTGGTAATGTATATAAATTGGATAACAGCAAGTTGGCAATATGACTTCTTATTGCCAGCACTACTCTGAAGCTATGAGGTATGAGCAAATCGACCTAATACTGAATGCATTCTTAGATGACCACTGGCACTTGGTACCTCACGAGAAGCGACATACCAGATTGGATTACCACAACCGTCACGCAGGACAAATGAAATGAAATCGAACTGACTGTACATGTCAACTGCGCCCATTGCAGCATCAAAGTTCCCACAATCATTGCATTATTCCCATACGAAATGAATACCGATGCAAGGCATTCAGAAAAGTCCAGCACGGATCAAGATTTGATCTCCCATAACTGAATAAACCAATACTGCTACTGACGCTAATCTCACTTGTTTTATTTCAACGTTTAGATAGAAAGCCGTGTACTGCCGCCATCAGAGGTTCAGAGCAGAGTGCCGCGCGAGCGCGCGCGTCGTGACATTCACAGCGAGAGCGCGACGAGGATGGCCTGCCGGCAGCGGGCGCGCGCCGTCTCGACGCGCTCCTTGACGGTCTCCTCCTTGACGGCGGCCTTCACCATCTCCACGTCCATCTCCACCAGGCGGAGCACGCGGAAGAGCTCCGTGACGACGCGCTCCTCCACGCCGCCCTCGGCTACCAGGACCTCCGCCTCCTCCCGTGCCCGCTCCGTCACCACGCCCGCCACCGTGCCCAGCATCTCCCCGGACCCGTACCGCCCGCGCGCCATCAGGCCCTCCAGCTTCTCCAGGAAGTCGGCGATGGCCCACCCCCGGGGCTTCTCCAGGGGCAGCTTCTTGGTGCGCTTCCACCCGATCTCGTAGTTGGGCGGCTCCTCCTGCGTCAGCGCCGTCCGCGGCCGCCGGTCCGGGGAGATGGCGGACGGCACCCGCCGGGCCACCGCGAAGGAGGTGGTCGCCGTCGCCGACGGCGGGGTCTCGTCGACGGGGATGCTGTTGGGGTTGGCGCCCGCCTCGTCCGGAGTGGCGGCGGCGCCGTTGGGTTCCTGCGGCGCTTGCTGTTCTCGGTTGCTGGCATCTTCTTGGCTGAGTTGTCTCGGCGTGGAGGTTGCCGGTTTGGGCACGGCGGTGCAGCGTACGGTGGCGGTGCTGGTGGCGGGAGCAGCGGCGAGGTGAGGTCTCCGGGCGGAGAGGAAGGGCTTGGGAGGGAGGAGGGGGCGGAGGAAGGAGGCCGCCATGGCGCGGATGACTTGGTGGTGAGGGTTGGACTGAAGCGGATGGCTGTGGGAGTTTTACGAGACAGATTAGTTTGGAGAGATAAGCTTACAAATTCACCTGCCCCTGTGGCCGCGCGGGAAGAGGCAACCGTCGCAACGGCTGCAGGCACCGTCAAAAGCAGCCTGGATGCCGCTAGATATTTGAGTACTCCTAGATATTTCATACTCGTGAGATTCATATCTTGGACCCCTCTGCTTTTTGACAAGAACCTTCTCTATGACGCGCCGTGTTCATGGTCCGTTCGGCTAACTTTCAGTAGCTGACTTGGTTATTGTAATTGTAATTCAAAGATGTGCAATTTGCTGGATGGAATTTCGTAGTTGATTCGTTACGAAATCATATAATGAATTTCAATTTGAAAAATTGTACTACCTATCATATTATACCGCTTGTAATTGTGCAGAACCTTATGGGCACTCCGTGCGCAACAAAGTGAAACTCTGGATCTTCTCTTTATGGGTTATGTTCATAGCAGACAGAGTTGGTTCTTAGTGTTCCTTTAGATGGGGGATACATGCTCCGACACCTCGACATGAGGCCCCCTTTCGAGGAATGGTGGATGTCGGCATGCAAAAGAGTCACAAAAAAAGGCGCAAGGGATTTGATTCATTTGTTTGGTTAGTCGTTTGGTCGCTTTGAAAAGAGCGTAATAAAAGGGTGCATGATCGAGCTACGCTAATGCCGGTGGCGTTAGCACCTTTGATTTTAGAGAAGGCTAGACTTACTCACTCTAAACATTTTAAATCTTCTTAATAAAAAACGTGCTATAGACGTTTTCAAAAAAAATGTGAGAACTTGAGATCCGCCAAACCCAATCTACGAGTAAAATTCACCGGCGGCCCCTAAACTTGCACGGCGGTGTCATCTAGGTCCCAAACTCAAGATTTTTGATATTTGAGTCCCTAAACTTGTACAGCGATGTCATATAGGTCCCAAACTCAGGTTTTTTTATTATTTAGGTCCCTAAACGTACATAATGGTGTTATTTCAGTCCAAAACTCATAATTTTTAATATTTAGATCCAATGATTTATCCCGCTGGTAAAAAAAGTATGTAGCTAACCTTTATTCGTGGTGTCAATCCCTAGCCCTTGCTGTTTGATTTAAGTACGAACTTTTTTTCAATCTTCAAACCACCGCTGCCGAATATGTTTGGGACCTAGATGGCACCGTTGTGTAAGTTTAGGGACCCAAATATAAAAAATTCCGAGTTTGGGACCTACATGACACCGTCGGACCTAAATATCAAAAATCTTAAGTTTGGAACCTAGATGACACCGCAGTACAAGTTTGAGGTCCGCCGCTGAATTTTACTCCCCAATCTACCTTGCTTTCCGAAACAGACTTCCCACTTTCCATCACTTTCAAAACAGAAACCAGACTCCTATCCATTGATGATTGCTGTTGCTGATCAGCAATTCGTGCGTGATCAGGAACCAGTTTTCTCTGATCTTTTGAAAAGTGAATTTGGAGATAAACATTAGTGCTTACTAGCTGCACCTATATATGGACGGGTACTGTTAGATGGTATAAAACTAAAGTTTAGTCAGCTGAAAATTAGCTTAAAAAATAAGCTGCGATGCAGAGGAAGTACTATTTTACCGCTAAAAAGCAAGCGGAGAGAAACAGGGGTAGAGGTAGGTCAGTAGGTGGGGTAAAATGACTTTTGATATCCTTTGGTTTTTTTGTCTAAATCAATTGGGTTATGAGAACTAATAAACTCGTTTTTAGTGGGGATGTGAGCACTTGGCTAGAATATTAGCTGATAAAGATTAGTCCTAGGATCAAGACCATACGCACATATATTTGGTTGTTGACTCCGTACTACTTGAACTGAAAGTTTTTCTTTTTTCTTTGATTTATGAATGATCAGTAACCTTGAGTTGATCCAATACCAATATATTTTTGTACAAGCTTTCATTAATTACTAATTGTTTTTTAAAGTAATTAGTTTTTAATCTTCTACACTGTCATCTCTCCTTGAAAGTATAGTATATTTGATATGAGTATTTATTTGGATACATGTCCAGAATATTTATCAACTGTCGTCGTTGTTATATATTTGTAGAGGCCCCCGACCTTTTGTTTTGCCCCGCGCCCCTAAATTCACAGGTACGGCATTGATCGGACAACTACTGGATCATTATAGTCGTCTCCCTGGATTGGCACTCGGCTCGGATTGGCGGATTGCATTTCCGTTTCAAGTAAGAAACGACTCGATCGAGTCGGTTTCGGACCGGCAGAGCAGAACTCAATCCCGGACCAATATAAGACGCCGACGCGCTGCGTCACGCAGTCTTCTTCAATCCGATTACTGTAGTCCCCGCGTTTTTCGCCAGGTTACTACATGCTGACTGTTTTCGTTGGGCTTCTGTGTATGCTCGCGATCTCCATTGGGCCATGATCATCGCCACCCGCCGAAAGACAGCGCCTGGCCCAAGCCCACGGGCGCCGGAGTTGGCGGCCCACCCATCCGAGGAGGAGCTCATCACGTCCTTCCTCCGCCCCCGCGTCGCCTCCTCCTCCGGCGGCGGCGGCAGCCCGCCGTGCGCGTTCATCCACGACGCCGACGTCTACTCCGCGGACCCCGCCGAGCTCACATGCGGGTTCGCGCCGGCGGTGGCGAGCAACGGCGACAGGGCGTGGTACTTCTTCTCCGCCGTGAGGGCCAAGACCCGCGACGGGCAGCGCAAGGCGCGCACGGTGGAGGGCGGCGAAGGGTGCTGGCACTCGGAGGCCGGCGCGAGGCCCGTGCTCGACGGCGCCGGGCGGTGCCTCGGCCACCGGCAGAGCTTCTCGTTCGTGACCAAGGTGGACGGCCGGCGCGTCCGGTCGGGATGGCTGATGGTGGAGCTCGGCCTCGACGACGTCGCCCTCTGCAAGGTCTACTTCAGCCCGCGCGCGCGCCCCGCCGGGGGATCCTCCTCGGCGTCGTCGGCCGGGCGCAAGAGGAAGGCCGCCGCCGCCGCGGACGACAGGAGCTCAGCCTCGGCGGCGCGGCAACGACGCGGCGGAAGCCCGGCCGAGGCAGGCACACCACACGACAACGACGTCGTCACACTCACATCAGCCGATGCCGAGGAGGGAGGAAGCATCCGAGACGACGGCGGGCTCGCTGGCGGGAGCCCGGCGGCCGGCAGCCTCGAGGAGTTGTACCCGGACGACGGCTCGTTCTTCAATTGGTGGATGAGGAATAGGGACGGATTCATGGTGCAGTACAACTTCGTCGACCGGCCCGACGAGGAGCTCCAGAAGACGCTCGGGTTGGATAAGATCCTAGAACTGCTGGAATATGATTTGGAGAAAGGGATGGCGAAACTCTCTGATGTTCCGGTTCATCCTCGACTCCGCAAGTCCTCGGGCCGCCCGCGCCCCAATGAGTAGCTAACTAGCTATAGCTCATTTCAAGTTCAGCTGATTCTGGCATTTAGGCAACGAAATAACTTGTATGTAAGCGGTCCAGCCGCATCTTTTGTTATCTTAACATGTTGGGATCATAAGCCACCAATCGCAGCGGTTTTGATTTCCTTCCTGTATAGATTTGAAGTTGTTAGTGTAGCAAGTTAGCAGCTGGGCCTGGGAGAGGCCCGTGTTTCTGAAACCAAAAGGGCCTCCGCCTCAGTACGGTGGGCTTCACTGTCAAAGCAAGCCCAGTGATGAAAGAACCTTCTAGAACAGGCCACCTTAGCCCATCAAAACCAGGGGCAAATCCGGCTTTTCCCCCTACCCAACCTGCAGGCGGGACTCCGAGTCCGACTCACTCCCGCAACCGCCCTTCACTTGCGTGTCTCGTACGCCGTCCCGTGTTCGAGTCGAAGTCGGAGTCCGACTCGAAGAGGGGATTGGGGAAATAAGGAAACGCGTGAATCGATGGCCGTATAAAGCGGCGGCGCCCCGTGCCCGATGCCTCTCAACCGGTTCCCATTCCAATTCGGATTCCTCCCCCCTCCTCCTCCCCCGTCCCCCCCCCCCCCCCCCCGCCGCCGCCGCCATGGTTCGCTCCCCGTCGGCGGCCACCAAGCCGCCCTGCGCGGCCTTCCAATCCCACCCCACCGATCTGGAGCTCGTCAACTCCTACCTCCGCCCCTGGGTAGAGACCGGCCTCAAGGCGGGCGCGTTCATCCACGAGGCCGACGTCTACGCCGCCGACCCCGCGGACCTCACCCGGCAGTTCGCGCCGGCGGTGGCCCAGGACGGCGAGCGGGCGTGGTACTTCTTCACGCCGCTGCGGCACAAGAGCGTCCGCGGGAAGCGGAAGGCGCGGACCGTGGCCACGGGGGGCGGGTGCTGGCACAACGAGGCCAAATCCAAGCCCGTCTACACGGGCATCAACGGGAGGCGCCAGATTGGGCACCGCCAGAGCTTCTCCTTCGTGAAGAAGGACGGCGGATCGCGGGTCCGCACGGGCTGGCTCATGATGGAGCTCCGCCTCCTCAAGGACGGCGGCGCCGGGCCGGACGCGCAGGCGGAGGGCGGCGCCCTTGGGAACCTCGTCCTGTGCAAGGTGTACCGCAGCCCGCGCAACCCCGAGCCCAGCGGCGGCAGGGACCCCGCCGCCCTCAAGGCGGAGGCCGCCGACGGCGGCGACGAATCTAGCGCCGCGACGGCGGACGACGACGACGACGACAGCTCCGACGCGCCGCTGGCCACGGAGGCGGCGACGGCATCTGGGCCGAAGAAGAAATCCGACGACGAGGAGTCCAGCGAGGCGACGGTGGCGGCGCCTAGTCGCCATAGCAAGGCGGACGACGAGATCTCCGGCGCGGGCGCGGCCGCCGACGCGGCGGCGCCCGGGCGCAAGGAGAAGGCGGCGGGCGACGAGGACTCCGGCGAGACGTCGGCGGCGGCGCCCGCACGCAAGAGGAAGGCCCCGGACGACGAGAGCTCCGGCCCCGCGGCGGCGCCCGCGGGCAAGAGGAAGGCCGACGGCAGCAGCTCCCCTGGCGCTCCGGCTCCCACGGCCGAGGTGCGGATGGAGTGCCCTCACTGCGGCAACCACCTGGTTGTCTCGCTCAACAAGCCGGAGAGCAAATCCGAGACGGAGATCACGAAGGACGGATCGCTCCCCGGCGCGTCCGACGCGCCCCAGCGAGGCGAATCAGAGAAGAATCTTCCGTTCCATCAGTTCCTGTGAGATCCAGAGGACTCCCAAACAAATTCTGGACCGCGAGCAAGCAGCACCCGTCGCCTCTGGAAACAGAGCCATCGCGGATGAGTGTTGTTGAGTCTCATCGTGATAGCATAGTGCAGAGCCCATTTCCCATGTATCTAGATGAACGAATCTACGAGGTTCAAGGGTGAATAATTAGGATAGTTTCGTGAGAGCAGTACTACGGAGTACTTGTGATAGGAAGGTTAAGTTAAAGAGGATGTTAATTTATTTATTTTTACAGCTCTTTTGAAATGATGTAGCAAACTAATAAAAGTGCACCAGGTGTTCAGAGAGAATTCAGGCCCCGGTTGCACCATCTCACGGGCGGTGTTCACTTCCTGAAAAGGAAACATCAATTTTGATGAAAATGTCACATCGAACACTGTAGCACTTTTCATTTGTTTGTGGTAATCATTGTCCTACCATGACCTATCTAGGCTCGAAAGATTCGTCTCGTCGTGTACATCAAAACCAGGCTCGAAAGATTCGTCTCGTCGTGTACATCAAAACCATGTACTTAGTTTTTTTATTTACCTACATTTAATGCTTCATGCATGAGGAGAGAGATTTAATGTGATAGTGAATAGTGAAGTTTAGAGAGAAAGTTTAGGGGAAGTTTTGGATTTGAAGGGAAGTGAACACCGCCATGATCTCATTGCAGGCATACAAGTGCACTTGTCTCAGAAACAGCAATAAAATTACACTGACAAACCTGAAAATTGAGATATTTTTACTTCAAAACGGTTTCGAATTTGCCAGTATTTTTCTTGACAGCTCTTGAGCAGGAAAGGAATGAAGCAGAGTGCTATCTGACCTGATTTCCATGTGCAAAAAGTTGACAACCCACGACTGTATGATTTTGTTTTTTAACTTAAGGCGGTGTTCACTTCCCTGAGAAAGGAATGTGAATTTGGGTAAAAATGTCACATCCAACACTGTAGCGCACTGTAGCATTTTTCGTTTATTTGTGGTAATCATTGTCCTATCATGACCTAACTAGGCTCAAAAGATTCGTCTCGTCGTGTACATCAAAACCATGTACTTAGTTTTTTTATTTACCTACATTTAATACTCCATGCATGAGGAGAGAGATTTGATGTGATAGTGAATAGGGAAGTTTAGAGAGAGAAAGTTTGGGAGAAGTTTTGGATTTGAAGGGAAGTGAACACCGTCTAAGACTGCATGATATGGAAGAAGGGCACAGGCATTCAAATGAGCATCTGTCAGAAACACATGACAATGTGTACCAAAAACATAATAGAGATCTGCAATACTTCCCTTTCAGAACTATTTCAGGTTTCAGCATCATCTCACACACCTAGCTTGGATAGTTGGATTGCAATACTTCCCTTGCGGTTGAATGTAAAGCCTTTTCTGTTCTGACCTGTGTGCTCTGGCGATATTTGTAGCAGCAGGCAGATGAACGTAGCTCAGACTATCGCGTACTTGCTGCCCAAAGATGCAGCATGATTTCGTTTCATTTTAAACTAAAAAAATGCAGCACGACGATAAAACGCACCTAATGTGCAGAAATACTTTGGCCTGGTTAATCAGAAATGCAGCAGAAATTTATGTTCAGAGATCTCTGTGATCCGTCCTAATTTCATTTTCTTCAACAATTCAAATGCAGCAGTAATTAATGTTCAGAAAACACCGATGGAATTTTTTCCAATTTCTTTCTGCTCAAATGAAAGAGAAATTGTTTTCAAAGAACGATTAGCTGTGATTTACATTACATTTTTCTTTTACAAATTTACATTACATTTTACAAATAATAACTGGACCTATACAACCGACTTGACCGTCCGGTTGCGGCTGGCTATATAAACCGCCGCCGCGCACCGCCGCCTGATCGCAACGGCTCCCCCCAAACAATTCCATCAACGCCAACGCCTGGCCATGGCTGGCTCCCCGTCCAAGCAGCCGCCTGCGTCCATCGCCATCGCCTCGCACCCCTCCGAGCGGGAGCTCATCGACACCCACCTGCGCGCCCGGTCAACTCCGGCGTCCCCATTGAGAGCCGGTTCATCCATGAGGCCGACCTCTACGGCGCCGACCCCGACAGCCTCACCAAGCGGTTCATGCCGGCGACTGCGGCCAACGGGGAGAGCGCGTGGTACTTCTTCACGATGCTTCCCCGCCAGGTCGTCTTCCGGCACCGCATGCGGCGCCAAGTGTTCTCCGGGAGGGAGGGAAGCTGGACGCGAGGAGGCCGATGATGCGATTGGTGCGGAGACGGCGGCGGCGTCGCCTGGGCGCCAGAAGAAGGCGGATGGCGAGGCATCCATTGCGGCTGGAGCGGCGGCGCCTGGAAGCAAGGAGGAAGACGAGGAGATCGATGCGGCGGCGGCGGCGGCGGCGGCGGCGGCGGGGTCCAGGCTCAAGAGGAAGGCGGGCGACAAGGATTCTGGTGCGGAGACGGCGGCGGCGGCATCGCCAGGGCGCAAGAAGGAGGCCGACGACGAGAGCGCTGGTGCGGCCGCGACTGGGGAATTCGGCGGTGCCTCTCTTGATGCTCCGGAGGAAGCGAACGAGCCCGGAGATCCGAGATCCCCAGAAAAGCATGAAGAACCTGACCACCGACCGTTCTTCAACTTCCTTTGATGAGGTTCCGAGATCCCCAGACAAGCCATGAAGAACCTGACCACCGCCCGTTCTTCGATTTCCCGGAAATCCCCAAGAAATGATGAGCGTGAGTAACCAAGCACAAACCCCTGCTCGCTGTAAAATACGATTAGTACTAGGTGTCTACTAGGTATCAATGTAGTACAGTAGCAAGCAATGTGCAGCATCCATTGCTCCTGTAAAAAGCACAATTACCATATTACAACTGAACAATCAGCACAGCTTTCTTGAAATTACGATGCATCAGTTCTTGTGGCATGATGGATGATTTCGGAGTCGTAATAGGGAATGCAGAAAGCAAGCACGCACAGGAAACAGAGTGCTCCCTGATTTTGGCCTTTGAAGAACACAAGAGCAACCTGCGATTGCACGATCTGAAGGATCACATTATTACAGACATACAAATCCACAATTCAGGAACACATGAATCTACACTAACATTCGAGGGGTTTTAGATAATCCCCAGGAACTAGTATTTCTGCCGTGAACAACGTCTCCCAGCTAACATTTTTGTTGACCTGTCTGCTCTATAGTTCTTGGAGCTGCAGGGAAATGGACATTGTTCAGAATCATACAAGGACGTCTGCCCTCTCTTCCCCGGCGCCAGGACTCTCTTCCCTTTCCCCAATCTTCTCCACCCCTACCTACACCACTGTTGGGCGCTCCAAGGCCCAACGTTGGAGTGCCGAGTCCCCGCCCACCGGGAAGTCCGGCAGCGGCGTCGACGCCGGCGTCCCGACGTTCATGGAAGTGCTCCTCTCATGTGCGCGTCCGGCAGTGGCCGCGCCTCTTTCCAGGGCGGCTGGTTTGGCAGCGACTGCGAAGGAGTCCGTCGCCAATACTCCTCGGCTTGCGGCTCACATCGTGCTGCGGGAGGAGGAGAACGGTCGCAGCTGGGCGGCGCGGCCCACTGGCAAGGATGGGTGGTCGAAAGTTGAAAGCCGACGTCAGCGACAGGAGCGCCGGCGCAGGGAGCTCCAGCCGCACCGCCCGGTGCCGGTAGACCTCCGGCGCAAGTGCTTCAACTGTTTCGCGCCTGATCATCGGGCTGCAAGCTGCACCTTGAAGCCTCGCTGTTTCCGTTGCCGGAGGTTGGGGCACCGCTCCTCTGACTGTCATTGGCGCAGCTCCGGTCCGGGAGTTGAGGCGTCCAGGCCGCAGCGGCTGGTCTGGCGTCCAAAGTCCTCGGTGGCCGGGCAGGAGCCACCGGCTGCATCTCCGGCCCTGCAAGATGTGCCGGCAAGCTCCCATGGCCGCAAGAAGAGGCGCAGGCCACGGAGAAAGCGCAATGCTGGGGGTATGAATCCGGGGGGCTCCTCCGGCAACGAAGATGATCTCTCGTTCCCTGCTGTGGTTGGTAGGGAAGAACGGCTGGAGGATGAAGCCCCAAGGCCCCGGAAGATTTTGGATCGCTCTGCCATTCTTTCGCAGCGGGAGGACAACCTTGCTAGAGCTCTGGTTATCACGGTGATCAGTGGTCGTGAGGAGTCCATCCTTGCCTGTATCGCTAGTAGGTTTGAGATCGAGGTTTCTTCGTTGTCCCTGCATCGTTTTGGTGACACAAGATTCCTCTTGATATTGCCAAATGTCGAGATGGCGGTGCGGGTGCTTGACGAAGAGCGGCCTTTCATCTCCACATCGCCTCCTCTCCGGCTTCATGTCAGGCGTTGGACGCGCCTCCTGGACTCCAAGGCGGCGTCCTTGTCAAGTCCGGTCGAGGTGGGCATCCCTGCCCACGCCTGGGACCTGTCTACGACGGAATTGCTCCTAAGTGATCACTGCTGGATTGAAGGGGTTCATCCGGATGTGGCCGATCGCCGCGACGTGTTCAAAGTGATGGCGTGCGGCTCTAACCCTGCCTCAATCCCACAGAAGCTCAACTTGGAGATCCTGGAGCCTCCAACGGATGAAGAAGGTCGGCGACCAGTGAAGCGTACGCTGGTTTACCCCATCAAGCTCTCGGTCTCCCCGGCGGGGCTGCCGTCGCGGCCTCTGGACCCACCGTCCTCACCTCCGGCGGATGGCGGGCGAAGGCGGCCGGATCGGCGGCGCTCGCGCTCGCCCCCGGTGTCTCCCGCGGCGCGGGCAACGCCTCGAGTCTCGGTGCATGCGCGGCTGGGCCCGCTGGATGGCGTGAGCGGCCACGTGTCCTCGCACGAGTCGTCTGCGCCTACGCGGTGCCCCACGCGCGTTGAGCCGGCTTCCCCGGTTGCCATTCATGGCCGGGCGGCCGTCCCTGCCCTCGAGGGAGCCTTCTCGTCGATCGTCCCTGGAATGGCGGTGGGCGCGGACCCGGGATGCGAGGCGGCTACGAGGCACGCATGCTTGCCCATTGATGCGGAGGCGGCTCCTACATCCGGCGTGCTCACCCAGGCGGCGGACAGCCTGTGCACGCACGAGGGTTTCGATGCGACGCGAGAGGTGGACGGGGACAGCGGCAGCCTGGAGGCATGCATGCTCTCAGTTGGTATTGGGCCGCCTCTTTCCCCTCCTGGGCCTTCCGTTGGACCCATTTCCGTTGACCTTCCCACCAGGCCGGAGGCAAGGTTGACTGCAGGCCCGCCAACAAGTGAACCTGTGAATCAGGAGAAGTCTGATGACGGGCTGGTTTGGGCCTTCCCCCTCCAGAACCCATCATCCCCTCGGGCTCCCACGCCGATGCTGCCACTGTCCGTCGCGGCGGCTCTCCCGCCGAGCTCCCTGCGCGTTTACTCCCGGCGACGTTGGGGCATAAGGAAGGTGCGGGGATCCCCTACCCGGCTGGCGCGGTGCTCCCCGGACCAGGTGGCGCTGAGCTCCCCCTCCCTGCTGGGGATGAGCTCCCCCATCCCGGCGGCTTCAGGCTTCCCCTCCCCGGTGGCGTTGAGCCCCACCACCCAGGGGGTGCCGCCCTCCCCAGTGGCGGCTTGCCCCACCTTCTCGGAGGAGCCATGCACTCCCACCCCGGCGGCACGAAGCTCCCCCACCCGACAGATGAGCCCGGCGGCAGCCTTCATCTGCAGGCTGTCCAAGACTGCGGGTGGATTGCTTCCGCTCCCCCTCATCAACAAGAGAAGAAGGAAAGATCCACCTCCAAGTGTGGTACCGAGGCGGAGCCGGCGGATTGCCGGTCTGGGTGTGGCAAATTCAGAGGTATGCCCTCCACATCTCAAGAAGAAAGTAATGCGAGCTCTAGATATGGATGTAGAGATGGAAAGAGAGCAAATATCCCAACACATCCTAGATGTGTATGCCCAGAAATTCAGCCATCCTGTATGGAATGTTCACACCACTGCGGTTGCAGCTCTCTTTGGGCTTGTTCCTCCAGATGAGTATGAGAAGCCGGAGGACTTCTTGAGGGTCTGATTGTGTTAGTCCCTGTGTCGCTCATAAATTTGGTTACCAATGAATCCTTCTAATATTTTGGTTTGGAATGTGAGAGGCCTCAACTCTACAGCTAGACAGAATGTTGTTCGCCTGCTAATTGAGTCAGCCAAAATAGATGTTGTATGCTTGCAAGAAACAAAGATGACTTCAGTGTCACGACATTTCATTCTTTCGCTGTTGGGAAGCAATTTTGACAACAACTTTACCTTCTTCCCTTCAGTAGGGGCTAGTGGAGGTATTATCATTGCTTGGAAAAATAAGCTTGGGGCACTAGAAGCAAGTAGAGTGGATCGTCACTGTGTGTCAGTTCAGTTCTGCCCAACAGATGGTCAGGCTTGGTGGCTCACGTGTGTATATGGTCCCCAAGAATCCCAAGAGAAAATCATTTTTCTGCAAGAACTCAGAGATGTCCGGGCTCAATGCACTGGGCCGTGGCTGGTCGCCGGGGATTTCGAACTTATTTATAAAGATGAGGATAAAAACAACCCCAATCTGAATCGGGCAATGATGGGTAGGTTCCGCAGATGGATTAATGATATGGCAGTAAGTGAACTCCCCCTCCATGGACGCAAATTTACTTGGTCCAGCTCTTCGTCTAGTAGTTCACCCACTCTTGTAAGGCTGGACCGAGTCTTCTGTTCCTTGGACTGGGAGGAGAAATTTCCTGACTGCTTGCTACAAAGTTCAGCCTCTGATGAATCTGACCATTGTCCCCTGCTGCTTGGTTTGAGGGATAATCCGCCAGGCAAAAGAAGATTTCATTTTGAGGCATTTTGGCCCAATCTGGAAGGTTTCATGGAGGCAGTAGAATCTGCTTGGGGATCCGAACAAGCTTCATCATGTCCGGTACAATCCCTTTCTCTTAAACTAAAGGCAACAGCAAAATCCTTGCAGAGTTGGAGTGAAAAAAGGATTGGTCATTTGAAATCCCAGCTTTGCCTTGCAAAGGAAGTCATACATTGCTTTGATATTGCCCAAGATAGCCGAACACTGCAGCCCAATGAACTTTGGCTACGGAACAGCCTCAAGAAGCATTCACTTGCATTATCTTCTCTCCTCAGAACCGTA
Source organism: Echinochloa phyllopogon (assembly GCA_033239725.1). Taxonomy (NCBI): domain Eukaryota; kingdom Viridiplantae; phylum Streptophyta; class Magnoliopsida; order Poales; family Poaceae; genus Echinochloa; species Echinochloa phyllopogon. Next base: position 41,450,469 of record BTCW01000005.1, on the reverse strand, counting down.
GCTCGATTGAGGTCCCGTATAGGGTGGCTTAGCGATGGGGATGCTAACACCCGACTGTTTCATATGCATGCCCGGCATCGGAAGAGGAAGAATTTCATTGCCAAGCTGCAGGACGGAGACCGAATTCTCACCTCGCAGGAGGACAAGGCTGCTGCAATTTTTGAGTATTATTCCAATCTGATTGGGTCAGCTGGGGATCATCAAAGAACAATTGATCTTGATGGTCTTGACATCCCTACCTTTGAGTTGGAAGCTTTAGATGCCCCAATCTCTGAGGAAGAAGTTTGGAACACGATCAAAGGTATGCCATCACATAAAGCCCCGGGACCGGATGGTTTCACTGGGAGGTTCTACAAGTCCTGCTGGCCGATTATCAAAGGGGATATTATGGCTGCAATCCATGCGGTCTGGGGGAAGAATTTCAGAAATTTATGGATGTTGAATTCAGCATACATCACCCTTATTCCAAAAAAAGATGCTGCTGATCAAGTCAAAGATTTCCGGCCAATCAGTTTAGTGCACAGCTTTGCTAAGCTCCTCACAAAAATCCTCGCCAACCGGTTGGCAACCCGGCTAAATGCAATGGTATCCCCGAATCAAAGTGCTTTCATAAAAGGAAGGTTTATTCAAGACAATTTCATGTTAGTCCAGCAAACTGCCCACTTCTTGCATACACAAAAGCAGCCAAGGATTTTACTCAAATTAGATATCACTAAAGCCTTTGACTCGGTCTCATGGTCCTTTCTCATGGAGGTGCTTGAGAGACTTGGTTTTGGGTCAAGATGGAGGGATCTTCTATGCGGTCTGCTGACGACCTCCTCCACACAAGTTTTGCTGAATGGTTCCCCGGGGGATTTTATTCAGCATCGGCGGGGCCTCAGACAAGGCGATCCCCTCTCGCCTATGATCTTTATCTTGGTCATGGATGTACTATATTGGCTGATCACAAACGCGGTTGACTTGGGCTTGATGCAACCACTCTCTAGAAGACCAATCCAGCATAGAATTTCCTTATATGCTGATGATGTGGCCCTTTTTCTCAGACCTGCTGCCAATGACATCAATCTAACTCTGAATATTCTCCAGCTATTTGGGGATGCGTCCGGGCTTGTGACCAATGTGCAGAAAAGTAGTGTAATGCCTATACAGTGCTCTAATGAAGATCTGACACTAGTTCAGGACCTGCTCCCATGTGAATTGGTGAATTTCCCCTGTAAGTATCTGGGCCTGCCTTTGTCTTTAAAAAGGTTGTCTAGGGGGCAGATCCAACCCATCATAGACAGGATTGATGATCAACTCCCAGGATGGAAGGCCGATCTGATGACTAGGGCTGGTAGGGTGATTGTGGTGCAGCACGTTCTCACAGCAATGCTAGTCTACATGATTATGGCAGTTGATCTACCTCCTTGGGCTGTCAAGGCAATTGACAAAATTAGAAGGGGCTTTATGTGGAAAGGGCGCAAGGATGCACAAGGAGGGCATTGTCTCCTTGCCTGGCCCAAGGTGTGTCGTGATCGTGAGCTAGGGGGGCTTGGGATATCTGATCTCAAGGCCCTTGGGATTGCTCTAAGGGTGAGATGGCCCTGGCTGAAAAAATCAGAACCTGATAAACCATGGGCTAACCTACCTCTCCAAGTTGGAAGGGATGTTCAGGCATTAATGTCGCTGGCCGTCTACACGGAAATTGGGGATGGAGCAAATACCTTATTTTGGAAGGATAGATGGCTAGAGGGCAAATGCATCCAAGATATAGCTCCAGATTTGATGAGTTTGGTAACTAGAAGAAGAGCTGCCAAGAGAACAAGCTAACATGTGGGCCCATATCTAGGAAGGGCAAAAAAGACTTTTCCTACGCTATCTCTCTCCTCAAATCAAAGAAATTGATATTTTAATAGCTGCGGTGTGTTCTGGTAAATGATCTCGATTTCATAATGGTACCCAGCAAATACTGCCGTTGGCGGTGTGTTTTGGCCAATTTGGACGAATAACGGTGTCCAGGAGCAAATTTTGCCTTAAAATTATAGCGGAATGACACAGTGCACTAATTTTTCAGAATAGAGCACTAGACGCATTGGACAGTGGCGTTAGTTGTAGATGAAAAACAAAATTCCAAACCAAAAGTTTCAGATTCAGCTCCCAAAACAACAAGCTACAGTTTACTACAATGAACATTTCATCATCTTAGTTCATTAGATTTTTTTTCCGCTGTTGCTGTCCAAGAGAAATTATCCATACATGTAAGAACTACATAAGCTACAATTTGGCAGCAGCCTGGATATAGTTACTGCTAGTACCTGAATACATTGGCCTAACATATGTTCAGAGCAAATTCAGGCCACGGTTGCACCATCTCAAGATCTCACATTGCAGCCAAGGCTTACAAATGCACTTGTCTCGGAAACACATGATAACTACACTGACGAACCTGAGAATTTGATATGTTTGCTTCTAAACAGTTTCAAATTCGCGAGTATTTTTTTTTCTTTGTTATAACTCTTGAGCAGGGAAGCCATGAAGCAGAGTGCTACCTGGCCTGATTTCAAAGGGCAAAAAATGGCAACCCAGAGTCCCAGACTGCATGATCTGAAAGAAGAGCATGTTCCAGACACATGAAAATGTACCAAAGAGGCAAAGACATGAACAATCATCTCGCACCTAGCTTGGATTGCAGTCCATGCAGATGAATGTAAAGCTTTTTTATTCTGAACTGTGGGCTGTAGCGATGTTAGAGCAGCAGGCTGATGAACGTAGCTCAGATCATCGCGTACTTGCTGCCCAAAGATATGCAGCGCGACGATAAAACGCACCTAATGTTCAGAAATACTTTGGCCTGGTTAATTCAGAAACGCAGCAGAAATTTATGGCCAGAAATCTCTGTAATATGTTGTATTTTCCTCTCTTTTTTTCAAAAATCAAATGCAGCAGAAATTAATGTTCAGAAAATCCCGATGTAATTCTTCGAATTTCTTTCTCGTTAAATGAAAGAGAAATTAACTGTGATTTACCGAGAACTGGAACTATATGGCCGACATGTAACCGTCCGGTCGAGGCTGGCTATATAAACCGCCGCCGGGCCTCGCCGCCTGATCACAACGGCTCCCCAAACAATTCCATCCACGCCATGGCTGGCTCCCCGAACAATCCGCCGCCTGCGCCCTTCGTCTCGCACCCTTCCGAGGAGGAGCTCATCTTCGACTACCTGCGCCCTCGGATCCTCACCGACACCAAGGTGAACTTCATCAACGAGGCTGATCTCTACACCGCCGGCCCCGACGACCTCACCAAGAAGTTCCCGCCGGCGACCGCGCGCGGCGGGGAAAACGCGTGGTACTTCTTCACGACGCTGCAGCAGTTCAGGGGAGGCAGTCGACTGAAGCGAAACGTGGACACCGGGGAGGGCACCTGGAGGCCAAGCGGGAGGCCGCAGCCCGTCGGACACGGCAACCGCCCGCGGATAGGGCAGAGGCAGAAGTTCGGCTTCGAGAGGAAGGAGGACGGCAAGCGGTCCGGGTGGGTCATGGTGGAGCTCCGCCTCGACCAAAACGACGGGACCCAGATGCACCCACTTGTCCTGAGCAAGGTGTACGGCTACCCGCGCAAGCCGAAGGCCAGGGCGGACGACGAGGCCTCCGCCGCGGCCGGACGCGAGGAGGACGACCAGGATGTTGATGCGGAGGAGACGGCGGCGGAGGCCGCGGTGCCCAGCCTCAAGAGGAAGGAGGACGACGAGGATGTTGAAATTGTTGATGCGGAGGAGACGGCGGCGGAGGCCGCGGTGCCCAGCCTCAAGAGGAAGGAGGACGACGAGGATGTTGAAATTGTTGATGCGGAGGAGACGGCGGCGGAGGCCGCGGTGCCCAGCCTCAAGAGGAAGGAGGACGACGACGATGTTGAAATTGTTGATGCGGAGGAGACGGCGGCAGAGGCCGCGAGGCCCAGCCTCAAGAGGAAGGCGGGCGACAAGGACCCTGGTGCGGAGACGGCGGCGGCTTCGCCTGGACGCGAGAAGGAGGCCACCGGCGAGAGCGCTGGTGCGGCCACGGGCGGGGAACTCTTCGACGACTGGCGGGCCTCGCTCGGTGCGGCGGAGGGATTCGAGGCCCCAGCAGAAGCGGACGGAGGAAGTGGAGGGCCCAGCAGAAGCGGAGGAGCCCAAAGATCCCAGCGACCCAACTTGGTACTCATTTCGAGATTCGGGAATCCCCCAAGAAAATGGTGAGCCGTGACAAGCCCCGAACGCAAAGCCCTGCTACTTCGGGTTCTTTCGATTCCATCCCATCTCATGCTCATTCCGGGATAGGCTTCTGTAAAACGCGCTGTCAGTACTAGGTATCAATGTGGTTGCAAGCAGAGTGCGGCAACCATTACACCTGTAAAAGGAACACAGTTACGAGTTCTTTCGATTCCATCCCATCTCATGCTCATTCCGGGATAGGCTTCTGTAAAACGCGCTGTCAGTACTAGGTATCAATGTGGTTGCAAGCAGAGTGCGGCAACCATTACACCTGTAAAAGGAACACAGTTACGAGTTAATGACTGAACAATTAGGACATCTCTCTTGACATTTACGACGCATCAGTTCTTGTGGCATGATGGATGATTTCAGAGTAGAGTAACAGGGAATGCAAGCACACGCTCCCTGATTTTGCCTTTGAAGGCCACAACAAGAGCAACCTAGGATTGCACGATCTGAAGGATCACATTACAGACATACAAATGCACAATTCGGAACACGTGAATCTACACTAACATTCTAGGAATTTAAATAATCTCCGGGAACTATTTCTGCCTTCAACATCATCTCCCAGCTAACTGATGTCTTTCGTGCACAGACGACGGCCAAGCTTATTTGTTCTGACCTGTCTGCTCCATGGTTCTTGGAGCTGCAGGGAAATGGAAATGGAAATGGAAATAGTTAAGAATCATCCAGGATAGCCAAAAGTCGAGACCCCGAGATTAAAATTATAGCTGAATGACACGATCCACCAATTTTTCAGAATTGAGCACCAAATACGTTAGACAGTTATGTTAGTTGCAGAAGAGGAAAAAACAATTCCAAATTCAAGTTTCAGATTCAGGTACCAAAACAGCAAGCTACTGTTTGTTACAGTTAACAATTTACTACCTTAGTGCCTTAGGTTTATACCTCTGTTGCAAGCCAGGTAAAATGGTCTATACATATAGGCACTACATAAGCTACAATTTGATAGCAGCCAGGATATAGTTATAACTAATCTATGGCCTAACATATTTTCACTGCATTGTATAATTTAAGGCACCAATGGCCATCTTGTGCAAAACATTGAAAAATATAGCCACAGCATAGTATAGTTTAACTGCAAATCTTAGTGCTTGGTAATTAACAAATTTGTCCAGTAACATACGCGCCAAGTACATGCAGAATCTCTAGATTTTGTTACACACAGTACATACCTTTTCCAACAGCATCCGATCCCCTCATGATTTTCAACTTCCGACAGATGGTGGTAAACAAACTGCAAAGTAACCAATACGATCAGAACTTGCACACAATATAGAGTGTAGACCAAATGTGAGGAAACTTCAATAGGCAATATAAAGAGGATGCAGATGGATATTTAAAAAGGGGGATGATGCATGTAAATATTTCTGTTCGGTTCTGTTCTGTTCTGTGATGGGCAATTACATCTCTAGCCTAAAAATACATATAAACCTCAAATCTAGAAATAAAAAGTTCAGGTGTACGGACACACACCCATCTCGCTAGCCTAAAAGTACATATAAACCTCAAATCTAGAAATAAAAAGTTCAGGTGCACGGACACACACCCATCTCATTTTCATCCTTATGTTATTGGCATAAATCACTATTACTGGTTGAGGAACAGTGAATACTGCTGAGATTAAGTTAAGACTATATAGAACTCTTTTCTATGCTGACCGAGCTACTGATGGTACAAGGTAATGCATTCACAAGGTGGAAATGATATATTCCCATGGTCATAATATGTTCCTAATGACTGCCAATAAAAACAAACAGATGGACCCAACTTGATCCAACAATAATCTACGCTAGCACCGTTATAAATTAATTACACAGCATTTTGATCTGCTAAATCTAGCCATATAACCTTTCCAAATGGAGTGAGGGGATAACAATAATAAACTATGAGAAGGTTGCACGTCTTGCACATGATGAGAATTCTTGCGATTATATACGAATGTAAGGTACTTACTCCCAGGGAAGATCACCAACAAGCATCCAGTCAGCATCCTTATCCTCATATGTAAGGACATACTCCTGGTCTTGGACGGCATCCGCCTTTGAACCTTTGGCAAGGCTGTCTTTGCTCGGTGATTTGTGCAGACCACTTTGACCTTTTAAAACCACAGACAAAGTTAGTAACCTCATTAAGAAAATACTATGCAAAAACTGCTGGATGATTTGTATCATATTGCTTTCGTGTTTACATATTGATTGTTATCCATCAGGCCATGGAAAATGTGCACTCTTATCCGGGTCATTGCTCCACTTGTTAAAGTACATGGCAGTTTGATGAAAATTTGAGGAACATAACGGGCACTAGGATGGCGGCATGATGAACATCAAGTTCCTCCTATGCAACAAATGACTGGATGGTGGTTCTTCATGGTCATACATATCTAACACGTTTGCAGTATAAATGCTAACTTCATGCACCAAATGTAGTGATAGTAATTTTCCAAGCTCGTGTCCTAAGCCTTCCGAGTAAATCTACAGCACAAAGCTCCTACGGCAACGGATCCAATCAATACGCTTCCTAAAATGGCAGTGATAGTAGTCACAAGTGGGAAACGCATCAAAGACAAGCTTAGAGCCGAGCATCACTCACCGGCGATGAAGCAGCTGAACATCTTCTGGAGCGCCATGGAGAGGTCCTCATAGCTAGAGTACATCTTGATGTCCACCTTCCTGAGGTAGGGCGCGCCATCCATGCTGACCTTGACATACATGGGCCCGCCCCCGGACGCGGCCTCCTCCGCCGGCGCCTTGCTCTTGGAGGCGGTCGCGGCGAGGGTGTTCTTCCGGTAGTTCCGCACGGGCGGCCATCCCACTACCTGCGCCCTGCACGGACGACACAGCACCGTATCGATCGATCAGCCCCGGCGGCGTCCCATCCCTAGGCGGAACCAGTCACTCTCGCGCGAATCGAAGGGGGGTCTTACTTGGCGGCCGGCGGCGCGGCGGGGGGCGCCTGCTGCTTGTCGTCGCTGGCCTTGGCGGCGCCGGCGCGCGGGGAGGGGTCCGGGAAGGCGCGCTTGGCGGCGCCGGGCGCCGCCTTGGGGGAGGGCGCCGGCAGCGGGCCGAGGGAGAGCGCGGCGGCGACGTCCTCGTCGCAGCAGTCGCGGTCCGGGGACTCGGAGCCCGGCAGGCCGAGGCGGAGCGTGAGGCGCGGCGCCGGCGAGGAGGAGGAGGACGAGGAGGAGGTCGGCGTCGGCGGCGCCGCGGCGGCGGCGGCGGAGAGGCCGATGTAGTCGTGGGGCTCGAGGGGCGGCGACATTGGGGCGGGTGGGGAGGGCAGGGTAGAGAGAGAGAGAGAGAGGTGGGGTGGTTTTCTCGCTCACCCCTTGTTTGGAGAGCGGAGGTGGACTGATGAGATGTGGGGACTGGGGAGGGGGAGCGAGCGAGCGACGACTTGTGAGCTGCTGGTGGTGGTAATAAAAAGTGGCCGACCGGGAGGATTTTTAACGAATTTCTCTCGCCTTTCTTTTTTCTTTTCTCCGGGGGGAGCTTGTCCGCTTGTCGTCTTGTCGCGCGGTGCCTTGCGCTTGGGGAAGCCGCTGGTCCGTGGCCTCGGTGCGTGGGAGCCTGCTCTGCTCCGCGGGGTCGGCTTGCGCGGCGTCCGCTCCAGGTGGACGAGTCCGAGTCAGCTCCCACCTGTAATCGACCGTGCTCTTGTTTGTTTGTCATGGACTCATGGTCGTGGGCCACTACTACTACCAGTACTCTGCTCTTCGGGGAGTCACCAGGCTGCACTCCCTCGTCTAGCCTGGCCAGTTCTGGGGAATGCACGTCGTGGCTAAACAATGCCGTTAAAATCAGCATCGACTAATCCACGTCACGGGACAAATCGGCCGCTCGCGAACCAATCATGTCCCACGAGGAATTTGTTACCATGGGCGCTGTTTACTTCCTTGAAATTGCAAAAATTCTCTCACCAAATTTCACTGATCACCTATCACATCAAATCACATCAAATCTCTCTCTTCATGCATGGAACACTAAATGTGGTGGGTAAATAAAAAAACTAAGTACATGGTTTTAATGTACACGACGAGATGAATCTTTTGAGCCTAGTTAGGTTATGGTAGGACAATGTTTACCACAAACAAACGAAAAGTGATACAGTGTGCTACAATGTCCGATGTGACTTTTTCACCCTCCTTTTTACCCTCTTTTTCGGAACTAAACACCCCCCCATTTCCAGCTGGGAGGAGAAGCTGGCCTGGCGTCCATGACCATTGACCAAGGAATAATACTGTCATCGCTGGAGAAAACAACTAGGGGAACGCAACGCATACTCCATAATGGAAAGGCCGGTCTCGGACCATCCATTCCTGCTGCCGCAGCTCAGGACGTCACGGCGGGCGGCTCAGGGTAACGTAGACGTGGGGATTTGGCAGCTTACACGGAAGAGCCATTGTCTTCTTAACAAAAATTGTCGAAGCGCCATTGTTGCCGCATGTCCAAGGTTAGAATCTTGCAGGCTGGAACCTGCAAGTAGCGGCCTGTGCACAGCACTTCCATGTACTTACAGGTTTCTACGTTTTCTTCTCTGAGGTCAGTGGCGGAGCCGCGGGGGGGGGGGGGGGGGGGGGGGGCTCCAGCTCCCCCTAATGACCTTGGTTTCTTAACTAATTACTGTAGCAAAAGCTTCAAATCACCATTAAATCTTGATGAAAATCAACATCTCCTTTGTTTCAGCCCCCCCTTGTCTCCCATCCTGCATCCGCCACTGTCTGAGGTCTACCAAAGGCGAAGAAATATTGAAACCAGTAGCAGCCGCTGATAGCCGTGATTAGGAAGAGAGTAGGTGGAGGTAGCGTCAATGGCCCGCGCAGGGGTGCGGTTGGTGCGTCTCCCGTCTCCCCACATTTTCCATGAGAAAAGAAAAACGGCAATCCGGTCCAAGAAGGCTCCAATGGTGGGTAAGGAAATTAAGGCGTACACGGTCGAGAGGTTGGGGCGCAGGCACGGAACCGCCGACACGAGCGGGCGAGACCCCGCCCGACAGCGCCACGGACGCGTCCCTCTCCCCCCGGCCGCCGCGCCGCACGGCCGCGCGCGCCCAGCCCCATCCCGCGCCGCACCCGCCACGCCACGCGACCCCCGTTTCCCATGCCGCACCCCTGCCGTGCCCGTGCCCGTGCCTGGCGCTGCCGTGCGGTGCGGGTGCTGCTCCCCCGCGCGCACGGGCACGGACGTCGGGCAGACACGAAGCCATGTCCATTTATCCCGTCGCAAGCTGTGGCGAGGCTGGCCGGTGGGCGCGGGGGCAGCAGATGGCTGGTCTGATCTGGCTCCGATCCGCACGTCCCGTGGCCTGCGGCTGCCGTTCGACGCCTGCTCAAGAACCGGATTTCCGTGCGCCGATCAACCAGCCATCCAAATACGCAGTACTTTTATCTCGATGCGTTGGATACTTGATCAAATAGAACATTTTTACTGTTAGTAATAAGTGATCTCCTGTCTTCAAAAAATGGTTCTAGCAATTTTATCATAGATTAATATAAAAGTAAAATAACGTTGATTATCTCTATTTCTTACTATATCTGGTGCTAATTATTTATTGTATATGCACGCAATATTAAATAAATATTAAAAATATTTTTAAAAAAATATTTTAATTTTTAACTCAATGATTTGTTTTTTATACGGGATATTCATTTTTGTGTTTTGCTCGAATCACTCATGGTGCTAACAGCAACAGACCACAGTCACGTGCACTCCGGACACTTCCCTCAGTGGCTCCGAGGGGGCGAGGAGTAAAAGATTCACCTGCATGGTTTGTTGCTTTTCTTATGCCTCGCAACCGATAAGTCAAACATTGCACGTTGGTGTGGACGGCAGCAGATGATGTCCTCCTCTGCGGCCCGTCATCGGATGCTCTCGAGCTTCGGCTACACCTACACTGCGCTGCACGGCTGCACGTCCCCTGCCGGCAGCCGCTGGCGCTGGCGCTGGCCTCTGCGAGTTCCCACTACCACCTCCCGGCTCCGGGCTCCCACTCTCCTCCCGCCGGCCGGGCACCGCGCGCGCGGCCGGGCAGAGCAGAGCCCGGCCGGCCACATGCTCGGGGGCGGCAGCGCAGGAGTAGGTAGCTGCCGCTGCCGATGCGTCAATGTTGCCGGCTAGCTACGCCTACCCGTAGCCTGCTGCCTGTGCTAGCCGCGTGTTCCCCCTCCCCCGTCCATGCGCGCATCATCGCCTCGCCTCGCAGGCCATCATGCCTACTCGTACTCACACTCCCCGTCCGGGGTGTGCTCGAGCGCGGGGCTCTGCCTGCCTGCCCTCGCGTTCGTGACTCCGGCCGGCCGATTCCGCCCTGCGTGCCTGCTTTTCTGCGTGAGTGCGTGATCAATGATCGATCACCACGGTATTTCTTTTCTTTTCTTTTCTTTTACCCGTATCCAGCTCGAAAACATTGGCCGCTGTTTTAGTACCGTGTTACCACTAGAATATATATAATTCGGAGAACATTGACTAACGCGAAGTGGCCGGCCGGCTACTCTCACTTTGTTCGCCACCGAATAGGTTCCTCGTTAATCAAACCAAATCATCGCATGGTTGACGGACAAATTGTTTTATCATGTCAATGGATGGTGCTCGAGGCGAACGGCACATCGAGAGAGAGCAGTCGCCGTGCAGAGATTTTGCCCCGCTCGATGCGATGCAAGGCACGGGCAGGCGAGCTCGACGGGACAGGGAGAGAGGGACAAGAGGCCAGCCAAGCCGTGGCGCGGCAGGGCCATGATGAGCCTCTTTCCCCTTGTCCCTTGTCCAGCGCCCGCGCGTGTCCCCTGTCTCCCCTCCGTCCGGCCCGGCCCTCCCCCGCCTGCCCACCGCCCCACCGGCTCCACCAGTCGCCCTGCACCAGCACCACCGCCCGATGCGCACCCAACACACGGAAAGGGCAGTAAAGCCCGCAAGCCATCGCTTGTCTGTTCCTCCCTGTGGGGGCAGCCGGCAGCAGCTGCGACTGCAAAGCCGTGAGCTGCCCCGGCGCGCCAGGCACAGCCACCCCGCCCCGCTCGCCCGTACGTGCGTGCGTGCTCGCGAGTACTGCTAGTACTGTGCGACGAAAAGGCGCCCGAGGCATCGCTGCTGCCGGAGGAGCACTGGCGCTGCGGCTCTCCTCCGACTCCGGTGCATGCACACGCCCTGCGCCGGCCGAGCCGTGCAAGCGTGCTGCACTGCTGCGGAGTCGGGTCGGGTCGGCGCCCAGCGGCGAGAGCGGAAGCGGCAGCCACAGTACACACGCACAGGGCTGCTCCACTGCGAGTCAACTCGTGTCGATATGCCCGCTAGCGCGCTAGGGGCCAAGTGGTTTGTTCATAAGTGGTGGCAGCACCGCGGCAGCGCTAGTTCTGTGCTCCGAGCTGCCTGCGTCGCCTGTTGCTCTGCGTTTAGCAACTCTCCTGTTTGCCTGAGCGGTGAGCGCCTCTTACCACTGTCTTCCAGTTCCGGCGTACCGACCTTTTTCTTTTCTCCGTGCTAAGCGCTGCATTATGTGCTGCAAGTTTAGACAACGGTCTACGAGTGGCTCGTGGTTGAGACTCGTGTTTGAGGTGCCCAGGTGGGGCCCAAATGCACTATTAGACTTGTGTTCCTTACACTCACTGACTCACTCTTCTACGAAACAAGGGATTTCAAGATGCCGGCCGGTTATAGACCATGGCTATTTTCTGGAAATTAACATGTCACGCCGAGACAAGTTTCTCTAAGACAAAAAAAAATTGATATGCTGGTTTGCTATTGTGTTCTTGCAACTTGGAACGAAGCCTATGTGTTTTTTTTTTTGAAAAAACAAAAGCACTGCCATATCGAGCCTAAGTGTTTAGATGTTGAGTCCTTATTAGCTTGAATTTAGATGATTATGAAAGTAATTATGTAAACATCTCAGTTAACTAGTATTGAAAAATATGAATCGAGAAAAAGCCGGAGATGCTCTTATTGGCTTAATTGGCTTAAGAGGCCAGCCTATTTATCTCCAAATGATTGTGAATACTAGGTTTTATTTGCTTGGTTTTGCATAATTGCATTAGCACTAAGGTAGTGTTTGGTTTAGCAAAGTTAGCGGTAACGGTATCGTAATCAATAACCACTGCTATCTGTTACGGTGTAACAAAAACCTTGTTTTGTTTGGTTCAACGTTAGTATTGGAAACTCATTGCAGATTTGCAGAACTCATCCCTCCCACGCGAACACACGACCGATGCCCTAGCATGTCGGAACTCCCTACAACCGCACCCTGCCGCCGGCGCCGGCGCCAACTGGCCTTCTTCGTGCCCCTCGCGTCGGCGCCGTTCGCGCAACCAAAACAACAGCACGCCGTGGTCCGCAGCTTCGACGGGGACGACGGCAATGGCGAGGCCTCCCGCTGCAGTGTTCATGGATCTCGCCAGCATTGGCCCGACTCGATCGGCTGGTTCGTCCTAGGCCACCAGCAGGAACACCATGGACGACAGCGCAAGTCATGGGCCAATTTGCACGGCACCTAGAGCTCAATCGATTTGCATCTGGGGCCAAGAAGACCGGAGGTGGCGGATAGTCAGTTCGAAGACGAAACGAGACCCCGAGGAGATAGGGATAACGAATCGTTACGACGCTGCGATAAGTTGATACGGCTGATTTTGGGCGGTATCGGAATCGTATAGGGCCTGTATTAGATACCGTGCCATCCGTTTCCAGAGTGCGCAAACCAAACAGAAAGTAACGAAATCAAATCACAGCGTTATCTGATTACGCTGCGAATCGGCCGAACCAAACAGCTTCTAACTACTTGCTACATGTTTGAACGCTTCCTATGCCCTCCTCCTCTCTGCCACTAATGCTAGTCATCCTGCATCTGCTCCTACACCATGCGCTTTTTACAGTGCTATGGACGAGAAAGAAGCAACGGGTTAATTCGAAACATACAATGATATTTTGATTATTCATGAAAAGGATCACTTTCTTCCGGTGTATATCTAGAATTTTTTTTAGGAAGGTAAGTGATAGAAAACGATGATCAGAAGGTGGGGGTCCGGGGACGTTGGGAGAGCTCTGGTGGTGGCAGATGTTTCAAGTTGAGGTGCCGAGCCTTACGAGGGCTACATAGTACATAGTCACACACATAGAATGGGGTTGTGGATAGACGAACGACTCGTCAAAGTAATGTTTTTGCTCCTAAATGATGCATAAGCCACGACTGCATGCTGTGCAACCTGGCACAAGAGGCCACACCATACACATTACAAAAAAAATTCCATTCGATTTGATGAATGATGTCAATGAGGATTGACTATCTCGATTCTTTTTTTGATATAATTTATGTACAAGTGTGTTTTCATATTCAGTAGAATTGAAGCTTTTTCTTGTCCACCAATTGTTTTTCTATATCAACATAATGAGGATCACCCGGGTTGCAGAGAAGTTCTAGGTCCGCCACTGATGTAAAATGCTTGTCGTGTTTATCCAGGCCAACTCAAATTTATTTTCTAGTTCCACCGCTAGGGGCGGAGCAAGGATGGCAGAGCTGAACAGTGATGCAGGAAATCTAAAGCAAACAAGAAGAAAGATTAACATTAGGGCGAACCTTTATAACTTCACCAAGGCCCCATTTGTTATGGCTCCGAGCAGTTTGACTCCATGCTACAGCATCACGAGGAGCTGAAGCTCCTGGATCCAAAAATATTTGTTTCACTGGCTTATAGTTTATTGGAGAAGAGAGAAAGAGATCACGTGAATATTGTCGTGAACAATACATGTTCAACAGTATCCGGAGCTGGTTGGATCCTACAAACGGCACCTAAATATGGATCATTGCATTGAAAATCAGAAAATTGAGTGGCGCCCGTGCCCTTGCTGGCTCAACGTGGTTGCGGCCTAATTATGTAACAATCTGCAAAATCCGTTTGTAAACAACGAATAAATGAATGGACTTCTAAGCACGTTAACTACGTGAATTGCAAATATGCTAATTGAGCTAGTATTTTGAATTAATTATATGGGCTTAGGACTCATTTGGAACACGAAACTTTGTTAGAATTTCTGATGGATCAATGTCATTACCAAACTCTAGGAGAAAGCACCCATACTGTTCAAAAAGGCCGTAGACGCGGGCCACTATTTAGCTCTTACCGGATTGAGCCTTTTTGAAAAAGCCCAGCTTGGGCCGGGCTCGGCTAGTTATATGCCCAGCCATTTCCTTTTAGGTTCAATGTGATTTTAAACAGCAGCAATTTTCAGCTAGAATGAACTGTCAGCCTCTGAATATGTCATTTCCTAGACCTTTGAGGTGTGTTTGCTTGCACGTTGGTTCGGCATCAGAATATGCTGGTGGTTAATCATGTTTCTCCCCCTTTTTCCCTCCTCTTCGACGGTGACGAGGCTTCGTCTCGCTGTCGAGTGCGCGCGGGCCATAGGTCCACGGGACTAGATTGGTGAGAGACACTTACTGCAAAATGTACTCGATCTGGATTCTTCGTAACACATCGTTTTCACCTTTCTGAAGGGAAAACACCTTGGGCCGCACCTGTAACATTTCTGGTAGCGCAGGAACGTTTGTGACATGCTCGGAAAAAGAGAGAACGGCTAGCTGGAGCTTCTCGATCACTACTGGCATGACTTGGACCATTCGCATGACGCATGTCAATCATGTCATGTTACATTTCTGGTAGCCCAGGAACGTTGGCGTTGGCTGGGAAGAACCGAAAGGTTACGCACATTGGCCACACGGACACGGCTATATGGTGGCAGGAGTCCAAAGCGAGTACTGTGCATGCCGCAAAAGTTCCATGCTCGACCACACACACGCCGAATTCAGGAGGATATCTGCCTTTGAAAAGGTAGTTTTCACAGTGGTCTTGAAAATGACCACGTTCTATATAAGCAACCTAGCAAGGCTTTACGTTTCGATACGCATATTGGTCCTCTCTCTTTTGGCGAGTTCTATTATGCACCTTTTTCGTTTGAGCATATCTTGTACATGGTTCACTGTTTGAATCAAAATGTTTTACAAGCGCAGACCCGTAAGAAAAAAAAATACCAGACTTGACTATTTCCCTTTTTCATACACATGTTCTCATTTTTTTTCTTTTTTTGAAAATTTGTTCTCATTTTTTCTGTACGACTATTTAAAACTCAAAGCTATAGCACGGACAACCCTCTCTCTGGTACTGTCTACGGACCTACAGGCTACAGCAAAGTTCGATGCATTTCCACAATGCAGCAGCAAACGTTACCCCAGGTCCAATACGTACAGGGTCCCAAATCAAACGCACCGCCACATCGTGGCTCTGCGCGGCGGGTCTGAATGGCTGAATTCGTCGGGCCGAGGTGTTTGTTTGCTTTGCAGCGCGGCCAGGTTAGGTTAGGTGACCTCGCATGTTGTTGTCGAAAAAGCACAGGGAGGGGCGTGTGTGTGGGTGGTTTGGTACCGAGATCCGAAAAGGGACCTCGCAACGCCACAATCTTCACGCGAGTTGCGAAATACCAAACTTGAAAAGAGACACAGGACCAAACCGCCTTGGCTTTGTCAAGGTTGCTTCCTTCTCGCCCATGGACTTTTTGTTTGTGCGCTGCTTCTAGGCCGGCCTGCTCCGTCGACGCATCCCAACTTCCAGAGGTTGGGCGAGGGAGACGCTAGCTATCGCTATGCATGCGGGCAGATGCAGTATACGCATCCACGGCTTGATGCTACGCGTATGAACAAACGCGAATTAAGCAGCGTATGCTAGAGTCAAGACAACAACACCTGAAGGAAAAAGGTGTTTTATTTTTTATGTATTTATTATGTTCGTGAATGCAGAAATTGGCACGTCTGTAAATGATTAATGAGTTCATTCAGACCGACGCTCTACGCTAGTTTTTTCTATCCTAAACATGGATGTACCACCATGTCCTATTTCTAAGCACATTGAAGAAACTTGTCTGCAAAATTTGAGATTAAAAGTAATGACGTAGCTTTCTTATTTGATGGACACGTTATTTATCATTAAAAATAATTAGCTAAAAATATGAGTCTATATACTACTGTAGGTCATAGGAAATATATTTTGCTTATTAGATGAAAATAGGTAAAGAAAAATAATCGGAAAACAAACAACAGCACAACAATCTCTAAGATCCCCGTATTAACTCGTATAAGATCCATGAGAACTTCATGCAGACCAGACAAAGAACTTGCCCGAATTTATTTGCACCATCTGTCTCCACGTGCTCCTAAACATCTAGTACACACAAGCGCCTCAACAGTCCTCGTTGACCACTCGTACCGTGTCCTACGAGATGGCCTCAAGCTTACGTCACTGGCTACACCGTGCTGCGGCTACAGCGCCCGACCGACCGCCGACGAGCACGCGTCAAAACGCGCAGACATGGCAGCCGCAGCCGCCCCATGCGCGTCCGCCAGCTGGCCCCAACCGTCAGCGGTCAGCACGTCATGAGGCCGTCGGGGGGCGTTACGGGCCGTCCGATCGGCGCGGCGGCGGCTCCGATGCGCGCCACGTCGCGAACCGAGGGCCGGTGGCGCGTCGCTCGGGGCCTCCTCGCGACTCCACCGTCTGGTACTCGGGTGGTTTGAAGCCTACGCTGTTTTTGCGCGCAGCCCCCTGCGGTTAAGTTTATTCGCGACAGATTAAATAAAGACTGACGGGAAGCCTTTCGGTTATTTCTTAGAACGCACTTAAAGCAAGGTTTTCGCATTGGGTCCGGCCAGTGAGAGGGACGCCAATTCGGGTATCTTTAAGATTCCCGCATTGGATGCGTGCAGCACATGACATGGATGGATGGATGGTGGTTGTCATGTGAAACAAATATTTTTAGGTGCTCAAAGAAAAGTTTTGAATTGTATATTGGTGTATCTCACATGGATGGAGGAAAAAGCTTTCCCATCTTGTCATGTACCAACAGTGTTGGATGTTGCAAATGAGTGTGAACAAGTGGGGATAAGTATATGTGAATTATTTGGATTGAAACTTTACTATACAAGAGGAATAAGTGTTTAAACATTATTGGTCCCAATGGGAGTTCCCCTTCCCCTTTTAGTGTACATGTATACACTGTATTTAGCTAGATGTAGCGTCATGACTCATGAGTACATTTGTGAAGAAAATGTGCGCTAAAAGCCAATGAAAACTTGTACTTTAGCTTTAGCAAATAAATAAGAAGTCATATGATTTTCAATTAGGAGGAAACAATGAGAAGATACTTTATTTTCACCTATACGTATCATAGGATGACTTGATCATCTAGTTAGGGTAAGTTTCTCTAACATCAATTTTGTGGGTTTTAAAGACACAACGTGATACTTTTAAATATATCAATGTGATACCTAGTTTCAATTAGATGTATGGCTCATGCCTTATCCATTATGTTCGGTTCCGTTACAATGGGATTTATACCTAGTTTTCATGATATGTATGGCTCATACCTTATCTAAAATGTTCGGTTCCGTTACATGAAGGTTATGTAACATCTATAATAATAGTCGGTTCCGTTACACGAAGGTTCCGTAACGTGTATAATAATGGTTTTCATGGTATGTATGGCTCATGCCTTATCTAAAATGTTCGGTTCCGTTACACAAAAGGTTTTGTAACGTCTATAATAATATATTCTTCCTGGGTCACCAATAACGCTAATAATATTAGATTAATAAACGCTCCACTGTATGTTACAATATTGACGTAGTTTATGATGTAAAAGTATCGTATCGAGACAAATGATCCAATTTGAACATGTAGAAACATGCAATAAGCTCAACTTTCTCAATGGAAAATTTATTATGAACAAATCAAGAGAGTATCCGAGTCTTTTTTTTTTTGAGAAGATGGAGAGAGTATCCGAGTCTTTTCCTTCGCCATACCGCATTGAACGCGCGCCACAAACAGTCCACCCTATTGGCTATGGCTATCAATGATGAGCATCCTAAAATGACGGGATCTCAGGGGTTTAAATGCAACGGGGGCTCTCGTCTTCCTCACCTTCCCGACGGCGACCGGGCCGCCATATCCTCCTCTCTATCTCCTCCCTCTCGCTCTCTACCCTCACCAACTCCTACCTCCCGAGACGAATTCCGAGGCGGACACCAGAACAGGGAAGGAGCCACAGGGAATTGCCTCATGAGGTGATCCGGCACGCGCACTCTCCCCGGCCTGGGATTCTAGTCTCAATCCCCTCCGCGCCGGCCGGGCGCGCCGCCACCCGGATCAGGCGTCCTCACGCCGTCGACTCCATCTCTCGTCCTTCCGTCGTCGTCTCCCCTGGGCGGCCGCGGAGTAAAGATCCGCCGGCGCTTGGGATTGTTTGCTTCTCCTTTTGTCGGTAAGGAAGCCCCTGCCTTGCTTGAATCAATAGTTCTTACTTCTGTAGAATATGAAATCTTCCTTCTGGGGCGGATGATCCAATCCGCACATTTTGCTGTGGGTTCATGTGCTGCGTCGTGGAGTCTGGACTGGAGCGCTAATCGCTGTTTTTTTTTTCTTGGCAATTTTTACTCCACGTTAGGTGCGCAGCTGGACTCCGGTTCTGTACATGCTTGATGCTGGTGCTGAGCTCCTTCAATGGCCAGAAGGAATGCCGGCGCAATGCAGCGTGAGGGGTCGGCGGGGTCAGTTAAGGACTGGTCGGAATTCGACCCCTCGCCGTCACCCAAGATGGCGTACTCGCAGTCCTACGTCGCGATGAGGGGGCTGTTGGCGTCGGTGGCCTCTATGGACCCTCTACTGATGTCGAGCAGTCTCAAGTCTTTGTGGGCAGCCTTGTCGTCGCACAGGCACGCTCGGTCCTTGGAGAGGCCAAAGTACAAGGGGGTGAACTGGAAGAGGCCCATGGTCCATCTGCTTGTGTGCTTTTTGGTGGGAATTTTCATTGGATTCACACCAATCTTCTCTGTTGATTTGTCCGATAAGGTAAATTCCGGAAATGAGATGCTTCCATTCGATGGGGATGTGGTTGACAGGCAAATGCTGGAACTTAAGAGTACAAAGTTGGAGCCGTTTGCAGCGGAGACGGAAGCAAGCGAAGAACAAGTCCATGAGAGTCCTCCAGTCCCTGCAATGTTGGATGATGAAGTGGACTTTATTGAAGCCTTGCATGATGGTGCTTCTGTTAATGCCTCTAACTTTGTTGTAAGGAAGCAGCTGATAATTGTGACAACAACTTCTGTTCGGCCACACCAGGCATATTACTTGAATCGTCTGGCACATGTGCTAAAAAATGTGCCACCTCCTCTGCTGTGGATTGTAGCGGAGTGGCCATATCAATCCCGTGAAACAGCAGAGATCCTGAGGTCTTCTGGGGTTATGTACAGACATCTCATCTGCAACCGGAACACCACAAACATAAGGAAGATTATTGTCTGCCAAAAGAATAATGCAATTTTTCACATAAAGAAGCACCGTTTAGATGGTATAGTCCATTTTGCTGATGAGGAGCGAGCATACTCAGTTGATTTGTTTGAAGAAATGCGGAAAATCAGGTAACACTTCTGTGCTGACACTTTCTTTATGGTACTGGAATTTATGATACTTTTGTTTATAAAAAATCCATGGATGAATTTTTGAATGATGGACGATCTTGAAATTGTATGTTTATGCATGGTTTACTGATCTGCTATAGTCATCAAAATGTTTCAAATCGATTGTTTGCTTGCCTGTGCTTTCCTTTTGCAACGTATAGTACCTGTTGATGTTAAACTCCTGTTCCATATGTAAACCGTATGCCTGTGCTTACTTTAATGATACAATCAGCTCTGCTAAAAGGATACTTTTCTTGAGCCTAAAGGTATACAGTGTATTGGTCTGAACGGGGATATGCATATAGGTGGACCTTGATGCAGGGATCCATTTCTTCCTTTTTGGCCTTTGGTTTCACTTTTACTAGCCATCCCTTTCATTAGCTTTAATTTTATTTCCTGTGTGCTCTGGTGCTCGCTAGAGCTATACATTTATATAGTACCCCCACCATACTAAAGCGTATTTCATTTTCAGAATTTTAGTAGGAAACAGAGCTTTCTCATTCCTTTGTACACTAAATAAAAGCTTGCTTGATGATTACGTTAGGTGCTTTTGATATATTATCCTACAATGCGGTTTGCTTTTTTAGTCATTTAGCTCACTGCCTTTGGTGTGAAGATGCCATGTAGTAAAACGTCCTCTACCAATTGTTACTGAAAACTTAATGGGTGTCCAACAATGCCGCACTAGAGTATGTAGTCCTTGAGATTCCTGACACTAAAGGCGATTGCAAACTCCTACTGTGTATAAAGTTTTAATGATTGTCAGCTTGTGACAAAAATGCTAAATGAGCTATCACCTGCTCGGTCTAGGATTATGTCATGAGATCACCTGATGATGTAGTAGTGTCGCAGGGAGGGGGAGCAAGGAGGATGTATCTTCTTGAATTTTAAATATATGTTATTTATAACACAGGAATATTCAGGGTTACCTACTTTCTATGAGTGCTTTTCCTCTTGTAGTGACAATTGAGAATGTTCCTCATGATTTTGTGCTATATTCTGCAGGCGCTTTGGTACATGGCCAGTAGCAATACATGTTGGGGCCAGGTATAGGGTGGTTTTAGAAGGGCCCCTTTGTAGGGGTAATCAAGTCACCGGATGGCATACAAATCAGAGAAGGGGTGTACCACGCCGATTTCCAATTGGTTTCTCTGGGTTTGCTTTTAACAGCACTATACTTTGGGATCCTCAGCGATGGAACAGCCCCACTTTAGAGTCTATCATACTCCATTCAAGTGGCAGAGGTGGCCTGCAGGTGAGTTTAATTTTATTATTTCTTAAAAAGAAAACAAAGCAAACGACTATATAGTTTCCACTTAGCTGCGGGACTGTGGTTTTCCTGCAGTGTTGATGTTTGATCTGAATATCTGTCTCAGCAGAGCCTGCTATAATTTGAGTATCCTTGTTGAATCGGAATGCAATATAGAGATTCACTAGGACCAGTGAACTACTTACTGATCATGAGATATAACCTATCAAGATGAACTGTGAATAAAATGCAACCATCGCACTATACTCTAGAGCAATGTGAAATTGCAGTGCTGTAAGAAAGTAGAAGTTCACATGGCCATTTCCTCCTTGTAGCATACAGCAATGAAATGTGTGCAGGTCTGGAATAAACCTAGGGTAAATAAAGACGCACCACTTACTAAAGCGCATGAAGAGATCATCTATGTACTGATGCAAATTTTGGCACTGCAGGAGTCACGATTCATCGAGAAGCTCGTCGAGGATGAGAGTCAAATGGAAGGCCTAGCGGACAACTGCAGTCGGGTCATGGTCTGGAACTTCGACTTGGAACCTCCCCAGCTAAACTACCCTACTGGCTGGCTGCTGCGGAAGAACCTAGACGTCGTCGTGCCTAAAACCTAACTGTGTTGCTGCTGCTCTTTTTGTTTGCGCCTCCTAGTGTGGAATGATGATGATGCCTTCCTGAACTTGGTAGCGTCCAGGATCATGCGAAGCTGCTCTGCCAAGACCCTGGTTCGAATAATGTGATACTAGTAACTACAGTTGAAAGCAAAGAAGCCTGCCTGACCAAAGGAAAATTCTCTCTCCCCTGCTGCGCCTGCATTCTTTTCTGTGTTCATTATTTCTTCCCCCCCTTCCTCAAGCTAGATGTAGGCTTGTACATTTCCTCCTTTTCTTTTCTTTTCTTTTCTCTTCTGTTCTATTCATTACATTACATACATATATTCATTCATTCATACATACATACATACATACTACATCAATGCATCATAGATGTAAAAGAAAGCGATTTCGTGAGCTGACAAACTTGTTGCGTTGTGCAATGGTTGGTTCGATTGGTTGTTAGGAAACAGTCGGTCGATCGTTGAGCATATCTGACACGGCAATTAAGCTGCAACGTAGCGTGATAACAGAGCATAGCTCTTTTTTTTTGTCTAACTGGTTAGTTACTAGCTGCGTGTGTCTGGGCCAATTCACATATTGTAGCGCCAAATGGAATTGCAACAAGAGATTATATATTAACGACTCTGCTAGTCTGCTTCTACGTCATCGACAACGGATTCCAAACATAGCATCAACATGAATCGATCTGAATCAGCCTCTACTGTAACAAGAATGAGCAATGATTCTGACGAAGCAAGCAAGCTCATCTAGCGCAAATGCCCAGCAGGACTAGTCAGCCAAAAACATACGCACCAAAGAATGCATCCACACGAGCCATGAGAGTAACAGTTTCTGTTTCATCCCACCTCCCTCCTATTTTGTCTGTCTTTCAGAATGAACACCCTCCTTTTCCATCCCTCGGTCAATCACTAACTACACAGAACAGATAGCATTGGGCAAGAGTAACAGCTTTACATCTAAACATATTCACCACAACCTCATATATTTTATTAGCTGCACAAGGAATGGAGTAACCAAAGCTTCGCACGTGCAGCAGCAGAAAACCTGATGGCGCAACTTTTTTTTTTCAATGAAGAATGCAGTAGCAGATAGAGCTGATGCTGCAGGCGCACTGCCTGAATTGACCTATCTTCTTCACGACGCTTCTTCCTTCCATTCCACGGCTTCACATCTGATTTCATTTGCTCATGCCTGTGACTGAATTGTATGTGCTCCTTCCTTCTGACCAAACTTCTGTGACTGTCTGCACACAAGATGAAGGCAATTGT
Source organism: Echinochloa phyllopogon (assembly GCA_033239725.1). Lineage (NCBI taxonomy): Eukaryota > Viridiplantae > Streptophyta > Magnoliopsida > Poales > Poaceae > Echinochloa > Echinochloa phyllopogon. The sequence continues at coordinate 41,427,585 of BTCW01000005.1, read as the reverse complement.
TTCACAATCATAATCCTTCCCCTCCTGCCACAGGGTGTCACTTGTATTTTTCTTTATCTGAATTCATGAAAGAGCAATCTGACATGAACTATAACACAAGACACGTACAATGCTGCTGCAATGCTATGTTAGAGCAACCTGAACCATGATCCCAGGAACGGGAACACTGCCACCAACAAGCGCATTAAGAGTGGTGCTTGCTTGTACCTGGTACTGCCCAGTCCCATCATTCTAGGTGTTCCTCGTCTTCGTCTCGTTCTCATTCTTGCTGGAGGAGCTCCTAGTCCCTGTCCTGTTCCCCTGCTGGCAGCAGCATTGTCCGTGTCTTCCTCCTCAGTCACTGCAGGCCGCGACCTCTTGCTGTATTCAGTGTCGCCAGCTGAGAATGAGTTGCTGCTCATCTTCTCCTGGGTGGCAACATAGTCGTCATTCAGTAGTTCATCCCATCCTCCAAAGTCGCCACTGGTTTTGTCACTTTTGCCATTTCCACTGCTGCTGCTCTTGGTGCTGTTATCATCAGCACCAGAAGCAGCATCAGCAAAATCGTTAGAAACCCATGACTGGTAGCTGTTCTTCCTCCTCTTTCTCCCCTCATAATAGCGGCTATTGCTGCTGTATGTGTTGCCTCGACCACCTGTTGCAAAGTCAGTGGTATCCTCGGGGTAATCTTCTTCTTCCTCATCTTCTTCTTGGAATGGTCTCCTCCATCTGTCACCACGGTTGCTTCTTCTCCTTCCCCATATGGCGTCAAGGAGAAATGATATGACTGACTGGCCAAGCGGGATCGCCATGGCCATAAGGAAGGCTTTCGGCCCCGTTGCAGCAAGCATTGACACCATCATCACCGGTAGCAGGAACCCGGCCGTCTTAAAAACCTACGCATTGAGCATAGCACAGCAGGCCATTCATCAGTTCACTTACTACAACAATGAAGCACGATGATTTTGATTGATTGATTACAGTATGCACGCTTAATTACTGACGAAATGGAAAGAAGCAGGACCAGAAGCTGATGCTGAAGCGGTTATTTGATTGTAGTATCACTAGTGGTCAGTTGAGTTCCCAAAAGGCAATAAGGCAATAAGAGAATTATAAGTAACGTTTTGATTTTACTGTACCAGGGGTAAGAAATATACAGATGCCTCTGTTAATTTTTTAGTTCCTCAAAAAAAGGACGGATAGTTCGATTTGATTGCAGCTAGCCTCTCTTGTATAGATGTATGTCGCCAAACAATGAACGCATGGGTCTATCACGATTCAAGCACGCAACAAGAGAAATACTAGCTAGGAAATGAAATATCATATGTGCCAGACCTTGGAGAACCATGGCTCGTCGAACAGCTCCCCGGCACCGCCCAAACCGGGGAACGCATCCTCATCCTCGTAATCGTAATCGTCGTCCTCCTCCTCCTCTAGAGAAGAGTAGACGTACTCTTGTTGATTGGGCTCGGGGTCGGACCACCACTTCCTCCTCGCCGCCCTGCTGCTCGTGGTGGCGGTGGCGCTGTCTCTATCATGAGCGCTGCCGTTGAAGGACCACCAGCTGGAGGAGCGGCGGCGGAGGGAGGAGGAGAGAGGAAAGAGGGGTTTGCCTGGTAGCGCTGGAACTGGAGGCGCGGGGGCTGCTGCTGCTAGCAGTCGCATTGCCTGGCGCTCCCCGCTGCTCGGATCCGGGACAGACGGAGCTGTCCAAAGCACAGGGAGGGGCAGAGGGGGCGAGACCGCGGGAGGAAGAAGATAATCTTTGCCTTTCTCTTTTTTTCTCTTTTCATTTATTTTCCATTCTACTTCTACAGTTCTACAGGTTTCGCGAAAAAATGCTGGAAAATAAATTCAAATGATAATAATAATAATAAATAGATGAATTGGGTCTTCCTCCAAGAAGCCGCGGGATTTTCCACAACTTTTTCATCTACCTTTTGCTTTTGAGAAACGAATTTTAAGCAATTTTATCCACAATTACTTTTACAACATGCAGTATTGAATCGTCTGAAAATTTGTAAACCTTCATTTTTTTAGGGCATAAAACTTCATTTAAAAATGAAACAAAAGGCCCAGAGCATCGGACCCTATCTTCACTGCAAGGAACTGGGCCTCGACTCTTGTCGTGGCCCATTCGGAGTCCCAGCAGTTTGAGTTCGGTGCCGCCGCCTCCGTCCCAGAATGAAATCGGCGAGGACGCGCTGCCGAGATCGGATTTGAAGTCGGCGCGTTTCCTCAACCGAATCGGACTCCAACTCCAAGACCCACAGGAAGCCAAGCCGGCACATGGCCAGTTGCCGGTTGCCGCTCCATATATACCCCGCCGCCGCCGCCTCCTCTCATTCGATTCCGCGCCGCAACTTTGCTTGCAACGACCTCGGCGAAATCGAAAGATGGCACCGTCCTTCTCCTGCTCCTACAAGCGCCCCCTCGACGTGGTCGTCTACGCCGCCGCCGCCGCCGCCGCCGCCGCGGGCAACAAGCGCGCTCGGCAGGAGGACGAGGCCTCCACGTCGTCATCGTCGTCGTCCGTCGCTCTGTCCCTGGACGCGGCGTCGGCGCCGCGGCCCTTCGGCGACTCCAAGTCCAAGCCCATCAGCGCCGTCCCGATTTCCGCCGTCCCGCGCCTGCCGCCGCCGCCGCTACGACAAGCGCCTCCAGCAGAGCCGCCGTGCCTGCGCGAGCATTTCCTCGAGGGCCTCGGCCTCCGCGCCGACCTGCCCGTGCACTTCATCGACGTCAAGCACCTGACGAGCACCGACCTGGACCCGCACCAGAACCGGCTCCGCATCCCGTGGGACGGCGCCATCCACCGCCTCCGCCCGCTCCTGACCCCTGCCGAGCTCCACGCCGCCAACCTCCTCGTCCTCCCGGACCCGAAGCCGAAGGCGCCCAAGAAGCGGCCGGCGGAGGAGCCGCAGCAGGACGGCGGCGCCGCCGATCAGGGCAAGAAGGTCAAGAAACCCAAGGCCAAGGGGAAGGCGCACGGCGGGCTGCGCGTGAACCTCGTGGGCCTCGCCGGCGGCGCCAAGCAGCTGCTGCTGGCGCGGTGGGACAGCACCCACGCCACCATCGTCAAGGGGGAAGGGTACCTCGACTTCTTCCGCCGGTGCGGCTTCGAGGAGGGGGACGCCGTCGAGATCTGGGCCTTCGTGCAGCGCCGGTTCCGCCTGTTCGGCAGGGACGTCTGCGGCGACAGCCTCCTGCATATACTCGTCGTCAAGAAAGGCCAGCGGCTGCCGCCGTGCCGCTACTGTCATCTTCCTCCCGCAGCCGCGGTGAATCCATCGACAGAACTCGTCATGGCGTAGGCAGAACGGGACCAAATTAGATACTGGTTGATTTCGTTTCTGATTCTAACATACATGCGATCAATTCTTTTTACCGGTGCGACTAACACACGGAACTGAATGTTGATACACGCAAGAACAATGTTCAGACATTGTACCTTCCAACATGTATATACCTCTTAGATTTTGCCATGTGAATCGGGAATCGATGTTTTCATTTAGTACAGATTTACACTAGTTGCTTTTACAATTTACCACGTAGACTGTTGAGGGAAAGTAAATTCGTAATTTGACTCTATTTGGGGTCTTAATATCAGATACTAGTCAGCTTGCAACAAGATCTTCGTGAATTTGAATTGAGTTTGGATTATTTGTTCACGGCTTCAGTATCACATTGGGTCGACTTAGATGCGGAATTTACCAAAAAGCAGCATATACATGAATATCAAAAGGTTCAAATAGAGCATTGACATGTTTCCTTTTCTTGGTGGGATTGAGTGAAATCTATACTATAAAGAGAACTAGCAAGGTGGCCCGCACTAATTAGCGCGGGTAGCTAGGTTTTTTATACTAACATTTGGGTTTATTTACTTGAAAATAAATATTTTTACATGCTGTTGTTTCTTTTTTAATTATCATTTGTTTCACCCAGATTTTCCAGACCAAGTGTCAGCACTACAGGAACAGGGGTCCTCTTTGGGCTGGATATAAGGAGGACCTGACCTAGGCCCAACCCAATACACTCCACAGGGCCTCGGGTGAAGAGGAGTCAACCGAGGCCCGGACCAATCCAACTTGGCTTGGACCGGTCCAGCTTGGCTTGGAACGGTCTGACCTAAGTTCTCACTCGGGTTGGCTCGGCATCCTTCGAGGAGAAGGAACAGGAATCCGCCTTTAGCGACATGTTTGATGCGTTAATCCTGCCGCCGGCTGACACGACACAGGGATAGCGCGGCTTCCCCGTAAGACAGCATGATTGCGGAGATACGTGGGGCAGGCGCCTGACACTTCAACGGTCATGGGTAGTCGAGCTCACGTGACTCCAGGACCAAAGGCTGACCCGGTGGCATCCCGGGACTACAGGATCCTATGAATTCGTAACAAAAGAGAATGAATTCCGTAAAAAAACATATAGTTTTTGCTTTTATCGAAATAATATATGTTTTTCTCATAATGTGAATTTTTTGTTAAGAGTTATAGTTACGGTAACAAATTATGCTTAAATTTGTAAAATAAAATATGGGTGAGTTAGCTGTTGTTATCTAGTTCTTTGTTGATAGCCATTGGAAGCGTGGGCACTTTGGTGGAGTATAGAGTATAGACCAAGCAAATAGTATGGCTAGATTTATTATTTTAAATAATTTTTAGTGGGGACATTGTAAACTTGCAATTAGTGAGTAGACTGGATCTTTTAATTGATTTATAAAATATACTTGCGTATGACTTTCTACTATGGAGCTTCTTCTTTTATTGATAATTCATTATTAGTGTCCAAGGACATATACTGAAATTGGTAGCAAAATTGGAAAATATGGACAAATATTGATTTTTTTTTACTTCAATTCAATTGTACTCCTACTAATCCCTACTTATGTCGCCAGCGTCCCTTACCTTTTCCCATGTTATATTTGATAATTGATATATTCCTTTTTCTATTTTCATCTAAATTTAGCTATCACGAATTCTGTTTTATATGAGCCATTTGTTTTATTCTGTTTCTTGAAACAACGTATGAAATATAATCTACATACTTATTTGTTTAGCTTTACTAAAAACCTACGTATTTATTTATGTATCTATTTGGCATAGAGTATTATTTGGTTTTTTTAATTCTAAAAGCCACATGCTTATCAAATTGTTAATTTTATTTAATTCTATTATATACTTAGACTCACTATGGATCTTTGATTTTACTTAAATTTAAATATTATTTATTTATTCCCCGTACTTTTATGAAAACCTTTTATTTCCTCGGGAGTAGAGACACGCGACTTCTTCCCTATGAGAATCTCTCTCTCTCTCGCTGTGTGTGTGTCTCTCTCTCTCTGCCTTTGTTTTCATCTCACCAATGCACATAGCTAAATCTTGCATCAGCTTGCAGTTGTGAAGCTTTTGTACCTTGCAAGGTGCTTCACCTGTTCCTTTTGGATTCTCACATCTGCTACACTAATCTTTATTTACATCATTGTCCGTATTGAAATCCAATACGAAGAAGTGGCTGTACTTCACTCTTGTCCCTCATCGTACCCCATCGATTTTATGAACACCAAATCGCTTATGCTTATCAACCACATACCCGAGGATAAGCTTGCTGCAAATGCAAGGTGGTGTCATTGGGCCAAATTGGGTGCCCTTTGATCTCCCTAACGTCCTTGAACTTAATGGGGCACAACCCTCTTGCTTGACTCTGCATCTGAATTTGGATTTTAATGTGATTGGTGTCCGGTGCCAAGGTGCAAGGATGCCCCATCTGAATATCTGATGTCTTTTGGTGGGCACATGAAATTTTCGCAGCAGTCATGCTATGTTGGAAATGTGCAGAAGGCCTAATGCCGTGAAGTCAATCTCCGTCAAGTGGGCTAGGTATGTACGCAAGAATATTTCGCCAGCAAGATTGTGTACATTTAAATGTTATGCAAAACTACTATACATCCCTTTCCATAAATGCAAATATATGACATAATTCTACTTAGCTTAAATATATTCAGAAATTAAAGATATGCCTATGCCTACACCATGGAACTCAACTCACGTACTTTTTAAAGCTGAAAAAGAGTCCTTCTCTGTCACGTAGTGTCCCCATATATGACTCAAATTAGTATTTTATTTTAATATTCTTTATTCCAAAGTAACACTTTTATCAATTGTATTTCTTTTGATTAATTTAGACCGTTAGATCTTTATAAAATCCGACGGTCTATATTCTTTTTTTAGATTAACAAAATAATATGGACCGTTAGATCTTCATAAAATCCGACGGCATATATTCTTCTCTTTTTTAGATTAACGTGAGAATTTCTTGGCCCTCTCGGCGAACGTGGTGGCTCCTTTTAACACTATTGTATTAATATAATAGATTAGATTTGAAAACACTTCTCACCAACAAAAAAACCCACACCCACCTCACATAGGACCCACCTGTCGGGAAAATTGGTTGATGAATGGTCAAAAAAAGAGAGGGGAGGGACATTCCTATGTTGATTTCCCCCTCTAAACCCAAAACTTTTTTTCACCCAAAAAAGGGTCCACCTAAATATACCCACATTTGTACCCACGTCTATACACAATTATCCCGTATTGCTCAAATACAATAAATTAGAGAGTTTTCTCCATATAAATAAATGCCAACTATCATGAGTTTTGAGAATATCTAAAGCTCTCCATACATGAGAGAGCGAATATAAAGTATTTTTAAAAGTGCTTTGCACTAAAATGAAGTGGTATTGTTTTAGTACCTACATGCCATCAATAAACGTGCGTGTCGCACGTGCGTTCTTGCTAGTTTAAATAAAAAACAAAAGAGATTACTGCATTGTTTCTTTTGGCTTTGGATTGGAATTGTTTTCCTGATAGAAATGAATAAGTTCAGTCCAGCAGAGCACGCTATAATAACTCAGGTTTTGTTGAGAAAATTGTCGTCCTTTACGCTTGTTATTACACCTGTTGGAGGGTTACTCTTGATACAATGATACGCAAGTGTTTGAGAAAATGCACAAAAGACTAGCTGAGTTGGAGTCGTACTCGTCAAATTTGTCAACGGAAGAGAAGCTCATCAACGGCATGAACATGGATTTTTCTCGACGTCAAGCCCATCAACGCCATCCCGCCGCCGCAGGTGCCCCCGCCACCCGCCGGCAGGGAAGAGCCGCCGTCGTGCCTGCGCAGGCATTTCCTCCGGGCGCTAGGCTCCGCGCCGACCTGCCCGTGCGGCCGTGCACTTCATCGACAGCCGTGTTTTTCTCTCAGCAAAACCAGCATTAGTCACCAGCCATCAACCAAACAGTAATATTTTTCTCTCAGTAAAAATCAGCACTAGCCACCAACCATCAGCCAACCGAACGGGCCGATCGTGACCGGCACGGACCTGGCGGCGCACCGGAACCGGTTCCGCATCTTGTCGTGCCGCCGGTGCTCTGCCCCGAGTGCCCGTGTGCCACCCTCCCACTGCCCCACACCCGCAGCTGAGTCCACCGATGGACCTCACTAGATAGTTTTTTTTCTTGCTCTTGACATCATTGCTAGTTTCTTCAGGGATCACTTGGGGTTGAAAATTTACAAAAGTAACAAAGTTACTACATCGGCATCAAACTTTGGCCAGGGCGTCACGAAACCTATTCTACATATATGCAAGTTCTTTAAATCTTGGAGTTCATATCCGTGACATGAAACTTAATTGTGACGCAAATTTATCGAATTCGGAGAATTGGAAGAGAAATTGTTTGAATGGGATGATATTTAGAGCATGAAATATGTTTCTTTGTGACGTCTAGCACACAATAATAACCACCCTAACAAGGAGAACGGGCGAGTCTTCTCCTATGTAGCCATCCCTGACATGTGGGTCCCACTGTGACATGGCCCACAGGTCAATAAGTATGACTGTGTGAGTCCATCTGCGGATAGGAGTTGGACAAGTTCATGGATTCGGGGCTTGCTGGCCAGTGGTGCCACTAATGAGTAAGAACGGAATCCAATTGGGCTGGGTGGTTCAAGGCTTCAAGCGCTATTGTGCAAGACAGCGGACAAATCGGAGATCCGCTTTGTCATCACAGATTCACAGGGGAGAAATTGCTACCACAGCCTTTTGTCAAAGGAAGATAGCTCACGTAAACACACACACACAACAACGTGGTTGGGCCTGGGCCGAGGGCCATGCTCGCACCTTTCCGAGGTGCCAATGGTGACTTCAGAAATCTTCAGATCTGTCGGGTGCTCAATTCTTCAAAGGTGCTCACAGGGGTAGAGTTTGCATACGTGTATTCATAGCGATGAGTGTGCGTGCGTGTGTGAGCGTCTGGGTTGTACCGTATAATTTAAAAAACAAAACACTCTCTTTACCCGCAAAAAAAAAAACTGTAGAAAGATTGGGAGTGGAGTAAGATAACACTGGCAGTATGGCCGTCTGTTTGCAACTCCCATTCTTTCTCCGGCAAAATAACGGGAACGAATTACTTTCAAAAAAAAAAACGGGAACGAAGCTAAAAGGTATGGCTTAGAGTTTGAGCAACACACCTAGGTTTGGGTTGATACTTGATAATGCTCCAATCTTATGTCAGTTCAGTTGGCCAATGATTTCTCTGTGCTATCTGGCTAATCGAATTATATTTCATCTTCTCTGAGAAATTTATTATTCATACCTATATAAAACTGCTACAATACAAGCACGCATCGTCGATATGTCCGAGTGGTTAAGGAGACAGACTCGAAATCTGTTGGGCTTTGCCTGCGCAGGTTCGAATCCTGCTGTCGACGTTTTATTTCCTTTTTTTTCTCTTTTTCTTCTAGTCCTTCTGCAGATATTCTTTCTCTATATCTACTATTTTTTTTTTCAGAATCGCGTCTTTGCAGAGGGCTTTGGGAAAAGAGGCATATATCATTTCCTTCTTCTTTTTTTTCCTTTTTTTCTTTTTCTTCTAGTCCTTCCGCAGATATTCTTTCTATATCTCTGCTCTCTTTTTTCCGAATCATATTTTTGTGGTATGTTTATTTTCCTTCTTTAATTTTCATTTCTTTTCTTCTAGTCCCCATGCTGATATTTTTGTGGTATGTTTTAGACCGTTTTAGTAGGGAAACTACTGTTTCATGGTATCACGTGGCGTTTGCGTCAGTAAAGAATCGAGCTATGCACGAATAATAAGAACCCAATCATAGAATCGTTCTCCGGTAAACCCCTAATCCCAGTGAACCACTTGCATTTAAAAGTTGGTGTGGCTTAGCAACCATGGACCCTTTCTTATGTGAACTTGGTCCTATAACATGTTAACACCAGCGATAACCCGGGTATATATATGAATTTTCTCTGGTCATAAAGAATAAGTCATGTAGAACATCCTTAGAAAAAAGATCGCGTAGGACATCCTCTAGAAAGAAAAAGGTTGTATAGAACATCGCTGCAATCTCCAACATAATGCTCTAATTTATATATTGAAAAAATATACTATTTTAAATAGTACTACATGGTAGAATACTCCTGTTTTCATAGTGACTTTAGTAGCATTGACCATGTGTTATCAATCAATCTACATAGCTTATATATACTGATTGATACGTCAAGACAAACAAGTTTGACTGTTTACAATGATGAAATGTTCTACATCTTGAGTAGAATGAAGTAGCGTGTATGGGAGGATCTCAATCTCTCTGCTCAATACAATGGAGTACAAGCTTTGTACTGTACTGACGGGGCTTTCAATTTGATGGAGAAGAATGGCACGGTGGGGGTCGCCGGCCGGCGACCGGGACAACCGTCTGATAGCAGCCCAGCTCCGTAGTCCCAGTACGCCTTTGAGCGAGGCTTTTGACGATGGATGCAAGTGCATACGTACGGTGACGGAGGCATCTGGCTCTCGTCTAGCCGATTCACACATCACAGACAGACAGACCTATTACTTCAAAAAAAAAAAACAGACAGACCTTCCCGACCCTGTTTTACAGGCAGCGGTGTTATCGGCTGCGTGGACATCGTCGTGGATCCTGCATTTTTTTTTCCATGCGCCAACGACGGTGCGAACTATAGAAACATATCTTTTTCTTCGGAATCTTTTTTTGAAAAGATTTTCTTCTGAATTTCAGCCGGCGGCTAGTCTCAAGTCCGATCCACCGAATAAAGAAATTAAGTCCAATTTCCCCGGGCCCGACCTGTTCGCTTCGCCGACCGCAGCATATTCGCCGCATTCATTGCGTTCACACGCGGCCCACGCCCAAGCCCCCCAACAAATACCCCAGGCGAGCGAGGCCATCTGCCACGGCCACCACCAACCAGTCCACCACCACTGCCCGCCGCAACCCCATCCCACGCCGCGCTGCCCCCCGCCTGCGTCCCCGGCGCCTTCCCCCCCTTCCCCGACGCGGCCATGGCTCCGATCGCCGTCGGTGACTCCCTCCCCGACGCCCAGCTCGGGTGGTTCGACGAGAGCGACCAGCTGCAGCAGGTCTCCTTCCACGCGCTCGCCGCCGGCAAGAAGGTCATCCTCTTCGGCGTCCCCGGCGCCTTCACGCCCACCTGCAGGTCTTTGCCCCCACCCGCCCTCTTCCCGTCTCCATCTCTTGATTCTCTCTTCCCCTCCCGCTTCCTCGGAGATCTCGTAGCTTTTTCGTCACGTGTGGCTCGCTTTAGCGGAATTGGGACGGGAGTTTCGGCCCCGTGTTTTTTGGGGGAAAAATATTTCTAGGTCTTGTTGGGACTTGGGACTCTCGATTCTCTATAAATCAGTTCGAATTCGGAATGGATAGTAGAGATTAGGTTTCAAGCAAACAGATCGACAACGGAAAGCCTCGCTCCTTCGATTCGTGTAATGAAACTGGTTGGTTTCACAACCCAACCCGACTAGTAGTCTAGTAATAGTTCCTGTGCTAATTGGAGTCGAAGTAGTAGTTCTATTCCTGATGGGGCTGGGACGGCATTTTCGCTATAATATATCGTAGCCTGGGCATGCGACCATCCTCCATACAACCCCATACGCTATGATCTCGACGACGACGATGACGTGCTCTGCCCGTGGCAAGCGGGCGCGTGCGATGGTTTCCAACGATCCTGCTCCCACCACGGAGCAGCAAACCAAGAGAGGGCTGCTCGTCGAGGCTGGCACTATGGTCTTATACAAGGCACCACACATCGATGCCTTAACCCTGAAAGCTATGCCTCCGGCTGGCAGAGAAGAGCCGCCGTGCTTGCGCAAGCATTACCTCGTGGGGCTGAAACTCCGGGCAGATTTGCCAGTGCACTTCCTTGGTGAGAGGGTCTTGGAAAATTCTGACATCTGCGGGCAGCAGAACCGCCTCCGCCTCCCTGGTGGCAATTTGTGCATCGATGTCCTTCACAAGATCCTATCGCTTGAGGACCTTGACTCTGCCAACCTTCTCCATGAGATAGCCACGAGGCCAAGGACAAAACCACCAAGGCAGCAATCGGAACCTGACAATGGCACTGCTTATGAGGAACAGGGGAAGAGTAAGAAGATAACTGGAAGGCCACATGGCGGCTTGCGTGTGAAGCTTGTGGATCTCTTTGCTGGTGATAAGGAGCTGCTACTATCACGTTGGGACAGCAAGGAATCTGTGGTCATCAAGGGGGAGGGGTACGTTGACTTCATCCGGAAGTGCAGCTTCAACAAGCATGATGTTGTCGAGGTCTGGGCGTTCAAGCAACGCTCTTTCTACAACTTTGGGAAGATGCTGTGTCATGATAGTCTTCTCCATGTGCTGATCATCAAGAAAGATTAGCAACCGCATTGCAAGTACTGCGACTGCCACCTGCCACAGTGAATGAATCATGTCGGTGAACGCATGATCTCCTTAGCTAGCTGTCTATTTAACAGAGAGAGTTGAATGTTGGTTTGCACTAGTATATCTTTAAGGCTATGTCTGTGCGGTGTCTCCTTTCCTAGTTGTCTTTTTAACAGAGGGAAGTTGAATATTGATACACACCAGTATATTTTCAGGCTTGTAGTTTCCAGCATTCATCTCTTATTCTTTATCATGTAAATTGACCATAATGTGAATTACAGTTCTGTATAGACTTTCTTTTTACGAGTTCCAGTGTAGATTTCAAATTGCTCAACTAATAAAGACACCTACCAGTAGATAAAATTGGTTACCTTCGTGAACTTGATAGTTTGCGTGGCAAATTGGTAAATTTAGAAAAATAGAAGTACTCAAGCATAGGAAATAAGGCAGAAATGCATAGCTCACTTTGAGAACTGCGCGTGGGTCTGGTGAAATGTTCATTTCTTTCTATGACAGGCTAACTGTTGAAGCCCCAGAACTTATTGGTCTTTTGTGAGCTCAAAGAAATTATACGTAACAAAGTTTATCCTTATACTTTGGTGAACCAAGAAGTTTAGAGTTTCATTTCTTTTAAAAAGGTTTTCCCACAAATTACATGGCTGGCCTGTTGGTTATGTTATAGCTTTGGTTTCTCTCTCTTATTTTCCACCTCTGCATGTGCTAGTTTTCTCTATTGACCACCTCAATCGGTAATTTGGTATGCATGTATAGCTCTGAGTGTTGGTCATTTGATCTTGATGATGTGTGCAATCATTACCTGTTTTTCACTTGTAAAAAAAACAGTAAACCTGTGCACAATTGCTGAAAGAAAAAACAGTGAATTGAAAATGGAGATATGTTACAAAATTAACCAGGTCAGGCTCTGCATGTGCTTTGAATTTGCAACCATAATTTGAATTTTTACAATCATAGTTTCAATTTTTCGTGAGTCACTGTATGTGCCTTGAATTTTAGTCATTTAGGGACCTAACTGGTTATCTGCATGGACTTGATAGTTTTCATGATAAATTGCTAAGATAAACAATATCTTAGGTAATACCACTAACTTCAATTTTATTGCTCTTGTATCTCAGCATCATTTCATTTTGTGAAAAGCTAAGTACTCAGGCTGTGTTATTATGCATGTTTCTTCTATGCAGCATGCAGCATGTGCCAGGCTTCATTACACAGGCTGAGCAGCTCAAAGCCAAGGGTGTAGATGAAATCCTGCTCATCAGTGGTAGGTTGCTGGCTGATCTTTGCTTGTATATGTATCCCAAAACAGTTATTTTTGTTAAAAAAAATAGATAAATCCATTGGCAATATCTTGAGCCGAGCATGCAACCATGTGCTTAGAATTTGCTCTGCATAGCTGTAACGTAGCTCTGTCGTGACATTACACAACATGTCTTTTTGTTGGTCATTTACATAAAGCATTATGATGGAATGCTAATCCTGTAAGCAATTGCTGCCCAGAGATTATAATGCTGCTTTGGTAATTTTAGACATTGTACGACTAATCCAGAAGCTAGTATCCTGTTAGACACTGACTTGAGTACTGCTTACTAATTCGTCGTGTTGTGGTTATAACCTGAGCAAGAATAGCTCATACTAATTCACTGTGTTGTGTTTCGCAGTCAACGACCCCTTTGTCATGAAGGCATGGGCGAAGACTTACCCTGAGAACAAGCACGTGAAGTTCCTTGCTGATGGATCGGGAAATTACACCAAGGCACTCGGTCTCGAGCTCGACCTTTCCGACAAGGGACTGGGCATCCGCTCAAGACGGTTCGCTCTCCTGGCCGACAACCTCAAGGTCACTGTTGCAAACATCGAGGAAGGTGGCCAGTTCACAATCTCTGGCGCTGAGGAGATCCTGAAAGCGCTGTAGGAGTTTCAGCTCTTGTAAAAGCGCAGCAACGTTGTCCGCATCAGCTCTAGTTTGAACTCTCGCCTGTCGTGCCGCGAATTTGTCAACGGACAAGATCCAGTTCCATGTCCACTAAACGAAACTTTTGGAGTATGTTATCGCTGTTGAGTCATGCACAATATGGATGTGTTATGTTCGCCGGCTTCTGTCCTCGAGATCTATCGTTCCAACGCTGGTAGTGGCGTTGTGCTCAAACCGTGAAAAGTAAGCAAATTGGACAGGAACCGCACATAATCTGTTGGCCAATCCCCACAGCCTCCTGGTCCCCCTCTATATAAAATTTGAGCTAATTACAGGTTCTTGTCCGAATTACAAGGCACCGTTTAGTGTTAGCACGTCCACGCACGCAACGCAACTGTTAAAACTTCCCGGCACAGCTATCTGTGCGTGAAGCTTCTCAACCCACTCACCCCGTTGTCGATTCTCTGCGTGTGCAGGAGTTTCTTGGTCACGACCCGGTGCACCTTCTTCAGCTTGGCGCCGTTGTTGGGCTCCGGCGCCGCCGCGTCCGGATGCCGCTCGCCGACGCCGCCATCGTCGGCGTCTTGGTCCTGCCAGTGCACGTGGTGCGCCCCGTCGGCCTCGGCTTCAACAACCGCAGGAGAAGGAGACTCTAGGCTAGTCCTTCTCCTCGATCTGGTGCGCATGGGGTCGCGAGCGACGGCGTCGGCGTGGAGCACGTCCTCTATCCGAGACAGCACCGCGAAAGCTAAGCTCTCCAGCGTCCTGGAGTAGCTCTCCAAGATGGCGTACCCAACGTCCTTGTTGTACTGGATCTTGCTGATGTCGAGTGTGGACTGGGGAATGCCGGGGAACTTGTGCTTGAGGATGAGGAGCGTCGTCTGCGCGCGCTCCTCGAACTCCTCCCGCTTCTCCAGGCTGACGCCGGGGCCCCACGACAGCTTGTTGCAGATCTTCCTCTGCCAGATGACGACGGAGGCCTCGATCTGGTCCTTGACATCCACGATCTTGTGCTCTGTCGATAGGTCTACCGAGCTTAGGAGCTCGTTGGGGTCGAAGACGTCGGCGGTTATGATCTTGTACATCGCGTCCCCAAGAATGGAACGCCCATTCTGCAAGGTGAATAGTGATGATGAATTAGCGCTTTGAGAAAAAAAATGTCAAGATTAAGAGACCGGTTCAGCCCAAACTAGAATCTGTAAAATAGTCTGAATATACTAGAATTTGCATGGTTTTAGCAGCCTCTTGTTGAGATCGAGGATCTTATATATGTTTCACCTTTGGCAGAGACTCGATGTACTCTTCGGGGATCTCCATCATGGTGAGGACATCCGCGTTGATGGCCATGGCCGCCTTGAGCACTTGCCCAACAAGGTCCTTCTGGTGCTGAAGCCACTTCTTGGACGCCTCCGACAGGCCCTCGGCCGGAACCCTCACCGTCGGGATCCACCACTTGTCGCACGAGTCCTCGTCCTCGCCCCCGTCCGCATCTTTCGACACGTACCAGAACTCCTGGACCTCGTCGAAGCTGTCAAGATACTCCTGTTGCACGCACAGAAAATAAAACAATGCCAGGTGAATTCAGACATCTGCCTGCTGCTCTTCACATTGGTTCGGCGAGTTCTAGCTGGCTGCGCAGCCATGCTTACGAGGAGCATCGCGTCGAGTTTTCGCAGGGCTGGGATGTTCACGAGGAGATCACGGCGCTGCTGGGTGCCCATCACCTGGTTGGGAATCAAGCACGAAATTAATGCAGGAGGTTACAAAGTGAGATTTCTGATTTTTTTAAAACGGCCGGGATCAATGTCGTAACATCAATCTCATGGCTGACCTCCATGTTGGTCCCGTCCTCGGACACTTGCTGCGACGGAGCGAATTCGACGATGTGTTCGGTTACAGACAGGAGCCAGTCGATCTCCTTGTTCCATCGCGCTCTCCGGTCTGCGGACATGGGCTCGAGGCGGCGCTGCTCCCCGAATATGGAAGCTGCAAATTTCACCATAATGTAGGAGATTGATGGAATCGGTCGGGTCACAAAGAAACAACTTTTTAATTAATGTGGAGCAAGAACATGTGTGCCTGCCTGCGAGATTTGTGATGGCATTGGAGAGAGCGAGAGCGGAGGAGACCCCTTTGCCGGTGCCGGACATGTCCTCCCCGAGCAGCAGCTTGGCGAACTTCTCCTTCATCAACTCCATGTCTGCATCCAATCCAAACACAGGCAGCCAGTCTTGATTAATTCTTGGGAAAAGGCAAGATCTGAACGAAGCCGCCGTCGATTGATTAATGCAGAGAAGAACAGCTTCAGTCAGCAGTCAATGGTACGTGGTCACCTGAAGGCGGGCCACTGTCGCGGACGACGACTCTGGACGGCACCGGTGGCAGGTCCTGGAGGCGGCCGCCGGAGATGGCCCGCGAGCCGTGGCTCCGCGACAGCACCCGCTTCTGCAGCGGCGGGACGGTGGGCACGTCGTCGTCGTCGTCGTCCGCCATGCCGCCGCCGCTCCTGACGCTGCTGCCGCGCGGGGACGACGGCGACGACGTCGACGGCGATGATGAGGAGAACGACGGGCTCGGGGACACGGCGCGCCGCCTCCTCGACAGGAGCCTGTCGAGGCTGTGGCCGCGCCGGAGGAAACCCCCAACCATCACAAGATCATGTCAAAGGGTGAGCCAAGCGCGCGCGCCCGCCGCACGGGCGCGCGCCGGTGCCGGCGCCGGAGCAGGGTCGGGTCGAGAGACCTAGCTGGACGCGTTCGTGCGTGGGCGCGCTGCCGGCGCTGGTGCCCGACGGACGCCGGGCCGGGGCCGTGTGGTGAGGGCGCGCAAGCAAGGCAGATCACCGGCCAGCGGCCTGCCCTGCCGCCGTGAAGGCTAGAGGAAGAAGAAGGCGGGGATCAGGCCTTGAAATTTTTGTGTCGTGCGCGCGTGCATGGCCAGTGCTCTGCTCACCGGCCACAGGCGCGCGCACGTACGATTGGCTGCAAGCGTCGAGGTGGGGGGAGGGCGTGGTCGTGGTCATGCTGGGGAGCAAGCCAAAGTTGGCAAACCAAGGCCAAGCAAGCAGGGGACGCGCCATCGTTGCGGCCAAAATTAAGCGGCCTGCTCTATTTTTCCTCTCCTTGTTTTTCGGCAAAGCCTGCGCATGATCGCTTTCCCGGTTTGCGTTTGCATGTATACAAGTCTTGTTTTTCATCGGTAGATACTCCTTCACTTCCCTTACAAATACAATTCTAGATTTCTTTTTCTAAGACGGATTAATGTTGTTGACAAATAATTATACTACCCTTATTGGTAATATGATAGTACTCCGTACTCGGTAACCTGAAGCACTAAGCATTACGTGGGACAAAAGGTTTTTGCATTCATATTAAAATTTAGGATTTTGTTACCAGGCTGCACGTCTCTTCACTCACTTGTATGCATTTTATATTTGAGATCAAACCGTCTTACCAGTATTAGAGATTGCGTTGATGTTCTACTAAACTTAATTTTGAAATGCGACAATAAGTTCTGCGTAGCTAACTTGTATCAATTGCAATCTGTGTACTTAGAGTCATAGGGCATACTTTCTGTATCCCATGAAAAGTACATTCCGGGCATTTTAAAAAAAAAATCTAAAAAAAGCGCAATTCGATGAGTTGATTGTAACTACTACATAATTAAGTGTTCATAAGGGGAGGGGAGAAGAACCGGGTTGGCCAGCAGGCCAGACTTTCAAGTCCACGACCACGGTTCAAAACCCCCACGGTGGCACTCTCGCTAGGATTTTCGAGGGTAGTCACCGACTAGGCGTATCATAGAGCTCCTAAGAATAAGCACAGACGAGGCTGCAAAAAAAATTACCAAAATAGCATACAACTCTGGCATAATATCTAGTCAAATCCTCATAATTTTGACCAAATTTATAATAAAAAAATACTCTATGTATCATTAGATTCGTCACATAATATAGTTTCATATAATGCCTATTTAAAATCAATAAATGTTGATACTTATTTGTTATAAATCTAGTCAAAGTGGAGATACTTTGTCCCGTACTAAACCTAGAGTTGTATTCTTTCTGGGACAGAGGTAGTACCTCTCATGACTTTGATATACAAGCCATCATCCGAAGAAGCTATGTAGCCTCTCATGCCAAATCATCCACAACTATTAAACTAGTATCAACATATCTGACATGTAGGACGGTGAGTTAATTAACACATACGATAAAATACAGAATCAAAAGTGCATAGCAAAATTTATGTAGAAAATCATCATCTAGAAAAGATCACAACCCCAAGCAAACATTCCATTACAAATGAATAGTACAAAACATGAGAGCCAACAATGTTGAGGAGGCTCCATAGCCTACATTATAAGTTATACTTTATAATGGATAGATTTGGTAAATCAAAGCATCCCCTCTGTCCACCAAACCTTAGTTCTCTATCAATCACAACAGCTCAAGTTTATGTCACTTGACTTAAGGCTAATGCTACCATTGAAATGGTAGGTATGCAAAATACTCCCTCAGATTACCTAAATTTCAGCACATAGCGGGTTTGTGAAGCTCCTTAATAAATCACTGAGTAGAGGTGCCATCCACCCAAGGCTCGAACCCTACTTGCTGCATTTGTGCCAACCTCCAAGTGCAATGGTTGCCCAAGATCCTAGGCTATCAAAGAAGAAACAATGGTGAGGCTCCTGCCTTGGTCAGACTTCAATGAGCCCCTTCCTCCCTTATTGGGTTTCTTTAAAAAAACATTTGAGCATCATATACACTACAAGCAATACTTTGCATAAAAAATGAATCAAATGGCTTTAAATTTAAGAGTTATAGATTATGACCTTTTTCCATAGGATTTGAATCAGATTAGACTCCATCATTTTTTGTGTGCTAGTGATTGCCTTCCCAAATCACATAGCTGAGTTCTAATCTCGAGGGACGGTTGCCCTTTCAAGCAAAAAAAAACATTGTCACCATCATAACAATTCCATGCATCTTTTCTAAATAAAGATACAATAACCCAAAAATCAAACAATAGAACCCATGTTCATGCAATGCATAAACATTGTAAACAAAAAGCAAATTCCAATTTACCTAGTTGCATTTCCTTTATTCCATTACATATGGCAGAGTTTAGCTAAATGGTATAGAAGCTTACCTCATAAACAAAATCAAGTTTTTGATCCATTGCATGAATAATGCAATCTCACGATTGTTCTTGATGTTAAAACGTGTCACATGTCAAACCCTGATAACCTCCTATGCAATTGTTTGTGCTCGAACTCATACCTTTATACTCACATTAGTAGAATCTACATCCATGTGCATATACTTATACTTATGTTCCACTCATCATCTAACATAACCCCATTCCAAACATGTTTGCATTTTTGGAGTATATTGATAAATTATAGGAAATACGACATACATGTTTCATTTGGAGAAAAGCTAGAAAACACCGACCGCAACAAAACACAAAGTACCAAAGACAACCACCAAATATACCTTTCTAAGGTCCAACACAGCTCAAAGGTGTTGATTCATGAACAAGAATGATAAGAGAAGTGTCCTAGTAATAAAATAGCCCAACTAGACTCAGAACTTGGTTGGAGTAATTGGTTCCTTCTTATGGCCAGTGGACCTGTGCCCAGTGAGGCCTCAATTGCCTAAACTAACTGCATAAAAGTTGTAGATCGCTTCCAACCTGATGAATGTACGTTCGAATATCACTCTGTTTGGACTTTGGATGAAAAAGATAGGCCTTCTATAAGATCATTTCTGCGTGCTAAAATAACACTTGGGTTGATCGGCCTAACCCTATTGAGCTGGTCAGCCCAAGGCCAAAAAATTAGCCATTATGATCGAAGCCCACGCCTATCACCTTTTTTCTAGGCCCCGTGTATTGCTTGATGTATATGCATTATAGCATGGAGTAGTCCATCCTTACTCACTTCCCCTGTTAGGAATCATGTATAGTGAATGTTGATGCTCGTTTTACTGTTGTTTCCCCAACCATTATTCTTATATGGGAAGCTATAGAGAGAGGGGGGCAAGTATGCCATTTGATTGCCGATGTTGACCATAGCTTGCATGTCGACCACTGATGTTTTAATTATATATTAATTTTAAAAATATTTTGAGCATTGTCATTTCTCAAATGTAGGGCCTCATTTTGCATTTTGCACTTAGGCCTCAAATTCTCAAGTACGCCCTGCCTAAACATCTAGTGTTCATCCTAGCATCATAAAATACACAACCCCAATATTTAGTAATAGCAGTTAGGAACTACGGAGTAGATAAGCAATCCACTTGTTCCCTTGGTTTCGATATAAACTTAGAAATACTCTTAGAGAAAAGGTGCAGTGCTCGCTCGTGGTTATTAAATTGCATGCATGGAGGCCATCAATAATGATCCTGGACCGGAAGTTTTAGTATGAATCGAATGTTTTGGTTCACTCCGTGGTTGGATGTGTAGATGTGGCAATGGAGGTAGCTGAGAGATAGCAGCGGTGCCTGGACGTGCGCCGCTCCTCATTTTTCTAGCACAGGCATCGGTGGCTGCAGTGGTGGAAGTGAGTTTGGGCATCACTCGGCACCACACTGCGGAGGGCCTAAGGCATAATCTCTAGCCATTGGAATCAGGATATGAACAATAACTGAATGTTGAAAAGTAAGGCAATCATCAGAAATAAACAGACAAAATAAACATAGTAGTAGATTGATTTGATTGGATGTCATGCCAATCAGCCGAACAGTTCGGCTGATTGGCATGACATCCAACTTGAATTCTATCCAGAAGTTCCAAAAAACACATTTCAAATTGAGTAACTACTCTATCCGAGACTCCAACTTGAATTCTATCCAGAAGTTCCGGACATACCAAAAGTTTCAGGTTAATTCCCATTTACCCTCTGTCATGATGAGGTGCCCGATCTGGACTTTCTGGTCTCAAAACCGGATATTCCGGGTCATAACACTAATTATTTCTTATCAACAATCAAAGAATATGTATTTCCATAAAACAATGGTGCATTACACATTTCCTGATTATAATCAGCCCTAGGATGCCATGAAGCATTCTACTTCCACCACATGTAGATTTAGTATACAGAGGGAAAGCGAAGAAGAAATGAGAATATAACAAGCAGACACCAAAATTACAACACAAGGTGGAAACATACAACAGAGATGTACAGGGTGGTTGCATTACAGTATGAACAGGACCTGAGTGTTTCTGCAAGAACAAACATTTTCGCTAGCTTGCTTCAACTGAAAGGATCTCAAGCTCTGCCCACCAAAGCGGAGATAACCGAGGCGTTGCTGCCTCAGGTGAAATTGATATTACTTCTCGCAATCTAGTGGTGACCTCTCTCATAGTTGGTCTCTTCTTCGGATCACTTTGGATGCAGTCCTGAACCAACTCACATATGATTTCTAGGTCCTTTTCTTTGTGATCCTTAAGGTTAGGATCAAGCAAACAAGACATGCTTCGGTTATCCCTAATGCACTCCAAAGCCTGTGACAGAAACGGTGAAATTTTATGTTACTTGAAGATACATTATGTGGTATTTTCCAGATTTCAGTGACTAGTAATTATCCATAATGTCATCATTACCAAGTTTGCAAGCGAGCCCTTTTGTTCAGAATATGGAGGCTTTCCTGAGATGATTTCCAGCATGAGTAGACCGAAACTGTACACATTCCCAGCTATATCGGCTGCTACTGGCTCATGGTGATCAACAGGGTCGTCATCCTTAGGCATATTTCCTCTGGAATATACTTCATGCCAAATGCTCAAGTCTGCTATCTGTGGAAAGAATTAAGGACCAGATCAAAGAATGATGTGCTTATCCAATGTTCTTGTACAAATGAACTAGAAAATGGTTCTTCTAATTTACACAGTAGAAAGCGAGAATATAATTCATATTTTATACCAAATATTTATGTGTGAACTCCAAAAGACAAATTCCTGAAAGTGGTTTCACACTAATGAAATTTCAACCTTGTATGTTGTTTCTTCCCTACATATCATCCAATCTGGGCAGAGAGCGACTGAGCAAGTTACAGAAATGCATATGGAATTCTCCAGTCTCCAGATATTCAGTGAAACAAAAGCTGCAACATTTATAAGCACATTTGTACCTTTGTAGCTCCATCCTCAGATAGCAATATGGCACTTGACTTTATATCTGGATGTGGTATAGGAGGGTTGAGCTCATGCATGTGCTGGGTGCAGTATGCTACTCCCATAATGATCCTCATCCTACCATTCCAATCTATAGGATCGAATCCCTGAACTGCAAAAGGCAAAGAAAAATAATGCAATTGGACCTCAAAGATAAGAGGGTAGATATTCAAAAGATGGATAGCATTATTAAGTCTTACCATGGAGGTGTTCATAGAGTGTTCCATTGGGTGCATATTCCATCACCATCATCCTCATGAAAGGCTCTTCCTCCTCACAGTATCCAAGCAGGTTGATAAAGTTCTTATGATTAATTCGTGAGAGGGAGTCTATCTATGTGTTCAGAAATAAAGAAACAAAGAAGTTAAAGCAAGTTTGTTTCAGGCCAACTACCAAAATTACAAATTTAGAGGCGCAGAGTTACCAAAATAATATTGCATTACCTTTTTTCTGAATCGCCCTTCAGAATGTTTTGACCAATCTTTGCTCTCGGTAAGCATGGTTGATACTACAGCTATCTCAACACCACTTGATAAAGTTCCCTTGTAGACGGTGTATTGTGGATAGCTTGCCACAATGTTACTGAAGTCCTCACAAGCACCTACCAGCTCAGAGCGCTGCAACTTTGGTACTCCTAAAGTACGAGTGGAAAAAATTACCACAAATGGTAGAGGCAGTTCAACTAGGTAATTTTGACACTCTTTCAACATACATCGTTAGTTCCTCAGATATATCTCAATAGCGTATTAATTAACGCGAAACATTAGTTCAGCTATGCAAACTGCTCGCACGTAGCGGTGAAAATTGCACATAATTTTATCGAACATGACCTCAAAAATGAAAAGGACATGCAACTATGAAATGCTTTTTCCTGGCACCAGATAAAATTACTACTTGAAAAAATAACTCAGCAAGATAGCAGATGAAAATTACCTGTCACAAATGCCTTTTGGAGCTGACCACTGAGTCCTGTCTTCCATGGACCTATTGTTGTCCCTGACTTGTTGCGGCATAGCAAAAGCATACATATGATGCCAATAAGCAAAAGCGCAACCAATGGCAGCACAATGAAGTAAAGCCATTTTATGGACCTTCTTTTCGGAGCTTCTTCTGCTGTAGTACTGGGACTTGGTGGACTAGATGGGGGATTTACAGCTGGTACAGGTGCAATGTTGGGACCAAATGCTGAAAACGAGCCAGTTCCAGTGGAAGGGACAGGAGCAGCAGTTGGAACAGGAGCATTTGCAGAAGAAGGAGCAGCAAGATTGCTATCCTGAAGTAATCTGCGCTGGCTAAACTGTGCTGATGGATTTCTTGCTGCGTATTGTGAAGGAAGTTGAGCTGGGGAAAGAATGTAAGCATATCATTTGTGGAATAGCTTATGCATCTAGGAATCAACTTGAACTTAGTAACAGTCAGTTAGATTACCAGAAAGATTGCTAGTGTCCTTTTTGTTCTCCTCTGATGAAGAACCAGATTCAAAACTACAATAGTCCAAATTCAAAAACTGCTGCCATCAGGATCTGCAGATAACTTCGAGGGGAATTTATAACGATAATTTTCTTACCCATTATCAGCTCTTTGATTCATATTACCCCTCCCAAGATTACCATAGATATCAAAATCATTTTCCCGATCAAAGTTCCCATAGGAATTTTGTATCAGAGGCCATCGAAAGCTGTTGTTGAAAAGCAACCTGCAGAAGCGGCAAATATCATGACATCTTACTTGCTGCTGATAAAAACTTCCACAAATTTGATCAGTCAGAAAACCTACAGATGCTTAAGTGATTGCATTTCTGCTATCTCTTGTGGAACTTCCCCACTCAAGTTGTTGTTGCTTAAATCCAGTATCTCCAACATTGCAAGAGCACTCAATTCCTTAGGTATCGGTCCACTGAACAAGTTATTGGAGAGTACACTGCATGTCGATAGCAGGCTGTCAAACCATTGTCATGGGTGTAGAAACTAGTCAAATACTACAATGTCAAATTGCGAAAATAATGTTTCCCACCAAATCTTCTCCTATTAATACAAAGATATGTAGTTCTCCTGCGTGTTCGATAAAAATGTTTCCCACCAAATAACAATTTATATTCTTGTGAAGCAATAACCTATGACTACTTTTTTCTCGAACGCGCAAGAGAACTGTGCGCCATTGCATTATTGAAGAAATAAAAGGTCTACATAAAAAAGCACAGAAATCCATGGCTATACTTACAGAGCCCTCAGATGGCTAAGTGTTCCTAGCTCCGGACCAAGGGTGCCTCTTAATGAGAGATCCTTAAGGTTCCTGGAAAAGGGCATTTCACAGTAAGTTGGGCTAGCACATAAAGCCCAAGTATATTAGAAAACCAACTGCATCGGGAAAAAAAAAAGAGAAACATTTCATCTTATTTGGCAGTGTACAAAACATCCTCCAGGAATAAACAAAGAGCTCCAGCATTGTTCATTTTGAATAACAAGAATTCACTGGTAAAAGAGAAAACTGTGATTCCGGGAATCACTGATAAGCCATTGCATCTGAAACACCAGAGATAAGTAGTGGTGATGATGGTTCCTGAAATCTAATATTGACAAAGTACAACATTTTGCCTAGGTAACCATTTTGAGAGAAATGAGAAAACTAATATAAACCAGCCTCCCTTTCGAAACTCCAGTGTTATTTTATATAATTTAGAGTAAAATGACCCCACTTTAGTAGTAAAACAATCTCACACAATAGAAATAAGTATGCCACTAGGAATAGCAATCAATCATATAAAACTAGCTATAAACACATGTTCATGTTGGCTAAGTCAAGAAACCACACTAAGAAACCAAATAATGAGTTTGTTCAGGGGCTTCATTTGAAAATTAATTATAAATGATGCATTATATATGGGAGTCTGAACAATGTATCCATGGAAGGTAGACGGATAATTTAAACAAAAGATGAAAAGGCGTAATCTGCCAAAAATTCCTTTTATTCTGTACTTCTAAAAATGTAATACAAACGATTTAAAGCAATTAGCTAGTTTAAGGGCATACTACACCAAATTTCAATTACTGGACTATAAACCCAGGGTACATGGAATTTACTCCAGGTGGAATATTAAAGTCACTTTTTTGCTATTAAGCCACTCATTCAAAGCCTCATCATCGTATTCCATCATTGAACTGATAACTTTCTTTCCATGCTTTCTAAATTATAAAGTGGAGGGATGCTTGTTTTGGGATGAACTCCGCAGAAGAAGTGATACACCAATTTTTCATGGATTCTAAAGTCAAACCATGATAACTGCAAGGCAGAAAAGTTTAACGACGGAAAGCACAAGCACCAATGCAAGGCTGATTTAACAATAGATCATTGCTGCTACACTCTTTCAAACGGTGAAAGATACAGTCAGATGGAAGACCCGTAAAACAGGGAAACCAAACGATTCGTGTTGGCGGTGTTGATGATTCACGATGAGATGATGAAATGGAATTTCGAACCACTGCACAATCAGAAGAGGGACAGCATCCAACTCACAGCATCACAACCCTGCCATCGACACAGTGGACTCCATTCCAGCTGCAGGGATCGCCGTCACGCAGGCTCCAATCTGCCATAGAGCCACGCGGATCTTCCTCCACCCTTGACTGAAACTTGAGCAGCGCCAACCCTGCATACACCATGAAACGGACACCAAGTCAGCACACGAGCTCAACCACCGAAACCAAGGGGCAAGCAACCGGTACCTTCAAAGTTGACAGCCGAGCAGCCATCCACGGCGAAATAAAGCATCAGCAAGACAAGCCCCATCCACGGCGAAATGAAGCCATCCATCCTGCAAGCTTCTTCTCCGCAGGCGCGCGACGACCGAGACGACGGCAAGGCGCCGTCACATGATCCTCTTCGCGAGCCTCTTGAGCAGCCTGGAATGCATGGTCAGGCGCGGGGGGCAGCCATTGCGCCTGCCACTGCAACGATGCGAGCTCCTCCCTGGCACGGCAGCCTCACGCCCGCTGCGCGCCTGCATGCAAAGAGAAAACAGGCAGGAGCAGCTCAGAGGCGCCACAAAAAGGGCGACGGGGAGCAGAAGAAACTTGCAATCACCATAAAGCAAACAAACAGCTTTAGCGCCTTTTTGTTTTGCACTGCCGATTTTGCTTACACCGCACGCGATTCGAATCGAGAAACTGAAAAGAGGATTCGATGGCAGAGAGAGGGGGTGCTTACACGCCGGCAGGTCGGGGAGCGGAGAATGGAGAGAAAGAAACAGAAGAGAGAGGACGAGAGGGAGAAGGAAACAGCGGTCGCCCGTTGTTGGAGGAACGGGTAGTAGTTGGAGAAGAAACCAAGAACGGCAGGCACGCACGACACGACGGGAGAAGACGACGAACCAACAAAAAAAATGCAATTTGAAAGAAGATTTCACGGCGCATTTCCCCCCTTGGCTGTAATCATGTCTGAGATCGCGTTGTTTAGTAGCGACTGACGGGAACGGAATTCTTCCTCCGCCACCTGTAGGACAAATTCCACGCCAGGATTCGAGAGCCGAGCTTTTTAAAAAATTGGATAAGATACGAGGGCTGGTCGCTGTCAAGGGTGGAACAGGGCAACCACTCTGCTGAGAGTCGCGAGTCGCCGCCGGCGACGGATTCGACGGTCCCCAATTTTAAAATTCCTTCGTGCCCATCATCACATTTGGCAATAAAATATGGCTCCCACCGCATTGACATTGCTCAGCACCAGGCTCAGATGCCAATCGCGCCCGGACATCTCGCTCGCAGGTCGCAGCGACGTCGCCAAATGCTGCGCTTAAAGGGGAAAGGGAAATTTCAGAGGAAAGGGAAGGGAATAGTTAAACCAGGTCAATAATCTCTCAAACTGGTTGCATTGCAGCTACTTGGAAACCAAATAAAAAAAATGTCGCTGAGTATTTCATAAGGCAAGAGGGAACATATCGAGAAACAGAGCTCAAATTTCCGAGACGAGCTGAGCCGATAGAATCGATCGATGGCCTTGCAACTCGCGGAGGCGCCGCTGCGATGGCCCTTACCCGTGGTTCGGCGCCGGGCGGCCTGGCGGCCGGCGGCAGTCTCCCTTCCGTCCCGCGGGGCGCCTCGCCGGCGCGCGATCCGTCGGGGCGGTGGCGGCGGCGGCGGCCGGCGGCCGGCGGCGAGCGGAGGCGGGGAACGGCGGGCGCGCGCGCACCTCGCGCCTGGCTGGAGGAGACGTGCGGTGGGACCCGCGCGGGGGGCAGGTGGGGACGCGGAAACGGGGGGAATTTCTAGTGATTTTTTTTTCTGCCGAGCTAATTGACGACGCCGTTCGAGCTGTGTGGGCCCGTCTAGCTGTCTGCCCGAATCCCTGCCTTTTCTTTTTTCGAAATTTATTTGTTCAAGTTTGTTTGCGTGTTCTTCTGTTGGGGAAAGGAAAAGCCTCGCGGCACGTCTTGTTGCCGCCAACCGTCGTGCCCGCCATTATCAGGGCAGTTCGCGCGTACAGTACTTGCAACAGCATCAATGTGTTCTCTACTTCTGCTCGGCCCTTCAAGTTCAATCAATTTCGTTTCCCTTTGCGAAGATTGGTAAGGAAAGATGACTAATTTAGTTATTTGTCGTCGCATTTATAAATTCATGCAGGAGCTGAAGTCCTTGAAAAAGAAAATGTATTCATAAACCCGGCTATCAACTACAATGGAGTACATCATTATGTCCATTTTAAAACTCAGAGTGATCATTGATCAATGCTATTGTTTCACAGACACCTTTTTTTTTTCTATGGGCCGTTG